>OX246737.1:125490010-126785111 GCA_945910005.1 Isoperla grammatica
ACACACGGATATGTATTCAATGTCTTCAATTAGTAGTGTATTGATAGTTGTAATCACAGAGCAAAAGAGGCAGCGACACAAAAGTCGTCTAACCGCAACCGATGCCCACTGCGAACTGTGGCGATTTAAACCATCGGTTATGCGCGCGCGGACATTTCAAAGTTGCGCGCGCATTTGCCACAGCTAGACGAATTCAAACGGAAAGTAGCGATCATACGGCGAGAGGGACGAGATATCAGCTGTACTGACGCCGGCGATGTTAGAGAACACTGGTGATGGCATTGATGATACGCGTGGGAGATAAATGAACGGATGGATGGATACTCGAACGGAAAGAAGATTAGAGATGCAGATGACATTGCGAACCGGCCGTGAATTTTTTATTGCAACCATTTGATCCGTAACAAGCTATGTGATATGAACAGGAAATAATCCTAAACTAACAGATAACTGCTTAGATTATGCATGAATAAAGTTATTACATTCAAGGATGATGAGATTTTTTTGTATAAAGTTTATCTAATTTAGTTGGCAAATGTAAGTGCAAAGATGATGATAAATAGGACAGTAAATTACATAAAACCGATCACAATGATTTATGATAATTTTATTGCAGTACTGTACAATTGGGCGGTGAATCAAGTGTAGCTATAGTCTTTTTTGAAATCTGTCGGAAATGGTTTGTTTCTTTAACTAAAAACGGAAAAGTTCACAGTTAAAATTGTCGAATAAATTTGTAAATTCATCATTCATAAATGAATGTATTTAAAATTTTAAATGATAACTCAAAACGACATCCTTAAACTATGAAGTATATAGAAACGTTATTGTAATTTTAGTAGTGTGCACTAACTTATTCGATAGGGTAAAAAAAAAATGTCAGCACAAAGCTGTACAATTTCACACACACCCCAATAAGTCGAGTATAATAAATTAAATTATATTTGTCAACTTGTGTGTATGGTTTCAAGTGGATTAGAGAGACCAATTAGCTAATGGGTTTCAAAGAATTATTTGCGAGTATCGTAAAAGTATACATACGAAACTTCTCAATAGCAATAAAATATGTCAACCAGACATTGCACAAAGAATGCAATTTATCTTCAGCCGTGCACGGTCATAATTTATCTGCACTCCAATATTTTGTTTTAATCGGAATGACAAGAAGTAATAATACGCTAAAACTATAGTTAATGAATAATGTAGAAAGAATAATTTTACAATCGTTTTTGCTAACCAGTAAAGAGAATGGAGATTTTTACCCTAAAGCATGCGTGTGAATTCAAAATGAAGAAACTTTTTTTGTACTTCAGAACAAGCTGACGAACCACGTTCGAAAAAATTAATAGCTAAACTTTTAGAAAACTTCCAGGTTTTTATTTATTTTATTTGTTTAATAAACTGATTACAAAGGACAATTTATATACAAAGGGAACAATGATTATTACAAGGGATAACAAAGGAAAAATACGGCTCTTTTCCTGTATTGATTCAAAAGTTACTTGTTCCAGATATATGACACACTAATTTTCATCTCATTTCAATGCGATGCGCTTATCGAGGGCACGGGTTAGGACCCGAAGGCTGATAAGGGAATGATAATGAACTTATCCAAGGTAGGACGGATTACCCCCGTGGGACGACCCACGCATAGATGGCTCTAGCTGGAGTCTAGACATTACTATTCCGCCCATCTGAGCCGAGCATGCCAGCAGAATACATAATACTATTGTGGTTGAAGTGTACGAGCCATTTTCCTGGCACATCGAAGCGATTCTAGTAATTATGGTAAAAACATTTTTTTAATAATATTTATTTTTTATAGTAGGAAACCTGCCAAGGGAAAACTCATGACCCCTTCAGGGACCTCTTTCCGGTACATTTGATAACTGGAATCAGCAATTGAGACGTAAATTTGTGGTGATCGTAGGAAAACATTGATGAAGAAACAAGACAAAATAAAAACAATAACAAACCAAAACAGTCCAATAATCTAAAATGGCCTTATTACATCAACATACGTCTTTATGAATATATGTATTAAGTTTATTAGCTACTATAAATAAATACACATAATTGTTTAAAAACTTAATAAACACATAAAGTATAACGCATCAATGAAACAGGATATCGCCAATTAAGTATTTAAACGTGACATTAGTGGAACTATACACACGGGCAACTGAAAAATTGCGCCTTTCCAAGTATTGTTGAGATAACACTTCGGGGGCCGGGATTATAGCCAATATGAGGCCTCACTAGTATGAGATTAATAAATTGGAGATTAACAAAGTAAAACTAGTATTTGTTTGTTTCGCGCAGATGCCAATTAACCAACTTCTTCAAACTTCACAAAAAGTTGAAATCGGATGGCCTTTGCGTACGGCTTCGTTAGTGTGCGTAGTGTGGATTTGTCCAAATTCAACGTAGACGGAATTTCATGAATTGCGTTCCGGCTCAAAACTTGTACGTAAGTTACTCCGCGAACTTTACGCTGTATTCCATTTACCTGTTGTATGCACCAATAGTGTAGACCTATTAGATAAATTTTGATGAAAGGAATCTACTTATCACGATTAATTCACATAAGTGAACATATGTTTGAAAGATGCAAAAATATTATATTTTCAAAGATCGAAAACATTTGAATTGTTTTTCCATTATTTTATAATTATTGCTATCATTAATGGGCACTATATTCTGTCCTACTGTGACATCTATTTGTAATATTGACATAACCCAATACAGGATCAAGATTGAACATCACTATTGCTACAAATTACGTTGTAGCTGCGCAATCCAATGCATATTGGCATTACAATACATTCTGCTGAGAAAAGTATTTCTTGATAACATGGAAATAACTATAAATTCAATTCAATAATGATATATTTATTAGTCATTTTCAACAATTATTCATAGATGATTCAGTATTAAACTCATCTTCCACTTGGAGAAAAATTTGAGATCCATCAGGTGGTTCTATAGCGTTTGTTTACCACTACCTACAAGACAAAGTTCGTAATTACATAAATTATATTATCAATCGCTGAACACACGTCCCGCAATTGTATCAATGTCGTAGAAATGTTCTTCAATAGGCAGCCCAAGAAGGACAAAATAAAGAAAATCCTGTGTTAGAGGAAAAAATCCTTGAAACTATCTGAGCGTGAACGGAATATATTTTCATTAGCAATCTCTTTCAATTTCCTTTCCCGAACAAAAGCTATCAACGATTACTCCAGAGAGTCGGGGAGATTTAAGAACAAAACCGATTTCTTCCTACAAAAAATATCTATTCCGTAAATGGCTGTGTTTGCAGGAAGCGATGGCGATCGCTACGAGATGCGTATTGTAGCCTAGTGAATCCATTAGGGTTTTTGTGTGATTAGTGGGAGTGCGAATGGGATTGAAACTATATATTTGTATTTTTATGTCTTAAGACGATGTAATTCGAAAACACATTAACTTTTGAAATGCACAGTCGAAGAGAGTTAGGTGTTCTGTTTTTGTTTGTTTTTTTGCCACAGCCTTAAGCTGAGTTGGAATGGACAATTATAATGCATGCATTTTATTTCGCTACCGATATGAATGAGATACCTGTACTTAATTGATTTTTAACTCTTAGATACCTGCTTGAGTGGATTAGTGGGAATAAATTATCGAAAGCTCCTGGCAGGACCTATACTAAAATGTTTTCCTTGTGATAGAGGACAAGCTCACTATAGTTTACACTGTTAGAAATTGCAAAAAATTATGATATAGCAACCTCCAAAATCGGCATCAGGTAATCCGTTGAATATCAAGCCAAAATCCTTCCAAATCTCTCTTTACAATATATGACATTTTGGATTCACCAACCCCCTCCGCTTCTCGTCATATTTTTATGGCGTCATCTAATGCAGGTAATGATCAAAACACGTGTTGTAGCATGCAAGCGTTTTTGACCGAAGCGTACATGATGCCGCACATCATAAGATAATATTTGTCTTGCTAAGCTTAATTACATTTACAATTAACAACAATGACGACTCGACTTTTAAGAAATCGAAAATGTTAACAATCACCTATTATATTTTATTCCACGTTCCACGTGCAAAACAACCCACTATAGACGACTGGAACATATACTGACAAGCCAGCTCCGCCTGCCAATATTAGCGCTGAGGCAAACGTTCGACAAAAAGTAAGAAAAGTATGGGGAAACCATGGTTTTAGTTAAAATAACAGTTTGTAGCTTTAAAAAAACATGTGTTTAGTAATTTAGCATCTACAACACGGTATTGTTACGCACCTCTAATCATAACTCGAACCAGCCACTCATATCCTGACAGACATTCATCACTATCTAACGCTTATCTGCCTTTTCATACAATATACACTCTTCGATAATTCATTGTGTTCACTCTCTTATTAGGTCTTTCTTTCAGAACCATTCCAATTGGTTTAGTCCATGTACTCCTTTAGGTTTACAGAGACTCGTCGAACATTCCCCCCCCCCCCCCCCCCACCCCCCCCACACACACACACACATACACACAAATCATCGTATAGCCATCAAAACCTAATCTGCAATATATTTCAATAATATTGAACATCACACTAATTTTAACTGAAAGACATAGTATAATACGTGAATATAATTTGTGTATATATTTTCGATTTCATTGTGTTTGTGAAAATTGGCTTTCAAGTGCAATGGTAAAATGTATAAATTTCGAATTCTATCTTGTCCATATTTTCTGCCTATAGTACAGCTCACAATTATTCATTATACTTAACTTGGCGTGAGAAAAAAAAAAGGTTGAAAGGTCAAACATATTCATATGTCTAGATTGAGATCACTGACCTATCCTTCGCCCACACACTGTTTAGAATTTCAGATGGAGCTTTTTTATTTGGCAAGTTATGATTCCGTGTCGTAGTTTTAATGATAAACGTAGTTTTGCATACGTTGTACGTGTCTATTATTATCGTACACAGCAGAAATTGGAGGAGCGGACGTGCAGTTCAAAAGTTAACTGAGCCGCACGTCACACGCGAGATCGGAGATTAATGAATCGATTAATCGAATATCGCGAGTGAGCTCGACTGCGATATAAGGATGCTTACAATACAGCGGGCTATATAGGGTTTAGCACAAAATATGTTTTTTTTTTTTTTTACACAAGCACTAACGAATAATTAAAATACCAATAATACAATACCACATATAATATATATACACAAAACATAAGACATATAATACCAAATAATAATATTTTATATATATACATACAGTCGAGCCCACTTATAAAGAACCTGGTTTTAAGGAAGTTCCACTTATAAGGAAGTCAGATCCATAATTTAAAATCCCCTTCAGCTTCGTCCGTTAAAAGTGGGCCTGACTGTATAATATATATACTATTATGATACACATTGCATGGCTTCAGCATTTAATGTAAACTTCCATTAACAATGCACATATTAAATAACAAAAATACTAAATTTGATTCGGTTGTTTGTGCTGCATATGGCACCATAATTTACAGGCCCTTTCGTAGGAAAATGAAAAAGATATGCATGAAAAGGAAATTAAATGTGATGAAGAAAATACTACATTTCTTGACTTTTGAAAATAATTTATTGATACTCCATAATGTGATTATTAACTACTTAAGCTATCACCAGACAGAAAATATATCACCAAAAACGCGTAGACTCGAAAATGTTAGTAAATTGTTGAACAAGCAGAAAAATGATAACATTAATTACTTTCAAACGTAGTAATAAATAAGATGTTTATGCTTTGATGTGTCAAGTTCACTTTAATCCGATTCACTCAACAGGCTTGCAAAAGAAAATCTACACCATAATTTGCTTCCAGCTCCATACATGCGATCTTTCTTTCCGCATACATTATAGGAAAACTTTTGATTTATACGGTTCCTTCAAGCATGATCGCAATAAATGGAATCACGAACACCCCAGCTGCGTGTGAAATGAGTGGGGGGTGGGGAGGGTGTTATATCTGCGTGTAGAATTATTGGGGGGGGGGGGGGTTATATCTCGAAGCCCGCATGCGACACAGCGACAGCGTCAAGTCAAGCAAGACACACGCTGGAAGTCACCCAAGATGACGATGATAGACGTGAAGTAACGAACCAGAAAAGGCAGATCTTAGGGGCTCGTATATAGTCGAAGCTACGAACGGAAGTGGGGAAGTGAAGGAAGATGAATGGTAAAGACCCTTGATGAATGGCATGAGTAGTAAAATTCGGAACCGGTTTCAGAACTCGCATTAGCCGGGTATCCGGATCCTAATTGCTGTAATGCAGTATTGCCTATATGCAGTAATAAAATCCATAAACACACGTTAACTGTTTCTGAAACGGATAAAGACACGTATGAGTTCCAGTGATAAAACGTGTATTATTATTTCTATCACACCAATACCATGTATTCAAAACAATTATAAAGATGGCTCAGTGCTAGCAGAAGAGGCTCTAATTCGGGAGGTCACCATGGTTCGTCTGGTGTGTTTTTATTTAAAATTCTCTTAGAAATCCTACCTAAGAGTCTGGTTTTATCATTATTATTATTGTCACTCATAATAAACATTGTATACTGTTTGACAAAAGATCCAAGACGTAATTTACAACTCTTTACACAAATGAATGTTATTCGATACGTCCTGATGGAATCGCGTTTTATAACAGCGTAGAGTGGGATGTGAAGGGGAGGGGAGGGGGGGGGGGGTCAAGCTTGGTCCAAATATTGCGCAAGACAATGTGTCACGCTATCCCGTGTGTCACGTGAGTTGATTGCATTGCATGTGTTCTAACTTCTCAGTATAACTTACAACTATATCGTGCTTCGTCTCCGGGCAACCGTCACACTGATGGTTGTATGGTTCACTAAACTTGGCTTTCGGGTATAGCCGCGTCGATTATTGCTTAAAAGTTGACGCTTCGGGCAGGTTACACTACCCATCTTCAGAGCTAAGACCTGAAGAAGTCGCAGAATGAAACCTGGAGAGTGAAGCTGGCCCGACGCGGCTATACCCGAAAGCCAAGTTTAGTGATTGACTCGGGCCGCGAAAGCCTACGTGAGTGGTTGGATGGTTGGTTGGTTGGTTGGTTGGTTGTGGCGTTGAGTGAGTAATATAGAGTAGAGTTGCAACGCCATCTTCAGTTTGTCTACCGCCTTTTACTGCCCAAAATACTTTAGTCGGGTAGTAGAAGTTCGCCAAGCGACGCGATGACGGAGCGCGATTGGTCGCGGCTACTTCACCGAAGATATACGAAGACAGCCGAAAACTCCGTCATCGCGTCGCTTGGCGAACTTCTACTACCCGACAAGTACAAACTATTTTTCGAAGTAGGCAAATCACACTATGTACACTCAAGTAAGTATAGAATCTGTACTTAAAACAGCTGTTGAGTACTTGTTTTTATTATAAAAAGATAGAATGTAATAAACAGTTTCATAGCAACTAAATACAGATTTATTTATTTATTTATTCAGGATTTAAATACAGCTATACAGCCATTTTACATTAAACCTTCAAACGTAACATTATAACATTACACATTTTTTTTTTTTATAAAAAAACAACCAATACATGCATACAGGTGAGAATTGTAAAATTGTAGGCCTATAATTAGCTCGACTGGGCATTCAGGCCAAGTGCAGACCACACACATTGCATCATTAAGGTACTCAGCAAACGAGACTAAGGGAAATGCGGGTGAACTGCGGTATGTGGCAAACCACTGGACAACCCGCAAGGTGAACTCAAGGTCATACGTAGCTGGGAATCCTCGGGCGCGGCAACCTGTAGGGACATCCCGCTCTGGGAATCTCGTCTGTATGAAGTAGGGATGGGATAGTGTACACGTGTAAACGTGTAGGCCTACACGTTTTCATACGTGTACACGTTTACTGTTTTCATCTAAATATTAAACGCATGGACCTGTGCAGGCCGCCCACACAGGGTTAAACTGTGTGCGACCGGCCACAGCGTCGACTGACGGCGCCGCTGAACCAACATCGCACACGAAATGCATGTGTACAGTGCACACACTAATTCGCGGGCAAAAATTATTGGGTACCCAAGTACGAACGTGTACACGTGTACAAGCCTTCGACAGAGAGAGGTTACACGTTTACTGAAGTACACGTTTTTGCCCATCCCTATAAGTATGAAGGTAGCAGTGTGACTCGGACTTGCCAAAATATGTTTAGAATTATTCATTTAATGCAATTTAATGGAAATATTCTTGCAAAGTGAGAGCAGCATTAGGGTGTTTACATATTTTAGGTAGCCTATCTCAAAGTATGGAAATTAATCGATTGATAATTTTATTTAGCAATGTTTTGACTGAAAATACTTACCTAATGTTATCCTAATTAAAGGCTGTTTTTCAACACCCATTAATGTTAAACTTTGTACCTGCGGAATGGCAATGTTCTCTTTATGCCGCATGTGATTTACTTTACTTTATATTTTCCGAAATCTTATTGTAGGCCTATACTTTAAATTTGGATAAAATTTTCAAAATATTAAGTATAGCCTATACGTCTACAATAAAATTACGGAACAAGTTCGATCATAATTCATGATATCGTAAATTTATCATAAAATCTTTCGTGGACTTATAATAGCAACTATATTTAATGATACAAGCTATTTTTCACTCAAAGGTGGACTCACGTGAGAAATCCCGGTTAAAAGAAAAGTTTAGAGTAAACATGGAGACTCTTCTCACAATGTACTGCACAGTATGTTTTACCAAATTTGCTATGGTGTGACAAGTGCATTGGTTGACGTATACACCCTTAATCTACTCGCATCTCAAAACTGAATACTTTAAATTACAATTATTTCATATTTGTTTAGATCGTATTATTCAAAATATAATATACTACGTCATTTTAGTAAGTAATTGAAATAATCAGCCAATATAAAATGTCATGTTGTAACTTGTGCTAAAGTGTAGAAGTCTGGGTTTGTCATTTTCCGAATGGAAACTTTTACTTGAAAATGAAATGCATTATTAGTTCCACGAGCAGCACGGAGATAGAAACCACATGACAATACAATAGAATCGGCAGCCTTTGACGTGCTTTTCCATTCTGATTATTAAATTCCATAGTGACATATGGCACTACTCCATGTTCATTTGATAGAGAATCTAATTGAAAACTGGAATAGTGTGTATGATTTGGTTGCAGTTACATTACAGAGTTTGAAGCGACGAGTTTCATTCGTTAGCCAAGCAGGTTTTCAGACTACAAATTTTACTTTTATCATTTAATAACAGTTTAATATATTATTTTGCATTATCGTGAATTCCTAAACCCGTCCGCAGTGGCTCGTGCGGTTGGGGAGAGTGTCCTTCTTAATCCTAAACACCTAGAGCCGTGTGTTCGAATCCCGCAAAATACATGGTTTTTGTAATTGTCCTTCAACTTCATCAATCAACCCTCATCGTCTCGAATATTATGATGTTATTGAAAATTTTATTGCATTGATTAGAACTGCCATCTGTTAAACTCTGCATTAATCAATAAGACAATCCTCAAGCTTTGCATTTTTACAAGGGAAGAAGGATTACAAAAAAATGAACTACATTTGTGAGAATTTACTTTTCCATTCAAATGACCTTTGCTTCATAATGTAACCCATTTTTCTAGGTTGTTTTGTTTGTGTAAATTAACATCTGTTTTATTACCTATTTGGTTCTATTAATTGCTTGGGAGAGTGAATAGCCAGTACATATTGGCGTGATACCGTAGTGACCGGTAATATCAACAATTCGTTGAGTCACACAGTTCTCATGTGTAGATATAAATCATAACCATATTCATGATAATACGTACCTTCAATATAACTGTCAACATCTGCACATTTTGATTACGGTAAATTTTACACGATGTATGTGCTGAACAATCGATTTAACTATGCTATTTGAATTAAGTTGATTTGTTGTATTGTTTTTTAATTACATAGTAGATATTATAACCAGACATTTGCATAATCTATACAAACTACCCAAATGCCTGGACTGACCTAAAAAAAGGAAGAATGTATCCGGCTTTAGCTGACATATGCGAGTCATTATGTTCGGGATTTCAATGTTGTTTCCTAATGTAGGTGGGCCTAATAGAAACTTTTAAAAAACAGAACACACAATTAGTGGTTGCCACAAAACAGTACATGTAATATTAAAGGAATGTGGAATTAAATGCCTCTTTTCACTGCAAATAAGGAAAAGATAAACTTTCAGAACATTTTAATCAACAACATACATATGTCGTACATTGCACAAAAATTGATAAAATAATATCAGGAGAGTTAAAAAATCAGGAGAGGAGATAAAAAAGTATTCACAGAATATATATATAATATATTATACTTAATAATTTATACAACCTTTTACATCTTTTACTTACAAAACAACATTAGGAGAGAGTGGAAGTGGGGAAGGGGGAGGAGGGATATACACACAACACACACAACAGTAATGGTCAAACTTTGGTTTCTTATTGTTCGCCAGAGTCTTCTGGCAGTTGGTCAGATTCTACGGAATCCAGCTCCGCGATCTCTAACCAATGTGATTTGTTTTGTCTGACCCCTTCGACTAGTGGTTCCAATTTATCGGAAAGATCTGCAAATGCCTGCGTAACAGAAAATTCGAAATATATGTATTAGCATTAACAAGTACTGTACCAGTATGTTATAAACTTTCAACAAGTGCAACTTAGAAAATACCTTTACACAGTTTTACCCATTACTACAATGCCAATATTTTTAGGAGCATAAAAGACATTCCAACACATTGAACAAATCTGAATCACAACCAAGCCAACCATATTACACACAATGATAATAAATCGTCAAAAACATTATGTACCTATACATATAACATTTCATGAAATAATTACTCTGAATCTAAGTCGACAAAATACAGATACTTGGTACTGCTCTATTGTAGTACTGTAAATACATCGCAAGTATTATTTCAGTCAAGCCCATATCCAATATAAAATAAAAAAAGCAAAACAAAATGTAGGTTGGTTGGGTTGTAGTATGGTCCGCCACTACAAATGTCTACGAAAACAGACATGTCCACAGCAGAAAAGACAAATGTTAAATACTATATGAATATGATATATATATCTTATAAGAGCGAACTTGTTTTCTTGATTCAAAACTGCTACTGGAATCTTCCACTGACCAATTATATTAATGAAAAAAAAATATGATTATTTAATTATGAACGTGTTTATTGATTCAATTCTGTCATCATCTTCTTCTGTGGTAGGGAATTCAAGTGTGTCTGTTTAGAAGACAATTGTGGAATATTTTTTAATTTTTTTTTTTAAATTTTTATTCTTCATTATCAGCCTAATCATTAATTATAAATATTCAATCGTGACCTACGAGTATGACAAATGAAATTATGTATTGATTGTAGATAAAAAGCAATGTGAGGATACTGGTAATGAATAATGTAAATGAAAATAATTAAATTAATATAATGCCCTTCCATGTATTGCAAACTGTAGGTTCCCTACAACGAGGAAACTTGCTGGGAACCAAATAAATAAACAATAAAAAAAAAAAAAAAAGTACAAGTCTATTAATCGATGCCTGGCTTTTCTGGCTCCATGTTTTCAGACAAATAAAGGTGCATTCACAATCTTTACTATTACTATGGTTTAATGATTAAGACTAAGCCACAGGCTTCTTTCATTGGCTGGGAGGGAGAATACTGCGCTCTGATTGGCTGTGACTAAGGTTTGTCTTAGTCTTAATCATTAAACCATAGTACTAGTAAAGATTGTGAATGCACCTTAAGTGGGTACAGTGAGTGGGACCATGTACTTGTTTAGTCCCAAAACTGTGTGCCATGCAAGTAGTAAGTACAAAATTATCAGAAAACTTTCAATGCATTGCTAAAACATCTATAAGGATAATGTAGTGTTATCTGTGATGGAAGTAATCCATCCCCGACCCACAAATGAAAACGACCCCCGCGATGTATAATGGATCCAATTCGGAAGACATCATATTCAACCTAGCTGTCGACTACGTCGTTAAACGACGAACAATCAATCCCGCTTCAAATAGTGTTGTAACAGAATAATGATGTGGCTACCCTTATAATTATGAGTGACATAGCGCCTATATAATATATACAGTAGTCGGGAAAAAAGTATTTACCGAGCTGTGTAGGAATTGTATTGTCAATTGTCATGTAAGTGTGTGCTAATCCATGCATCATGCATGGTTAGCTGTAGAGTGCATATAATTAATCTATTTTTTTTGCTTCGAGAAGGCTTAAATTCATAACATGCAAATATGGCAATGTGTGTTCTGATTTGTTCTGGGAATTACCTTTAGTAGGAGTTATAACATGTAGATAAGGTATTTGGTATTAACAAAAGCTTACATCTATTCTAAATGTGTTACTTGTTGGTACTCAAATGAAATGCATACCTCATAGATTGGGAGACATATTGAGTCAATGAAACCAACTTGCATTAGCGGTAATTGGTCCTCTTTTTCTCGATTCATTATGTCCTGAAAAGACAATTAAATGTCATCGCAACATGAATTCAACAGTCATGCATATTTTCAGTCAATAATACATAAACCAATGTTAGCTTACAATTGGAGTTATGTTTAACGTCTGCCGTTCAATGTCTCCTTGTTCGAAGAATTCACTTGACACAAGCTCTGCAACCTGCAATAAAAACACAAAATATAAAAAATATATAATATGATATAAAGCTAATTGATTAATAAAATTCAATGTTCCACCACCTACAACTCACGCTAAATGTAAACTATCTTAGAAATAATTCATCTTCACAAAGCAACAAGGTAAAAATATATTGAATGAAAGCAATGAATTGGCTGAAGGCTACTGCCCAGTATACTAGCAACATTTTTCTACAACTTTTTTTTTCCTGTGCAGAGTTGGCCTCTTCAGCTATTCTTTTTTCTTGCTATCCAATAAAACAACTATAAAACAAATTATTTGAATAGACGGTCAAGGGCACATTTGTTATTAACAAATATTACTGTAATTTATTAATTTAGATTTTATGTTATATGTAAGAAAACAAACCAGTAACATACACATCTGTCTGGTATATCTTCACACAGTTTCGATTTTAAAAGTAGGCTAGTTTTAAAAATGCAAACAGAAAACTGTAAAGTTTCATGCTCAGCTGCTACAGACTCTTAGATCATAAGCTTACCCTCTTCTCGACGTCCCACGGCTTAGTGATGGCAGCGAGGTCGCACACAGTCATGATCATCCCGCGCAACAGTTCTCTGTGATCATCGCGAGCCCAGTTGTAGCTGGACGACCGAACTATGCTCAAGAACGCACCGCGCTTTCTGGAAACAAAAGTAAGAGAATACAAGCTACTGCGTTGTTACGTTCGTCGAACAATCTCTCCTGCAATTTTGTTCCACTCAAAACCCCTTTCAAGACTTGATTTAATATATCTCATAGCAGATAGCTCCTTAGAGCACATTTGTTAAAAAGTCTTACCTACATTAAGCTTTGATTGGTTATCGCTCACTCGTTAATGGTGTTCGTGGCCTACAGGGTTGGTTTAGTCGCTTTAAATTAAAGTCCTCCACTGAAAATCAGTTTCGTTACTGAGTGGGTAGACTCTAAAATGTGAATTTATTTTATTTTATTTTATTTACAATAAACCATCGAAAGAACGTTTATTTTCGCATGGTTTACGAAAATGTGACGATGTAAATATAAGCAACAATAAGCAACTAGTACAAACATTTGAAATGAATAAGATATGCATATGAAGTGTACTGACAATGACAGTGATATCACTCACTATATTATGATGATTTGAATATGGAAATTGTTTAGGAAACTGAAATGCAAGTAGTTATTGTCCAATCAATCAATCAATCATTATTATGATTTTAAGAGAGGATGGGGGTTATAAAAACAATTTTAGAACCAAAATAACCTTAGTAAGTTGTTACCTGAAATATACAGCCAGATCTGTAGAAAGAATTGCATCCTCAAGGACTTTGATTATCCGAGAGTATTCATCCGATGACACGTTTCCAAGAATTTGATTGCCCTGCAAGGAACACACATATAAAATATAAATCACACATATATTTATCTAAAATTATGCTTTTGTTCATTAGGAAAGCACTAAACAATATAAATAAATTAGAAACAAACTACAAATACACTCAAATTAATATCCAGAGAATTTTCAAAATTGTATTTTGTAGTTTTTTTTTAAATATTTTATTTGCAGTCAAATTTATCTGTGTAATTGTAATGTTATGTTGAAAATGTGTGAGAGGTATAAAGCTACGTGGGTGCATTATAACAAATACCAGGTAAACTGGGCAGGTTTTGTGTTGATCGAATGGGTGGAGGATGGGGGCAGGGGGCAGATGCAAAGGTAAGGGAATGAAAAAAAAAACATTTTGCCTGGTTGACTCATGTCAGTAGTGACCGCAGAGATTGACAGGGCTCTCCTGTGCCAAGTTATAGAGATATGATTCCTATTC
The DNA here is from genome assembly GCA_945910005.1 of Isoperla grammatica. Taxonomy (NCBI): domain Eukaryota; kingdom Metazoa; phylum Arthropoda; class Insecta; order Plecoptera; family Perlodidae; genus Isoperla; species Isoperla grammatica. Next base: position 125,504,574 of record OX246737.1, read on the forward strand.
CTTTCTATATCTGCCTCTTGGCCTTCCTTCTTTCACAGTGCCCTTCCTAAGTTGTTCATTTAAATAGATACTCATAACTACATATTACAGTAATCCCCCTTTACTTCAAATTTCAAGGGACCCTAAAAACTCCAATTTGAATTACAAAATTCTGAATTAAAAGAACATTAACACTAGGCACCATACCTAAATCTTCTGCCGGGACTCCATCAATAGTTGGAATTATGCATAATTTTGAATTAACCGAGTTTGAATTAACGAGGGACTACTGTACAGTCAAACCCATTTAAAACGTTCCCTTTCATTACGTTTTCTCCCGAGATACGTTTAATTTAAAGTGTCACTTCGAAAACGTATTATGCGGGTTTGACTGTATATATACACGTACACGTACACGTATACCATTCCTGCAGAGCTAATGAAACAAAAACACATACAGTACTGAAATCTATTCAAAAAATTCTCTGAGTAAAGTGTCAAAGAATATAAGTACGTACCTGACTATTGAGAATCATGATACACTGGTCAAAGTGATGATGCTCCATTGTTGATGTGGAATACAACTGGGCGAGCGGTGATGATGCTCTGCAAACACGTTATTATAAATATAATCACAGTGGACGTTAAAACAGTACAGTATAAGGTGGGCACATACAATCCTGTTACTGAAACCGGCTACGTATATACGTATGCAATCTAATTCACAGCAAAGCAAAGAAAGATTCAAATTTTGAGAATTAAACCATTATGAATACACAATAGAAGGCTTAAATATATAAAATTATGTGGGATGTTAATATATGGTAGTATTATTTAAAAAATTAGAATGGCATCACTCGTATGGTTTTGTCATGCAAAAACGCGAGACCAGCAGGTGGCAGAATGCTATGTTGTCATTGCCTGCGGCAGTTAGAAAATGGAGGTCATATCTGGTTTATGCATGCTGCCACTCAATTGTTGCTCAACTATATAGCAAAAATATTGGATTTTTTAAATGTTTGCCTTCTTTCTCTTTACAAAAAGACATTTCTGACACATAATATATATTTGTATAATTATTATTTTATTTGTCATGAACGTGGGAATACGTATTATTTTCTTCGTTTTTCACTTGATAACCCGTTTCAGTATTTTTATTCTTTAAATGGAATGGAATAATATTTCAGTCTCTTTACACTACAATAATGAATACATCATAACAAAACAGACATTCATTACACTCCATAAGACAATGGTTGAGAGTTTGAAGAGAAGTAACTCACTTGATTTGAAATGAGTTGTTTGTCCCCCGGTGATCTAGATCGTGACATAGACACGCAATGATGAGAGCCATGCACTCGATCTCCCCGAATATCTTCCACCACTGGGTAGCCTGCAAGATAACACAATTTCATCTTTGCTCAATATACAGAAGAATCATATCATTATAGGAACTTGTACCACATCACTGATGAAACCAGTTGACCCGTAAACCTAGTTAAATTAGGAAAGTGCATAGCACACATTTATGGCACTGTCTATTACAAATTAGAAATTACTACGAGAAGTAGAAATGCACAGTGTCATTGATATTGCAATTCATAATCAATATTCCATCAATTATTGGAAATAAAATATAATGAATGATAAAACAAATATGTAAATTTATTGAAAGTAGGACCAAATACTATTTTAAGACTTTACAGCAGGGCCCACTCGCAAACAAGTACAGAAATAATAACAAATTTTCTCAAAGTACTACTGATTAAGAAGTGTGTGAATTAAAAGTTCCTTACGGTTATGATGGAAAACATCATTTGAGCCACATTGAAGGCGTGCCTCCAGTTGTGGTAGGTGACGTTACGGTAGTTCTTCTTTACGCTCAGCAACCACCGACAGAGGACTTCGTAGTCGATATGAAACCTTTCCACAAAATCCAGGTCAAGAAACATTCGTATACATGCCTGAAATGGTAAATAAAAAACACTGTTAGAGGACATGTATGTATTCATTCATATAACGAATTATTACGGAACTGTTTACACAATAATTACAAAACTAGCAATAAATGGCTGGAAATAATCGATGAACATGTCATTCTTATCAACTAATAAAGACCTATCCAACAACCCGAAAAGTTGACAATTAATTAAAATGTTTTAAATGAAACCTTTTTTCTTTGGCTCTAGAATGGAAGTATCGCTCAGCCTGTTAACAGAGGTGAAGACTACCAATGGTGGAGCTTTTTGTGAAACACAAAACAATATTAACAGAATCTATAAAAAAAAAAGCAAATTTTAAACCATTTTTACTCTCTTATGAAAAAACTTGATTGACGTACCAAGATGCGGACCTATATAGAAATATAAATATTTAATTATTAAAACATTACCACAAACTAGATATTAGTTCCTTCTACTAAGATAGCAATAAACGAGAGAAAATGCTGATTAATTGCTCGTGTTCTCAATGCAAAAAAAATGTTGAACCTCACCATTTTCTTGTCTCATGGTAAACAATAGCGTTACTATTACGGCTGCCCAATTTCGTTTAATGCACTAAACGTTTAAGCAACCCAACTAAACGCGTTTTAGCGTGAATCCTTAAACCTCATGCGTATCGCAACATCTTTTATAGTATGTATATAATCTTTTAGTAGTGTACGGTCTTGGTCAATGTGCAAAGTTGTTTGACAAACGGAAACAAGGGAGTGGGAGCAAGATGGATGATCAATTTTAGCTACAAATTATAAAACGTTTAAAGTTAAACATCGAAGAGCGTTTAATGTTTAACCGTGTCAGTCCTATAGTTACTACACTGTATTTATGTAATTACTGTTCTGTACTTTAAAAAAAAATTAAGATCTATCGATCTATCTTTGAATCATACCTTTAGAGTATCATCGTCGTCCATTTCAATGTCATCAAACTTGAAGTCATAGAGCTGGTAGTGTTGCGAGGAGGGCACCCTCAGCGTTCTCAGTCTTTGCGCGTCGTCAAGCGACGCAGATGCGTGGTAACTTAGGACCTCCAGGGTCACACTTTGTTTAGCCATCGCTATCACAGCCTTTTCATACCTGCACAAAACAACAACGGCATATTCATGAATCAGAATTAGAATCAGAAAAATAATTATTCACAAAATGCTTGTTACATTTGTTTGATGATCAGTACAAGAACAGCTCATAGTTGAGGTCAAACATAATAATATAATACTGAATGATGAATAACAGAATAAGTAGTATATGAGCAAAAAGACAGTAGTAATGAAAAAAAACTTGCCACAAAAAAGTAGCATGATTATAGTGGTTCTTCGAGTTTAGCTCATATAAGACTACAATTCGATAACGTTGAAGAAGCTGGAGTTACATAATGAAACAATATCAAATTTGGCAGTTCATTGAAATACTTAATGATGTGGATTTACCGTAAATTTAAAACTCGGGTGAATTTATAGTGTTATTTTGGGTTTTGCGATGGAAGTAGAGACGAACGTGCATTTGCTCGGCCACATTGGTGGGGTCATTCAAAACATTGTCTGAAAGAACTGGTATATAAATTATAAAATGACTATGATATATATCTATGAATTGGCCACATACGGCATTTATGCTACTTTACTAAGTGATTTTACTCCTGTCGAAAAGTACCAAGGGGACCGTCGACTTTACGTCCCATCCGAAAGGACGGTGTAACTTTGACCAGCATAGGTTCCTCCATTAACCTGGATTGCCGAGCAGTTGACGAGAAGAACGAAGCTGTTACACAAGCTTTCGAACCCTCCAATCTGCTCTAACCAACGGTAACTAGTGTTTCAGAAGAGAGTGGATTACGACACAGCCGAGTCCAAGGTGAGAACTTAATTTTCTACTTCGCTAATTTCTACAATCTAATTTAAACATGTCTATTGGGGATAATTTAAAACCTTCCGTTGGTTACCTGTAACGTTGGGTGTGGCCAAAACCGCCTGTGCACTCGACTAAGCCGAACCGTGCATTTACGAATGTGTGAAAGAACGCCAGGTATCTGTCGATTTTCTTTCAATTGGCGCGGTTGAACGGGGGCAGTAGACAATGACCCGAGATCGGTACATTGTATGTATAGTATAGTAATTATTATGTGTAACTTCATTTGTATTATGTGTATCATATTTATATGTATTATTAGTATCATATGTATTATGTGTAATTTTGTACAATAATGCAGGGTTTTGTATATCTACGTTATGAAACACAGTCTAATTTAATATATGTTTGCCTACCTATTGGGGAAGCACCTGCACCGGATGGGAATATTTGAGACTAGTATCTGCAAGCTATGTGGAGTGGAGGAACAGGACAGGAATCACCTCTTCAGATGTAGTAAACTTAAAACAGAACGTGACGCATTGCCTAACGGCATGAAGAGAGAAGAAAAGGAGGCCTGTCTCTACTGGTTGACCAGATCTTACATGATGGCCTGATTAAGTCAAATGTGGGCATATGATAAAAAAAAAAAAAAAAAAATGTTTGCCATGTATTATTCTATGACTATAATATAACAATAAACAATAAACAATATGTGAATACTTTTGTTGGGACTATTATACTCACATATGTGTGTTGTGTATTCCCATCCCGCAGAATATCGCAAACGCCTCCACGAAATTCTCGTCGTTCTTCGTGAAAGCCAGGTCGTCGAACTTGTTGATGAGTTGGATCACCCCGATGATCTGTCCCGACGAGTTCTTGATCGCCATACAGAGGATGCTGCGGTGTTTGAACCCCGAGCCGTCGTCAACCGATGCATCGAATCTCTCGTCGTCGTACGCGTTCGGTATGTTTACCGTCTGAAATCATACAGAACGCTATGTTACCCAGACGTGTTGGGGCGATCTCTTCTCACACTGAAATCACACAATAATATGCTATATAAGATCTAGTGATTGGACTATACACTGTTCCTTGTCACAGATAAAAAACAATTAAACCGCAATATTTCGAACCCTGATCAGAGCTCTTCAACAGGCGAAAACACACTAGTTCGCAAACTGACTGTTTAATCAATAGGTCTTATATAACGTTTTACCTGTTCTACTATGTTTCCGTTTTAATTAACAATAATACGCGTAATACACTGTAGTCCCTCGTTAATATTCTAATTCGCTCAATTGAAATTAGTACGTAATTTTAACTAGTGATGAAGTACTTGCAGAAGGTTATTTTGGTATAATGATTGTTGTTCATGTGCCGTTCAAACTGTTATTTTTAGTATCCATTGAAATTTCTCTTAAATGGAGTCTAATACTGCCAGCATATATCAAATTATTAGATAGCTGATTACTTTTTTGTGTAAAATACCTAAAAGAAGACAGTAATGGCTATTAGTTGGCTAACTATTTTACTTTCATTGTTTTACATTCAAATGCATATATTATTTTAACACCAGTTATAAAACAGTGTCCTAGTTATTTTTTTTTTTTATTTAAGTCAAAATATCTCACTCTGCTGATGAAGTAGAACAATAATATGATATGTGTCCATCTAACAACTCTCCCATCTACTCATGAAATGGATTTAAGTAAGATAATTAACTGGTATGAACCAAGGGGATGTTCATAACTACAGTAGAGTTCCGCGGGAGTTTACACCATGGCCACACCATTTTCACCCCGTTTTGGACACCCATCGATACGTTGAAAGATAAGCTACCCTGGGATTTCTTGTTTTCCTAGAACGATTGGACCTCATCGCCTTGAAGAATGTGATGTGTGTATTCAGTCATCTAAATTCCTCGTCTTTTGCTCGAGTTTAAATGAAGATAATTGCTCGACTGGATTTTGCTCTAGAGGTGTACCAAGAAAACTACCTAAAAGCAAAAGGTTGGTGTAAACTCCTGCGGAACTCCACTGTATATATATTGAGTCATGCCTCTAAGGGGAATAGGAAAAACTTCAACCAATACTCATTGAAGAAAGCTATAAGCTCAGGGTCTGAATAATGAAATGTTTCGTAAGCTACCAGCTACTACAACTTGCTTTCACCTGGTAAACCAGGCTTCCCATTGCCATTGGTTGTAGCCACGCACGTAACTCATCCACAGTGTGTAACTCACAATGCAACTTTGATCTGATTTGAAATGAAAACAATGTAGTAGTGTAGTAGTCTACTAAATATTTCATAATACATACCAGACCTCAGTGTAACGTACACTGTTGAATGTTAGGGTTTTCATTTTTGACACACCAAATTAATTGTACCCTGGTAACTTATTTTAAAAGTAACTAATTATGGACAAGACATAATAAATAGAGAATATTTAGTTTTTGCTGTTTTTTAAAGGTGCTTTGTCTACTTGTGATATTGAGTAAAATGTGTAAAGATGGTAAGGTAAAAAAGTATCATATTTTGTTTGAAATAATTTCGAAACCGACTGTGATAGTGTTAATAGTTACATTTAACTAAAGCAAATTTGTATTCTAATTTAACATTGAGGATTTTTGTTTTGCCTCTGGGAGAGGGCGCTTAACACCCAATCCCTTCCATCGGTATTCAAGTGTAGTTTTTGTTTTACTTATAACGCAAACAGGTTTGAGCTGCTATTGCTACGCACGTACTAATGTCATTCGACAACTACACAAGATCCAGATGCAGAGGTGTTTCTCCTTAATTGACGACTTTTATTTGGCATTCGCCACGAAATTTCGTTTCTGATAAGACTGCTTTAAGGCTGTGTGTTGCGTACCTGCGGGATTCCCGATTATTGTCGGTAAAAACTGCTTTAAAATATTTTAAAATTCTTGATTCTTGAAAGATCAAATGTATGTGTAAATGTATGTGTATGTATGTCCTATAGAATTAAATGTTCTTTCTTTGAATTGCTTTTTTGTCATAATAAATATTTCTGTCTTTAAAATTAACTTATTTAAGTTTTGTAATGTGTTCTTGCCACATACCTTTCACAATTAAATAAGTAAATTTAAAAATTTACATTTTATAATGGGAATAGTGAAACATTTTATAAGGAAAGAACATTCGATTCCCTAGGTCGTGACATATTTTGGTTTTTCGTTTTGACAATTTTAAAGCATTTTTAATTGAGAGAAATTGTGAATCCCACAAGATATGCGACACTGGGAAACTATACTCTGCATCCAGCGCCTGGAAGAATCTCTAATATAGGTCTCTCACAGCAAGAAGTAAGATAGTATCAGGAACGCCCACATTTAGTTTCCAACTTAACAAGCGCGAATCACTGACGTTTTTCCCGATTATCTTGTACAATTTGGTTGCGTTGAGTTTTTTGACGGAAACCTGCTTGCACTTTTTCTTGTGCGTTACAATTAGAAAACTTACCCCAACCAAATTGTACTAGATCGGGAAAAACGTTAGTGATTCGCACCTGTTAAGCTGGAAACTAATTGTGGGCGGTCCTGACTCCCCTGACACTATCTTACTTCTTGGTGTGAGATACCTTTACAACACTGTACTATTCAACGGCAACAACATTAAGTGTGCAACACAAGACATGTTCACTCGTATCATGCAGCAGGAGTCCAACTCCTCTACATACCTCACCTGTGGTGGCAACATAACCCGTCACGCCGACGTTGATTGGGAAACGGCTCTCGAATGGACTGAAACAAACAAAACAATTTATTATTATATGTAATTATACGGAAACATAGTAGAACAGGTAAAACGTTATAGAACCTAGTCATTGGACTGTACACTTTTCCTTGTCACAACATAAATTTAAAAACGCACTCTTCAACAGGCAAAACCACGTTGAAGAGCTCTGATCCAGGTTCGAAATATTTTTAATTTTATGTTGTGACAAAGGAACAGTGCACAGTCCAATGACTAGGTTCTATAACGTTATTATATGTATTATTATTTATTGGTGCACTGGTCGCAACTCTGACATCTGGGTAACGTGTGCGTTACTGAAAATATGGAGCGAAAACTTCGAGTCTTGAATTAATGGTAATTATTTCTTTGTTGTGATGCTTGTTGTTTTATTGGATGTTGTGTTTGTGTTTTGTGTTTCATATGATATGAGTTGTGTTTGTTTATGGACCTTTAGGTCTGGAATAAAAATATTTAATAACTTATTCAATGTATGACTGAATATAATGTTTGATTATGTGACGTAATAGAAAGGCTTTCCGCTTTTTATATTTTTACAATCGTTTTGATTTGCATTGCTGTTTGTTTGCATGTTTACTCCGCAGCATGAACTTAAAGCAAGAGCACAATTTAGTAAGTGGTTTTGTATCTAAAGTGCTTTTGAATTACTAATTATTGATTATACTGTCAAGAAGACTAAGTTGAGATACTTCTTTACTGTTAAGTCAAATAAGACTGATATGGTTATATCAAATAAAATAAATGCTTTTAGTAAATGAATCTGTCCAAAAACTTACAAAGATTAGTTATTAATTTCCTCGGTACTTATTTACTTCTGCAATCTAATTAAGCTTAATGTATTGACATAGTTTTACCGACATTCAAGGCTTGCCTTCCATGAGCATCTTGTGTATACACGTGTATCCAAAAGATTGTTTGTTAACTAAGATTTTGAATTAAAAATTAAAAATCAAAAATTAAATTAAAAACTGCCAACTGGGGTTAAAATGAATTGTACATAAAAGAACCTTTTCTAAAAATTTGTTCATTGTTCATACTAATCTAATAAAAGCCACAGTGAAGTGTATACCTTGTACGAGCATCGTTGTCGTTTCCATTCAAGTCGCTCGCTTCGAAATCAAATACTCTTGAAAAACTTCCTTTGGAAGCTTTGTGGACTAGCAATACCTGAAACGAAAATTAACACAATTAATAAACAAAAATCAAATCAAAGGAAGTAAGGAAGTGAACAAACGAGCCTCAGATACAGAAGTTTAGTTTAGTTTAGTTTTGGTTTAGTTTAGTTTTATTGAAGTGTTAGTAGTATTTAGTGTTTAAAAGGCTCTTCACGGCACAAGATTTCTTAGGATTTTAAGGTTGGAATTCATAGTCTACACCTAGGGGCACCCATTGTTGCTATGGATTTGTTTTGTTTATGGGAAATAACATGCAAACAATTGTTACCTTGGTAACAATGGGCGCCCCTAGGTGTAGGGGCCGACTATGAATTCCAACCTTGAGTGTTTTAGCATAACGTTTGCTAGCGTCGACACCGTTTCTTGTAAAGAGAATTTTAATTTTATTTCTTTTCGTTTTACGTACGTGGTTTTGTGATGAAAAGAATAAATATATATAATAATAATAATGATAATAATAATAATAATAATAATAATAATAATAATAATAATAATAATAATAATAATAAAAATTAATAATAATAATAATAATAATAATAATAACAATAATAATAGCAAAGTGTTACTCGTACCTGTACCCTTTGGCACTGGATCAGCGACTGTGTGTGTGTGAGTATCCTGAACACCATGTGCTCAATGGTGCTCTGCTCCTCAAAAATCATCCTCGCTAAATCCAGGAGAACCTGAAAGTTACAAGAAAAACGTTAGAGAACTACTTAATTACATCGTATGCCTTCAAGCGTTGAGTGAGTAATATAGGGTAGAGTCGCAACGCAATCGGCAGTTTGTCTATCGCCTTATGCTGCCCACCAAAAGGGCTGTTTACCTAGCGCTCGTTAGACCTCATCTCGTCTACGGCTGCCCAGCGTGGGACCCAACATCTATAAGCAACAAGATGAAGTTGGAGCGTGTCCAAAGTAGAGCTACAAGCTTTATTGCTGCTAGGTCGCAATTTACCACTCATAGTGCTACGGCAAGACGTGCATCATTGAAGATTCCATCTCTGGAAACATTCAGGAAAAAAGTAGAGCTGCAATTTTTGTGGGGCATGTTGAATGGTAGGACAAACCTGGATCCATATGTAAGACTGCAAGCCTGTAATCGTAGTGCCCAATTTGGTAGGGGTCTATTGTTCAGGCCACCTTTTGCCAGAACAGCAGCCTACCAGAAAGGGTTCTATTATAGGGCTTGTCAATCGTGGAATTCTCTTCCACTCAAGATCAGGATGGCACGCTCATTAGATGTCTTCAAAGCCTCTTTAACGGAGCATTTTTTAAACATTGTTTTGTAAATTTTCATTTTTTATTCTTTTTTACTTCATATTTAACAGTTGTATCTTATAATTATATTTTCATTCATATTATGTTTTCATGTTTTTTGTTTTGTATTTTATATTTTGTATTTTTTATTATGTTCATTATTATATTTAGATTTTAAGTAATTTTAGTATGGGTTGGCAGTCACTCTGGTGTTTGGAGCTGTGCTCTTTTCTGCCAACCCCCATTCACTTTTGTAGTAAATGGAAATGATTAATAAATAAAATAAATAAATAAATAAAATACTTTAGTCGGGTAGTAGAAGTCGCTAAGCGACGCGATGACGGGGTTTTCGGCTGTCTTCGTACATCTTCGGTGAAGTAGCCGACCAATCATGCTCCGTCATAGCGTTGCTTGGTGAACTTCTACTACCCGAATGAAGTATTTTGGGCAGTAAAAGTCGGTAGACAAACTGCCGATGGCGTGGTGCCTCTAACCTACATTACTCACTCAACGCTTCAAGTGAAAATCAAAATTATTAATTAAAATTTGATTTTCTTATTTTACATCACAGTTGAAATAACGAACATGAATTTACAATAATGCTAACGAGAACATATAACTGTTATCAATGTTTGAAAACTCATAACAAATGTGAAATGAGTTTAAAAAAATGTTCATACTAAATTTAAGTGGGAAAAGCTGGTAGTGAAAAGTCAACGTTGAATGATGGTTTTGGTAGAAGAAAACATTATAATTTACGAATGAATATTATCAAAGTAGATAATGGAGGTACAAGGCTGAATAAAACTATTGTGCCGGGGTGAAACAGGGCCCAGGGTAGCCCTGCCTGTCGTACTATGTAAAAAAAACTAGCCGACACGCTATATAAGTAGGTAAGTGCGTCGTTAACAGTTATTATTGATATCAGAGAAAAGTTGTAAACGTTGGTGGAGGTGCCGGGTAGATATTGTAAAAGTTATTCTGACCCCAGATTTGGCTTTGAATAAGCTATAACCAATAAATTTATAAACATTGAAATATTGTAATCGTTACGGTTGTTATATCTGTATTTCATTATAATTATAAATTATCAACGCTCTTCTATTTTGCTGTCACCCTTGTCGCTTGCGGAGAACACGATGTATTCAAAGTTCTGGTGTTAAAAAAAAAATGCTAACAGAAATAACACTCGTGGCAATTGATTGCAATATTTTTGAAAGTTTATATTCAAAAGCAAATCTCGGGTAAGAATTCATTTGCGTGGTTCAACATTGCGAACTATTAGTTACCGTTTTAACCTGTATAGTAACCTAATATTAAACTTTATGCACGTTCACAAAACCCCAACCATACACTCACCTGGTTCCGTTTCACCTCCAACTGACTCTTCTCGTAGAGTTGAGCGTTCCTGAGCCCGATGCCGCAGAACTGCAGGTAGCTCGAGAACACCTTCTCGTCGTTCACGGTGAACCCAGAGTCTGACTGTTTGTTGATGACCTGGGCGACCCCGATCACGTCCCCGTTGAAGTCCTTGATGGGCATACAGAGGAGGGTGCGGGTCTTGTACCCGGTGCGCGCGTCGATGTCGTGGTTGAACCGGTCATCCTGTGGGAGACAAGACTACATTGTAACATGTAACATGTAACACACTACTGGGCGACCCCGATCACGTCCCCGTTGAAGTCCTTGATGGGCATACAGAGGGTGCGCGTCTTGTACCCGGTGCGCGCGTCGATGTCGTGGTTGAACCGGTCATCCTACGGGAGACAAGACTACATTGTAACATGTAACATGTAACATGTAACACACTACTGGGCGACCCCGATCACGTCCCCGTTGAAGTCCTTGATGGGCATACAGAGGAGGGTGCGCGTCTTGTACCCGGTGCGCGCGTCGATGTCGTGGTTGAACCGGTCATCCTGTGGGAGACAAGACTACATTGTAACATGTAACATGTAACACACTACTGGGCGACCCCGATCACGTCCCCGTTGAAGTCCTTGATGGGCATACAGAGGAGGGTGCGCGTCTTGTACCCGGTGCGCGCGTCGATGTCGTGGTTGAACCGGTCATCCTACGGGAGACAAGACTACATTGTAACATGTAACATGTAACACTCTACTGGGGACGAGTCTGCTATACATATAGGGCGAAAGATTTATTCGAAGAGAAGAGAAGCCAGAGTAATACAGACTGAAGCAGCCCTACAGTAGCCTTCCAAACCCGATCTGGGTATGGTTTAAATCACAATAAATAATAAATAATACATATAGGGGCGGATTAGGGACAAATTTTGGCCCTGCCAATTTGAAATAAAACGGCCCTGTTGTAACCCCCCTTCTCCTCTCCTCCACCAAATAAGTCAGATGTCATGGGTGTGTTGTGTCTGAAAATGTAGAGCCCAAAGTGCTGCCTACAGTAAACGACGGACAGTTCATACCAAAAAATATAGCTCCGTCTTAGCCGTCTTTCCATATTTTATATTTTAGAGAAAAACTAAGATATTTTCAGATTGGTTAAAATTTGACGGCCCAAAACCTACTCAAAGCTATACCGGTCCTTCTGGCATTTGCCCGGTCGACGTACATATGGGCCTATCCGCCCCTGGCTACATAACAAGGAGATTTATCTTGCTGATAAGAACGATAAAATCTTACAACAATTATTGTACGACATGAAAACACGTGATTATTCACCAACGTTATGAGAAGATTGTGAATGCTGGGGGAAAAAGTCGCAATCGATATGTCTGTGAGATAACTGTAGTTGTGTAGACAAAAATGTCGTTTTCGTGCTAACAAATGAGCACCAACATTCACTGTGACAGCTGCGTTGAAACATTAAAAGTGGAGATATGCGTTGAAAAAATATAGTTTACCAATAATGAAGGACGGTTTCAGGCAAGCTAACAAACAAAACACCAAAATAATCGTACTTTAAAATATAGGGACCTCAATAATGAAGGATGGCTTACGAACAGTACAGCAAACAAAACATCGCAAAAAATGTAGTTTGAAATTTATACGGACCGAAACTACTCAGCTTTTGGTGTATATATAACATGGAAATATGAATACAATAACAATATAACGTAATAAAATAGAGTACATAATAAAATTTGCCAAAGTAGAAAAAGGGGTTTCAGTTCCATATTATAATATTTACATAAGAATGACTACAAGTTTTCAGCGGAACTTGATACGGGTTCAAACCTTGACTAAATTATTAATTATTAGGCCAACATAGTTTGATAAAAACGTACAAAAGTATAACATTTCTTTAATTCGGCTCTCACTTGTGTTGTATGTAACTCAAATACTGCATGTGACTGTATTTCAAAATGCTCTGACTCTGAGAAGGAATCCAAGTATTTGACTCATTTACTTTATTGAAGTCTATCCATACACGCTATATACAATGAGCAATAATACAGCTATACAATATGCAAGGATACAATTATAAAAACACGTAAAATATATAATAAAATGTAAATGGTTTGTTGTTAGACTCCAATCAGGATTACCGGAGGAGGAAAGAGAGTAGATACTGACTAGCATTGGACTAACATGTATGTATGTATGTATGTATGTATGTATGTATGTATGTATGTATGTATGTATGTATGTATGTATGTATGTATGTATGTATGTATGTATGTATGTATGTATGTATGTATGTATGTATGTATATTTATTAACTGGCTCAGTTAGCCATTTTTTACAACAAGGTATAGGTGTAGGTATAGCATTAATTAAAAGTGTGTTTGTGCTCCAATCAGGAAGGAAGGAAGGACATCCAGATATGTGTGCTGACTGCCGAGGGCCGAGGGCGCAACTTATGAGGGGTCACGTGCGCATCTTGCGCGATATTATCATGACAGGCCGGCCGGGTCGCCCCAAAGCAAACAACCTTCACGCTGACACTGTCGGGCTGCATGGGGGGATCCGATACAGACTATATGGTACAGTTGGGGTCGGAGAATGCGCGTCATATATACTAAAGGTCTCTCACACCAAGAAGTAACATAGTGACAGAGGAGTCAGGACCGCCCACAATTAGTTTCCAACTTAACAAGTGTGAATCACTAACGTTTTTCCCGATTATCTAGTACGATTTGGTTGCGTTAAGTTTTTTGACGGAAACCTGCTTGCACGTTTTCTTGTATGTTACCGTCAAAAAACTTACCGCAACCAAATTGTACTAGATAATCGGGAAAAACGTCAGTGATTCGCGCTTGTTAAGTTGGAAACTAAATGTGGGCGGTCCGGATACTATCTTACTTCTTGCTGTGAGAGACACACATTTAAGCCCGGTTTTCAATCGGTTCACGGGTCGTTAACGGGGCCGTTAGCTGACGGTCTGTAATCTGTAACCTAACAAACCCTATGCAGATAACGGACCGTCATCTAACGGCCCCGTTAATGACCGATTGAAAAACCGGGCATTAGTGTGAATTCCCGTTTTATAACGCTCTCAGACCCGGTTTCGCCTAACCTTTAATCACGAGGTTAGCCGTTATAATCGAATGCTCTTTAACTATCTTTCTAATACTCTTTAAATAAAAACTATATTCTCTACTCTTTACTCTACTCTATAAATATAAATAGCAAATAATTAAAAATGTCTCATTGATGGCACAAACTCACTCGCTTTCCCCGAATATTCCGCCACTGAGAAACACTATTTTCTAGAAGCTCATATATATATTTTTTTGTCATTCGAGAGGAAACGAAAGTCTAAACGTGTTTGAAAACCGAGCCTCACAAAGATATTGACTCTCTTGTCGTTCAATGTCTTTGAAGTTTGTTGATAGAACATTCACTACCCCTTCCCACCTTACCCCATCAACATTCCTTATACCTTCTCCTTTTCAGACTGGTATTCCGTAGGGACTCTTCTTTCCCAACAAAATCAAGTTTCGATAATTACATAGTACATAGAACTAATTAATTATGGATGGTACGTTCGTTTATTTATTTATTTATAAGATAAACAGAGAACGACAAACGAAGCTCTTTCATCTGCTCTTATATATATTTTTCGTGATTATCGATGAAAACTTCCCGAATGTCTATATAGAAAGTCTTCAAATTCAAACCGATAAACTTTTTACGGCGAGCCTATGATTCCAGCATAAAAATAAATAAACCTACCAACATGTTGCAGCCTCGGAACTCAATCAAGATGGTCTCTGTTCATCCGACTCTTATAGTAAATACGCCCCGTGGTTCTATCTATATAATTGCCCTCCTTGTGTCTGCATATCGCAACCCCCATGACGACACAAGCATATAACCATAACTATCCTCTTTCATGTGCAGCCAACTAACTAGAATACCTGCATGCTGCACTTGCAACGAAACACACGCTGCAGCGAACCTGGCGGTCGGGGATATAATTAGAACCCGCAGCTTTTGAACGTGACCTCGATAGAGGGAGTCCCACGTACGCTTCTCGGCGGGAAACACCGCCATTGCACTCTTATCGCTTGCGGTCAGTCGCTTCTACTTCGCTTAAAGTCCCACAATTTGTAATGAGAGGCAGGCAGCCGAGTACCCCATACACTCATGAGCGTTGTCTGACGGCTGCGGTTTTACTGCAGGATGTGGGGAGCAAATGAGTGTGGAGTATCTATATGTACGTTTTTATTTAATCCGTGAAATGTGGACTTACACAGTCGAGAAATGTTGAGAGGTATACACCCAGTTTTGTGAGCAGATTATGCACTACTACTTTAACCATAAGTTTGTTTTACGCGTATCGGTATCGACATATAAAGTACTAGTGGATGTTTAGTAGGACTACACGATACGAATTACAACCACTTCTTTCCAAACTGATGTGAATTCTAAACGATTCTTTTGAATAAATATTTATTTAAAAATCACATCTATTTAAACAAATATATATAAAAAAACACTGTCAAATAATATGAAAATAACATGTCTGCGTGCGTGTGCCGACAGCTGTTTACTCTGCTCATGCACGACCAACGGACAGATTGCTATCGAAATAATTTTTAGGTGTATGTATAGGCTTGTTGCTATAGCGTGTCGTTGACCGTCGGAGTAGCCTAGACTGACGTGTCACAGGAAATTGTGTTTTGTTCCTGAGAATTTTTTAGTGTTGCTTTTAAGTTTAAAGACGTGAGTATTCATTCATAATTTTGTACTGTGATCTCTTATAGATTACATATGCGATTACATTTCCTTAATTTTCATTCATTAATTGTTCTTAATAATTCCTTTGTCCTAAGCAGCTGGTCATAAATTCCAACAGATTTCTTTGGATTATTTGAAGAAGTTAGCTATTTCTTACGTTAAGGATATTTTAAAAAAATATTCATATTATGTAATAAAACGAACAATTATTTCTACTTGAACATATCGATTTTAGTAAACACAACCTAATTTTAATATTGACGTACAAAATTATAGATACAATATAGTTCAGAGGTTACTTTCTAACATAGCGTTGCTGTATAACATCGTTATAAAATCATGTATACACCTTTGTGAAAGGCAGACAGCCATTCTGTACCTCCTGGTGCGCACGTCAATGACTGCACAGTAATGTGCGAGAGAGAAAGGGGTGAGGGGGGGAGGGAGAGAGACGACGTTAATGTACTCTGATTGCAATGCAAAAATAACTCTTTAGAATCTGGAATCGAACTGGCTATACACATCTCGCGCAAACAACGATCGACTTCAAGTGTTTCGGGTACACAGTTGTTTTATCGATACGATAAGAGTGTGATTGCGTGTTCACTGTTTCCCCTACGAGAATCAGACTACCCCCCCCCCCCTCTCCCTCCCCAACCCCTCTTTCCGCTTACACTACTGGGCCAGGAAGTCGCCGGTACTTCGTGTACCGTGGTGCTTGTCTCAGAAACTGCAACCCTGCAGCCAACTGAATCGATCTTTGGGGCTGAGCTATAACCAACCATTCACTTGTCGCATCCATCTACCTTCACTTTAGACACATTCTGCATCGACAATTAATTACAATAATAATTAATAGGCACCTCATACGAACAGGCAAGAACAAAACCTGCCGGCCTAGAGTGTAACAGCAGTGACTTTATTGACCCGCCTACCCGAATCAACATTGTTAAGATTCTGTTTAGTTGCATGCAGACATGCAGACAGTAGATTAATGGTCTCCTATCTATTAATCAATATCAGCTGGAGTTAGCTGTTAGCAGCACGAATACGGCGGTATAGGCGCACTAGGCTATAAAGGGAGAACTAAAATAGAGTTGGATATTTCCAACGATTTCGATCGTGGACAAAACTAAAGTAGACTCGGCTATTTCCGCATTGTAAGTTCTTTTTTTATCAAGATTCAAAAAGCTATGCTTATCATTTTGGTATATGCTATTTGCTAGGACGGGGCCCCCTAAGTTTTCACCAGATGTCATAGAATAAGAATAGCTTCACCGTATTAAAATACCTTCCCTCCTCCTTTTCTCCCTTGCTCTTCTGCTCCTGCACCCACTATAGTAAGACATCAAAGTCAAAAAACACACACGGTATTTACTATACCTGTTCTCATTTGGAAGACTGAATTATACCAACGTACGTTTATTCTGTAAACGCTCCGTGGTAAGGTTACTAATAATTACACACGATAGTAACTCACGTTAACATACATCATGTGAGGTTGAATACATACACGCTTCATCGAGTACCGCCCACTTGTATTGAGTGTAAAAACGTAAAATGAGTAGCAATTGCGTATTGTCCAAGTTAAATGTTAACTCTGCCCTGTTGTGAATAAAGAATACATACTAGGCAACCCAAGACAACCTTACACATGCTTTCGTCACAGGCGAGGTTCTCGTAGCCAATCAGCGATCGTTATTTGCGCGCGCTTGTCTCGGGCAGTTCGCTGGTAGGCTACGAGTGCCTCGCTTGTGACGAAAGCATAATATGTAAGGTAGTCTTGGGTTGCCTATACTTGCATATTTGGAAGAAATGAAACCAGCGTTTCAGAATACGGAAAGTGAGGTTTCAAGAACTGGAGGAAGGAGGAAGAAAACCATCAACCGATAAGAGTTCTTCTGAAATCAGTTATCAGTCCTGAAGTTAGCGAGCAACCAGGCAGTGTGGGTGAAGACATGGACTCACTATATAACTTAGTGCGCATGAGCAGGGTATAGTATAGGCAATGTACGCCACAGGTCGACATACCGCAATGCTACCGAAGCCTTTTGGATTGATATACTTAGCCCGCAGAACTTTCAGCTTGCGATTCTTCCTGTAGACTTCCCCTTTCATCTCTACACACACACATTACATTACGTATCTTATTCTACACATGTCAGCAGGAATTAGGGCTGTTAAAATAATACTTAAAACATACACACGAAAAAGAAACTTGGTGATATTGCCCTGTGCCGGTGATGTTTGGCGTTACTTATATCCATGTGATGTTAATCTTAAAATGGCGAGTTTGCTTTCACAACGAAATGTTACGTTGAACATTAAGCGTATTTTCATACAAAAAGATTCAAACAAGAAGTTTCCAGTATTCACTACCCGCATTTTTACTGACACATAGGAGAGTCTAATATTACAACTTATTTTGTTATTTGTTTACTACTTGTTAGTTATAAATTCCATTATTTGACATCATTATCACAATTACTGTAACCTAAACCATCATGCTGCCAACTTATTCCTGTAAATACAATGTTAGAATACTCCCACACACAGGATCCCGATCATAGATGGGTTTTCTTCCTTTTTTTAAATGCACTGTATATACTTTAAAATGTTATGTACTTACTATATTTCATTACTGTTTTCACTTTATTTTACTGCTGTATTTCATTTACTGTACAAAGAAGAAAATAAAGTTCTATTCTATTCTATTCTATTCTAAAACTAATAAAGGTGTTTCTCAACCTGACGAGGCCCTCGTTATGCTAACGTGTGCGTATACACACTTGCTCCGACGGTTGGTCAAAATATGTTAACAACTATTATTCTGATAACCTTCTGATAACTAACTGCAGTAATAACGTGAAGGGGACGGCCTAGGCGGAAGGTTATATCCAAACGTGACACTATCGTTAGAGCAATGATCGTAACTTGTCATAAACCCGGGCTGTGTAATCCGCTTCAAATGGAGACTATACGATGTTATCTGACATTCAAACCGTTCTCAGTCCAACACACGAAGCCACATTAGACTTCTAGGCTGTCTAAATGAAAATCTACGTCGTTTTCATTTCTAGTTTCGTACTTAATCTGCAAGAAAAGCAGTCACACGCGTACCCTACACAAAGATTCACCACATGATCAACATTCAGTACAGGCCTACTTTGTAACTACCAAATCGCATGCGGATGTGTTAAATATGTTTGCAAGGCTTGCAGTCAATAAACTATATAAAGCAAAACAAAAAAGTTCACATTAATACAGATCCTTGAGTTATACCAGTCACCATGCAAATACTAAAAAGCCTTGGACCTAAGAAATGTTGAAATGTTATAAAGTTAAGTATGTTTAGAGCTAATAAATATACTGTACTGTTAAGTCACAATTACTAAGAACTAGTTCTGTTTTGCTCTGTTTTTGTACTATTAACATTTGTGTTGTTTTTCTTTGTACGTTGTGTGTATGTAAAATGGCAAAAGTTGGGTATAATAAAGACAGCTACTAATTGAATGTTCTCTATTATCTTATTCTCATTCTACAACTTTTCTTATCGTAAACAAACAACAAGAACAATACAAATGTATTTAGACTAGAAAAATGCAATTTAGTATAAAGTAAACGAGTTTGCGAACTCGGCTATTTGATTTACTGCGAAGTTCACAGGGGTATAGCCTGAGGGCACTCTTACTATTGTCGGCAAATATTGTTTGTTTGAGATCGTGATACAAATGGAGAGAGAGAGTATAAAAGGGTATCCGGAGGCGAAGTTTGCAAGCTCCGTCTGTATACGTCGTTCAAATTAATAATGTCTATAGTCTGTATCAAATAAGCTTATATACAGTAGGGGACGCAGCAATTTCTCCCTTGAATTTTTCTAACCATCGAGACGAAAAAATATCACAGAGTAAAGTAAAACAATGGCTTCCTGTAAACTGTCTCTAAACATGCATACCACCTCATGTCTGTTTGAATGTTAGGTTCATATTATTTGGCGAGGTCAAAATGATTATATCATCAAAAATATATATGATCATATGATCAAAATGATAATAATAATATATAAATAAATAAATACCAACTATTAAAATAAAACGTTTTCGAAGTAGAAGAACGGGTAAAATAATAAGTTTTATGTTGTCAGTGGCAAAGCGGGAAATTTAAAAATATCAATACCAACTATAGACAAAGAAAACAATGTTCATAGTAATTATATTATTAAGAAAATAACAGTTTACGGCATGAAATATCACATTTTAGCTTACTAAGGTCAGAATTTATCAAACTTTGCAAACAACACGTACAAAATGCTCTGTGTCTGTATCTCTACCAGTCGCCATGTTTATTCGGACCAACTCTCCGATTAAGAGTTACTGCATAATAATAACTGCATAAACTGCCAAGGTTGGCATTGTACAGTGCTGCCATCTGTCGGCAACTGTTAAGGTCATGAACGCCAACCCATATTCCGTTAATTGAATCGGGGCGGCGTCAACGCGATAAGCCAGACGAAATGAGCAAATGCACTCGAAAGTTGAGAATAAAATCTCGAGTAAATTAGCCTTTCTTCAAAACTTCCTTATCGCCTGATGATGATCTCAAAACCCGGATAGATGACACAGCATCGCGATGCGCGCACTCTACCGTGGTTAAAGCATTTATAACTTTAATTGGTTTGTTTGCAACTTGGTCGGTTGGATTTCAGTTTGATTTAACTCGATAGGCCTAAGTAGGGCAACACGATTCACGTGATTCACGATATCATACTCATTAGCCACACAAGCTTTACGGCTGTGTATGTCAAGTGTCAACTTACACCCTGTGAAACCGCCGATGTCAGAAGAAAATTGCTTTAAAACTGTCAAAATGTCAACCGAAATAATACGTCATCCCTAGAGAATGTATATTATATTCTTCTTTGTGTTAGTTTCGCTTTCCTTGTTCCAATACATATTTTCGTTTTTCAAATGACACTTATTTAAATTGTGTAATGGGTTGTTGCAATACACCTTTATAACAATTAAATAAGGTAATTGAAAGGAACGGAAATTGGAACAGAGGAACATTCAAAAGAAAAAGAAAATTAAACTATCTAGGGGACTATTTTCATTTCCTTTTTGATAATTTTGAACACTTGACAGCAATTTTAGCCAACAGAAATCTAGGATTCTGCAGGATAGGTCTACATACAGCCTTAGCCCTTAAGGTTACATTAAAATAAGGGTACAAGGGGTAAGGGTACATAAGGGTACATTGCCAGTCGAGACGAGATGATACCTCAACGTCGGTGACCCAGGGCCCGCAAGAGCAATCTTGACTCGTCCCTATTCCTCTCATTCATGTCGGCCCCATATTATTGATTTATTTTATTGTAATTAAGGCCAGTGTAGGGCACAATGCCCTCTTTAGCCTGATGATTGATGAATGATAATGCGGAAGGGAGTCGGGGACGCCTGGTACCGGCACGTAGCCTACTCCTGTCGAAAAGTACCAAGAGGACCACCAGCGTTACGTTCCATCCGAAAGGACGGTGTAACTTTGACCAGTCATATAGGTTCCTCCACTAATTCCTGGACTGCCGAGCAGTTGACGAGAAGAACGAAGCTTTTACACAAGCTTTCGAACCCTCCAATCCGCTCTAACCAACGGTAACTAGTAATTCAGAGGAGAGTGGTCAAATCCACCTCCTGACCTAGCCCGAGGCTGCTTAGCTTGTGACCTGAACGCTCACCGCTCTCCGTTTGGACCAGGAATAGAACTACCTGTCCTAGGTAGCTCTGCCTGTCGTAAAAGGCGTCAAATGTACCGATGTCCTGACATTACAGCGTAGTCGAGTACGTCGTTAAGCAGTACAAAGTGCAAATACATTAAAATGTTGCCTTAGCAACGTATGAGATAGTATAGCTTAGCTTATCCGCAGCTGCCATCTGTTGCATAGCGAGACGATATCAAGGTTTCTCATTCCTGCACACATCTGCCGATAGATAGCAGCACTGTAGCCACAACGATCGAAGATGGCGTCTGCAATGAGGTTGACCACATAATGTCTACGCTCTGCGATGTTATTTGTCACGAACACAATGCATGGTACAAAAATAATTATTTCCTAGTGTTTCAATTATTATTTGTGGTTTTACGATGTGCTCGACAGTTAGCACATCATTACGATGTAGGTCGAGTCAAATCTATACTCACACATCGCCGAGGTCGTCGTCGTAAAAAGAAAAACAAATCAACAAAAGAGAATGGGGACGTGGGAGGGGGACATGGGTCGCAAAAGGGACGGCATGAATGAGAAGCGATATACAGACGAAAACTGGAACAAGTGAGCAAGACGATGAATGAGCAAAGGGATGATTAAAGATATGCACGACGTCCTCTTTGCGGGCATCGGTCACCACGAGGAAGGACCCATCTCTTGACAATGAGATGGTTTATAGAAGCTAAAATGTGGTAAACGAAGATGTCGATAAAGACGTTTTCGGGTAGACGTCTTTGTTGTTCAACATTTATTTCCAATTATTCACTAGATAAATATTAATGCTAATATAGGCAACCAAGATAACCTCACACATGCTTTCGTCACAGGCTAGGTACTCGTAGCCAATCAGCGATCGTTATTTGCGCGCTCTTGTCTCGGGCGGTTCGCTGGTTGGCTACGAGTGCCTCGCCTGTGACGAAAGCATATGTAAGGTAGTCTTGGGTTGCCATTTACATATTAAATGTATATTGTGTTCGAAACAGTACGCTTCTGGTAAGGCCACTCTAACCGGACAGGTCAAGGTGGAGAAACTAGAGGAAATGCAGTCCACATCATCCTGTTTCAATTTTCCTCCTCGTTAAGTCCTACTTGTCCATTCCTTCAATCAATCATCCTCCGAAGTTCCGAAGAAGAAACAATAGAACAAATCCCTCAACAGGTATACTGAGTGAACTCCAGCGTTGACGAGAAGAGAAGTCGTTGTGTTATTTCCACCCAACAAATCAGGCCGTGAACAATATTTCCAATTAGTGTCAATCTCGTCAGATGATAAATCAATATAGTTATTATTACACGGTGCTTTAGGGGGCGAAGGGCGAGGATCACATCACTCATAGGTCCATCGATTGTAACAGGAAACTTATGTAAGGGTTGTCGGCCCCCCTGGCTGGAGATTTATAGTGCAACGTGAATGTAGCCACAACCAAAACACGCATATTGTGTGATGCACACTGTGTAGATTAACACAGATTTTTTAAGCATAAGATTTAAGGTTTTAAGACGTTGTTGCCAAGAACAACAATGAAAACAATCTCTTAAAACTAAAACTTTGTGTGAACGCCAGTACGTGTTTCCTATGATCCAACTTTACGACTACGCGTTAAACCTTAAATCTTATGCTTACAAAATCTGTGTGGACCAGCCCTTAGCAACTACGACGTTATGTACAAAACTTATTTATACTAAGATTCTTAGTATGGAGTATAAGATGTATATATTATACTATTTCATTTAAAGCATTTTGTATTTATTTTATGCAAAAACTTATTCATACTAAGATGTAAATATCCACTATTTCATTTATTGCATTTTGTACTTATTTATTTTATTTGTTTCTTACTTTACGGTGTCTTGGTTTCGTTTGTATCTTGAGGCACTGTGAACCCCTGACCTTTTATTTCAATAAAATGTTAAACAAATATTAAAAACAATTCTACCTAGTCTCGTCAAAAAAAAGGATGACATGAAAATGTACAATGGAATGGGAAATAATCATCATATCACTTAATTCTTATGAATTGCGATATCATCACAAATTACACGACTTTGAAAAAGGGGGTACTGAAAAGTAGGTATCACAAGTGTCGTAGATCGTAGATCGATAGATGTGACTGACCGATAAAGTAGCGAAGGTCTTGTTCAACCGTCAACGAACGCGATACAAAAACCAATTCATTGATAAGGTTAATAATAATTAGCCTTTATTTCAACAACAATTCTAAATCAACAATATAAATTAACAATTATTGTCGCATTAGGTTCCTGTCTGTGTCAAGCAAGACAAAGAGGCTAAGAAGATGCGCAAATATTGTTATTGATTTGATACAAAAAAAAACTCTGCCACAAGTTTGCACTACAAAATAATTCAATAACATTGATGTTATGCACAAAAACTAGAAGTAAACTGTTCCTTCCTTTGTCGCCTAGTCATAATGTACGATAATTACTTAGTTAGCTTACTCTTTGATCGTACAGATTTGATATACTTGTCCCGAAATAACGTTACATAATTAATAATTATGATTTCGTCATAGACGAATGGTTCGTGGGCGGCCAATCAGCGATCGGTACTCGAGCATTGGGGCTCCCCGCCTGGCCTCGAATCACGAATCAGCTTAGGTATATCTTCCCGTGATGTCAACAGGCGAGCTGTGACCCCCCCCCCCCCCCAAAAGGGCCACATTTTCCAGCCTGTCAGCCAACGTCAGTCCACCTATACTCAAGTGCGTCACCGGTCCACCGGTTTAATAGTTCGATTTATCATTGGATCCTAACGCGATTACCAGAACACTTTGTGGATTAGTTCGCGTGACTGGATCGGGAGGCCACTTGACTTGGAGTGACGTCTTGTCACGTGACGAGGGGGGGGGTGGAGGAGGAGGGGACCGTGGAAGTCACGTGAGCAGGCACGCCCAGCCGACGTCTCAACTGCCACGTTATCAAAGAAAACTCACATTATTAAAAATACGATAAGCTCTAGAAGGGTTTCAATGGAAGTGCAGGTGCTATATATTTTGGTATGAATGAAGTTCCATCAGTGGTGTATTCGAGCCTAGGCGGGCTTAGGCGTCGCCTAGGCACTTTTACGTGGAGGCTTGGCTAGCCTAAGCGCTTTTTCACAGAACTGTTGTTTAAATTTCAAGAACCCATGTAGTATTCACAATATCTATAATTGAGAAAAAATATGTTACCTCAACGTCTTTATGTATTCAGGTTACATTTCTGTAAAATCTTTTTCCAGTCACTTAAAACAATTGCCCCCCGCCCCCCGCCCCCCCCCCCTCCCCCCCCTTCCCCCCCACCACCTGTCCACAAGTAAACTCGGCCGCCTTGGCACTTCATATTTTAAGAATACACCACTGAGTTCCATATATATATATATATATATATATTGGCAGACGTTCGTTCAGGAAAATTTTGATAGTGGAAATATGGAAAATGTCCCTGATGTAAGACATGTATAGTCGGTACCCAAACGGAAATCGCTCGGTTCTATCTTCAAGGGATTGTGGCGCGTCGACGTATTTCTTTGATGTACATAACGACAATTTTCAAAAATCTAAGACCAATTGTAACCTTACCAATGCTTTCGTCACATATGTGGCCCATCACTGGTTGGCCAATACATAAGTGAGATATGATGCGAGCATAGGTAAGGTTGCTTTATCTTCTTCTCAAATGCCCACATTTGGCTATTATGCCATCATGCTGGATCTGGTCAACCAGATATATACAACTATATATAACAACTATAGGGCTACTGATGGTACACTACACTACACAGAAGGTAAACACATTTGGATCCGCTGGGAAATTAACGTCTTCCAATCTCACATCACATTACTGACGGATGACTACGCAACATAAATCTATTGACATATTAGATGCGATGGTCAAAATACGATACATGTTCAAGTTATTAGCTTTGAAAGGATTTTCCCTTGGCTTCCTCACATTTCGAGGCCACTTCTACGATCAAGAAGTTGAGAGTAAATACCATAATATAGTTGTCCCAAGACTACCTTACACATGCTTTCGTCACAGGCGACTGCTTCGTAGCCAATCAGCGATCGGTATTGGCCCGGATGTGTCTCGGGCGGGCGGTTCGCTGGTTGGCTACGACTGCCCCGGATGTGACGAAAGCAGGTGTAAAAGTAATCTTTTCTCCACTATATCACCGACAGTAGTCCATCAATATATGGCTTATCGATACAATGAACGTAAGCTTGCGAATTGCGGCATAGTTCTGGTTATACCACGATTGATTTCCTCTGCCTCAAACTCGGCATCACTCCACAAACAACTTCCACAGTTCAGTAGCTCTGCAGTCCTACCGCTATAGCAAAGGGGTTAATTCCACACTGAATTCCACTCCTCCCACAAGTTAAATTTATATACACACGTTCCTATAGTTTGAAATATCGACAAACAATTGTTATTCAAGTGAGTTAGTTAAACTCACAGACCACATACGCCGAACAATACAACAGCATGTATTAGAGGGTATCATGTACTAATGATTGCAGTATGATTACCTTACATGATGTGGTGCAATGATCATTAGCTATCTAAAGTACCGAATTAATTAACTAACCGATTTGGCGACGGCAAATTGTACTTCCGTTTCCTGATAATAGACCACACACACACATACATAGGTGGCCACAATGTCAAGAGTGCGACCTTGGCCCTTGGGTCACGTCATACGGTGTTAGAGAGCGTTGCTACGCGCTACGCTGCACCCTACTTACATATCGGCTTCAACAGCTGTTTTGTATAGGTTACCTATGCAACTACGCATTTTTTCGGCCGACGGTATTTATTATTTAACAACTCTTTGTACCGGTTCAGATACAAATTTCCATATATCAACAAAGGCTGAAGATATTAAGTTTTTTTCCAAACTTCATCGCAAACAAAGTAAAAAAAAAGTATAATGTTAATGTTAAATTCGAAGGTTTAATGTAAAATGGCTGTATAGCTGTTTTTAAATCCTGAATAAATAAATAAAAAAAAAAAACAGTTATGTGTTTAAAATACTAAAAAATAGATATTCCGACTCCGAGCACGTTACTTTTAGTAGAGTGAATGTAATGCGTAATTTTGACGGATTTTGAACGATTTGATAGTTTCATTTTTCCACCTGAAAATGCTTGTGTTTGTGTGAGATATCCGTTGGAGGGGGGGGGGGGGGGGGGGGGAGTAAGAGCCACCAACCTTGTACGCGTCAGGTATGTTGACGGGCTCGCCGCTCTCGGCCACGAAGCCGACGATGCCCGTCCCCCACGCGACGGGGGGGGGGGGGGGGGGGGGGGGGGTAGAAGGGGAGGGAAGTAAGAGCCACCAACCTTGTACGCGTCGGGTATGTTGACGGGCTCGCCGCTCTCCGCGACGAAGCCGACGATGCCCGGCGGGGGGGGGGGGGGGGGGGTAGAGGGGGGGGGGAGTAAGAGCCACCAACCTTGTACGCGTCGGGTATGTTGACGGGCTCGCCGCTCTCCGCCACGAAGCCGACGATGCCCGTCCCCCACGCGACGGGGGGGGGGGGGGGGGGGGGGGGGTAGAGGGGGGTGGAAGTAAGAGCCACCAACCTTATACGCGTCGGGTATGTTGACGGGCTCGCCGCTCTCCGCGACGAAGCCGACGATGCCCGTCCCCCACGCGACGGGGGGGGGGGGGGTAGAGGGGGGGTGGAAGTAAGAGCCACCAACCTTGTACGCGTCGGGTATGTTGACGGGCTCGCCGCTCTCCGCGACGAAGCCGACGATGCCCGGGGGGGGGGGGGGGGTTAGAGGGGGGTAGAGGGGGGGCGCGACGGGGGGTGGAAGTAAGAGCCACCAACCTTGTACGCGTCGGGTATGTTGACGGGCTCGCCGCTCTCCGCGACGAAGCCGACGATGCCCGGGGGGGGGGGGGGGTTAGAGGGGGGTAGAGGGGGGGCGCGACGGGGGGTGGAAGTAAGAGCCACCAACCTTGTACGCGTCGGGTATGTTGACGGGCTCGCCGCTCTCCGCGACGAAGCCGACGATGCCCGTCCCCCACGCGGGGGGTAGAGGGGGGGAGGGGGTGGAAGTAAGAGCCACCAACCTTGTACGCGTCGGGTATGTTGACGGGCTCGCCGCTCTCCGCGACGAAGCCGACGATGCCCGTCCCCCACGCGGGGGGTTAGAGGGGGGGAGGGGGGGAAGTAAGAGCCACCAACCTTGTACGCGTCAGGTATGTTGACGGGCTCGCCGCTCTCCGCCACGAAGCCGACGATGCCCGTCCCCCACGCGGGGGGTTAGAGGGGGGGAGGGGGGGAAGTAAGAGCCACCAACCTTGTACGCGTCAGGTATGTTGACGGGCTCGCCGCTCTCCGCCACGAAGCCGACGATGCCCGTCCCCCACGCGGGGGGTTAGAGGGGGGGAGGGGGGGAAGTAAGAGCCACCAACCTTGTACGCGTCGGGTATGTTGACGGGCTCGCCGCTCTCCGCGACGAAGCCGACGATACCCGTCCCCCAAGTGATCTTGATCTCCTCCTTCTTCTCCATCTCCTTGAGGGTGGACCGCGAGCACACGTCGAACAGCTTCGAGACGAGGAAGCGACACGACCGTCCGTCCTTGAGGGAGCCCGTCGTCGGGGGGTTCCCGCAGGACCCCGTCCGGTTCCCCTGGACCAGGAAGAGGGAGCCCCGGTCGGCGTGGAGTAGCATGCTCACGTTCTGCAGGATCTTGTGGCAGAGCGACCGCACGTCCAGCTCGTTGCAGATGTCCTTCACCTGAAACACACGACGGGGTTATTAACACTCATTAGTAATAATAATATACCTTTAGGCCACAAATTGTGAACAACTTGTTATTTATACTAAATGATATATTGTATCTATGTAAACACTAAGACAGTATGAATACAATTGAATTGAAACTTGAAACATGAAAACATGGTTAGTATTTAGTATTTACTCCTACCGCTCACTAGGAGTTGGAGCAAACTTTGTTAGGAAAACTAATACTATATTGCAACCAGAGCGTTCTAAATGTGTATATTTAAATATGTCTATACGACATAAATTTATACAGGTGGCTACATACGACACATCAAAACATAACACGTTTACAACTTGTCAAAAATAACATGACGTGTGCACCTCGTAAAAAAAGTTGTTTGTTTCTTCGCAGATAACGTTAAGATTATATCCCAATCCATTGTCTTTATATGCGTCTCTATAACGAACTCAAACATGATTTACTAGTAATTATTGTTGGGCTACGGGGTTAACAGCGAGATCAATTGACGTCGCGTCTTACGACAGGCAGAGCTGCACTGGAAGTATTCTATATAGTGCCGAACGGAGGAGAAACTTGTAGGGCGCGGAAGAAAAGAATAAGGAACTAATATTCAAATGGGAGAACCTATCTTTTAGTCGCTCCTTACGACTGGCAGAGTCGCTACACACCTCACGCAACAACGAGAGAGGACGACATCGCCACATGAGCTGTACTGGACATAAAACTGTTCGCAAGAGACGCAAATATAAATAAAACTAACTTGTCACACAGCAATGGAGCGTGTTCTCATTTTCTGCAGTGTTGTCGAGATAGCGAACTAGGAAGTTCTTGGTACTCTCAAAATATATTCACACTATCCAAACTAACAACTAACAAACTATTGTGAGTAGGGCGTCGTGTCAAGCGTACCTGACAACCCGCGGTTTATGGCTGAGAGTTGTGTGCGAGAGTTGGATTAACAGCGTCGTGAGCAGCTCAAAACAATGGCGTCTTTTGTAATCACGAGTGACAATGAGTTGAATAGTGTTATCTCTGGTACAACAGGAACGAAGGAGCGCGTTCACTTTAGTTTATATACTATATCAGTTAATCGGATTAGCTAATCACCATTTGAACACGAAGTTTATGCCAGTAGTTAGTTTTCTTTTCAAAGGAGGAAGGAACAGAGGGTTCGCATAGTCGATTCGACGAGAAGTACCATCATCATCATAAGATAAGATAGATAAGATAAGTTTTTTATTCAGTCTTTTTTTTTTTTTTTTTTTTTTTTTTTGTACATAAATAAGATAGTATTTAATATAATAATATTAAATTTGTTATAATTTGAGTATACATGTACTATATGTTTAAGTAATTAGTAAAGATAAAGTAAAGTAAAGTAATAATAAAGTAAAGATATTGACAGTATAAAGATCTGAAAACCCACATAGGTGCGTGTGCACGTGTGCGTGGGAAAGGAGGTAGTTTACAGTTTAATGAGGGAATGACGGGGGATATCGAGACTTGTGTTCTGTGTGATTACTGATTATGGTTGTTCTGATTTTAAAACTATTTATTATTTCTTTTTATAGGAATTTCTTAATTATGATGGTTTTGGTCCTAAATCTAATTCTTCTTTCTTTCTTGTTTTTTTTTTTTTTTTTTTTTTTTTTTTTTTTTTTTTTTTTTTTTTTTTTTTTTTTTTTTTTTTTTTTTTCTGATTAGATGGCATTTTAAATTTTAAATTTTGCTAGTGAGTTAGTTTAATTAAGTTAGTGCAGAAATAGCAGTCTTTTGCTATTAGCCATTTGTGGAGATTTCTTTTAAATTTATTTAAGTTATTAGATGCTTTAATATAATCTGGTAGTGAGTTATAGACCCTGGGACCTAGGTAGCTATATTGCCTGAGTCCAAACGATGTATTTTTCCTGGGTAATATTAATTTGTTCTGTGTTGCCGATCTAGTCGTGTGTATATGTGATGTTATCGTGGATTTGTTTGTATTTTTATGTTGGTGAATCGATAGGAATTTAATGAAGATTTTTCTTATATCGTAAATTTGGCTGTTTTGGAAGGTATCTATTGTGGGGTACCGGGATGGTTTGTTAAGCATTATTTTTAATATCTTTTTTTGTAGAGTATGCAGTGGTTTTAGGTGAGTTTCAAGTGCATTTCCCCAGGCTAGTATTCCATACTGTAAGTATGATTGTACAAGGCTATAGTAGACAATTTTTAGAGAGTGAAAGCTAATTATGTTTCTGAGTGTATTGAATTTGTAGGCTATTTTTCTTATCTTTTTTATAGTTTCTTGGATGTGGGTTTTCCATTTAAGGGCACTATCAATTGTCATACCAAGATATTTGGTTGTTAAAACTGTTTTTAGTTCATAGCAGTTACAAATTGATTCTGTCTGTGAATTTACCTTAGTATTATTATTGCAAGATGCATTGTGGATTTTGATCGGTCTTTGTTCATTGTGTTTTAGCGGGTAGAGAGAGAAAAATAAACAGACAGTTTTATCGAGATTAAGCGTTAATAGATTCTCTTGTAGTGATATTTTTATTTCTTTTAAGCCCGCTTCAATTTTTTCGTGAAGAGCTTCATGTGTGATATCGCTAAAGATTATTACAGTGTCATCTGCATATGTGATTATTTTTCCTCCCACTTTGAGATTGCATATATCGTTTATATATATTAGGAATAAGATTGGTCCTAATACTGTCCCTTGTGGGACCCCGCATTTTAGTGTTGTGGGATTACTAAGTTGGTTTCCGATAATAACTCTCTGTTTTCTATCTGTTAGGTAATTTTTTAATAAGTTTAAAGCAATTCCACGGATACCCATATCTTGTAATTTTTCAATTAATTTGTCATGGTGAACAGTATCGAAGGCCTTAGCAAGATCAAGGAAAACTGCTGCTGTTTTTATTGATTTGTCAAGATTATTTGAGACTTCGTTTGTTAGTTCTAATATTGCATCTTGTGTACTCAGATTATTTCTGAAGCCATATTGCGCTGGTGAGATCTGTTTGTGCTTTTCCAAGAAATTGACTAATCTATGTTTGATACATTTCTCAAATAATTTAGTCAAAAATCCATTGTTACTTCCAACTCTGCTTCTCTGCGTTGGGTCAGCATTGTAGATAGGTCTATATCCATCTCCTCCTATCTTGACAACACTCTTCCCTTTCCACCATATTCCAATTTCCTCCTTGCTTGCTGCTCCACGTCCTTCCTTACGTTGTCTTGCCATCGTTGTCGTGGTCTCCTCGTATCTGGGATTTCCAATTCCATCATTCATGTAAAGTCAACAAAAAGGAAGGCACTCCTTGTCCTTTGTTCTTTCTTACCCCCCTCCCCCCCCCCCCTTCTTACGGTACAAAATACAGAAATATAGTGCCTCTTTAGTTTATCCAATATTTACATTTAAATGGTTGGAGGGAGGAGACAGCAGTCAGATTAAGAGCGGCCAGTTAGCCCAGGATTGGTGCGCCTTTAAATCGAATATATTGCGGAACTCTTCACCCTAACTTTCTTACTTGGTGCATTACTTAGTGAGTGTCAGTCCGATATAGGACGACGCATGCAATCCCAGAATTAGTGCGAATTGAGATCGAAGATATGTATGTTTTAGGGTGATATAAAAGTAATGATGATTATTCTGGCTTGATTGAATTAGTGGGAAAGGTAGGGGCGAGATTCGCAGACCTCACGAAAAGTTCTGAATTTAAAATTAGAATTAAGCTGTTACAGGACCTAAATGTTTCGTGAGCGTGATTTTTTTTATATTTTGTTTATAATTTGCTATAAGTTTGTTACGAGAAACAATGTGGGAAAATGTACGCATCTCGGAAACTAATGCGTACGGAATCCAAACAAATAAAGGTAAGAATCGTTTGCTTATGTCCTATGAGGTAAGATATATCCTTTTCATCCTGGATAATCGTGAAAGTTTTTTTTTTTTTAAATGTCGGTCACTACATTTTTTAGGATGGAAAACGACAAGACTTACAAGGCTTCAAAAATTGGTGTTTTCGTAACTTATCCATCTACACCATTCTAAGAGAATTATTCATATTCTAAAGAATACTAGCGAGGACTGGAATTGCTGACTAGCAAAGCGTAACCCAATAAGGTTCCGCACACACCAAAAAATACAATCGATAAACTAACATAAATTCGGTAATAGCCCCACCCACCCCATGTCAACGCAATCTTTCTAATGATAACGTATCAATAATGGCCATACCTCACTACGATCCACTCAGGTAGATTAATAAACCTTTGCGACGGTTTGTCCACAGCAATTTTATTTTTAGATAGTGAGAAACTAGTCAAATATCCACTTAGATCAATTAATTTCGGTTCGTATGTACGGAAACATCGGCGGAACATTTTAGAATGTGTTAGCTTTATAAAGAGCTCCGTTATTTTTAGGGTATATACTTAAAGAGTGTCGTAAGCGAGTTTTATGAACACATGAAACGCTCGCAAATTGCTAACTTTCACGAACCCATCCTTCAACTCTACCTTTTATTATAAACAGGGTTCAAGTTTTCAGAATTTTGAAGGTAATTCTCATGGAAATAATAACGGCGCATACGGGTTCATCCTATGGCAAATGTACGACACGTGTTGCAGGCTGTGAAAATGTGAAGGAACTTTCAATCACCCATCTCAACGACAGGTTGCATTTCAAAATATTAAATTAAATTTACAAAGCTTTTACCATATTGGTTTCTAAAAATTGTATTCGTCAAATCCATTCATCCGGCTCGTATTTCTGAGGGTTTAAAAATTCCTTCGCGAAAATCGAAGTATATCGCGATACTTTACAAGCATATTACGCGAAGAATGTGTTCATGTACGCTCAACAACAAACACAACTTGAGTGCATTGGATTTTAGGATACATACTTTATATGTATATTCTTATAAAAAACACGGTATAATTTATTCGGGGGTGTATGCTTGTACGGGTTTTAACACCGATTAATAAGTACTGAAAACCTATCGGCTCTTACCAAAACGATTTCAATTTCTGTCATTAGTTTGGTTTTGATGTCAATTGTGTACTAAATGTCAAAGGGTGAATGTTCGATCACAAATGTATGCCAGAATACGCACAATATAGCATGTACACCTGTCAATACCCAACGGAAACTCCGTATTTGATTGCTTATAGTAAACACTACTACCGGATATTAATGTTGAAATGGGTTACCCGGCACCTCCACCATAGACCTCGGTGCACGCTCGCGTCGTACAGTCTGTGCTTATCACTATGGATACATGTAGTTCGTAATAACGTGCCTTAAGGTGAATGGGTATTAAAACCGCCCAAAATTATTGTTTTTGTATTATATCATGAGAACGCTTCCAAATATGGGAAAAGTGATTCTGGCCCTGTCTTTGGTTTTGTATCAGCTACACAATGGGTTTAAAAACATTCACAGTTTGTTATCGTTACGATTGTTATTTTATTCATAATTTAACAATAAATAATTACCAAAAGATGTAAAATAACGATCGTAAAAATTGTTTTTTCTTTTTAAACCCATTGTGTAGCTGATACAAAACCAAAGGCAGGATCAGAATCACTTTTTCAATATTTGGAAGCGTTCTCATGGTATAATAAAAAACATTAATTTTGCGCGGTTTGAATACCCATTCCCGTTAAAGTAAGACTCTGCGGCAGTCGAGATGAAAGATTTTCTGATCTTTAAAACCATTAAAAATCGAACTCGTGGGAAGATTCACAATACATGAAAAAATATATAAATGCATATTTTGTTTGACGATACTAAATTAATGTATTATCTTACTTAATCTAAATGTAATACACAATGCATATATTTGTTTCTGTTATATGTAGATCCTGATAATATATTGTCTTGTGTATCTTCCCACAATTTCGATATTAAAAGTGGTTTTAAAGTTTCGAACAAAAAAAAACTTACTTCCGCTCTTCTGCTATAGACTCCTCTATCTAATACAAGACTAAACAGAGACGATAAACAGTATGTTGATATTTTATAACTTTCCTACTCAATTAGACAAACAGGCTTTAGCACTCTAGAACTTTCGTCAAGCTAATCAAAACTCCATTATATTTCATCATTTGTATAGCTTCTTAGTACTTTAAGTATTTTTACTGCCACGTTTGAATACTATGAGGAGATACCGTCGAAGATACTATATAGCATCATAACAACACGTCAAAATGACGACGTTGCAATTAAATGTCTACTTAGTTATACGTTAACAGGCAAGCAACACAGAAACCTTAGTTATGGCCTGCAATTACAATACGAATTATATCACCATTTTAAAATGTTCAAGTATGTTAATTTAAGAATACTGTAATTATAAATCATCGCATGGTCTATGTGCGTATAATATAGATTAGATTGTGTGCGTGTAAATAAATATAACTACGTACAAATAGCCAAACTTTCAGAAATAAACACCACGTACAATAATTCAATTTGATTCATTGATCGATTTAGTTAATTGTTTATGATTTGTGGGATACAAAGCAGAGATCTGGATTTGGATTGCGGCAACTGCAATGGAGTTCTCAATAAGTAACTTATATGTCGGGAGTAGAACACCAAGACAGGTTCACACACATTGTAATCAGAGAAAGACTCGGAGTTGGAAGTGTGAAATGCAAGATTGCGAAGAACGTAAGCGACAGTTTGGACATATGAAAAGAATCGAGCCAGAAAGGATATCAAGAAGGTAATGTGAAAAATTATAGTAGAAAGGACGTAGGCCCTAATAGAAAAGTAGTGAGACCCAAAGATAGATGGTTGGAGCGGACACCAGAGAGATATAGAACATGGAGCTAAGTAAAGATCTCTCACCCAAGAAGTAAGATAGTGTCAGGGGAGTCGGGACCGCCCACAATTAGTTTCCAGCTTAACAAGTGCGTATCACTAACGTTTTTCTCGATTATCTAGTATAATTTGGTTGCGTTAAGTTTTTTGACGGAAACCTGCTTGCACGGTTTCTTGTGCGTTACCGTTAAAAAACTTACCGCAACCAAATTGTACTAGATAATCGGGACAAACTTTAGTGATTCGCGCTTGTTAAGCTGGAAACTAAATGTGGGCGGTCTTGATAGTATCTTACTTCTTGCTGTGAGATACCTATAGATGCGGCAAGGTTATGAAACGAGCGTACCGGTGGAGATTGGAGAGAACATAGACCTCCAGTCACAAAAGCAGCAGAGGAAGAAATTCAGGAGGTCGAACAGGTGGTTGTGTCAGGTTCGGCTGGCTAACTAGCAACGAAGACGTCCTCCCGAGAAAATGGAATAGGAGCCCAATCCAATATAAGAAGAAAGAAAAGGGGTCAATATCTATAGTGTTTATTTAACGACGGACGCATTAAGTGCAACGTCATACGACATCAGACCATTTTTACAACAAATAAGAGACAAATAGAGTGAATTGTACACAACGTGTTACGATTCGATTGCACTCAGCTCAGTAATAATCCACAGATTAGTTTTGAACTATAAATAAATCACACAGAAAGAAATACTAAAAACAAAGCCACGGCGTCAAGGGTGATAAAGAGGTTTTGAAACAAACGTCTAGACAGAAGAAGGCAAAGCGGAGACGAAGATTGAGGGTTTCTTCGCCACGAGAAACTACAGACGATTTCATTTCGTTTGGAGCAGATTTAAAAATTAGGAAAACACAATCCTCCGTCGCGCTTAAAACACTTTGTTCGGACAACGGCATAAACACAACGATAGATCTTTTACAGCAATATTTTGCAGTGAATTTGTATTCCTCTAATGAATGACCTTGGGGTTTCATCAGCTACTGCTATTTATATAATGGTGATGACGAATCAACCAACAAACCCTTAATATAAAAACATATCCCGTTCTTAGCTTCTACACATTAATATTTATTTATTTATGATTCATTTTGTTCCGTTAGATCTGTTACATCATGCATACAACTGTTATATCAAATTTAATCTAATACATGACAAATAAAAACAATGTTGATAAAATATAACAATTGTTAGTAAAATGGTGGGGGTGCCGAGTAGTCCAAAGATTAGGTCCGGTATTTCAATTTTCAATGTCCAGTTAAAAAGATGCCAAGTAAATTTAACTGGAAAAAGCCCCGCACTTCCCTGTATTTCTATTGGCCGCTGTAATGGTGAAAACAGTTAAGGCCTGGTATTTCAATGTCCAGTTAAAGTGGAAAGTAAATTTAACAGCCAGGTACTCCCTCCCACTTTGGTGTATTTCCACCGTCAGTTAGCTTACTGGCAAGTAAATTTGATCTTATCTGACAAGTAAAGTAACTGACAGATCGGTTGCCAATTGAATACTTAATTTTAACTGGGCATTGAAATACACTGGCTCTTACTTTGATATGATTCATTAGTTGTTTGAGTGAGTCTCACAGCATACATTATCAGACGCGCAACGTGGGTTGCACTTAACATTCCATCGGTTCCATTTCTCACACTTTTCACATTAGCCGCGCTAGACGATTGCGAGGCAACTGCACAAACCATGTTTTATGTATGAGTTACTTTCGTAAATTTACATATTTCAGCTTTATTTTAAGCTATAGAATACCAAACGAATGTTTTACAAAATGTCAAAATAAAGATGCAGGGTTCAGTCGAGAGGCATTAAAATACTTGTTCGCAGTTGGTGGAGGTGCCAGGTCGTGACCTTGACATTTTCTACGGAGCCGAAACAAATCCAAGGCCTCATACTACGAAACACAGTGTTGCCGTGTTTCATTCGTTGAGAGATCAATGTTCATTTCATTCAACTTGAATTTGAAAGAATTAATAAACAAGGCACTGATGATCTATAGTTATGTTCTGTCAATATGTTGGCTAAAACGATATTAATATTGATAAAACAAAATATTATTTATAAATAAAATTATATTCAATAATATTAATTAATTAATTAATAATTATTAAAATTTAAAAATATGACCATTATGATTAGGCAAGTTGCAAAAATATAAGACGTAAAGCCCAATTATCAATCAAATATGACCATAAAATTGGCAGTTCGAACTCAAATAACGCTACAAATAAAGGCTGAAGTGAAATGAAACAGCTAATTCGACTTTTGCAGTATTGTAGTTGCTTTACACATTATCAAGTAGGTATCAAGTGTAGACCAATTAGGATTAATACGACGAAGAAAGAGATAACCATTATTATTCAAACGGCGCATCTGAAACGTCTGGGGTCATAACTTAAAACAACGTTTTGAAATATGATATATAGAAATAAAAATATGGTAAAGCAAACGAAATAAATTATTCTGCGTCTTAAATCTAAAATGCAAGAAACACGTTTTTCTTCCATTAATTTCGATGTTTGGTATAATCATATTCTTTGGTAAATTTTATATTCCAAACGGCTGCCTGCCCTGCCACCCATATTACAAACCTTCTACGTTCTTTAGATTGCATGGTGGGTGTTTTACAGACGAAGTTGCAAATTGATACATAACGCCAAAGCAGTTGAACGTATACAGACAGATATATTCGTGTAAGTCTGTGATTTATCAAGGCTTTAGCAAACTTATTTCAATTACTATCTTTCCCCTTTGGCATGTTGAATCTTAATCACATGTAAGCAGAGCTTTCAAATATATATATATATATATATATATATATATATATAAATATATAAAGAAAGGATACATTTTACGGTTAAACCAATCTAAATTTTATTTTTAATGATAAGTCAACGTCAACCAAGGCCAGTCAACGTCATCTCTAGCACAACATACAATAAAGGAAGGACATAACATTAACTTTGCCGGGGTACGGCTTCTTGCTTCAGTGGACAATCTTCGAGCGAGGTTAATCCGGGAAGCAATTGAGATTGAGAAGCGGCCTCATAACCTGAACAAGCGAGATGACGCTCAAAGACTACCTTCGGCTTGGAAACCGATTGTGGCTAACCTTACAGTCCAGCAGGTGTTCCCAGCCATCATTCAGCCTGTTGCTGACCATTCTCAGAGTCAAAGAGTTCCAGCAGTGTCTCAGGGGGGTCCCATAATCAGAAGCAAATTCAAGGAGCTTGCTAGAGCAGCTACCCAGTGATGTATCGCTGTGGCAGTGTTTTCGTTTTTATATGCAAGTGTTTTTTGGTTGTTGTGGTTTTTTATTTATTTGTTTTTGTATATTTGTATGTCTTGAAAAAGACGACGCTAAAGTCGTCGAAACGTTGACTTATCATTAAAAATAAAATTTAGATTGGTTTAACCGTAAAATGTATCCTTTCTTTACATATTGCAACCAACAAAATCTGAGAAATCATATAAATATATATATATATAATATCTTTGAATACATACATATATATATATATATGTATTCAAAGATTCCGGACAACTGGTTTTAGAAAATATTTTCTTTGAGAAGTATCAATTAATCGATTCTGAATAAATAATAATATACTGATTCATTCCTAATTCTGAACATACCGCTGCTGAGTGAAATACGTATTTTATATTTGGTAATGTAACAGAAACTGTGATTATAATATATTATTTGATTCACGAGAGCACAACAAAATATGCGAAATTCTAGTTAAAAATTCTGATACACCTGCTGCCAAGATGAACCGTCATAATACACCCACATCTACTCTGGGCAGTGAAATCAGTAATATTGCACTATTAACATTTCACCGTATACATGTGAATCATCCAGCCTACTTTCTACCACGCGATTAGTTACGAACTGTGAATGTTTTTTTTTCAAGTCGCCCAATTTGTTTCCAAGTTTACTGCTTGACAGGTTGAGTTGAGCCATTTCACACACGGGGGCTATTTTCACTGATTTCCGTCTATCAAATTCAACTGATCGCAACCGGCTGGATTGCTTAGCGAAATTTTTTACAAGTGACGAACAGTTACGCACCTCACCTGTGAATGAAAACTAGGAATTTAAAATTTACGAACATGCATATTTTGAAATTGGAACCAACAACCAACCAAATTTTAATCTTACTTGTTGTGTAAATATTATAACATTTACGAGTTGTACAAAATACGCATTTGGAATCCAAATAATAGAATAACTACTATTGGAGAAAACAGAATAAAATCCTACATGTATGCTCTGATAATGAACTACCAATATTGTAGATTAAGTAATTTTCAACGGAATTACCCTGAAAGCAAAACGCACCCTTTCTGCCACACACCGTCACATGGAGATCGGCAAAATATTTTTGTGCAATAAAAATTGTAAAAAAACCCACACACATTGTTTAAGTAGACAAACATGCTTCTCTGCCTTTACGGTGTTGATCGGAATGAATGGTACTACACAATATGACGATTGTATGGGACAACCCACTGCAATTGTACCGGCCTGTACTATTTGTACTAATTGGCTGCACACCAACTGGCTTCGATGAAGCATGAATGAATCCGTTCAGCAATAACCCGCTATTTCAACAGGATGATCTAACGTTGAGTAGGAATACGTTACACATTCACTAGTAGCCAGAATATTACACAACCGGATAGGCATAAACGCGCAGAAAATGTGTTTAAAACTTGATTGCAGCGCGT
Source organism: Isoperla grammatica (assembly GCA_945910005.1). Taxonomy (NCBI): domain Eukaryota; kingdom Metazoa; phylum Arthropoda; class Insecta; order Plecoptera; family Perlodidae; genus Isoperla; species Isoperla grammatica. Next base: position 125,544,879 of record OX246737.1, read on the forward strand.
CGAGGCCTAGAGTACATTTTTTTACATTCGTGCTTTGTGAGTGATGCAAATAGTGGGCGTAACACATGTTATGCCACAAGCTGATGGTATTACACTATTTTATTTAGTTCCCCTTACTACTTTTTATAAGTTATGCGAAGAAACGAACGCTTTTCGGATGTTTTTTTCTCTAAGGAAGAATTAATTCGACACAATATCTGAAATGTTGCTTTAAAGAAAAACTTTAAATAGTCAAAAAATATTTTTTTGAATCATGACACTTCTGTTTTTTTTTGTAATTTAAAAAAGTTCGTAAACGCTATAACCGTCATTATTTTTTCTAGTTAAAGTGTAGTGTGTGGTAATTGTTTTTAAATGCAGGCACGTATTGGGGCTTGTGCATCCTTCGGTTTTGGACGTTTGGATGGTGCAATAAGGATCTTTTTCCGTTTGCTTGTTATACAGTGTCTTTTAAATAGTTGAATGAGAGAATACTGAGGTAATAGGTATGTTTGCTGAAGACAGGATTGATCGAAAGGCCCCGAAGGCAGAATGAAATGTATTGTATATTATTTTTGTCATTATGAAAAATCGTATATATATACCTACATATGTTCACAGACAACGACGAAGCAACAAATGGTAAAAATGACCGTTCTGTACAACCAAGGGAGCCAATCGATTCGGGACTAGCTGACCTACACGTATAAGTTCAGATATAGTAACAGCCGACTGCCCTAGTGTAGAAGTTACATCAACGTCGTTACATTCTCCTCCACAACAATCCCAACGTAAATCAGTGCTCGTAACAGAATGCGACCAACAAACATCATAATCATCCGCATCTGTCGCCACGCCCTCTTTACGTCGAGGCGACACGTAAGACGTATCAATCTATCTATCTCTTCCTTCATATTGCCGCTATCCTTGCACATCTCATGTTCCACTACTCAGTCAGCTCTGCCCTAGTCACCCCTCATCCCTCTAGACTTTTTACTACAACTACATCGTTGCTCATGGCAATCGTGTTGCCTCCATTTATCTAACACGTCCGAACGGTTTCAATCATCCCTCATTTGCAGCATCGTTATGTATCTCCAACTCCCACCTACTCACTGACATGGACACGGGTTGAAACATATTACATGCGTATCAGAGATGAGAAAGTAAAGGTCTCTCACACCAAGAAGTAAGATAGTGTCAGGGGAATCAGGACCGCCCACAAGTAGTTTCCAACTTAACAAGCGCGAATCACTAACGTTTTTCTCGATTATCTAGTACAATTTGGTTGCGTTAAGTTTTTTGACGGAAACCTGCTTGCACGTTTTCTTGAGCGATACCGTCAAGAAACTTACCGCAACCAAATTATACTAGATAATCGTGAAAAACGTCAGCGACTCGCACTTGTTAAGTTGGAAACTGAATGTGGGCGGTCCTGACACTATCTTACTTCTTGCTGTGAGAGACCAATAACAGAAAACGACACGTTTAAAATGGAGCGTTACTACGACTAAGTAGGCTAGGTATTACATGATTGGTGCGGGGTGGCCCACGTTTAATACGGACCACGGCCTCGACGTTGGTCATGTCGAGTTAATGTGCGATCAGATTTAGCGGTACAATAATGGATACGTGTGTGTACAATCTCCGACATATTATATAAATCAAGATAGTACAGAACATTTCTTTATAAACTCGGTCGGTAAGTCACGATTTTCAGGATGTGCGAACTTTTACGAATGGCGACCGTTGACGACATCAATATGTCTACAGTAAGTTTGGTTATCGTATTGCCTATTGATTTGTTTTAATACTTGGTCCTAGCCCCCCCCCCCCCCCCGGGTATTAAAATAAGCTTGACATATATATATATATATATTATTGGTTTCGCCAAACGCGCTGTGATTTTAGCGCAGCCGGGTAGGGTCCCACTTCATCAACTTCTTCAAGCTCCGATTTAGTAAGCTCGGTTTGGTAACCATGGTTTCAACAAACATTACATTCAAAATGCATGGCAATCGCCATGTTTGTTTGTGGAGAATCTCCGCTTACCGGCTAATGGGAGTTTAAAAGTTGGTGAAACTGGCCCCAAGGCTTATAGTTTCAAATATTTGGATCGAATCGAATCGATAAACGAAGACTTACCAGCTCGAAGATGAGTTCCTTCTCGTCCAGGTTCCTCAGTTCGTGCCTGGACCGTCTGTGGGTGGTCCTACCGGGGCAGGGGTGGAGGGGGGTGCACCCTGGGGTGACGGTGCCCGTGCCGGCGCTGTTGGGACACTCGGCCGTCGGGGACACCGACAGGAAGGTGGGTGTCCCGTCTATCGTGTTGACGATGGGCTTCAACAGACCACCGCGCTCGAACTCGTGCGCAGAGATCTTCCTGACGGGGGTGGTCGCGCCCGAGCCCCCTCGCGACGAGGACGACGGCACGGTGAAGGTGGGGGGGTTGTGGTAGGTGGGGGAGGAGACCTCGAGCTTGCCCTCTGACGTCACGCTGATGCTGTTGATGCTCGACGTCGGTGTCGCGTGGGACACCAGCCACGTGTCGACAACTTGTCGCGTCGCCTTCCTGCGAGGGAGAACGAACACGTTACAGTCACACATAAACCCTGCTGGTTTAGAGCCTGGATTAACCAAGCTTCTTATTCTGCTGCATACATCTTGTTTCTTATAGACCAGCCTACTTGATACAAAGACTTACTGTAACAATTCCTCAAGTTACGCCTAGTTTATACACAAGTTTAACATGGCTCGCTAAGGTTCATTTGTATTACGCTACGACAAAGTACAATTGCATGAAATGTAAACCTTCACAGGACGCTTTGACATTTAGGGGTGTTTTCTACTGTCAGGAATAATTTGATGACACATCTGAAATGTTGCACGGTTTAAGTTGAAATATAAAACACGTTTCGATACGTCGTGTACGTTTTGATTAAATAGTTGGCACATTTTATAAAATTATGAAAATGCAGTTTTTGGCCTTAAAAAAAAATCGAAAAACATATTTATTTTGTCTATAGTTGCGTGTGACACTGTTGGAAATTGGAAACGCACACACGTATTACCTTCTAATCGTAGAAATATGAAGACATTTTCTCAATAGCTATAATCCCAATGGCGACATTACGACAAAATTTTGATTAAAGCCCCAACCAAAATAATTGCCACCATCGTGATCGTAATCGCAATCGTACATTTTCTCACGCTATATCTCACGACATTACAATTTTATTGTGAATAGCATCATATAAAATGATGTGTGATATGATCGTGGTTATAAGAACCACGATTTCCGGATTACGACTGCGATCCCGGGGACTTCACACGTCTGGGGAAATAACACAGCCCGAGTCTTGACAGAACGAATGTTTGACGATCATGTTGGAAGTGTTTGCACTAATGTACCTGAGGAAGTAGTCCTGCACGAAGTCGGGGTGCTCGTCCAGCCAGGCCTCCATGCGGGCGTACTCTTGGTCATAGTAGTGGTACTTGTTGCCGTCTTCTCCACCCGGCGGAGCGACCGAGGTCGGCACAGTCTCCGCCGTCATCCTGGGCTCCTCAAAGGTGCGCAGGTGCAGGCCTACAACAACAACAACACAATCATTAGTACTTGTTGCCGTCATCCTGGGCTCCTCAAAGGTGCGCAGGTGCAGGCCTACAACAACAACAACAACAACACAATCATTAGTACTTGTTATCATAGGCGTGCGCAGCGTCTAACATTAGACCCGGCACAAGGTGTGGTACAGCTAGGGTCTGGGGCGAAGCCCCAGCCGCCGGGGGCAATTTCGCCATGGGCGAAATTTTTTTCGGTTGATGCACTAACTTTTCTGGCCTAAAACGCGATTTTAAGACACAACGCTTTCCGCTGCCATAGGATCTTGTGGTCCCTATAGAGCTATGTTCCGTTTCATTTAAATAAAAAAATAAATTAGAAATTATTTGCGCAGCCCCGGGTGAAGTGCGCCTTTGCGTAAAAACGCGCTACTGACAGTGCATTTTAATTTAAAGATTAATTTTTTAAACTGCTCTCGGTCTAAAGAATTGAAGTCCAGCGTGGCCCGACAGAAAAGTTGACACATTAGTTCTGGCCTGGGCCGCATAGGCCTGGGCCGTGCGCACGCCTATGCTTGTTATTAGGCCATATGACGTCAACTGAATCAGACATCGCCGGGGTCGACATAAGGAGAGTCCAGAAATAGACGTAGGCAAAAGGGACTAGTGGGAGGAGGAATTTTACAATGGGGTGGTGGGAGGAAATGGACAAAGTGTCGTGATGTAGCCTCTTACGACTGGCAGAGTCACTTTAGGCAAAATTTAGCGCCGGCCGGGCCCAGACGGTATAACAGAAACAAAATTGTACCGTATAACAGGCTATATAGGGTTTTTATTATTAAAAATTAGTAGGCCTAGCCTAACAGTGCATTATTTTACAAGTTCGACTTTTTAATCGCCTTGTACGACAGGCAGAGCAACCCTTGACGTAAATATTTCACCCGGGCGAGGTAAAAACAGAAACAAAACCATCAGTAAATTGTACCGTACAGATAAGATTTGTATTATTATTTATTATACGTAACAATTGTTTTGCGACTTTGGCATTTTACTCGCCTCGTGCGACAGGCAGATGCAACCCTTGACGTAGACATTACACCCAGAGCACAAAATGAGAAAACGAATTAGGAGAAATAAGGAATGTAGAAATGGGACAAAAGGAAAGCGGAAATAGAAAGCCTCTTACGAAGGGCAAACTCGCCGGGGCGCCAATCCCACCCAGGACAAGACTGCGAACCAAGCTTTTTGACTACATCGTATGACAAAGCCCTCTCACTCCATTTAGGCCCTTTTAAAATACAAGCATTTCACTTCTGCAAAGGTCTTTGTCACTAAATTTTGATGCAGGTTGGATGCCATAATTTACGGACGAGTTCCCTGCAACGCGTTTACCACAACCCGCAGACTTGTGGCTGCCATCCAACCGAACCAGTAATTGGTCAATTTCGTTGGGTGAAGCCACTTCGCGATTCGCCACTGCGGCAAAGCAAAAACCAAACAAGGGGACCTTCCTAATACCTGCATCTTTCATAGTTCATATTCATATATATCTGTCAAGTAGCTACGCCTGCTTTCTTAATCCCCACACACTTCCAAAGGCAAACCTAGAATTGTACTCCAATCATTATCTTGATGAGATTATTCTTCTGATTTATATTATATTCTAATCTAAAATCTACGTTTCATAGTAGTATTATTCATACATTATTAACTTATCTAGAAATAACACTCCTTCTTTCTGCACCACCATCTTTCTTCTCATTGTAACCAACAAAACCTTATCGCACTCAAGAATCCTTTCTCACGAACAACCAATGACTAATAACGTGTTTATGTTAAATATAACTTTAAAATAATTAAATAAACACTCGTTACTGGATGAACGTATTTTAAATCATCTGTCAGACTTCAGTTAAGGGCTGGTCCACACAGATTTTTTAATCATAAGATTTAAGGTTTAACGCGTAGTCGTAAAGTTGGATCATAGACTACACGTACTGGCGTTCACACAAAGTTTTAGTTTTAAGACTGTTTTGTTTTCATTGTTGTTTTTAAAACAACGTCTTATAACCTTAAATCTTATGCTTAAAAAATCTGTGTGGACCAGCCTTAAGAGATACCTACCCTCGGTACTGATGCGCAAATTGTGTATAAAGACATCTTATAATGCTTACGTTACATATGGAAACAATGTAAACGTGAGAATAAAATAGATATTAAAATGAATTGATATGAAATTGATCCCGGGTTTTTCATTTCATTTATTCAATGCCTCATATCGAATTGAAAACTTTGTTGCCTTCACTTGTACGCGTTGTTGTATACAAATGTTGCGCATTTCTAGACGAGAATAAAATAAAATCAGCTATACGCTCTCACGTCTTGGCCATTCTAAAGTTCTTGTCTTTTTAACCTGAGCCCGGCGTTTTGCGAGTTCAAAGAAACTAGGATGTTGCCTGCTCTATTGTAAACCCTTCTAATTTGACGGGTAGGATGGGCCTCCCCGGAACACCGAAGTACAATCACATCCAATACATATTGGTCCGCTGCTAGTGAACCATCAGTATTATTATTTATATAGTATCGTTACTTGCATGACGATATAACGTTGAGTGATTGCAGTTACGACGGACGTCCCAGTTGAACTAGACCTTAGTAAGCCTTTTCGGTTTCGTTCTAGTGACCACAAACAGACAGTCCCAGTGAAGAAGACAGATTATCCAGAGTAGGCCGCCTATACAGTGAAACTGTCGTCACTGACGCTATCTATCGCCATTGATTAAAGCGAAAACCGTTATCTTATACCGATAGTAACACACGAAGAAACTCGGTAAGAACATCGAAGAACAAGGGGAAACTTTTAAGAAAGTTTAAGTTAAAAGTTGAGGAAAGGGAGACGGGGAGAAGCTTGGGCAACGAACAAAGGTGTGAGTGGGGAGGGAGGGATGGGGAATTTCTGTCACGCTTTTGTGACACGTTCTTTGATGGTTTCGATATTGAAATGTGTGTGTACTGGTATCGGGCCTATGTGAAAAGCACAGTTTACAAACCGATAAGCTACCTTCACGTCATGTATTCCCGTATAAACGTACAATATCTTTACTTACTGTCCATATCTTAGTAGCAAACATTAATCGGCATGCTGTTATTATTCCTAGTGCATTTCTTGTCAATACAATGCTTTGGCAGTTTGTCAAAATATGACAGCTTGAACAACAACAAAACTTCTTTTGTTGTCAACAGTGGTAGATTTGTTACAATTCAAATCCAAAGAAAATAAGATCTCGCTCGTGAGAACTAAACTGCTGTAATTTTGCAATTTCCTTGTGTATTAAGTCCACCATTTAGAATCGAATCTTTCTAATTGTATGTTTGATTTCCTTGCGTCTATTATCATCTTAAATGGATTGATGATAATTTTGGAACCTTTCAATTTCAACAAAGTTTATGGATAGCAACAAGTTATGGCGCGAGCGTGCGTTTGTGCTAAAACAGCTTTTTGTTTTTCGGGTGAACACAAGCTTAGCTTGTAACGATTCTTTCTATCCACCTCGACAACACATGATCACGCAATCCAAACATCGAAAGTTGTGCAAACTTGTGTGTGTATACATATATTTTCTAAGTTCAATAATTTTAATTGTGTATGCGATGCGCGATTCATTACACGCAGTAACAAAGTTAAATAAGTAAAAAATCTGTTATATACTTCAATCAGAAAACGCATCAAGACTATAGAAATGCATTATATCGCAAAGTGGCTATACTAAGTACTTAATCTATTATCCACTATTAAAGATGGATTGGAAAATTGTTGATGTACATAACGACGAAGCGCACTTTGTATAGACGACAACAACAAAAAAACGATCAATATATCGACATATACTGTTAGATTTCTAAGCTAAGAGGAAATTCTGCTCAATACGAACCTCCCATGAACTGGTGAAGTACAATCATCGCTAGATATATTAAACAACACTTCTTTCTTTCTGTAAACGTAACTTATTCTCCGATGGATCCGTATCCATTAAATACCCCCCCCCCCCCCCCCCCCCGACAATTGTCGCGCAAAACAGAAGTCTCAAATTTAATTAAAATGTTTTATAGGTTGAAACAATTACTTAGGATGTGCCCAGTGGAAGCGCTCTGCTGTACAGTGTCAAGAACTGGCAACTGGCAACTGGCACAGATGCCGGCCGTGCCTGTCTGCCCTCGCGCTTCCTACTTCACACAAGTTTAATTTATAAGATTTACGGTGACAAACGAGGCGATAACGATGGGGACGTTTTGATACGGAGGAATGTTTGAATCCGAGAACATTCGATTTTAGAGCGATTGTATTGTTAGTATCACTAGATACCTATCCACATGATGGTATCTTCGCGTCTCAAAATAACTAAGTTAAAAATAAGTATCAACAAAAAGTATGTATTTTGTATTTTAGTCGTAATTCAGCAACAGTCACTTTTGTAAAGGGGGTCTTTTTCGCTAAATTGACGTTTTATATTGATTGATAGTAATTCATACCGGCGACTCGGTATGAGTAATAAACAATGAATTTGATAACTTGCAAACATTGTAATTGTTCGATTGTTATTTCTGTAATTAAGTAGTTATAATTTTTCAAATGATTAAAGAAATTACAATCGTAACTACTACAATATTTTAAGTTTTCGAATGCATCGTTTAGCTTATACAAAACCAAGTCGCCGGTACCAATTATTACTTTTTCAATATTATCTTGAAGCGTTGTACTTTTATATTGAGAGCTACCCATTGCCGAAAGTCAATTGCGATCATTCGTTATACATACACATACATGATAATACATAAGGTGTACAGATTATAAACTGTGCCTGGGTTGACGAATGCAATTCATAAGACAATCAAGGTAAAAATCAAAACAATTATTAATTAATTAATTAATTAATTAATTAATTAATTAATGAGACAATGTTTCCGCTGGGTTGAACTACCTTAAACTATTCTTACTGTAGATTCCAGTGACGTCATGGAATTTCTCTCCGACTCAGTCTAGACTGTTAAAATAAGATCGCGAGTAAAAATATTTGGATGATGCCCAGAAAATGTTCACAATTACGAATGCTTTATATCAGAACAACTTATGCTATAGGCAACGACATTTAACTAGAGCCTCGACTCAAGTTAACGATGATATCGTAGCAAGAAAGTTGACAATGTCATCACAGGATCAGGTGAAGTTGAATCACAGCTGCCTTTCAGTTGAGATACCTTATTAAAATAGACGACGTCTGAAGGGACGAAGCTATTTTAAGACATTCTATTCCGAGATATTCCTTCCTCCTTGTCTGCGTCCTAACTTAATGGAACTTTATTTTATCATAAAATCATTATTACCCATTATGTAGAAAGCAAGTGTCACTTTGTTAAATGGCCAGCATTTATCAGCGGTGTCTATACTTGTTAGTTGGTAGCTACGTACGAGTATGCACTGCATACACCATCCGCCTCATACTGGAACTATCTTGAAGAGAGAATACAAACATATACTGGCCACGCCGTAAGAAGCAGGGTGTCCCATAACATTCTGATCAGAGACGGTCGCTCCACACGGCCTATTCTAACGGTATTTACCACCGGATTTCCCAATACATGTCCACTGCATTGACTGCACCAACCGTGAATGGAATGCGACCCCACCACGTCTGAAAACATGCGGGCGATATTATCACTACAATACAGAGGCAGAAGATCGGGATGCAACTAGATTTAGGTTGGTAGTTGTCGCACGCGTCACTTCACTATTACATAACCCGTGACGACAACACCTTGCAAGTTAACGCGACGAGACTATATCGTTAATATGTGGGGCGCGTGGATTCAAACCCAGTATATAAGGAATGGATGTTTTCACCCTTGCATCAATACTAATCACCACGAGCTCCAATAGACGTCAAGTTGCAACCTATCACAAATAAACAAAATCAGAAATATCAATCGAGCAATAAATTAATAATGCATATGAAAAGTTGAATTGTCATCACGAAACTGATGAAGCAGTCAAGTGTCCATTCAGTGAGCTCATTTGAGAGTCGAATTCGATGGTTATACTAACTACAATGTTGGGTTCACAAGCCTTTACGCTGCACAAGAGCAAATAGAAATTCGAAAATGGGATGAGTCACGTAACGTATAAGGATGGCCAGAGCGCTCATCAGTTTTTATCGAAATCTTACAAAATCATGGAATTGTGCTCATTGGAGCCTGAATCGCTCAAAAACACTCATTTCATGGCCTAGGCAGGCACTTAAAATCCAACCCCACGTCCGAATCTATTGCGTTACTACGTTCAAAAGAGAACAGAATATAGTGAAATGCCAGCGGGATGAAGCAACGCACGCTGGAGGGAATTGGAAGACCCCAAGCCGTGTGGGTCTGAGTGATAGGGACATTGAAACGTGGTGGCTCATCCTACATTACACGGCTCAATTCTCCGTTAGGTATTTTTGTATTCATGTTTGAATTCAGAGCCGCAAACTACAGCGTTTACATAGTTTTTCCTCCTCAAACACAATTAGGACTAAGCTATAGTTTTATACAAATTTAAACCTCGAATTCCAGCTTCAATCCAAAGTTAAACGTGCACGAATGTTTATCAGGAAGTCTAGGTATATTTATGTGTAAAGGGCTATGCTCGCTGTTGATATTCTGAATGATTTTATTTATATATCATTATAATAATACATTAATAAGTACATAAAGTTATTATTCATAAATACAGCATGATGTTGTTTTACTTTATGGACGGAACCTTGTCGTATGCAGGCTTTAAACTTTAAATGTTCCTTTTTGTACATGATCGTAATCGTGTATCGCTTTGATTATCCAAACTGTACAAGTACAACCTACATCACTAGTCCACAGACAACAATCTGCAGCCGACATATCAATCAGGATACAAAGAGATAAATAGAAACAATAACAAGATCAACAGTACGATTTCTGATGTATGGCACGAATATTATACATGCATTTAGAAATAAACTAAACAATAGAAAAGAAACAAGAAACTGAAGTAACTCATCAAATGTATAGGCAAAATTGTAAACCTTACCCTCAAACCGTTTTCGGTAAACGAACCATATAAACAACAGTAACACAGCCAATATATATAGATTACCTTTGAGTGATACGTTCAATCGATCAATCATTACTGTTGAAATCAGAGTGATAGATTGCGATGCAAATAAGTTGTATATATATATATACGCAAACTTTACTTTCCACTACAATCTGTAGCAGGGAACGCTGAATAATCAATTGTGAAGCGATGAGTGATCGGCCGGCCGTACCGAGTACCATTTGATTAATTGCGCGAAAGATGGTCACTCTATGTTTCCCTCTACTACTGCATTGCATGGTCGATAACACGAGGTCTAGTTGAATGTTTGCCAAGCAATGCTAGGCCTGCCCACTGCTCTCGTTGCGTTTCCCTAATCAGTGAATATATCAAGAAGTCAGTTACAACATTTCATGGAAATTGGCCAATTCTCTATGGAAAATATGGATTTACTGGAATATACTGAAAATACCTGCCTCCCCCGGATTACCAGAACATTCATCAAACAAGATATGTGTGCTCCTCAGAAGTGCGTTAACTACTAGTGATACAATTGCTAACAAGTTAGATCAATATAGCATTTGACGTTCACAGCGTCCAGATGATTATAACTATTTCATATGGATGGTTTACAAGCTGGTTAAATCCTTTGAAGTTATATTGACAGCTATTTCTGTTCAACGTTATTATCGCCGAAGTGCAGCAATACAGCGAAGCACTGAAGCTTACGATCGTTATGATTGACATTATAGACATGGAAACATCAAACATGACCAAAGACGTCCATGTGCAACAACGAAACACATTTATCTCAACTTCTCCAGCCAAGGAGGAAAAGATCTTTTGAATAAGATGCCAGTTCAGTCGATGTCATAAAGAAATCCTAGTCCAAATACATAATTTTACTGTCAGTAGCTAAATTATAAAATCACATTTTTATAAAAGCCAGACCAGCATCTTAACATCGTATCTAGAACACATTTCTCGGTACATTCTGCTTGAAATACATTGTTGAACAAATCGAGTTTCTGAATATATGTAAGCAAAGAGACCACCGGCTCTCTAGAAACATTCGTTGTAAACTCTAAAGTCTAGAACATCTCAAGATATATGTAATAAAAGGCATCTTTAGAGCGTGCCATCTTTTGCCACACGTATTCCAAAACCAAATTAGCATTTCACCGCTTTACCACCTAGTTTTGAATATTAAGAAAACCCAATGCATATTACCTCTCTCTCCCTCTCTCTCTCTCTCTCTCTCTCTCTCTCTCTCTCTATCAAGCAATTCCCTCAATTCCCTTAAAAGAAAAACAGAATAGAGCGAATAAAATTAGATTGCTAGTTGATCCAGATGTGTATGCCACGTTCTTGTATTTACTACGCGTCTCTCTCTCTGGTCTCTGCCAATAACATTAGATTGCTTCTATATTCAGATCCAGAGTAATGTTATATCGCATGAATACGTAAGCATAACTGAAAACCATGAAGTACTCGAAATAACTTCAGGAAACAGACCAGAATAACGAACAACATGACGATATGCAAGGCAGGAGTCCATTCCTACATTCAATCATAAAATAATGCACCCTTATTTTCCGTATAATCAAATGTGTGGACTAGGGATGGGACGTTTAAACGTTTAAACGTGGGAGTGGCTTTAACGTTTAAACGTTTACATTTTTTACGCCACGTTTAAACTTTGTACAAGTGTGTGTATATATGACAAAAACAAGCAAATATTTTACAACGGAGCCTACTACTAGTCTACTATAATAGTTTTTTCTCACCACGAATTTTAATTTTACACTGTCCCTAGGTTTCGAAACTTTTCGGGAATTTACTACATCGGTCATTTTTTCATCTCACGACAGGGGAAGGAGCGACTAAAACGTTTAATCGTTTAAACGTGAATTTAAAAAACGGTTAAACGTTTAGGCTGTTGAACGTATTTGCCCATCCCTAGTGTGGACTAAGGGTTGTACTGAGGACAACTGCAGTACATCCGTGTTTCATCTGAATACTCCTGCTTCATGGGCAAAACATTTACAGCTTTATAGCTGGTATGATATTCAGCTTAATTGCTTGGCGGTTTACATGCAGACTAGGTTCATGTTTTACTACTGTGAATTAAGAAGATGCACTGGTGCTACGTGCTGGACTGGCTATAGTATGTGTTATACAAAATAGGAGGTGGACTCCTTATCAACACCTCCCCCCCCCCCCCCCCCCCCAAATGTACAGTAGTGGATTATCACTGTGTACCACAAACGGAGGATGCACGTACATTGAAATAAACACACAACAAAGAAATGTATAACTAGAGCAACTATTTTTTTCTTTTCATCAAAACCTTGAAAATGAGAGGGTTTCTAGTACTTCGAATGGAAAATGATGTGCAGTTATTTAAAATAAAGTATTATAGTGCAATTCTTAGCTAAATCTCAATAGGAATTGGAACATTTTATTTTTCGAAAAATTTGCATTTTACATCGTTTTCAAAAATACATGTTTTAACATATTATATAAAACCAAAATGCAAAAAAAAAAAAAAAGAAGAAGAAGAAGAAGAAGAAGAAGAAGAAGAAGAAGAAGAAGAAGAAGAAGAAGAAGAAGATAGCTAATAAGGGTTAGTGGCGCGTTTAAATGTTCAAAATAACACGTTGGACAAAGAACAGGCTAACTCCAAACAACGAGATACTCGCATTGAGGCAAGATTCATCAAATACCTTATATCATAGGATCACCTATAAAGTAGACACGTGCGTTGCTGTACCACCAGCCATGCAGCATCAAGCATCTGCTTCAGTAAAATCAGTGCACCACGAAAATAGCCCCGGAAGTAGGCTATCGCTATCGCACACCATTCATTTTGTGTACTTTGCTTACACTGCCTGATTGACGGTTTGCATTCGGTTGGCTAGTGACAGATGCTAAAATGGTCGTCAATGTCAAATGCCGGAGATGGGAATCGTGAGAGCACTGCACATTAACGTTGCATTACATATCCAATAACGCAGTTAAAACTATAGGGTGTCATCACATCAAGTGTAGGGAGTATTCACGTGACGTCAAACCGGCCATATTAGACGAAATATGAGAGTTTTAATAAGTACATACTACATTGTATCCCCCATCAAAGTTTACGAAACTGTTTGTGTGTCATTGTAAACCAGAAAAAGAGAAGACGAGATGAGAGTGTTTATTTAGGCTATGTTGTTTGTATAGAGGTAAACTTCTTTATCGATCGACCCCGGTGATATCAAACCAATATTGGAGCAACAGTTGAACTTTAACCAAACATGAATACTGCCTACATTTGGTCACAACTCGAGTTATAAAGTTATTTCAGTTATTGCCTCCTATAGATACTGACCCGTTTGGACAAGCAACGGGAATTGCGTTAATTCCGAATATAAAAAATAGTCACTCCAAAATCTTTTGTTTCAGACAATGTGCGCAAATTACAGAAATACACTACTATGAAACTACCCCTAGCAAACGATTGTTGGTCCCCGTATTCGCTTAACGCTGCGTAGCCGTCGACGCGGAAAGCACATTTTTACTCTCATGTTGACCCAGTAGGCCTCAACCATGTCGTTCTTACATCGGACACACTATGCACACTCCTCCAAACACTCATTGCTGTTGCTTATGGCGGTATTCTCACAACGATGTCGTTAATCTCGCGCCAATCGTCACCACCGCCTTTATGGGTGCTTACGGTTTCAGTTACCATTTCAAGTTGCAACTGTCACGTGATAACCACAACATAGATGGCCGTGAATAATCATTTGCAAATAGCGACCGATGTACTAGGGAGAGAGATTATGAGGGCCCAAATGGATGATGATGATGATATCTGGGTTTTATGTCCCATATTCTTGCGACTTGGCTAATCGTGACGATGATAGGGTGAAATGAAGATGACATGTCCGAATCACATCTATTATACATCGCGGGGGTCGTCATAAGAGGAGTCCAGCAAGGGAGTGCAGGGCCAAGTGCGAGGAGAAATCATCAGTGGGACAGTAAGGAGATAGGGTATATTTCGTCACCTATTACGACGAGCAGAGTCACTCTGGGCTTATTCTACCCCGGGCCGAGACGAGTCTTCTTTTGTCGCCTCTTACGATTAGCAAAGGCGCCCCGGACGGTAAAAATAGATCTCGAATCAATGCCCTGTAAGTCTGGTGTTTTCATGGATCGTCAGTCAAATCATACGGTACTGGCAACCATTTGCATTCTACATCCCATCTAGCTTTTCCATTGTTTACCAATCATTCAACTTCGCATTTAGTTTTCAATTCGCATTTTGCTTTTGAATTCATCACGACGTCACATGCGCTATTGTATCGTATTGCGAATGTTAACACAAAAACGTATTAAAACAACACGAACACGAAACTGTCATTCTTGAAACGTGTACAATAGGTTTAAACTGCGTTATGTTTCAGAGACTATAACACATTAATTTGTGTCGCTGTTTTGCGTATAATGTGTCAACCACCAATTCATATTTTCGGTACAATTTCTTGCAGGCTGGGGAGCCTTGGTTCAGCCCCTTTGCCTGTCGTACGAAGCAACTAAAAGAGCAAACAAGCAACAATAAAACCTCGTTGTAAGTGCGTCGTTAGACAATAATAATTGAAGTTATTCTTGAAGGCAAACAACAGCTTAACACCATAACTTCTACTTTTCTACATCGAGAATCTGCCGCATAAAATGTATAACTTGCGAGTCGGTCCATTGGGACGCCAAACAAAGCGACTCCAGCGATGCCATATCTCCGCCATCTCGCACAGTGATGCCGTATTGTGCGGGTGTACTCAAGGACGCCCCTAGGCGTCGCGAGTAGATAAGGTGTTACGACGTCAGGCGCCGCCCGAAGAGAGCGTCATTTCCTGACGAGAGATGTCGCGTCTTGAGCGAAACGTCAGGGCTTACCAACGTTATGTTGTGTTTTGTTGTGTTGGCGTGGTTTGTTTTAATGCACGAGAGACAAATTATTAGTGTGTTGGCGGAGCTAACTGTGGTTTTGTAATCAACTATTGGAAAAGAGACGATTTTAATGTCACACCGCTTCTTTTTTTTTACTTTTTTTTATTCAGTTATAAAACTGATTTACAAAGGAGGACAATAAATAAACCATACAATTTTCAATAAAGCAATGAAACAATAGAAGACTGTACAAAATAAATTAGCAAAACAACAAAACATAACTTCTAATAGAAATTATAGAAAGCATATATTCTATGCTTGCTTTATTATGTTGATTGTATGATAATGTACCATTTTTTTTTTTTTTTTTTTTTTTTTACAAATAAAGATAAACGTTAATAAGAATGTATTTTTCGTTGAACGCCAACGCAATGCCAAGCGAACACGAACAAAAAAAACTTGATTGAAAACAAAATGTTATACACATTTAAAATTATAAAGTCAATAAATAAATAAAGCGAACACATGAAATATTAAATTGACATACAAAGTATGAACGGGAAAGTAATTATCCATGAAAAGATCACTACAGAGTACAGACACCAAAGAACAAAAAGGAACAAAAATGGAGGGAAACAAAAACAGTAACATGTTAAAGAAAAGGTTAACAAAATGAGAAAGGTAAAGAATGAATTAAAAACAAAACAAGTTAGACCAGATTTACTCCCAGACCTAAACAACAACTTGCGTATTTTTAAACAAAATACTTCGCATCAAATTTCATAATGCTGTCTGAAAGTTAACAACGTATAATATCTCTTTTGTTCAAGATTCACGACTCGGAATGATATTTGTCTTGTTTCCATCGCTTTTTATTTGTAGAGACAATTTCAACCAAAGTCGCTAATTCATCTGGACATGCAGCTTAGAGTGTTGACTGATAGAAACAAAACAAGAAACGCAAACCGACTGAGTCAAGAGACCAAACATTGGACTCGAATGTAGGCCTATGTCCTCACAGTTCGTTGGCTATAGAACCAGAGCTCCAAGGAGTAAAATCCTGAGAAAATTATGGAATGGTTGAAACACAATTTTACGCTACGTTTTGATTATATAAACAGATATGAGAGCTCAGAAGTAATTAACATCAAGAAGATGAACTTATAACATTTTTTGTTTCTTTTTTTGGTATGTGGAAATTTATCTACACAGAGTAGACAGAAAGGCTCGTGTCCCGCCAGAAAAGTCCTTCAAATCCATTAATAATCCGAAGCAAAATCAGTAACAGTGATCTTTGGGGAATTTTATTACGCATAGACCCAATTAATAATTTTGAATATATGAAGCTACGCATATAAAAATATGGTTAGCGAATCGACGGTCATACATTTCCCATGAAACAGAACGGCGCAGTAACAATAACAACGCAGGAATTTCGTAGCGTTTGCAATGTAAATTTATTTTAGTTTTCACAAAATCACAGATTTCTCGATATCAAACTCGTTTGTATCACGTAATAATACCAACTATTTACGACAGGATAACTCGTCCGTTGTATTTTATTTAGATCGAGGTTGCATTGAGTTTAATTTGACAAGACATTCACATAAATTATTTCTTTTTATCGAAACGAAGCGATACATATTGTTTTATACGTATCGTTTATAAGACTCTTAAAACTTTCCGCGATAACACATGTTGTGCAACATTTACACAACAGTTGTATAAAAGTTATATCACTTTTAATGTCTCCCGATTTCCAATAAAGTATCTTCGACCCAGTTTGTAGGAAGGGCAGGGCAACAAATAATACAATGCCAAAACTAGAAGTTTTCAGAGTGGAAGGTCAAAGTAAGCGAACCCCCCATATGAACAAGTAGATACAACACAGACATATACTTGTTCCAACATTGCAACGCGGAGAAGATAATGGTTTTTAGTGGTCAACCATCGGGCACGCAACTCGCCTCCACCATAACTTTAAAGACATAATTATTAAAGTTATAAACCCGGCGAGTTGAGGAAAACTCCCTTCCCTCGTATGACTAAAAGCGGATAGATGTATTTTATAGAGGTGAATAAATGGTTACAGTAACTTCGTACAACCTATACATTTATACTATATACGACAAACACGAAAGGTAAATACTAAATACATTCTATATGCTTGTTTTATTATGTTGATTGTATGATAATGAACAATTTTATTTTTTTTTTTTTTTTTTTTTTACAAATAATAAAAACGTTAATAAGAATGTATTTTTCGTTGAGCGTGGTCATAACAATATTCTAAAAGTGCAGATATTACAGTATCGAGAGTACACGGGTCACAATCACATCTTAATGCCCCGACCCTGCACATTCATCTGAAAAGGGAGCCAATAGCTCCATATCGTCTTGTACACCCCTGGCTCACTGCAAAGCGCATAATGTAATGAGGTAGCTATATTCGCATCATATGTCACGTCAGCATGCTCCTCAGCATGTAGCTCAAAGATTGATCTAAGCAATGAATATGGCTACTGGAGACCAACAGCGCAGACACCGCTGTGATGCAAGGCAAGGCATGGCTGGATATCTATCTGCTATCATTAACTGCCACCATCGCAAATAAATGGGCCTTCTTCGAGTGCACTGATGTAATTACGTGCTTCATAAAGTCTGATGGATTTCCTAGCTAGATGATGGGAGTTTATTTTGACTAAGAGCCGGTAGTAAATCGTTTTGTGCTCATCCGTGCATGCAAATGTCAATTTGAGACAATAAAGGTTTCTTAGGCCAGTTTTATGAAATATTTAGTAGGCTACTAGCTTGTTTTCACCATGGCAACAAGGAATTGAAAGCCAGGATGCCATCAAGCTATATAGTAGCTTACTAAATATTTCATAATTTAGGCTCTAGTACAGCTAAGTGTGTCCGCATTGTACGCGTTCACCATACTTAATAATTAATATAGTGAAAAGGGGAGGATGAGGGGGGTAACTTTAAATTGCAGCAACTAATCACAGTTCATAGTGACATTGAATATCGTATCATAATTTAAAAAAACTTTAATTTCGACGTTTAATTTTGATTAACTCATCGAGCATTTGAACGAACAAAAAGAACATTTGAAGACAAATTCGTCTTACTGAGGACTAACGACATACATGTAAATGGTAAATATGTAGCATTTCTTATAACTGGTTTGTCCCAGCATGTCTTAGAAGCACCAAGCAGTCAAGTAGAGGATGTATTAAACATAAGGTTTAAAGTGACACGCCAGTAAAATCAGCAACACATTGACACAAATGTGCAGACAGCTACCGCAGCGAAAACACGAATGATGGATCATCAGTGATTTCAGAATGACGCAACCGCGTGAAATATATCATAAGGTGTTGAAAAAGAAGGATAGTTTTCAAAAAGATTTTTTTTTTATATAAAGACAATTATTCGTTATTGAACTCTAATAAAACATCAAATTGTGCGAGGTTATTGTCGGATTTGTCACAAACAGAACGTATTTATCATTCATAATTATCATTAATAATTACATATGCAACAATTATCTGCTAACTTTTGTAAGTTGAAGTTGACGTTTAAGTTGAGTTGAAATTTACTGTTAAATAAGCCCGTGCATTGTCTTGATAGGTCAAATGTTGTCAATGAAACTAGTCTAGACTCCAGACAGTGATTTCATCAGCTCTCTGATACATGCAGTAAAGCCGATGAATAGTGAACTATTTCTCGGCTCACCCTGTATTCGTATATGCGAGTATGACTACACGACATAAATTAATGAGCTGTAGACAATGTAAGCCAGTGAATATATAAGTCGTATAGCGTGGAGACATAGCTATGCTAGGCCTTACTCGTTTACCAAAACTGATTACAATCCACATTACAACAGAAACCCCCATTGAGTTCCCAACTAGTTTCGAGATTAATTGAAATTCTAATTAGCACGTAAAACCTTATTCGCGTTTAATTAAGGCCAGTTCGACTGTGGGGGCTTAGGTTAAATTACTGGAAACCTTCAACTGTCGTTTAATCATTGATGTTATTTTGTTTTTTATATGGGAATCATTCGATCAGCTGATTGCGTGTAACCAATACGAAGCAATTGTTTCGTCACTTGTGTGACGTAGGTTGGGATTGTTTGCATTCGATTCCGATCATTGAGGCCGAATTAATTTTCGATTAAGAAACTACTTTCGGTTCACACTTAAAACAAAAACAACAACAATGTAAATAGAAAGTTCTAAGTTATATTGTATCGGATCTTCTGTAAGTGCAGCTCAATGTTATATGTTCATATTCAACAGTTTCGTTTCATAGTACGTTTATTTAGTTAAATCACTTTGTAAAATTAATTATTATATTTATATTTTCAGACAACAACATAGCTGTATGGAAACCGAAGAATTAAATGGGATCTAAAATCTAAATAAATATGGTAAACAAAAATGAATTCAAAACTAAGATACATTCAAAACACCGAATGGTTATAAGACCAGGCTATATAAAGTTTGACGTAAGGTAATGATTATGTCTATATTTCACATGCAAAGAATATATACTTTTAAAATTCTGTAACTCAAGGTTATGCAAGAACACATACTTACAATAACAACACTTCTGCACCCGATTGTGTATCCGATATGGTTCCTGGTCGTTATTTGTCATCAACGTATGTTGCCTAATGATACGAACATTAGATTGAACAAAAAAAAAATTTGGGTGAGTGCAGGAGACCCCCTTGATTTACTTATGTCCGCAAGTTTACACAACAATCACCACAAAACGATAAAAACACATTTTCACGTCCAAATCCCGGCATAATCAAGGCAGTTCTTCGTCGCCGATCCCAACATGGTTGAACAACTTTTTCTACCTACAAACCTAAGAAATATATTCCAACACGAAGAGTTTCCGATTTATTTGGCCAATATCACAGATTTATGTCCACGTATGTATTATTTCCAATATGTTTCGGTCGAGAACGTATGAGATACAGCCGCGGTTTCCGAACAAGACAAACGACTGTAAAAAGGGTTGAACATATAAAAACCCCATCACGAACAACCTGCGTAGCTACATTACGGCCGCATGTATACATACTTATTTTCAATTGACACACGATGATTGTAGGCAGGTCATGTTCTCTGCAATGATATTGACAACCATCGTTAATACTTATGATGAGTGTATAGAAAGAGATAAAAAAAAAGAAAACATAAAACCGAACAACAATATAATAACCTTGAAAAGTTTTTAAATCGTTCCACAGCAACCTTGTGGATGCTGACGTCATAGATGAGTGAGGCATTGGCCAACCAAATGTCAGTATTTGAAAAAGTCACCCGCTGATTGGCTCAGAATCACTCTTCTATTACGTCATCATTCACAAGGTTGCTGTGGAACCAATTTAGTATCGAGAGGAAGCTACTGCAATCTATTTACAAAATACAATTTATATAGTACCATATTTACCATTTCCATTGTTGAGTGAGAGCTACATCTGAGCCAAAATAATTGTAATGATGTGTAAATAGGTATAGATTTGTGCGTAATTCTTGTGCAAATAAAACGTTATAATGTCGTGTAATGTGTATTCTATTATAGGCTGCCTTTTAACAAACAGATAATGTACATAACATAATAATACGAGAACTTATTAAAATATATAATTGTTGAGCAATTAACTTTATTTTTCAAGTTTACAACAAGAACAAACAGCTTCATCGATAAGTAGCAATTTAATACGTCATCTACTCTATCGTTTCTATGGATTAAGACTTTACATATTCTTCATTCGGCATTATAAATACGTCACTTTAAATTCGTTTTAGTTATTTCAATTTTAATTTAAAGCTCACAATGGAATTATAGTCAATAACTACAATAAAAGTTATCATGTGCTTTGAGGAAACGTATGAATCAATTATGTAACCCAGTCCAAATACAAATCCAAATTTTAAGCTCAAACATATTTTGTTTTGCTTGTAACATTTTTAACGCAATTAACACTGTATCCACTATTAGAAAACTGACACCTACATAGTCCAGGGAATGCAATGTCAAGAGAGGGCAACAATCCATGTGAATGCCCGCTTGAATATCGCCAATGCAACTGTTTGGCAATTATTAACTTGTCATCCCAACCAAACAAAACAACTCTGTCAAATTTGTCACCGCATAGAGTCATAGACGATACAATTTAAACATACTGAGCATTGTTTCGTTCTATAAATTACACGTCGGATACCGACCAGTGTTTAATCCAGCCAATGGCAACACAGAGAGAAGGGAAGGGTATCGTCTGGCGACGAAGCGCGAACCAATAAGTAACAGCCGTGGGTGAGCAATAAATTGCAAAACCCACCATCTGGGCGAGCAGCTGAGCAACTACGCGACCGGACACGTTCAGCACACGTTATTCTAGGCGAAGGAAAACTATTAAACTTGGTCTTATTATCGAGGAAGTAAAAATTAAAATTTTCTCCCGGTTAAACAATTGAGAACGTGCTCGTACGGTGTGGTTCGGTGTGGGTTCGCGCGCGACGCCAGCGCTGTGATCGCGGTAGCGACAATTTCGAGAACCACGGGAACGAGGATTGTCATTTGCTATCAAAGGTTATGTATGCTTGAGCAACGAGCAAGCCTGTGTCAATCACAAATAGTAATAATACTTTGTATTTATCCAAATCAATTATTAATGAACTCGAGCACACTTTGATAAATTGCAAGTGTTAGAAAATAAAAATATGTAATGTATAACTTCATATGCATAATTTCACACGTAAAATAAAACCACAGAAAAAACAGAGCTCGCCAGAATAATATATTCAAGCATTTCGTTCGTTCTAAATTACGTGCGATTTGTTGCATGCGTTGAAAATTCATTTCTGGACTTTCTACGTTGTTTCTTTTCTCAGCTCTTCGTAGAATCACGAAGCCACCACTTTTTGGATATAACTTGTAATATGAACCAAAATTAGTTTTGCAACGTAAATTGCTTGCAATATTTTAACAAAATTTACAGCGAATATCACTAGTTGGATATAATATCTTGTAATACGAACAAAAATTAGTTTCGCAAACGTACCTAAATTATTCACAGTATTTTAATTTAACACAATTTACAGTGAATATTAATTTTGAAATGAATTTTCTGACGAGATCTGATAGCAATTTGTATTTACTTAGAATTTATAATGAGTAATAAATTTCTTAATAAGAAATGCCGTTAGCACTGACGCCACAACATTTTCACGATAGACAAGCGGACAAAATATCAAACCATGAAGTTTATAGAAATCAATTCGACAATGAAGGGCCATCTACAATGAAAATGAACAGTAACAGTAACACTAACAGTAACAATAACAGTAAGGTTTTAACCAATCATATTGGCTGATGAGAGCCCATTGTTGCTCATCAGCCAATTACAGGATTGGTTAAACCCTTACTATTATTGTTAACTGTTACTGTTACTGTTACTGTTACTGTTACTGTTACTGTTACTGTTACTGTTACTGTTACTGTTATACTGTTATTGTTACTGTAACTGTTACCGTTAATTGTCATTGTTGTAATTGGCCATTACTTTGAGGATTTGCAATTAAAGCCATGTAGCCCCGATGTTTGTACATGTAGAACTGTATTAACAGTCACGGCAATATGTAATACTGGTGACTGAGTATTCTCTATCAACAAACAAATCCTCATAATCTAGCACGCGATGTTAGTAGTATCACGCAGAGTTCATTGATTTTTATTCCACAACAGGTCGTAAAACGTGTGTTTCTGCAAAGCTTATTGCCATTTGGATAGAAGTTCGTCAGTAACCCCTCGTATAAATAATATCTATGATGCCCACTCGGTCCACTTTGATGTTTGTTTACGTTCTTGCAAAGCTGGAGAAATACTATATTGTTTACAGTGACGAACGTTGCGATTGGCTGATACGCTGTATTACGTATAGATAGGGAGTATTCACGTGACGTCACATCGGCCATATTGGAGGCCACATAGTACTATTTCAAGTTTGTAGAAAACGAATAATATTGTTTACGGGGAAACATGAGAGTTGAACACGTATGTCCCCCGATAAAGACGGCGTTTACGGAAATGATTATATGTGCCAATGTAAAAAAAAGAGTGGTCAAAATAAGAGAGTTTATTTATGTTGTTTTTCAGTAATAAAAGCAAACCAAATTTAAAGAACAGTTTAACTTCAACCAAACGCCAGCTGAAACATTGTAACAATGCACTATACCAATCACATGCCATTGTGGTCTCCAGTATGGCCGCCATGCGCAATATGTGAATACACCCTATTGGAAGAAAGACAAGATTGCAAAGATAAGCAATCGATTATTTCATAGTCGCGTGTGAAGTCCCTGTATATTATTTAAACTTCAACAACATTTTTCTCAAACTCCTTTGCATTGTGAAACTATTAAGAACAGAAGCTTATAAGGAATTTAATATGAGCTAATAGTAAGATATTAGGTGGATTTCAAGGCTTCTTATTGGTGGTTGCCATGATGAAAACAATTTGGATATTAGCTACTGTTGTGGGCTACGCCCCTATTTAGGCCTACTGGCATAACGTCAAATTGTGGAAGCCATGTTTTTTTTCCACTGCCAACTAAAACTTGTAAACTTAACATGATTCAAACAACTCCCGCCAAATAGTTCAAAGAAATGACGATAGGTTGAGCTTGTGATCACTTTAGAAACTATTGCTATTTTTTTTGTACCCTAAAACTAGTATATAAGGGCTGAGAAATCACTCAGAAAGCAGTTCGAGTTAGTAGCTCCACTGAACGCTTTGTGCAAGTAAGTGAATCTGCTACCATTGATCCAAGCTATGTGTGCGGATTCTCTGGTAGTGTGCCGAGTTACCCAAGCTTAGTGTGCGGGTTACGACGCTAAGATTTTTGCCATCTGCTATCAATAATCCAAGCTATGTGTGCGGATTTATTGTTAGTGTGCCAAGTGCATCCAAGCTTTGTGTGCGGGTCACGACGCTAAGATTTGGCCGCTCTAACTCAATATATAATCTATATTTAATTTGTAATTTTGTTTAACTACCAAGAAAATAAACTTTAAGTCTTCTACAAGTACGAAAATGTATTCCCTTCGTTACAATCCTAACAACGTTCCCCTTTCTATTTTTCCCGCCTAAATATTTAAAATCCCGGTCGTGTGACCTTAGTGTCACGCCCACTAACCTCCACACTGCCTTGTCACTCGGCATCACCACGCTACCCAACAGGAGAAACCCCACAACATAAAATGGTGGCAGCGGTGGGATTTCTTTTGTTCTAAAGGGATAGATTTTTGCTAGGGGGGAAGAAAAAAAAAAAAAACGTACAAATTTTCCTTCTTTAAATCAATATTCAAAATGAGTCAAGAAGATCAAGGTCAGATGACGGATGTGCACTTCCTGGCGGCACTACAAAAAGAACTGGCGGGAAGAAGCAATATAGGAGGCATGTTGCCAATGGTTAAGTTCTTTTCAGGCGAACCAGGGGGAATTTCGTTAAAAGATTTCGTCCGGGATTTAAATTCGGCCGCATCCCTAGGTCACTGGACCAAACCCCAGGTACTTACCGTCTTTAAACAACGCTTAACCGGCAAGGCTCTCGATTTCTTTAACAGTAGACCAGAGCTTGATTATGCAGAATGGGAAGCACTACATGGGGCGATGAAAGACGAATTTAGAGTGTTTGTCGATAAAGATCTTTCCATGCCTTTATTCTTCCGAAGTAAACAAGAGGCGGGTGAAACCGCATGTCAGTTCAGAACACGGCTCAGGCTAGCAGGATTAGCATTTGCTCCAGCTATTCCTCCAGTAACATCTCCTTCCTATGCAGAATTCACGGACGACGACCGAGTGAAAAGACAATTTATTGAGAACATGATAAAACCTGTATTCATAGTCGGTCTAAGAACAGACGAAGCTAGAGAATACGTCGAACTAAGAAACCCTACTACCCTAGAAGAAGCGGTAGAACTCGCCACTAGGTTCGAACAATCCAAAAGGAAAGACTCATTACGACTAAAACTAATCGATTCAGTACCGATACCTCAAGACCATTCTCACGAACAAGGGATCAGTTACAGAGATTTTGTTCGGCTAATCAAACACGATCCCGAACCAGCACCCACTCCACGAGATACGATTCCCTCAGTAGCCGAGATCCTAAGGCTCCTAAAAACAGACATACCCCCTCCAGTTCCTACACCAAGACCCACAGCAACAGTCGATGACATAGTAAAACTCCTGAAAAATGAGTCGGTTCCAACCTCAGCACCCAATCTGGATACACATCTGGCAGAGATCGTCCGACTCCTCAAGACAGACCAAGCAAATCCCAAATCACCTGCAACGATAGAAGCAAGTACAGCTGGTCCTACTAGTCCCTCCTGTTTCAAATGTGGTGGTCGTGGCCACTTTGCACGAATTTGTCCTTCTCCATCCCCCACGGGACAATCATTCCCACGTACAGACCAATCATTCCAACCCTCGAGACAATCATTCCCACATGCAGGACAATTATTCCCTTCCTCAGGGCAAACATTCCCGTATGCCGGCCAGTCGCCTTCC
Organism: Isoperla grammatica; assembly: GCA_945910005.1. Lineage (NCBI taxonomy): Eukaryota > Metazoa > Arthropoda > Insecta > Plecoptera > Perlodidae > Isoperla > Isoperla grammatica. Next base: position 125,571,065 of record OX246737.1, read on the forward strand.
GGTTACTCAGGTCCCCCATTCCCATTCCAACAAGATCAACATCTACCCAGTACAGCTTCCAAGCACTGCAACTATTGTAAAAGAATCGGACATACTATCAATGAATGTCGAACAAGAGTCTACAATAACAACAATCGAATGCAGAACTACAACAGAGATTCCTCAAGCAACTATCAAACAAGAAGAGAAAACTACCCCATAGACCCCTCCAGAGTTCCGACGGGGACCAATCAAGTTTCGCACCCAACCGCTGCACCTCGTAATACAAATTTCTAGGGGCGCTCGGATTGAGGGACCTAGCAGTCCGAGACGCAGACTACAAGGTTTATTCGAATAAGGATAGGTCAAGCACCCTGATAATCAAACCATCTGTCACTACCTTTATCCTCGATTCAAATCATAGAGAAAGCATAAGAAGTTACCAATTCCTCCTAGACACAGGAGCAGATATTTCAATCATCCCTAGATCAATGTTACATAATACGGGGATTGACATTCAAAATACGAATCGCTCAGTCTTCTCAGTCACGGGTGACCGACTTCCGATTGTGGGTAAGGCAAATGTTATGCTAAAATTGGGCAATAAAGTATATGAGTATACATTTATGGTTAGCAGTGACGACCTAGACATCGACGGGATAATAGGGTTTGATTTCTTCAGCTACTTTAAGTTAAGCATCGATGGTGAAAAACAGCTCCTTGTAGACAGAGACAACCATGTCCCTTATGGCAGAACACAGATTAATTCCATACATCAAACACGATCTCACCCCCAAGACACAGCCTCAATAGAAGAGCCAACCTACTCATTCCAAGAACTTCAAGGGGATCTATTCAGCGCACCGAAAGACACAGCCCTCGCACATTGCGTAGGTGGCGATTTTGTTATGAGCCAAGGTATAGCAGTCCAATTCAGAGAAAAGTTTGGAAATAAAGGGTACCTCAAAAGCCAAAAGAAAGGGAAAGGGAAAGTAGCTTACCTTAAAACCCCTGACCGTTATGTATACTACCTAGTCACGAAGTACCATTCAACAGATAAGCCCTACTTCGGTAATCTAGTACGGTCTCTCCATCAACTGAAACATTATTGTCAAATCCACCAAGTAACAAAACTTGCTATCCCGAGACTAGGATGTGGACTCGACCAGCTCGATTGGACGCAAGTGAAAAATGCTATCAATGATATTTTCAAGAATACTAACATCCAGATAACTGCATACAACTATAAACACTCACAAAAAGACGAAAACAAAAAGGAAACAACCCGAAAAATCACTAAACACGTTCAATTCAATGAGACGGTTCAGGTTATTGAAGACCCTCAGTACAATGAGAACGAAAACAATGAGGAGCAAGAACCAAGAGTAGAAGATCCAAGAATACAAGAAAATATTACCACTACTAAACCAAAAGTTCGTCTTACCCGTGTCAGCATCGTAGGCAATGTAACTGTTCCACCCCGGTGTGAGTATCTTTGTGTAGGTAGGCAGAAGAAATCATTATACCACACCGAAGGCATGCCAGTTCTGTTTGAACCTCATGATTTCCGCATCAAAGGACTTAAATGTGCTCGTTCACTTACATGTGAAAGGTCTGATCGTTCTATTCAAATAAGAGTTGTGAATACTACTGGACAACCCCTTCACATCCCTGTCAACACTGTAATCGGCTGTGCCCAAACTTTTGACGAAGAACTAAGCATCCCATTCGACGCCCCAGATACGACACGTATTGCCACAATGTCTGTAGGAATTGAGGGACAGGAAGATAGAGCAAAAATCATCGAGGACATGTGTAAACTAGATCACCTCTCTATTGAAGACCAAGCAAAGGTGAGAGATAAGTTGTGTGAATACTCGGAGTTATTTTTTTTAAACGGAGACGAGATCGGACGTCACCCTACTGTGCAGCACCACATTAACACCGGAAATGCAAAACCAACGCGATGTACTCCATACCGACTCGCACATTCACAAAGACCAATCGCGGATGAACTAATTAAAGACCAATATGCGAAGGGTATTATAGAACCCTCCCACTCTCCATGGGCTTCCCCCATGCTCCTCGTACCTAAACGAAGTACTACTGGCGAACAAGAATGGCGGATGGTTGTGGACTACCGGAAGCTCAACGAAATCACAGTCAAGGATTCCTATCCATTACCTTCCATCCCTGAAACTCTAGACCTCCTGTCAAACGCAAGATATTTCACCACACTAGATCTCCACTCCTCCTACAACCACATTGAGATCGCTCCAAATGATATAGAGAAGACCGCTTTCTGTACCACGAATGGATTATGGCAATACAAACGAATGCCCTTCGGCCTGTGCAATGCACCAAGTACATGGCAAAGATTGATAGATACTGTAATGAGTGGATTGACAGGAAATTCAGTTCTGATATATCTCGATGACCTAATCATATGGTCGCCTACAGTGGACGAACATCTTGTACGATTAACTGCTGTGCTTGATCGATTGAGGGATGCAAACCTTAAGCTCAGACCAGACAAATGTCATTTCTTACAATCTGAAGTCCAGTACGTAGGACATCTTATAACCGCCGAGGGAATTAAAACCAACCCCCGAACAATCAGTGCTATCCAAGACTATCCTGTTCCTACAAATGTAAGAGAAATTCGTGGTTTTCTTGGTTTAACAGGATATTATCGACGTTTCATACCTAACTACGCACATATCGCCAAGCCACTAACGGAATTAACCAAGAAGAATGTTTCCTTTGAATGGAACACCCCTCAAGCCGATGCATTTACAACCTTGCGCAACGCACTATGTAAAGATCCTATTCTAACCTATCCAGATTTCACAAAGGACTTCATCCTCACTACCGACAGCTCACTATATGCAGCGGGAGCAATACTGTCTCAAAAGATAAATGGCGAGGAAAAGGTAATTGGATATGCATCCAGACAACTAAACCCTGCAGAAAGAAGGTACTCAACAACAGAGAGAGAGCTACTTGCAGTACTTTTTGGAGTAAAATATTTCCATTGCTACCTATATGGCCGACACTTCAAAATCATCACAGACCACAAATCACTGAAATGGCTACTCTCCCTCCCAAAACCAAATTGCAAGCAAACTCGTTGGGCCCTAACTCTAGCTGAATATCAGTTCGAGGTCGAGCACCGTCCTGGCACTGCAATATCTCATGCAGATGCTTTATCCCGGTTGAGAATAAACGTAATCGGAGTACAGGAATCACAAGAATTAGTTGAACCATTATGGGATCGCAGCCAAATCAAAGTGGAACAACAGAAAGATCAGCAAGTAATTGAATTAATCAATAAAGTAAACACAGGAACTGACTTTTACCTTGACGAAGAAGGAATACTTTACAAACGCAGTACTAACCCCGATCACGAGGATAGACTAGTTATTCCGAAGGTGTTACAGACAAGAATACTTCGCCACTATCACGATTTACCATTTGCGGGCCACGGAGGCAAACACAGAACCACAGAGCTAATTGCTAGCCGATTTTTTTGGAAAGGACTACACCTCGATGTGGAAACATATGTGAAGAACTGCCTCTCTTGCCAAAAGAGAAAGAATCCAGTAGGTCCCACACGAGCACCATTGCAACGTTTTCAAGAAGTAACCAAACCCTTTCAGAGAGTGTCCATGGATATTGTAGGGCCACTCAAACCTACAAAGAAAAACAACCGTTACTTGGTTACCTTTGTGGACCACTTTACTAAATACCCCATTATGGTAGCCACTCATAACCAAACAGCCGAAACAGTAGCCAAGGTATTTGTCTCGGAAGTTATCTCCAAATACGGATGTCCTGAATCACTCTTAACTGATCGTGGAGCACAGTTCACCGGAAAAATGTTTAACGAAGTATGTAGACTACTAAACATCAAGCACTTGCTCACCCAAAGTTACAACCCCAAGTGTAACGGAGCCGTAGAACGCTCACATCGTGTTATCAGCGATATCATGAGTCACTATGTAGAAGACAATGATTGGGACGAGATGGTTCCACTTTGTCTCATGGCAATGCGTAGTTCTATCTCAACTACCACAGGTTATAGCAGCTTTTATTTGTTGCACGGATTTGACATCGATTTACCATTTGAAACAATAATAAAACCTTCTATTACAACGGAGGAACGCCATTATCCTACGGATTTACACAATAAAATGAAAAGAGCCTTCGAGATCACGCGCCACAACATCAAGAAAAATACAGAGACCAGTGAACGTTATTACAACAAGAAGAGTAAACCAGTAGACATGAAAATCGGCGATCTAGTACTATTACACACACCCGTAGTCAAAGCCCATGTCACACGCAAATTCGGACAGTTATGGGACGGTCCATATAGAATCATAGAACAGAAGGGACCCGTTGACTTCACTATTCGTCATGTCTACAATAAGAAAGTTCAAATAGTAAATGTGAATCGCATCAAACACTTTTTCACATTCAACCCATCCCTGTTCAACGATGATCTAACGCCAATACAAGAGGCTGAAATCACTGGTGATAACCAACCCTTGGAACAAAGAAAAGAGGACCCGCCGATTCCACAAACATTCGACCTCTGGCATGAGCACACATACGCACGTAGACCTGACGATTTACTGATTCCACCAACAACTGCTTCGTCGTCAGCCTTATCACCATCGTCTGATACAAGTCCTCCTTCTTCATATATCACTACCCCCCCATATAGTACGTTGACCCCGCCAGCACGGTCACCAGATATAGAGTCGAGTCACCCAGAAGAAAGTGACCCTGACATCGACAATCCACACGAAGAAACATCTATACCCACATTACAATTGCCGATACCGGTATTAGAGACAAACAACACGCAAGATCCCTATTTAGAGAAAGAGATGACCCAAAACGCATCTCCTACATCATTGTCACCTTCTACCTCAAGTAGGCCTACCGGTACTATACCGAAAGTGATTAGCAAGAAAACACCAGGAGTAGTTTCTAATTACAATCTACGAAGACGAAAACCATCCACGTCCACTATCGCAAAAACCCATAGGCCCCCTACACCAAGATGGAAATAACCCCCCCCCCCCCCCCCCCCAACCATTGGAATCGGTGGTTCATCGCTATAACAGCCCTAATTCATAAACAACTATATATAAGGTGTAATTTTAATTTTTATTTATCATTCCCTTTGACTTATACAATGTATTTTCATTTCAACCTCAGCATCTCCTAAGACGAGCACGCTGGCAAGGCCATAGCTCCACCCCCTACGCCTAACGGTAAACCATTGAGGCAGCTATGATGTACCCTCACCCTCCAATAAGAAATAGACCTCCGCTACATTACAACCAATAATTAATTAACCACTATACCAACCTTGTTATGCAAACAAATCGGGTCAATGTTCTCCAACTATCCATCTCCTCACCATCCTTATCATTCTTGCAAAGACCGACCCTTCTTCTATCACCAACCCAAAAGACACCAATCAGAAGACACTTTAGAGTTGAACAGAGCATCATTTTTACAACTTCCAACCCTACGATCGCCATCTCACAAGACAATCAGACGACACATCCGAGTTGGACAGCTAAGCTTCAACATGGGGAAAAAGTGCTACCAATGCAGAGCAGCCTTGCATACCGGCAAACCTTGCCCAACAAGCAGACCTCAAAAACCCACGGTAACACGGCAGCAGAGGCTGGAATACCTCTTCGGGCCGTCTCCGTCACGTACTACCTCAGGGGAGCCAGCGCCGTCAACCAAATGGAGAATAACACCACTCGGTGGTGCCCCAGGTAAGGAACGCGTCCACGTGTGCGGTCTATTACATGCACGGGACCCGAGGAAGATCATCCCTCCCGTAACACCGCCATGGGACGAGGACCTTCAAAAAATATTCCAACACTTCGCCATACCGGAGATGGTCTCGCCCATACCGGAGGTAGACACACCATCTCCACAGGAACCACCTACTGCATCCGCGCCAACGGAGTCAGAGATGAGGAAGGACCTCCGAACGTTGGAACAACACATCCTCCAGCGAGCCCGACTTCGCCAGCTACACCTCGCTACAACAAACGACGCCCTCCCCCCAACAAACCAAGATGCGACCGCAAAGTCCACGTTTCGGCGACGTCGTGACCGTTTTAATAAAATTTTCTTCAATAAACCTTACATAAGTATAAACGACGACAACAAGCCCCACCCTATGTAAACAAAGTTTTGATTCAAATGCGTGTGTTTTTTTTTCTTTAAATGTACAAGTGCTACTACCGTGTGTTAAATATAAAAAATAAAATAAAAAATAAACGGGTGCTTTGGTACGTGTGATAATAATGTGCTATCGTTTCCAACATATATTGTGCAGCCTTTAGTCGTCACAAAGCAACGAAGTACATTCCGTCTTATTATATTAATTGTAAACATTATTTTATTATGACTGATTAGTGAATATATAAAAATATGTGAAGTGAAGTCCTAGTTTTTGAAAATATAGTACAAATCATGATCAGGGATATACGTGTGACATTTTCTTTCCGTGTAAGACATTGTATGCAGTTCAGAATTCAGTTATGATCGTATGATCTTGTCAGTTGTCGGTTTTCATTTTTTTTATCATATGATCTTGTCAGTTGTCGGTTTTCATTTTTTATCATATGATCTTGTCAGTTGTCAGTTTTTATTGTATCGTATTATGTCTTGTCAGTTGTCAGTTTTTATTGTATCGTATTATGTCTTGTCAGTTGTCAGTTTTTATTGTATCGTATTATGTCTTGTCAGATGTCAGTTACCGTGTGTATCGTATGTCTTTTGACAGTTACCAATGTATCGTATGTCTTTTGTCAGTTACCAATGTATCGTATGTCTTTTGTCAGTTGCCAATGTATCGTATGTCTTTTGTCAGTTACCATTGTATCGTATGTATTTTCAGTTGTCAGTTTTGTATCGTATACCTAGTCAATTGTATTTTTTTTCATTTAGAAGAGTCCCGTTATAGGAACTCGTTCCAAATTTTTGAACGAGGGGGCATTGTTGTGGGCTACGCCCCTATTTAGGCCTACTGGCATAACGTCAAATTGTGGAAGCCATGTTTTTTTTCCACTGCCAACTAAAACTTGTAAACTTAACATGATTCAAACAACTCCCGCCAAATAGTTCAAAGAAATGACGATAGGTTGAGCTTGTGATCACTTTAGAAACTATTGCTATTTTTTTTGTACCCTAAAACTAGTATATAAGGGCTGAGAAATCACTCAGAAAGCAGTTCGAGTTAGTAGCTCCACTGAACGCTTTGTGCAAGTAAGTGAATCTGCTACCATTGATCCAAGCTATGTGTGCGGATTCTCTGGTAGTGTGCCGAGTTACCCAAGCTTAGTGTGCGGGTTACGACGCTAAGATTTTTGCCATCTGCTATCAATAATCCAAGCTATGTGTGCGGATTTATTGTTAGTGTGCCAAGTGCATCCAAGCTTTGTGTGCGGGTCACGACGCTAAGATTTGGCCGCTCTAACTCAATATATAATCTATATTTAATTTGTAATTTTGTTTAACTACCAAGAAAATAAACTTCAAGTCTTCTACAAGTACGAAAATGTCTTCCCTTCGTTACAATCCTAACAACGTTCCCCTTTCTATTTTTCCCGCCTAAATATTTAAAATCCCGGTCGTGTGACCTTAGTGTCACGCCCACTAACCTCCACACTGCCTTGTCACTCGGCATCACCACGCTACCCAACAGGAGAAACCCCACAACACTACCAATTTTCTAATTAGCTGTTCATAATACCGGCCCTAATTTAAATCAATAAATAATTTAAATTGTAAAACAACAATCAAAACAACACGGATTGTGGAACAAAAACAAACAGCTGAGAAATCTTGCAAACAGCGGCAAGGTAAACGTGTGCAAGTTTTATTGTGTAGTTATGTAAACAATTGTAGAGAAGGGTGATCAATCCTCGTTAGTGCTACTATAGGACGTAAATATAGTACCAATTTAAGTATACGGATGTGTAGGTATAAATGTTCTGACTTCACTGGACGCTTTAACGTTCCGGGGAGTGTTTTATGCTCTCAGAAGGAATTTTACACATCTGAAATCATGACTGAAGTTAAAATATAAACAAAGCTTTCTATATACGTGTGTGTACGCCTACAATTTGATTAAATAGTATATGAAAATCGTTTTTGTAGATAGTGGGTATGCTTCTCTTTGGCGTTTACAAATTATCGGGGATCATTTAAAAAATGTACACTCCCTTATTTGTAGGGTACATCCTTGCAAACAATGCAACATTTTAGATACATTACTTCACAGACGAAGATGAAAAAAACACCTATGCTAAAAATGATACAGTCTATGCAAGTATATTAAATGTATAGTTGTCCCAAGTCTACCTTACACATGCTTTCGTCACAGGCGAGGCACTCGTAGCCAACCAGAGAACCACCCGAGACAACCCCGCGCAAATATGGATCGCTGATTGGCTATAACGAGTGCCTCGCTTGTGACGAACGCATGTGTAAGGTAGTCTTGGGGCAACTATATAAGATGTCAATATCTACCTTTAGTGAAGTATTTGTAATACATTCGCACCAGGACTCATTAACCGGAAGATGATAATATAAGTAAAAAGTTCGGACAAACACGGTTAAAACATTACACGCACTACTTACCCACTGCGTTATATTTCGGCAACATCCGTCGCCATCCTCAGTCCATGGTTGCCTCGCGTCTGAGGATGGCGACGGATGTTGCCGAAATAGAACGCAGTGGGTGAGTAGTGCGTGTAATGTTTTAACCGTGTTTGTCCGAACTTTGTACTGATATTAATACATGTATGTTACATACGAGACGTGCCTGGTGACGTCATCCATCAGGTAAGATGTATGTACGCATCGCGACGTATGTATGCGGTACATATTATATATCCGCTCGATTCTATTCCCTACGTGATTCAAATAAAACGATCTTTTGAGTTCTTTCATGTCTGGGTGCGGCCAACGTTTCTCCCTTTCATCTAGGTCCGCGAAATCACGTTCTTTCGTAAAAGCAATATATTTCGAAAATGTACATTTTATTTACAACAAGTTTCTGGTCTTGATACGACTCTTGACTTCAGAAAATATATTTTCCTTGTGTCACCCCAAGCCGTCAGCGCCCTAACAAATATATATGCTGTTTTAAAATAGGTATATCATACGTGTAAGCCACACAAACGTACACATAATAACTCCAAGAACGAAAGTGCGCAGTCCAAGAAATACTGCAATTGGGTAAGTCCATTTTATCAGTACTTTTTTCTCATCATATATCATCCACACTATCCATTATTATCACATAAATCACACTTTCTAACACCTGTAATGTACCACATGATATATTATCAAGGTATAATCGCAATACTTGTACGCACATACAATTCCAAGCAGGTAATCACGGATTGTGAGGATCACACTTACATTCACTATCAGATTATATTATTACTGATAACTCAACAGTCATCATACGCACAAACAAAACAAAACAAAAACATTTGTCAATGATAACAGTCTGTAACATCACATAATAAAGATTGTCACTATCTTATCTCAACTATCTTATTTCCTGGAAAGGTTAGATACAAAATGATATATTATGAAGATTGAAAAGACGGAGAAACGTAATAACGTGGAGAAGTGCGCACTGATAACGTGTTATGACGTAGGTGAGAAACAAATAGAAGATGAGAAGTAAACACTACTACCTGAACAACTTACGACTTCACAATGGGTGATGGACAAGGGAAGACGGACTAAATAGTTCCTGAGCAGAACCCACAAGGAAATTTCGAAGATCACCACCCTAAAAGTTTTTTTTAAATTGTTGAAAATCGAACCACGATTCAAGAAATAATCAATACTTTTGCACGGGCCACTTCGCTGAAATCCTCAGTTTAAATTAAATTTTGGGAAATTTATGATAGAGCTAGATACATTTCACTCTCCAGCGTATGCATTTTTCACCAATATTGTCAGTGTCAGGACTCCCCACTTTATTCTATCGTGGCGCCCCAGCGGACAAACTCGCTGGATTACATTTTATCTTAAACCCCATATATATAGGTTATCAGAACACAACACATTTCCCTCGTCTTCTTCTCTCTGCACTCAGGTCGCCGGTTCGATTCCGCCCACCGGCAGTTCTGACTGAAGGTTTTTTCCGAGGTTTTTCTCAGTCGTAAAGGCGAATGCTGGGACTGAGTCATACTATCAGCCCTCTGACATTCCTTCCCAACTATCCAAACACCCTAATATATCTAGCTAGTCACCTGAAGAGGGGCACATCAGGTGAAGCTAGTGTGCACCCTATAACAGGGATGCCTACGAAAACTATTATTATTATTATTATCCTCCACTGCAATGATCGCAAGGACTATATAGTAGGCTACAGCTCGAACTGTTGCTAGCTCATAGCAACACAGACCTGAACAGTGTGATACCAAGAAGTGCAGAGAAGTTACAAGCATAAGGTTTCTCGAAATACAATTTAGAAGAGCTATCTACGAATTTATTGATACAGGTACTAATATTGAATGGTCGGGTAATCTTGACATGCAACAAATTGATAGCAACACACATTTGAACAGCGTGATACCAAGAAGTGCAGAGAAGTTACAATCATAAAAGGTTCCTCGAATTAAAAATAGTTGTACAGTTGAGAAGAGTTATATTTACAGATTTACTGATACTAGTATTAATGTTGATCGGTAGGATCATCTTGACATACAACTGAATTACTTCAAGATTACCTGGTATCCTAGTTTGTGTATTGACATAAGATGCTCAAAACGACCCTTAACTTCCAAGTTGCTAAGTTAAAACTACTCGAATTGTGAAGACAAATATGTTTTCCATGTGTGATGAACCAAGCAATAATGTATTACGATATATTATGTTTGAAAATTAAATGATTGTACAATATAAAAAAGCTGTAAAAAAAACTTGTAAGAGCAATTGTATCACTTGCTTAAATGATGGCCATAGGTATATAGTTTTCGCTTTCAGCCATACTATGTATACGTACGTACATACATTTCAAACTCCATTATATTGTCGAAAGAACTCATAAAATAAATTTCCTCCCAGCTTCCTTGAGTGTATGCACCTAAATCATGAACTACCCGAGGCTACACACCTATGAAATTACGCAAGACTATTATCAATAACCACACGTTTAAAAAAAAAGAAACACACGTCTATAACGGAGACAAGCTCGTTCTTGTAAACGTAGCATGTCAGACAGACAGACAGACAACGCCATAAGCGCTTTCGTAATTAACAATCGATTAACCTAAACCATATGAATTAAAACTTTGCACTTGTACATTAGCAAATAAATAAAGCAGCGCGCTTATGCATGTATGCATGCAGGCAGACAGTCATGCGAGAGAATGCTGTTGCTCGCCTTGAGGGCAGATGAATGGCGCCAGAGATACAGACCAAGAAAATAACGATACACCTCGAGCCTGCCAACCTACCTATAATACCAACACGCGACTCCACAAACCGGAAGTACAACTAAGCGCGGTAGTTATTGCTCATCACGTGACATCAAATCTGCTACGGTTCGTTTAGTTTAGTTTAGTTCAGTTTACAACTACACAAGAGATGAACTCAAGTTTGTGTGTGTACCTGTTTTAATATATACAGTGGAAAATTTACTTGCGTTTTTACTTTGAGAATCGCGTAGTGTGGTTGACGTGATCTGTACGGTGCGCAGTGCTGCTCACTTCTCAAGGCGTAGTGACGTGTGCAGACGTGCTACTGAGTTAATCTCTCTTGTCTACTGCCAAAAATTACGGGCGCCCAGACCATGAATTGAAAATGGAAATTGCAACATCGAGAATTTTTGGTTGAAGTGAAACGCTTGCCAAGTTTCCCGCCGTGTTTTTGGAGGTTTCAATGTCACCAGACTCATGTCATGACCATGAACCAGAGATTGAATTTATGGGGGGTGCGTTGAGATAGCATCCCTCCAAAATAAATTAAGTGGTTAAACCATCCCTCTACAGTTGTGTGTATACCCCCTGCGATCGAGTAGCCCCCTCAAAGAGAAAAACTGCCTTCACCATTCGCCAAAATGTGAGCACATACGCAAATAAACCCATTTCAAAACAATGCCTACTTGATTTCCGCCTATATATATAGCTGAGAAGTTCTCGAAATGATGTCTGAACGCGCCTCTATTGGGTATCAAGTAGGCCTTAGGCCCAATTATCTTAGATGTAGTACTATGTTTATTTTAAATATTTACTAACTTTTAGAGCGCTTTTACACGTATCGTGATAATTTATAATGAACACATCGTGATTTGTCTGTATCAGAAATTAAGCCCCCCCTCTCTCCCACCTCCTGCACCCGCTTCTCAAGAAAGATTTCCAATTCAACCACTACAACGTTAATCAAGCATAATAATAGTGTTGGTCTACGTTAACATTGTTTAGACGAGCTATAAGTATCAGATGCAAAGATCTCTCGAGAGACAAATAGTTGATAAAGGGTATTAAACTTTCGTATAATTGATTGTGACCATTTCTTTTGTTATCAAGGCATAAAAAACTTTCAGAAGAAGTCACTTGACATAAAGTATAATTATATATTAACATATCTATTATATACAATTAGAATAAGTGGGAATGCTAAAAAAAAACTCAGAACCCGGAATATATTATGTCCATTTAAAAATTACAATTAACAATCTGAATGTTGCGACACGTTATTTCTGGACGTTTCGAGGCCCGTGTTGACGTCTGCATGGACCTCGAACCGTCGGAGAACGCCTAAATTAACAACTCAAAAAAATTCATCAATGGGAGACAGAAAATCGTAGCCTATACGTACGACAACTCACGTTTACTTTTATGTGAAATTAAATGAAATGAAATGCACCCAAAGAACCCTCAAACATCCACATTCATGCATCTATTTGTACGAACACCTAAGTAATTAAATATCCATTGACTGTTTCGTGAATACGAGGACATAATAGCAACGTTATGTTCCATTTTGAACGTTCCTGTACTTGATACAAATTACGAATACGGTTGAAATATTAAACATACTTCATGTGGCCTACGCGTATTTAGCGAGACGGTAAAATAGGGTGCAAGGACGTTATTAAATGCGTACATCCAAATGACACGTGCCTACCCCCTCCCCCTCCCCCCTTACGTTGCATCTTCCCGGTAGTTGTCTAGTCACACATCACAGTCACACATTTACACACACATGATTCACAGTCACGCATTTATATAACGAATAGTTAGTAAAAACGAGTGGATGTTGGCAGAAGTGTGCAGAAATAAGATGAATCAGATATAGTGTCGAGAGATGCCAATGTCGTTGTGCCAAAGTGACGTCGTCGTAACGTATATAGCTATACAATGTCAATAACTAATACAAGCACCATTCGTACGATATCTATAATAAATATATACACTTCCATTGGTCACATTATTATGCTTGACCCCTCGACATATTGCTCCCAAATAGTGTCTGCATCCCACGGCATTCCATCGGTTATGACTCACACAATCTCGACATGTCCGCTCCCAAATCATTTTATAGACTCAGAACTCCTCTATATATCCGCTCCCAAACTGCATATTAATAAATACACGATCACGTTATTTGTACATGTTTATGAGTAAATTGCTCAGTTTTCATCTTGATGTGTAGTTTCATGCATTACATAATGGTCACTTGTCAAAGTGAACACTTTGTGCCATTTTATTTTAAATAATCGAGTACGACCAAACAATGCTATACAACCTGAAGGTTTACATTATGCACTGAAATTTTGGTCTTGAAAGAAAGCAACAAATAAAAATAAATATCGCAAGTCACTATTTTGATTAATAATTATAATATTTAGACATTGCAGCAGGTAGGAATTAAACTTGCAACAAAAAACTTATATTCAAATGCAAACACGTATTCATAAAGTGTTACGTCGTTCATATCTAATCGGTAAATCGCACATTTTGCTGATTACGCGAGTGAACAAGACAAAATATGTGTACAGTGAAAAGTTGGCTTGTAACTCAATACGCCCACTATAGTATGTGATAAGCTCGGTACGACGCTAATAAAACTAAACAAGGTTGCTAGTAAAACTAAACAAGGTTGCTAGTAAAGCTAAACAAGGTTGCTAGTAAAACTAAACAAGGTTGCTAGTAAAACTAAACAAGGTTGCTAGTAAAACTAAACAAGGTTGCTAGTAAACCTAAACAAGGTTGCTAGTAAAACTAAACAAGGTTGCTAGTAAAACTAAACAAGGTTGCTAGTAAAACTAAACAAGGTTGCTAGTAAAACTAAACAAGGTTGCTAGTAAAACTAAACAAGGTTGCTAGTAAAACTAAACAAGGTTGCTAGTAAAACTAAACAAGGTTGCTAGTAAAACTAAACACGGTTGCTAGTAAAACTAAACAAGGTTGCTAGTAAACCTAAACAAGGTTGCTAGTAAAACTAAACAAGGTTGCTAGTAAAACTAAACAAGGTTGCTAGTAAACCTAAACAAGGATGCCAGCCAGTCTGGGTAAGTTAGTTCGTGTAAATAATACGAGCACAATAAAGTGAGAGATAATAAACACAGAACCAAGATGATCGTTGAAGATGTAACGTGCGATGTCGAGGCAAAGAATATTATACTTTCTTTATTTGTCAGGATTCTATTACTGAAGATTCGGTTTAATAGCTTATTCGATTGCCGACAAAACTTTCTTTTCACGACCCAACAAAGCCATTATACACTCGAATGCACATAAAAACCGCATAACCGAACAATATGTCGTACTTGGACAGAAGAAACTATTTCATTACATGTGATTTTATAGAAAACATGGATATCATGTTAACGGAAATATGTAATTGGAAATTATTAATATTTAATACATATATATATATATATATATATATATATATATATATATATAATTGAAAATTATATTGATAATTATTATTGTCAACAATGCGAGTTTTTTTTTTCGTTAATCAAAAGAAGCTGGATGAGAACAAACAACGATTTGGACAGGCAAAATTAAGAGTAAGTATTATAAGTAAAAAATTGTTCGGACAAACACGGTTAAAAAACATTCACGCACTACTCACCGCGTTATATTTCGGCAACATCCGTCGCCATCCTCAGACGCGAGGCAACTGAGGATGGCGACGGATGTTGCCGAAATATAACGCGGTGAGAAGTGCGTGAATGTTTTTTAACCGTGTTTGTCCGAACAATTTTTTACTTGTAATATCATCTTCCGGTTAATGAGTCCTGGTGTTTGTTATCAAGAGTAATTAGTTTCGGAAAAGGATATTTTCGAATAAATCCAAACTTTTACCGTGAATGGTTGTAAGATATAATATGAGAGTAACATTTGCAGCATCCTATTCTGCAGTCAGGACATGCACATTAGATTATATGGTTTAAAAACAATACAAAAAACGTAGCACTTATTTTGTATAGAAAGGGCATTTTAACCGATTTTGGATTGTGGGTACATATTACATTGTAATATTGTAGGAGTATATAGGAGTCCGAGTATATATAGGAGTATCCATACCGTAAGCTTACAGAACTAATCATTTTGGATAAGGTCTTGTTTCGGTATCAAAATATCCCTCACTGTTATGGCCCCATATATATATATATATATATATATATATAGTATAAGAAAGCATTTTTACGGTGAAACCAATCCAACGTTTATTTTAGGAAAATAAACGCTGGAAATTGGTTTCACCGAAAAAATGTTTTCTTACTATACATTTTGCAACCAACAAAATCCAAGTAATCATGTAAACATATATATTAGATTAATTTGTTCTCGTCATTTCACGCCTCAAAGCTATAGAATGTAACATAAACTGCTATTTAAACATAATTGTTGAACAATTTAATTACAGTAGCAATTATTTTAAACGTGCGTTTTAATTGCCATCAATTACAACTTTAAAGCAGACAATAAATAATTAAGAATTACCTAGTCTTTGTTAGTCGTAGGTATACAGCCGCTTGCTTTGAAATTGTATACTATATACTTTCATAAACAAGCACCCTGAATGCGGCCGATTCTCACAAACAGAATATGTCAAGTTAGTATAAATAAAATACGAGCAAATTGGCAAATGAGTTGTATACAATGAAATTAGTTTGTGTCTGTGAAACTCCGTGCCTATTGCACAGACGAAGCTCAAAGACTCGTCTGCAAAACTAAGCGTGCACTCGTCTATGTCAAAGACTTCGCATTAGATTACACTACACTACACGACTCAAACGACATTGTAATTTAATCAACTAATGCGATTATGAGGTATTGCACTCTTTGGAATACGGTATATTAATTAATAGAACATTAATTGTTTGTCCACTAGAAATGATGTATAGTTAGACGGTCAACGGTCCACACCCATATCTATTTTAGTCTTGACTTACTAGGTATACGAGTAACCAATGCCCCATAGTGTTATAAACATAGAAACAGTTACTCAAAACTACATAAACTTGTTGATAAAGAACATTTTGCTGCAGATTATGTATAAACACACCGATGATAGTGGCGAGACAAACTCGAAATCTAACGTGAACGAACGATCAGATATATTTTAGCCTTATATTTGATATAACCTTATTTTAGGAACGATGCTAATCGAGAAAAGAAAAGTGGTAATATTAGATCAGTAATACAAAGGTGAAAGAACGCGCCAAATTCAAAATCATATCCAAGACAAAATTCGAACCTGAAACATGGGAACCATGGTTTATCAGATCACACCAAAGACCTTGGAATATACCTTACTATATATTGCTTTAGCTAGACCACAGCCACTAAGCCAGCATAAAGAGATAATAAACAGGGCGAAGAATATGCTATGCACAAAAATGGACAATGCACATAATGGTAGCTAGACCACAGCCACTAAGCCAGCATAAAGAGATAATAAACAGGGCGAAGAATATGCTATGCACAAAAATGGACAATGCACATAATGGAGAATGCACGCAATGCGCAAAATGGGCAATGCACACTATGTTAAAAAATTTCCGAAGCAGTCCACGAAAAGTACACTGCATAGATAAAAGGCGTCCATTGGTCGAAATGTTACTTCAAAACAGTACATGTACTTTGTTTGCTGAAGTAATTTTACCAACGTTTTATCATAATCGACCATATTGGACGCATGATCGAGTAACAGGTACCTTTTCAGTTGAGCAGTTTCCTTAGGTGCAGAATATACGCGACCCCTTCAAGCACAGATAACGGGTTGAAGACGAAGTGTGCGATTATTTATCTGTGCATCAAGGTTACCAATAGCAACTGAATGTTGAAGTTGAACAAATGGCTCACTCACAAAAACTTAGCCCCAAACAAAGTGCTTTGCTAGTTATAGAAAGAGGGCAATCGGCGTGCACAGTTTATCTTCAGAACCACGGTGGAACCAACCTACAACGAGTAAGGGAGATAAATGAGCTCATCTTGCTAGTAAAAAAATGACAGAATAGAACGAGTTTGAAATAAGGACAACAAATGATGCCAAAAACCACAAGAAATAAAAATATATACATTTTTATGCCATATAATTCTTACCACTTGCAAAAGAGTTGATCCACCGGTACGCAAATATGGTTTATCTTTGAAATGCGTAAATTACAAAAAGTATACACAATGTTTCATAAACAAGGCAACCTAAAATATTGTTTTATATAATGTATATCAGCATAAAAAGATACATTTCATGCCATGAAAAATATAGAACAAGTAGACCTAGATCGTAGTATGGATGACAGTAAAGTCCCAACTACAATTGTGATCAGAATCGGGTTCGGGATCGCAATCGTACATTTTCTCATGCAAAATCATTACGACATTACGATGTTATTGTGAACAGCGCCATAAGAATCATAAACTAACTTTTGTACGATTTGCGGATCGCGATTGCAATCCCGATACCGACGATTATGGTCGGCGCATAAAGATCATCATGGCGCCGGATTACGGGCATGGTACTACACCGACAACATCGTAATAATTTACGACAAATACATTATTATTCTGTCCCTAATCCTATATTGCAGAGAAATAAAAATAACAATCAATTTCGAACGAGGTTCTCGTATAACAACCGCACATCAAGCGTTAAGTGTCGATATAATCATTCGTGCGATAATCGCACAATCGACCACCTACCGTAGTCGATGACACATCGCTGCAATATAAACGAGTACACCATTGTTGACTTGTGCTAATTGACGATTAGGTACACCATAAAATAAAGCTGCGCCATTCACGTGGCCGCCGTGCGCGCGCAGTTGACTATATCCATCGCAGGTGCACGGCTGCCATCAAAATATTATGGCCTACAACTCGCTAAATGATTCAGTCAATATCAATATACGGTATACTAAACAAGTAGTTACGTCATTTGAGAGACGTAGACTGAAAGTTCTTCAGTCAGCTTTATTCCAGCTGAAATATAATAACTACGCGCTGATCTAATGAAGAATATGTCCACATACATCAGAGAGCGAGAGGGTATTATTAATTAGGGTGCATGGACGAATTTTTATAATTAGCTGTTAGAATTTTCACTCGAGTCGTGTCTTCTTCGTTTCGATTTCATTTGATACAGCAAATAATTCTTAACCTTGAAGAAAGAAAAAATGTGTATCTGTCTGGCAATCTACAGTTATTCCCCGTTTATAACAAATGTGGTATTTCAAGTGAAAGCAGGACCGTTCACGTTTTTTTTTTTAAATATGGTTCACAACAATGAAAATACGGCAGTCAAATTTAAAAGTTCTTAGATAAGACGTTGATCTAAAATCATGAATGAAAGCAACAAGGAAATGTTAACTCCGGGTAAGTTTCTCCTCAAAGTCTAGAAACTGTGATTAAAGTAAAACAAGATTCATGTTTATGTGTGAGTGACTTTTTACGTTGGATGTAACTTTTGACATTGCATTCAATGTATTATATAACATAAGGGTAAACAGTAAACACGACCGCGATTGGGCAAGGCCGTTTTTGCAGGAAATGTACAAGATAGGCTATGTCAGTAAGTTTACAGAAAACACGAGAGGCGTCACTTTGCTTTGTGGTGACTGCACTGATATGGAACAATTAAAAATAATGCAAATTCCACAATTCAACGAACACTCAACTCAGTTTCACATTAATTCAAATAAGTGATTAGTCAACGGATTTGTGCCAGAAATGAACAGTGGGTCTTGACGGTCAACAGTCAGCGTTGCTTTCTGGCGAAAGTGCGATATTAATCACGTTTCCATGTAATTAATCTGAAACTGCGTCGAGCGTTCGTTGAATTATACAATTCGTCTAATATAAGCAAAGTAAAGTAAAATAATATTATCACTTCGCGAAACTTCTGACGATATAGACCACCTGTTCGAAAGTTAGAGATACTCATAACGCTGTAAAAGTTATTCTACTAGATCAAAATGCAAAGTTCTCCAAGTAAAATAATTGTGATAGAAAAGACTAGCAGCTGCAAAGACACGAATTTGAGAGTATCAAAATCAACGATTAAACGAAGCACTCTTCAGTAACCACATGTTTTAGAACGTACGAGTTTATTTTGTACTACATTTTCTACAATACTTACTCTAAAAATTATATTTCCATCGCGAAATTCACATTCGTCTTACCAATAACATAATGAGTGCTGCAGGGCTGCCATCCCTCGACAACTGACGGCAAACGTTCGGAGATTGCCGCCTTTTTTTTATATAATAACTAAATAAGTATACCATGGGAGGTCACATTAGTATGACGTCAATGTTGACTGCCACTAATTCGTGTCCTTGTTTAAATATGTTTTGTTATATATATATATATGTAAATATGTTATATGTAAATATGTTTTTGTAAATGTTTAAAAAGTTTCCTTCAATAATTTCTTGATTGTTCTGGATTTAGGTCACATTTGCCAAGTAGGCCTAGTGATATTCCAAAGTCGAGTTGTTAATCAGATCCGAACATTGTAATAGATTATACTAGAACGCAAATATATTCGAACAAACAAACGAGTTGACCAGAACAGATAGCCAACAGTGCAACATAAAACTTGGCACGAACCGGAAAAATTTACAAATAAAGAAACTCGGAAATGCAGAAAACTATTATTATGGGCATTCTGTATCTAGCATTTTCCATGTGTATGTAAACAGTACCTAGATAGATAGCCCTACATGTTTCATGTTTACAGTATCAATCCGTGCGACGTACGTTACCCCGGGGGGAGGGGGGGGGGGGGGGGGAGGAGGAGGTTTATGCTGGTATTCATAGTCGTCCCCTACCCCTACCCCTACGGGCGCCCCTTGTTACCAAGGTAACAGTTTCATACGTGTTATTTCCCATACAGAAAACAAATCCATAGCAACAATGGGTGCCCCTAGGTGTATAGGGGCCGAATATGAAGTCCGAAGCCCGAGTTATAGGCATACAAATTACATTCCCAATTCAAATGTGTTTTCTATGTAACACATGTTTCTCAACGTGCTTCTCAATACTCAAAATTATCTTTTACTGGAATGGTAGAAAATTTCAATCTCCAAATACCTACGGAAAAATAATTCGATAGACCGACAGAATATTATATTTATATGGTATTCATAGCAGCCACTTGAATGTTATACTTCTAGCGAGACTTCTAGTTGAGTATGATCATGCACACATGTTTTAATATAAAGTAAGTGATTGAATGTTCTAGATACCGGAGAAGAAAAATGTAATCGACAATTAAAAAAGTGACCGCCAATACGTCGAATAACATTATCACATGAAGAATCAAGAAACGATATCCACTTTCTCCACTTTCCAAGTATCTATGGCAACTTAACCAACTCAACATCAGTTTATCCAAACATACTTGAGGACTGTACAACAGCCTATCTAAATGAATGAAGCAGGGCCACTGGGAGTAGGCCTATCGTACTATAGGATAAGCCTATTGACTCCGGGGCATATTACTTTTCTTCGAAGTAAGCTATACGAAACTGTAAGTTTTTGTTTGTGACGCGCTTTTTTATTTTGTTGCTTTACAAGCGCTGAAGCGAAAAGTATACGATATTGATAAGAAAGTTCGTTTTCAATAATTACTTGACTTTTCCAAAAACATTACTCGGTATTGGCAGGCAGCTTATCATTTATTCCGTGACTAAATTATATTCTTCATAGCAACCACCAATCAGAATTGTGTAAGCCTTAGTCCTGGACCAAATATTTAACAGCCCCTGATAAAGCGGGGCATTATAAGCTGGTATAGACAAGCTAGTTTACAAAACTCAGACCATTTAAAAATAAAAATTGCTAAAGTTATTTCCATTTACATGAACACATGAATGTAAGCCTCTTATTTCATTTCAACCTTAGCCTAGTAAAAACACAAACATTTCAACTCTTTCACAGAGTGAAGAGATAAGAGATTTTCTAATGAATGGATAAGGTTATCGAGAAGACAATACAAACAGAATACTATAAGTCTTGGCCAATGCCACTCGAACAATCTCTGAACTTCGTCCAGGCGGAAGACAACAGAGCCACATGCAAAAACAATAACGCATTTTAAAAACAGTGTCACTGTTTTCAAATCAATTCTCACTATTTGTTAGATAGCGAGAACCTACCGTGACATCCATCCAATTCCGTCGGCTCGGCCCCGAACCCACGGACTCAAAAGTCGACGGACCCGAAGAAGTACTGGAGCGTAGCTCTAGGGGTGGTTCTAACATCATTGGGATCGGGACATACCAATTCAGGCAGTTTAGGTCTTAGATTGACAAGACTTTGGTTCAAACAATAAAGGAGCCGCAAATGATTAGAATACACATTTATCCTACGTGGCTGAGTTATGGCGAATCTGTCTATGGGCATTCCAGGTCTGATGGACTTAACTTTCCTATCCAGAGAGTAGCTGTAGTAACCCCTATACCTTGGCTTCCCGATGGCTGACTCCGACCCCGTGTTGTGGTTTGGCTCCGTCGTCCAGGTCCACGATCGGCCTCCATGTCCTTCCCTCTGGGTCTTTCGTCGTTCTCACGTGCTCTAAATACTCTTTACTTTTGAAGGCTTCGAAAGAAAGTAATTAACTCACGATGCAGTTTTTTGGCGAAACCATTTTGAAAAGATTAAATACAATTAATACAATACCCTCCCCTGATCCTTGACAGGAAGGCCTAGATTTGCACAAGATTATTTTTGATTTTCACTTACGTACGTCATCCAATACCCTTGTACGCGACCTAAACATGGGTAATAAATCAGAAGTAATGACCTTACAACCTCCATTAATCGTTACCTTTAAACGTCATACCATTACCAACTATTTTTTTTATAAAGTATTATGCAAATTACTCAGTATAACTACGGTTCCAGAATATCATTAAGAAGTTAAATTAGCCTTTTACAAGGCTTTTTGATTGTGTGAAGAGGTTGCCGGTTAATTTTAGTTATTACACGAAAGATGTAACTATTATCTAGAATGGATCAATGATCAAATTGTCCTAAAGACCAGAACAAGCGAAACAATGTTTTATATAATTTTACATGAAATTATTATTCAAACTAGTAGGTTGAAAATGCAGAGATTTGCATATTATGTATAGCAGCACATCAAAATAGCAACGCCATCGCAAATGACACTTCAGAAGGGACTTTCCCTCGCGAATTGCTAAGTAGCGATCGATCCCAAGTGTAATCCAAGAGTGTTTCATACCACTCACCACAATCATGACTAATCAAATATTTTCAAAAAATGATATGTGAATTTCATGTAGCTTGGTAATGTAAACAGTACAATCCATGTATTTTTTTTTTACAGGAGCATGAATCAATTCGGGTGCACGTCCCGAAGTTCTATAAACTTTCTGCATTTGAATTACAATCACTAGTAAACGTTGAGTTGCTTATGAACCCATCTGTACATCATGATGATAACAATAATCCCACCCTCGAGTGGTAGATATCTGTTCAAACATCTCTAGTCGAAGCAAACTCGTCTAATGGTTTTCTTATGTACATGTGATGATAGTAATTTAATATGCCTATACGTACAGTATGTGTACTTGTCCGTATAAACCCAAACGTGTTTATGAACATCACGTTTTAGCCTCGTGGCTGGTAAAGAGGGCGTGGAACCCGTCAGGTGCAAAACGTCTGGGCTAAACATGTAGACACTCAATTAAGATCACCATTTCATATCCACAGAAATCAGTATACGTATTTGTCTACCCACTCAAGTATAAACAAAAATGTTCCTTGAAAGGAAAAGTCGCGGAAATCGCTAGTCATACAATGGTTACACCACCCGAACAAAGTCCGCAATGATTTGCAATAGTCTCGAACAATTGGATTGCAAGAAAGTTCTCCGCCCATACGACGTACAGAGGAAGTCGTGAGCAGTAAGATGTATAATTAGGCGTATCTGCCTTAGACCGCACAAGCTAACTACCCTGCCTCAACGTTAGTGCACTTGTGCATGCCACGGTTAGGGAATGTAAGTATAAACAAACAAGGAAAAGCTATCACTGTACCAAATTAAGCAATTTAGTTGATTCCGACGGTAAGTCTCAACCCGTGTTCTAGTCTATAATCGTTAAATTCTGATAATCATGGCTTTATTTGGGAACCAATCACTTAGGAAGTAGGAACGGTCTAAGCCAGAAATGTGCAGGAAAGGAAGTTGTATGAGACTAAATCTCTTCTCTTCACGAAAGACTCTTCACAGAGACTACGGGTTTTAAATTTTAAACTGTGAGTGCATGACCGATGACGTTTGTCAGGTTCATACTAAATAGTGTATACGTTTGAATTTCTTTTATCGCATATGATGACCTAAGATGATGCATTTCACTGTTTATGGTGAAGAAGTTTGCAATGCAGCTCTTCAGCTGAAGATATATAGCTTCACACTTTCTGTAAGACCCATGTATTAGCAAACATGTTTCAGTATGATCAAATGACTTTTTTTTTTTTTGAAAAACCGAACACATGATATCGATTTTTAATGAAGGTATATCTTATATTTTAGATCAAAATTTGTTTTTGTTACGGACACTTAATTTGCCTACTTTGAACTTATATTTAGGTATACAATGAATGATTGATCCACGATACGCATTCTGTTGAGTAACTTAAACGGGTGCTATATCAAGTCAAATAACCATCATGAAGAGTGATATAGTATAGTTAGTCCTGCAAAGATAACTGCTTTAAAAAATATGATGATTCAACACTCCTCTAGGCGAACAAGACAGAAGCCAAGGTTTAAAATGGAATCAAGGTAATGAAATACATCATTGCGATTACGCCCCGCAAAGTGTCTATATCACATCCTTCCTATTTCTTTGTTTGAGCCTCACATAATCACGGTCCGCCTTGATCTACTCGAAGATGATGCAAATGCTTGCACTAAGTCCTCGAAAAGTTCAATTCAAGCATGCTAAAAAACAATACATTTATAATAATGCATTCAATTACACGTTCTAGTGTAATGGATGTTCTGACCTATAGTGAAATTCAATGTTAACTAAATATCTTGCAAAGCAATGTTTAACATTAAAGTTTTCAATATAATAAGTGGCCTTGGAGAACGGTACATTGGTGAATTCGTGTGCTTCCTCTGTAGGCGTACACCTCACACGATCTTTAAAGTTTAAACCTACTGTAAATTGCATTATTTTTTTATTTTTAGGAACTAAGTTGTTAAGTGCTAACATCAACACAGGGGGTGAATTTGATGCGGTGTTCATGTTCATCAAAATAATTTAATATCGTGCTAAGTTTTTAGGATGCGTATCCAATCAAGGTCCGTCCATTCTCTGGTGAAGAAGGTTCGGTAAACCTAAGAGTTCGTCGAGCCTTCGGTAAGGGATCCTTGGATGCATATAAAATACAACGGGTGCCGAATATTGGAGTGAAGTAAACGATATTGTAACTTATCAATTCTACGAACTAGGAATATTGAGTCAATCCAGCAAACGACCTTGACATGGTCATGCACGATATTTGTAAGCTGTCTAAGATTTAATGTTTTTTAAATGCAATCAGCAAATTGATAGTAAATGTGA
Organism: Isoperla grammatica; assembly: GCA_945910005.1. Lineage (NCBI taxonomy): Eukaryota > Metazoa > Arthropoda > Insecta > Plecoptera > Perlodidae > Isoperla > Isoperla grammatica. Next base: position 125,596,182 of record OX246737.1, read on the forward strand.
TGACCCTTTTCAAGTTTGTAAGAGTATATTATTATACCGTTCCGAACATTCTGGTCCAAAACCAATTTGTCAAAATTTCACACATCACAAAATCGGATAAATTGCCATCAATTACCTTTATAATGTTAAATCTTGCTAAATTGTTGGCGTTCTTGCACCTAAATAACATTGAATGAATTTGCTCTGTCTCACACAAGTGTTACACAGCGTCAGTCTCCCAGTGTGTTCGCGTTTAGCCGCATTAGAGTGCAGCAGCCCCGAAAGGACCTAATTTCTTGGACTCTAGCCCAACAACTCTTGTGATATATATAACTATGTAACAGAATTGCATTTGTTTGTAAACATTTTACTGGCCTGCTATTAGTTTTTAGTTCAAGGCTACTGCTAGACTACAAAATATAATTTATACCAGCAACAATAACAGATAGCAGCAGTGGTGTAAGTTCGTAGTATTCGAATTGATAAGCGGTTATAATATCGTTTACTTCACACCAATATTCGGCACCCGTTGTATTTTAGACGTATCCAAGAATCCCCTACCGAAGGCTCGACGAACTCTTAGGTTTCCCGAACCGTCTTCACCAGATAATTGACGGACCTTGATTTGATACGCATCCTAAAAACCTAGCACGATATTATATTATTTTGATGAACATGAACACCGCATCAAATTCACCCCCTGTGTTAATGTTAGCTTAGTTCCTAAACATTAAAATAATGCAGTTTACAGTAGGTTTAAACTTTCAAGATCGTTTGAGGTGTAGGCCTCCTACAAAGGAAGCACACGAATTCACCAATGTACCGTTCTCAAAGGCCACTTATTATATTGAAAACTTTTAAAATCGAAATTGAAGGACGACACATCAGCTACGTATTATCAGAGTATACAGATAACGAAAATAAATATATGCAAAATTCAAAACGTTTCGATTAAATCCGATAATACGACAATCGACAATATCGTATTATGGCATTATATCTAAACGTAATGAATTTTACGTACATTTTTTCGTTATCTGAAGATCTAGCTAGCTAATGTATCTTTCTAAAATTTCGGTTTTAAAAATGGTTTTAAAGATATGAACAGAAACCTTAAATTCCGACGCTCTGCGAATAAACAATACGATTATGCCTGTGTTTCCAGTTTCCAGCCTACCACTAGTGCACGGGTGTTTCTGCATGTGATATTGTTAAAAGTAACGCGTTTCAGTACACAGATATGTAGTACGTACGGGGAATACAATATAACCACATTACATTGGATTCCTAAGGGATGATCAAACAATCACCCGCACATACATACACAGAAATTGTTTTCCATCACAAAAAACCGCCGACCGCAAATGAAGTAGATTTGTAACGAGCGAAACTAGGCGTCTATTGTTATAGGAAATGTAGTATCCTGTCGAGTGAACAGAGTAAGTACGTGGGGGGATTCATTGAAACAGCAGAGAATTCATTTACATAACTCGCAATGCGTATAAAACAAATTGTTTCATTCTTGTATATAACCAGGAGGGGGGGGGGGAGAGAGGAGAGGGGGAGAGCTGCAAAACCTAATGCTGATCACATTCTAAAAATGATTAGATAAATATACACACTCACACATCCGGTTGTGCTGCGATTTCATTCATAGTTCATGAAATTAAAAGAAATGTAAAGCTTGAGCCAGTCTCATCGTAAACACGCGCTACTCCCAGCATCTGCCATGCATAAAATATACCAGTCACAGAGGCGCCTTGTCTGCGGAGCCGAGGTCGTGGGTTCGAGACCAACCAGCTACCATGACTACGCAAACAGTTTCAAGTCGTGGCGGACAAATACTCAAGGTTAACATTAGTTTAAAGGCGATGCAAACCAATTGGTCACATTTTATTTATGTTTGTTTTTAAATTTAAATTCGATAGAATTCTCTGTTGCAACTCGATTGTTGCATCGATTACAAGTGTACCTACAAGTTTGTAAAAAATTTAAAAAAAAAAACGTGAAACCTTGCAACTGAAGTGCGACTAATATATTTTACACATTTTAATAAATTCTCAATCACATGAAACACGGCTCTCGAACACTATGTTACATTATTATTGTGAATAATGCATGGTACGTACTTTTAAAGCGGCGAAAGCTGTGCTTGTGAATTGGACACGAGGTGTACTTCTGCCCCATCGGGATGGTTATCTTGTAACACTTGTAGTAAACTCCCTGACATAACGGTGCGAATAAGATCGCCGTCCAACCACGCTATTTGCAAACAATTAATACTGCTGTTCCACCATTGTGTGCTCGTTTAACTTTCCATTGTCTTCATTTTTAATTGGCTCACTTATTGAAGATCGATGTCGATAAATTTAATAGCCAATAGAAATTTAATTTACTAAAGTTGTCTTTATTATTTATTTCAGCGCTGTGCACTCGACCACTATAACTACCTTTAAAAAGTTCGTAATTGTGTTGGTTCTTTAAAGAGACCACATTTCACGATGAAAGAAAATAATGGAAAGTACAATGATAAGTGCAGCGTGCCTATTACTTTAAGTGGACCAAACCCAATTATTTCACAAAGCACTTCCGTCCGCCACTTTTCATTTTGGTTTCAATGTAAACTTGAACGAGACGATGTCTAGACGTATTCATCTCTTGTTTGGCCTGTGATTAACACCATTGTAAGTCCGATTGTTGGTTGATATAGGGTCTCATAATCAGATCGTCCGGTCAATTCACAGTCCCATTCGGTAAGGTCGCAAAAACCACACACAGCTTCCGCTAGCCCAACTGAATCCCGTCGTCTCAAGATTGATGTCTGAATCAGCCGTGAAGGTAGAACCGTTGGGACATGGTACACCGCTACTCCGACAGAATGTACTGCGTTCTGACGTATACACTTCAACACGTGTCACACAACACCAATCAACTGTCAAGTTTAAAATTCACATATGTTTTCTCCTTTAGACCGAACCTTGGAGGTGTCTTGCATTGACGCACACACGACGATTTGCCGTCATAGAAGTAATTAGATGCGATGTTTTAATTATGAATGACACAGATTGTAGAACGCAATAATTATAATCGGGTCCAAGTGACCGATTATATCAATCGCACGTATTAGTTATTACACACAGACAAAAAAGATAACACGATTTATAACGTAGGCCTAAATCGTTAGCGGCAAGTTTACACGCTGCTGCCAAATAAACAAACAAGATAAAAACTAGTATGTAGTAGATAAAAGCAAACCGATGTTTGTTTGAATAAGTTATCAGTAATCTCACTAGTTTATCACAGGTTAAGATATCTCTCTCTAGTGTCGTGTAAACAGAAAGAGTGCGAGTGAGCTAGCACGCGTGCGAGAGCGAGCGACGTTAGAGCACGTCTGACTCGTACGACCGCCGCAACGCAACTGAAGTCTGACTATGACTGAAGCGCGAAGCGACGGCGACGATGGCTAGTTTGACCATGACTACCAGCGCCACTGTTATGTGCCAGAGCTACAATACGGACACGCACGCACACACGCACGCTTATGGCTTACTATCAATCGACACTCGGTGGCCAATCATTATGAAACTATACCCACGACGATGGAAGCTAGGACATGACTATGTGTGTGTGTGTGTTCGGAGAAACGGAATGAGCAATAAAAAGGCCGAAAGGAGATCGCTGGTTTAGTTTCGTTTGAGGCGGCGGACAGACGCACGTCATACGCAAGTTTTTTAGACGTGTGGATGGAAGACCATAATTTATGTTCACTATTATATTTGTACATTCGTGGGGGGGCTTTTGAATGTACTTTGCTCATTGTAATTTCATATTTATCTGATTAATAGAAGAATACGTTATGTCGGTAATCGATCGATAGCTATAAACATCCGAAATGGACGCGAGAGTCAATTCAATTATAAAAAAAGGATTAAAGAATTAACAATTTAAAAAAAACTATGGGGATGAAAGTAAATATGCAACAGTGAGCAATCATATTATAATATACACGAAACGAATAATCTAAGCATAGGTACGAGAAATTATTGATGTATCTTTGTGTACTACTGAGAGATCTTCATAATAATCCCTTATATCAGGCCGTGACAACTGAGAGGGGGGGGGGGGGGGGCTGAGAAGACCCGAGAACCTCTAACCCCTCGCTCCGCTCTCTCGGATTCAAGAACGTTACGGTTTTCCTCAGCCATGGAACGCGCTAGTTTCCAGACTATGGATAAAATAGTTGAATATCAATGGATTTAGCTCGTGAGTAGCCTATAGCTTATATTATAAGTACCATAATGTTACTTGCATTTATTTCCCGTCTCTTGTCCTCTTTGAATGAAGGTTTCTTCTAACAGTGAACTATTTTCGGAGAGAAAGCCTACGTGTTTTTTTGTATTGTTTTTTAGAAAGTACCACTGAAAACTGAATTGTGATCATCAATTCAATACCGTCTTTGCAATGGGGGCGAGCATATTTGTATCGCGATAGCTATAATAATTTGCGAACACACGATCGTCTACAGCTCTACACGAAAAACCGTTCTAATCTACTACTTACCGTCAGAATGCAATCGGATCCCTTAATATCACGATGATAGGCTACTATCTATCATCGCGAAAACGGAAACTGGATTTGCCAACATAGAAACAACAGGAAGTTTTAATCGTGGGATTTTACTGCACATAACGCGACTGAGATGTTCTGTGGTTATCATGGGATGACGAGTTGTGCACGGTCGTCGGTCCGAGGTTAACTCAGGACTTACATCCCGGATACGGAGCAGGACTTAGGAAAACCCTCAGTCCATGGACTCAGTGGCGGCTCGTGGGGTTTGAAATGGGTAGGGCACAAATCAGTTAACATTTAAAAAGGGTAGTTAGTCTTCATTTGGAAGATAAGAAATAACAGCACATGCAAACTCACCTGATAATTTTATATCTGTATACTTGTTCTACTCTTATTCTTTAGACTCAGCGAATTTTTCGATTACCCGCTTGTTAAATTCGGGAATGCAATTGAATCGGGTGGACTATTTCTTTAGTCAAAGGCAAACGTTGTAATAACCTTTTTATATGGCACGATACGTTCCATTTGCACAGTAACTATGCATGATCGAGGGTACCTCTTCGCGTGGTGACCGGTTCCCGCAAAGAGGGGTCTCTCACGCTCATTTTTTGGTCTCATCTTCATCGCCTTCTTAACCACTTGTTGCCCTCTCTTTGCGACTTTTGAACGCACAGCCACCACCCACGCCAAAACCCCTCACCCCCTACTAAACAATACCAACTGGATTCGTCTTATGACGACCCCGGCGATGTATAATGGTACAATGGATCTGATTCAGTTGACGCTTTATTATGCAAAAATATTAAAAATACAACTACGCATGAAATCAAACAAACGTTCTTGCTTAATCTAATCTTCCATGTTTATGCACGCTTCAAATTTGTCAATAATTGCTATACTTATACGTCATAGTTTCATTCCAGAATCCAGGGTCGAATGCCATTTACGAAACTAGTTTATTTTGATGTCGTCATAAGAACAGCTGTAAGCATTTATGCAATATACAATACAAACAATCAAAGTTATATCCTAACTGTTATCCAAACCACAATAATGGTATAAAGCGAATGCTCCAGGCTTCTTATGTACCTTATTGAAAATGGTTCACGCAATTGAAACAAAGTGTCAAATTTATTCGTCAACCTATTAATGCCATGTTTAGCGTTGTAACAGATAAAATGTGTAATTAACACTAACAAACATATATCTACCTATTTACCAGTGGCGGCTCGTTGGGTGAAGCAAGTGAGTCTGAGACTAAGGAATCTGTCATTTTTTCGTACTTTATCCGGTTTTTTAATTGTAACTCAGAGCCGCCACTGCTCTTTACAATTAATATTTCGTGTGTGCATTGTTTTGCAGTCCTATCTAGATGCAAAAGTCATAATGGGGGTGATCGAGTGACATAATATTATGCGCAATTGAGAAATTTACAAATCAAAAGGACGTAGCCGCACTGACTACAAAAACAGAATACGTGTGTGTTGACAATCTACGACACAGTAAACTGACAGAAAACTGGGTACACAGTCTCTATCACAAATTAGTGTAGGTTAAGCCCCTGCCAAACCCATTAAAACATTTTAGTAATAGGCTGCGAAACAAACTCGACAAATTGGCTTTTAGGAATTGTTTACGAGTGGTATTTTCAGAAGACGTGATTAAATAAATCAATGCGAGCTGGGTTATACCGCAATCAACTCACACTACAGCGTAGAACCGTACGAAAGAAACCAGTCCATGCGTTAAGTAGTGTTTATTACACCTATAGGTTTTACGTTCCTCTGTGAGTGCGACTGTCTATAGACGTGCCTATTAGTTCGAAAGAAGAGGCGATACTCGAATCTTAGAAATTAAAACGATTTCGCGAAGCCATTTTACAGCGTTAATTTCACGCCGTGTTAAGTCTGCAATTTTATTTGTTATAGTTCGTGGAATCAGGTTTCAATCATTTAATTTCTATGACGCCATTCATTCGACGATTACCAATAATATTACCGGTATGAAACTTTGACGAATTCAATCAGCTATATACTTCGATATCATTTTACAAGATTACTCTGAGAAGTGATTGTATAGGAAATGAATTGTACAACGTATATATGTGCATTATTATTTATTATTATTAAAATGGCCTACTATTAGATAATCGCGCAAAACGCTTTACTATTGCACGCATATCGTGAAACCAGTATACACAAGTTGCGGAATGAAGGAACGTCTCAATGATAGCGCTTGTACATACATACACTGATGACACGAAGTATGAATTATAATAAGTGCCATGTTAATCCCTGCCATTCTTTATCCCTGTCATTCATTCAGACATGGCACTTACGGAATTCCCTCACAGGCATAAGGAAAGATTTTGGAATGCAAATTACTCTGCAATTATATTTATATGTGCTATAATCATTGCTTGATATGTACATAAAAAAAAACTAAAGCAATGTATGAGAAGTAATCAAGAATTTTAATTCACTTTCTTGAAAAAAAATCTGAAATATTTCTAAACCCTATCCAAAATCCAAACAACAAAGGACAGAGAAAAGAAAAACGATGAGAATAATCGCGTATACTCCATTTTAATTTGTTCAGCTGGTGCCTTCAGAACCAGTATTCCTTAGGCAGATCCGAGAAAAAAATAGTTTCTCAGAATGATAAGTTATAGCTGAAGACGCTTGGCGCCATATCCCGTCTCGATGTTACCTCACCTTCTCGTTCTTGCCATTGCCAATGACCTTCACCGGTGACGTCCAGTAATGACATTATAACCATTCAATACACCTCCTTTTTCTGATCGGGGACTGACATGATATGATTGGCTTCTAAAGCCTTCGGGCTGGCAATGGGTTTTCTGTTGATTATACATCTAATGATTGCAAGTGTTCAATTTAGGGAAACCAAGCACGCGATCAATCCAGACACATACAGAAGAAGAATATCAAACGCTACGTTGGTATTTGAGGAATTTGGAAGTTTAAAATTGTAATATAACGGAGTAGCGAAATTTAAATTTGCGCATTGCAAAGTGTGTTGAATGTTTAATATATTTTATTTATATCACTGTACCAAGCCATTATTATTGCCGACGACGCAACTGACGATGAATACACGTGTAAATAGCATTGCATACAATACACAAAATAAACAATGCAACAGTCAAAAACTTGGAATGGTTCCATATGTAGCTACCAAAGCAGAGTCTATATAGTATATACTCTGTACGGGTTTCGGTCGTAACTTATAAACGTGAACTGCAATGTAATTTTTGACATAAAGTTGCATGGATAATCATTTAGTCGAGCTAGACATGATGATTAAGAAAGTAAAACTAAATATGTATTACATATATACATACAATTTCGTTATATATTGGATACAATTGAACATTTGGCATTTTTTTTTTTTTTTTGCTTATTATTGAAATGTTCTCAGTTTTTTCCAACGCAATAAAGTTTTGTCCTATGTTTAAGATAGAAGATACTCTGAACATGTTTAGCCAAATGATGTCGATATGAACAAGCGCCTGTATAAACGACTCAGCCACACATTTTCATATGTCCTGCTACGGTGAGTACTGTAGTAAACCATAATCTCAAAATACTCATTAAAACTTAACGTGGTATACCATAAGTAATTCTTATTTAGTGTTTCTTGATGAATTTATTCCATACAACTTCGTGTGGCTAGTTTTAGTGGCATATTTTATGGCCGTATACATATCCTTGCCCGAAACTCGCATATTTTATCTGGAAACTCACCAAATAAGTATTGGCTATAAATCACCAACCATAAACAAATATTTTTAAATGTCTTCTTCAGCTTCTTCACAAAATATTTCAAGTTCCAACAATTATCGCGTACGCGTACGCATAAGTTATCTGTATTATTATTATTATTATTATTATTATTATTATTATTATTATTATTATTTTATTGTTGCAATACATACAAACTCGGTCAAAACCGGCATAAACATGTTGTACGGACACAAATGTCAAGTATTTCCATGTGTTTACCTTATTAAAATCTACTTAGAACTACTTAATATATCATTATCCACATTATTTTTTCCAAACCGAACTATGGATGCTATGTACGGTCGTGGCCGATTTGTACTTATTATTATTATTATTATTACTTATTACGATTATTATTTACTTTCAATGTGCCATCATACAGTACACAGTATATTGATGTAAACAAGATAATAAAGGCCAACCCCCATAACAAATACTGTCTTGCCACCATTTACATATAATTATACACTTCAAGCATCCCTCATGGTCATGGATAATAAGTAATAGCTTTACACAATCAAACATTATGACCAACCACAGTCACATTTTTGTAAATTTCGATTAAATTAATTTTATCAATTACTTGTAACTCTGTATTAAGTTTCTACGAGTTGATAAATCAATAAGTTAACAGATTCTTATGTTTTTTTAATATTCTGAATAAAGTACGAATCATACCTATCGAGCAAGGACTACCTGCCATGTAATCAAAAAATGCGTAAACGTACAAACTAAATTAAATTCAAGTGATCCTCCATCGAGTAAAGTAACAAACAGTGCTGACTTAGCACCTAACAACTCGTCGGCGATCATTTGTCACCAATGCGAACACGTGACTGTTGAGAAATACAACTCTCGTCGGGAGTCTCCGTAGCGCGCCGCTCTGGTTCTCGAGAAGAAAGGCGGTGGCGGTCGGGGGCAGCGGGGGCGGGGGGCGGCAATGCATCACGCGGCTCCTCGAACCCTTTACTTGTCTTGGCTGGTGTGCCGGAAAGTTTCCGGAAGGCGGTGGCAACGATTTCCATTTCTTTGTAACAAATCGAAGAATAATGACAAGAAAATCACCCTCGATATTAGCCTCTCCGCTTCGACATTCTTGGAAACGGCTCTTCGAGGGTAAAAGTTCGAATAGAAAATTTGTATCAACTTCTTCGTACTCAGAAGAGTGAAATTTAACTTTGAACTAAGCTAAATAGTTGGTCTGTTTTAATTACAAACAACAATTAAGTCCGAATTGTTCAAATCATACCCACATCCCCGTGTGGTGTAGACCTACACACACAGCTAACAACAGAAAACTCAAGAATAATGATATAGTATACAACAAACAGTACAATAAAATACAAACAATTATTAAAGACGGTTCAATTTTTTAAATTCATGTTAATGATGCGATAACGTCCAAATAAACAGCAAACATCAAATGTCGCCAACGGTTGTCAATGCTATGTTCACTCAACCAGGAAGTCTCGAACTACCCCGAAGTTGATACCGCGACTAAACCGATAAAAAAGGTTTCTGTATACCTACTACCCTTGAAATTAATACAAGTCGTAGACCCGTACAAAGTGAACTCTCACCAACATGCATAATTACATGCACATACCTGAGTTAGTATCGGACTCACGCCACCACGATTGGATTGCCGGCCGGCATGCAAATGCAACCAGTTAATAATTAACATGTAGGAGACCTAACATGCATCGGGAAATATTCACGGCCGACCCGCGTGTTTCGATGCATCCAATGCAGTTTTCAGTTGCGTAATAGCAGCACCGGTCATCGTGCCCCGGGCAGACTAATTGTAGTGACGTCATGGAAGATAGTTACATACTCACGGGTAAACATGTTCGTATATGGCGCGCTATTCTATAGTCGTCGTACAACTTCGGTGTAAATGCTTCCGTCATGGGTGGGCGAGCGGCAGCCAACCAGCGGCCCTAGTTGTCCCAACAACAGTACATATTCTGATGCTTACGACACAGCCGAGTCCAAGGTGACAACTTAATTTTATACTTCGCTAATTCCTATATAGTCACCGTACAACAACTTCGGTAATGCTTTCGTCATCAATCAATGACGTGTTTACGGTCTCGGCCAACCCGAGCAGGTATTTGAATTAGTCACAACCGCTGGTTGGCTGCCGCTCACCCACCCGTGACAGAAGCATTACCGAAGATGTTGTACGATGACTATACCATCTAATCTAAACAGATCCATTGGGGATAATTTAAAACCTTCCGTTGGTTACCTGTAACGGTGGGTGTGGCCAAACCGTCTGTTCACTCGACTAAACCGAACCGTGCATTTACGAATGTGTGAAAGAACGCCAGGTATCTGTTGATTTTCTTTCAATTGGCGCGGTTGAAATGGGCAGTAAGTAGACAATGACCTGAGATCGGTATGCGAATACTTTCGTTGGGACTAGTTTAGCTGGTGCTCACGTTGGCCGAGACCGTAAACACGTCATTGATTGATGACGAAAGCGTTCCCATAGTTGGTGTACGACAACTATATAGCACGTAAAGCTATTTTCACTTTAAAAGTATGTGCGCGATGACGGTTTTAGTTCGAAAGCATAGACCTGTTATTATATTCTTATGGATAGAGCAATACTACTTATTGTCTAGATTGTCATGCAGCTGGTATTTATTTGCAACTCGTTTCTCAATTCATACGAATGATTTGCGTCATCTGATTAAAGTATGCGGAATCGCCATTGATTGCGTGAAGTAGCGAAGTGTAGCGATTAGATTGAAAGATTTGCGTCTAGATAATTGTTTCTATACCTAACTGTAGATCTTGATAGTGTCCCTGGGCCTAGATTCACAAAGATGAAGTAAGTTGTATTAGTTAAGCAGATCCTACCAAGATACATCATCGCTGGGTACAACACATTCACAAATCAAGTTTTATATTGTTGATATTTTACTACTTTATTTGTATGAGTTATTATAACATCATAGACAGAAGATTTGCTGAACTTAGACAGTTGAGGAGTTGGGCATCTATGTGAATCTGTTGTTAACTTGAGTATAGTAATTATTGTTAGTTGAGTGTATTGACACCAAATGAAAAACAAACATTCACCTTGTTCCAAACATTAATGTGTGACCCGATGATAAAAATCGAAATTGTAGCTAAACAAATTACCATCCAGTCTCACTGATGAAATTGTTCTATGCGTATTACGGTGGTCTGTTTTTATATTTAGGCACCATCTGTATTCGTAATTTTTTTTAGTTTATATATACATTTTATTAAGTGTAATTTGTTTCGATTTTCGTTTTGATATAAGTTATTGTACGTTATTTTGTGTCATGTGGCAACAGCTTTGGCTGCAGATTCCGATTAAAGGTTGTTATTATTGATACAATTAAATCAATAGATTATACAACCTGATTGTAAATCATATAATATGCTCACGCAGTAACGAGACGTAATTGCAACTGATGGCACAGCTATCTTCACGTGCTGTACTCAAGGATCGAAAACCCTACCTATAACATTTTTCAACATGACAATTCAATACTTTTCCCCTCAAGTATGTAAATGTATACAAAACATCAATATACATTTGAGTTTGTAGGAATGTAAACTTCGAAGTGGCAAGCGTCATTATATACACGTCATTATCATAAAAACGGTGCAACGACATAAGTGATTCTTGAAACAGTTGAAACGTATGACGTCACCTCTGACGTCACGAAAGTAATGTCTATAACGGGGAAAACAATCCTCTGTTTAGTAATATCGTAGCCCAAGGCAAACTATGTCATAACGCAGTAGTAACACGTACTGACTACGACACGCAGCTTGCACATTTGTACGGTAAATTGGCCTACGTTCATACACCCCAATAATAATTTAAAAAAAAACATGCATAGAATACAGCTTGCTACTCCCTCACACTTTAATACTAAGTTGTATGGGATAGTGAATAAGTTCACTAGTTCAAGAGGTTTAGGGTATAAGGATAGAAGTTCTCGTTATGCTTTGTTAGGAAGATTTAGGGCCGTATGCAGAGTCAAGGTGAGTACAGGATGTGTTGCTATGGAATTGTTTTATTACATGCTATTCTCCATAAGAAGAAAAAACTCCATAACAACCGTAAACAAATCATAAACTTACCTCGACTGCACATCCCGCCACTATACCGCATAGCTAAGGAATAGTTTTTATATAGGGACTCGATATCAACAACTGGCAGTCATTTTTCATTCTCACATGTAACGTCAGTTTATATGTAACGTAAGTTTATACGTAACGTAAGTTTATGTAACGTAACTTTATATGTACCGTAACTTTATATGTAACGTAAGTTTAGTTATTAGAGCAGCTACAAAACCGCTACTCTACGAGTCTCATACATGCTTAGTATGTATTCATTAAGGAATTTATAATTTATAATTGTGTGCAACTCGATTTCATGATATCTTAAAATACCTAAATATGCTACATTAAAAACACATATTTACATTAATCATAGTATATTGTATACTCCTTACATGTAACGTAAGTTTAGTTATTAGAGCAGCTACAAAACCGCTACTCTACGAGTCTCGTACATGCTTAGTATGTATTCATTAAGGAATTTATAATTTATAATTGTGTGCAACTCGATTTCATGATATCTTAAAATACCTAAATATGCTACATTTAAAACACATATTTACATTATTCATAGTAAACTGTATACTCCTTACCGGCGGCCTTCAGGCAGCCCTGTTTACATCATATTGTATACATAAATTGATATAAAAATAAAATGAAATTCAAAATATAAGCCTACTAGCGAATAATTTAAGTCTACATAAATTCGGCTGGCCTGACCCAACAGTCGAAATGAACGCACCATCACCCAACAAACTATTCTATACTATTCTTCTAGCTATATAGAATTGATCATTTGGTTCGCGTGCGTCGCACCGGCTTCAATCGATCCAACGGAGACTTCTGGGAAGTGACGTGAAATGATTATATACACGACTGCTGCTTTGCTCGGTAGAAAACGTTTTTGTTCCCGCCTGTTCGATCACAAAACACTCTCTCACCGCGCTCGCTCGCTCGACATTTCTTCGTAGGAACAATTATGATTTTCTTGTCAATCGATTAAATCGTTACACGTTCGATGTTTGATAGAATCTGTGATGATTCATGTAGAGATTAGTCAGGTGACGTCATGTGTGCGTTGTTGACGAGCATTGGTTGACTTGATATACGCGGGAAAACGGGAGAAGCTTGAGCCATTCTAAACATGTGCTTTTGTTTACCATCAAAACTAATTAATCTGGTAGCTTGATCACACTATTTTATCAATATTTAAAGCTTCGGCAAATATGTTACAAAATCATGTATATAACAACAGGTAGAAATTGTTAAAGCCCGTTTGTATTTATTATCTATTTTTTTTTTTTTAAATTATGTTATTAGTATGCTGGATCCTTGTGGTCACCTGATGTAGCCTACATCAGACAGCTGACAGTATTGTTTTTCTCTCTATTAAAAATTAGCATTTAATGTCGTTTATAAATAAATTGATAAAAAAGTTGATCAAATTACAATTATGTTTATCACCAACTTATAACAAATTGATGCGGAATAGTATTCTTTAAATAATTGTCTCTACAATAAGGGAGAGCCGGATGGATTGAATATCACGCGAGAAAAGCTAACGTGCAGCACGCGGAAGGAACTAGAAGCATTCTACCGTTCAAAACATTATTAGTTTAGCATAAAATGATGAAAAATTAGCATTAACTGTCGTTTATGAATAAATTGATAAAAATAATTTTAAAATTTGCTTACTTACTTACACGCATCAAATTAATGTGGAATTGAATTAGGACTGGATCGAATACCATGCGAGAAAAGCTTGTGGGCTGCACGAAAGGAACGTTAAACATTTTAAACATGTGCTTTCCTAGCATTCAAAAAAATTAGTTTAGCATAAACTGTTGAAAAATTTACATTAACCAGCGTTTACAAAATTATTTAACTGACAAAAAGCGAATTATAATTAAAATGTTCTAACCAACAATCATCAAATTTATGGGGAATAGAATTCTTAGAATAACATTCTCTACAATAAAACTAAAAATGTAAATTAGTGTGAAGAATTAGCACAAATTAGCTGCGTGTAGCGAAATTAGCAAAAACAACCTATTCTAGCATTAATGCCAGTGTTTGCATTCATTAACAAAAAAATAGCACAAAACCTATACCAAACGTTCAACAAATAAATAGCTGGACCGCTTTGTCAAATCCTTATTTTGAAAGACGAAATTTTCTGTCCACGGTCGTCTGCACGGGTTGAGGAATACTTCTACGCGGTCAAACTATAATATGGATACAAGACCGGCTGTTTGTAACACTCCTCGTTGTTTTGATTAGCACCACAGTAAGTCGTCAAACTGCTAATGGGAGCGCTAGTGTACCACTTTAGAGGAAGCAATGATTGTGGTTCTTTCCCCCCTCACTCCCAGCCCCTCGTAGTTTTTCTTTGGGCTTTATTTTAAGAGGATTGTTTTCAAAGCGTCGGCCTTGCGTTGTAGATAGTTCAGCTCGATAGAAGATTGGATATCCGAAATAAATAAACAAGCAGAAATAATATATGTTGCAGAAATAATATAGTAGGGTGTGATAGTAAAATGTTAACTTTTTTGTATGTAAATTATATCAGTTCTCAGCTAATTCACAGTAATGCATGGTCAGAACGTCTGTTATCTTATAAAAGAAATCATAAATGTATTGAATTATAGGTTATTTATGACTCTAGAAACATGAATATAAAGCGAGTGGTAAAAACCGTAATTGGATTTTGTGTAATATTACCAACTAGAAACCGTGCGTGCAGCTATAAGCTATAAAATAGTAAAATAATTAATTACTGGTGTAGTAGTATAGTATAGTAATTGTTTTATAGTTCGAAGAACCCATTTGGCACAGGAAAGGTCAGTCTGTCTGTCGTAACAGGCGTCAAAGAGGTGGATGTCACAGTTTAACGTTGCGGTTCAACCATCATCATTGAATTAAATCATTTAAATATACCAGATCCATATCCAAACATTTAAATACCTAAAATACATCACTTAATTGGTCAGACTTATCCATCACAGTTATTAACATTGAACAAGCATTTGAGTAATTTGTTCCTCTTTGATCCAGCATTCGTTGGGTATTTTTAATTATGTTTAAAAGTAAATATATATGTATTAAGATTTTGGGGAACACAAATACAAAGTAATTTGTGTGTATGTACGAGTAGTGCGAGTAGAGATCTTAAAATTTTTGTTATGAGTGATGTGATGATAGCAAATCTTTTAATCTACATCACGCATCGAGACAGATACAATAAAAATATATATACAGTACGTTTCTTAGAATCTTTATTTGTTTGTCTAAATGTCTAAAATCTAAATTGTTATTTCTGTGGGCTTCTTGCTGCTTCCAATACAGAAGGTAAAGGATTTTATTCCCGGTTCGCGGGCTGTTTGATGTCTTTTTTACTTTTTGAATTGATTTACAATTGAAATATATCACAAGCACATGCAACAAGGCATTTAATTGGTATTTAACAAAACAATATATAGTTTCGCAATCGCTTGTAAGTTTAGCCATTTGTCCAATTGAATTTGAGTGTTTTATTAATATAACTGGTTCACAAATGCTCAACTCGTACACTGTTCACATAGAACTGTACCAAACCGCATATTCTTCGGCATGGAATGTGGTTGTTACCGTAATATATGATATTTCACAAGGACTCTCATAACAACACAGCAGCAAAGCAGACGCAGAGAACTTCAGCAAATGTGATTCGTGGAAGTGTTTTCGTTGATGCTGTTTTCGGTGTCAGTGGGTCTTGGGACAAGGCAGCTTCCGGTGAACTAAAAGATAGCCGGGCTTCCTGTTCGTGTATATTGTTGTATGGGGAGTGAGTGGCGGGGACATGCGGTATTCGGGATACAAGGAAGAAGTTCTAATAGTGAGAGAGAAGTTATTCTATAGTATTCTAAAGTTCGTCCCAAACCAACATCCACGCCGGCAAAATTGCGAACTGAAAGGAATTGGTTCGTATTGTTGGAGACCAAGGATGTCAGTATTCCACTTTATTTTGCAAATCACTAACCTTCTATAGTTGTCGAACAACAACTTCGGTAATGCTTCCGTCACGGGTGGGTGAGTGGCAGACAACCATGAGCGGCCGTGGCTAATTCAAGAACCTGCTCGGGTTGGTCGAGACCGTAAACACGTCATTGATTGATGACGAAAGCATTACCGAAGTTGTTACCACATAGACCTTCCACCCTTCCGAGGACAACCGTCTCAGGTAAAGTCGTCGTACAACAACTTCAGTAATGCTTTCGTCATCAATCAATGACGTGTTTACGGTCTCAGCCAACCCGAGCAGGTATTTGAATTAACCACGGCCGCTGGTTGGCTGCCACTCACCCACCCGTGACGAAAGCATTACCGAAGTTGTACAACCTCTTCGCTATTGTCAAGCGGGTGGTTTGGACCCTTGGACATCCGTTGGCCGATACCCATTTTTTTTAAGCTGTGCATCCTTTCCGGTGACAAGCTTGACGTTTACAAATTTGCACGGTGAACAGGAAATAAGCCACCCTTTGAGGAGTCTACTTTACCGGCGTGGATCTTGGTATGAAACGAACTTTAGTAGGCCGGATCGGATCTTCTGGAAGAATAACCGGCGCCAGGTGGACTATGTTTATACTTCGGGACAAAAAGTGTTGGCATATCCTCAGTTCTGATTGTGTAATCTTCGCCTCTGTATTACTGCTGACGTGACGTGAGGATCTAGTTTCTGTTACAAGGAAATTTGCTACGTTCGCAGTAGCTTTTAACTAAACAAATACAAGTGGAGTACGCGGTACGTGTTTTAGTCGGCCCATTAAAAATGGATGAGGAAATGGTCCACACGTACGTCAGAGCTAAGATCGTTCCAAGAATCGTATATCTAAGATTTATGAATTGTCAATCATCGAATCCACTAAGACACTGACGAAACTGTGTATTTGTTTAGTTTTTAGTTTGACGGAACAATTCAAGTTCAAGGATATTAATCAGAAATAAAAATCTAAGAAACATTACAGGATTTGTTTGATACGTAGGTCTACTTTAATATAGGTTTAAAATGATTTCCTAGAACAGAGCCGAGTTTTCAAATAACTTGGGTTGTTCAAAATAAAATTTAAATGCTGTATGAAAATTTGGAATTTGTAAAACGAAAGAAGCAGCTCCACTTGATATGATGAATAACTTACAACCTGTAATTGCCATCGGACAATCTCTCCCCAATATATTACATATTTGTATACCAAATCCTTGAGTTAGTGCGCAGCGTAGCTCACATAATAGACCATGCAGGACGGCACAGTGATTAAATATGAGAACCATAATGTTTCGTACGAATCCTGTAGGATGCACATCAGCTTTGATGTGCATCACCACGCATCACGTTACAGCAACATCAGAGTACTTTGATACTTAGTAGGTTAATGTACGAAGCCATTTTAGTATAGCACTCAAACCAGCAAACGCCTTAATTAAGGCTGAGTAACACTATGGGGAAACCTTCAGTCAGAATTACCGATGACTGAAATCGAATTGGTGATCTCCCGAATTGGAGTATCTTGTGCTACCGCTGAGCCACCAATACCATTATTAGTGATACAGTGATGTGCAAATAAAAATGAGGCTCAAATTGAAAAGCACGATAACATGAAACGTATGTAATTATGATCATAGTACGAGCGGACTTCAAAATTATTTTCCTTCACTGTGAGCTGATGGGAGGAAAAATTGCCGATCAACGTATTTTGAACTCAAAAGACAAGCTTGAATAGATTTGTTATTTGTGACGTCATAGATATGTCAAGCATGGGTGTTACCGTGTAAGGAGTCTATTGTATAGCTTACTATATGAAACACGCAATGGTATACATTTAATTTCACCATAACTTAATAAATAATCTTATAAAAAACTATCACCAAATTCCTTACTATTGGGCGTGGACTGAGATTTGAATAAATACAAATGGAATAATATTATATGAAGATAATTGAACAATCCTATACTCAATTATAAGCTTGAATATAGTAGTAGGGCTGATAGTCTAGTGAGAACCAGCATTGAGGCAGACAAGTCCTTTATAATATAACTCGAACACACGGCAATAAATAATGCATAACTGTTGGATTAACGACCGAATAGTCATAACTTCATTCAACCAATCAGACATAAAAACGAGCCTCATTTCCGATGGAATTCGTTCTGATTCTAGTGACTGCTTGGTGCATATGCCAGCGTAACTGGGTTATGACTCTCCGTACATTACATCAATTGAAAGGGGAGGGGGGGGGGGGGTAGAGAGAGAGAGAGAGAGAGAGAGAGAGAGAGAGAGGGGGGGGGATTGTTCAAATATGATATTGTAAAAGTAAACAAACGCTAGAATTTATTCGTATCTCTCTTTATGGCTAAATGCGCCTTGCAGCAATACCGATTTAAGCTTGAAAGTAAAGATCAAACAATTGGTACCCTCTACTGGTCACATACGACCTATTTTGTAATTATTTTTGAACGTTTTGTCGTATTATGTGAAAACGCTCCTATAGCAGTTAAACTGCACATTCCCGCCATTTATTATCTATTTATTGCATAGCATGAATTGAAACAAGATAATATAATAAACATATGTGACCATTATCACTTTCAAAACTTTGTAGCCTAATGAGGAATGAATACTGAATACTTGCGGGGACATTTTGTTAATGGAAAGAAATAAAATCAAAAATATCCTGATGCTATGCCCTTGTCTTTACGCCACCAACGCAGTAGCGTATAGCATTGAGAGCTTCTTTTGATGTGTTTACCTTAATATGTCTATCAACCAGATATAGTGAGTAAACCTTTTTATCTGAGGCGTTGAATATGGTTGCAATTTGCGACGACTAGAATACCAGTCGTGTACGCATAAAAGAAATAAAATAGCATAATTATATAGTTAATCGCTTGTTATCAATAAATGGATAATAATAAGTAAAAACATGACATTATTTACTATTGCAATAAAATCGACCAGCTCAGAAACAGCTACTATTATAATCGTAAAAATGTACATGTATGCATGCTGGTAATTACAATTGGTTTCTCGATAGTAAACACGAGAATAGTTTTACGACCAACGAACATAAGCATGAACAGCAAACTAAATTATCAGCGATCCGAAGAAACTGGGTTTTGTTAGCTTCTAGTTCAGTTATCAAAAGCAGGAAACGGAAGGGGGAAAAGTTTGCGTTTTAGGTCAAGGCGAAGTCGCTATCAAACTGTCATATTATTGCGAGCATGCTCAACAGTTTGCATTCAAGTCTATAAAACCGCACAGAGTTAACCGCTATCAAAGAGATAAGAATTGCGGTATTTGATGATACACCAACCTTCGTGACACTGGGTGTTCTCAGGCAGAAAATTATTTTATGTCAACTAATTATGCTCAACGACAATAAAATTATGTACACAGTAACGATAGGAAACGAAAATAAATGAGACTGAGCATGCCATCCATTTTGCTGTCAAGTTGTCAGCGGTTTTCTTTTTGGATTCAATGCTGCCATGTGGATATGAATTATGTCATGAAGTATAGTCCCTTGCGAATAAAACTCGAGTCATATCACTGCTTCCGGTGTCACGTGTTTTAGGCACAAACATGGTATGATTCATTCAATTTTAGTTGTAGCTTTCAGAAAGAATCTCAGTTTTATAGAACAGTACAATTTTGAAATAATTCGGTCTAAGCTTATAGATAGAAATTGAGACATAGAACGTTTTAAGATATGGTTACTATTTGCCAAAATGAATCTGAGTCTGACACGTGTAAACTGACTAAATAAATGTACTTAATTTCAAACTTACAAGGGACACATTTTACAAAACAAAGCTATGTTTAATTGTTTCTAATTGCTGCTTTATGATTGAATTGTCTATTAAACATGTGAATTCTTTCTCCACATTGTCATTGCTTATGGACACTGATAAGACAGGTGTCAACGCTCAGCCATAGGATGAGTTTTCATTCACCACATGTTTGTGTACACAAGGGTATTGTCAGCTTTTTTTTAATGCTTTTGGGACTGCACATATATTTTGCATACGTCACACGAACACTCACATAACCGTACACATAAATAAAACTGTATGAACGCTATTTCCATGTTGTTGTGCCCATAACATTGTCGGCATTGTAGCAGCTCTGCAACCAACCGTAATAGAGTGTACAGTGTACACATACACGAATTGCGCTTATCTGACAATAAACACGGTGTGAATGGTATAGGTACATTTATACTTACTTTATTGTAATTAAGGCTAGTGTAAGGCACAATGCCCTTTTTAGCATGACGAGTGATGATGAGGAAGGGAGGAGGGAAAGCCTGGTACCGGTACGTAGTCTACTCCTGTCGAAAAGTACCAAGGTGACCATCGGCTTTACGTCCCATCCGAAAGGACGGTGTAGCTTTGACCAGTCATAAAGGTTCCTCCACTAACCTGGACTGCCGAGCAGTTGACGAGAAGAACGAAGCTGTTACACAAGCTTTCGAACTCTCCAATCTGCTCTAACCAACGGTAACTAGTGTTTCAGAGGAGAGTGGTAACCCATCCACCTCCTGACCTAGCCCGAGGTTGCTTAACTTCGGTGTTCGTATGGGAACCGGCTTAGCGACCGCGGCTAAACCGTTGGCGAAATGTGATACCTCTTCGTCAAAAACCGCAGAAAATTTTCATTTTTCAATTATATCTCAAGATTGAAACACAAAATCGAAAATCTGAGACACCATAGCACTGTGGTATGGTTAGCCCTACAGACTGAATAATAAATGTATTTAACGTTATAATCAGTATGACTGTGATAACGATTTCCTAGTAATTTAAATAAATCGTTATCACAGTCATACTGATGATAACGTTAAATACATTTATCATTCAGTGTGTAGGGAGTACCAAACCACAGTGCTATGTAGTCTCAGATTTTTGATGTTGTGTTTCAATCTTGAGATATAGTTAAAAAATGAAAATTTTCTGCGGTTTTTGACGTAGAGGTATCCTTCCCTCTTAATATGAGGAAGGTGCTATAGGTCTTCTTCTCGTCTTTTACGATCGGCAGGCGTATACGGTATACCCTGGGCCAAATACTATTTTTTTTTAAAGTTCACCTATCCAAATCGAGGGGCCGGTGCCCCCCTTTGCCCCCCTTTGCCCCCCCCCCCCCTGCGCACGCCTACAATGTATGTTGTATGTTTCGAACCCTCCAATCTGCTAACGGTAACTATAGTGTTTCAGAGGAGAGTGGTGCATACATAATTGCCTGTTCCACATGTCTTCTTCACCATGTAGCCTTCCAACTGGGATTCAAGCATGATGCTCCTTTCGAACCCGACCTTTTAACGTAATAGTATTTAATTGGGTGTCCCAACAAGGATGTCGTGTGAATGATATTATCTTCCTACACATCGGTTACTTTGCACTTCCATAGCCGGCCGGCCGGCAGGCCCACACACGGAAGCCTAATTTGTGTCTCATGTCAGCTTCTCGTCAACATGTAGCGGCAATGTCATTGTTTACACAACACAACTCCTACGACCTCTTGAGTGGGCTAAACGAGATCGTATGTGCACTTTGTAAACGTCCGAATAATGACGGTAATGTTGTGAGAAACAAATAAAACAAAAAATGAATTCAAAACAATCGGTTAACCTTAACTTCTTGACAATAATGCACATTATTGTAAACAATTGAAAACGACAATATATATGAAATTTAACTTGATTTCAAAGACATTGTTTGAATCGATGAACAAAACACAAAACACAAGAAACACATTTATATTCTGATAATGTCTAATATAATTTATCTTCATGTCTTTGAACGGTACTTTGATGGAAAAGCACTGTTCTTTACGTTCGATTACGTGTTTTTTTACGTCTTTCGATTCCTGCTACTTCTCAATAAAATACACACTCGAAACCCCTTAATAATAATCTGAAAAATGTGTTTTAATTTAGAAGTTAAAAAGCAATTTTGTTGTCAGTTTCACGTGGTAGCAACAAGTTAGCAAGTTCAATGTTACTGGCAGGTTCGCTTTCGTCGTGCTCTAAATATAAACATAAAGAAAGATTATACATCATCTCACAATACATATCATATTGGCATATACACGTGACAACAGCAAATTTATAAAAGTTAACTGAAAAACAATGCGGTTTACATTGGTATTACTTTTCTGATTGGAACAAAAATGAACATTTCAATAAAAAGGCTTACACTGACTTTGATTTACCAAATTGTTATTTATTAATTTGAATACACAATTTGAATGAATTGCACCATGCGCACATTGCAATTACGAATAGGGAAGGGGGTTGTGGGTTAAGTGTGGGTGTCAATTACATCCTTGAAAAATTAAAACACGATCATTAGATCTCTCAGTGACGGCTCGTGGCGTGCATATATATTATTATATGTATATTAAAACAAAATGTAATTATAAAACACAGGGAAGGAGGTTGTGGGTTGTGGGTGGGTGTACATTACGAGTACATCCTCGAAAACAAGATCATTACATCTCAGGGCCAGTGGCGGCTCGTGGCGCGCAGCTAGCGGCGATTTAGTGCGCCTTGCCTTGAAAACAACCGATTCCACCACGCGACTCCATCCTTCACCATGACGGTAAAGTGGGCCAATGCTAATGAGGCATCTCTTCATTGAACACCATGTTCGCAAAACAAAAAACATGGTTTTATAACTATATAGCCCACACACAAGATTGTGTAGGACGATACCAAGTACAACCATTATACAATTATTAATTTAATAAGACCGGTTATCAATTAACCTCATGGAATGCACACGAAAAAACACGCAGGAAGACGTGAGGCTATATTTCATTGGATCCTTATTGTCAACCATTATTCGCCATATGTAGAGATACACATTTGTTTAACGTTTTAGGTTTGGGATGCTAAATCGATGATCATGTATTACCTAAAACGCTAAAAAAAAATGCAAATTTTACATCCAATGGACCATTACCACAAAAAATAAGGGGCTTCCATTCCTATTGACCATTCTAACCCTTTACAATTGAATTTATTTTCATATAATTTTATATTAGAAGAAACCTCCTCATATTCAAGGTTTTGTTGAAAATAAAAAACATATGCTAAAAAATACTAAATTTAGAGAAAATTAATGCTAAAAGGACGTTAAAGTTACTGAGTGGGTAGACTCTAAATGTGAATTTATTTTTTTTTTTTTTTACGTACATCTTTAGCCATATGACTGATCGAAACCTTTGAAAGCCACTGACTACCGTTTGTCTCCCCCCTCCTCTCCCCCCGCAATTAAAATCCGTAAAGGCTCTCTGTCTACAGTCTGACCTCGTCTATAAAGGTCTAACTAAACTACATGAGCAACAGATCCCATCCATGTTGTTAGCATGAGGTGTGCAATACAACGTGTGCCCTGTTGCCACCTATACGATCATTATACCCACGAGTGGAATGCCTTCTGTATGCGCTGTCACAGAGGCGGTGTTTTTACGCAAGCCCACGTCTGTGAAGAGTTGTAGGCCTATTTTATAGAGACTATAAAACACACACCCAACCCAACTCAGGATACACTGATTACAAATGTGACGTCACACGAGTGAGACAAACTTTTTCATTAATATTGTGTACAATAAATCGAATAATCGACCATATCCGCGGTGCCAAAGCTTTTTCCCGATTAAATGAAAAGATTTACGACCGCTTCTAACTGATTCTAATTAGAAAACATTTAAAACTAATCGTTTCATTGTGGTTTCTTTGAAATGTAGGAGTATAAGTGGACAGGACAGGGTTACCAGTAGGGTCCTCTGTTGTGTGGGCCGACCCCCATTACGTCGCAACGTGAACGAATAAAAGTATTAAATAATTACATCTTCCAGTTTATATTTCTTGTTTGGTTCGTATTTCAGAGTCGAGAAGAGTACAAATGAATGATAGCAGAATCTACCAACAATGCCAAGTTCTCTGCAACTTTTATGTAATAAAACTATATACTTCATTGCAAATATATACAAATTTCAAACAAAATATATAAAAAAATATTCATTTTCACGACTTAGCCATGTGAATGTGATGGTATCGTAGTTTTCAATGGACGCAGTGTGTGAGAACTGAAACAGTGAAAGAAGTGTGAATGTGTAAACCTAATCTAAGCACGAGGCGATTCGGTTCATTCATAAGGCGATAGCCCCCATTTCAAACGTTCCACTACAACAATCTGTAGCGACGAGGGAACTAAATAGAGAAGTGTGCAGCATTCGTTACTGTCACCAACTATACAATATACTGAAGGGCTTACCTAGACTTGAGATTTTCTTAGTTTGACGCGGTCCCCTAATGCTCCCCTCCATCGCTATGTGACCACCCCTCAACCCCGTGACAACCCGACCATCATATCAAATTTATTGATTTCTACTTATATTATTTATAATCATTCATAATTGCATGTTTTGTTGGGTGGTGGTCACATAACTATAGAGGGTGGAGCTTCAAATTATGTCAAACTTAAAATATTTGCACTCTAGTAACTATCAATACATGAATGAATAAAACCTTTGAACGACATAGTCCAGTTGCCAATCTCTTGCTTACGAGCCGACCATAACATAATTATTAATTAATTTTCATTTCTGTTTTCGATTTTTTTCTTTCTCTTCTTTTTTCGCTGTTATTTATATATTTGTTCACATTTCTCCTTCATGCTCTTTCATATTTA
This sequence comes from Isoperla grammatica, assembly GCA_945910005.1. Classification (NCBI taxonomy): domain Eukaryota; kingdom Metazoa; phylum Arthropoda; class Insecta; order Plecoptera; family Perlodidae; genus Isoperla; species Isoperla grammatica. Next base: position 125,621,376 of record OX246737.1, read on the forward strand.
TATACTTTATTTTTATTATTTAATATAATGCATTTTCACTTGATATGATTTTATTTTATTTCTCAATTATTTTTTCTATTCTTGATTTTTTATGGTACAGTAGTTTGTTTTGTTTTGTTGTTATTGTTGTTTATGATTTCATTATTATTAATTGTTTGCATAGCCTAGTTCTATTTATTGTCCTCCTTTGTAAATAAATTTTTATAACAGAATCGACATTAAATAAATAAATAAATAAATAATTTTTTTTTGCCAGCTTTACCAAATTCCTTTTAGTCAGAGGAAAAAGGCCCCTATAAGTAACACATGAGCTATTTCAGACGATGTGTGGCTTGTTATGATGTAATGTGTTTTTCGAATAATGCGAGCTGGAACTGTGCGATTAGTCAGTGACCTACAAGGGCATCTATTGAGTGGAACTCAGCAGATTCTTTATACGTGAACCCGCTCAGCCAGAGTGAAAGGGACATGTATATTTTTGTAATTTTATTGTAGAAGAGCAGGTTGGTTTAAAATGAATTTGGAAAGGGGGAGCAGACTGGATTTCGTTGTAGTGTAATTTGTTTTGTAGTTAAAAAAAAAAAGTTATTAAGTGAAAATAGCGAAGTAAATATTTCTTTTACTCGTTCCCGTGCCTTTGTTTCTCCCTTATCGACAAATGCAAACTTTCACGCACGTGCCAAGTTCATCCCGCGCCTAGCAAATGCTTTCCTCCTAACGTTAAAGCGTGACCAATTCGTGTTCACAGTATCAAGCGGGTATTTCAAACTAACACCGATACATAAATATCGCCAAGCGCGTGTGTTACCATTACCAGAGCCTATAAGTCAGGCTTGTAGTCGAGGGGACACGAGGGGACATGCCGTGTCCCTACCCTAACCCGGGGACACGCTCTTCCATGTCTCGTCATTATTTAGTGATTCACAGCAAAAAGTTACAGAATAGCGCCCCTTGTCTGAGTAGGCTACATGGTTACAGAATACCGTCCTTATCTGAGTATGCTACGTAGTTACAGAATAGCGTCCCTGTCTGAGTAGGCTATACATAGAGAATAGAGCACCTGTATGAGTAGGCTACATAGTTACAGAATAGCGTCCCTGTCTGAGTAGGCTATACATAGTTATCGAATAGAGCACCTGTCTGAGTAGGCTACATAGTTACAGAAAAGCGTCCCTGTCTGAGTAGGGTATACATAGTTAGAGAATAGAGCACCTGTCTGAGCAGGCTACATAGTTACAGAGTAGCGCCCCTGCTTGTGTAGGCTATACATATAGATAGAGCACCTGTCTGAGTAGGCTACATAGTTACAGAAAAGCGTCCCTGTCTGAGTAGGCTATATACATAGTTAGAGAATAGAGCACCTGTCTGAGTAGGCTACATAGTTACAGAATAGCGTCCTTGTCTGAGTAGGGTATACATAGTTAGAGAATAGACCACCTGTCTGAGTAGGCTACATAGTTACAGAATAGCGTCCCTGTCTGAGTAGGGTATACATAGTTAGAGAATAGACCACCTGTCTGAGTAGGCTATAGTTACAGAGTAGCGCCCCTGCTTGTGTAGGCTACATGTGTAACTGTGGTGCGAGTAGGAGGCTCCACCTACACAGGGTATAGACGCTCGTAACGACAGTAATTTCATCCCACAACCTCCAACGTCACTTCCGTAGTAAAACTTCAGTCACACAACCGCGCGCTCGCATTTACATAAACTACCGGATTCAGTCATCAGGCCGTCGGCCTAGGCCTAGGCCTATACTTGGCTCGTCTGGAGGATACGCAATACGCAATACGCAAGTGGTGACGTACATCGAGTAACCTATCAAGATCTCACATCGATGAGCCAATCACTTAATTAGTGGTTCTAATCTTTTACCTCTAAAAGGCAAACAAACAGTTATTAAAATCAGTTCAAGTCGTTTAGCTGTAGTATAATATACGCAATAACCAACTACGTCAAACGAAAGCGTGGGAGCAAGGAGAGGGAAGGGGAAGAGGAGAGGGGGGGAGGGGGGGGGGGGTACGACACAGGCGCCACCATCGTGGTATTTGTATATTAGATGCAATCTTTGTTGTTGACTTTTTCACAATTATCTTGCTTGCTTTTGGAGCCACAAGATGATCAACGTTGAAGTTGATTTATAGAAGACCGATCCGAACCGGTATGTGTAAGTACTATCACTTCAAAAGCAAGACTGAAGGCAAATATGTACAGTAGGAAAAGTGGAAATAACACGAATGAACCTGTAGCGTTCTCCATACAAACGCATTCTTCTCCGCCGTGTACCCCACAAATGTCCGTCCAAGGTGGATCATACGGTTTGGACGTATATGTTCAAAGCGTATGACACCTATAGGACGTGGGTTCAAATCCCGCATCACGCATGGTGTTTTTGTAATAATTTTTCCCACGCAAGAGTGACTGCTAGTCCTAAGAGGCGACGAAAGGAGACCCCACATTGTCCCACTGAATATTTCTCCACCCACTTGGCCCTGCCCTCCCTTGCTGGACTCCCCTTATGACGACCCCCGCGATGTGCTATGGATCTGATTCGGACATGTGGCGTTTTTTAATTTTTATTTCGCCCACTTTTTGTCTCGATTAGCCAAAGTTGTGAAAATATGGGGCGTAAAATGCAAAACATCATTATCATTATCGAATAGCATGATTGGAATAATAGAGACGTGAAGCAACTAGGATCATCATTGTAAAACATTGAATAATAGAATAAGATAGAAACTTGTTACAATGAATTTGAATAACATAATCATAGGTTGATCCGTTGCTCAGATATAATTGCTAAATTTGCCTCATTATATAAATTAAATGAATAAAGGGCGAAACGCTATCGTTATATACATTTACTTTAGGCCTACTTCACACTGGCTGGCATAATTGATAAAGTTGTTCAAAGACTCTGTACTGCATGTTTTGCTAAAAATATAGAACCTCCTTCTTAAAAGATACGATGTATTATTTCGCTCGTTCATCATCCAAGTGACAAAACAGCAACTCGACTACATATGTGTCATCTCGCTCGTTATATTTCCAAGAAAATTACGTTTCTAATTGTGTATTACGATCTAGCAGAAGGTAATTACGGCGATTGACAAAAACTGAAGCTACGCGGCCAATGCCTGTCCTATCCATGACAACCTGTCCATGACACCTTGTCCATGACACCCTGTCCATGACATCCTGTCCATGACAGCGCATCAGTATCAATAGTCCTCTAATCCAGTTACTCATCATCTAATGCGGATTAAAGTGAATTACTCCCGAATCTACTTCTTGGAAGAAGAGTGACGCTTGATCTAATCACGAGATGTCGAGCCTGCCTCGATCGCAATGTGCACGAAGCGTCTAGGTGGAAAGTGACGCACGACGCATGCTAATAACTAAAGTAAAGTGTATCAAAAAACTAGAGTGAGAGTATAAACAAAATGACGTTTTTGATGTAGCCATGTATAAACTATTTCGACTGACTATCTATAACACATCCTTGGAAGAGAAAACATTTAAACGTAAAATATGTGTGTTAACGTTATAAATAATTAATAATAATTTCAAACAGCAATGTAATTACACTAAATAGGTCTAAACTGGCAGTTCGTAAATAAATATGTTTGTGTTTCTATATTTATTTATACTTGTTTTACATAGGCCTGTATAGCAATAGCGTTTTTCGCAGACCTCTGTAATGTGTTTATATTTAGGTTATATTTAAGAGCTTTATTTTAACAGTCTGCGAGTGTAGTCACGATCAGTTAGAGAAATATAAGAAATAAATTAGGAAACTCAAATATTTTAATTTTAAATTATTTTGGAGCTGGACCCCTATTCGGTAACTGTTTTATGAAACTCCCGATACCGATTCGGGCCGCTATGGGTCGAAAGCGGGCGAGAGCGATTATGTAACTTTTTTATGCCCGATACCGCCAAATTTAACCCGGAATGGAAGCGTAAAACCCGATACGGATTCGGCACCTCTTTCTAGGCCGATATGCGTGTTTAACGTTGTTTTTAGCTTAGTTTTCAGCGAAAATTAGGAGACGATTTAGATTCTAGTTCTAACGAAGAAATATTGTACGTCGTAAGTTGAAATTCTTTTCTATACTGTATTAAATATTATTTTGTTGAGGTTATGTCAAACTATACACGTATTTACTGACTTAGCTTTAAATTAATATTCAATGCAGGTCTAGGCCTAAATATCCCCTCCCCCTAAAGGTCGTATGTCTAGGCCTAGACCTTCACAGCGTTAGCCCTACTCATATGTACACATAGTGGCAGCAGAATGCTAGGCCTAGTATGTTTTAAACAACACTGAACAACGTTTTCGGTCGATGGCATTTTGAGGTTATAAACAAAAACAAAAGACGATCACAACATGACTTGTGCGAACTGCACATCTTGGCTGCGTACCAACTATGACTGGGAGTGACTGCAGTGACTGAGGTCCGTACCAGTTTGACTCGCAGTCAAGCTGCAGTCACTGCTTTTTGCGTACCAGTTCACCTCGCAGTTACCCCTCCAGTCACTGCGATGACTGGGCCGAAAAGACCCAGCTATCGCAGTCAAGGGGGGCGTGGCTAATAATTTTACCGCGAATTATGAATTTATAGACAATATTATATTGTTTAAATAGTAAGTGACATCACAACACCATATAATCTCATCTTAGAAGTCCCATAAGCGTTAAATTATTAATGTAATGTTGTAAGGTTAATTAACAGATGGCTAATGTTGCTTTTATGAATGACAATTTCTGCTGTTGTCTGCTTTCGCTGTGACTGTGACTGCATCCCGTACCAGCTGCTGCGTTCACTGCGTTGACTGGGCTACCCCCACCACCAGTCGCAGCCACAGTGAACGCAGTCAAAGTTGGTACGCAGCCCATGACTTGTGCGAACTGCGAAGCACTCGGAAAAGCTGAGCTTCTGATTGGTTACGACTTCGGCAGCTCCGTCTCTGTGTGATTTCCTCGGCTCGGCACGGCACGGCAGTCCCATATCGGCCTACCCATATCGGCCTACCCATATCGGACTACGCTATAGAATAGCTATTTTTTTATTTTCGCGCTAGACCCGCTATGGGAACGACCAATATACACGCTTTGGAATCGGCACGGATCCATATCGGGAAATTACAGAATAGGGGTCCTGGCGAGAATAAATGAACGAGGCTTCTTATTTGTTTTTCAGCCCATGCCTTTCAACATGGATGCGGATTTCATTCCAATCAATCATCAAAAAAGAAGAATCCATACAAAACAAATATTAGGCTACTGTGATCATAAAAATATGAACGTCGTGTAAAATAATTAAGAACCAATATATACATCATCTATAGCAAAGCAACTGAAAAAAGAAATTATATGTCTTCACTCTGCCATCTACGAAACTATCTCCCAACTTTTGCCGGTAACACGGTTTGATAAGAGAAGACTTTTGTCCCATTTACATAACAAATTATTATGACTAAGAAAACTTGAGAAAAACCTCACGTCGGGAAGTTATGGTGGTGGTAAATGATCTCAACACTTCCTCACTATACAGGATACCTCCTCCGTATCTATAGAAGCAGATTCAATGCTCGTTTTGCAGTTTCTTTGATGCCTGACATTTCCCAGGAGACAGAAGAGAGATATCACGCTCGTAATAAATCAGATTACTATTTCAAACAACAGACAGTGAATTATTATTCGTGAGCTTCTTGAAAAGGACGGATAATCGTCGGTCGCATTAACCTAGAATTGTAAGTAGATGGATAGATTGTCATTCGATCGAAGAGCTTCTCAGCTGCACAAGAAAATTACAGATTTGTCCAAATCGCGCATTTCAAGTTTTTTGTGGTATCTGGAGCGTGAAGGATGAGTTCCTATGTATCTAAAATGCGACAAAATAACGTTATTGGCAGTTGGCACACTGATCGTTATTGTGGAATAGGCTACTCTGAATTAGATTGCTTCTAGCTATCCATTCCCCCTGGCTGATGTTTCTTCTCCCTATCAAGCATGAGCCTTGACGACTAGACGTTTACAATTTACATGATGTGATGGCATCAGCGTAGTAGGCAACACGATGAACTTCCAATTTACTAGAGTACCTAAAATTGGCATCATATTATTATGCCACAATGAAAGCATTTGGTTCATGCACACCGGAATGCAAGCAATTTGAAATTTATTTGGATTGAGCGCGCCCACCAGTTAGGTAATTTTGCGCCCCCTACTATTAAACTGTTAATAGAAATGAAATGTTTGCCAATGTTTCTTTATACCTTTATCCAGAGAATGTTTAGTTTGATAATTTCGTATATGTAATTATCTTTTGTGTACGAGTTGTTTCGTCCGCCATTACTAACCCCGTTTTGTGCTGGTAGATCTCGTTGAATGAATAAATCAACAAATAAATGCTAGAACTCACCCGGTTTCCTGCGAGAACTCCAGAGCACCGGAGGGGAGGGGGCTGGGTTACCGCCAGATGACGCCAGCTTGACTCGGGTAGAACAACCTGCAACAACAACAACAACAGCAACGTTAACAACAATCCACATTCTCGAAAAAATTAGAGTCGGCATGATGAGAAATTTTGGTATGATGCTCGTCGAGATAATCTATATTATGAAGTAAACTCGGACGCTGTACTCAGGAAGGATTTTACATATTCAAAGGTTAATCAAAGATGTAACTAATTCCTTTTGCAATTGCGCACAGGTACACACGGTTGTAAAATTACAATCTCAGAGAGCTTGTGCTCCATTCTCTTTTAGTCCTACCCAAATATGACCATTTTCCCACATTATGTTGTTGTAACTATCCGAACTGTTCAGGTTTCGACACGGGAACATTTATATTAAATACTTAGAACATATTTTTTTTATAAAATACCGCTTTTTTAGCATTTAAAATATCACTTTTTCGAATTTCGAGTTTGATACTCTAGAACCAAGGACCCTGCCCCCAGTGCGGCGAGAGTGCAAGCAATACAACTTCAGTGACCAGTGCACCAGTTCGGCTGGGTTTTCACATGGCTACGACGGTGTTTTGTTTATACTGCAGAGCGGCAAGGAAGTCGTATATGAATATGATGGCATGGTGGATAGGCAGCTACCATGAAAACACACATGACACGTACACGTCATACTCCTCGTATCTTAGATCATCTTGATTATATACTGTCACATTCAAAGCATATAACTATATGCGCATTGTGTATAACACACGTCCAGCTTTATGACTACATATGTTTCTCTTATCAGCGTCACACGGACGTCCATCCATGCATCTTAATTGCATTCGTTACTTGGATCGTCGCCGCAGAAAGTCAACCTATACATTTTTTCTCCCGTAGGAATACCTGGTTCACACCTGCTGTATCTTATCTGCCACTCTTGTAGATAAGTTAGGTAGGGTGTTTGGGTTGTTGGGAAGTAGTGTCAAAGGGCTGTTAGTAGGACTCAAGCCCAGGTGAATGGGTATTAAAACCGCCCAAAATTAATGTTTTTTATTATATCATGAGAACGCTTCCAAATATTGAAAAAGTGATTCTGGTCCTGTCTTGGGTTTTGTATCATCTACACAATGTGTTTAAAAACATTCACAGTTTGTTATCGTTACGATTATTATTTTATTTATAATTCAATAATTAATAATTACCAAAAAATAAAATTTCGATCGTAGATGTTTTTACTTTTTAACCTCACTGTGTATAGCTGATACAAAACAAAGGCAGGATCAGAATAATTTTTGCAATATTTGGAAGCGTTCACATCGTATAATAGAAAACATTAATTTTGCGCGGTTTTAATACCCATTCCCGTTAAGACAGAAAAACCTCAGAAAACAAACAATCGGGGTTGCCGGTGGCCGGAATCGAACTGGCGACCTCCCGAATAAGTCTCGCCTCACCGCTAAGCTACCTCTATTATTGTCATATAAAAGCAACACATTGACACATTCTGGTGTTTTTTGATGAGGGTCAATCTGTCGAATATATTTCCCGCCATATTGAAAGCTCATACGCATACCCCAATATCTTTCATTGAACCGTAGCTATACATACATAGGTCAGTGCACAAGATGATAATATCCACGCGCCAGTGTTCATATAATCCACGCTAATAAGAATAGTACCGCAATATTTCATCCTGCTCCCTTATAAGCCAGTTCATAAATCTTGCGCTTGGTTGATACGCGTTCATGTTTATCTGTATACCACACTATTTATCATTTTTATTTTTCTCTGCAATTGTAAATTACAATTAGATATAGCTGCACACGGAATATAGTATGTACCAATCCCCATTACGGCATTGAGATAACGAGAGTGGCCTGTAATGCCCTGGAGGAGTGTATGCACAAGTCGAGATACAAATAGTCTACGTTCATGTTTTGTTTTACAATTTATTAACCCCCCCTTGTTGAAAGAATATAGGTATACAGTTATATAATGTCCCTGCCATAAAAAGAATCAATATCCACAGTTAAGAGTGTAGTGTGCAAAGACAACGATGAGCTCATATGATACGATGCAGTTTTTTCGCCCACTTCTTAACGATATGCATAGAGGTCCCGAGGTCATATTGATATTTTACTTCTGAGAGAAAAGTAGAACGTAGACGACAACCTATGTTCTTTTTTATCAATTTGATTTGTATTCATTAATTAAACACACGCAATTAAAATACAAGTTACTGATTTTATCAATTGGCATCCAGTGATAGTATAATTTATTGTCAAGCAAGGAGGGGGTAATTTTTATTTACATGGGGAATATCCAGTGATAGTATAATTTACTGTCAAGCAAGAAGGGGGTGATTTTTATTTACATGGGGAATATCCAGTGATAGTATAATTTACTGTCAAGCAAGGAGGGGGTAATTTTTATTTACATGGGGAATATCCAGTGATAGTATAATTTATTTTCAAGCAAGGAGGGGGTAATTTTTATTTACATGGGGAATATCCAGTGATAGTATAATTTACTGTCAAGCAAGAAGGGGGTAATTTTTATTTACATGGGGAACATCCAGTGATATTATAATTTACTGTCAAGCAAAGAGGGGGTAATTTTTATTTACATGGGGAATATCCAGTGATAGTATAATTTACTGTCAAGCAAAGGAGAGGATAATTTTTATTTACATGGGGAATATCCAGTGATAGTATAATTTACTGTCAAGCAAAGAGGGGGTAATTTTTATTTACATGGGGAATATCCAGTGATAGTATAATTTACTGTCAAGCAAAGGAGAGGATAATTTTTATTTACATGGGGAATATCCAGTGATAGTATAATTTACTGTCAAGCAAAGAGGGGGTAATTTTTATTTACATGGGGAACATCCAGTGATAGTATAATTTACTGTCAAGCAAGAAGAGGGTAATTTTCATTTACATGGGGAATATCCAGTGATAGTATAATTTACTGTCAAGCAAGGAGGGGGTGATTTTTATTTACATGGGGAATATCCAGTGATAGTATAATTTACTGTCAAGCAAGGAGGGGGTAATTTTTATTTACATGGGGAATATCCAGTGATAGTATAATTTATTTTCAAGCAAGGAGGGGGTAATTTTTATTTACATGGGGAATATCCAGTGATAGTATAATTTACTGTCAAGCAAGAAGGGGGTAATTTTTATTTACATGGGGAACATCCAGTGATATTATAATTTACTGTCAAGCAAAGAGGGGGTAATTTTTATTTACATGGGGAATATCCAGTGATAGTATAATTTACTGTCAAGCAAAGGAGAGGATAATTTTTATTTACATGGGGAATATCCAGTGATAGTATAATTTACTGTCAAGCAAAGAGGGGGTAATTTTTATTTACATGGGGAATATCCAGTGATAGTATAATTTACTGTCAAGCAAAGGAGAGGATAATTTTTATTTACATGGGGAATATCCAGTGATAGTATAATTTACTGTCAAGCAAAGAGGGGGTAATTTTTATTTACATGGGGAATATCCAGTGATAGTATAATTTACTGTCAAGCAAAGAGGGGGTAATTTTTATTTACATGGGGAATATCCAGTGATAGTATAATTTACTGTCAAGCAAAGGAGAGGATAATTTTTATTTACATGGGGAATATCCAGTGATAGTATAATTTACTGTTAAGCAAGGAGGGGGTAATTTTTATTTACATGGGGAATATCCAGTGATAGTATAATTTACTGTTAAGCAAGGAGAGGGTAATTTTTATTTACAAGGGGAATATCCAGTGATAGTATAATTTACTGTCAAGCAAAGAGGGGGTAATTTTTATTTACATGGGGAATATCCAGTGATAGTATAATTTACTGTCAAGCAAGAAGAGGGTAATTTTCATTTACATGGGGAATATCCAGTGATAGTATAATTTACTGTCAAGCAAGGAGAGGGTAATTTTTATTTACAAGGGGAATATCCAGTGATAGTATAATTTACTGTCAAGCAAGGAGAGGGTAATTTTTATTTACATGGGGAATATCCAGTGATAGTATAATTTACTGTTAAGCAAGGAGAGGGTAATTTTTATTTACAAGAGGAATATCCAGTGATAGTATAATTTACTGTCAAGCAAGAAGAGGGTAATTTTCATTTACATGGGGAATATCCAGTGATAGTATAATTTACTGTCAAGCAAGGAGAGGGTAATTTTTATTTACATGGGGAATATCCAGTGATAGTATAATTTACTGTTAAGCAAGGAGAGGGTAATTTTTATTTACAAGGGGAATATCCAGTGATTGTATAATTTACTGTCAAGCAAGAAGAGGGTAATTTTCATTTACATGGGGAATATCCAGTGATAGTATAATTTACTGTCAAGCAAGGAGAGGGTAATTTTTATTTACAAGGGGAATATCCAGTGATAGTATAATTTACTGTCAAGCAAGGAGAGGGTAATTTTTATTTACAAGGGGAATATCCAGTGATAGTATAATTTACTGTCAAGCAAGGAGAGGGTAATTTTTATTTACATGGGGAATATCCAGTGATAGTATAATTTACTGTTAAGCAAGGAGAGGGTAATTTTTATTTACAAGGGGAATATCCAGTGATAGTATAATTTACTGTCAAGCAAGGAGAGGGTAATTTTTATTTACATGGGGAATATCCAGTGATAGTATAATTTACTGTCAAGCAAGGAGAGGGTAATTTTTATTTACATGGGGAATATCCAGTGATAGTATAATTTACTGTCAAGCAAGGAGGGGGTGATTTTTATTTACATGGGGAATATCCAGTGATAGTATAATTTACTGTCAAGCAAGGAGGGGGTGATTTTTATTTACATGGGGAATATCCAGTGATAGTATAATTTACTGTCAAGCAAGGAGAGGGTAATTTTTATTTACATGGGGAATATCGAACGGCTAGTTTTCTACATGTTTAGGAACAAATCAGTTCATTAGTCACAGATGGCACAATTCATATAAACCTAAAGCAGAGCATTACCTACCTTGATGGCACATTTTAAAACACAGGAATGGCATCGCACACTAAGTCTATATTATAGTCTACACGAGAGGACTCAATCAACACAAAGATGGCGCTGCTAAGCAACTTCCTTACAGCGATGTTGAATGATTTAACAATAACACAACAATGCCCAATAAACTAAACTAAATAAACTAAAACTAAACTCATTCTCATCTTACTTAGCACCTGACTGCATCTATAGTATATTTTTAGTGGTCAGTAAAAGTTGCTTAAATTACTAAATAAATAAACAAACAAACAGAGACATTTTAGTATAATTATTGGCTAGCTTGGAAATTTACACAAAATAATGTTATGTTTGGTTATTCTAAGATACATTTGTTTTAGATTACAATATTTCCATCCGAATGATCTTCCAGAAGATATGACATGCGATCTTAAACCGACTGTGGTTTGCCTTTGATTTCAATGTAACTTCCTGATGATCTCTCTGGACACAACTATAGAGCCGAATTACAGAACTCAATGAACACTCAACGAAATTGTCAGATTCATTCGAATACGTGATTAACTGATGTCAACGGATTTGTGACAGAAATTAACGGTGGCTCTTAGTCTTATATTTTAACTTGTGATTAAGTTGGTGCACCTGCTAAAAACCAAAAAACCAAAGCACTTATGTTGCTTGCTACAGAGATATTTCTCTTCATTCCAGTTTTGAACAATGGCGAATGGCATGCATGGGTCTAGGCATAGGCTCTAGCCAATTCAACATAATTAAATTGATTTAAAACATAAATGTGTACTATTTGAAGCATGCGCTTTACATAATTGGAAAGATACAATAACAGGTAACTCAAAAAAGTGATTTTTATTAAATTTTATTTTAAAATAAATATTTCACGTGTTTTTAAGAAATACCATTGAGGCAGAATTCGTTTCAGGATATACAAACGCACTTCTGTTGCAACAGATATATTTCTCTTCATTCCAGTTTTGAACAAATGGCGTGCATCGACCTGGGCATAGGCTCTAGCCAATTCAACATAATTAAATTGATTTAAAACATAAATATGTACTATTTGAAGCATGCGCCTTACATAATTGGAAAGATACAATAACAGGTAACTCAAAAAAGTGATTTTTATTAAATTTTATTTTAAAATAAATATTTCACGTGTTTTTAAGAAATACCATTCAGGCAGAATTCGTTTCAGGATATACAATAACGAAGTGAGAGTCATCGTTGATTTCCGGCTCAAGTTCGTTGACTATAATTACTTGCTTAGTGAAAAGAGTCTGATGATTTCATTGAGTGAATCCTGGAATTTTGAATTAGGACGCAGATTTGGCGGCAACCTTGTAGTGCCCTCGCGTAGCCTTCAAGACGCCCGAAGACACAGCCTTCCTAATGACAACCCGTACTCTGGACAGAATGAGACGCCTGGATCCAGGCAGGAACGGATAGGTCTTCAAGAACTTGATAATGTTCTTCAATGTGCTGCCTTTGGGGTCGTTCAGGTGGAGAATAGCGGATATGACACAGTCCAAGAGGTGCATGACGCCACACGTGTTAGTGAGCGTAATTTAGATCAATCCACACAGATTTTCTTACTCGCAATTTGTAAACTCGACGCTTATTCTTTTAATACTTTCCGAATGTTCGTTTCTGTGGAAACATCTGCACAGTTGTATCATGGACACAAACCTTTATTATCAAGAATACCGGTATCTGCAGCCAAAGCTGTTGCCAATCGACAAAGAATACAAATAATACAAAATATATAAAAACGGAAATGGAAATAAATTATACAGAATAAACTATAAGAATACAAATGCTGCCTTAAAATAAAAATATAGACCAACGTAAAACACATACAACAATATCTTCAGTGAGGCTTGCACTCAGCTTGAAGAACTTTCGAAACGCCTCGACAAAAAACGAGGAACCTATTACAGTGATACCCTTCAGATTGTAAGAGGATAATAGGTAATAGAGTAACTATTACAAGTCAATGGTTGTATTAATGTCGATTTTATTCTTCACAATACTTAATGCCTGTTGTGCTGTGAAATTATCAGAGTCAATCAAATTGACATGATTTTGAAACAAGTTATGCCAAAGTCCATGCACGAATACTATATTGATTGAACTTCGTTTCTTTGGCAAAATGTAAAAAAATTATCGCCGAATACATTCAAAGAAACTATGTAACAAATCAAGGTCTACTTGATCTCCACCTCCTAACAGAGGGTCATCTTATCTGACGTGAAAGTTGACGAGCCACCGTTAGGCGGAGATCAAGTCGATATATTGGGGAAAACACACAACCAGAAAAATATCGTAGAAACTATTTGCATTAGCATCTTCAATCCATCACCGACTTTTTTTAGAAAAGTATCTTGTATCTTGTCTACAGTGAACATAAACACCAACAAAACTACAAATATTTATTTTTTGTACAAGTGACCGAAGTATACAGAGACGAATTCGCGACCTCTAAAACAAAATTGATACATTCGAATGTATCTTTCTGATAGTGACGTAACATCTAGCTACACGGAAATTATTTCTGACATTTAATAACTCCTACAAAAGAAAATGTGGTACATATGGATCTATCATTTGATGTCTCTTCAGCTATGGTTGCACTCAGTGTACAAACACTATATTTACCACAAATTATACATTTCTTGGTTTTAAATTTCCAATATCATCAAATTCTAGGAATTGATTTATTCTTTCAAAGTAAAGCACCAGCACGAGAAAGTCGTATAAAAAATTTAGCATCTCAAAACCAGCATCCAACGTTCCAACAATACTACGAAACATACAACAAACAAAAACAACAATACAAACCAGAAAGTCAAACTCAAAAGTCATTCCATAGAAACAACGCGTAGATTAATTATATTTCCCTACACTATGTTCACGAACATTCCCATAAAATGTTCCGCAAATACATTCTATTCCGTGAGTAACGAATGTTTCCAAGATGGCTGCCGTACGACGTCAGCGCTTGATGATGCGCATACTCGACGCCATTCGCTCGATGAGGGAGGCGAACGGCAGCACACTGAAGAAGATCATCAGCCACATGAAGAGCAACTCTGCGCCTCACGTCCCCAAGAGCCACGTCGCATCTAGAGTGCGCAAGGTCATCAAGGAGGCCGTGAACGGGGGAATCCTCCACGCGAGCAATGGACTCTTCAAGATTGACGTCACATACGAAGCTGAAGTGAATAGAAGTCTCCGGGAATCCCTAGGTCGAGCGTCTCGCGCCAAGAAGCGTGGTCAACCTGGGATGCGATCAGGTAGCTTAGCTTTCAATATGGCCACGGGAGGCAGCACTTTCTCATATGCGTTGCAAGGTCTACTTGATCTCCGCCTAGCGGAGGTTCGTCGAACTCCCAAGTAAGCGTCGCAAGGGAACCAAAACCACAATTTGGTCGCCCACTACAAAAACAGATTTATAAATAAATGTACGCTGTAGATCATGTAAACTAATACTTAAATAACGTAAATCAGAGATTTGATCGAATGCGTTGAATAACAGTCTTAAAATGAAGCGAAGATATTTCGTTTTGGGTCAAAGTTATTTTTACAGATCACGTCACTTTCAGAACCTATCTCAGATGTAGCATAACCATAACACATAACATAACGTAACATATACCATAAGATGTAGCGTGATGTAGCGTTCGAATGATGTGGTTAAAATTATTCTAGGACAGATGAAAAGTCAAACGTTTTCTTTCGATCTAGAAGAAGATATAGATTTCGACAATGCTAGTGACAAGTAGCCTCATTTATGTTTTATTGTATTATTTACCATTAATATATCTATTTAAATATATGTTTTACGCTGCGTTATTAATTAGTATGGAAATGTTATTGTAAACAAGTTTCATTTTGAATATACGTTCTTATAAATGAACTAAGTGTAAAAAAATACGTGTAAATCGAAGATATTGGTGTGCCATGTTTTTCACACCGTTAGCAAGTGCGATCTTTCAAACGGAAAATTATTTCTGAAGTCTGAACTTCGTATGTTTTTCGTTGAGATTCTAGATCGTATAGTTACTAATTGAGAAAGCTAGTGAGCATATTTCTTCAGTATTTTCAGTGGGAATTTTCCATAGATGAAGTACTATTCATCAACTTACCTACAGAGCTGACTGCATTCATGCATAAAACCGCAAACACTTGACAGCGAATGGGCGTTTGTCCGTGACTAAAACGTCACACAAACACGTGATCAAAGTGATTCGATAGATCAAAACAAACTTTTCAATTTCGTTCCAAACGCAAACACCTTTCATGTAGCCAATCACAACTTGTAAATCCGTTCTTTTAGCGTTGTAACATGTGTAGACACGTCAAAATCGCGTGAATATTGTGCTCGTTCTTTGCATATTATTATTGACGTCTAAAAGCTTGTTTTTGTGTAGTGACGAAAGCAGAGATTTCAATCGAGACTCCTTTAGGGAAAACCGATTTGTTTTTTGTAGACTACTATCGCGGATTTTAATGGCGTTTCTCTCTAAAAAGACTGTGAAAGATAAGCTTGCAGTAAAGCCCACAGTAGCAGCACTATAGACAGTGCCGCCAAGGGGATTTTACAATACACCAATTATAATTTATTTGGTAGGTCTGAAAGTAACTTAAAATTTGATTTAACAAACGGTTTTTCGGCGGAAAAAAGAACGTGTTAAAATTTCCTGCTTTACCACTGCCAAATAACTAGTGGTTTCTTTGTCAAAAACCATTCGCAAATTCGACAAGGATATTTTCTAATATCCTAGAATAATATTAATCACGATAAATCTACATAAGATTCGAATACGTAGCAGGCAGCCAACCACAAATATTGCCACAAGAAGCAATTCAATTTCAATTTAGTATCATTCTATGGAGATATACATATTATAGTGAATTGAAATCGAAATTGTAAACAAATATGTACAAGCAAATATGACTGGAAGCTTATGGTGCGTCGGAGTGATATAAGAGTCACATACAACAAAAGAATAAAATAGTGCCATAGGTTAACAGTTGGTAAACTATACCTAGAAATAACAATACACAACGAGCCATAAAAGCAGTTTGTTTAGGACGTAGGGGCAGAATGAAGGTGGTATGAAAGAATTCTTCAGACGCGAGAAATTCTTTTAGCGTGTGTTTAGAAGAATGGTAATGATGGATAGCCTATCTCTTATTTCGAATTTCGGAAAAAATAACACATCTACACGAGACATAAAATGTACAATAAGCTACATTTATTGTACATCGTATACTAGATGAATGTACCTAATGTTGTGAAATATTTGTAAATGTATTAATATTTCCATATCTGGTTGAAATTTATTTTCATTCTTGTATGTTTACTTATGGGAATTGAATTTTGTATTCTTGTATAACGTATAGCCTGTGGGAGTCAGAGCGCAAAAAGCATAAGAATTTAAGGTTTTCAATTCGAAATTGTGGTTCGATATCCTCTACTAGATATTATCAGGGTCACGGATAACAACAAAAATGTATGAACAAATTTAATTACTTTTGGATTGAATCCGATCACTGAGATATTTTTGTGTATCATCGAGTTTATGCAGACGTAATAAATTTTGCATCTATTTTTCCCTTATCTCTAGGCCTAGATAATAATCTGGCAGTAGCTATTAAAGCAAAATCTTGATTTTTTATGTTGTTTTAAAGATACGAACAGAAGACTTCAAAGTCTCACGCTTTTTGAGTTTTGACTCTTGCAGGCTCTTAATTGTATGTCTGTTTGTGATGCAGCACACACAGGCAGGCGTTACATCTTCCACTGTTCCAAGACGCGACGCAAGCAGCGCCGCTGCGGCCGCCCACGGAGGCGTCGGTCCCGCCACCGGCGTCGCCGAGGGCGTCTGTTGTGTCGCAAGGTGCTGCGACGCTGCCGCCCCCGACAGAAGCGTCGGGAGGTGGCGGCCGCCGCCCCCCTTAAGGACAAGGACGCGACCTTGAGGGATGAGTCGCCGTCGGTCAAGGAGGGGCGCGCGGGCCGCAGGAAGCGGCAGCCCTCGTACCGGTACAATAAGGTAACACTCAAGGTCTCGTACAAGGGGAAACGGTAGAGTAAGATGCAAAGATTAGGGTAATCTTTGGTAGAGAGTTGAGACCAATATAAGGAATACAAGCAACCAGAAATAGATACTCAAACTAACAACTAGATTATTAACAACGGAAATTTAGTAGAACAGGTGTGTGGTATTGGACGGTTGCCTGTTGAAGAGAGCTGATTAGCTCTCGAAATATTGCGTCGTTTTATAATAATTTTAATTGACAAGGAACAGTGTACAATTACATCTTACAACTAGATAGCGCTGCTATAAGCAACAGTCTTATTGGCGCCATTGATGATTTAACAACAAATCAACAATGAACCATAATTGACTGCTTGTAACTCCTCACTATAACAGTTTATTTCCTTACGATGCCAGGATGCATCTAGTTTTAAGTGGCCAATAACGTTGTAAAGAAAGAATAATACACTAACTGTAGCGAAACAACTTTTTACGCAGTTTCTGCCTTCGTACACGTCTGAGGTTGAAGCCGGGCTCGATCTTACGGAATGCAACAGCTGATTCGTGGCCAACTAGCGAGCCCCAATTTCAAACACCACTCGCTGATTGGTCACCAGTCAACTCACCACCTACTACGTCACACGCACGTAAAAATACAGGATATTGAGTTTTTTTTTTATCCTAAAATACAGCTTTTACTCGATAAAACTGATATTTGTAAATTCAAATTCACTGTAACCTCTTAACTGATTCTCGTATATGTACGATACAGGTGTATAGATCACTCACTGTCGAGTTCACTGTATATCACTCCGTGTAACAGCAAAATAACAATATGTCGCGCAATCGAAACAACCGCGGGCTAGTCAAAACAAAACGCGTAGAAAGCCTCGTGTTGACCTGTCAATCAATCACTCAATACCAATCCACAAAGCGTATCGAAAGGTCAAGGACTGTGTTAGTTAGCTCTGTAGGGAATTCAGAAACCCTGCCGCCCTTGCCAAACAATCGCCTAAAGAAACGGGAGAAAATCGGGGAAAGAATCAGACGAAAATGCATTGGTGCATGCGGCGAATTTCTCCACAGGCTCAAAAGTAAACTTCTTCCGTCGGAAGTACGCGTTAAAAAGGAAAACCCGATAAGAGGCGTACATAGAAGCCTTTCGGCAAATGAATTATCACAACAAAAATGCTTATACATTTGCAGTGGCGGCCTTCTTTACTGATGAGTGATGACTGATGAGGTGTAGAATAAAAGCACTATCAGTAACATGAAAACATTACAGATCCCTTATGCTCACATGCCTCAACCAACGAGCCGCCACTGCACTTTTGGTTTATTGTAAGTAGAATGTGAGTATAGAATCACATGTTTTAATCATTGCACCTGTAGCTTTAAAACAGACGTTAAAAAAGCATCGATTCGTTGCAGTTTCAAAATATTTCTCCACGAAGCCAGGTGTACCTAATCTACAGACAAAAAAGTTTCAATTACCACCAATCATGCGCTGGCCGCCATACTTGTCTGTCTTTTTCTGCACACGTTGTTATATTTCTTGTCTCGTCTCTGCTCTCCTTTCAGACGATCATCAAGAAAGTGTCCAGACTACGGACGATAGCGAGGGTGAATCGACAGTCCCGTATACGCGTGCGCAGATGGGTGGGCGAGTGTCCTGTGTTTCCATTGGATGACGCATGCGCAGCGGATGTCAACAAACCAGACACGACTATGGAATAACTAACCCATACATTCGTGTAGAAGAAAAGTACAAGTTGTGAGGATCAATGATCGTAGATGAGTTTATAGTTTTATATAGGATTTATTTTGAAATTTGTAATTTTTTTTTATTAAAAATGTTTTGTGACAAATTTATACCTTGTTCAAAAACTTTTTTTTTGTTTTAGTACTGAGTGCAGTTATTTTGTTTTAACGAAACACTTAAAAAAATACTGCTCTGTTAGTAACAACTGTACAATAGTGGGCATAAAAACTGACATAATATATTAATATCAGCCCTTTTTATGATGAGGGTTTATTACAAGTTTTTACGACACCTTCTTGGAAATCAGAAAAACACGCGGCTAACTGTACATCAAGCAACCATAATTCTAGTTAGTTATTGGAATTAGTAATGGAATAACATAACTCACGGTACGTAATTTTTACATCCCTCTCTCATGGCATATGGATTCCGAGTGCAAAGAACTACATCAAAACGACGTAGAATTACTCCAAGCAAATTCCACGAATAAGGGGGAGGAAGAAGAGATAAAAATGTATGTATAATTCCATTGAAATACTAACGCACGTGTCTAGCTTCACGGTCAAGACAAAAAACGAAGAGGTCATCCAAGTCCAATACAATTTAATGAACATTTCTGGGAATCAAATAATTAAAAACACCGTTTGGCTACCGTAAAGTCTAGTTCTACTTTCATTATGGTTGATTCGACCACGTGGCCACATCTAATGAGATAAGACGAATGTTCTAGGAGTACATAATTTCATTGCCAGTAGAGTGCGTGCGTGTCTGCTGGCTCATGCGTCATTGTGTGTGTTGGCTGTTTGGTCGCCTTGCCAACGGGGACTCCCCCCCCCCCTTCCAAACACGCGAGCTACGTTACAGGGTGGAAACCACTGTAATGTCAATGTCACACGCTATATCCATATCTCCCGGATGTGGATACTATATATACTACACTCCGTCATAACAACCACTGAGACGCGGATACTAAACAGTTTATTTTGTTTTGGATTAAAAATAGAATTCACTTTTTTACTTCGCAGGTATGAATAAATACAGGGATAAATCAGTTAGGTATTTGCCTAGTCTTCATTAAAAACTATATTGACACTTATACGTGTTTATTAGGGGAAAGCTCAATGTGACGCGTTGATAAGCGAGCTCCTGACCTTGACAGAGTGCGAGGCGCTCTGCCCGTCTTATAGGTCTTGTTCTACGAGAGGTGCGGGGCGGCGATGTCATGTCATATTACCCCCGCTCGCCACAGTCAGTCAGTGGTGCACCGATTTTTATCTACAATTTTATTGGATCTCGTTGAAGCTAACATACCCGTGACGGACGGACATTTTTCACACAAGAACAGTACCAACATGCTAAAACCACAATAA
This sequence comes from Isoperla grammatica, assembly GCA_945910005.1. Lineage (NCBI taxonomy): Eukaryota > Metazoa > Arthropoda > Insecta > Plecoptera > Perlodidae > Isoperla > Isoperla grammatica. The sequence goes on from OX246737.1 coordinate 125,642,013, forward strand.
CTTGAACTTAATGAGGTTCGTCTAAACATATTTCTCTCGGGACGCTGATGGGGGGGGGGGGGGGGGGAGGGGATATTACCCCTCTCATTCGGATAATAATATTTACGCTCAGGGCTTAATTTGAGCCGGGACGCACCGGAACGCAGTTCCGCTTCCTTTTCTGAAACGGGAACGCGCGTTCCGCTATTATTTTAAATCTCACACACTGTTTTCCTCACGATTTAAAAATAATTCGTGAATTCCCATTATGTACATGGGGAACGGAACTTGTCTTTGAAAATTACAAAATATTCATTCGCTTGTATGAATGCGAGTTTTTCACTGATGAGTGTCCCCCAGTTAGTCAGACCCCAATACAAAGGAAATAATCTTCGGAGCTTCCTTCGTCCACTCATATAAAGTGCTTGTGGTTGAATATATATTTATATACGTGTGTGTGCATTCTACTACAAGCACTGTATAAAGGTGGTTGGCGGGGTTGGTTCAAAATTATGGAAGGCGAACAAACTATGCGTTCCGGTTCCTTTTCAATTAGAAATTAAGCCCTGGCTAGACTCATAATTGATCCAGGGAAGCAACAAATTATATGCATGCTACTTGTAGACAAACATAACTCATTCAGTCACCAGCACACACCAGTATTTTTACCCTCTGACCTTTAAGACGTCATCACATTTCTTTAGGGGTAGAATTCATTGAATTATTTCTAAATATCGTTTCGAGAGATCTGCGGTGAAGCGATCAGAGTTTCGGCCGGACAGGACATACATCTTTGTCAAATACATTTCGAGTTCGAGGTAATCGATTTCACATCGTCGACCGGCGACCACAGAAGCGAATTACGTCAGTCAGCACGATAAGTGGATTTCAAGAGCGTGCGAACGCTACTTTGCATAATAAAGAACACTTTAACGGTCAGCGTAGCATTTTTTATCGGGTTGGTGCACCCCATTACCGTTCTAAATAGTAAGCTCGCTTGCGGGTTTTTAATCGGGGAAATGTTAAAGTTCGAAAAGTTTTTTTTTTTTTACATTAGCTTGTGCCCCTTTATCTTAGTTTACAGTTTAGTGAAATAGCAAAAACCTTGACGCATAAAGTTTACTCCAGATAGATTATACTCCTGTATTAATTTAGTCATTTATTTTCCCGAAAAATATCAAGAGTTGGCTAAGTCATCAGTCACAATAATGAAACAATAAAGTCATCGCACATGCTTGGCTTTTCGAGTATAATCGATTCAAAATTTTAAAAAATGTAAGCAATGTTTCAAATGTACTATTACAACTACAAATTGCGTTAGCATGTATTGCTTTCGAAAAAAAATCAGAATATCAATTATAGATGATGACTGGGAATACGTTGTTTATTTGTTTTTTGAATAAGTGACATTCTCTTATTTGGTGCCAATTGATATTTCGAAATACACATACAAAAATATAGACAGAATTACCCAACAGGTTTCGAATAGTAACACACGGATACTTATTTTACAAGTCAAAATACTCAAATTTACTGTTATTCACTCGGGGTGAAGAAAATAGTGACTTAACTGACGACAATCAACGGTAATAGCTAACAATATATTGAAGGTAAATTAAATACGAATTTTGAAGACCAATAATTATCCTTTGATCTGAGTTCAAGTCACATGTATGAGCAAAAATTATGTAATACCAAACGAAAACTAAGTATAATTTCGACGACAATCTTACAGAAAATGTTTGACCCAAATGGAGGCAAAACAATCGAGCAATTCGAGATTTGACTTTTATGCAGCTTGTCAAATTGTGCAGATTGCTACTAGGATATACTAAACATTCTTTAGATACAAACTTCCGTCTTGTTATCTCTTCACTTCTCCACTTTAAACTGTACTTTACAAAATATACGTATCTACTTCCCATTGAAACAACATAACATTTCAATTCAAGGTATCGTTAAAACGAACTGCACTAAATTGCAAACATAAAAAGGCTATATAGAAATAACAGAAAGAGAAACAGAACAAATGGTTTGAAACAAATCCACCGCGACATGTAAGTTTAAAGCAACAAGGTCAGACTATTTAACGAGCTGCCAGAAAAGAGAGACATCGCTCGTAAATACTAAATCTGAGCATCACACATGTATGCGGCACCAGGATCGCTGTCAACAGAAATAGACTATATGGTTGCATCACGTGAGTCTGGTCATGTGACACGTGTATGTGACGTCACATAAAAATAAACACCTTACTTGTTTCGTGTGTGGCCTAAACGCATTAAGAGAGAAGGGTACCTCTACGTCAAAAACAGCAGAATTATTATTAAATCGATAATAAGAAGTTAAATTAATTAGAAATTAAAACCATACTGATTATAATGTAAGACACATTTAGAGCATTCAGTATGTAGGTAGGGTTAACCAAACCACAGTGCGCAGTTGATTCAGATTTTCGATTTCGAAGTCCATTGTTGAGATATAACTTTTTGCGGTTTTTGTCGTAGAGGTTGGTAGACAGTGGGACTCGGGGAGCTACACTACAGATGGCCACAACAAGTGTATTTTACAACGTTTTCTTTATGAATTACTGTTAGTGCATGTTTTCTGTGGTTTACTGTCTAACTTGTACACGTACGTATACATGTTGGCTATATTCTGACCCCTGACCTTACATTGGCGTTCCTTGAATTCTATGAAACCGTATGACCAAAATATGCATTAACTTATTTTTAAGTTTATTTCATTGGCAAACTAATTATTGTAAACATTATGTTAAAAAGTGTGTGTGTGTTATTGAATGGACACATTCGTTTTCTAGCTTCTGTTCATTTGCCTAGTTAAAAGTGTAACCGATGTCAATAAACAACACATTTTAAGCCACCGTGAATCCCGTGAAATTGTATGTAACACAGTTCGATAACCACATTAATATATATACAATAAACTAAGATGTATGCGTGATAAATTTCAGTTCTTAGCTGTTTTTCACACGTTCCGTAGTCAATAAGACGGAAAGCTTTAATCTTAAGCATCATTGACTTTGTCTTATATACAGTTTAGGTGTTAAATGAACTCATCCGATACTCAAATCGTAAGATCGACGGTACCATAATATTATGAGGCTGACTTGGAACTACCGATATTTGTCTTAAGTATGACTCATTTTGTGTAACCGAGCATGTGGTCTTTTTGCATCAATTAGCAATTCAAATACTTAATAAATGCACTTCTCCAATAGCAAACATCAATAATATGTAATATGTATGCATAGTGAATGCTTGGCGTTAAAAAACAAACAGTACTGCGTAAAAGATGTTCCAATATAATTTTCTACTTGCAAACGACATGACGGATAGAAGTGAAAACCAATATTGGTGGGGTATTTTCTTAGAAGAACGGTGTAGGTTTGTCGAGTGTCACGCACCATGGGCGCATGCGCAAATAGTTGATTAAAATTGTCCCAACCTCATGCTTACGAAATAACATACTCCAATAGTACCAACTCAAGTTTCTACTTCTCTAGAATTACCACCACTTACTTAAAACAGGATAATTTATGACATTGGGTTGGATACCTGGTAATAGCACTAGACTCAATTCTAAAAATAGCCGTGTAGCCGTGTTTTGTTTCGGACAAACATTGAATATGCACCAATCAAAGAGAGATACGACGATGCAGTTGCCTAGCAACACATTGTTATTCCACCTGTGATGTCACAACCACCTCAATAGGCAACACGCGTACGATTTTTTTTGTCAAACAAAACACTTAGTTTAATAGTATAAGATACAAAAAGTATATTAATGCAAGTCCCAAGTAAAAAAGAAATTTTTAAATAGGTTTAATGTGGTCGCATTTATTAAAGTTTCAACTCGGGGATCTGAAACGCGTACAAGTGGCTGTGACGCAATGATTCTGTAGACGTGGCGTAACAGACCAATCGCTGAGGCGGTGAGCGTACACAGTACAAAACCATGACGTCAAATCCACTCTACATGGCGGCGGCTCGTTTTTCGCGCCCTTTTATTTATCGTTACTAAACCAATTATTTTGAGGCATAGACTGATCCGTTTTTAAAATTCAAAGACACAAACTTATTAAATGGGAGACAAGGTATTTAAAAATTGATTAAAATTTTCATACGCGTGTTCCCTATTGAGGCTTGTGCTATAAGGAGAGAGGCTTGTACAAGCTACTAAACGGAAGACTGCCTTTACGATTGTGTGAAAGAACTACCGGAATCTGTTGATTTCCGTTGTGACAGCGTGCAAGTAAAGGGGCAGTAGATACGGATGGGTCATTATTTTGAGATTAGTTACGTTGGGACTATGTTTAGCTACCTGCAAACACGTCTGCGGTTCAGTGGCGTAGTCTGCGAGTCAGTGGCGTAGTGCACGGGCGCACGCGGGAAATATCCTAGACTAGAGGGGAAACAGAGGGAAATTATGTTGATTTGTCATACGAGACGAAGCAGGTGTTCGCACTGTCCAATCACTGATTCATATGTTTCGTATTTGAAATATCGATCTTTGATTGGTTATCGCTCACTCGTCGATGGTGTTCGGAGCCTGCAGGGTTGGTTTAGTCGCTTTAAATTAAAGTCCCCCACTGAAAATCAGTTTCGTTACTGAGTGGGTAGACTCTAAACGTGAATTTATGTATTTATTTATTTAACAGCGTTTCGGGTATGAGGATTTCCCCTTTTCCCGAAAAGCTGATATAGCGAACGGATTAGGAGCCACCAGGCCTGGTACTGGGTCTACTGTCAGTGGGAAATAGGGTTAATAATTAATATACTTGCCCCGAAACAGCCTGACAGATGCTATCGTCATAGATGAGTGATTGGTAGACAACCAGCGAGCCCCAATCTCAAATATCGATCTCTGATTGGCCACGGAAAACTTGCCTGAGACGAAAAAATATCGGTAAAGTTGTTTCGTAATTCGTGGCAAGTAAATGTAGCTGAGAGAATGTTGTTCATGTGAAAATAAGTATAAATAGCTATTTTCCGTACTAAAACAAGATGCTCTCACTAAACATCATGAATTTTTATAATGAAATTGTTTAGTAATACGTTATGATAAATTGTTTATGATAAACTGATTACTCATTTTGGTTCCGCACTAGACCAAAAATATAAAACTCAATGCTGCATTTTATTTCACATTGGTCATGTCTATATTACGAATGTATGAATAAAAGCATGACAAATTTATTCACTACTTACGATTCGATGTTATTCAAAATGTGCCAAAATGGTAAAGTAAAATTGTATACACATAACAGAAAGCGTATTGGCATGTTTTTCTTTTCATACACGGCTGTAAACAACATTGCATCATAATGAGAACGAAACTATTGCACTTGAACACCCCTCATTACAAACCCACTCATTGTGACAGGAAACACATGCTTAAATTTGAACAAGCATATCACTATTTACAAGAAACCCAATACGTTCAAGCAGCACCGAAAAGTCTTCGTGCTCGCTTGATAAATATGCATTAAACCTAGAAATAGCGTAATGGTCCAGCTATAGCTAGTATGCGGATATTTCCAATGGCTCTCCGCCAAAACCATAACAATAGCGGTCGTATAAAACGCGCCATCTCAACAATTGCCCCACTTGTAAGAAATCCTTTTTGCGAGGTCATGATTTTCTTATGAATGGCAGCTACGCCTTTACTTTACCTTCAGCCAAAGAGATTCAATTCAATTCATGTCAATTTGAGAACTTGCTTCTCTCTTTTCCCGGGGAAAATGTTGACTCTTTAAATTGATCACACAAGAGCAGTAGCACGCTAGAAATACGAAGAAGAAGGTAAAATATATGAAACCTTTCGTGATACGAACGGTTTTCTTTGGGTAGCGAAGTTTGGCTTTTATCCAGAATCGAAATCCAGGCTAATACAGTCAAGTGGCGGAAGGCAAAACGAAGCGTTTGCTTGGGTTCCTGTACACTTTGACACAAGTTTATTTTATTGAGTATGCGAGGAAGTTTTACTCTTGTGCGTAATAAATTAATGCCATCTGATGCCTCGTCGTATGTATACATTATTTTTAGAGATCTGATAAAATATACAATAGTTACAGACGATATTTTACCGTTGGGTGTAATGATAACACTTACACATCATTCACTAAGTCTGGTACTTCCGGTACCTTAGATATAGGCGGCCGTCTTTGTTGCTTATTATTTTTAGAAAATTTTAAACAATGAGTCTGACAGCAAAATAAACTCGAAATGAAAGTAGGTTTGCTTGTAGAACAATTGGTGCACTTGACATACAGCGCCATTACTAATTTGCTCCACACAATGTATTCATCTGCTCTTCATAGCATTCAATTTCAAAGGCTAGTGTCTTAATGCTATCTTCATCCCAATCACCATCTTTGTAAACACCCTGGTATAACACTTCCCCTTAGTGATGGCCTTGGCTCGACACTGTGTATACCTGTATTTACATGTCACAGCATCTGAAGTCACCACATCAAGCAAGAGCGACTCGCCAACGCAAATAGACCAAATGGACCGAGCCTGAATGCGCAGAGTTGTTTTAGCGCACAGTAAGCAAATGACGCGGGAAAACTCCTGTAAGAATTATTTCCCGTTTACAACCGTGTGGAGGGTCGGGGGCGGGAGAGGGGGGTAGAATATTCCCAAGGCATAGCTCAATGCTCTGCTATTGGACTGCCGGATTAGAGTGCGTAGGGGTGCATTGTGAAACAACAATACAATAAACAACCATGATAATTGTAAAGAACTCTGTAGTAATCAGGTAATTGCTTAAAACTAGATTGAAAAGTGTACACGAATCTCGAACAAGCTCACGTGAAAGAATCGGAACAATTGAAACGAGGGTGAAATTCTCAAATGATGCTCAATAACTACAGAACGCATTCTAAGAAAAATATGTACGTATTCACAGTAGTAGAGTAGCCCATTGGGAATCCAAGGTTGCTAAACCAATTGTTTTCTATATATGTTATTTTCCATTAAAAAAAATCCTCAACAACAACAACAGCGCGTGCTGGTATACAAAAAGACGACAATGAATACGAACCTTAATTTCCATGAAATACTACACATGATTTACTTTCAATGGAAGCGATAACAAAAACTACCAGTTCGCCTACATCGTCATGTATTTTCACCAGATTCGTCCGTTTCTACACAGCTCCAACTCATCTACGCCACTGGTACCTATAGCACCAATTAGTCACCCTGAACTCCCCATATGCCTAACTTCACACATATTTTATCTTACAAATCGACTGATAGGCTGAACGTTACCATCAGCCAGAGCAACATTCATCAAGTCTAGTGTAAATATAACCAGCCATACGGTTAGTTAAAAAAAAACTCCAACCGAGCAAATGTTTCCCATCACAGAATGTGACTTCTACATTAACGTACGCGATGCCAAAAATATGACGTCAATGGGCACGTGGTCGACTCATTGATTGCAGATAAATTTGAATACTGGCTTTGAGTGCCGGAACCGCGTGATGGGGTACCCCCCCCCCCCTTCTCCCCACTGCCACGCCCTCCTCCCCCCCAACGCCCACACGTAGCGTGTCAGCGTAGCTACTATCAATCATCACTGTGGCCTACTATGATTAATAGGTTGCGAATAGAAAGTTGAGGTAATTACGTGAAAAACAAGTAATATAGCTGATAAATGAATATGTGATTAAGATTGTATTGTATCAGAACTTTTTTATTTTTAAACGCTGAAAGTGGGGTAAAGTAGGATATAGAAGACAATACATTCTTCTACGTAGAAGGTGTATTGCATGCATGCATGGCAAATTGCCAATTGTTTACATTTTAGTAGCCCACCTTGCATGCTTTATAGTACTATCGTGGTGAAGCCATGCATGCGTGCATGTATGTGGGTGTTAAACTGCATTCAATCCATGCAGCACGATAGCCTAGCTTGAGTTTGTTGTAGGCTTCATGTCAATAATGATTATGAAATCGTGTAATAGGTAAATATATTAGGTGACAAAAAATTAAGAACAAAGATAGGACACAATCTGGTAAATACGTACGTAGCCTATAGTATTTATTTGACAATCAAAATCGATTAGGTGCGTATTTTCACTATTAGTGTAAATCACAATCGAATTCTACTGATTACAATAATATTCGAAATACTTCAGACATAATCTGTAATGCTTACACGAAACCACCTCGAGTGCTGAATTCTAATTTTGTTTATATAGTGTGGTATTGTTCATAAAAGATTACTTAACTGTTTTAAATAAATAAATAAATAAATAAATAAAATAAATTAAATAAATTAAATTGTGTTTGTTGCCTACCACTCAGTTCCAAGCACTGATTTTCATTACGTCATAATACCATTTATTATGTGCTTCCTTGCTATGACTGCTCCAAGCCACAAAGTCACCGTTTACGTATATTCAAGTATTAGTATTAGTATTAGTATTTCAGTATATTTTAAAAGAAGTATTCAAGTATAATAATAGATAAATTTTAGTCGATTTCGAAAGTTAAAAAACTCCAGCCCGTTCGGGGGGGGGGGGGGGGGGGGGGTCCGCAAAAATAAATCTAATACTTTACTAGTTTCAACTTTTTCTTTACAAATGTTTAATTCTGCAACTGAGTGTTGTGAGCGAGAAATAAACCAACGTATTCGCGGGTCAGTATATCCCTGTCTACAGGTGTACCTGTTGCTCTATGCTCGAGCATACGGGTGTGACGTCATCGCTCGTACTAACCGAAGAAACAACTTATTGGAAGTCACGTTATTGCTGAAAACATGACGCGGAAAAAAAACACAGCAGCGTCACAGCTCGACTACACACGATAGCTGCAAATAATGAATACTAATTAGTGTGTGTGTGTGTGTGTGTAAGTGTGTGCGCGCCATTCACATGCGTGTTGGGTGTGGACAACCATCAGTCGACTGAATGCGAAAGTGAGCACCGATTTAAAAATCAGGACGAATTATATCCTACTATCAATCGCCGCCATAGGAAGTAGCGTGGATAGATGGATTTGATTATATTTAATTTCTTAACTCATTTTTAATGTTCTTGATTGTTTTTTTTTATATTATTGCTATTTATGATTTCATTATTATTAATTGTTTGCAAAGTTCTATTTATTGTCCTCCTTTGTAAATCAGTTTTTATAACTGAATAGGATAGACATAAAATAAATAAAATAAATTAAGGATAGTTATAAATTTAGAAGAGAATGTTGGTCCTGGATTAAAGAATGTAAATGTAACCATGTCTGTTCTTGTATATTTATGTAAATAATAAAGATACTTCTACTTCCTTGTTGGAAAGACACGAGTTCAGAAGTTAAAACATGCAATAGTTGTATTTTGTGTGGCTCGTTGATCTTGTGGGTTTATTCCTGATTTCAATGCTGAGGATCTAAGGTTCGATTCACGGTTCTGATTGGAGTCTTTAAATTTCGGAAATTGAACAAAATCTATATCCACTTTACTGGCGATGTAAATGATGATTGTTTAGCTATGATATTCATAGTAACGTTTGAGTAGCTTTCGAACACTACATTTTATTAAAAACTGACCTTATAAAAAGAAAGAAATCAAATTTTGATATTCAAACGTAATTGTATTTTATGATGAAAGTATTTGATTGTTCTGATGATACATACGTACGTACGCGTGCATATTCTCACAATTGTTGTTTTCATCCGAAATTCTGCTATCAGAAAATTTGGTACGCACTTTTTGTACACCTGTATTTTTATTGCCATTATGCCTGATAAAAGGAAATGTTCGTCAATAGAACTGCTGGAAATGGGAAATATGAAGAAGTAATATTCTGGTGAAATTGACGAAATAAAAACAGTTTTCGATAGACACAAAACAAAAACAAATAAACAGTATGGTTACAAACAGTAAAATGCAACCCTATAAAATTGAAGTTTTTGATACTTTGGAGTTTTTGATACAATTAATTTCAGTGATTTCTAATTTATATTGCCACAAACTGAAACATAAATTAGGTGCATGTAATAACTTTAAATTACATGCGCGGTCCCACCATTGAGCCTATCCTTGCGGCAGCACATGTGAAGAGATAACTAAGTGAAGAATATGTCAGATATAATAGACCAGACATCATAAAGTAGACACTAAAGAAAAATTTAGATTTACAAGTTTCTTGGCTAAGCCATTACATGTTAAAATATTCCTTTTAATTTAAGCTGACATTAATTACGATGCAAATACATTACTTTTTAATCACTTTGGACTGACAAACAAATTTAAGTGTTGTCAGGTGTGTTTCAAGAATGCCCCAAGATTACATATTTTTACAGACCTTTGATGAAACACTCTCTATTCTTATTCATCATTAATTTGGCCATTCCCATTCGTAGCAGTACATGTGGGCGTACTCACTCAAAGAAGGCCGACTTAAATCATTTATAATTCCCATGTAATTGACTTGAAGACGCGGCAGCAATCACGCGCAACTAATCGCATTTTGAGTGATTTTACGAACAAACAATTCGATCTGGTCTCGAGCGACTCGACCAACGGTCTAGAACGTATCACGTTTGCGCATGCGCACACAGGACTTTAAATTCTCCCGACGTTTCGTCCTAATGCCGGACAGAACTCAATTGTCTGCAAACCCATTAAATGTTGAAAGCATTTAAAATAGCATTCCTAAGATTAAAAAGAAAGGTCCGTCCGTGCAGTGGCGTAGATGCTGATGTAAGAGCCGGCGAGTTGCGACATAAGTTTAAATATATCTTAGTGTGTTCTACTACGCTGGGGTGGTTCGTGCATAAAACATATCGAGCACGTGTTGAATGAAGGACGAGGTCAAGCGAGATCCACGTGGCAAACGACGCATTGTTTTGTTTTAAATGAAACGCAACGTGTTTGTATTTAAATATGCACTTTTGAGAAGATCATAACAAAAGATAAAAACAAATTTAGTTGAAGCGTATATGCTCAAAAACGATATATTTTAGTGTGTAACTTTTCTCCATACATCTGTTTCCAAAATAAATCTGGACAGGGGGTGGTTCTGGTTATAGACACCAATGTTCTTGTTCAAACAGAGTTTGCTACAATAAACAATATTCTTCTACGGACTACGATGGCTGGAATGTTCTCTGTGAAATAATCAACTTCTGGTTTGGATTGGTTCTTATATTTAACATGGTGGACCCTGGATCAGCGGGCACTGTATCCATATTATTTTCTTCACATTTTTAAAAATGTTCTTTTCCAACAGAGTTTCACAACCGAACATATGAGTGTAAGTTTGTTTACCTATCTTGGAAAAGCGGATATGGGGACGATCGCACACCTTGGTTGAAAGTTATCGGGGTTGTATATAACCGCGAGAAAAGGATTCGAAGGAACGTATCTTGAAAATGGTCATCCAATAAGCAATAACCAATTTCGAATATCAGCTTGGTATTGCCAATTGTAAAAAAACAAACTTTAACCCAGGAAAAAGTTGTTCTTGTAGAATCATTATTAAAAACTGTACAATATCATGACGTACACTGTAAATACTTGACAAAGATACTTTAGTTAATCTGCTTTGAGATAAGAATAGTGACACTGATCACACTATAGGTCGTTTAACGCCCGTTTAGAGTTGTAAACCAACATTTTCTGAAGAATAATAGCCAGAGAAAAACAAAACAGTTTTATTATTTACCGCCATTTACAACGAATTGAAAAGAATAACTGTTTTCGTTTTATCACATGTACTAACAGGGACGAATATAGAAGAGATAGTCGAAATAAAAAACTATGAAGTCTTGAAGTACGTTTGTATGGTGCGGTTGGTGCCTATACTACTACGGAATTTGGGAGATGTTATTTTATTATTGATAGCAATTGTTGGCAAGAGAATACAGCCATCCTGGGTTTGATCCCCATTCGGGACCCATTTTTACAGCAATTGTTACCATACGTTGCCAGCTCTGGTGATCACGCAATGTTGTGCATGGAAACCTGGGTTTATTTCCTAGTTAGGATTCGGTTTTGTAATTTCTAGTTACCACTCCAACAAGTCTCCAATGTCTGATAAGGTAGCCTGCTGTAGTTGTACTGTGTCCTTCCTTAAACACTGACCACGAATCCTAGACACGTTTGTCACCAAGGTTACATTCCTATACCATGCTAGCGTAGCCATGCCTATACGCCACTGGTTATGCGGCGAAATGTTTACGATTATGTTCGATGTCGGGGTAAGCGAGATTGTTACGGGTCTCATAAAAACAGATTTATTTTGTGGTCTTCTTAAGTAGGCTGTAAGTGCCTATGTAAGCTATAAGCGAATACTACATTATCACACGTAGGCAGCATCGTTAAAGGATATATACAACTCTCTATTCAGCATGCAAACGAACTTCCTCACTCTTTGACCTATATAATATAACCGCCAAATAATTAACAGATCTGGAGCAGTCGCTACGTTTTTCTAGAGGCTAGTTTAAGCGTGTGGACGTTATTGCATGTGAGACTGAACAAAGCCAACAAAATGCGTTTTTCTACAATCGACGCCAGGAAGCAATATATGTAGTTTTGATAGAGATAGTAAGTAGTTAAGAGTTATTTATACATTTACTGGTGCATGGATGTACTTATTCGACACCCACTAAATTCAATCGTTAAGCTTTAGTGATGTTGTAAAATTAGCTTTATTCTGAAATGGTGGAAAGTTGTTCGGCTACCACATGTTGGTGCAGGAATTAACATACCAAAGTTTTCTTTTAAACTACTAAAACAAATGTTAACATCTTTTTATTTGTTATTCCCTTTGTTATTATAGCCAGAAAAGCTAATTTTCAAAATATAGTGTACATTATAAAACTATCGTTCCAATTGGTTAAACACGTGTTGTTTCTTCAATGACTGTTCAGAACTTTGATTGAAGTTTCCTAATCATACATTCTATTTTTATCTACCTACACTATAGGCCTACAAATTACTTAGTAATTTTGTGAAGTGATCACATTTTGATACAACCATTATTATACAGACATATACCAAGTTCAGTGTGTGGTGGCAAATCTAACAGTAGGTATACGCGCTTCAATCCCCCTTCCCCAACCCTCCTCAGCCACCCCCACTATTCCTCTTGTCAATTGAGAGCTCCTCTCCTTGGGGCTTGGGCTATGACAAACCGGCGTTCATGTGCGTAGTAACGTTGCGCAAAAACGTCGCATGCAAACGTTATTGAAACTACATTAATTAAAGTCGCTTCGAATAACCATGACATAGGTTGCAATACTTCACTGTCACTTATAATACCCGGCGCCAGTGCAGATCTTCACAGTCATAATCAAACCAATTAGACGACCCCAATCTGTCGAGGTCAACTCCTGAACAATATAACTTGACTCTAGTTTGATCAAATTAACCTTGATCGACGCCGGTCTAACAAATTATTTCTCAATAAGCCTTAAGCTATCGGGGGACCTACTTTATTAAAACGAGAATTATTCACTTGATATTAATACTACAAGACGTATACTTATATACACACTGTTCGATGCGTAAATACAGGTAAGTCTATTAGAAAATAAGGACGAGAATAGCATGCACATTAGCAATAGGTAGAAGAAACGTGGCCAGGCTTTTAAAAGAAATTACACAAGTGAATATGGAAATTAAGAACTGGTTTGCCACAGAGAAACATGACTTTTCTAAACGTGACATGCAATTAGTAGACGTCATGGAGGAATTAACGGAAATATAGATGACGTACTTACTTCTTGGCTTTTGAAAGACCTTAACAAACGCGATTGAAAGTGTTGAAACTTTAAAAATAAAAACACCAGTAATAAATCTATGGTCAATTGGCTTCTAGATTGTGTTCAGACGTTGTGGGAAGGGTTGGGAGTGGGCAGTGCTAGCTATTAAATTATGACACAATCTGAACAATATGGATCTCGTGCCCAAATTCGTTGTGGGTCCTGAAGATCCTAGCTTTGTAGGATAGCCTGGGGATTTAGCCCCCCAGCGCATACAACAAGTAAATAATTTGTATTTGCATTTGCTCGCGTTTTTGTCACCATTTAAACTTTATGTGAATATTTTTATTAGTTTCGTCTCGTACTTTAGCATGCACTGCGTGAAATATAAGAAGGGAACATAATAGTAGACTATATCACCCCCCCCCCCCCCCTCATTCGTCATTTCCATGCGAATAGGGCAAGTAGCCAAAAATCTACTCGACAGGTTTAGGTCAGTGAACAGCAGGAACAAACACAAATCAAGAAGACCGCATACGAAACAATTAAACCACTTCTAAATATACACACACAAAACGTACACGAAGAGCGTCCAGGAAATGTTTTAAAATATTGCAGCAAGAAAAAATGTATTTATTTATAGATATTAATATGAACAGTGTGCAATGGGGCAAGTATTTTAATGTATGTGTTGTACGAAAATAGCATATCCTACAAAACAGAATATATTTCTAGGCTACATAATAACGACAAAATTTGTGAGAGATAAAAGGTGAATTACACACATTTAAAATTAATTAAGATTATGTATTCGTACAAAAACAAAAACAGTGCAGCAGCCAGCAGGATGTATATACATATAATTGTATTGAACATAACCGGCTACATGATGCAAGTCTTAAATCCATCGTACCCATGTATTACAAGCCACTCCCTGTTTACTGTTTTACTCAAGTTTTTGAAGACAGTGTGGTCTATGTGTGGTACTGTTGAGTTTCTTTGAACATTTATAATAATTCAATTTTGATTTTTGTTTTTGTATGATAATTTGTCGTAACAACAACAAAAATCTCTGACATTCTGCATAGCACGATACTAAATCTTATGTAACTTTTTGTTATTATTTGTTATTATAATTATAATTAGGGCGTAACGTAACTGTAATGTCTATGCAATGATGCACAAGATATCAGGATTGAGCAGCAAAATTCGAAGTTGACTTCTATGACAAATGAACGCAAGTTCGCACAGTTGACACCGCAACAGATTATCACCTGTTGTAATGATTGCATGAATCTTTGTAGGTAAACAAAAGTTCATTTTTCCTGCGATTTTAAATTTCACTTTTTTTCTATGGCAATTTTATTTCCCATTGTGACCCTACCATGCCTCACCCCTATGTAGAACATTTTAAATCGATACTTTCTGACAACGCGGAAATTTATGGTTTAGCTTAAGGAATTAATAGGTTTTAGAAAGAAAATTCCAGATACCTACACGGTTTAAAAACCATCAGCTGACAGCCTTGGTAATATGAACCAAGATTAAATTTAGTATTATTTTTCGCGCGCACCACCTACACACACGCATAACGAATTCAAGCTTGTTGACTGACGTATTATATATACTTGAATATACTTTCTTTAAATGTATAAGGAAGCTCGTGACGCAAAGTGTCGGTTCTATTCCAAAACGAGTTATCAATATCATTTTGAGACAACAACGTTAGATAACCGTCAGAACTAATCAAAACATTTCAAATTGGTATTCGTTGATAGTTTTTAAATAACGATCACAAAGATTTACCGTGTTTACTTACAACTGGGTCGAAATGTTATTTTGTGAAGAATCATGTATTAGTTTTGACAAGATGACGGTTCAATCCATTGGAAATTACACAACAAAAGAAAAAATCAATAAAATGTACACAAATATGTAATGCCAAATAAGTGAAATATAAGTCCACGCATAAACAGATATATATACATCACTTGTTATAGACCTTATGAGAGTTGAATGGCATAATTATATCATTAACATTGATTTTGTTTTTAGTTTCAGTTTCGCACTTTGATGTAAAGTCTCGTAGAGTCTGCCAGTACAATAATTAATTCCTTCCCTCCTATTTGGTAATCGAGGCTCTTAATGATGTAATGTAATTGCAGATGGTGATGAAAAGAAGTTGAAATCAAAGTATCGAATCGAACTTCAGTAAACAGCGATAGGGTATATCAATTTCGTTAGGCAAACATCCTACCGCATCTCAAAAGACCGCGAAACTTTTACTTACCAACCTCAGAACAAATACCAACGTTCTTTCCGAATGGAAGGTTGGCAGCGATTCTGTTGAAACTAAAAAAAAACAAAAAAACACGCAGGTCAAAATACTCTCAACTTCCTAAACGTCTGATCACAATGTGATTGGATTTATTCCAACCACGTCTCCAATAAAACACTTGAACTTGTTTATCCCCATTGCCTAGCTTTCTTCATAAGCTGAGCTAATGTCCCCGTCTGTCTATACAACACACGCACACGTGCACCTAAACACGGCTGTCACGCTGGATTAGGTTCACGAGACGTCCAATTTAGAAATCGTGCAATCTTGGAACAAAACACATCTTTATGGAAATTGATTTTTTAATTTTGATTTTTTCCTTATTTTTTTCTCGAACAGAAATTGATTTTTTTCTTTTCCATTTTTTCCATTTTGTATTGCTTTTGGGGATCACTCAATACTGTAGTTTGCTACAGAAATTGATTTTTTATTTTAATTTTTTACATTTTGTATTGCTTTTGGGGATCAGTATTAATACTGTTTCCTACAGAAATTGATTTTTCTTTTTCATTTTTTCCCACTTTGTTTTGTTTTGGGGGATCAGTTAATACTGTTGTTTGCCGCACATAAACTGATTGTTTTCTTTTTCTTTCTAATAGTTTCAATCTTGTATTGCTTTTGAGAATCACTTCGTACTGGGTTTTTCAATATATTCGCTTCTAATACGAATAATAGGTGTGTTGAATTTAAACTTACAACATCCAACCAGCACGTTCAGGGCCGCTTTCATCCAACTTTTAATCCCGGGATGAGCCATTTATGTACGAACAAACATGGAGACTGCGTAGAAGACAATTCATACATTTGTATGTAATGTGTGTTGATTGGTTACCAATCCGAGATTTGTAAATCCAAGATTAAAGCAATGTTTGGTGAATTCGGACCTAAAACCAAAGATTATACTGACCAAAGATGTATCTTTCCTATACGGCGTGGGCAAGTTATTGAGAAGATAAGGATATAATTGACACACAAAATTCCGGTTCTATTCCTACTCTGCGTTTTGAGTCAATAAAATTTGAAGAGAGGGGAGGAACATATTGTGAATACATCATTTTATTCGTATTCCTCCCTATTATCAATGACTGCCATCGTTTTCACGCGTAACAGTTTCGCTGAGAATAAGGTCCAGTCGTATAACTACTTATTTGTCGAATAGCTTGTTTTCTCCATGACAACGACCAATCAAAACTCTTGAAATCCTCCAAATTGCTAATTGCTACAAATAATTTTCCTAATAGGAGATTGTGAGGAAAATAGCTTATGAAGTTATGAGGATCTAATTAAAACTAGTTACGAGAAAGTTGGGTAATAGTTTCCAACTAGAACTGTGTCAGAGTCAGGGAATAACACACCTGTACCCGTATGCGATGTCGCCCGTGTTATCGGGGTCTGATGACCCCGGCAATCACAGCACCCGTATCACCCGTTGATCAGTCACACGTGCTTAGGTTATCTCAACTTATCTGACTACAGAACATCTGTGAGGCGACGCTTCATGTACTCGAGCATTTGTTGCGCATTGATTGAAACAATTAGACGAAGAATTGGAGCTATACCATGCACAATTACTCAATATTGACAGAGATCAGAAGCAAGGGTTATCGTTATAAAAGTATCGATTTTGTATGTAACTCATTCTTCGTCATTATTGTGTTTATTATACGTGTAATGGTACATTTTATGAACAAATCTAGAATCCATGTTGTACCGGTATTAGAACCAAATTTTCGTTATGTTTACTAAATACTGTGTTTGAGTACTGAGTACCACTGTGTACTCAGTGTACTGAGAAGGAAATACCCTAAAAGATCTGTCTCATATCGCAAATGATTAAAAAAAAGTGTGTCACGAAAATACACATGCACCTAGACTAGAAAAAAAATGAACACAAAACTAGATGATGAAAACTACCGAGAAAATGTGAAGACAACAAAGCCAAGATTGACAACACTGACAACACTGATCAGTGATCATTGTGCATACCCAATCATTGGCATCATTGGCATCATTGTAATATCCAATTCATAAGACGCAAGCAATGCCAATTCGCAACAAAAATTAAACCAACAACATTTGTATTCATCATAATACCATGCAAGAGGTTAAATGCATTTATTTGTGTCATCATCAGCAATACTGCCTTGAAATTGAGAACGACAAGGATTATGTAAAACAGACCCTCCATTTTTACAGCAATCAAATGACCAACACTGCAGTTTATTGACAAGCAGCCAAGAAACGATGACAAACAATCGATTAATCTGAATCGATCGTTGATTTGAATGATTTTATCACCACCTCCCATGGCGTGATAATGAGATATAAATCTTGTGGCAGTAGCAATTACACGAGCCAACGGGATGAAAGATAGTTTGTTACTTAATAACAATCGAGCTTGGCTTGTTTATTATATTGGAAACGATTAAAAAAAGAAGAGTTGTTTTACTTTTCAATTATCGAGCGATCATTGTTCCAATTAAGCTCGGCGAGTGTAGGCCATGCAGATACGATACGGAGATTGATTCTTGTAATGGAGCCAGCTATAGCTTATGTATCCTTCGGAAACTAGTCCAACACAATTTAAGACGGTGCATGTGATATTGAAGTGTCAATATCGTTAATAACCACATACATCATTAACGCAGTGTTTTAAAACTAACCTGTTTTCATCAAGATGCAGGTGAGTCCTACGTGCCGTACATTGTATAGATTTGTTTGGCATATTGATCCTACAATTTAGGATATCAAAAGAGAGGACTGGTGATAACATTTAAAACATAAGTCGTTAAAAACATTGATCTATCATTGAAACTATCGGACGTATTTGTAATTGTGTATAGTAGTATTTGATGTCTAAAATGCAGATTGGAGACGTATTTTAAAAATCATGTAAAGGTATAATATTATAACGATCGGACTACTTGATCTTAACGAGAAATTAGGTAATGGGAACCCAAGGTCGCAAATTATCCCCAATGGATCTGTTCCAAGTACATGTTAGGGACTCGAGAGGTAAAAAATTAAGTTGGTAGTATAGAACGCAAAGTTTAAATGATATGATTGATTGTTTAACCAATCTGTAGCCGTGGATGTAACTTGTTTCCAGAATTGTACCTATCTGTCAAGTCATCAGAAAGTTTCAATTTGGCAACCTGCTGTGATTAGCATCACCTGCTAAACCCTCGTCGACACGAGAACTGTGTAGACTAATGGAGACGCGAGCATTCACATCCACTCTTGGTCGGCGGCCAAGGTAAAGAGTAAAGACAACTCTCACCCCTTGGATCAAACCTCAAACGTGGTTATGAATGAGGTCCGCGTTTAAATGTCGTGTCGAACCCCTTCTCGGGCATCAAAGTAAATAGTGAGCATAGTGAAGAAATTGGCACCGAAACATGGACTTAAAATAGTCCGACGAGTATTTTTGTTGTATTTATATTTTAGCTGACGGAAGTAGCATAGTGTTTTATTACTTAGACACTACACTCTGAAGGATTACGAAAGAGCTAGTTTAGTTAGAGTGGTGTTTTGGTGGCGTGGTTTGCTCTCAGTGGGGCTAGGACTTGACTGTGTGGCCGATGGAAGCTTGCTTGAGTATCTTTGCCCTTGCTGTCAACTATTACAACCCTTGGCCATTTGAACACATTCAAGTAAAGAAAAGATACAACTCACTGAATCAGCAGGTGTATACGGTGTCCTACGTTGCGTGTATAAATTATGACTTGGGCATCAACTTTATGCATTGTATCGACTCTCGATCAGTATCGTTGAAAAAATATGACAAGTCCTGATGACATCATCGTCGTCATCATCATGTTCATCGTCATCGTCATCTTCATCATCGTCATCGTCATTAGGGAGACCAAGTTTGTGTTTCAGTCGTACCAATGGCTGCTGAGAAAACCGATTCCATGGAGACATTGCTGCTTTCAATATGTGTATTTCAAATTTCAAAGAAACCAAATAAATTAAAAAAATAATTAAATTTTAACTTTTACATCCGTTGTTTTACTAATTTTTAACTATTGTAAAGATTCACGATAATTTATTGATGTGAAGTATAAGTGCCAGAAATCGTTTTAATGATAAATAGTTTAAATACTTTGATACCTACCTCGAAAGATCGATCAAAGTTCATTGCCACCAAGTGTATTGTTATTGTAAAAGGATGTACTGTGCGTATACACACGTAAAGTTTATTTATATAGCTTTGCCAAATGATTGTCCGCGACAATTGCAAAGAATGATCAAGATGTGATACGAGGCCTTGCTTTCTATTATAATGCCTTGGCCCAAGAGAACATCGCTCTGAACGAATTAAACAATCCAGGGGTCACGATATGTAAGCCAAACTGAAGTATTATTATTAATAACTTGAAGCTGAATCTAAAGATATACTGGCAGCTGAAGAGGAACTTCTTTTAAATGTTAAGCATCTTGCTTAAGGATATAAGAAGGTGGCTTTCCTTTCCAGTCCAAAGTAATAATAGTACATTTAAAGACATTGATCTGTAAAACTAAGCCTAATTGCCCCCTATATAATTTACACATTATAGAATTTAACAAAAACGTCGCCCCATATAAATAAACACGCATAATACGAGTATACACGCTTCTAAATCATAATATTTGGGTATCAAATCAAACAAATTACATTGTAACTACACCTAAATTTTTCGTAATATTTCTGCACTTCCATTGTATGGCAGCAAGCGTGATTGTATTTGTATCGGAACATCAGACTCGTTCTGGTTTGGGTGAAATCAAAATGCTTGTGTCCCGGGCACTAGCCTAAAAAGTGAGAATTCGCGACCTAGACCCTGGTGAACTGCCAGTGTTTATTATTATATACATGGAGGAAAACCATAGTTAAACTGCATAAGGATTTAGAGACGCCCTTTATTCTTCAATATAATCATTGCTTTGCGATGAGAGAACTATAAATTGTCCTGATATGGCGTAAAATGGATTCCTAAAAGCAAAATATATATAGTACAAAAACATTTTTAACGGTAAACCCAATCCAACGTATATTTTCACAAAATAAATGGTAAAAATGTTAAAAACGTTAAAAATGTTTTCGAACTAGACATTTTGCAACTAACAAAATCTAAGAAATCATATATATATAGCACATGGCGAAAGCAACAAAGCCTTTTACGGGAGTCATGTGCAGACGTGAGGGCTGAGGGTAGTTGGGTAGTTTGGGTAGTAGAGGGCGGGGGGGGGGGTATTACCTTTGATGCAAACTGTACTTGAAGTAACTCGGTTCATCCTGACCGAACAAAACAAAGCAAGTACCCCCAACAAAGAGTTGCTTTTAAATCCTATGTTCTATGCACCATTTTCAAAGCGAGTTCCGTTTGACAATCACACGTATAATTATCTAAGTCGTGCTTTGCACTGGAGCGCTCACGCTTTACGTAATAAGAAACTAATTTACTTGCTATGTAATTAAATTAAAGTCATGCGCACAGATAACTGTGAAAAGCTTAAATTATTGTTCAAAGGGCTGTATGAGCCATACCAGGTCAACCAGAATAGAAAATGTACGTCTCTCCTGCTACATGTGCTACAACTACATGTATATCAAACCAGCAAGCTAGTAAAGAACACACATAAGCCCACAAGACTGCAGTACAAATGTAACTAGAAGATTTCAGATATAGTAACAAGACAATAATCGGGTAACCAATTATTAATTTTAGCTGCACACCATACTTATCTCTTATATATAGGGCCTACGGCATAAATTTTTGTGAAACCGTTCACGCATAAACAGGCGTGTAAATATGAGTAATATGCATATATGCCCAAATGCAAATTCATTTGCGATAAGAACGAATTTTCTATTTACAAAAAACACAAGGAATTAGATAAAAGATAGAGAAAAAGAGAGAGAGGTAGACAGTATAACGAAACCAATAATAAAAACACCAATACAAAATCAGTAAAATTTCGCAAAAAAGATAATTATTAGAACATCTAACAATTAAAGAAACATAAAATGGATAGACGAAGAGGCATAAGACATAAAACATAAAATAAATTGATGCAATTAATTCACACAAATGTAAAAAGACAAAACGTACATAACTTATCAGTCACTACTACCAAATGCAAAATATATATCCACATTGCGTTAGAGAAGACCTATAATCGATATATTCTAGTAAATACGAACTATAATAAGCATGGATGTGGTTTCATTTCACACATCATCTCGATTAGCTTTATTACGAAAATATGAGACATTATGGTCAAATATCATCATCATCATCATCATCATCATCATCATCATCATCATCATCATCATCATCATCATCATCATCATCATCATCATCATCATCATCATCATCATCATCATCATCATCATCATCATCATCATCATCATCATCAAACTAAAATCATCCCGAATTTACATATACTTGTCCCAAAACAACAACCTCATCGATGCGTTCATCAAAGACGATTGGCCAACCAGCGACCGGTATTTAAAATTGGGGCTCGCTGATTGGTCACGAATCACTCGTCTATGACGACCGCATCGGTAAGGTTGCTTCGGGACAACTGTTATAGTCATCGTACAACAACTTCGGTAATGCTTCCGTCACGGTGGCTAATTCAGATACCTGCTCGGGTTGGCCGAGACCGTAAACACGTCATTGATTGATGACGAAAGCATTACCGAAGTTATTGTAAGACGACTTTAGTGTCTTCTCCGCGTTGCTGCATTGTATGACGTATTCTTTCTCCGCGTTATGTCTGCAGCATTATGGGTTGAGACGCCGCCAGACCTGACCACAACACAACAGGTAAAGGAAAACCCACCGCAGACGCACCAACACATGTAATTTTGAAATTATCATACTAATACATACAATTCAAAGTAATTACAATATTCCAAGAACTCTATACATGTTCACCCATACATTTATCACCTATTAAAAGACCCGAGCCATGTGTGTGTTCTATGAAGTAAGTTGGCATAACACATTTATTTGGAGTTCATTCATAAATTTTTAACCATACCACAAAATTCGTCAACAGTTTAAAGGGTTTCGCAAAACTTGGTGCATTCTAAGAATCACCGCAACCACGATCAATTTCATTCACATCTTTCTTCGCTGCATAGTAAGGAAACAGAGATTAATTCTAGGAAGTGAGTGTGTCTGGGTGAGTGATTATTACTCCCGGAGAAATTATTGTTTCCGTTCATTCGTTCAGTTCCGATTTCACGTGCTTAAGAACGTTCCGAAAGGTAAAAGCGAAATCCCCTAGAGCCCATTTACTCAAATAATCGTAATTGTCAGTCTTCGAGCTCTATCCGGGATTCAAACGCTGCTACTATTTACCTTCAAATAAATAAATAAATTTGAATTTACTGTCTACAACCAGTTAAATGAACGGATTTTTTGTGGGGGACATTTAACCATAAAAAAATAGTAATAACAATACAAAAATATTAAAAATGATATTAATCGTGTCCTTAATTCAACTTATCTACACAATATTTAATTAAGTTGCCGTTTATGAATGGAGCAGGTGGGACTGTGTCGAAAGATATCATTCTCATGCAACGTATTTTTAAATCTCGTTGTTTGGGTCGACACAAGAATTCCACGAGAATTCAATTCAATTTTTATTATATTCTTTTCTAAAAAATAATTAAGTAGAAATAACACAAAATTCATTGACAACATATATAAATGAAAAGAAGCACACATAGGATCACACCTCGTGTGTGGGCTGAATAATAAATAATGTTTGTTAATAATAATCCAAACAAAATGACAATAGTTCATGATACATGAAAAGCAGAACACGCGAAGTTGACCAATCTACTGTACTTTCCTAATTGCATTTATGATTACACAAACAAATAATTAAATTTGTATTTGTATTGTCTACCTTCTCAGTTATACGAAGCAAGAACTGATTTTCACCGTTTACTTGTACACCAGTATCATACAGTCACGTTCCAAAGCTACAGAACCCCAACCCGAAACGGGAATCGATCCCTGATCCTTTTCCATTGGAAGCAGGCTGGAATAAACCCAAAACGAGCTATCCAAACACACACAATTTTCCTTTCCGTCCATCTGTTTATTCTGCATTGTTTACTAAATACAACAGAGCGAGATATAAAGCATTGTAGTGACACCATCAGTCACAGCTGGACCGACATCCCAGTCCAGCCTAGTTCATGTGTCTGTCTGTCTATCTGTCACAAGCAGTGATTCATCTGGCTGGTTGGTGGGGGCGTCTGTGAGAGGACCAAAAAAAGAATGGGGAAGTGCTTTCGACAGGATGCAGAGCGGATGCTGCAGGGAAGAGGAATCATGGAACCACACAAGCCTGGGACCCCTGGATTCACCGTCACAAGGGGACTTAGTGGCTGACGCAAGCGAGAAGCAGAACTGGACCATATAGTGTTTCTCAAACTATGAGGACGAGGCGAAGCAAATATACTGGCCACGCTGTAAGAAGCAAGGTGTCCCCTAAAATTCTGAGAAGAGACGGTCGCTCCACACGGTCTATTTCTACGATATTCACCTCGAGATTGCCCGATAGCTCCATTGTTATTGTGCACTGTATTGACTGCACCAACCTTGAATGGAATGCGACCCCACCACGTCTGACAACATGCAGGCGATATTATCACTACAATACCTGAGGCAGGAGAACGGGATACAACTAGATTTAGGTAGGTAGTTGTCACACGCGTCACTTCACTATTATATAATCCCTGACGACAACACCTTGCAAGTTAACGCGACGCGACTATACATATGTGAGGCGACTCTACTTGTTACCCTATTTCGGAGCGGTTAACAATTTCAGTATGTTTATAACATGCCAGAGCATATATAGTATAGTGCGCACTAGCGAACATACAACACACTTGTCGTTGGTGGAGTATTATTAATTTGTTACTAATTAATGGTATTTCAGGTGTTGCGATTTTCTTGCATAGGTAACTAACATCTTGCAATGTGAGTGGGGTGTAATAACTTCCAAGACATAAGGATTGGGTATAAAAGTTTGAGAAGCAATGGAAGGATGCTGGAATTTGGTCTTTGAGTTTCCGTCTCTTATTTTGGCAACTATTCTAATCGAGATCATTGGTAACTGGGTTTAGTGATATATGAAGATTTAAAACCGCCATAATTATGATATCCATGGCCAAACCAGGATTCGACGTTAATCGTTGTTTGCTAAACCAATGCTTAATCGACCACGTATGCAAATTAATTATTAAAAAAATCATAACAATAGCTATGGCAGGTTCAGAATGTGCTTCTATGGGCTGTCAAAAATCAAAACAAATAACATTTCGTGTTTTCTGAAGTACGAGCTGACACCCTAAAATGCTCTTCTCGCATTTGAACATCTTTTGACGTGCTAGATCTAATTTTAGACAACCTCCTATTCTATCCCCACATATATGTATAGAACGCAGCCGTCGCCATGGATGAAGACAACACTAGCAAATGTCTCCCCCTATCAAGGAAGACAAATGTTGAAATGGAGAGCAGAGATATTTTTGTAAACGAATGCAAAGGGTCTCTCGCAACAGAAGAAGAGAATATAATGGTAATTTGGAGAAGATATTCGTAACTTTTAAACTCAATTATACTAGAGATCGCGGTATTGTTTACTGTAAACATGCAGCCATCCATAGTATACAAAAATGTGATCATCCGTAGGATAAACCATCTATCTAGTTTGTTAAATAAAAATATCAACATTTTCTTATGGGTGACCTGTGCACTTAACAAGTCACAATTATTATTCTACTTTCGACAAGACGATGTTTACTATCTTACCCGTGGTGAGCTTACAAAGTATGATTGCTGTGAAGTACCTACCATATTATTGCTATTTTCAACCTTGTGTATTACCTAACGACGCACTGAATCGCGCAGTCTTAGAAAACCATTCAACTAGATGATGAAACGCGAATGCAAATCACGCAGATCCCTCCTTATCTTTTGGTATAGTATATGAGTATGACAATAGCTGATGCACATAGCAGCACACGTTCACGCCAGTGTCAAGTGACGGAAAACCACATCGCACCAGGAAACAAGTGTTTGTCACTCTCTCTCTCTCTCTCTCTCATTATCATGTAGATCCTTGGTATCCTCTGTTGGTTGGTTCGTTGGTGTAATGAGGAAGTGGGAGAACCTCCGTCGCTCTGTTTGTTGGCAGAGGAGGAAAGTCCAACATACATACGAGATGAGAGCAATTGACAAACAAGTTCGGTGCTGCAGTATGTGATGAGTGCAGATTGCGGCAGTTACTTGGAGAACTATTCTGTTCATTCTCGAGATAGGCTTCAAAAGAATTGCTTAATTGACCTTTAGGGATAAGCGTTTGCTGTGAATATAAAATGTTGCATACAAATGTTTCGGGAAAACCTGGGAAACAACTTGATTAAATTGATGGATGATGAATGATTCTTGTTGCTTTACGTTTCCGTTATTGCAATCATGCTATGTTCGAGGCGATGAGAAGGAGTTATATATGAAGATGAAGAACATGCACAACAAATCCATGACTTATGCGGGATTTGAGCCCATGTCCCTAGGTGGCATACGATTAGGACCTGCGCCCTAACCGCATGGTTGAGCCACCCCGGTAAATAAGTGGAAATCCACACAAAAAATCGTGAATATGCTGTTTTTAGAAATTTTTAAAATTCATAAAACTTTATGTAACTGTAATTACTTTTTCTATTCGGTATGTGTTAATTTTCTTTAAACATAGACGCATCGGTGCTTTTAGTTGTACACTTAGGATCTATACAACACATTAGATACGTTCGTTCACAAATCAAAGACGACCAAGCAAAACACAGCGCGCTAAAAATGACCGGGCGTCGTGTGGAGCCACAAAAACAGAATAAGAGTTGAAAGGGGGAATTAGATAAACCCAATTGTATGTTTTAGAAGTAGACTACACACTGAGGCTGGGGAAAACCCTAACTTGATGCCTTTGGCGGTAGTCGGTGAGCCCTATTGATAAGTAATAATATTAATATAAATCCCCAAATCAGTAAACCCACAGAAACTAGCTTCCGGCATTCTACGGTCAGTTTCGTAGCCTTCTGGAAACGTTGAATCGACAACCCCGTAATTTGAAGGTCGTGGTACTGAAGATTATATAGATTTGTTTTGAAACCACGCAATAAAATTAACGGTAGAGACCGCTCAAGATACTGAAACAGTTATTCATATCTGGGAGTTGGTCTTGTATCTGCTACACAATGAATTTAATAACTTTCAATTTCAAATATTGTAATTGTTACGATTCGATATGAATCTATTTTTTAATACGTCGAAGAGGTATCAAGATATCTTTAAACATTATTTCCACAGCATTAAATTAAGCACATTATAAATGTGTTTAACACATAATCCCAAATAATTAAAATTTCGATGTCAAAGTGACTCCTTCCTTCATATGGGACATCACACAATGTCAGTGTGATATTTATGCGAGTACACTGCCCTATAATATTCACTATACGATCATTAATGAATCCAATAATTTGTTATCACAATAATATGATTGCACACATTATTTGCACGCCAAACATTTTCTCGCAGCTCTGCGACATCACACGAGAGTCGAACGTTGAACCAGTACCAAAGATTCTGGGTCAAGCTCAAGAACGGCAATTACCATATCCATTGTTCTAGTTATCCCCAGTAATATAAGCCCTACCCAAATTCTGTGCGTGGCGCCAACCGCCAACCAAGTATCACTATCAACAGAGCATAATTTATACCGTCTACCCAACTCCCATTGAGTAGACCTGCAGGCTGGTTCGTTCCTAAGACGAGTACCCACCACTATCATTCATAAAAACATTCAAATTTCTTCTGTACTATGTCGAATGTAAATTAGCGCAGTGCGTGATTATAATGTCAGACCCACCTAAAACAGGAAGTCGAATAACAATGGGTGGGTCACCAGTCTGGGTAATATGTCTGTCTGTCTGTCTGTCTGTCTGTCTGTCTGTCTGTCTGTCTGTCTGTCTGTCTGTCTGTCTGTCTGTCTGTCTGTCTGTCTGTCTGTCTGTCTGTCTGTCTGTCTGTCTGTCTGTCTGTCTGTCTGTCTGTCTGTCTGTCTGTCTGTCTGTCTGTCTGTCTGTCTGTCTGTCTGTCTGTCTGTCTGTCTGTCTGTCTGTCTGTCTGTCTGTCTGTCTGTCTGTCTGTCTGTCTGTCTGTCTGTCTGTCTGTCTGTCTGTCTGTCTGTCTGTCTGTCTGTCTGTCTGTCTGTCTGTCTGTCTGTCTGTCTGTCTGTCTGTCTGTCTGTCTGTCTGTCTGTCTGTCTGTCTGTCTGTCTGTCTGTCTGTCTGTCTGTCTGTCTGTCTGTCTGTCTGTCTGTCTGTCTGTCTGTCTGTCTGTCTGTCTGTCTGTCTGTCTGTCTGTCTGTCTGTCTGTCTGTCTGTCTGTCTGTCTGTCTGTCTGTCTGTCTGTCTGTCTGTCTGTCTGTCTGTCTGTCTGTCTGTCTGTCTGTCTGTCTGTCTGTCTGTCTGTCTGTCTGTCTGTCTGTCTGTCTGTCTGTCTGTCTGTCTGTCTGTCTGTCTGTCTGTCTGTCTGTCTGTCTGTCTGTCTGTCTGTCTGTCTGTCTGTCTGTCTGTCTGTCTGTCTGTCTGTCTGTCTGTCTGTCTGTCTGTCTGTCTGTCTGTCTGTCTGTCTGTCTGTCTGTCTGTCTGTCTGTCTGTCTGTCTGTCTGTCTGTCTGTCTGTCTGTCTGTCTGTCTGTCTGTCTGTCTGTCTGTCTGTCTGTCTGTCTGTCTGTCTGTCTGTCTGTCTGTCTGTCTGTCTGTCTGTCTGTCTGTCTGTCTGTCTGTCTGTCTGTCTGTCTGTCTGTCTGTCTGTCTGTCTGTCTGTCTGTCTGTCTGTCTGTCTGTCTGTCTGTCTGTCTGTCTGTCTGTCTGTCTGTCTGTCTGTCTGTCTGTCTGTCTGTCTGTCTGTCTGTCTGTCTGTCTGTCTGTCTGTCTGTCTGTCTGTCTGTCTGTCTGTCTGTCTGTCTGTCTGTCTGTCTGTCTGTCTGTCTGTCTGTCTGTCTGTCTGTCTGTCTGTCTGTCTGTCTGTCTGTCTGTCTGTCTGTCTGTCTGTCTGTCTGTCTGTCTGTCTGTCTGTCTGTCTGTCTGTCTGTCTGTCTGTCTGTCTGTCTGTCTGTCTGTCTGTCTGTCTGTCTGTCTGTCTGTCTGTCTGTCTGTCTGTCTGTCTGTCTGTCTGTCTGTCTGTCTGTCTGTCTGTCTGTCTGTCTGTCTGTCTGTCTGTCTGTCTGTCTGTCTGTCTGTCTGTCTGTCTGTCTGTCTGTCTGTCTGTCTGTCTGTCTGTCTGTCTGTCTGTCTGTCTGTCTGTCTGTCTGTCTGTCTGTCTGTCTGTCTGTCTGTCTGTCTGTCTGTCTGTCTGTCTGTCTGTCTGTCTGTCTGTCTGTCTGTCTGTCTGTCTGTCTGTCTGTCTGTCTGTCTGTCTGTCTGTCTGTCTGTCTGTCTGTCTGTCTGTCTGTCTGTCTGTCTGTCTGTCTGTCTGTCTGTCTGTCTGTCTGTCTGTCTGTCTGTCTGTCTGTCTGTCTGTCTGTCTGTCTGTCTGTCTGTCTGTCTGTCTGTCTGTCTGTCTGTCTGTCTGTCTGTCTGTCTGTCTGTCTGTCTGTCTGTCTGTCTGTCTGTCTGTCTGTCTGTCTGTCTGTCTGTCTGTCTGTCTGTCTGTCTGTCTGTCTGTCTGTCTGTCTGTCTGTCTGTCTGTCTGTCTGTCTGTCTGTCTGTCTGTCTGTCTGTCTGTCTGTCTGTCTGTCTGTCTGTCTGTCTGTCTGTCTGTCTGTCTGTCTGTCTGTCTGTCTGACTGTCTGACTGTCTGCCTGTCTGTCTGTCTGTCTGCCTATCTGTCTCGGCGTGGGTATGATACACATAATTTCTTTGGCTCGTCGCACGGACAACAACATTAACCATTTTATGTTCTTAGCGTAATAATACTTTCCGAGAGTTATCAAGCACAAAATGTACAAGAAAAAAACACATTATAAAAGCACAAAATGTGCACAAAATGTCATAACTTGAGTTGAAAAAATAAAATGATATTAATGCTACACAAGCAGATTTATGGACAAGGTTGTAAAGCAATAGAAATGATGGTCAGAGCAAAAATTTTAAAGGGCTGCATTTAGGCGTAAATCGGTAAATCGGAAACATCAATCCCGGACGCGGGTACAAAGCTGCTTACCCGCCCTGTGTTCAATTATAGCTATTGCGGGTTTCGAACCCGCAGACTCAAAACGAAACCCCTTCAGTTTACAAGGTGCATACGATCTACTTTTCTTCACATAAAGTATAAATTATTATCATTAGTGTTCTCCTGACGAATAGGTAATTAATATGACAAATTGGCTAACCGCTAAAGATCTATGGCCATATCTCGTATCTACTAATCTCCATGTAGTTCTGCTATTTGACCTGATTTTGATATTTTTTATATGTCCATTTATTTATGCTATTTCTATACGGTTTATGAAACTGGTTTACGATTGCAATGGGATGAAGGTCGGAAATTGCGAAAAGTAAAGAACGTACGTACGTAAGCATGCTCGATAAATCATAGAAATAGATATTCATAAGCTAGAGTGTATTACGATCTGGATATTAAACACCGTTAGAAAAGAAAGGCATTGATCTACGATTCTACATGAACTCTATAAGCTTGCTTACAACTTTGCTATGGTTCATTTTCTGTGACGACTGCCATAACGGCAAACCTTATGCCAAAAAAGTGATAATTGAAAAACGTTACTACAAGTTTGGAATACCTACGAAAATGTGTAAGTAGTATAATCAACCTTTATTATGAAGATAACTGATGGCTGACCAATGATATTGATGACCACAGGGGTCCAGCTAGCGTATTAATAATACATTAACATAGTACATATTTTGTAAAACAAACTGAAATCAGTGAAATGTTATATGGAGGGTATATGGGTATGTGCCATGATTTTTGTAGAATAATTGTGTGCTGTTTTAAGATATGTATAACAAAGGTTTTTAAGAAAACGGCAGAAAAAAGATGGAGCAACCGCCCGAGCACCAAAATGGCCACAAAAAATAAAAATCCGAAATCCTTAAAAGTAAACTATAAAAAAGGTGAAATACACATACTACAGGAAATAAAACTGTTTGTCCCATAAAGTACAGAGATTGTCATAATAAAGTAACATACCGTAAATAGCTTTTCGTTGTAAATGTAAATGCAAAATGTAGACTGCAGAGTGTAGACAAAGTGTAACAACTGTGTATTTCCTGGAACCTAATCTTTTGTCTTATCATCAGTTATTATTATTTACATGTTATCTCAATGTACTGGAAACTCGCTGCATCCCACATTAACGTATCCTGAATTTCACGCTGTGTTCATTGGCCACAGTCACAGTGCACTCATTTGATTTTTCGAAAAAGTAAAACACAATTGGAAATCAACAAGCTATGGTTAGTGGAGGAACCTATATGACTGGTCAAAGTTACACCGTTCTTTCGGATGGGACGTAAAGCTGATGATCCCCTTGGTACTTTTCGATACGAGTAGGCTACGTGCCGGTACCAGGCTTCCCCTCCTCCCTTCCTCATTATCACTCACCAATCATCACTCATCAGGCTACAGAGAGCATTGTGCCCTAAATAAATAAAATAAATAAATTCACATTTAGAGTCTACCCCCTCTGTAACTAAACTGATTTGCAGTGGGGGACTTTAATTGAAAGTGACTGAACCAACCCTGTAGGCTTCGAACACCATCGACGAGTGAGCGATAACCAATCAAAGATCGATATTTCAAATACGAAACATATGAATCAGTGATTGGACAGTGCGAACACCTGCGGACAAATGCCAGAATCAACAAGGCCGATTCAGAACAACTTTGAATTTATTGAGTGCTTCGTTGCTAGGACGGCTCCAAAGTCACCGTTTACTTATTCCTAAGCCAAGACGTAAAAGAATTGAATCCACATTAGAAGTTAAAAAACTTCTGCCTGAAGCGGGATTTGAACCCGGGACCTTCTGCATTGGAAGCAGGGATGCTAACCACTGGACCAACGAGCCACTTAAAACACACACTGGCCTTAATTACAATAAAATAAATAAATATACCGTGTGTTTTTCTTTTGAATTTCTATAAAAACACGATTGACTAAACTACTGTACAAGTCTTACGAGCCTAGAACAAAATCCCACATGAGAAGGAACATCGCCATATTATAAACAGGGCACGATATTAGTTGTGTGTAGCCAAGAATAGTTGACTTTCTGACAAACAAACATGAGATGCCCATTTACCGTTTACCGTTGTGCGCTTGCAAATGATTACAATCGACAACCGAACATAAATTACGTAAACAATCAGTCGTGAAACGTGGTATCAGTGTTGATATAGGCCTACACGTGTTGCGTGAAATACAGATAAAACCCAAGTACTTTGAAGAAACCAAACAGAACTGGTACTTCGTACAACTCACTACAGCTATACAACCTACAAACGAAGACAGCAGATATACACAGGCAAATACTACTCTGGATATTTCGCCCCCCGGGCTCAGACGAGGAACAGTTTTATGTGGTTCTAGATTATATTATTCATTTCACTTTTTTAAATGAAAGTATAGGTGGATATTTTTGGTTCATGTGCCACCATGCAAACTATAGCTATTTGTATATGGCCTGATGCTCACAACTTAACCCCCCTCCCCCCCCCCCCAACTTTACACAGCAGTGGAGCACGCAAGGGGGGGGGGGGGGGGTAGGGAGACTTTCCCATTGCCCCAGAAGCCCCGAGCTCTTATTTATTATACATTATAAATTGCTAAATGCTAAATGCTAATGTTATCAATAACTACAATCCTTCAGAATGCAAATATGATCACCGTAATGTTTCGTTTCCAGGGGTTGAGGTCTCGCCCCAGACCCGGGACCCCTCTATTTCAAATATGACACTACTAATTATAGTAAACACCCGACAAGCCCCAAGCAGGATTAGATTCTGAGTGCACCACTGCTATATATATAGGATACTAGTACCCTAAAAGCAAGAAAGTAACAATCTTGCTGAATGGAAATATTACTCAAGTCATGAATATTTCTGAATGATCTGCGCCAACATGGGCCAAAGCCCATCCAGGGTGCGTTCGCCACTGATAGCCTGAGCCCTATTATCATGCGTTTTGCTACATATAGTAGGGATTTAGTATAGTATAGTAAGGATACATTTTTCGGTTAAACCAATCCAAATTTTATTTATAATGATGAATCCAAATTTTATTTATAATGATGAATTATCATTATAAATAAAATTTGGATTGGTTTAACCGAAAAATGTATCCTTACTTTACATATTGCAACCAACAAAATCTTAGAAATCATATATATATATACAATCTGGCTTTGAAACTGATTCGGAGCATCAAGAAGATTTTAATACAGTATATTTCTTGACCGAAATGCAGTATGCAGTACCCGTACTAGATATTAGGCTGGAAGTTAAAGGATCGAACTATGCCCATTAAAAGCTATCAATTAAGAGTACAATATAGGTCTACAGTATAAACATAGCTGTGCTGCCTTGAACTCATATCAAAGTAACTTCCAGGAAGATTTGCATCTTGCTGGAAGATGTACATACACACATTTCACATAGACCTCTTAATCTCAACGGTCCATGGGTATCAAACCTATGAAGTAGTGGCCAGTTATTTCGTGTAAACATGGCACTAGCACCACCATAGATAACTAATTAAACACTTAGTTATCTGTGGCACAAATTGCTGACACAAACGGATATTTACTCAAGAAAAAAAAACACTCTCGTGGGTGGCTTTAATTTCTGGATTTCACTGACTGACTTGACACTTATGTCTATGTCTACCAATTGACCGTGTTATCAACGGTGATCCAAACAATCAATACAACAGAACGACTATTTAGTAGGTAAGTATTTATATTTTACCAATATATTGGCAAGATATTAATAGTCTAGATCTCACAAAATATAACAAGAGTAAGTTTATAGACATCCCAGCAGTAGAAAGTATTTGAGAGTTGCAGTATCCATCACATTTTACAAACTTGTAGTGACTCGGGACAAGTTTGTGAATCAATTACCAATTCCTTTGGATTCAACTCCAAATATGCCTTTGCCTACAATAAAGAAACTCGCTTTGATGTTTTGTCTGTGTGTTGTCACATTAAAAATTAATAGTAAATTAAAATAACAGATATGGTTTACGTATAGGCCTACACATACGAGATACGCTGGCTTTCAATCATATAACAAAACTAGGCTACTTAAAATGTAAACATAAAGTGGAATGTTAATAGGTCGACCTTATCTTTATCGGGATCGATTGGAGCAAGTTAAAATTTCGATGAAGGCCGTATTTTATCGCGTATAAACAACTAACAGGTCAATGTTCCAATTTCACAGCTTAGAAGTAGAAGCGAACAGCCAGTTTCATATTGTGGCGCCTGCCAAAACGCCCCCTTCTCAAATCTCTCTCACTCTCTCGCGCAAGTCTCTCTCTCTCTCTCTCTCTCTCTCTCTCTCTCTCTCTCACACACACACACACACACACACACACACACACACACACACACACACACACACACACACACACTGCTGAAATTACAAATGTTCATAATTAATTACCGTTATATTTAAACTGTCACTTACATGTTCATCGATCTGGTATTTGGCACGTGCTCTCGGCCTTTACGAGTTCATTGTTGCATGTCTTTAGTCATTATCTGTACACAGACACAAGTCTCCCGCAATGAAAAAGTGTTCGGAAAATAATACCTTGCACTCACGCAGACTAGAGCTGGCTGGCTGGCCAGACTCTTACGAAATCTCGATCAAAGGTTTGTAACTTGTGAAACTATTCCGTGTTGTTATTGTGATTATTTAGAACCAATCGTCTTCGTTCAAAGTTCACATGAAACTTTGTAACATCTGCGACTTCGTATCCTTGCAATATGAATTATTAAAATGTGAAACGAATACGATCATAATAGTAGACTACGTCACCAGCTGTGGCCTATTCTGCCGGTGCCGGTCTATTACAATGATCTTTACTAATCGACATGACACTGTTGCACTGGATTGTATTACTGAACCGCACAATAATCAGAGCCATTCTGATTTCTAGTTCACATTGAAAATAACTGTAAACTTTGACTAAACAAAAACATGCCTGTCGCCGTTAACAAAGCATTCAACTCTTGTTGCACGGTCGACGAACCTTCATCTTGCATTCCTCACTATACAAGATCCAACCATTCAACTTTTTTATTTATAATCGTAAAAAGCGATCACCACATACACTGCACTGCACTGTAATCCGTAGGCGTGTCACCGAGTGTAGATATATTTTAGGGGGGCGATCTAGGGGGAGGGGGCGACTCTCCTTGATTGTTGTGATGATATTGCGAGAGTAGCTAATGTGGGAAGTGAATGGAGCAGCAGTAAGCGAACACACTTGCTGACACCACTATGTCGGACGGTGCGACTGCACTGAAACCCACTCTTCGCTACCACGCGGGAGACGTGAAGGATGGATTCACTAGTAGGGACAGGATCTAGGAGCCGATACAACGTTATACAGCGTTTCTTTGACTACGAAGCGATTTAGCAATGAGTGAGTGAGTGTCGTTCTGCTGGCAGTATTATATTCCCATGTTTCAACTTTCAATAACATAGCCAAACATCATTGCATAGAGCAGTAATCTACAGCCATATTTGCTTGTAGAAGAATTGATTAGTTCCTTCGATAGCACTCTGATTAGGTGCTGGGGGGAGGGGGGGGGGGAGATAGGAGGGGGATTCGGGGGGAGCTATCCCTCCAAAAGAATACGCATTGTTATTTCTAACTTTTTTTTACCTGCTGGCCAAGAATATTGATTATTGATCGAGTATTGATAGTTTCTAAATTGAATATTGGCAAGTTCAGCCAAACGTCAAAATGGTTTTTCGAAATTTTGACATTTTGAAACCTTTTCGTTGCAATTATTTAGCCTCAACGAAGAGCCGCTCTGATATAAACATTCTATAAATGTTCTATGAATGATTCTCTAAAATAATGCGCTATTCCAAAACGTGTCCTTAGAAAATCTTGGCATATCTGCTACATTCCAAAGTTAGGGTATCTCAGCACATGAATTAATATACACGGACACTAAACTCGGCTTCCAAAAATATGATCATTAATCAGCAGCAAGCTATATCATCCTATAAACATTTCCATAGCGAGCAATCAAACACGCCAATGGCAGGTTTCCTATTTTACTCATTAATCTCCAACACAATGAAAGTGCAGAGTCTCGTAGCATATTTTAGAATAATGTGTAGAAAAGTAGAAAGATTATTTTCCACTCGACAGGATATAGTGTCCCTAGCCACTGAAAGGATGTCAGCACGAGCACGTAAGACGGAAAGGCCTAACAGGCGCCATTATAATAATTATACTACCTTGAGGTACTCAGCTCGACATTTAGGGATGTTGCGATTTATGTGTTAGTAAGAAAATACATACAAAACGCCAACGGGGGGGGGGGGGGGGGGGGACGGACGACGACAAATAGCATCGTTTTTAGTGCATGAATTCACGTGAAAATATACCGGACGCTTTTTACAATAGGGGGAAGGTTGTATCGAATTATCATTAAAAATATAGTTGGATATAATAATTTTAGAAAACAATAATGATAATTAAGACTTGTTTTAATGGCACAATTAGACGCCTTCATGAAGATGTCTTTAAAAGCATAGACGATGGTGATTATCTTTTTTTAAATTCAATTTATGAAGATGACTACAAAAATTGACTACCCTGAATTCGTACAGATATTTTACCAACTGACACTGTTCCAATAAACCGTCATACAAATTTGCATTATTTGTCCATATTATTCTTTCAGTGGACCGTGATTTCATGGCGCCCGTGCGTCTTGCAACCGCATTTGCTGCATTATGACCGAAGTTACATAATACAATAGATATATCCTTTGACTCCGCAGTGAGTGAGAATAATGAGGAAACATAAACGCAAATACAATATAACCGCATTTGCTGCATTATGACCGAAGTTACATAATACAATAGATATATCCTTTGACTCCGCAGTGAGTGAGAATAATGAGGAAACATAAACGCAAATACAATATAAACGAAGTTACATAATACAATAGATATATCCTTTGACTCCGCAGTGGCAGACATAATATTTATTATAATATTAATAATTAGTTATGAATACAACATTACCACTCTTAATGTTTAAATTAATACTAAAGATGTATCGGCGAAAATTACAGGATTGTTATTGGACCCGATTTTGCCATGTGGTCTCTATTTTGTTTCACTAATTTTTATTTTTGTTGTTGTGTTTCGCTCTCATCTGTGGAGACGGCATAGGTGGCAAAGTAGTATCAAAGATTACTGAGTGGTAGTATTCAACTTGACTTTAATGAACTTCTAATAACTAAATTGATATTAAAATTATAGTGTTTTGATAACGATAAAATAACCTAACGGATTTTAGAAAGGCCTACACTCACTCACCACACATAAAAATTAATTGAGGTGTAAAGCAACATGAATAATCAACATATCAACAACATTCAACACTCATTTTCAAATGGTGTCAGAAAATGGTGTCAAAAAAATGGTGGTTTAAAATCCGTAACATTTCGGTCCTTAACCTTACATTAAGAGCGTTCGGAAGTAGTTTTGACATTTTAGTCAACTAATTGCTTTTATGCAAATAGTAGGATAATTATGAAAATTTACCTACTTGCAGAGGGGTGTCATATCTACGCATGGTATTAAGTACATTTGGGACAAGCCTGCTCAAAAATAATAAACTCACGTTTAAATTACGCAAATAAATTACTTTCGTCGAAAATGTTCGGCGAAATAATACGGAGAATCTGTTTAAAAATGAGTACATTATGTTTGAATAGGTTGGTGACCATGCATAGATATGACATCCCTCTATCCTACTATTAGTTTAAGAGTAATTGGTTGACGGCCAATACATCTGTAAAACTCCTACTGCTGAACGCTCTTAATGGTTGAAATTTATGTATTAATTTTATTTACTTATTTAATGTCTATCCCATTCAGTTATAAAACTGATTTACAAAGGAGGACGTTAAATAAAACTAGGCTATGCAAACAATTAATAATGATGAAATCATAAATAGCAGTAACAACAAAAACAAAACAAACTACTGTACTATAAAAAAAATCAAGAAAAGAAAACATAATGGAGAAATTAAATAAAATCAAATCAAGCGGATATGCATTATATTAAATAATAAAAATAAAAGTATATACATATGAAAGAACATGAAGAGAAAATTTGGATATATATATATATGTGAAATCCAGAAATTAAAAAACCCAGGATTTCACATAACAACCACGTCAAGAGTGTTCTTGAAAAATATTCATATAGATATTTATATATATACATATATATATAAAGGTGAAAAAGAAGAAAAAATAGAAGAAAGAAAAAAAAATATGTATACTCTAAACATTTGAGTAAATTAACTCTTACAGTTAGCAATGGTTGTTGTTTATACATTCTCAAGTCTCACTTGCATGTCTGCAGTGTTGCATTACGATTGTATTGCGTGTAAAATACCGCAGTCGATAAAATGCACCATTTCAATAATATTACAGCTAAACGCGTCAGAGCTCAAGAAGGAAACAAACATGTGAGTCGAACACGTGCGCTAAAATAACAAACTACATCGTGATTGGCCTGATAGCTCAATGCGGTGACGACGAGGAATGTCTCTAATCACAACGCACAGGAAAGCTATAGGGCTCTCAAAGCAAGAAGTAAGATAGTATCAGGACCGCCCATTATTTAGTTTCCAACTTAACAAACGCGAATCACTAACGTTATTCCCGATCATCTAGTACAATTTGGTTCCGGTAAGTTTTTAGACGGTAACGTACAAGAAAACGTTCAAGCAGGTTTCCGTCAAAAACCTTAACGCAACCAAATTGTACTAGATAATCGGGGAAAACGTTAGTGATTCGCACTTGTTAAGTTGGAAACTATAATTGTGGGCGGTCCTGACTCCCCTGACACTCTTACTTCTTGGTATGAGAGACCTTTATATTATCCGACTATAACAATGCGAAATGAAATGATACTCTGCCATTTACCTTAGTCAGTTGCAAAAGTGACACAACCAACTCTGATCGCTTTTTAATTTTTATATGCCGTTTTGAGGATAAGTATACCCCTAAAACTGTTGCCTCTGGTGGCTGGAACTTCCCCCCAGACCCCTTTTTATCCACACGACCAACTCAGCCATGTTCCCAACTGTGCCAGACCAACTACACATAACAAACATCATAACATAACCTAACCCAGGGTGCAAATTGACGGGGGGAATATCTTGATAACTTCTCTTTTTCGTCAATGTACATATACATCCTATGCAGGAGATTGCATATTCATACGTGTGAATATTTGTGTGGGGGTCGGAGCTACAACAAGAAATATTAATATTTCATGTCGGGTCGTAGCAGTAAACGCAGGTTTCTAGGAACAACTATAGGTCCTTTAATCTTTCCTTCCACAATAATACATCTGATTACTTCTTGAGGATAGAAGTACCGCCAAAATTGTCGCCTCTGGTGGCTGCAACTTCGCCCCAGACCCCTTTTTACTCACACACGTGTTGTTAGAACACCCCACCCCCTACCAAACCGTCAATTCCCACCCTGACATAACCCATAACCTAACCTAGCCACCTAACCTCACCTGGGAAGTGGGTAGTAGCAGAGTGGAACAAGGCTCTGTGGCAGAGTTTGGAACGTTGCTGAGTCAGTCGCGTGGTTAAGTGCCGGCAGAGTTGGGTTGCGAAGTATCAGAGATGAACGTGGTATATGCAAGACCTTCAATCAAATATCACTAATTATTCAAGAAAACGAAGAGAAATGACAATATCGGCGCCACTGTACTCGGACGACCAAATTAGGTAAAGTCTAGTGTCGGAGACAGTCTATTGCCAGTGATAGTCGACGAGTCAGGTGAACGCGGTGGTTTTGTTCGTATGTCGCACGTGCGAATGAGTAAGCGTTGCTGTAATTACATACCTCGATGGTAATAAAGTCTTACCGTGTCGCTCGCTGTTCCTCGTACTACGCAATTCAATCCCGTATACACAGGATGTTATCTAGATGGGGAATTAAGTGTGGAAACGCCTATATGAGGATTGTTTTGTTTTATTGTTAGTAAAGTGATATTACTCTAGATAAAGTCGATTGTGATTAGGAGTCAAAACCGTTGGAGCGTTGAGTGAGATTTTCTCACTCAACGGTTGGAGTACCTACCGTATCTAAAAATTTTGCAAGAATTTGTAGTTTTATGTAATTATGAGTATATTACCACAAAGTTCTGCCTGTGCATTAAGGTTACCTTAAATAACACAGAATAACAATGTTCAAAAAACTTAGTAATGTGGTAGGGCTACAAAGCATGAAATATGAATGCTAAATTATTACAAATTATGAAAAATAAAAAAATGATTTATGTATGTTATTTCTTGCTGTAGAAGTGATTTCTAAAAATCAAAATTGATCCCTTCAAAGCAAGCAGCACCATGCCATACCATTGCAAACATGTTCAGGAAACATCGCTTTGTTTGTGTACAAAATGTTGATAATAACGCGTGAATTGTAGTGAAAAATAGTGAAAAATTTGTAAAGCGATATATAAGAAGTACAGTTCTTGTTCAAGTACCTAACGAAAGAACTAATGTTGTGGATTTCAGTTTTTATTTTGCCTTGTTACCGTATGAGAAGTAGGAAATAATAAACTTTGTATTTCTTTCCTTAGTGAGCCGTACATCATAAGGAAATTTATCAAGAACTTATCTGCGATAAGAGTTCAGAGATAACACGACAGTAATCCTTACTGCTTATCCCTCAAGGAAGCTAGAATACTAAACATAATTGAATTGTGTGAGTGTTAGGATTTTCTTCAAGTTACTATGTATCGTGTTGATTTTCATTTCCCTTCCAATTTTATTCATTTTTTTTTTTTTTTTTTTAAATTAATATGTAATGTCTGTCACCTTCTATTCTTCTTCTATTCGTCACTGTGCATTATTTAATTGATTAATGACAAATTGGTTCGTGTAATCACAAATAATAAACTTTATTAGTTATCTGTGGAGATATCATTTGTCAATACACAGTTTGACAAGTTGGACAAAACTATTGTAATAAGTCGAATCATTATTAAGGAAGAACCTAGATCCATATCCCAATGTTTGAGTTACGAACTATATTCTCAATTCATGATTGCAGCTTAAGCGTATCAGCACAACATACACAACTTACGGTGCCAATATCTCTGGTGTCGGCGAGATATGTCGTTATCAGTTATCAGTCACTTATCAATAACACTGTTCTCTGGCTCGTGCACATGCATAGCTTGAACCACAATGCTAAAGCGGGTGTTACACGGAGAAGTAAGAAAAGTAAAAAGCAGAAAGTGAAGAGTAGAGATAGCGTGTAGCTTACGGGACTTTTCACTTGTTCAACATTGTCCTACTTTGGAGAGAACTTTGTTCTTTTCCCGTAAGCTACACGCTATCTCTACTCTTCACTTTCTGCTTTTTACTTTTCTTACTTCTCCGTGTAACACCCGCTTAATCCTAAGTAAGTGATGAGAGATCTCGCTATAGACCTGTTCATAGGCGTGCGAAAGGGGGGTGGGGGCAGGGGGGCAGTTGCCCCTTCTATAGGATAGGTGTGCATTGTGCTTTTTTTTTTGATTGGGAGTTTTAGCAGTGCTTATAGGCCAATCTGTTGAATGACTATACAGTCAACTGTCAAGCTAAGTATATAGGATTTGTTGCTATGGAACTGTTTTATTACATGCTATTTACCATAAGAAAAACAAACTCCATAGCAACTACAAACAAACTTGACTGTGCGCCTGTCCCTGTCGTCTGTCGTCTGTCCCTGTCCCGAAATTTTGAGTTTACTTCCTGTACACAATCTCTGACAAAGTCAAAAAAACGCACGGT
The DNA here is from genome assembly GCA_945910005.1 of Isoperla grammatica. NCBI lineage: Eukaryota > Metazoa > Arthropoda > Insecta > Plecoptera > Perlodidae > Isoperla > Isoperla grammatica. The sequence continues at coordinate 125,684,196 of OX246737.1, forward strand.
AAAATTTTCTGAAGAGTGTATTGCGTAAGTCAGGAACGGTTTTGACGTTTATTACACTTCAGTGTATTGCGTAAGTCAGGAACGGTTTAGACGTTTATTACACTTTAGTGTATTGCGTAAGTCAGGAACGGTTTAGACGTTTATTACACTTCAGTGTATTGTGTAAGTCAGGAACGGTTTAGACGTTTATTATACTTCAGTGTATTGAGTAAGTCAGGAATGGTTTAAACGTTTATTACACTTCAGTGTATTGCGTAAGTCAGGAACGGTTTAGACGCTTATTACACTTTAGTGTATTGCGTGAGTCAGGAACGGTTTTGACGTTCATTACACTTCAGTGTATTGCGTGAGTCAGGAACGGTTTAGACGTTTATTACACTTTGGTGTATTGCGTAAGTCAGGAACGGTTTAGACGTTTATTACACTTTGGTGTATTGCGTAAGTCAGGAACGATTTAGACGTTTATTACACTTTAGTGTATTGCGTAAGTCAGGAACGATTTAGACGTTTATTACACTTTAGTGTATTGCGTAAGTCAGGAACGGTTTAGACGTTTATTACACTTCAGTGTATTGCGTAAGTCAGGAACGGTTTAGACGTTTATTACACTTCAGTGTATTGCGTAAGTCAGGAACGGTTTAGACGTTTATTACACTTCAGTGTATTGCGTAAGTCAGGAACGGTTTATACGTTTATTACACTTCAGTGTATTGCGTGAGTCAGGAACGGTTTAGACGTTTATTACACTTCAGTGTATTGCGTAAGTCAGGAACGGTTTAGACGTTTATTACACTTCAGTGTATTGCGTAAGTCAGGAACGGTTTAGACGTTTATTACACTTCAGTGTATTGCGTAAGTCAGGAACGGTTTAGACGTTTATTACACTTCAGTGTATTGCGTGAGTCAGGAACGGTTTAGACGTTTATTACACTTCAGTGTATTGCGTAAGTCAGGAACGGTTTAGACGTTTATTACACTTCAGTGTATGGCGTAAGTCAGGAACGGTTTAGACCGCTATTACACTTCAGTGTATTGCGTAAGTCAGGAACGGTTTAGACGTTTATTACACTTCAGTGTATTGCGTAAGTCAGGAACGGTTTAGACGTTTATTACACTTCAGTGTATTGCGTAAGTCAGGAACGGTTTAGACGTTTATTACACTTCAGTGTATTGCGTAAGTCAGGAACGATTTAGACGTTTATTACACTTCAGTGTATTGCGTAAGTCAGGAACGGTTTAGACGTTTATTACACTTCAGTGTATTGCGTAAGTCAGGAACGGTTTAGACGTTTATTACACTTCAGTGTATTGCGTAAGTCAGGAACGGTTTAGACGTTTATTACACTTCCACACGCAAACGCAATAAACACTGAAATTTAAATGTCTAGATTGTGGGGATAGTTGTAAACGATAAAACAAGATTGAGGTTCGTATAATCTTGTCAGCCAAACGTCGTTTTGTTTTGTGGCTCTGAAAGTGAATAATTCATTCATACAGGTGGCAATAAAACAACAATGCACTACGATGGAAACAGTGCTGTGGAATGTATTTGTGTATGCAAATTGATTCTAGAATAGGTACGCGATATGTACATGGTACACAATCATTATTATTTAAGTATGTGTTGTGCGCTTGAAAATATTTACAAGAGTGTCCAAATTGAAATAGAAACAGAAGGAAGATTATATCACACAATGTTTGCTTAAGTGGTTAGTTTTTATTTTTAATTGCTGGTTACAAATATAACATGATATTACAGTCTACAGTGACACATGATTCTTGGGTCAAAGTTCATGAGGTTGTAACTTAGAGCCGGTGTCTATTTAAACACACATTCACTCTAGTCCAAAACTAGATAGCAGCGTTGATTTGGTACCTAACGTAAGTTTATTGTTGTTCTCGTCAACTAGTCGGCAGTTTGATCGAGCCACCTAGTCAAAGTTACATCCTGGTCGTTAGTATTAAGAGGACCAACAGTCTGGTGGTCTGGATGTTTCTTGACCAACGGCAACTAACCATCTCCCCCATATTATCGCCACTGAGTATATTTGTTGAACACCCACAGCAGCGTTCATCATGTATTATTGAAGGAATATTGAATGTATTAAACTTTCACAATGCACATAATGCGCATGCTGCTACGTTATAACTTATATTTATGTATCTTTAAATTATGCTTGTAGATCAGTCTTTTATCGTATAATTGCAATGTTTTACCAAACTTAAATCTCGAAATTAGTGTAAATCTGAAAATAGCTTCTTCATTAATGAAGTGATCCCTCACAAAGAAGACAGTTTCGAGTGACAATATATTAAAATAATTACAACTAACCAAAGGATGTTTAGACTTCAGTTAGATAGCAATTGGTTTATTGTTGATTGTGTATATGTTCTTTCCAACCTCTAAGTACTGTATTAATGAAGAAGCACTATAATTATATGTAAAGATAAAACTGCGTATACTTATACAAATAGTGTTTATGAAGAGTGTCATACAAAATAACTATGCAATAAGACGGACATCAACAGAGCATAATATAATTATCTTGTTGACCATGTTCGAACGTCAATGATTTGTGTTACGCGCGTAATTGCAGTCGGTTGGATAGTAGTTCGCACGACTCCCTACAGAGCGCGTCCACTACATCGAGTTGCTAAACGAGTTACATCAAAGACCGCCGACAGCGCTAGTAGCAGCGCTCTAACGATCTCTGTCGTCAGATTTGTGAACGAAATCAAAGTTTATTTGAATTATGCAAACGTCCGACCTCCATGACAAATATGACATCGGGCAAGTTGACTGATTTACATTTCAACAATATGCTAGCCGATATTAAATTACGTGTTTGCAGATTTATGCAGATAGAAAATTACCATCGTAAACATGCGTTGCATACGTTTAAAAACTAACCAACCTCAATAGTATTCAAATGTGGTGTGTAGATTAGATTGTGACTTCCTTCCTGTTCATGTAGCCAAGGGAGTCGGCAGATTTTTTTTCGAAGGGGAGGGGGACATCAAGATCATTTTTACCATTTCCAATTAATGATGTTTACAGAATGATTGTGCATTTATTTGGAGGTAGTAGTTTTAGGTGTAGTATTACTGCAAGTACAGAGAATCCAACGCAATGCACTGCAATGATTAAACGTACATTATAATAATTATTTAGCTTGTAAATAACATAAATAATGTTTTTTAGGAAGAAAATCTCATGTTTCTGGTTTTACATTTGTGTTTGAATTTATTTTCAGGGTTCGTTGATTCTTTTTACCTTTGAGAAATCGAATTATTCAAAATAGGTAATAATAATGCATAATACTACATACATGACAAAGCTAAAAGTTGAAAGTTTCTTTATTCATGTTAATAAATGCAGTTATTGTTATAAAATATATTTGGCTCCTAATGTCTGCAACATACGTACGTACACTCATGTATTACAGTTAATACACTACAACTTAAATTTGTATACCAAAGAATATTTTTTACAAAATACGCCGATGCTTGCAATTGCAATATGTTGTAGCTGCTTAGCAGTAAATAGGTTACCGAGAAGTTGGTGTACCTGAATGTAAGATTCAATAATCGATGTGGTGAATTTTGGACGTTCGTTCGTTCCTTCCGAAGAACTCTGGAAATCTCACAATCAGTAATAACAACGCGTGTCAATATTTGAACGAGCAAGTGTTGTACGTTACGTAGATTAGAACATTCCAAGACAACTCCTAAGCAAACGTTTATGAGAGGAACGGGTTGAGCGAGGATATGTTAAAAATGGGCGGGTCTGTATGATACAATGTTGTGTATAGGTAGGTCGAGCCAGTATAGACGCATTACGCTATATTATATTCTATGGATACGTCTATGAATATTTCTGTGATGTGATATGTAACACGTTTAGGACAGTCCATTAAAAAACGTCATTGTACGTCTAGAGCCATTTAGCCGTTTTGTCATACTAGAGCTCTCCAAAGGCGGGGGAGGATTATAGTTATTATGTGACCATTAATAATGTGTTGCCTTACAGACATATTGATCGCTATTTACCTCAAAATGACATGAAGATGATACATATTACAAAATGTTGAATGAATGTACGGAGGGAACGCCTGAGGACTCTGACACATTCTCTCCTTGAGCCAAACGGACACATATGTGTTACTGTACTGAATAAATGTATTAGTGACGGGATTCTAAAACTAAAATTAGAATCATATTATGTTCAGTTCCTCAAACAAAGTTTGTTTGAGGAACTGAACATAATATGATTCATTCGTTTCAGATCGCAGAGTTTACTGGGGCGGTCATTTTCACCTACATACACTAAAGCAACAATCAAGTGATCCACAATATTCATTGTTACCAACTTCATTATTATTGAATGTCTCTTTAAGACATATTTTCATTTTTGTATTTTTGTAACAGAGTTGATCGACTTCTTTGAAAAATACCTTGTTTCCATAGTGACTGATGAGCGTGCATAAGTGTTACTGAACCCATAACTAACCTATTTTGAAGCAATTATTTTTACAAGTCCCGTGTCTGGCTGATAACAAACAATAATCGAAATCAGCACGGTTTGAGCCAAAACTCGCACGCACCGATTCTACTTATCGTTAGACGTATGTGACAAATGACACGAATAGAAAAACACAATTTGATGAACCACGAGCAAGTGTTTACCATTAATTGCAACCGATTTTACTGGTGAGTATTTGTATAATAACATGATAATTATTATTTTACAACTGAACACTAGATAAACAACGTTATCATTCACGAAATTATTAAAACAACGCCTCGATGTATATGTTTGTTTAGTAGAACTTTAAGACTCCCATACCCACATTTCATTAAAAAATAAAATAAGTAAATTAATTTTCGAGCCAGTATTGTAATTTTTCTCTTGAGTGATTGATTGATTGAAGCGCAAATATCAATCAATCAATCAATCAATCAATCAATCAATCAATCAAGAGTGTATTTTATATTTACCGGAGGACATAAACTGTTTTGTCTGTAGCACCACAACACCAATGACGAGTATATATACACTCACAGTCTAAAAGCGTATGGCTTTGCTTTCCACACTTTGAACCAGCTATTTTGAACGTGTCAATATTTGCAGAGAAGCCATCATCGTTGATAAAGTGGCGATGCTGATGGCGAATGTGTCAATGCTCTGAATGTTTCTGTCAATGAACAACAGACAGACGTGTGAGACGCTTTTATTCTTGAACTCCTGTCAATCTCAACAAGTGTAACCATTTCGTCCACCGTCTCTTCCAAAGATATTATAATGGTATTTGTTTACACCCCCAGGCTTGCTTTATCTCGCTTACGCTAATATTTACAGCACGTCAATCACTTCCCACTGGTTTTGTAGGTTTATTATAGTACAAGGAAAATTATATTAGAAGTTCTCCCAAAAAGATCAGCACATTGTTTACTGAAATTAATTTAGATTTTAATTTAAATTTAAATTAAAACCAACGGACACACATTACAAACACTACAAACAGCCCTAGTAGATTACCTCCTAATTATCCTACTACTTTAAGATAATTACAAAATACTCCCAGAATAATTACAAAAATAAAACAAAAACCCCGTTTCTGCACGTAACAAAAATTGTGAAAAGTTATTTTTGGTAGAGAATGCTCAAAAATAATCTGCCAGTATTTTTGTACTGACGCATATTTTGTGTAAATAAAAAGTAAAAATAAAAATAAATTTGTATTTTATAGTAGACCCCCTCAGTTACAAGAACTGATTTTCATAGGGGCCGGCATTTACACAATTTATTATGTGCCTCGTGTAGTTGAGATTGTATGTGTATAGGCCAACCATTATAAATACTATCTGCAGCAGACTATCATTCTCCCTGTATTGGCGAGGTTAACGAAATAGCTCCAGCTAGCCACTATTTATTACAAACTTCTAATGTTAGCACACAGCAATCCTCACTGTTCTGTATCTGATCTTGTTTTCGCGGCGATGACATTTTAAAACGGTGTTTGTGTCTCCGAAATGATGATACAAACTACAGGGAGACAGGCTGCAAAATAAAATAAACATTCATTTCAAGTTTCGGTAAACCACAAAGAAATATCATCACACATGCCACCAAGTTACTATTAATAAACAAAACAACTCTGCGAAGCCACAATCTAAAACAAAAATCAAATTCAACGTTGGCTTACAGCTGTTGTTTGTAGTTTTATTTCTCACTGCTGATAATTACGACGGTGGGCGGATGATTGATGAAGACGAATAATGCATTGGGCAGGGCCAATTTAAAGGAAAATTTTGATTTTCGTAAACAAACAATAATCAGGAAACGCTATAATTTTTTGTGGGGTACTTCTCCCCCCCCCCCCCCCTCCTATTTTAGCCTTGCAGATAACTTTTAACAGCTTTGCCAGGAACAAGACGTATTGGGTTCATTAAATTGTTTTGATGAAATTTACTTTACAGTAGGACTCCGACTATGTACAAAAGGTTTGGTTTGGGATGAATTTATTGGCTCAATGATTATTTGCGTATAACATTATAATAGTTTATCTTAGTATGATAACTAAACGAGTATTAGCACTCACAGTAGGCCTAAGTCATGTGTGTATTTTGTGTACTAAAAGCCTATGAAAATAACTTCCTGATCAAAATATCAATCCTCTTCGCGCTGTTCAATTATTTAAAGTCAACGTTACGTAACAAAAAAGACAATCTTATCTTATCAAGAACCAACGATTAACACACAATAGAAATCACAATAACAAACAAAAAATACATATAAAATTTATATGATCATTTAATGATCATAATAATAATTCATAGCGACGTAGAATTACGAAGTGACGCATATTCTAATGATTAAGCAAAGCATACGGGTGTCTCATGTCCATATTTATGAACACCTACGGAGAATAATTTGTGTAGCTCATTAGTCCAGTGGGTTGGTTTATTTCTGCTTCCAACGCAGAAAATACAGAGTTCGATACAGCTGAAGGTGACTTTGGATCTTTCATAGTACCGAGGTGGATATAATAAAGCGTATTCGATTGTTGTTGTTTTTCGTTTCTAACTTTCATTGCAATCAGACTATTCGAGACGACGAGGGGTGATAGATGAAGATGAAGGACAGTTACAAAATAAAACATGTCTTGTAAGGGATTCGAACCACGCCCCTATAATAAAGAATACAATTTCCCTATTTGAATATCAGTTCTGCATGGTAACCGAGTGGCTAGACTATAAATACAGATTTATTATGATTAATTTCTCCCATGTGAGAGCAGAAGTATTTAGTAAAATTGTTGATAAGTAGGGCTATGCAATAACAGTTATTGATAACAAAACATAATCATAAGCCTTTGATCCAGATCGGAGTAAGGAGGAAAGCACGCCGATAACAGTAAATCATCGAACATTAAATAATGTCCTTGCTTGCCTTCTCAGCTCGATACGTTTACAAATGTAACCGAGTTATTTCGGAGCTGAGCAAAACCTTTTCATATCAACAGACTCAAGTGGATAGCGTTTGTGGCTGCAAATCTTTTGTTGGGACACTCACTCAACGTAGACATCAATAAATAACTCCACGGTTGAGGAGCGAACTCGTTCAATGAATACGAATGATTTTACTTCATAAAATTTTAAATGAGCGGTTGTTCAATCTAAACTAGAAAACGTCGCAATTGACTCACCTCAAACAGCGATATTGGTATAAAACACAGATAATCGGAACTGTTTATTGTAATTGACGGGCTTTAAAGTTAAACCAAGTATTGTTTATTATATTTGGCCATAAGGTGGTTTCATGGTATCAGTCTTAGAAATGAAAACATATTGTATAATAGTTCTTTTTCTTAACCGCCCATGGATGAATAGGAGTATTTATTCAAACTTTCAAAGCCAATATGTACATGTAAAAATAATCTATTTATATTAAATAACAAAACACAATAACGTGTTTTTTTTTTTTTTTTTTTTTTTTTACTGCGATTCACAAATGTATATATTTATTGTCCTGTTACCTTAATGATATAATCCCCATATTTAACTGTTATTATAAATAATTTAATATCTACAACATTTTTATTTGTGTCCATTGTTTATACCTATAAAATTTATATTTATGGTCATTGATTCATAATAATAAAAAAAAAACATCGAAAAAGATCTTTACAACAAGCAGGACACATTCCATTGGGTGATCATATTAGTCTTTCGCTTATTTATTCTTAACAAAAATGCTCTGGTTTTCTTTTCACGAATGTTATTGAAAGAAGTAAACCACGGAATATACAATTTGATCAGAAATCTTCTCAGTCAATAAACTGGTTCTACACTGAATAAATAAATCAAATTTCCCTTTTCATTGAGCGCTTCTCTGGCTTATGTCGGATGCATACTTCAAATATCCTCTGACGATTTTGATGGGATATTAGTGGCTTGACTGTGTCAAAAATTAAACCAGTAACAGGAATCCGTTGGAAAAGAGCACATTTCATATAAACTTAAGGTGAAGATTGACAATTTCTTAAATCGCAGTTTATGAACATAAAGAGTGAAGCCATCTTTCAGTAGTCAATATAAACTGAGAACATAAGTAAAAAGTAAGATTTCATACTTCACAGAAGCTTGGGTGTGACATTATGCTATTGAAATATATGTATGCGAGTGGTACATATTTATAACCATCAATCATATGTTACGTTACAACAACGACTTGTAACATTGGCATTTCTGCATGAATTACCTGCCATCTCTCGTACAAAAAATAACACACTATCCTACTTTCTCCATCGTGATTTAAACATAATGAGTTTTATAATCATCTACGCCGAAAGTAAGTCAAAAGTCAAGCTTTTCCTAGTTTCAAAAGGCACGCATAACTTGGCCACAAGACGTGCATTTTCTTAATTCCCTCTACCCTTTGGGTCCCCTACAATCTACATTTATACAAGGAAACTAGCTCTATTGGTAGCACAAATGAGAGAAATATAGATAGCAAAGAACATCATATAGTCCCGTCAAATTAACTTGCAAGGTGTTGTCGTCACGGATTATGTAATAGTGAAGTGACGCATGTGACAACTACCAACCTAAATCTAGTTGCATCCCGTTCTCCTGCCTCAGGTATTGTAGTGATAATATCGCCCGCATGTTGTCAGACGTGGTGGGGTCGCATTCCATTCACGGTTGGTGCAGTCCATACAGGGGACAATAACAATGCAGGTGTCGGGAAATCTCGAGGTGGATACCGTTGAAATAGACCGTGTGGAGCGACCGTCTCTTCTCAGTATTTTAGGGGACACCTTACGGCGTGGCCAGTATACGTTGAGAGTTGCTGAATACAGTTTTAAAGCTCTCTGCTCTGGACTCTGTTGTAAAGGTTGTTGGATTGATTCTCATCACCCTTCAGGCTCCCACGAGCAAACAGTCTTAGGTTATGTACATCGATTATTTCAAACCTATCCATCCGTTCAAACAATTGGTCTGTTACACCGTTCCTGTGTTTCCGGGAATGAATGAGAAACAACGTTTGGGACGAAGTGCAGTCTTGAATTTGGTGGAACCGGTAAAAAAAAAAAAGAAAACGAAAATCACAAAAGGAATTTTATAGATAGAACTGCCATAATAAAATACAATGACGAAAGAATCTTAGGAGAAAAAAAATCCTAAATAATACAATAATACTGACTAACATTATTAGTGTCGTCGGAGCAGGGGGGGAGGCAAGGGGCTCATTGCCCCCCCCCCCTAGCTATCATGCCATATGGCCATAGGGGAGGGGTGGGGGGGGGGGGGCAGAGTTTAGATTTGAAAACAGATGCTGGGTCCTTGGCTGCGTGCCCAAAAAGTCAATATTTCTACTTTTTGGGAAAGCAACGTCGGATGATTGTGTCAACTGTCAACAATTCATTTCCAGGAAGAAACAAATCAACAATAGCACGAATGTTTATCCGTTGTATTGTTTTTTTTTTATGACAAGTTATCACCTCAAAACGCGTTTTAGACCATCAAACATAATGCCGGGCCGATTCTTTTTCGCCTACGGCGAAATTGCCTCCGGCGACAGGGGGGCTTTGCCCGTGACCCCTCTATATCACCTACCTCGTTGCGAATTCACATTCAACTATGCGAGTGGATAACTACTGGAGTTATGGAGAGATGATACTACATGTACATATAAACCAACTTTTTGTGTCCCATTTTGTTTACCATTACCATCTATTGGGTCTGGATTTGCCCCCCCCCCCCCCCCCCCCCCCCCCTTATATCAAAAATGTTCCGACACGCCAGACCATTATTTTTTTTCTATAAATAAACTCAGTCGTCTCCCCGCCATATTTTTCTTCTGTCTTCGTTCACCTCTCTCTTCACGTCATCCTTTCCGCCAGCATAAGCCGCACTTAATCGAAATCCGTTCCTATATCGATATCCACGACGTGGCCAATCAATTAATTCGAACACAAAGATTGTTACACCCCCTGTCTCAGCTAACACATGTCTCGAGAGGCCGATCAACCCTAGAGATGACGGGGGGGGGGGTGAAGGGGAGGGGGAGGGGGAGTTCTTCTACGTCTCTAATTCGATCAGCCCCGTGGTTTCACTGTAACTTACGTCACGCACGGTCGCCATGGCAACGAACGATCCCTCTTTATCAACTATACAAACTATTGTCGACGAATCTCTACTTTCCTTGGTTTCCGCGGACCAGCGTCGTCAACTTCTCGGTAAGAGACTATAGACACGGGGTGATGTAAGCCGAGTAGCATCCCTCTTTGATAAGGAGGAGATTTGAACTTCTTTACAAATAGGGGTTTAGATAGAACACGGTTTGTAAAACCCTTGAGTCAATATCAGAAGACATAGGGACGAGTATTGCCCAGGCGAGCTCTTTATTTAAGGGCATATTGAGGTAGAGCACCGTTCTTCTTGTCTATCTGCCATGTACAGTTGATAAAATAAACTGGCTATATATTCAATAGCCAACGCGTAGAATATTGAGGTAGACCACCGTTCTTCCTGTCTATCTACCGTGTACATTTGGTAAAATAAACACTAGAGGGCATAGACCTCGGAGTAACCGTTTTACCTCATCATAAGTATAGACACTATGGGTTTCACCAAATCTTTTAACTCCGATAAGCTAGTAATCGGAGATTCACTATGAGCCAACATGGCAACTGCTATACATTTTTAATGTAATGTTTGTAATGTTTGTTGAAACCATACGGTTACCAAACCGAGGTTACTAAATGGTGAATTGGGACCGAAGTGCAGTACCGTCCGCCCTTGGGAGGAACTATGCCCAAGCATTTGCGTTATCATTAGAGAAATGCCTTAGAATAAAGTGAATTCCGGATTTCCGGTGTCGGGAAACGAACCATCATATCACGTTTGTCTATCCGGATGAGTCATATTCAAAGTATCCTTCTGTAGTTGCACACCCTTGATCATCTCTTGCAGTCAGTGGCGTATCCAAGGGGGAGGGGGAGGGAACCCCCCTTTTGCAAATAAAAAAAACAACGGACAGCGACCATTTACCTTTTGACAATGGAGACAGTATTTTTTATTGAATACCCAAGACATTGTTTTGTTAAAAATACACACATTTATCTAGTTCTATCTAATCTACCAACACCACACCTCAGTTCTTGTCGGAGTGGACCCTGTTATATTATAATTTATGAATATTAATTGTTATTGTGTATTGTTATGAAAACGAAAAATTTGCAAATTATATTGTAGCTATACAAGTGCTGTGGTTTCTTTTATTGGTGGGGCTGAAGAAAAATTGTGTTGATATAGAAATGTGGTAATTTGTTTTCAGTTGGCTGCTCTGAAACGCACACGAGAGCCATTTTCCGGGGAGCTTGTCGCCCGGACCCCCCACTTATCTTCAGTTCCTCTATAATATTAACGTCGTGGTCTCCCCCCTGCGGTAACGAATTTCTCGACACGCCACTGGTTGCAGTTGCAGTTATTGCCAAGTCTAGAGAATCGTTGGTTCGTGCTTCCAGTGGCCAGACCGTTTCTAACGAAACGAGTTATGACACCGCCAACGACAGCGCAAAACTTGAAGGTCGTTGGAGCTCATACACGGATATTACTACGATGTAGTATCCATCTCTAGGTTTGTATATAACACTTCGAAGAACAGGTTGATAAATTCGTGGTTGGAAATTACAAACACTGCAACACCAAATCGAGGGCATGTTTTGATTGCTGTAGTAGTAGTCGTTGTAATTATTTATGTCGAAAGTAAACAAACAACACGGTATTCTAAGAAAAGATGTTGGATCTAGGAAATGCACGGATTATGTTGTGAGGTATGCATTCATTTTGAAGACCCGTATGTATTGACACACACCCAATTATGTCTAGACGTTACGTATATGCCTACATTGATTTTTATGATGTTTTATCACGTAAGGTGAGAATGTGTCATGTTACTACGTAATTATTGAGTAGAGGATGGTAAATAGGATATAATACCAGACCCAAGTTGAAATAATGATATGTATCATAATTCATATAATCATATGTACATATAAATCATGTGGATAACATTACATTGCTGAACCTACTGACTGACTCAACATTTTGGAAATTTCTTGAAAATCCAAACATGAACATGTTTTTTTACACGACCTCATTTTTAGGCGAATCACATTTCAACTACTTGCTAAATTTTCTTTAGACAGTCCCCAACTATTAAATAATATTACATGAAGTCAACAAACGATAGTAAAGAGTTTTGTTGTCCTTTTATTGATAAGCGGCAAGTAAAGCTTTCTCTTTGAGTACTTCTACAACTGCATTATACTTTAGCAATCGTGGCTGCTAGCTCGAAGTTCTAGGTAAACACCAAAGCAGTTCAAGAATACTAGACTTTAAAGTATCTCGCTCGTCAAAACTTTTCAATGTAGTACTTTGCAATGCGCCATAATGAAAAATATTAATTAGTGTTTACGGCGAAAACAATCAGTAAATGGTTTTGTAAATAACCGGTATTTTGTTCGAGTGGGATCGAATAACAAATAAAAAACATTAATCACTATTTGAACAATTGGGAGATATGAGGGGGCTTTAATTTCAGTAATGGGAACTGTCTGAGTTATATTGACTTCACTAGTTTGGATGTTATTTGGGTATCCACTATCCATTTAAGTTTCTTCTTTTTTATGCCATACAATATTTCACCGTTGAATTAGCGAGTTTAAGAATAATGCCATCACAATTAAATAACATAACATATGATAATTGATTTTTGTTCGATGGTCGAAAATAATACTAAATGTATTGACATTTGATTTATAAGACGGTAAATTAATCGAGTTGTATGTTACTTACAAATTATACTGTCTGGTAATTACATCCCAAATATGGGTTAGATAATATGATGAAAACATCAGGGTGTGTTTTTTTAACGGCTCGATTTAATTTTTAATTTTGTACATTGCTATCATTTTCCAATGTTTACTTTACAGACAGACAGACAGACAGACAGACAGACAGACAGACAGACAGACAGACAGACAGACAGACAGACAGACAGACAGACAGACAGACAGACAGACAGACAGACAGACAGACAGACAGACAGACAGACAGACAGACAGACAGACAGACAGACAGACAGACAGACAGACAGACAGACAGACAGACAGACAGACAGACAGACAGACAGACAGACAGACAGACAGACAGACAGACAGACAGACAGACAGACAGACAGACAGACAGACAGACAGACAGACAGACAGACAGACAGACAGACAGACAGACAGACAGACAGACAGACAGACAGACAGACAGACAGACAGACAGACAGACAGACAGACAGACAGACAGACAGACAGACAGACAGACAGACAGACAGACAGACAGGCAGACAGACAGACAGACAGACAGACAGACAGACAGACCGACAGACAGACAGGCAGGCAGACAGACAGACAGACAGACAGACAGACAGACAGACAGACAGGCAGGCAGACAAACAGACAGGCAGGCAGACAGACAGACAGACAGACAGACAGACAGACAGACAGACAGACATACAGACAGACAGACAGACAGACAGACAGACAGGCAGGCAGACAGACAGACCTCGCTCACGTGTTTACTGTTTACTGTTAGCTCGTAATTACAAACCAATCAATTATTTCTAGGCACTGTTTTAAACCTAGTTCTCACCTTCAACTTGATGCAAACTTTCGTCTCGGTTAACCTCGTTGCATAAAACATGAGACGTGAAGTCTAATGATCATCGTCGTGTCGTATACGATACTAACAATAGGGCAATTGAATGACGTAGGCTCGTAGATACGTTACCGGAAGTCGACAGCTTGGTTAACCCCCCCCCCCCCCCCCTATCACGTCATAGCGAGCGATGGACCGCAATTTTACAAGGATGGTATTAATGGCTTGCAATGTTACGTATATAGCGAACTCACCGTTAGGTTTGAACTCCTACTTCAAACCCAATGGACTCATCAATGAATATCGGGTGAAGACGGAAGAACAGCTTCCGTGAAACTTTTGCTTATACTTATACGTTTGAAAAATCTATACTAACTCCAACGTATAGGATCCATATCCTTATAAATCTGAACTGTTCCGTTATGCACGCTATGTCAACGAAAATCAGTCCTGGTGTTCTTTTCACTTTCAGTGTAAAAATTACCGTCCTCCTCATATCTCATGCTGGCTCATGCTGAAGTCAGGCGCATGGTTCTAACCATTTAGGGACGTGGGTTCGAATCCCGTACCAAACATGGGTTATTTGTAATTGTAATTCATCTTCATAATCACCGCTCATCGTCTTTTAAGCCCTACCCACAATTGTCGGTATCGGGATCGCAATCACTATCCAACTAAATCGTAATGTCGTAATAGTAATAATTGCAATGGTAAAATGTACGATTGCGATACCGATCACGATTACGATCACGATGCTGCAACAACTGTGGTTATGACTGCACGTAAATCAACAATAAACATCATCGGATCGGAGTAATAGGCCTACTATTTGATAATTTTGGACTTTTGGAGCAGGGATTGTAAGACAACCACAATTCGAGGGCTCTCACAGCTGATAGTTTTGCGACGGAGTATATGAGAAGTAGAGAGGAATAGAGCGAGAGAAATAGTGAATAGTAATGGATGTGGTTTCGTTAACATTTCGTTCATCGTCCGTTAGTTAACGCATTACTGTTTTATTTTTAAATCAACATGCATATTTCAAATGTTGAAAGAAACTTCAGCCGCGCTTGTTGATTGAAATAATGAGAAATCAACGCGAGGTCGGATAAATACATAAGCTGAGGCTGGACAAATATTTGAAGAAGAGATATTTTGTTTAGAAATAGCAAAATTTTGTTTGAAAATGAAACACACTGATAGGCGACAGATGTTATGCGTAAATAAGTGGTAAAATTGTTGGAGTAGCAAAATAAAATACAAGTGTGGCGCGCGGAGGAATGGGGGGGGGGGAGGGGGGGGGGGAAGGGGAGATTTCACAATTGTCTATCATGATGTCTCGTTCTTAGATAATTACAAGCTATTTACTTTAAAAACCCATTTTAATATCATCAAACAAATTCTAAAATACATTTCGTTTACATGAAAAAAATATAGCATATATTTGGTAAAATTTCTGAAAATAAAATGGTACAAGATTGGATTAGAAAATTACCATCGTATTCGATATACCAGATTTTACACAATATATTATAGTGATTCGCGATTAATAATACAATTTGGGCCAAAGTTTCAACAACAACTCGAAATATTATTATTAGAAAGATCGTGTAAACATTCTGTGTCATCAATTTGTGTAAAGCTACTTGTATTTACCAGGTAACGACCTTGGCCGAACCTGCAAAACTAAACTTAGGAACGGTTTGTTTACGGTACGAAACTTCGCTGGAGGACATCGACATGTAATTAAACAGATGCTAATCAGCAGCTATATTGATGGTAGCTCGCTGTGAACGCATTCAGTGCCAAACATAATAATCCACTTGGGTAATAAGACGCCAACGCTCAGCAAACTAATTAATTAATACCGGAGCAGAGACTAAGCAGCTGTAAACAACAAGAAGATGTACCGTATAATTATTATTGTGGTTCTCGTCGGGAAACCCTCAAACTCTCGGCAAAGTCACTCGGGTGACTTTTTTCCTTATTATTAAGGAATACCTTGAAATAGTTGTAAATAATTGGTTCTGCGGTAATGTTACCGTCCTTGTATAACAGTTACGATGTAAGTCGTAGTGAATTTGTTGTGTACGACATAACAACTTTTTGCGTAGTTAGTATTTTCAATGCAAAATGTATATTCAAATAACAAATATGAATTTAAAACATGTCATTCAATGTATGGTTTGCCAACGTCATCATTTGTACTGATTTTGTATTGAGTTGTTATACATGATTTATTAAAATAATAATATATATAAATGAGGGTAATCAATCATACACTAAATGGAAATCGAAAACGAAAACTTTTACACTGGTAGTGAAAAGAACGCCAGGAATATGTCGATTTTCGTTTAAATAGCGTGCATGAACGGATCAGTATAGATTTTAGGATATGAATCCTGCATGTGGACAAAGTTAGGCAAACATAAGTTAGGCAAAAGTTTCCCAATCGCCGATCGCAGGCAAAAATGTGATTTTCACAATTCCAAAACACAGTCTAGCTAAAATGATCAATACTGAGCCTGTTCAAGCATATAGATGTTTTTTTTTTTTATCAGCTTGAGAATTGTCAGATGTGACCACTATAGCCACCCCTATTTAAACGTCGGCGAGGTGATTCATCACAGAAAACACTCGTCCCGCACAACATCCATCTCTTTGTCTCCCGTCGAACTCTGCGGGTAAATAATAACACACGTACGTGAGGTTGCACAAGGCGCTGGTGACGCGCGCTTTCAGAGACAATGCGGTAATTACAGCCTGTGGTGATTACTTGAGACAAAGCCTGTGGCGCAGTTCGCAATGAGAACTTTTACGCTGGACATTTACAACAAAATTATTCCTTTCAGCTCATGTAAGCTAAAGATTGTAAAAAAAATTGTTTAATTAAAAATTAAATTCATGTAAGTAAAAACGTGTGAAAAAAAAACTGTGTTTACATGTCAACAAAAGTAAACAAACAAGCGTAATATTGCCCCCCCTCCCCCCCCCCCCCCCTCCCTGTGTAAATGCTATATATCCAACCCGTCCACACATTATTAAACACATTATTATTATTATTACTAAACACATTATTTTAATTAAATTATTAATTATTTCACCTTCGGATCCTCGTGAACACATACATACTTACATGAACATAACGAAGCGTAGAGATAAAATAGAAAATAGCTACTTTATAAAGTTTTAAATTCTTCTGTAAGGAGAGATAACATTTGAGGTATTAACATTCGTGAATTATGTAAGGATATACACTGATGAAGATTGTTGGTAAATAAAGTCAAAATATGTTTTGTATGCAAATATGAATGAAATTCATTGATACTGTTGATTGTACTTTTTAGAATTATAGACTTTGAAAATTGAAATCATCAGCTGTTAGTACCTATCTTATTCCGGATGAAAACAACGGATAAAATGAAAATGTAACCTCCAACAGCCACACCCTTCGATTTAGCAAATTAGCCATTAGTAGGCTGTAGGCAGGCACTCATTTCCCTTGGTGATGCCTTGTGGATTAACTAACAACCTTCGCAAAATATGCAGAATTATTAATATTTTCTATGAAATTCTGTTTGCAATGGAGTTATAAATTTACAAAAGAATCTCGGGAAATAATGCTGCAATTGTCAGTAAATAAACGGTTGTCAATGCGGAAATGACTGATAATAACAGATAATAAGAATAATAATACAATAATTGGCATTGACGCTTTTAAATTGCCCATTTCGAAACTTCACTCAGAAATGCGAATGCGCAGTAAATAGTGACTCTATAGGAAACATCCATACAAATATTTGCTCAAGTGCTGAGGTTTGATAATTGTGAGTTTAGCAAGAATGTGGTGTTGTATAAGAAGGTAACGTGACTTGACGTGACGCGACGTGACGTGACGTGACGTGACGTGACGTGACGTGACGTGACGTGACGCGACGTGACGTGACGTGACGTGACGTGACGTGACGTGACGTGACGTGACGTGACGTGACGTGACGTGACGTAACGTGACGTGACGTGACGTGACTTGATCATGTCTGTTGTTGCTTAAGAAGAACTTAGCATTTGTATTTCTAGCACTTATTACGAGCGAGCAAAGAGTTTCATTATACTCGATTAACATTTTGTCTACGAGAGGTTAATCTGTCACCGTTAGATATAATGTTATTAATGAATGTATATAGAATGGAGGCTACTATGACTGGGCTCTCTGACACACATGTTTTGTATACTGTGTTTACATTGGTATGCAATGAAACATTAATACGTGTTATGTACAAAATAAAATTGATAATTATTATCAATTTATCATACCATCATATTGTACCAAATCATTCGAGGATTTTAATTACCTGCTCATACCTTGCTCATACCTATATACATAAACAAATTAATGTATTTTATAATACCCAAATAAGCTAGTGAACACTGCAGTGGCGTATCCAGGAATTGGGAAAGGGGGGGGTTGTCAACCCATATTATAGAGAGTGGAACCGAAACATAATTGGGGTTCTGGGGGGCTTGCCCCCCGAAAAAATTCTCGTCAAGGTCATTTTAGTGCAAATCTATGCGTTTTACAGCGGTCAACTGAAACAAGATTACTCAGTTTCTGGCAACACATTTGGTCATTTTTTGGTCACACACACGGTAATTTTCCATGTTTCCTTTGCAAAAGGGGGGGGGGGTTGTCCCCCCCCTCCCCCCCCGTGTATACGCCACTGGAACACTGACTGACCTCATAAAAATATCTATCAGAATAAGTGCTCGAAAATAATGAATGGAAGTAATTACTTATTATGATTGGGTCGTTATAAGCAACGATACAATACCACACAATGAAATGCATACGTTGATGTTGCTGTGTCTGTGACATTAAGCTAAGAAGACGTTGAAGAGTAGACATTTTAAAAAGTACACACAAATCGTTGGATTTATGTTATTGACACGTAATAAAAGTAGAGTAAAGCAATAACAAAGTACATAAAACAAAATACGATTCAAGTGCACAAAGATAATGACCACACTAAAACTATTAACACACATGATAACTATCCTAATCGAAGAGAATTATATGGAGATAAGATTATTGTCAAGTGGCCCTTTGAAGATAGGACTGAAGATCTCATAATAAATAATTTTTCAACTATACTTTAAAATTTTGCACAATTCATGCAGAACCAATATACTTTCGAGGGTTATAGTGTCGGACCTGAGATATTGACGAGTTTCGCCACTCTATCTTCTCATCTTCTCAGACACTAGTATTTAGCTTCGAAGATGGGTGGATTCAGGGTGGTGATATATCCAAATCGGATCGATGCGGCGCCCCCCCGCCCCCCATCCCTAGTCCCTCCTAACACACAACAACTTTCTGCAGCTACCAGCTGCAAATGAATGAACAAAAAAATACCTTCAAGGATGTTCGTAAAAAATAAATGTTAATTTTATAAAACTACCAAATATTTGTTAGCGAAATGAAAAGTGTGTTCAGTAAATTTTGTAACGCCATGTATTTGGAAATGTACCAGCATTAATTTGTAAAGGTAACAGTAAACAGAACAGGTGCATAGAGAGAAACAATAATAAGAATTATAACCATCATATTATATTATCTTGTTACCACATTCAAGTGTGAGAAATAGTGTAAAAACAAGTAACAAAAACAAATACCAAGACATTGGAGTACGGCAAGCTCTCGCTAGGGGATTTACGGACCTTGACAAATATAACTACAATACATTTAAATTAAAACACACGTTATTTCAACAACTTCTATCGAAGAATTAGACCGAGATCAGTGGCGTATACACGGGGGGGGGGGGGCTGAAGGGGATAACCCCCCCCCCCCCTTTCGCAAAGGAAACATAGAAAATGAACGTTTAGCTTTCAATTTACAGTATTTTTAGACATTTGTTTTTGTTAAAAATACACGCATCCATCTATAATTATATTTCTATCTACCAACACCTCAGCTGTTCTTGGCGTGGTGGGCCCTGAATGTGAAACCACACTCAACACTATCGAACAAGGCACGGAACGGAATCCATATCACTTGACACTTGCTGACTCAAAGACGCCGCCACAGAAAGCGAGGCGGTGTACCGTGTACACTTTCAGAAACAATGCCGCCCTTCATTCAAGTTGACGCATGTAGCTGACCCCGCACCCCACATCCCCTCTACATAGGTCCTGTAAAAACGGTAAAAAAAAAAAAAAAAAAATGGTAAAACGCACAGATTTGCACTAAAATGACCTTGACGAGAATTTGTTCGGGGGGCACCAACTACGTTTTGGTTTCACATCTGTATAATATGGGTTGAACCCCCACCCTTTCCCAATTCGTGGATACGCCACTGACCGAGAATCACGAGTTCGAACCTCGAAGAGGTAAAATTGCTGTCAGGGAGCGCGGAGAAATGGCCACCATGTTCGTACAGAGAATTACTCACATTTATTAAACCTAACGAGAACAACATAGTTCACGGATACAGACGTCAGTTAGAACTAATTACTGCTGTCGGCAAAAACTTGCCCCAAGAAACGTGCAAACACGTGGAACTACTATAGCTGTCAATCAAACTATCCCGTGATAAGTCTGCGTTTACTAAACGATGCAAACACCAATCAAATTGAATGCATAGTGGTTGTAATACACTATGTAATTATAGTATTAATTTAAAATTTAATATTAATTTGAAGAAAGTGCACTGTTACAATTTGACATCGTTTTATAATATGGGAAATCTTACACCACATTTTAAATACAATTTAAATATAAATAACTTACCAATGAAAAGTGCGTTAACATAATTATACCTAATTAAATTAAAATTAAAATAAATATTATAACTTTTAATATGAATAATATTAAATTTCATGTAGTAGAAAAGTGTAATGGTTTTTCGTAGAACTGACCTGAAGGAGTTTTACATCGTTTCCAGTTTGTCTGGAAAACTTTTCATATAATTTTATATTTTGTACCTTCTAGTTTTTCTTATAATAGTCCTACATTATAATGTTCATGGAGCACTTTAGATTCCCGGGAGAAATTATGGAATGTATAGGTTAATTGAACAAGGAAAGGCAAAAGCATTCAGTTTAATTGAATGAAATTCCTAATGCACGAACATCCATTCAGAATTTAAATGGTACAAACTCGATTTTTTAATTTGTTTAAAACTCTTTTGCAATGGGTGAGCTTGGCCTTTCAGTTCAAAATCACAGTTTAGCTTCCCGTTGTTTGTTTGTTTGTTTGATTGATTGATTTTTCAATTTCATTGATTGCATAAAATAGCATTCTTTACCGGACCTCCGACCTAGGAATTATGTAATGCTATGACTAATATGCATATTCCTTACAGTCAGTTCGTTATCAGTACTTGCATTTTATTTTATGAGGTTTATTTTAGGAAGCATGAGCTAATAGTATGACTATATACATAGAAATGGTTTGTCACTAGCTCGGCTTTGCGCAGTTAGCCACAGTATCCGCCACTCAACCAGATTGTCATTCAGTCATTCAACTGTTGATAATGCAACCGCCATACTGCAACGGTAGTCTACATTGTTGGCACAATGTTTGTATTTTATTACAATGGCAATGGAGTTTTTTTTAAGCCTTGAGTATAATTTAATTAACTTGTAGTACATTAATTTTGTTTTTGTAGTATACACCAAGTCTTCTCTTCTTTGACTGAGAGAATTAACGTAGTTCGAGTATACGAATCTTTGTGTATACGTTACACAACGTATATATCCTTGATACGTTGCTTACGCTCAAGTCATTAATGTATTGCAAATACCCTCTAGATTCTATCTGATATCAGAGCAACGCGAAGTTCATCACTAAAGAATTTCACAACAACTTTCTGTCATGGTACAAAAAATACAACAATGCCCGATCCTTAAATAGAGGGTTGAATAAAGAAGAGTTTTGACGGGGAACATAACGAAACAAAGTATAATCAGTAGTCGAAACGTTAAATTAAATATTTTTAGGCACAACAAGCAAGTTTTAAGAATGGAATTGAAAATAATGAGTATTGGGATGGAAGAAATAAGATAGTGGTCGCCCAATTTCATTATACCTATTTTGTGTTGTACGACGTACTCGACAGCTAAGTCATATTACGACGTACTCGACAGCTATGTCATATTATGACGTACTCGACAGCTATGTCATATTACGACGTACTCGACAACTATGTCATATTATGACGTACTCGAAAGCTATGTCATATTATGACGTACTCGACAGCTATGTCATATTATGACGTCGGTCAAATCAAATCCAGTGTAATCGCTGGGGCTGCCACTCGCCATATGGGAAGCCAAGATAAGGGGGTTTGGAGGGTGTGCGTGGGGGTTGGTTGGGCGTTTGGATCGCAAGTATGGAGAAGAAGCGAGGAGGTTAGAAGAGGAAAAATGATGAAGGCACTTGAGATGAATAGAGGAAAGACAAAAGAGAAGCATGAGAGCCCTCTATGCGGGCATCGGCCACCACGAGAAGGGACCCACCTCAACCGGGAGTAGCTCAAGATTGACATGCGTATAAATCATATTCAGCAGGTGGGTTTTACAGGACAAGTGAAAATACTGGTGGCAAAGACAATGATTCAGTTCACTTGCAAACAGAAACCAATCGATACTCGAGAGAGCGATGTTGTATTGCGAAAACAGCAACCAACCAAATGCTAACGTTCGTTTTATGAGTTCCTCGATTTTACGAACCTCTCAACTCAACCAACCTATTTCGGTCAAATCACACACTTAACTCCGTTGTGGTTACACCAGTTGGTCTCACGCATTGTTACACTTGTAATATAGTTCCTCCACCACAATGGTGTAACAATTGACTAATATGTAACAGGGCAGGGCTAGGTAAGGAGGTGGATGGGTGACCACTCTCCTCTGAAACACTTGTTCCCGTTGGTTAGAGCAGATTGGAGGGTTCGAAAGCTTGTGTAACAGCTTCGATCTTCTCGTCAACTGCTCGGCAGTCCAGGTTAGTGGAGGAACCTATATATGACTGGTCAAAGTAACACCGTCCTTTCGGATGGGACGTAAAGCCGATTGTCCCCTTGGTACTTTTCGGCAGGAGTAGGCTACGTGCCGGTAATAGGCTTCCCCTCCCTTCCTCAT
Organism: Isoperla grammatica; assembly: GCA_945910005.1. NCBI lineage: Eukaryota > Metazoa > Arthropoda > Insecta > Plecoptera > Perlodidae > Isoperla > Isoperla grammatica. The sequence goes on from OX246737.1 coordinate 125,707,557, forward strand.
AATCATTCATCAATCATCACTCATCAGGCTAAAGAGGGCATTGTGCCCCTACACTGGCCTTAATTACAATCAAGTTAAGTAAAGTAACAGGGCAGGAGTATGCTACGTGCTCCATTTCCTCCACAACTCAAAGGACTACTCAAGAATATACAATATAATGATTATGACTGATAATAAAATTAAAAATAATTGTCTTAGGAAACCTGACCGCATGCACAAACAACTTGACCTGGGAATAATTGGGAGAATGCTATTATGAAGAAATTATTTCCAGCATCCGTCTGAAAACCATGTGGATACCTTAATTCAGTTCTAATTATTCCTATATTAAAAATGTGAGTTCATATTCCATTCGTGACAAGATTGCGCTATAATGCAACTGCACAGTCAAATTGAGCTTTGGTAGTTAATCTCAAAATGGGGTTGATTTTAATCATAATTAGGGTTTTCAAATACGGTATAGTAGTAAATTTCGATACATCTAAGAGTTGTACAGCATCGATTACGATGCTTCAAGTATATGTTGGGTGTGTTTATAATGTTCATAATGTATGCTCGTTGAAAGAAACAGAACAACCGATTATTCATAATCCAAGTTTGGTCAGAGAAACGGAGATTAGTCATAGAATTAATTAATTAAAAGTGATTTAAACAACATTATAATTGGCTCACTTCCATTTTACCAGTATGGCGTCATTCTCATGCTGGGTTCGTATGACGTCACTATATATAATTCTGCATTCGGCTCCTATAAAAGGACTTCACACTTTATTTATAGCCTATATTTTTAAATTGACAAATATCTCCCATCTTATATCGAAACTCCTAAACTGATATTACTTTTTTTTTACAACAATAAGGGCAGTACTATTCCTTTTATTGACGTTTCCCACGACTTATTGCTTGCGATTGTAGGTAAGTTTAGGCGGGCTATCACTTTCACGATATTTTTTATGAACGCCTTCTCGAATAGCCAAAAACAACGCAGCACTCAAAAATGTAATTTCTTTACTTTTATTATAAAAAGACTACATAGCCAGAGTGATGTGTACGTCTTTTGTGGCCCTTGCTTATCACTTATACAGGCCGATGTAAATTAGAATTTGAAGTGTGCAAGTTATTATAGAGGTATATAGTAAAGTTTAGTACCTCAGATTAGGAGCAGACTGCAGTCTTGGTCTTGACATAAACTCAGCGCCGAAGTGAAATGGCTACGGCGACGCTTGGATGAAACTTTCAGGGTTTGTTTACGATGCCTCAGACAAATCGTTGGTGTTTTTCCTTTTTCGACACTGCTCGCGCGGGGCGCCACCTTCGCGGGGACAACGACCGCATTCACTCTCACTCATTCACTCTTATTCACTCATTCATTCTTATTCACTCTCACTCATTCATTCACTCTTATTCACTCATTCATTCTTATTCACTCTCACTCATTCATTCACTCTCACTCATTTACTCTTACATTCACTCACTCTCACTCATTCACTCTCATTAACTCTCACTCGTTCACTCACATTCACCCGCACTCATTCACTCATTCACTATCATTCACTTATTCACTCTCATTCACTCATTCACTTTCATTCATTCACTCATTCACTCTCATTCAGCCTCACTCATTCACTCTCATCCACTCATTCACTCTCATTCACTCACTCATTCATTCTCATTCACTCACTCATTAGTCATTCATTCTCATTCACTCCCACTCATTCACTCTCATACACCCTCACTCATTCACTCATTCATTCTCATTCACTCTCACTCATTCACTGTCATTCACCCTCACTCATCCACTCATCATTCTCATTCACTATCACTCATTCACTCTCATTCTTGAATCACAGAAGTATATGGTTAGAATACCGAACACGTCCTGCTCTATGCACAAAGTGCAATTATAATTTTGTATTTACATTTTTATTTTCGTTCTATTTGAATTACATACAAGATTACTAAAATAACTATATTGAACGTCAGTTCTACTGAACCTACGTTGAATGTTTAAATTCTTTGTTTAGAAATCTACGTACTATCCATACAACTCACGAGTGAACATAGCTATTCGCAATCTTCATTTATATGTTCTCTTGGAGATCATTTATCAATTTGTTTATACTGTAAAAATATATTACTTATTACTACATTGTTATTAATATTATTATTGATTCCAATTACAGGAAGTCATCTAGCTCCAGTCTCGCATCCCTTATCCGCTGGTCAACAACCTGAACATATACGCGTCGTCACATCTCACGAGCCGCCACTGTTAACGACGTCACTTGGGACGTAGCCGTCGTTAACGTCATTGTCTGCCTTCCTTTATGGTCCATACACGCGCCCTACACTTCTATAGGTTCCCTTTATTGATCATACCTATTTGTTGACTTTTATTCAACTTCTACTACATAAAGGTTGCCATGACGACAGTGCGTGTAGATCTCATCCACACTTGAAAAGTCATTCGCCAAAAACGTTTTCGAACGAAAGTAGCTGAAAGGAAAGGCGACATTGCGATTACATTGATTTGGAAGGTTGGTGTGTAGCTTTATGGAAGTGTCTGGAGTTTTGTGACTTGGCAGTTTATATTTTGACGTGTGACGTGACGTCATGCATCATGCAAAGAGCGAAGTCAGTTTAGGGGTTGGATGCACATTGAAATGGCAAACCGTGTTAGTGACTGTACTGTACTGGATTAAAAAAGTTAATAATATTTTAATTGGTCTCCAAAAAGAAAAATGAGCAATGATTGGAATATTTTAAATTTTTTTAAAATCCAGTTTTTAGTTCTTCATGAAACTAAATGTTGATTAGTAACCGCCCTTTTTATGACATTCCATTAGTAATTTAATGAAATAAATATCACAGTCATACTGATTATAATGTGAGATGCATTTATAATTCAGTCTGTAGGGCTTATCAAACCACAGCGCTATGATTACTCATATTTTCGATTTTGTGTTTCAATCTTGAAATATAATTAAAAAATGAAACTTTTCTGCGGTTTTCGATGTATCCTTTGCTTTTAAGATCTGTTCTTAAAATCTTAAGCGCGGTTTTAATACAGAGTTAAGACTCACCTAAATATTATTATTATTATTATTATTATTATTATTATTATTATTATTATTATTATTATTATTATTATTATTATTATTATTATTATTTTTAAAACGTAACATTATAATACTAGAAAATATGTGCTCAACGAGGCCTTAATTTCAAGGTTCACATTAGGGCAGTAATACTGTATTCTAAAGGAATACGAACACAAAGTTTGAATGCTATAATTACGGTTTGAATTTGTTCAGCATATTAAACAAACCAATTCAGTTTTTGCATTCAGAGCTCCCATCCCATATAATACGTTGTAATAGTTGCAATTCAAGAGACGTACATAGTCGGGCATAGATATTCCCATGTGGACGCTGTACCCCATCATTGCTATGCATCCCAGGCTGTTGCTGGGTTGATGGGCCGAGGAAGAGCTGCCCTAGATAAGCAATGTAAATGTACGCAAAATACCACCAGCCTCAGTCACCATCTGTCTTCACATTACAGCTACCGACGAGGGTGGAATACGACGTCAACTCGCAGTTTGATCCCTGTAATGGATTTTGATTGAGTATTGAGGTTTCTTTATGATATGTATACACACAGAAATTGCTTTTTTCTTCTATCCTAGGCATCAATGTTTAGATCAGTTGAGGTTTACGTAAAATACAGTTGCAACACAGCCATATTATTTAGGTCGATCGATTTTTGCTGCTAATTTTTTGTGTATACGTTTTTCTAAAAAAAAAAAAAAAGATTTTAATAAAATATATCTTATTTTCTATTAAATTTAGGATATTTGAATTAATTGTTTAGCTGCTGCAAGCTGTTGATACAGTGTTGGTTGTTTGTCGACAGTTTGGTTTTCCGTATGCCAACAATCACAACAATAATTATGTGGAATGCAATAATTAATAACCTGGGTCGGAGATCCTTCTAGAATCCTCACACACCTACAAAATTTCAGTCACACCACACCATACGCGGGCGATGATGATTCTTCATAGTTGCTACGTCTCTTTTATTGCAACCATGCTATTCGTGAGTCGTGACGATGAGAGGTGATGAGTGACTGATAGGTGATGTAGATGAAAGACAATTACATAAAACACATGTCTTATGCGGGATTCGAGCCCACGTCCTTAGGTATACTGTACGTTTTGGACCTGCGCGGACGGCTGTGCCAGATTAAGTTCATAAACCCTGTCTACCATCATCAATATTTACATACCAGAAATAAAGATGGAAAGTTACCACCATCATCGTGAGTGTTTTTATTGTCCAGGGTGAAGACTCCAATAAATCATGAATAAGATCTGCAACCAGAGCCGCCCGAGGCCCCAAGGCCTTCAATCAAAACTCTAATTTATGCCGAGTCTGAACTCTGGTTTATTAACTTGACACTCATTTCTTCAGCACATCGTTGCGTTGTGGTAGGTCAGTAAGCGAGAAGCTACGTCATTCAAACAGCGCGATGCTGAGTTGATTCAATTGACCATAATTGATCATACTGACCGCGACAACTACTCATTAGCCGGCATAACACTTGGACGTTTTATGGGGAATTTTAATTGTTGATGTATCGTGAGTTGCTAGATGGGTAGTGTACGGAGTAAAGCCCATATTATACCATCACCATAATAATAATTACTTTGATTAACCAGTAATTGTAGAAAGATAAAAAGGTTTATGTGCGAATTTAATTACCAGCTCTAGTAAAATGGTTCTGAGTGATGTGTAATTAAACCTGAAGAATAAAATGTGAATACCACTGTTTACTTCCTGTCGGGGCAAACTGCAATTACAATATTAATAATTGCTATTGCATTGGATAAAACGAAATATGTTAACGTTTTTCTGAAAAAAAGGTAATATAGTTCCGATTAACGACGCGTTTCAGTTTAATTTCACGTCGTCGCAATCAACAGACCGGTTAAATGATGATATTTTGCTAACATCAAAATGTTTCGCGACTTAAGTTAAAGTAGCTAATGTATTCATTATAATTATTGTATTGTATTTATTTTCTATTTTGTGTAATCTTGTTTCTCAATATTTCAATTTCTCATAAAACTTTGATTTGATTCGACCCACACCAGCAGTGATTTCAATAATAAACAATTCAATTTCATTTCATTCCAAAAACTATAGTTTGTCTACTGTTTATCTACAGACAACCCCGTCTGGGCCTGAAGCAGAATTTGTCCAAGGTTTAACTCAACCAATCGCAAGAGGCGACGATAAAGTGGTCTTCCAACTTCCCCTTTCCACCTGACCATAACCCATTTCAAAACTATTTTCCTCCTCATACTTTTTCATTATCACCAATCTCGTCCGACGTCGCGACTTAGTTGTCAGATATACAACAAATTGCAATAATTAATAAATGATGCGATCTGCAGTAGCTATTTCATTTTATTCCAAAACTATAGTATCAAAGTATTAGTTTTGTACACATAAAACATACATTATACAACATACAACATACAACATACATACAACATGCAACATTCAACATACAACATACAACATACAACATACAACATACAACATACGACATGCAACATACAACATACACCATACAACATACAACATACAACATACAACATACAACATACAACATACAACATACAACATACAACATACAACATACAACATACACCATACAACATACAACATACAACATACAACATACAACATACAACATACAGGTGACTCATGTGTGGAAGGCTCTAAGATTGTGCAACACCATAATTCTCCATGTTTTAATTGTCCGCAGGATTACGTTGGTAGAGGCGAAGGTGTTGATACCCACTAGCCAAAGCAGCTATACTCCCATATATGGGTCCTAGTGTTACACACCCTAGCCCTGCCATGGCGTTCAAGAAAAATAGAGAGGCCTATGCGCGACAATAATTGCCTGAGCATCATTACCCATTGACTACCCACCATTGCGTAGCTTATAAGTTAGTACAGATAACGATAGATCAGTGTTCAAAATAGTACCAATAGGCAACACGCGTACGATTTTTTTTTGTTAAACCAGGCACTTAATTTAATTGTATCAGATACAAAGAGTATATTAATGCAAGTCCTAAGTAAAACAGAATTTTATAATAGGTTTAATGTGGTCGCATTTATTGCAGTTTCAACTCAGGGATCTGAAACGCGTACAGGTGGCTGTGACGTCATGATTCAGTAGACGTGGCGTAACAGACCAATCGCTGAGGCGGTGAGCGTACACAGACACAAACCATGACGTCAAATACCATCAACATGGCGGCGGCTCGTTTTTCGCGCCCTTTTATTTATCGTTACTAAACCAATTATTTTGAGGCATAGACTGATCCGTTTTTCAAAATTCAAGGACACAAAATTATTGAATGAGAGACAATGTATTTAAAAATTGATTAAAATTTCCATACGCGTGTTCTCTATTAATAATGTCTACGGCTCGACGCCATGTTGTGAAAGAACCTTGCTATATGGCGACATAAAAAACAAATGGCTCCGAAGGGATGGGGTATGAGCCACAGGGCGTGGCCCTGTCATATAAATACGTTACTTTACATATTAAACCTGCTTCACGCAGCTGTCACATATTCTATCGTTTTTTCTGAATTCTATAACGTTTCGCTCACGGAGTAATGGACATATCACCTTATACAGAGCAAATTATACTTTATTACTAACACTGTCAAACAATTCATAAAAGGTGAGTCCAATTAAGAGTTTAATTGATTTCATGAGATGGCTTTTACTGAATTAATTAATGACATTCGTGTCAAGTGATTTCATTAAAGGTATATTACTTTAGAACTCTCATTAGCTTGAACGGAAGATGGTTATATAGAGCAGAGAGGGAGGGGGAGGAGGGCGGGGGGGCTTTTAATTATCTATAATATCGATTGACGTAGAAAGGTGGGGCGTGCATGATATCATAATCTTGTACCCTTAAATAAGTTGGTAATGTACTTCAGAGACCTACTTAGAAAATTACCCGCAATGCCGTGCTTTTCTATCAGTCACGATATCTCTGGGGGGGGGTGGGTATTTTGACCCCAGCAGGGCCGTCACTCAATGTTTGGCAGGTGCCGATGACGGCCGAGAAGAGAAGGGTGGAAAAAAGCTTCCCCATTCATCTTGTTATCAGACGTGTCTTTGAGTTTTCATTATAAGGGTGCCAGGCCCATTTGTCTTGTTCACTCGAGCAGACAGTTTGGAGAGTTGTGTAACCGCAAGGCAGTTCGAAAGTAATTTCAAACCGAACATGTATACAATGTTTTACGACACACATATTGTATAAATTGTTATGGCTCAAATGGAATCTTGTATAATATTGTTCATATCGAAATTTACACAGAATAAATTGAAAATAAAATTTTGAAAAACAATAAAATGTACTTAAAATAAAATGTTTGGAAATTCCCAACATGCGCTATAAAAAAAAAAGCATGAAGCAAGAAGTCAAAACGTAGAATTATTTCTAGTGTATGTTTATTTTGTTAACACAAACACAAAACAACCATGATCATCGCACGTATGACTGTTATACATATTTTTTTTTTACATCAAATCCGATTACTCGCACATATTTAGAGTACATAAATAACGTGAAATGTATGTATATTCGGTATGCGAATGCAACATAAAAAATCAAGGATATAGGTGAGAACACGTTTTTACTCAAACAATTCGTCTGGACTTTCTTTATCCGATATGGTTACTAATTGCTATATTCTCTCATTTACTATTATATAAGTCCATCTTCTCATCAACGTTTTGCCAATTTATTCGTAATTAATAATTATATATTTATGTATCACCCATGTTTCGTCTGCGGTATGAATGTCAAATGAGAGACGTACAAATCCCAATTATCTTATTTCTAAACCTTGGAAATCAATTTTGCTAGACCCAATATAAGAAGGAGTTGATTGAAAACGTTTTTACCTTTTCTTTACACAAATAAACAATCGTGTAAATTCAGTTTATGGTGCAATACTTGACTGTGGGATAACCACAAAGCATTTTGAGTACACTGCCGTCGTTTTCAACATAGAAAGTAATGTATTTTTGATTTATTATTCTATCATATCTCACAGACGAGTCCCCATCCATAAACATGAGATGTGAGGCCCTGCTTTAAAATATGGATAATCGTTGTCACGCCAGCTTCGCGCTTTATTGACGAGGCCGGCACAGTCTGGTCAGATCTGTCTGGACGAATACACACATGCGCTTCCCATTAGTTGCGGGGGGTGGGTGAACTATCTACTGCACTCAAATCATTTACATGGATGAGCATCCATCACATGATTGAGAGATAAGTCCAATATGTTGGCCAGACCTGGGTTAGTTACTTTTTAAAAGTAGTGATTAATTAGTAATTATAGTAATTATATATAACTTATTGTGTATTCCTGTCCTATCACCAGTAGACAGCCTTGAATAAAATGCTTACACTGGGGTTCGACCCCAGACCTCTTTATTACCATGTTCATATTAACCCCCCCCCCCCCCCTTCCCTTCCCTTCCCTTCCCATAATATTTCGTCAGGGTGATAAGTAGGCCCGCCTACTACGTACTGAATTAAGTTTTTAGAGAATTGAGGGTGGTTTGAAACTGGAGTCCCTGATTATTTACTCAAAGCAGAATAAAAATTAAATTCTACGTATTCCCATGGTTTTTCTTCCCTCCCTCCAGATTCGAATGAGCTCGGAGCACGTCCGCCCGGCAGGAGTCAAGTGGAGGGGGGGGGGGGGGGGGAGGGGGGGAGGGGGGGGGGGGGACGTTGCTTTTCGACACATTTTCTGGCTTTGCGTGGGACTGGAACTATGTGGTGATTATAATGTATCGTATTCCAACACACAACTACAGCAAAAGAGAGAGACAGAGATCCTAAAATAATAGGGATCATAGCAGAGCTGCTAACAAAAATATTTGTATCGTTTATTCTTTATGCATATTTTATGGTTCCACGTGACACAATGGGAACATTTCCATGCACACACTCATCATTCTAAAAACATAAAACGTAAGACCATACATAAATACATAGTTAGGTTCACATCAGTCGGGGGTTGCAAATTCTAACCAAACATTGTTTACTTACAATAACACTACTATAGCATGACCAGCTTATTCAACCAAGATAATACAAATAAACAAAACATACTGTCTTACTATCGCACATAGCAGTCGCCTATTTTCCTATAACTGGTTTCACTAAACCTTAATCTAAAGATTAACTGTTTATCTGAGATCAGCTGGTGAGGAAGCTTATGATAGCTAATCTTCTTATCAACTAACCTGCGACTATAAATATTTTGTTAAACTGCATGTACTAAGTCCCACGTGTGCATCAATGAAGCTGCAATGAAGGGGTATTTGACATTACTTCAGTCAATTGCAATATAATATCATTTTCCAATCAGTACTGTTTATTCAAAACAAAGCACTCAATATCACACTTATAAATAGGCACGGACAGACAGACATATAATTATAAAAGATAGCTCACTTTTTCATCGAGATAAAGCACTAAGTTATTGCTCACAACCCACCTGCTTTTGTTTTTATTTTTATAGATACATGGTCCTACATGTTCTTTAAATGGAATATATGTGGTTTTCCGAACAATTTTCTCTGTGGACAGGCGGGTGCGATAGGGGTGGACACGTGATAAAGTCAGCAAAACAAACGTATCATATTCCGTCAGTACACATAATTCATCCCCGTACGATAATGTACTAAAGCCGTATCCGAGTGAACGCATACAAACTGACAGCTGACTGATGGTTTACACTTTCCTTATTTGCATTGACTCAATTACAGCGAAAACCACCGTGGCCATTATAATTCTACTCAATCAAGTGACGTATTTTTCCATCCATAGTAAAGTAGTCTAGAATTCCAGAACCACGTCACAAACGACATTTCTCACACGTGATCAACCGTCGATTACAGCATAAATTAATCAAGACAGTAATGAACATTTATGTCGCTTGAAAATCACGTATACTCTACGCCACGGGTTGTAATATGTTAATTCTTACCTAATTTCATACTTTATCTAAATATTCATAGCGAGCGAATGTCATTAAAAAAATAAAAATTACTTGGGAAAAAACGCATAACTATATTTTTTACGATGTATGGTATAGGTCGCACATCTATTGATTGACTTTATTGATGTGTGTGTTCCATAAACATTCATAGAGTGCTCATTGATATTATAAGCTTATCAAATGAGATCTCTTACTGTGATCGAATCCAAGATATAATTCTCACGACCTATATTCGAACCTTCAAGGTCATTTCATTTTAACCGCATAAAGAAGCACTCGACTAGGGTTCCCAACTCTGCAAAATAACATTCCGGGACAAATAGCACATGAAAATGGAATGGCTCACGTGATACTGCCGAAGGCCCGCCGGAGGGCTATCGCCGAAGGCGAAATTTTTTTGGACCTTTTCTTCATGATTTCCGTTCTAAAACATGTTTTTAGGCCTATTGCTTGACGAGAAAACAAGAAATTTCCTTTTGAACAAAAATCTTTCGCAGTTAATTAGAAATTAGGAGTTCACGTGCCTGTCTGAGATTGTTATTTTATTAATTATTGTGTTGCTATAACAATATTAATATGGTATATAGATATACTTTATACCTATTTTTATTGAAACATAGTGCATTTGAAAAGTATATGTATGTATGTATGTAAATTCTTTATTAGCACTACTGCTATACATTTCACGTATAAAAATGATATAATACAATTTTACTCTTAAATTTTCACACAGCAATTCTAATTATCATTTAACAGTTTTATATATTCATTCTTAAAACTTTGAACATTTGTCATTAATTTCAACTTATTTGGTAACTGGTTATATTGACGAATACCCATGTAGAATATCGACTTAGTTGTTAAACCCTTTTTGTGGCTCTTCAAATAGTAAGTACTTTTAACATTTCTTGTAGCATAAGAATGCACCTCAGATGTTTTTACCAGGCGGTTATTTAAATAATTTGGTAGAAGACCACATTGCATTTTAAAAATAAATATCATTGCATTCATTTTTATTTGGTTTTCCACATTTAACCATTCCAGTGCGTCAAGCATAAATCTAATAGGAACATATTTACTACATTTTAAAATCAGCCTCATGCCTCTATTCTGCAATAGCTGCAGTCTTTCCAGATCCCCCAGGAACGACTGGTATAGAATTGATGCACAAAAATCAAAATGTGGTTGTACAATTGTAAGATATATTACTTTCTTTGACCATGGAGATAAGTTGCTACCAATTCTTTGAATATATCCTATTTTCTTAGCTATTTTATTTTTTATATATTCAATGTATAGATGGAAATTTAATTTGTTATCAATGATAACCCCTAAATACTGAAACTCTTTTACCAATTCCCATTCTTCTTTATTTATTGTGATTCTACTACTATTGTTCATGAAAACATAATTAGACATAATTAGACATAATTAGACATAATTAGAAACTTTGGAAACTATGCTCACATTAATTTATCATCCATTCTCACTGCTCGTTTCGAGCTCACGTTTCGGGCGGCGCGGGGTCGCGGCAGAAGCAAGACACTTTCATGTCATTCCGGGACATTTGCCGTCCCGGAATCAGTTTAATTTCAACCTGGACAAGATCTTTAATTCCTGGTCTGTCCCGGCGAAACCGGGACGGTTGGGAACCCTACACTCGACATACCCATCAAATATTCACGTTTGAAGTGCTGAAGAAAGAGCAATTTCTATTGTCACGTATTGATACAATCGCCACATTAAAATTGCCCTGTGACACAGGATCAGGGAATATAATAATATTTTTGCACAGGACTGTCTGGATCAAAGATATTATTATATTCCCTGCGGTCTGGATTAACCACACTGTGAAAATGTGGGATGTTACGATTTGGCAACATGATTTAGCGCAGGGAGAAAGGAGTGAAGTAGCATTTTGTTTTATTTTTGTAGCTTATAATTTGTTTACAATGATTGTGTATTTGTATACTATACTATTGTGGTGTTAAGTTATAACGTGCTGTGCAAATAAAAGCTACAAAAATGTGTATACTTGAAAGATCCTTATTTGACTCTTGTTTGTGGAAAAGCATCTTACATTTTTTGCCGGTTTGAATCCGGTTTAAAGATTGGTCAGGCAGGTCTCAGGAAGCTGATAAAGCAATCCCATATATAGCCGCACCATTGAAGAGTCTTATGGAGAATTACACTGACAAACTGCAACGGATTATATACTCAGGTTATATTATTATATTATGGCTGCGTATAGTAGACATTTTGTCATTAGTAATAGTCTTCATTTTGAACAGAACTTGCATCCAATTTTTTATTTTGTTTTAATAAATATGAACATAATGCGATCTAGTTGTTAATTTTGATGAAGATATGTAACCTTTTGTGCGAACAAAATGTTGATCGTTCGTTACGTAGTTATACTAGTTATACCAATAACACATTGTACTACTAATTTATGTGTGTAGCCTTTCTACCATTGTTCTTAGTCATATATATAATGCCAATTTGTGTATTTATTCTTACCATTTCCGTTGTCTTTCGTATTGTATTTAATTGTTTATGCCACAGTTAAGCCATTTCACTTTTTAAGGGCTTTTTAGATTTCTAAAGATGAATCAACTTTATGTATCTCTGTAAAATTTGTAACTGTACAAAATATTAACATTATTGATATTGTCGTTGTTGTGGTAGCATGTACTGGTTATTAGTATTACAATTATATTTATTATTTTATTCTTGCGTAACTTCGCTTCAGAATGAATTGCGTGTATACCTACTCCAGATTAGCTCTGCAGAACGCATACAAGTTAGTTACGCAGTTAGCAGTGCAATCTCTTCTGATCCCCAATGAATTACCATACCTGAACCAACTGTCCCGCGCAGTGCGACATTTGACACGAATATGAAGCCAGCCAGTGAAACGAGTAGCCTAAACGCAAAGAGCAACAGCAGAGCAGTATGTGACGAGCTGTCAATCACCGGGCACCAATGAGGGCGATGCGAGCGGCAGGTGAACTCTTATGGTAGTTCTAGTGACATTTTATCTAGTCCAAAAGAAGTCCAAGCGAGCTGACTGAATGCCGCAATCAATTTGCATGCTGAAACTGCAAGGTGATATATTATAGCGGACGAAATTACGAAATGATAATCATTCGGTTTGTGTCTTTGTAACTGTTGACCCCGGACAATTGTGTGGTTGTTATAATAAATAATAGAATAGAAAAACAAATAAATACTCAATTATCCAATGCTGAGGAATCCTAGATCTGCGCAGTTAAATTTACTGATTATTATTTTGATTCGACACCTTATGCTGTCTACTCACTTGCTTATTAAGTATATGAACATGCGTTTGTTACTGAGTACGGTATACTTGAAGAGTTATAGACAATTTACTAGCTCAATTGGGTGGTCAACGATTTGTTATTGTATAGCTTGTTGGTCTAGTGGGTTTATTTCTGCTTCCAATGTAGAAAGGTATGGGTAAGGATTCGGTTCCCGGGTAGGACTAGGAGAGTATACTCCGTACTCGTGTTTGTTAATTGCGACTAGCATACATGCCCCTTCATATTCACATTATATTAATTTTATGACGAGTGGATAAAATCAACAAATTCCCCTTTTGTTTATTTTCGATATATTTTACCCTTGCATTTCCAACGTAGCATTTGAAAACACAACCATGTCCTGTAAGTAAGTGTGTTTCTGTTTTATGTTTTCAATGTCCAACGCTCTTATAACGCCAACGCCGCCAGTTGCGCCAACCATATTATAATGACATGACCCCAATGCGGCGTTTGACGACACAAAAGAGCAGTTGGCAATCCAATACGGTAACTCGAAAATAATAGGCAACACTTCAAGAGAATTTATAAGTTGATAACTGAATTGAAGCTATGATTGTTGTATTCATTCTGTGATAGAAGAACCCTTTCTATCTATAGTCTAGATGAGTTTTTGATGTAGATCGAGTTATTTATATGCACATCACATTTAATAGAGTGTAAGTTACCATTGGTTAGGTGGAACCGTGGAAGAACAATTTTTTATACTTGAACCTCGCCACTTTTGTGTTGGTATTTTGTTTTGTATTGTATTGTATTGTATTGTATTGTATTGTATTGTATTGTATTGTATTGTATTGTATTGTATTGTATTGTATTGTATTGTATTGTATTGTATTTGTATTGTATTGTAGTGTATTGTTTTGCATTGTATTATATAAATAAAAGTAAATGTACCAAAAAGGCTCATACAAGATAATAATAATACACAAGTTGAAGTAAATATAAGTAACAAACAGGCTCAACTTGAATAACTCGTGATCATGCCATAATGCAAGACGCCTACAGACTTTTTGTACTATTTAGGCTAGTGGTTTATACTTCTCAAGGTCGCAGAACAAGTCATGAGTTAATAACAAAAAAAACAATAGAGATAATCTCCGGCAAGATGACGTAATGCCTTTACAACATTGAAAGTGGGACCAGCATAGTTGGTAATATTGGCGCTTGATTCTCAAGTTTTATCACCAAAATGCTTTATTATGAAAAAAATCAGTCTCGTGTACCGTATTGTACATACTATACTGGTCACATGTTAATCTAACGTACACACGCAACCGCATTGTTTTGTTGAAAATGGTAAATGAATACAAGTGAGTGTATCTCATCTCATAGTAATATTTATATAAGTGAAGCATGGGACACACGACAGATTGCTGGGATTCAAAAAAGAAAACATTCTTCTCTTGTGTGAAAACTGTGAAATTTGTGCGAAAATGTACTTAATTCTTTAGAATCACATAAATGTAGTGTTTATAGCATTTTTGACTGCTGTTGTACAATAACCAGTAATATGATAAACAGATGCAGATCGCAATGCAAATAATGACGTACGGGAATGCACGAAGTAAAACAGGCCCAAGATGTCTTGAAACCTATACAATCATTAAATCATTGATAACATCATACCATACCATTTAATTGTTTAGCAGAGCTCACAATTTCTGATCACATAACCGAAGAAATAATAAAGAGTAATATTCACTATCGGCGGGAAGTTTAACTCGGACCACTCCAAATAATTTAACTAAGTTGATAGGGAATCCCCCCCCCCCCCCCCCCCCCCCTTTAAACAGTTAATAGTTCCTATGCTTCAATTTGAGCATTAGTAATAAAGACGCGATGTGTCTTAAGCCCCAACCAGAGTTGTCGGCATCGTGATCGTAATCGGGATCGCAATTTTAAATTGTCTCATGGTAAATCATTACGACTTAACGATTTTATCGTGAACAACACCATAAGAGCCATTTCAAGTTAACTTTTTCATCATTTCCGAATCGCGATTGCAATCCCGGTATCGACCATTGTGTATTGTATTGGGGCTTACCGCTTAGTAGACCAATGCCGATCTTGAAATCATAGCTTAACTTATTTTTTTTTTGCGATTATGATTATGAAGTTTTACAATTTCATGTCGCGTACGAACGCTTTCAAGAATGTCACACAACAATTCAAGTTATCTGATCGCTTTATATATGAGAAAGTCTATATTATGTTAAAGTAATCCTGTTAGTCAATATAACATTAAAACGTTCCAACTTCCATCCGCCGTTCTAGCACGCTTATGAATTATCTATTTTCTGTAACAAATTATCGCTCGTACGAGACAAGAGGGGGGGGGGGGGAGGGGGGGGGCTCTAGCCACGCCCATCACAAATAATAACCGCATCCTAATTGCATCATGCGGTCAAAAATACATACAGGAAGCTGAAATATGATGTAATACATTGACATTGTTAAAATGCAATAAATCATGGTATAGACAGAAGTTTTATGATGAATGTTTAAACCGCGGTTCGTATGCCTAGTAATTCAAGAATATTACAATAACAACAGAAGGCCAACATTCCTTCTCCGCCAAGTTCACTTCTATAAAAACCTTTTCTGATCGTCAATATTATCTCACCTCTACACTCAAGCTCAAGTTTCTATTTGAATTAACCATAACGGCCACACCCTTTTCGCCAGCCAATGCCCCCCCCCCATCCCACCCCCTGCAAATTACTTAATGGCCTATTTTAATGTCACCCACTCCTTTCTATGATCTACCCATAAATCAAGTGCATTCTCCCCTTCAGTTCCCATCCAATCATCACCTAGCACATTAATTACGGCTTCCTCATTCCACAATGCAACCTGTTGTCTGGCTTTGTGTGACGCCGACTGCAATGAACCGTGGCTGGTTACATCTATATTGTATCAATACATGTATATGGTCTAGTTAACCACGTCCCAGGTTCGAAGCCTGGTTAGGGCATGTATAAGTATATTGTAGTAATAGTGTCCTAGAATTACTTTATACGTTCAAATTTAAAAATGCGGTGAATATTATTGTATAGGTAACATAATTTCAGATGAAAATGAAAGCTTTAAAACTACTTAAAACATCCAAATTAGGTTCGTGACTGCCATGTTGCCTTCTTCATATCACTTCACTCATCGCTGGGTAGGGTTGCCAACTCTCCCGTATTTCCCGGGAAATCCCGTTTTCCACTGTGATTTCCCGCATCCCGTATCAACCCTACACGGGAATCAGTTTTCCCGTATTTTAACAATTTCTTTTAAAATACACATTTCGTAAACTTCCGCCTACTAACAGTACACGTTTTCAGCATTTGAGCATTTGGAACTTAAAGTCAAATGTTGAGACAATTGTTTCATTATTATTTATTAATGGTACATAAATGGTTAGACAATAGAAACAGATCAACCAGCTGAGTTACAAGTTGTTGGTATGTATTCTCTTTCGTGTCAAATTTTTTATAATTATTTAAAAAGGGATATAATATAAAGATTCTATGTGATGCAAAATAGCTTGACAAAATGTAGAGGGTACCAGCTTAAGCTATAGATATTAATTCAGTTTACCCTCCCAAATTAAACATTTATTGAATGAGAAATTTACACCTGCAAAGTTAATATTAAATGCATAAAACTCATTTCATTTTCTGGGACCTAACGTCTATTATAGGAAAACATTTTTTTGCGCCTGCGGCGATTTGGCCTTTGGCAACTGGGACATCGCCGTCCTCTTTCCCTCTACATTTCACATCAATTTTAAAATTCCCGTATTTTCATATTCAAAAGTTGGCAACCCTATCGCTGGGTAGGTTTGGATTTGTTGAGAGAACGGTCAGGGAAGGGAATGAGTTACCCGAGGAGGTTGTTGAGTGCGAATCAGATAGGGAATTTAGAAATAGATTGAAGTGGAAATTGAAGGAAGTGATGAGGGAAGATGGGGGGGGGGGGGGGTAGACAGGTTGCCACCGGGCAGTTATGGCCCATTTGCAGCCTTGAAGTGTTTAATCTAATCTAATCTAATGATTCTAATATAATCTAATCTTTGAGCGCCAGCACAATTTGAAAGCTCAAATATCATCATCAATTCATCATCATCATCATCATCCAATGAATATATAATCTTTATACTACTATAGACTCGTAATAGGCACGACTGTTCAAGGGAGAACCGTAGATAGAAAACCTATCAAACCTACTCCCCCAAAAGTGTGAGCTCTGGAGTGTTTCCAAAATTTTAAATTTTACTTTTGAGACAGATATTTTAAATCATATGGGCCAATATAAACATTGACTCTTTTATTTGTAGTTTAACACTTGATACGAGACGTCGGCCCGTCGCAGCACAATGCATATTAGTATCTACAACTTATGATAACAATAAAGTCAATTTATCTTACTATCTAGTTTGATTGTGGCGAATAATCTTATAACAACACGAAAACAAAATAGTAGGTGTTTATTCCATGCAACCAAGAATGAAGAATGTGAATGTCTCGATTTTGTAAACAAATCTTAACAAAACTTAATTCATTCAATATATTGGGTACTTCTACTTCAAAAACCGCAGAAAATTTTAATTTTCTAATAATTATTATACCTCAAGATTGCAAAACAAAATCGAAAATCTAAATCAACAGCGCACTGTGTTTTGGTAAGCCCTAGAGACTGAATGAAATATAGCCGTTAGCGTATAGTTATTTGATTATTAAATCGATAGTTAGTAATAAAATTAATTAGATATAAAAACCATACCCTACCGATTATAATGTAAGACACAACTTACAGCATTCAGTATGTAGGGCTTACCAAACCACAGTGCGCTGTTGATTCAGATTTTCGTTTTCGAAGTCCATTCTTGAGATTATAATTTTGTGCGGTTTTTGACGTAGAGGTTACTGCAAGTTACTAATACAACTGCGTACGGAAACAATATAACTGTCAGTGTCCCCATATAAATACTATTCAACTAAAGATACAAGTAACCAATTGTATTATTATTATAATACACGTGTGTTTTACATTATGCATTCACAAGTCACTCTTATGCGGATGCAGAAAATCGAAATTTACATATCAACGCAATCCAATTTAAGTATGTAAATAACACAATACAGAGATTCAAATCAGAAATCACGATAAACTGGATTTAATTCACTGTGATTGTAGGCTACTTGTCTTGCTAGTTACTACCTTTAATTGCATGATAACAGGTTGAACTGGAAAAAGTAACAATTAATAATAATATGAAGCAATACATTTTTGTCCCGTGTTCAAAAGGGGAACCAAATGGAACTGTTTTGCAATAAATTACGCACTATTGGGCTATTGGTACATGGTATGATATGATTCGTGTACAAATTAGTAGAAGCTTTGATATACCGTCATCTACATAGTACATATTATTGTAGGTAGACAGTTCCGCTAGAGAGAGTGGGCGGAGGGGCGGAGGGGCGGAGGGGGGTGGGGGGGGGGCTCTTATGACAACAACTAATCTTGGCCTACCGCACTTTCATGTGCAATTCTCATTTACATACACCTGTTTATTCAGTAACAGCTGGAATTGAAGGTTTAATAATTCTAATACATTCTGATGTGCCAGTGTACTAAACGGTATTCTGCTAATATGGAACGTGATTCGTGAATCGAACGCAGTACAAAACATCAATCAAAACATTAATAAATGGTTCTTACCTTGATGAAACTGTCTACTCTAGCTTGTCTGCCACCAGTCTGTGTCTAAGGCCGATCGTTCGAATGCAATTCAAACGTGTTATCCTCCGAGTGCGATGTGATCTATCACGCAACGCAGTACGCTAGGCGAAACACATCCACCACCGTTCACAGACGGCGATCGACTGAAGGCGAAGGCTTGAATCTCTCGCTCCCTCTCGCACTAACGCTACCAGCTGCGCACTGTCACTTTATTCATTGTGTATATATACATTCACCACGTGCCAAAAACTATTTCCAAATTACGTTACGATACCACGTCAAAGTGTGCACGATATATATGGACTAATTAGCTCTTTGTTCGTTTATTCGAGTAGCTATCATGTGGTGTGATGAATATTGAATTATGTTTGAGGCGAGGAACGAGCGAAGGCTTAATATTCGACTTTATTCACTCGTCGTCAAGTATGGACCATTCACGAAAGGAATGGACCGTTGTGTGATTGATGACAACAGAGTGAAATCTAAAGATGTGTTAAAAAATACAATTAAGCATGAATAAGATAGTACCATTACGTCTAAGTATAATTACTCAAGTAATTTGTTGACAGCGATATTAAATTATTTTAATTGAAAACGTTCTCGTATAGCTTGGTTACAATAAGTTTTATCTATAAGCTAATTTTACATTTTGTCTATTTTACAAAATTTTGAAATGTTTAGATTTATGCGCGAAGAAAAAATAACCATTACGAGCGGGGTGAGCGCACTAACGTTTACCCAACGTGCATTCTGTGTTGCCGAGAGTCGTGATTTTGAGGGGTGCGAGCGTATATTTATTCTTTATATTATTTTATTTTATACATTACACTGAAACAGAAACAGTAAGAAATATGATACTATATTCTGTCTAGTTTTGCACACACGAAAATCAAGCATGTTTTTAATTTATTTATTTTTTAGAAAATTTATTCCTTGGAGTTTTCCAGGTAAAATCGGTTTGCTATAAGTCCAGGTAAGACACACGCTAAACAACATATGCGTCTCTTTATTTCATCAGAAATGTTTTCGTGATTTTAAATTTCTTATGTAGCAAAGGGCCCTATGTGCCATTACCTTTGTTTTGAGCAACATGAGGAAGCTATAATTCTATACCTATACTCATTTTCCGTGACAATTATATATAGCTATATATTTGTTCAATTCCCCAACTTTTCCAGGATGCATAGACTAAACGTCTGAAAGTGTTTTAACATTGACGTCATCATACCGACGCACAACACCAAAAGAGCTTTACTTCTATAGCATCAAAAGTTACGTGAGTTTTGACAAATTATTATAACAACGTTCCAAATAGGGGTTTACTACGTAGGTCGTTGAACATTTACGTACCTATCCGAAATCCGGAGGACCAAATACGGTGCGAGCTCATTAGCATTCGTTCCAGCATACGGCATTCCAAGCTGTGCGTACCACCTTGAGTATGCACGGAGGCTAATCGAGACGGTGGATGATGATAATTATATGATGGGAGTGGTGTATATGACATATCCAAGCGTCGGGGGGGGATTAAAGCCTCATTCCCTAAAATGTGAATAATAACTTTCGTAGGAATACCCGTTATAGGGTGCACACCACCTTCACCTGATGTGCCCCTCTTCAGGTGACTAATTAGGTTAACAGGGTGTTTGGATAGTTGAGAAGGAATGTCCGAGGGCTGAAAATATGACTCATTCCCAGCATTCGCTTTTACGACTGAGGAAACCCTCGGAAAAACCTTCAGTCAGGACTGCCGGTGGCCGGAATCGAACCGGCGACCTCCCGAATTAGAGTCTCGCGTCTTACCGCTGAGCTATCTCTATCGGTCCTAAAATAGAAGCTATGGAGATGGCGAAGGAGAGAAGAATGGAATGATCATAATATATTATTTACATAATTACATTGTTATGCATACAAAACATTTGTGTGGTTCGTTGCTGTTGTGTACCAATACAGAAGGTCCAGGGTTCAGAATGGGGTGTTCTAACATTACAAAATGAATAAAAGTAAGATTATGTATTATTGTACCATGAAACGGTGACTTTGGAGCATAGCTGCTGTACATCAGTATTCAGTTCTTGTAAATTAATAAATACTATTGAGAGTTGAGACATACCGATTGAGATATAGCTCAGCGGTAAGACGCGAGACTCTAATTCGGGAGGCCGCCGGTTCGGTTCCAGCCACCGGCAGCCCTAACTGAGGATTTTCCCAGAGGGTTTCCTCAGTCGTAAAGACGAATGCTGGGATTGAATCTTATACTAGAGTGCAAATGTTTATAATTTGACAGTTTAAAAGCTCCATCCCCTAATTATGTGACTATCGCACAACATAACAAATAATGACTGATTATAAATGAAATTAATAAATGTATGATTGTCGGGTTGTCACGGGGGTAAGGGGTGGTCATATAACAATTTGGAAGGGAGCAACAGGGGAGCGTCAAGCTAAGGAAATCTCAAGCCTCGGACATTTCTTCTGAACTACCCGAACACCCTGATATGTTTGAAGAGTGGCACACCAGGTAAATCAAACGAGATGCTCTTCTATGGTCAGTAAAGCAGACGTGAGGTCGTGGGTTCGATGTTAATTCATAATGGATTCATTTTAATATCAATAGTTATCGACAGTAAAAGATTTTGTTTTGCTTGCGCCAACCACCATCAGTAATAATGTATTATCACAGACAACAAATTCACTACGTGGGCTATCTGTGGTGTTATGAAATCTTCAGAAGAGTACACCATAATGTATTATGTAGGTAACTTTATCTTTATAATAATCCAGAGGTTACCCAATGAACTGCGATCAACTTCCCCGACCATGTAGAATGCAGGTAGGTACGGGTCTTAAAATAATTTCAGAACCTTTACAGTGATCAAATACATGTTTATTACATTATTTTGCAAAATCTTTATCATAGATATCAGCTAGTACAAAACATTTTAGATAACTGTGTACAGATGAATCAATAGTCACTGGTTGTCTCAAATTAAAAACTCAACACTTTGGTGTACTGTACAGACTTTTGATGCAATCAACATATTATTCTTTTAAATAAATCTCTTCATTTGTCTGCTGGTGTTCTGATATTTTCATCCCCACTTCGATTTCTCTGTACGTGTCATTAACTACCCACCAAACTTTGTTAATTTAATCTCCGATTGGTTACCATGGTTTCAACGCACACCTTCCACCAATTTGCTATGTTGTTTGGTTTCAATGATTTTGTTGTTTTCTATGATTTTCTTTAACTCAAATAGTAATATTTAATAGTATTTTCCTCGTGACTTTCTTGTACATATTAATATTATGTTAATTTATTACCATTAAATGTTTATATTATTAGGAACCCTGTGAATAAAACAGACTTTAGATTTCATATAAACTTTATTACATGGGAAATAACTGTATTACACATCATAAAAGGTGCCAAAACAAGATGCAAGTTCTTGTGCAATACTGTACTTTTTAAGAAAACTTATTACTGTTGGAATGATCCACAGTATACCAGCTTGCTTCAACATCACTTTAGAACATACATTAAAAGTACTGTATAATACACAATATAATGCAATAACTGGATATCTGAAAATACTAATTCTCTGAGAAGAGAACTTTGGTTTCTGCTAACTAGTATTTATAAATAAACACTAAAAAGTAAACACAATGCATGAAGTTGGTTGCATGTTATGAAAAATAATAATGGTGTTACATTCAGGACATTGAAAGCATACTTTTAACACTTCATAAACACCACTAATCAGAGTAGAGCATCACAAAACATTGAGATACAATCAAATACAAGTCTGACTACTTTATTAACTTTGGCAAGTAATTACTATTTATTGCTTAACAATGTACTCGACGAATTCCGCCTGTTATGTCGTCACGTCTCGACGACAGACAGAGCTACACTGGACCTATTCTATCCCGTGCCTAATGGGAGAACTTGGAACCTACACCAAGATAGCAATTACTAAATAAGCCTTTGTATGTATGCCAAATATTGTGTTAACTATCACAGAGATACCTTTTCAAGAAACATCGACGAGTCACAAGTAAATTTATTTCCGTAAGTTATTTTACCAAGCATAAAAATATAGTTTGACCCCCCCAAAAAAAAAGAAATTATTCGAACAATTATTGTTGGGTATAAATATTCATAGGTTACAAAGTAATGTTCTCCATTGGTGTTGGTTAAGGGGGTGTTGGCAGCAAGATTTGGGTACAAAATTAGGGCTACCGTTCAACATCGATGTTTCGATTCGATGTTGACATCGGGGACAAATTCCACATCAAGTTGACACATTCTAATTGAACTTTGAAACACATGCTGCTTTTCATGTGCAGCAAGCTTTGAGTGAATATTATATACCACTTTTATCCTTGATGTGATGACCGAACATTGGTGCTTGAAACCCTAGACCCTGGTCCCCACGTGTTACGTTTGGCTTTTAATATACACGTTTCTACGACAGTTTTATTTTATTCTGGAAAACAATTCGATCAATTTCATTTAAAAACATCGTCGAACGGCAGCCTTATATCATAAATCAATCAGTACCAGCCTCCCTAGTCCCAATGTAGCACATTATCTTTGAATCTGTATGAATTAAATTCATTTGTATGGCAAATATCTGGGCAAGACTGAAGTGAGAAGGGGATCTTTTCCCATCTAAGGGAGTAGAGTGCATACCTAAAATTATCCACAAAATGAACTGTGTGTAAAGAGCTAGCCCAGCTTTATTTCCTAGCTTTACATGTGTCACATTTAACAACTACCTTCAACTAACAAATGTAATGGAAGTTTAATGTGAAAAATACTACATGTGATCGTGAACATGAGTAGCCATACGTAGTTTGTTCCTTTATGTTCTACAGTAAAACTTATCTTTATAACAAAATGACCAACATATATAATAAACTGTTTTTCAAGTCCCAGAAGGTTCTTATCCATGGGAAGGGAATGTACCATCATTATAAAGAAATATTAATTCTTTCAAACAAAATAGTATTGGGTTTGTGCAAGTTTGTTATATAAAAGTGTCACTGTATTTTCAGTTACATGTCCAGTACATCATAAGTGTGTCAAGCAACAAAAAAATAAAATGGAATTTACTGTGACATCAGTTCACTGATAGGAATTATAATGATAGATGGATGTTCAGTTAAAACGACAATGCTGTAAAGTTTCAAGCAAAAGTCATGGGATGAAAAATTACCTATAGGCAAATGTTCTCGGGGTTGGTACAGAAAAACGTCAGTCATATGTTCAATTCCCTTAGTAATACCATTGCCACTTTTCTTAGAGAATTTGACATGAATCCATTAAATGTTTGAGCTGACCACAAAATTAACATTCACAATATTATGATAAGGTTAACTATAATGTAACACTGACAAACCCAATCGATGAAGTTAAGTATTCTTCAAAATATTATGCATGTATTTACTTCCAGTTGGCAACCTAAAGTAAGCCCTAACGATGAAATCTTGAAATACAATTTGGATAGTACGTACTATGAAAACACGATTGCATGTGGCTAAGCATTCTAGACACATCCATTAGACAATCAAATCTTTAAACAATTAATGGAAACAAAAATACAATAAAGATGCCAGTACATTGACTGGCATAAACTGGCCCATATACAGTACAACACTACAGAGGTTACACCGCATATCTGATTTTTAATGACTGGTATCACTTTAACCCTTTTCGGTCCTCCGGAGAGATCCGACATGAGTTAGTCTTGCAGTGAGATGCCATTTTAATTTTAAAACAATAAACACTTTTTTTTTTTTTTACTTTTTTGGGGGGGAAAATGTTTTAAATCTCCTCTTGTGGTGGCCACCTTATTCAGTCAAACACCCCACTGCTTCTTAAAGTAATTGGACCGCAAAGGGTTAACGCTAAGTAATACCAATCAAATCTGTTTTGGCTTTATAGCCGTAGCAAGCCACAGCACATACTCGTACTTTTAGCAACAGCATTTACCAGCCCAGCTGGATGGCACGACATTTTACAGTTGTTTGTAAAGACATTTTACATAGAAAAATACTAAATTACCATATATTATTTTCTATAGATTCTAAACAGGAAAGAATCACGTGGAAGGTGCATTCTAGTGTCCATTATCGATATTAACGATCTTGCTGAGAAAGAGGAGCACAAATAGCGGATGCACATACGAGCTAACTAGGTAGCTAGTGTGGCTCGTACATGTACAAGTTTATCTTACACGACAAAATTTAATTTAATCTTGTTTTTTATAATTTGTCAACATTGGACGATACAGTACTCGAATATACCTGTACTTGTACCCGAGTTCTCAGGATGTAGGCCTAATCTGGTTATTTCACAAACATTCTCAGGGGATATCTACTATAAAAATAGTGATTAAATTAAGTTGTGACATATTTTTGTAATTTCAAATTATTACCGGGTACTAATAAGTATTTTATTTTGTAACACATACAATCTCGATCAAAACTAAAGTGAGTGTATTAGGTATTATTATGATTATTATTACCATCTTATCATTGTTAAAAATAAAATAATTAAAATTTAAATAATTATAAAAAAAACTTGGCTAGTGAATTTTTTACTGGGTTGCCAAAACCATTCAAAGTCTAAAGATTTCCAATTTCAAACACTGCTAGTACGTATTTGCAAATTACACCTAATGACATCATCTTTTCAGTAACTTTCTGGTTGGTCTCACCACATTTTGCTCTTACAAACATTTACCACAGTACGTACCACTTTCTCTATGCGCAAGTTATTTATTTATTACTTGCATATTAAAGCTCGCGCTGCATCCTGACCATGAACGTTCAGTTGTTTCATACAGAGGTGGTATTGTATCGATGCTCGATGTTTAGCAGATTAATGATTAGATAAACGGACTGTAACTATAAATTATAAAGCCTAATATGGAGTTAATATTGTACTCGATTGGCTTGAATTAGTGCAATGGAAATGTCGATATGAGTGCAATCACCACTGGTGCTCCTCTTGGCAAGGTTGTTCTTATCACAGATAAAGTCTATTTAACTTTACCACATAATATTATTGTGTGTACACATTGACATGTGAATTACAAATCAGCCCTACCACTTAGAGCAATGAGCACAGTAAAAGGCTAGTGGATTTAGCATTATGTATTGCAAAACATTCAGCCCATGGAACAAGATATTTTATTTATATTTTCAGAACAATTAGTACAATAATTATTAAATATTCTATTTAAACAACAATGGAATTTCCAAACAGCAAAGTTAGGTACACCCAGGGTAGCCACTTATTTGGCTAGAAAAATGTATATCCTACATTTGGACCACAAATTGCTTAAATGCTGTTTTCACATAACACCAAATAGGATTGGTTGTATTGACAGACATTTCTAAGAC
This sequence comes from Isoperla grammatica, assembly GCA_945910005.1. Taxonomy (NCBI): domain Eukaryota; kingdom Metazoa; phylum Arthropoda; class Insecta; order Plecoptera; family Perlodidae; genus Isoperla; species Isoperla grammatica. The sequence goes on from OX246737.1 coordinate 125,734,171, forward strand.
TAAGGCATTATCGCATTATACTATCACTGAAAGTATATATATCAAAATGTATTACAGACAGAGAAATATTAAAGATTCTCTTAGTCTTACATTAAGAGTGAATGTACGGCAAACAAATATGAAATGTACTTCTTTTAACATACACAACTTAGCCTAAAACACATTAAGATCAAAATGCACACTGAAATGACAAATTCATTTGGAAGAATGTTTAGTACATTCAAACACCAAAAAGGTTACATTATTATATTACACAACATAGTAACCTTGCATGCAGCTTGGTTTTGTTTGCACATTCAGAACTAGTACTAATGAAAAACCTAAAGTAGGCATAGTTTTGTTTTACCACAGGAACTCGTTATTTTACAAAATAATTACAAGCCAAATGTTACAAACTATGAGAGAAGGAACCTATATATAGAAAACAAGAATAAACCATATAATTTTAAATAAAACTTTCAACCCAGTTTCAATTAATAATATGTACAGCCACTCAAAACACACACACATAAACAAACGAACAAACAAACAAACGCATACCAATACCATACACACTTTAGGGCTGGTCCACACAGATTTTTAAGACATACGATTTAAGGTTTAACGCGCAGTCGTAAAGTTGGATCATAGGAAACAGGTACTGGCGTTCACACAAAGTTTTAGTTTTAAGACGTTGTTTTCATTGTTGTTTTTAAAACAACGTCTTAAAACCTTATGCATTATGACTTAAAAATCTGTGTGGACCAGCCTTTACTGAAAAAAAAACAAAAAAAAAACCAATGACCGTCACACAGGTACGAGGGAAGTGGGACAAACATTGACCTTTCTAGAAAACAAAATTCCCCATAGATAGGCCTACTAAAATGAAGCTTTTAACCCAGTTTCAAATTTTAATACACAGCCACTAAACAACATGAATAGGTATTCCCCTAGAAAACAATTTCCAGACATGCAATCATGTTTGTTGGAAGGCAGAAGGTCAAGTAAACATTGCCACTAGCAATATAATAGTACAGTATATAGAACTAGAAGTAATAAAATACTGTCAAAAATTATATTTTAGTTAAGAGGTCATGTAGGGAGCAATGTACAGGCCTTAGTGAACACAAGTTCTAGGTCTCTGACCTATGAGGAATAAATAAATTATATAGAAGGGTTCCACTGTATTTAATATCCATGCACGCTCACTGCTCACATGAAAGTCATACTCGCACATGTATACAAAAATCAGACATGCAATGAAAGAAAAGGTAGAGAAATAAGATTCCTACTGTCTCCTGACAAACCACCCTAGGTATACCATAAGGATAGATGAACAAGTATAATAATAACAGTGAAAGAACAGTGTGAACAGAAATCAAAAAAATAATGATTAAGATTAATAAAGTATATTTCATACCCCTCCATTAGGTGGTGCTGGTGGAGGACGTGTGAACATGGAAGCCATAGAATTAGGCAAAGCTCCCGGAGGCAACTGCGGTGGTTGGAATTCTGGGTAGAACATCGGCGGCAATTGGCCATACATCGGTTGGAAGGCTTGCGGACGCATTCTATTTGGGAAGCCAGGTACGCCACCAAAACCAGGAGGTGGCGAACTGAAGAAAGAGTTATTTTGGGGTCCACCTTGGAATGTCTGTGGTGGCATGAAACCCAAGACCCCAAAGGGAGGATATTGACTATCTGCATTGTCCATCATAGGCCTATTTGCAGATGGGATATAAGGAGGGAATTGCATAGTAGGTGGGGTATAACCAATAGGCTGGACGTTAGTATTGGAACGTTGCATATTAGGTGGTTGGCTGTTGGCATTAGCACACAGCAGAGGAGGTGGTTGACGATTGCTGTTAGCACATAGTAAAGAAGGTGGCTGGTTAGTGGTATTAGAACGTAGCAGAGGGGGTGGTATGGTATTAGGACGTTGCATACAAGGTTGCTGGATATTGGTATTAGAATGTTTCTGACCGTTGGAATTAGGATATGGCATAGGTGGTTGTCCGTTTTGTGGTTGCCTTCGGGCAGATCTGTACTCAGTGGGTGGGCCATTTGGCCGGATGCCCATCGCGCCACAAGGTTGGCCATTTGCCTGCGGAGACATTACATGGTTGGAAGGTTGGATGGGCGGAGGGGGCATCGTTAGGTTTGGAGGTTGGATAGGTCCATAATTCATTGGATGGCTCATTCTCTGATTGCCAATGGGTGCTGTCCCAAAATTTTGTGGAGCTCCACCAAATGCAATGCTCATTGCTCTTCCCCTGCCAGCAGCAAAATGGTTAAACCCAAATTGTGATTTCACAAAGGGTATTCTCACGCCCGCAAGTTGTCTCCTGCCTCGGACGGCGCCTCGGACTACGCCGGCGCACACGCCAACGGGGTCGACGGGAAGTGCCGACTTGCGAAGGTTCCGCTCGTTCATCCGCCGCTCGAAGGAGTTGACTCTCTTACGCGGGGATGGCTCGGCGTCACGGTCGCTGTGATCCCCTCGGTCTACGTTTCTCTTTGACCGAAGACTGTTGCGCTCTTCCTCGTCGTCTGAATAATCGATGGAATGAGGAGGCGAATCTTCGGTGTACTCCCACGAAGGGTCAGTGGCCTTATCCCTAAATCATAATAAACATAAGTGACGTGCAACAATATTTTTTTCAAAACCGATACCAGCACTTTTTTTGCCAATAGGCATGTGGCGATATCATTATGTAAAAATTGATATCGATACCGAATATTTTTGACACTAATTTAAGATTTAAAAAAAAAAACACGTGCAGGAAGGCAGGTGGAATTATGTTTACCTACACATTATTAATGCAAGACAATTAAATCAGTACGAATGTCAACGATAATCGCATATTGATATTATCGTGATATGGCTTGTCATATCACGATAATCGTACGATATTGAATTCTGTGAGATATCCCGATAATCGCAGCAACTTAATTTCATATTTGAATTTGGCGCCTGCTCAACGTTAGCCGAGCGACCACCGACCAGCCACCGAGTGCCCTCCTTCAATGAAGCCGCAAGAAAACTATTCGCCACTACCCCCTCCCTTCCCACATATGATGCAATGTAAAAAGTAGTATTAGTGCTTATTTCATAATATCGCGGCGATATATCGCGAAAAAAATTGAAAATGCAATATCGAGACGATATTTTTTGCGCCGATATCATCGCGATAATTTTTTATTGTTGTTGCGATTACCGATGGAATTTCATATCGTTTGACATTCCTACTAATCAGGGATGTTGGCATACAAACCGTTCCTAGTTATAGGGTACGCACATCTGACGTAACAGCCGAACTACAACAATGGAATAAACGAATTGAACTGGTGGACAAACAACAAGCCGTCAAAGTAATTATCTTTGCAAATAATGAGGAGAAACAATTAGTTGTAGGCCTAACGATAGTAGGCCTAACTGCTCGCCAGTCAAAATTTATGTTTAGTAATGGACAGCAACTATCTGAAAGTTTGTAAACATTCTGAACGTTTGTTTTTTCCAACTTCAGAACTTTATATTTTTTTTGCTTGTCCATCGGTTCAATTCATTTGTTTCATTGTTGTGTTTTGGTGTTGTGCGTACCCTATAACTTAAAATCCATTCATATTCAACCCATTGTTGCTTTAAAGCAGTGTGTTTTTCATATGTAAAAAAAAGTAACAGAAACAAACTGATTTCATAAACGGTCTCAACTCAAATTTTAAATTAAAAGTTACTAGGTAATCACTCATAAATACATCAAATAACTCATGAATGATTAAACCAAGCTGTGTAGGCCTCCTGCTGAGTCTAACTTATCTGATCAAAACCAATTTCTTATTCAGTCCTAAAATTAATAAGTTAAATAACTTACTTCATCAATTCTTGTACAAAGACATAGCTGGTGTGTTCTGTTTGTGGTGCACAGTAGACAGTCATTCCCTTCTCGATACCCTTTTGCTGGACATGTTCGGCAGAGTTGAAACGTACGGAGTAAAATGGTTCAGTCACTTGTCCAAATACGTCAAATATTTCACCCAAAGTGCGATTACCCTTTTCAAGGAACAATAATGAGCCCATATTCATAGCTGGGATACCTTTTTTGGCCTGGATGATAACTGAAATCAAAAAGTATAGGCCTACTGTGTAGGTATTCAAATACATATTGCTGAGACAAGTGAAAATAAGATAATTTAATTTACAAAGACAATGATGTGCACTTAATAACTAGGAAAGCATCTTGTCTTCAATAGGAATTATCACTTAAAAACAGTCAACATCATTGCAGTCAGCCAAGCAAAATTTATATAGGCTGGTAGGTCCCCTGGGCACTTCCATGAAGGAAAACCTTCCCACTTCTGTCTTCCATACTTTCATGTGAGGTAGGCTGTGCCTCCCAAAATAACTAGCTGGCTTTCATATTCCATGGAGCTCAGAATTCCCACCCATCATTAACTCTCATTGTTCTAATTTCTATACTCTTCTACACATCTTCACCTATTATAGATTTACCACGAGCACATCTACGCGCGCGAAAGCTTGCGCGCGCATCCGGGTCGAGTCTATTCGGTTTTTTAGGGGCGGCCCGTAGTGAAGTGCAGCTAGCAGGTGTCAGTTGCTATCGGCAGCGTCGGGAACACATCTCTCCCGCGCGCTTACGGCAGAGCTATACGGCCGGCCGTAGCCAGCAGGCTACGGCCAAACTACGTTCAGCCAATATTCAACTCATGGTTTCAAGATAACCAATACGCGCATCAAACATTGAATCACATAAATACTTTTGTCTAACCTTCCTCTACAGCTACACGATGATGTGCACTATATTTGTCAAACATTAATACTTACTAAAATAATGCCATTAAAGCAGAGCAATGTTAGTGGAAATCTTTCAATGATTTCTACGTTTTTTACGATCGCAATTTGTATGGTTCACAAGAAACCTGTCATAAATATATACTATCGTCGTCAAGATATAACTTTCCTCTTTCTTGTGCCGCTTATGATATTGCTTTAATAGTTTTTGAAATAATGCAATGTAAGTGAAGTCATGTTTTGCCGCTACCGTTCACGCGCCGTGCGCGAGGATCACGCGTATATGCGCTATCACCTGCATTCCAGTCGACTTGGACTCACCCGTTTTGGCCAAGGGAGATGTGGTGTTGGTCCATCTATACCCAAACACTCCCAACCAAATTTGTCTACCACCTTTGCTAGGAAGGCCCTACCGTACACTCTCGTAGCCTACTCCTTACCATCCTCTAGTTTGCCCTCCAGGCCTAACTATATTCGGAGTGGATAATCGTACGGTCAGCCGTACAAATAATGTTGCACTAGTCGTACGGTCAGGGCCGCCATCTTTAATTTCGCGAATTAAGCGCTAAACGGCGAGCGTCGGTATCACTGCGACAACAGCTGTGCAGCCACGCCGCGTCGCGCCATTCGACGACTACTTTCCAGAGAGGTAGCATCATGGCGTTGCAAGAAGGCGATCGTTTTAGCAATCCGAGTAAATTTTTTGAGCAATTAGCCAAATCCAGGGGTGTATTTTTAGTTTGAATGGTTCGGTTAAGTATTCAAATTAAAAATACACTCCTTGACCAAATGATGACAATTTCCATATTTGAGCCATCTATAGGCATTGGGTTTGAAATTCAAACCCAATTGCTATAGGTCTAAACTCAATTCCCTTTGCGGTATTTCTTGCGAACAGCTGATCGGCATTTATAAAATACATCGTCTTGACATGTAAATAACGTTAAATATGGCAATATGGCGTACGTAAGTATATGAAAACACCCTAAAACCAGTTCGACTGTCAGTATGAATCCTTGGATAAATTCGTGGCGTTTAGTTCAAGACGTTCAAAAGGTTGAAGGTTTTTATTGATATTGATATTTAACAAATACATGTTACAGCATGGATACCAGCCCCTAAAGCGCCTAAGCTCGCTATAAGGGGCTTTTGCATTACAGGTTAGGGAGAGTGTTTACCTTGAACCACAATAGCAGCCGATCAGCTTGGGCATTGGGTTTGCAAACCCAATGGCTCGGGCTCACGTCCTTGAAGAAAAGATGGCCTCTAATTATTACAATGGTGACAGCTTAGAATATCCAACCTTCTTAACAATGATCACGTACATCGTTTACATCAGTGACTTTATGAATATCTCTGTATACACTATTTTAATCATGACCGCACGATAATCTGGTAGGCCCTACCATATTATTACGCCTGGCCGTACAGTTTTCAGTGACAGTACGATTAATTTTACACTATTGTTACGGCGCGCCTCCATCCAATCAAATCATTGACCGTACGAATAATTTTGCACTATTATTACGGCTGACCGTACGAATATCCACAGCCAACTATATTACGTAGGCTCTCTACGTGTTACTTTCCTGCCCACCTTCTTCTGAACTGCCCATAGAAATTTATTATACATTAGGTCTAGCCTACATTAGCATACCTCACTCGGGGCCTTAGCAATGTTTTACACATGCACGATTAATTCGTAGTGTTGGCCGTTGTGCCTAATTGAAACACGTTCAATAGCAAATTCAGATGTTGGGGGCAATAGGACTACAGTACTCCTTTACTTATTTCTTCTCGTTTGTGTCAGCGCTATCTCGCCGGTGGCAGAGAAACCACTTCTTTCGGCACATAACCGCGCATCCATTGTATCGTACATAACCTAAGAACGCGTCACAAGTATCGTAGGCCTACCCTACGCCTACCCCGATACTTTAAAGTTACTTAATTATACATACCCTGTTGATCTACGATGCTTGAGACAGAGCCCATTTCAATGCATGCATGTTCAGGAACACTAATATGAAGGTCTTCAATTGGTGGTAGATCTTCCAATGTAACATCTCCCATCATTACTGGCACTTTCTTTTTAACAAGTTTTGGAGGAGCAACAAGAGCTTTTCTAGAAGGACCATCTGTGCTGCTGCTGCTTGACGAACTTTCATCGTCAGAGCTCTCAGAATCGGTCTCAGAGTCTTCTGACGAAGAATTCTGAATTGTTCGGTAGTCAACTGGTAGATTGGAACGTATCACAGATGGAGTTGATGCCACAACATTAGACGGCTTAAAATACCTATTGTTGTCAGAGTAACTATCACTATCACTCTCGGAAGAGCTTCCATAGTTGGCAATTACACTCAGAGAGCTAATATTATCTCCTTGAAAATGTTTCTTAGGTTTTAATGCCATGCCTACATCAATCATAGGTAAAATATTTAATTCTGCAGCAACCAGAGGTGAATTGCTAAGTCCTTCATTTGCAATATTTTCTGGTTTTAAATTACTTGCCAAGGATCCATCTTTTACCTCTGATGTAGGGTTATGAGAAGGGCTTAGGAGGCGGCCTACATCTTGGTCTAGGCCTAGGCCTAGCCCTACCTCCTCGTTCTGACCTTCAGCAGCCCTAGTAAGCTGCTGTAAATTACTAAAACCAATGACTGGCTGTAAACAATCTTCATTTGCACTTTCTTTAAAAACCTCCATTTAACTTAGGTGAATCGTTTGAACAATCAATTTCCACGTGTTCTTCAATAAACTTCAATGTTTTCTTTAGGAACTAAATTTCTGTCATCGACGTCCATTGTTTTCACTTCTTTTACGCATGCGCATGCACTTCAAAAAAACCAGACCGGAAACCGGAAACGCGTTTTGTGAATTTAGTGTGCCTCATTTTACTGGTCCATATCAGCGAAAAGCTTCTTCCAATCTCCGCTAGAAGCATGACGACTGCGAGCAGATTTTTAACCAATCACAAAGCCTCTTACTGCGTGGTCAGGTTCACGAGAAGCGCGGTGTGTTTAAATGTTTAGTTCTTTCAGCTGTTGTGGTTCCAAAATGTAAAAACTAAAAAAACCAAGGCCCGATTCTGTACCGATACTATGACAGGCCGCTAAATACTGATTGCGGGACTAAACTGTTTTATCAGTTAAACCTGTTCTATTTCTCTATGAATTAAATCATGTCTCTGATTGCATCCTTGGTGCTGTCTCTCGCGGTTGACATTGTGGGTAGTAGTAGTAGTAGTAGTAGACTTTATTTCAGCAAGTGAGCTATTTTCACACGTATAATAATAGTACATTATCACCACAAGTACAACAACAACAAAAACATATAACAGTACATTACAGTAGCACCACAGCTTAGTAATTAACATGTGATTAACAATAGGGGGGGGGGGGGGGGGCTGGGAGGGCTACGGGCCTCCGCCCGTTAACCCATCCCAAAATAATGTATACATTTTCATCTTTCACATCGGATATATTTTGTATAGTAATGTTTTGAATATAAACTTACCTTTATTTACTGGAAGAGCAAGCTATAGTGTTTGGTGTCTGACGTACTCGACAGCTAAGGTCATGTCAGGGAGTTTGTCATAATCCATGGTCATATTATGACGTCGTTCGAATCAGATCCTGAGATCAAATCTATTATAAATAGCGGGGGTCGTAATAAGGGAGTTAAACAAGGAAATGCAGTAGGTACCTAGCGGGAGGAATTTTAATTGTCACTTTGGGGGGGGGGGAGGGGGGGGGGGAAGGGGGTCTCTTTTTGTCGCGTTTTACGGCCCCAGGCCCCCAGGCCCAGGTGGGGAAAACACTTTATATGACCCATTTGCAGCCTTGAAGCATGGGCTTAACGTGCAACAGACACACTGATAATTTGTATATTATTTACATTAGTGCTGAGAACGATTTTTTTTTATCCAAATATGGTGAAAAACGTGAATATGTAACTAGAAGAAGACTGCTAAACCAAAGAACCAAACAAAAAAAAAGCCCAAAAAAACTTGTAGCGGAGTTTCGGAGTTTTTACCCTTTTAGTAAGTCAAAGTTGAGGAACTTATCGGGTTGGTAATTGTGTTACTGACAGACTACCGCTACCCCCAGCCAACGCCCTTTCAGTAAACGAAAGTTACATGTTGTGGTAAGAGGAAGCATCTTTTAATTCGTTGGTAATAAATAAAAACGCAATTATGTTTTCAGTATACAGTTCACGGGTGAAGGTCAGGTTCATCTTAATTCCCATTAAAAAAATTATTGAGCAGCTAGCTCAAAATATGCGATTTCGTTAAATTTGTCGTCCTTGTTTCTTCGTTTTTTTTTTACGTACCCGTTTAATAAGCCCGCCTTTCCCGGACGTGTTGTCGTAACTGCGATTCCGACTCCGAAACCGAACCGTTCCGAAGCGTTGCTCTAAATCCCGAAGTCGAAAGTCGAAACATTTACGAAGTGGCGAACTATAATAAGTTTTGTTGTGGTTTTATTACATTGTAATATTTCAGTTACTTCGTGTGTTTATGTCCAATTATTAATTCATTATAAACACGAACGTTGTGAGACCTGAGAATAACTTGCTTATTTGTTTGCTATTGATCGGTCGTTTGGTCAAGCCAACAGCCTGTTTGGGGCCCCTAGGCGAGATGTGCATTGACTTTTTATCATGGCGGTCTGCAACAACACTTTCAACCACAAATTGCTTCAAAGTAGACTTGTAGGCGTAGGCCTACTCGAAAACCTGCTTGCAAATTTGGGAACTTGTTAATATTAATCCAGGTAAGAAGTTAACTAATTTTTTTCGATTATGCCGTACACAACTAGGGCTAGGCTAGGCCTAGGCCTAGGTGTTGTTACCGTAGGGCCAAGGGATCGAGGGCCCTTGGCAAAGGAGTTTGACGTCTCTGGGAGCCCCAGTCCTAGGTCTTCGGGATCATTGTGTGTATTGGCCAAAGGCTTAGAAATCATTGTCTAGGCCTAGGTACCCTAGGCCTGTTTACGTTGTAGGATCGATCTAGCCAGACTAGCTAGGCCTAGACGTTAGCATAGACTAAGCTAGGCCTAGGCCCTAGGCTTAACAATCATCAAAACAATCTGAATTCAAGCGAACATTCCTGAATAGTTTAGGCTTAATGGTCGGTGCACAATAGCCCGGGCAGGAGCTTCCCGTCACCGTTAACGTTACCGGGCAATGTTAAATTATAGCGAACTTTCCCGTTACCGTTACAGGAGCTCCTTCCTGGGCTATTGTGCACCGACTTTAAAGGTCGTTGCACAATATCCCGAGATGGAGCTCTGGTAAGGGGAAAGCTGGCTATGATTGAACATTGCCTAGGCCCCTATAAGAGCAACGGGAAGCTTTTCTCGGGTTTCTGTGAAGGTAAGGTCGATGCACTTTAGTCCGGGAAGGAGCTTTAGCTATGGTAATTGGAAAGTTAGCTAGGCCTAGGGCCTAGGCTGTGATTTAACATCATTGCTTTCATGCCCTGGACCTCGAGTATCTTTTATCTAAGCCTAGGGCCTACCTAGCACAACCAGACCTTTTTGACTGTCGATACTCGATGCTCGCGTGGCTCTGACCATCATTGTTCCTTCCATGAAACTGCAACTGCTACTGGCTGAAGATATTATTACGACCAAGGAGAGTAAGGACTCGTCATCAAAGCTCAAACTATGGAAAAAAATATGTTTTGAGCAATCGTTTCCTATGGTGTGTCCTTCAGAGTAGGCCTACCGTATAAATGATAAATATTTTTTTTTATGTGGTTTAGCCTTTTCCCAGTAAAACAAAATGCCCTGGATGAGGCCTTCATTAGAGTATAATTATAGAGGCCTTACATTATAATACAAGATACTTTTGTTATATCTTATACAGTGTTGCCAATTTAGCGGTTTCGCCGCTAGATCTGGAGGTTTTGAGATTCAATTCGCGGTCAAAAATAAAAATCGCGGCTAGCGGCAAAACCTGGAGGTGTGTGATTTGCGAACTGGCGGTTTAAACAAAAGTAGCGGAATTGGCGGAATTGTAGGTAAAACTCAATTTTACCTCATAAATGAAAAAAAAACGGCCAATCATACTCCCATCCATACTCACTGGGGGTCAGTGATATTATATAATTGTAATTACTGTATTCATTAAAGAATCTGAATCTGACAAAAAAAAAAAAAAAAACTCCAAAACCGACGACGAAGCAGGTGATGCTGCAGATGAAAATGATATCAATATCATGTTCAGGCAGTTGGAGTAAGGTAAGAGCCAGAATTAGAATGATTGTTTAATTTTTTAACAACTTATTTAAAAATTACTGTTTTATTATTTTTTTATTATTGTGATATTGTTAATAAAATTTTTTCCTGCACAAGAAGACTGCAATTATTTTGAATAACGTGTGATCAAAATATATTCACTTTCTTTGAGTTTAAGGTTTTACGAAGTTGTAGAAATAAAATCCATAAAAACAATATTTTACCCCTGTGTGGAGAATATTGTATGTTTTTTGTTGCTTTGATGACATTTTGTAAATCTAGCGGTATGAAGGTGAAATCTGGTGGATATTTAGAAACTTTTAGCGGACACGTTGCCACAACAGTTGGCAACACTGATCTTATAGGCCGTACTTGTATGGTGTGAACGTAGAAGGACATTAACGATTCTAGTAGGCTAGCCTAATTGTCACTAATTGTCATTGTCGCCAATTGTCACTACATGGTAGGCCTACCTAGGCCTACCATGTAGGGTATACATGTATTTGGATGAACTTGCTGTTATAACTTAGAATAGTGATTGGATGCTCTTAATCATGATAGAAATTCTTTGTAAATTTACCGTAATACTAATTCCTGATTCCATATTCTAGGTTTGAATTTTCTACAGCCGTCATCATGTCTCGGGGCTACAAAATGTACAACCGTAAAGTGCATGCTGTTTCGCAGACTAGTATTCAGTTTGATAAGCTATTCCACGAGAATAGTAATCGACCCACAGCTTCCAAGTCGGCCGGCACTGTGGGAAAGTGGGGTGTTATTTCCTGTACATCCCTGCGAAGCACAAATCTGAAAGGTATGGTAGGCTAGAAGAGTATTTACTTTTTTACTTTCAATCTGTCTTGAACTTCCGTAGACCTTTGTTATTAATTAGCAGGATAAATGTGTGTGTTGGGGGGGGGGGGGGGGGGGATTATGCCACAATGAATCTAGCTCACCTCAGCTGGTTTATTAATTATTCAAATTTACACAAGCATCAATAAATCATTAATAAAATTTGTAAATTATTGTAATTCGTGCACTGAAAAATGTAAAAAAAAAAAAAAAAAAAAAAGAAAAAAAACTGTTCCAAGATGTAAAAATGTATTGACCTATAGGCTAGGTTAGGCCTATATTTAAATGAAACTAGAAATAGGCCTATAGACCTAGATTCCACAAACCATCAACTAATCTCATTCCAACAAAAGGCGATTATTTATCAAAAGAGCAAGCATCTAGAAAATATCCCTGTCAGATGTAATTTTTCGATGTTGACAAGTCGATTGTCTTACTACAGGTGTATCACAGGACTTTCAACTTTTTTTTCAAATGTACAAAGGGGTAGGGTAGTTTGAGTGACAAAAGAATGTGTTCATGAATAACGGTGATGTGGCAACTGTGTAAGGAAAAGTTGGTCACTTAAAGGTATCAGACCGGCTAATTCCACACGGGCTATTTGCGATTAGTTGGCAATTCGGTGTCTTCAACTTATCTACTGCCTTTAAGAGATTGATTAATGGGGCTTAATATGAGATGCTAAGCCCCATTAATCACTCTTTTAATAGGTAGTTAAAAGCAATTCCTAAAACTAATTTTGCTATTATAATATTTTTTAGGGCGAAGAGATGAAACAGTTGCTAACAAAAGGAAACTTGCTCGTGAACATGCTAGTAGAACGGCAAAACATTCAGCGTCAGAAGATCCATTCTCATTCGATACTGAGCCGGCAGGTGGTCGACGGCTTGCTGGAAACTCGACCCCTGCCCAACCGATAAATAAGCCGAAGAAATTTTTCAAGAGTCGTAATGCAGATCCAACAGCGTCCAATGAGGCTGCTTTGAGTGAACCACTTTATCAAGGAAGTAACCGAAGCAGTGGGACAACTTATGGAAGCAAAAAGAGTGGTAAAGACAGTGCTGTAGCAGAACAGTCGCCAAGTGGTTCAAAAAAATTCTTTACTTCAAAGAAGTCTTCTGCAGTAGCAGCAGCAGAGCAAACAGAAGCAATGAATTTGTCCAGTCCTACCAAGAGTGCCAGCCCTTCGAAAGTGGAACACAAACCTCCAATTGTTCTCAGGATATTCAAAGGTACATCGCACCTTGTTAACGAAACCGACGACAAGACAAAATATTCTTACCACAGTAATAAGCAATCCAGTTCAAGTGACACCAGCATGGTTACACGTACTACAAGAAACAGTACTAGAAGTGCAAGAAATAATATTGAACTCGGTTACGAGTCACAGTTAGCATCATCTCTCGAAAGTAGGAAAAGACGCAGTACCAGTACCTCACCTAACAGTAATATTACAGAGTCACCAAAAAAAGTTAAAACACTCAAGATTTCTATTACGCCTCCCAGTTCAAGTTACGAAGACATAGTTCGCCTGGCAATGAGCAACAGTTCGTTTTGTCCGACTGCTGAACCATTGGGAGTCGTAAACGATGCAGTAGCGGAGGCTTCAAGTGGTGAGGATGAGATGTTGGAACCCAGTAATAGTAGTGAAGATATTCCATCTGCGGTTAAGGATGACGATGTGGACAGTTCTTTGTCATTGATGAATGACGTTAATTATGTAGTACCTACGCAGGAGAGTCAAAATTTGCCAGACGATACAATAGCAGAGTGTGTTGACGACAAAGCTCAAAGTTCTTACGTTGAAACTCTCAACGAGGTGATCGAAGGTGACGACGAAAAGCGGTTGTCCACCATTAAAGAGGACGAAGAAAAGTTGGCCAAGTCGGACGAACTATTGCAAAGTACGTGTACGGATTTCACTGCAGCTGCCGAAAAACTACTCTCGGCGCCGACGTTGGCGCCGAGTAAGTCCGAGAAGGATCACGATTGGTTCTCCGACAGCGAGGACAGCAGCGGCATGATCGAGCAGATGAATGCGGGCGTTGTCGTCGGCGATGTCGACGTCGGCAAAGTGGACCTGGACGCGACACTGGAGTTGGAACAGCCCACCGACCGGATCAACTCGCCCGCCACAAAGAAGAAGGGAAGTATATTCAAGAGCCGCTCGCTCGTCACAGACGGGAGTAAAAAGCGTCTAGCTCTGTACAAGCACAAGTGGTCCGATAACGATAAACTTGGTAGCGGCGCGGGAAATTCATCGCAGCCCAGTGCCTCCCAGCCGGGCTCGTCTTCGACTGCCTACACGGACTTGGAGGAAGAGTTTGTCGTTGAAAAGTTGACGCGGGTCACGTCCTGGCCCATGACTGACAAGGACTCGCTCGATCTGGAAGAGGCTGAAGCTATCACAAGCGTTAAATGCACCAAGAAGGCCAAAGGGGTATGTATGAACATATTCTTCATTGTAAAACTAAAATACATATTGGCCTACAATTTTTGTAATTTTTGCTAGGATACTTTTGAATTTGATTAAATTCTACATAGGCTATTTATTTACTACAGGGCTGGTGATCAATGATCATTGATGTTCATTATGATCCTAAAATGGCCTATCTGTATTGTGTTAACATTTAACAGTCACTAGTTTTAAACTTAGCCTATCATTTCTGAGAAATAGTCCTACTCTAATAATTGGCATGGATGACACATTGTTCTATATTGGTCTACATATACTTGTCTGTTAGCTAAAGCTTATACGTAGAGATGCAAGAAAATGGTTTTATTTTTCTTCACTTTTCGTTTGAGAAATTAAGAATTATGGTGTTTTGAGGTGTTATTGTTTTTTTAATCGAAAATCATGGTTTTACATAAAATCATTGATAAAACTAAAAAAGGTTACATTTTCTAAACTATTATATGTGTATGGCCCTAAATGTAAATACATAGTGATGGGCGTCAAAGATTAGATTAGACTGCAGGGCCCAGATTCACAAAAGTGCCTAGTGCTAAGACGTCCTAGTTTAGGCAAATCTTAGTGAAATTAATCACGCATATATCGCTCTGCAATGTCCTAAAGAAACAATATAGTTATATAACAACAATTTAACTAATAATATTGTATTTGTGAATGTGCAGTACCTAATACCCAAGGATGATTTATCTTGATTTATCTATCTAGGATTTGCCTAACTTAGGACAACTTAGAGTTAGGCATCTTTGTGAATCCAGGCCCAGAGAAGTAAGTGGTGATGATGCGGACTGCTTATTTTCGCTTTTTATCTCGTAATTCTTGTGAAGATTTGAATGGAAGGGAATACAAAATTACGAATTTCTGTTAATAATGGTGTTATTTTGCTAGAAAGTGGCAATTATGGTGTTATATCGCGAATAAACTCATTATTCGTTTTATAAGCGTTTTATGGTGTTATTTCGCGATTTGTATCTGAATCCCAGTGACGCATAATGTAAAGAAATGTGAAACCAGCACTCTAGAGTGTTTTGTTACACTTTTCGTTTTATCGCGCATTGCGAAAAACTTGCATCTCTACTTATACGTTGGTTTTTGAAACCAGTTTGTAGCTATTGTGTTAGAATTCCAAATTACTGAACATCCTAGTTAGTTCTATGTGCTGGTTGTATAATGGTAAAATCACTATGATGTGAATTCATTTTTATAAATTATTAAACATAATATGAAATGGTTTTCTTCACAGTTTTATACAGTAGTTCGAAATGTGCAAAAGGCACATCAAATTCAAGAGTCGGGAGAATTTCAGGAGTTCAATGACGATGTTGAATATATCTTGGACGCACTTCAAGACACTTTTCCAATAGGAACAAGGTTTGTACTTCGTACACCTACTATTTACTACTGTAGTCTACTCTATAAGCCTAGAGTCTATATAGTAGTGTAGATATACATAGATAATATGGGTTATCAATAGGTAAAGGTGTTTGAAAATGGTTTTATTAAAAAAAAAAATCGTTTTATTCTAAACCAAAATGTGGTGTTATTTCGGTGTTATTTTTATAATGGAAATGGAGAAGTCAGGAAGTTTCAAAGCAACGGAAATTTTCACTCGCTTCACACCGCTGTATTTTGAGCAATGCTGTCTACCAGCAACACTGCAAACCACTTTTCCATCGGCCAAAATGTGGTTGGTAAACAGTTTGAGACTAAACTGTTTTACCGACTTAGGATCAAAAGTAGTAAATAGTAATTATTTCGTAAAATATGCAATTTTTACTGTTAATAGTTAATAATGCTGAAAATGGTGTTATTTTGCTATTTCAACACTCAATTCGCGTTATTAAAATAATATGATGTTATTTCGCGATGTGATTCCTTATCCTTCATGGCCAACATGCCGACATCTGTCAAAAAAAAGTTCTTACACCACAAATAACGAATTTCGTTTTATCGCGGATTCCGAAAAACAAACGTCTCTATCAATAGGCTTATGATTGAGCCTATCATTGACAGTCCTAATAATAAACTGAACTAAACTTAACTAAACTGAACTGAACTGAACTGAACTGAACTGAGTGAACCCAAAAGTGATTGGAACAAACTGTGTAAACACTAAACACTGGGTATCTCTTGTTAGGCAGAACTATTTTCAAAGCAAAATTATGTGTACAGTAGGTAATCTCGACCTCGATAACAAAACAATTAGTGAAAACAAAATACAGTAAACCTTTAGTATCTCACATTGAAATTATCTTCTTAGTTCTTATCATACTATATGCTCACATTTGCCTTGTCAGGCCATCTTGTATTTATAACATTTATATTTTGTTCATCTATAGGCCTACTCATTACTTATTAGTAATTTTTCCTGTTAGTGTTGGTATACTAAGATAATAATGTACATGTATCCGTCATCTTACTACACGAAGGTAAGCTGTTGGATCCTTTCCTCACTTAATATACATGTATTATTTATTAATTTGGCTTCTTTTAGATGTCTGTCAGCTATAACTCTGGCTTCAAAATGTATGGTCCCTGCATTTCGGATGCATGTACGGGCTCACGGAACGGTGGCTAAGTTCTTCCGTGCTTTACATGATGCAACTAAAGACCAGGTAATGATTGAGTTATGGGGAAATTAGAAATGTGTTACATAGTTATTACTGTTTTTACTTTTAAATGAAATACATTGCATGTGCCTTTAATAAACTAGTTTTTGCACTAAATTTTAGTATAATCTAGCACTTATTCTATTTGTGATGTTTTAGCATGAAGACGGGTAGTAAATTTGACATATTGAAATGAAACAAATGTTTTCTTTTTTTATGTTTCTGGTAGTGTGCTTAGTGACTCAAAAATATTATTTAACACAGCAAATAGCAAAAGTTTATTCACCATTTGTTGGTGATGTTGCAGGAAACAGCTTTGCTTGACCTTGTTAAATGTTGAAAGTAAGCAAGCATTTTCTCCTTACAAACACATTTTAACTGATTTGAACACCAAACTTAAAGCCACACAATATTGAACTTTCTCTTACGTTTCGTCACAAAGTAGGTTACGAACTCAAAACGCGTGTTTAGGGACTAATTATCTTGGCTATGTAGGTATATAGTCCCAATAATATCGTATACAAAAATAACAATTGAATTTAATTATCTTTTACAGAGTCTCGGTCTGTGTACAGCCACAGTGATGTTCGTTTTGAGCCAAGACCGTTTGAACATGGACCTGGATCGTCACAGTTTAGAACTGATGCTAAACCTGCTCGAGTCGGACGTGAGTCATCGGCACGCCCTCGACGATTGCGGGATGACCGACACCCAGCTGCACAAAAACAAGCAGAAGGTGCGCGAGCTTTGCGCGGAGATACAGAGTCAGGGCCACGCGAAGCATCTAAACCTGGACAACATTACAGTGGGTCACCTGGCCATGGAAACGCTGCTTAGTCTTACTTCTCGTCGGGCTGGTGAATGGTTCAAAGAGGAACTTCGAGAACTTGGAGGCTTAGAACACATTGTTAACACCATCTGCGAATGTTGTCGACAGGTAAAGCAACTTTCTTTAGGTGTACACTGTATGTATAAGGTACTACATAAATAAATAATATAGCCTAATAAATAATACTACATAGGCCTATAAATAATAAAAATAAATTACTTGGGATTTTCTATTTCTTGACACAGAAAACTGTTGTCACTGTTCTGCTCTAATGTAGTTTTTACATTGAAACTTTTGTTTGTACTGTTATAGGTGGATGATTATGTTGTCGAATGGACAGACCCTCTGCTAGAGAAACTACGAAAAGTGGACCGCTGCCTGCGAGTGCTGGAGAATGTCACATTCCAGAACGAAGAGAACCAGTTATATCTAATAAAATACGGAGACGGAATCCTGTTGGATACTCTAGTACAACTATTTCGTCAGTGTGACTCTGAAATTCCTCTTTATCCCGTCACGGATCCAGCTGACAAAGAGTCCACGGGCACTGTTATTCGAGAGGTGCTTCTAGCCACACTCAAAGTTCTCATTAATCTCACACATGACTACAACAATCAATGTGAGTATATTATACATGTATGCATGCTATGGGGGGAGCGTCATCTTACAGCACTAAAACCTATGTCAGAAACATTTAAAAACAGGAACTTTGGAAGTTACATATTTTGGACTGAGTCGCCTGTAGGGCGATGCAACATATCGCCATCTCTTAGGAACATATTTTATTTTCCTACCTTATCTATAACCCAGTATAATCACTAATCAGCCATCAAGTCGTTTTTAACTGTACTTTGTGAAATTTACCTAGTTAATTTTTCGTACTAATAGTGTCTTCTTTATGTTCAGTAGACCGTACTATCATCAACCCCGCACTGGGTGGGTTTCTTCTCTACCTGGTTCTGTCCTGGCATTCCTCTTCCTTGTCTACTACTCCTTCCCCGTGCTGCTTCACCACTATTCCTTACTCACACTATCTTGTATGTATCATATCAAATCACCATTCATTAATCCTTAAATGATGGTTATGTAAAATGTAAATTTTGAAAATTTGTTTTACCAGCTTATGGGAGTTTGTTGACTGGTGAGCGCAAAGGCATTGTAGATGCTGCCTTACATCTACTTCTTCAAGTTCCCAATTATGTACCTGATGAGAAGAAGTTTGATTTGCTGGTATTGGTAAGTATACAAGTTAATTTTACTTTATTAAGGGCAAAGGGTAGTCTCTACGTCAAAAACCGCAGAAAATGTTCATTATTAAATAATATCTCAAGATTGCAACAAGAAAGCGAAAATATAAATCAGCAGCGAACTTAGCTTTGGTAAGCCCTACAGATTGAATAAAATATTATAAACATAAGCGTAGTATTTTGATTATAATTCGATAATTAGTAATAAAATTAATTATTTATAAAAAAACATACTGATTATAATATGTCACGACTTAGCGCATTTAATGTGTAGGGCTTACTAAACCACAGTGCGCTGTTGATTCAGATTTTTGATTTCGAAGCCCATTCTTGTGATATAAATAAAAAATGAAAATTTGTTGCGGTTTTTTGACGTAGGTGTATCCTTCCCTGTTAAGAATTAAGATTTAAGTTACTAGTGTATAGATAGATAAATAGCTAGGTAGATCTTTATTTATTTCTCAAGCACTGAACAGTAATTATAGAGAAACAGTATATAGTACCGTAAAATGATTGCTTACCATGAGACAAGGAAATTTGAGCTTCAAGATATCAAGATTTTGACTCAAGCAGGTTATTATGTTTCACAGAAATAAATCAAAGAAATAAATTTGAAAGTTGTGATCAAACCGAATCGAGAACCTCCGTTCTATAGATGAGCTATGTAGAAGTGCACCAATATTTTGCATCTGAAATTGAATACGTGTGTGTAGGCCATCCGCATATCCATCACAGTAACTCACAATTGACAAACAATAATTTTCCATTTTTGTTCGATATTGCAATCTATTTCCGATGGTAAGAAATGAGAATACGTATTAGATTTAGATTTATCTAAACTAGGAAAACGCTCTGTTTGACGCGTTGATAAGCGAGCGCGTCAATATCTACGAACTTTCTGGCGAAAAGTTTTCAACGCTAATACGAACAACAATTAACAACAATTCAAGAATGCGCATTGCAAAAATTGTTCTTATTTCCATGGCTATTATACTTCCTGACATTGTTGTATGCAGTGCAATGTGCGTTGCTAAGA
Organism: Isoperla grammatica; assembly: GCA_945910005.1. Taxonomy (NCBI): domain Eukaryota; kingdom Metazoa; phylum Arthropoda; class Insecta; order Plecoptera; family Perlodidae; genus Isoperla; species Isoperla grammatica. The sequence goes on from OX246737.1 coordinate 125,754,242, forward strand.
ATTTTCGTGGTCATGTTTTCAACACGGTCCGCCACCGTTACTAACACTTATTGACAGCAATAGAAATGTAATTTCTGCCTCTAATACGTATTGGATCGCGTTTACATTAGTATATTCGTGACCGGACCAAAATTTACTATAAGATAGCCACCTCACATTTTGCCGTTACTGCGTTTTAGAAAAATATTTTCGAGTAACTTTCGTGTAACTTTGCCAATACTTATCAGATCGCCATTACATTAACATATTCTTAACTGGAAAAATCTCTAGAAAAATCTGGCTATCTCACATTTTTCCGCCATTTTGTTTCCAAAAAATAATTTGCAGTAACTATGGTGTAACTTTGTAACTTTTCGAACGATTTTGCCTCAAAACTATACACCTTCAATCCACATCGAGGCTTGTGGATGGTTCAAATTTCAAGTTGATCGGACTTTCCGTTCGACCGCTATCGACGGACATATAAAAAAAAAAAAAACAAACAAACAAACAAACAAAAAAAAAACAGAATGAAGTGCCATAAGAGTCAAGTGGAAACGCTCGCTTCGCTCGCTTAATTAATCTCATTTAGAATTTACTCACGATAGCAAATAATTGATATTGCTGCACAACAAATCAATAATTGATTAATAATAATTGTAATTAAATAATGATGTAGGCCTACCGGCATTTTAATAATTGATATTTTATACACATTTGAATCATAACTTCAATTCTATCCTTCAACTCTACAAGTCTTCTTTAAAAAACAAAAATATTATTAATCACAAAATGCTTGTTACAAAACTATTCGCATGTGACAAGAATTAATCATTGTGGAACCTGTTTCAGGCACTCATCCTGTTAATCAACTTGGTTGAACACTGTCAAAGCAACAGACGCCTTCTGTTTGAAGCCAGAGCTCCAGCCGATCCAGAGAGCATCTTTCAATGTAAGCCAAAGTTATATAGTACCCTAGGCCTACTAGTAAACTGTAAACATATTATCCTACTTGTAATGCGTAATGCATGTGGATGTAAATGCATTGTGCCGATATGTAGGGCAGGATGTTTTGGGTTCATTCCCAGAAGGAACAGTTTGCTGTCGTCCTTTTGCACCTTTTCCGTAACTGGGACATGTTTATTCATAATACATCCTATTCCTATACATAAGCCTATGCTGGTTGTTTCAACTAGTTATGATACCATATTAGTATCACTCAAGGTTTCCTAGCATAGAATCAAAGCTGACGATGCAAAACACTATAATGAACACCTTTATTTTCAGCAAACAACAAGAGTGCAGTTCAAGCTCTGATTGCCTTGTTCTACCAACAAGAAGAGCAGGCTCGCAATGAGGAGTTGAAGACAGATGCAATCCTTGATGGCAAAAAAGACACTGAGCAACCCGAAGTGGTGCCAGAGAAACCAAAGTCGCACGAGGAGTTTATTGAAGAAACCGTTGCTAAATGTAAGTCTTAAGTTAATTCTTCTTCCCATTAAATTAAATAACATAACAGTCGAAAGTTGATTCTATTTATTATTTCTATTATTAACGGCAACCCTAAAAAAAAGAATACCTACCCCAATAACTATGTATATATCGAGAATCGACTAAAATAACTACCGGTACATGTATTTTGTTTCAGCATGTAGCGTCGTTTTAACTTGAGCTCCTTTTCCTTCTCCCTTCCTCAAAAATGTGTCGACAAGAGGTTCCATTGTAATGTGGCTGTGATGTAGTGTTACAGAAGGCTGGTAGAAACATGGAGCACACACTCATCAGTGCGTACGTTGGTCTCCTGCTCGGTTATCTTATTATTGACAACCCCGAGTTTGAGACGTACGTCCGACAATGCTTCCCCGATCAAAACTTCAAGACGATGGTAGCGGTTTTGCAGAAAGTGTACAATTTTATGACCTTGACTGCATCGGTAAGCTGACATACTGTATTTACTTTAATGTAGGTCGCATCACAGTTTCCAGGTGAATGTCCTGTTACATATGTTTGTTAATGACTGTGTTATTTGTGTGAAACTAAAAAATTAAAATCACAGTTAATCATTGCAGTAGCATTAATTTTGAATTTTATAAACAATCTGATCAATGGTGCCTTGAGCGATGTTTTAATTATTAATTATGTTTGTAGCCTATTGTATCATGTCAGCAACAGGGATGAAACCCACCAGTCAATGATAGGCTATAAATCTTAAGCCCTAACTGCAATTGTTAGCATCCTGATCGTAATCTGGATCGCAATCGTAGAATTTAAAACATGTATTTTACAGTATTTCCCATGTTAGTCCGAATTGCAACATTATGTCTCGTTACGATTTAATTGTGAACAGCGCTATAAGAACCAAGAAAAGTAACTCATTCTTGATTTCCAGGTTTGGATCCCGATGCTGACAATTGTGGGTAGGGCTTAGTGTGCAGAACATTATGAACAAAGAGATAATAATTACGCCATTTAACAAATGCCTTTTACACCTGCCAACTTTCCCGATTTAGTCGGGAAATGCCCGATTTTTAACCTTATTTTCCGATTTCCCGATTTGGCACAGAATTTGTACGATTTTCACGAATTTTCAAGTATTTTAGACCCCGTTTTTATTACTCGCTTCGAAAGCGGGTTGGTCGATAACGCGGGTAATTTTTGTAATGTAAACACACAGAGTTGCAACGCTGGTTGGAATTTTTAACCCGCCTCGGAACTCGGAGTTACCAGTAACTCGGGGTTTGTGTGCAGTGAAAACGCACTCCGGTTGTCAACGCTAGTTAATCGTCCCGCCCAGCTGTCGAGTAGGCCTTTCAACCTCACTTTCGTTTCCTCTCACCATGGCAGTATTTTCTGACGACGAATCTTTGTTGTTAATCAAAATCTTTGGGCAACAAGAGATTCAAGGAAAGTTCAAAAACACAAAGAACGGTCATCGTGTAATATGGCGAGACATTGCTTCACAGTTGTCAAAGTTGTTGAAGGCGTATATCTTGCAGCGCTTCTGGTGCGAAGGTTGACAACTAAGCAATTACGATGGTTCACTGTTGGAAGTGAAAACGCAAGTGGGTTACGCCTGTCGTTTTAACCCGCGTTCGAAGCTAGTAATAAAAACGGGGTCTTACTGTAAAGTGTAAATAGATCAATTTTCGTATTTTCGGACCTAAAAGTTGGAATTTTTTCGAAGCTTGACCGCCTATATCTTGATGCCCAGTGTGCAGTGAGTTCAAACTCTGCCCACTCACGTAATTTTTCTCCAAAACCAGTCCTGGTACATGCACTGTTATTGCTATTTTTCACTGTTTATAACTCTTTTTTGTCTTTCTTCTTTTTGTCTTTGATGAATTGCGTTTTCGCAATAGGCTATGTTTCTAGGCTATGTTTTTTTTTAATAAATCTCCCTATTTTCAGTTTTGATAAGTTGGCAGGTATGCTCTTACATTTAAAAAAACGTGGTAGACAAATGTGCACAATGGAGTGCTTATCCATGTGTGTATGTGTGTGAATCATCCATTCTTTCGAGTATCAACCCATGGCTGCTACATGCACTTGTGTTGGCCGTGCCCAAGTTTTCATATGCTGCTTCTATCCGAGTGTCGCTACTGTTTGCTTACAAGAGTACGGTCTGAAACTTGTTGAAAACACTGTTGGTGTGCTTGGGTTGGTCAGTTACTTAAATACTATCTATCTACCATACCCAGTGGTCCGAAACTCCAATCTCGAGTGTTTCAATTCAAGTGTGCAGCGTGCTTGAGATGCCGGACCTTTTCGTTTGAGCATCTACAGCATTCAGTTATTATGGCGGCAATTTCAAAGTTCGAATGTTGAAAAGCTTGTGTTTTCTGCTAGGCAGACTATGTATATTACACCTTACATATTATGCAAAAACTAGAAATCTAATTCCTTATTATTTCATGTCTTAAATTATAAGTTTAGGCCTGTAACTAAACAAATTTTTCCTCCTAAGGTTACAAAATTTTGCTTATGTTTTAGTCCATATTTTCACTTCACTTGGTCCGAAGAACGCTTGATACGATAGTGCTGCGTCTTGCTGGAGAACGCTGAAACCAAAGCACTTCCAACAAGTGTCGGACCGTACCCTAAGTTGTACTTTCAGGCTTTTCCCTATTTTGAACACCTAAAAGTAAATCATAAATGTATTTTGTTTGCAGGCTGTTGGTAGCAGTCGCGGCATTGCCCAGACGGAACGGGTCATCAACTACCTCACAAAATCAGACTTGCTTGCTGAAGCCCCAGATAATGTTAAGTCCTCACTGACCAATGACGATGATAATTTTTCATAGTAGAAAACTGCATGACCTTCTATTTATTTGATTCGATTTAGTAATTAGTAATTATAATTATGTACTTGTGCACAGAGCTGGGCAGTATTGAAGATACAGTATATATCTAAAATATCTATTTGAAATACTTGTATTCTGCATTGAAAATACAAGAGTTCGAAGTACTACATTGAATTTTATATTGAAATGGTTTTTTTTTTTAAATTACACTCGTATTTAAAAACATTGGTAATCAAAATAAATTATGTAAGACTAAGTGTGTGAACGTCCAATATATGACGTGAATATGAATGCAAGCAGTAAAGTTACCTAGTATGACGAGGTAAATCCAAGTTTGGAGGAATGCCGTTCTGCCACTAATTTATGCTGAATGCACTGATCTCGACATTGAGATGGTAGACCTAACGTATATCACCTAACACTGGTCAATGATCATAGGTGAATGTTTTTAGTTTTACCTCATTTTATGAGTAGCCTATAATGCATGTCTTGTGTAAAACACCAACAATTTATTATTATTATTTTTAGCCTATTTTTATTATTTGTTATTCGTATTTAAGGACACACAACGTCGTGGTTATTAGTGACCATCAAACAACTTACAGTAAGATATAATGCAACAAGATATCGATCGTAATTATAATTGCACCCTTATAAGCTGCCCACATGTGGCTAATTTTAGAATCTGAAAAAATAAAATGATACGTTGCCGTTTTAAGCTTGGGGGGGAAGGATAGGAAGGAACCAACAGCTTACCTTGTAGTAGTTGCGGCCTTCGGAGTCGATAGAAACACACACAAAAAAAAGATATATACAAAACGTCGAGACAGTTTCGGCCTGACGTGGCCTTGATCACCCGACGAAGGTGGAGGAAAGACTGGGTCGGAAGTCTCTATTGTCACGTGACTTCCGGTATGGTCGAGACTACATCACTTCCGGTTGACGTAGAAAACTTCCGGTAAACTTAAATTATACGCGCTAATTCTACTATTTACACTATTTACACTATCTATACTATTTATACTATTTACAGGTCACTGTTGGTATGTGGAGTTGGGAAGAGAGGGATGAGTGACCTGTAAATAGTATGAATAGTATAGATAGTGTAAATAGTAGAATTAGCGCGTATAATTTAAGTTTACCGGAAGTTTTCTATGTCAACCGGAAGTGATGTAGTCTCGACCATACCGGAAGTCACATGACAATAGAGACTTCCAACCCAGTCTTTCCTCCACCTTCCTCGGTTGATCAAGGCCACGTCAGGCCGAAACTGTCTCGACGTTTTGTATGTATCTTCTGTTTGTGGTTCTATCGACTCCGAAGGCCGCAACTACTACCAGGTAAGCTGTTGGTTCCTTCCTATCCTTCCCCCCCAAGCTTAAACCTAGCCGTTAGGCAAACTTACACAAATTCACATTACGTTGCCTTTTTAGATAGCTTTAAGGTTAGTACCATGATTATGATGAATTGAATGGAAAGCGATGTGGGGGCGCAAGTAAAGTAAATTAAGATTGCCTTTGAAAAGAAAGTAGGGAAAGAAATTGAAATGTTATCAGCAGAGCACTACTCAATTCATAATTTGATCACAAATAATCATAAAAGTGGCTTGTAATGTGATTCTTGGTTCCGGTAGAATGCTGCTTGTGAGTGATCTCGTTGACCAGCTCACAATGAATGAAATGTTATATTAGGGAAAAACTTTATCGGCGGGAAAATTACTCCAACAAATGTTTAACATTTTGCTTTCATGGACTATTTATTTACTGGGCAAGTGTTAGCCTACTTGAGGAAATGTTATAGCAGGGTTCACTGTAACAACCTTTTATGTCTATCAAAGTGAGTTTCATTCTCCATCCAAGGTTTGGCTATGGTCTAGAAAATCAGCCCACAAAATATATCAAGTTTCGTTTTAACAACGTAGGTAATTTTGACTTCCCTTCAATTTCATTAGCTAGCTAGCATTAGCTAGGATAGTTTCATTCATAAGTTGGCTGGGCTATAAAGACATACTGCAACGTATTTCTTCGCCCCACCTCCATTGCCTCACGCAATATGTTCAGCAAGTTTTTTTGGGGTACCTACATATAAAGATATTTTGATTACCCAGATTTTTGAAAATGCAAGTGTATTTTATTTTGTTCAGAAAATAAATGTCTTCAAAAGTATCTTGAATTTTGTTTCCAAAACACATTAATTTTTGTATTTTATATTTAAAATACAAATGTTTCAGTATTTTGCCCGCTCTGCTAGTACACTAGTGTTTAATGTTTGAATGAATTTATGACAAAACAAGTGTCATGCATAATATATCTAGCTCAATATATGTATTTTGTAAATACATTGTACAGTGCACATAATTTTATTTTAAGAAAGCACACAAATGTAGCAACCTACTGATTAACATATTGATTATATATATATATATTACAAAAATTCAAATACATACATACATATTACATTAGTATGTTGAAGAGATTAAGGCAGGGAGTTTTAATGGACTGAACCAAGTGAAATATGTGAACGGACTTATGAACCACTAGCTGTAAATATTTTTAATATTGGTAGTTATAATTCCTATGCCTCTATTCTATTGACAATTTTCTTGGTTTTCGGCTCTCGGAGTAGGCCTATCTTCATTTTTGTTAATGTGTGATTTTGTATTTTATGACCCAAACGGGTATTTTAATCTCATTGTGGTGAAATAATTTGACTGCAACATTGCAATTATTTATAAACAGAATGTAATTACAAACTAATATCTAATTACTTATTTTTATCAAATTGTAAATTAGATACCAGAGTAAGAAACTCATTGTAATATCAAGTAGGAATTTCGAAAATGTATTATAAGAAAGAATAGTTTTTTTTGTATTATAATTTAAAACCCAACCCTGAATTGGAACCAGTAGCTCCGATTCACTTCCTTTGAATGATCATTCCCCAGCCTAGATTAATAGTAAGTCCATAGTCCCTTTTCATTCTAACTTTTTATTAAGGTTTAAGCTTCCCAGTTCAATGTTTTTGTACAGTAGACTGCAACAAATCTGTGATCCTAGGAACCTCTACCCTCTCTGCATTCTGTATCTCCACCATAACGGACCAAGTTCTCATGCCAGAACTACATATTAAGGTAGTTCCACCTGCGTTAACTTGGTTTTCTTAAAGGGATAGTCAGGTGAAAAACTAAAAAACTATCATTTGTAAATGTCCACCCTCAAGTATGGAAAACATGACTAAAAGATACCATACTTTGAAAGCAGGTGGTTAAAAAATTAAAGAAAGCGCGATTTTTTGGCTTGTTGCTACCAAGTAGCATCGAGCTACTTTTCTCATGGTAATTCCCATTTAAAAGAAATGTTGCCTTGAAATAGTAAAACCCCCGCTAAAATAGGGCACTTATCAAAAATCGATCGGGAGGTTTAATGTGCATCGTTTCTCTACCGATAACATGCTTCTTAGTACGAACGTGTACTTCTACAAAATGCCCTTCAATTAATTTTTGTGTGAATTGATGTGTAGAATGGTTGCAATCTGTTTTGAGCGGCACTGTCCGCAGTCGCCGAGTGTTGTGGCTGGTCTCGTATAACACAATGAGTGCCTGTCTATCGGGAAGGCGCCTCAGAACCGATACAGCTGTACTACGCTTAAGAAGAAAAATGCAGCAGAGCTGGCAAAGGGAATCTAGTAGAATAGCTAAATGTTCACTATTTTTTTCTTGCATTGAAGCAACCTATATCAATTATATATACACATAACTGAATTTCATGCACTTATGACTCATTGGTGATTTTTTAGTTTTTCACCTATCCCTTTAACTATTGCCAAAATTAATCCTGTTCAAAATTATATAAAAAAACATAATCGATAACACTTTCCATTTTTAAACATTTTTTTCGAGCTGGCTCGCCTACAATATTATGTCTAAGTCTCACGTACTTTGTTTTTACCTTCAGGACAGCATAAGCGATTCTGCAGGTTCACCGATTGAAACTGATTGTTATGTTAATACCGGTAGATGCCGATCGACTGGCGTAGTCAAGTATCTATTGGACCAACATCTTACCAACAGGGCCGGTATATTTGTCTATAAATGTTTCTTTTTAGTGTTTTCAGTTCAGTTTTCCATGTGATGTGACTACAGTAGTCAGTTGCCATAGACTTTGCATAGAAAAGTCTCGTTTATTTGCCATTTCACTTTCATCTGTTAAATTCATCGCCTTACTTCGAAGTTAAGCTATTGGGCATGTAAGAAAAGGTCAATATAAACTGCTACTTGATCAGGCCCTGGAGGTGGGGGTGAAAAGTGTTGGGAGGGTAGAGGTGCTTGAAATCACAGACGCATTACACTCGACTGTATGGCTATAAAGTAGTTCATTTGAAGGTATGCCTCTCCATCCATATGGTTTCCTCATGTTTGTTCACACACAGTTTTAGCTTTAAAGTAGCATATTTCCAACACTTATCTACTCTCCCCAGCTTATCTTCAAATTATGTATTGATCTGGTTCATTTCCTCATTCCCATTTCCAAGACTTTATGTACAGTTCTAGTTCATATCCTTGCCACTGGTTCGATTCGTCGTGCTTGCTCCTGAGTGGTAACTGTATAGTGTAGCTCTAGTTATCTTCCTAGCTTTCTTTTATAGATGTGTTTTCTCATGCTCTCTCCTAAGTCTGGACTGTATATAGTAGCTATCATTCACTTCCCAACCTCCTTTTATAGTAGAGCCCTAATTTACTCCTTAGTTACTCAATCTTTCCCAGACCAACTACTATATTTTTAAATAATATGTTAAGTTAAGGTTTATTACTTCCTGCCATTTTTCCACGAGAATGTTATTGATTAAAGTATAAAAGTAATCCTAGTATTAAATTGGAGTTTGTCTAGGCTAGCTAAACAAAGTAGATAGTATGTACGTAGTTTGCTGCTGGTCCGGCAAAAAGGACCCAACTACGAATCTTCATACTAAAGTGTTCATCAAACAGTTTTGCCAAAAATGAAAAGTGTGAACTCGGTTTCACGTTACCTTTAGTACAACAACTGCTTAATGCGTTTCGGATGATAATATGGTGAATGACGATGGTCCACTGTATGGCAAAAACCAAACGTATTGAGCTCACGCTAATATTTGTTAAGTTCAGCGACTTAAAATTACAGAACAAAACTAATGTACTAAAATTTACCACGTGAATGATTATGTTAGTGTTAAATTTTAATTAAAAATTTGAAACCATTTGGATGCACCATCTCGAATGTTATTCTGACTATTGCATGACACATAACTCACATGCTAAAATTTCCCAAATTAGAATTAAATAATTAAGAAGCTATGCAGACCACAATAAACTGTTATGCTCGTAATACTGCACATGGTTCCAGGGAGCTCATTTGGCTGGATTGTGTAGTCCTCTGATTACAGGATGGCTAAAACAGACGCACTTATGAAAACGCAATGTTCACCTGCTAATGCAGACTTGAGGTAAATAAAGTTACCTTAAATAAAGAGGCTTGTACTATTTATTGTAACCCACTCAGTTACAAAAATTGATTTTCAGCGGGGGATTAAATGTATTTCGTCCTATTGAGGCTTAAATCGTCAATGCAATTGGCGAGGTGACACAGCCGAGACTCGCCTACTTGTAAAGTTAAAAGTAGTTACGTCCTTGCTAAAGTAAATTATTTTTTTCTTGTTTTCATAGTTGGCAAGTTTATTCAATACTCGTCAGCGTCGCAGATTGCAGGGCTATACACTAGGGAGGGACTGGACTGCACACGCCTAATGAAAGTTGGCCAACTCTTGTTCGATTTAATTACGATTGATATTTATCAGGTTGGGTTGTCGGATTATAGAGTTACTGCACCAACAGCTCTAAAATAGCTGCTACACTTGTGTAGAGATCAAACACCAACCGGATTAGTAACACTGGTTGAGTAACGTACATCAGTTGTGTGAATCCATGTTATCTCGCTATAATATAATCACTTTTTTTAAAGCTCATTCACTATGTTCACTATACTTGGTTTTTTCTTCTCATTCTCTCACAGTGTAGTATACTCCCTAGTCCCTATGTTGGTACTTCATAGTTTACAAATTTCTAAAACATTGTATTATGTATTTCAATTAAATATTTAAACAGCATTACAAAATTATTTTTTTAAATCCTACTAAGCCTACCTAATTAATTATTGGTATTGGTGGTAATTTAACTGGAAACACTGGTAATTTAACTTGTTTCAAAACTTTCCTTCCATAATAATTATGGCTAATAAATTGGCTAAAACAGATGCACTTATGAAAATGCAATGTTCACCTGCTAATGCAGACTTGAGGTAAATAAAGTTACATTACACTTTACTTTGTTTAATTTTAATTTTCGTTACATTAGTAACAAAATAATAATAATTTTGTTGGCGTCATTTTCGGCCATAGCCTTGGGTGCGCTGTCATCAGCACAGAAAGCTCCATCTGCTATGTAGTAGGTAATTTATTTATTTAAATAAATAAATTACCTACTTGACAACAATTTGGATGTTCTTCCTCAGTTAATGTGGTCAATTCCTCCAAACGTAAATGTGAAACTAGTGCGTATGTTAATCTAAAATGAATAATGATGTGATATTGATTGCTATAATTAGCATTTTCAGCTTGTATTGATTTTGTTCTATGCTGTCTAGGTCATATGCATTGTGTTGTGTCATGTGTGAAATCATAATACGTAACTACAACTCAGTTTTCTGTAAAATGATGAGGCCTTCACTACACTATTTAGTATTTACTACTAGAAAAATACTCAATTTGGAAAACTTTTGACATTTTTGATCAGACAATTCCTCACTATTTTTGATTGTAGGTACATAGTATTTGAATACAAAAGTGGATGGAAGTCCTGAGATTGGCAGAAACTGAATATATGTAAAATCACATAACACAACAAACCACATTCTAGTACAAGAGTAATAAAATGCAGTTATTCAACACATTTTTCGGGTTGCCCATCACTATTGGAAAGTGATATTGCCATGTTGCCACTTAACATAAAATAAAGGGAAGCAAAAGTGTTCAAAACAAAACATACAGTTTTTGCATAATTTATTAGCTAATTGTGGCAGTGTTGCATTGTTAATGATGGCATTAGTGATTGAATGCTGATATTGAATTTATTTAAGGTCTATTTTATTATGTAGCCATCTTGCGTGTACATATATCTTTCAGAGATGGCCTATTGGTTCATTTTGCAAAGAAATATATGATAAAATAAAAGGAAGAAAGCATATAAAGATGTTTATTTTTAAGTCATCGAGTATTTCTGCATTTTCTATTTGTAAGTCCATTTTCTGTTTGGACTTATATTATTGATGGATTCTGCCATTGTCAGTTACCGGTACTTCAATATAGGTTTAGATACGTTTAATTTAACCCCTTGTCTACATACAGCGTACTACCATAATACTATGTATGTATGTAGTATGTATTAACTTTTATTTTGTGATTAATAATAAAGTGCTGGACGATATGAATTTTGAAAGAGGTGAGATTCCTACAGCTTACCAGTGCCTTGAAATAGTAATGGCAAGTAATGATAAACAGTAAACACAATACGAACATAGTTCTTATGTTTCTCTATCATGGCTTTCCGTGTCTATTTCATGGTAAGCTGTTGGAGTCTATCTTTCTTAATTAATATAAACTTAATCAAATTGAGTTCTTCAACATCAACATTATGCCTACTTGAGTATTTTGACTAGAAGTTGAGAAGCCTGTAACATAATGTGTCGTGCAATTCTATGGTGATATATAATTTTGTTATTAAAACTTTCCACATCAGTCCATTTATTATTAGAAATTTCTTAAAACATCAATTTTGCTTTGTCAATTTTGAAAAGTTTTACAGTAGAACCCATTTATCTTATTCCCTTTGTTATTTATTGTCTCTTACCATTTAGTTTGGTAACCCATCCCAAACACTAGTACTAGTGCCACAAAGTTTGTTAATTAGTTAATAGTTATCTATGTTCATGATACTAAATAAATAGTGTTCCCTCATATCTCTATTTGCCCTCTCTCTAACTCAAGATTATATTACGGTCCCTGGGCAAATAATTTGGGAAGGTTCTTCTGTTATTCATATGGTTTGGGAAGGTTGCGTTTGGCCTTGGCGAATTTTTTCGTGAAAGCAATTTCGCCTGCTCTTCGTTTTATTTTTTTTTAAATGCGTAATTGTAAATTAAATTTAAAAACTCGCACAATTGTGCTTCAAGAGCGACATTGCACCACTGAAGAGATCGAGAAGTTGTCTGGAGTGACTTGGAGCTCCGTTCAGCGAATTTTATCGGAAGATAAGAAAATTTGGGTACGATAAGGGTTTCTGCAAAGTTTGTGCTTCGGCTCCCGACTCTCAGAAAAAGGGGGTCGCTTGGAAGCATACGTCATCGTACGTCTTCAATCTTCATGATTTAAACCAAGACTGAAAATATTTCAATGGAATAGGCAAGAGTGGAAGAGATATTAATCTACTGACTCACTATTAAATTAAATGAGGAGTTAATCCAACAATCAGGTTTGACCAAACATTATTTACAAGTACAACCTTTAATGTCTCAATTTACAATTTAACTACTAGACTGTAGTTTACAGCTTTATATTGGGGGTATCTTGAATGTCAAATGTTTTGTAACTGAGTGAAAGAGCTCCAAACTAAACTAATAAAGAATACAAGAATGAGTTGTTCCTCTTCCTGACAACCATACTCTATTTGTTTTGTACACACATGATTTCATATTATTTGTACTTCAACATTATATAAATGATTTAATTAAATATGAATGAACATTTTGTATATACGACAGTGTTACATGTAAGTAGTCACGATAATATAGCCTAATGACGAAAGTGGCAAAACCCATACTGCTACAATGTACAGTCGAGTGGTAAATACAAAATTCCATTTAAGCTGAGCTTATTAATTTTGTTGGTTGAAAAATGTACAAAGAATAAAACGTATTTGAATACTTGTCTAGTTTTGAGTACAGTATTTAATACAATACAATCAATACTTTTCTAGTCACCACAAAGGTACAAACAATTTAATTTTGAAGTGTTGATGAAAATTCTTTCACTCAACACCAAAAATCAAGATTATCTAGTGAACATAGTTTTGGAGGGTATTCACTCTTGGCCAATTGTGGGACCTCATTCATACAGATGTACATACTGTACTACTCTATTATATGAGTTGCTATTGCCTTTCTAGTTTCTACTTTCTAGCTATAATAGCTATAGTTGTATGTACCAATGATATGATGCTATGCTGTTGTGAAGGGGTTTCCAGGTGCATTGTTATCTGTACAAGTGAAGATCAAACCTTGTATCCCCTAGCCATCAACTGTGTACCTAATATTGTAATAATATTTACACATATACATATACTGTACAACCCTGATACTAGAACAAAATTTGTGTTCTTGTATTCTTTGTTAATCTGACCTTATTATTGATTGCATTATCATCTAGTGAATTGTCTATTGCACGTAAAGAACAATGCCAGGTATATGGGCATTTCCCCTACTTGCTACTATCTACCGCGCAGGTGAGATGGCTCATGGTGACGAATTAGACCCTTCAGTACTTTTTTCGAACGTGTCTTATTAAAAGTGGAATTTTTTTCGGTGTTTAAAAACATGCGGTTAGCAGGATAGGATCTGTACATCAGTCAAATACATTCACACAACTCTTTTAGTTATTGGAAATATGAATGTAGGTACGGAACTGCCTTTACTTTTCTTGTTGGAAATTTCAGGTTCTCTATCATTGGTTATCGTAATTCTCTATTGTGAGAGATTTGAAAGTCCGTAACTGTACAATAAGAGCACCATCTTCTCTTGCATTGCTCGACATAATTTCAATCCTTGATACCAATATAAAATCATCATTTAAAGGACTCGGCCCTCGAATTATGTCTATTTCATCTCCTACTTTCAGCTGAAACAAAAAACAAGATAATAAGAATATCATGTTACATATTGTGAAGTATGACACAAATTTAATAAAAAAGTAACGACATAACGACAATAAAATCTAAAAGAACAAGAGGTTACAAGGAAATGAAACCTTTTACTAATTGTATGTCATGGCCCTAAAAGAATGGTTGCAATGGCGGCTGGCAGACGCAAAATAGAGCAATTTAAAAAATGGGATAAATAAAATAGCCTTTAGTAAAGGAATGTATGTGTACATAGTATGTGGTCTGCAGATATTCAAGAGGGTAGGTCATAACTAAGCCCACCTACCTGAGAACTCTTCTTGAAAATCTTCTCGCCGTTCACACGAATCTTGCTCTCGTAAAACAGCGTCTCCACTTTGCTAAAAAATTTTGAAAAGGATATAAGAAAGTAAAGAAACTGTCAAACTGACATAGTTGCTGCTATGCCATATGGAATGCGACACAAGGTGAGAAAATGCATTTACTCTAATGACTCGTCCTTCTACTTATTTTATATTTGATATGATTAGCCTACTGACCGTTATTTCTCATGAATTTGTTTGTTGCCTATTGATTTGTGTAAATGTGAAATTAAATTTACCAAAAGATAATGGGGTGGGTGCAAGCGTGCTGCTTTGTAACTTACTTCCGAGCCAATCCAAGACCTGCTTTAACAAGCAAGTCGGTGCGTAATGAATTGGATAAAAGTCTCGAAATCCGAAAGTCTTTGCCTGATTGATCATTTTTCCATTCCACTTCTTGTTCCTCATCATCTGACGAATCCTAATACAAATAAAACAGCTTCAGTACACTCACTAATATCAGTGTGCAAACATGAAGAGACTATCTGCATGTCTCGGAAAAATTGTTATTGTCTGTTTTTTTTTTTTGTAACTTAGTTAATCCCTCAACAACTTTAGTCTATATTTCAGGTAAGCTGTTGGAGTCTATACTTCTACAAAAAATATTACTACCAGCGGCTTTTGGCCTCTCTTGAACCCAGATATATAACGAATATGGTAGTTTAGGGGGTACGAAATATATTCCTACATGTGGAACATCAATCGGTCAGCCTGATGGCCAAGGGAGAACGGCATGGTAGGCCTACATCTAGACATTTCACTGCAACAACTTTGGTTTTCACTCTTTTAATACTGAAGAGTTGATTAGTTCTTAAGTGAAGAAATTTCAATTGCAAAACATTTCATTTTCTCAAGTTTTGTCTCATCATATAACCCACTGTTGGCCACCTTGGACTGATGCCAGGAGATATTTCCTCTCTCCCTCCTGTTCCTTCTCCTTTCCCTTGCTCCTTTCGCTTGAGTTTCAGGTAGGGTTTTAAAATTTCCTGAAATTTTTTGCTTGGGAAAAAAACCCGGTTTTTTTCAGTTTTTTTCCAAAAAACCCGGGAAATTTTGGGAAAATTTCGTTTTCACCTATTATGTGTAATATGTAAATTCCTTGTGGTGAGAAATGTGACCGACGTCTAATCTAATGTAAAGCTGTAATGAAGTTCCAGGAAGAAAGGTAATGGAGACTATTTACTGCCTACTGGGCCACTGGCTACATAGAAAAAGCTCTATGCCAACAAAAAAAAATCACAAATTGTAGGTTCTGTAGCTGCTAATGATGATGATGATTTTCAACTTCTTGAAGATTTAGATGCCAATGACAAAGTGGGTGAACAATACGAAGTGTCCGACTCCGACTCAGACAACATCATAGGGCCCAGTACCACTGAGTATGCAATTGATCACTATAGGAGGACCAGGATCAGGAATGAGTTAGGCCTAACTTGGAGAGCAGACAGATTGATTGTGATGAGAATGAGAATGAGATGATGACTGATGAGTAGAGATCCTTGTAAATGGTTTTATTTTTTAGCATATTTCGTTTTATTAAATCCAAATTTCGCTGTTGAGCAGTAATTTCAGCTTTTTGGCGGTGTTTCAATTTTAATTTACCAAATCTAATTTGTATCTAGTATTCTAACGTATGTGGCATGCCTACATTGTCGCGAAAGAAAAGAAGAAAAAAAAAGAAATCTGTCGCTAGGAATGCGGAATGCAGTCGACGCACAGGCTACGAGAAAAATCTGTTGCGAGCCGGTTTAGCAGGGGTGGAAGGGTCACTGCAGTCACTGCAGAAAATGTTGAAAATTACGTTTTTGACAGAAATTCGGCGATCAATTCAACAGCTTCAGTCTTTTTCGTTTTTATAACAGTAAACTTATGCTATTTCGCGTATACACAGGATTTCGTTTTATTTCGCGATTCAAAAAGACTTTTTTTGGACTCACAACAGACTGTCATGCCAACATATTTCAATTGCTGCACGTTTCAAGTGATTTCGCGCTATCGCGCATTGCGAAATACAAGGATCTCTACTGATGAGTATAGGCCTATACACAAACTCGTGTGTGAGGACTAGGCTGAAGCTTTATTTTTCTAACGTTTTTATTTAAAAAATGTTAATTCATAATCTTTAATCCATAATCATTCATTGTTCATTAGTAGAAAGGATTTAGGATTATGATTAGTATCTCTATTCTTGGTGTCTTGCATTGTTTGTATTTGTAACAACGTTAAAAGTTTAAATTGGTTATTTGTAGTAGTACTTTGGGCCTATTTTCAATTTTTCCCAAAAAACCCTACTTTTCCAGAGCATCGGAAAAAAACCAAAAAACCCGGGTTTTTTTCGGAAAAAAACCCGTTTTTTTTCCACCATTTAAAACCCTAGTTTCAGGTAATTCCTACAACACCTGACATTTTTCTGTCCCACCTGATACCTATTCAATCCATTCCAGTCTACCGTCGTCTTGCCCAGAACTTTCCTACGTTCGTCTTCCACCACCTCCTCTCAAATTTTGATTGAATGATCCCCCCTCCTCCTGTAAGTTGCCACCTTAACTTGCCAGTTTAGTTCCCCCCACCCCTCATGATTTCTTGCTTCCTATTCATTTTTCCTAGCCTATCCCTCCTCCTTCTGTCCTCCAGCTTCTCCCATCCAAGCTACTTAACTATTTCTGTTTCATACTCCCTAGTTGTCCTTCCATCCCCCATTTATATTTCAGTCCATCTCTTCCCCCTTCTCAATACTATCCTTACTGCTCCCTTATTAACGTCCTTCATTGCCTTCTTTCAGTGGCAGCTCACATTGATGACTTGTGTTATACGTGTATCTAGATCAAATCGAATAGTTTTTATCTGAAATATGCTTATTTTAATAGCAATAAACACACAGTAAGAAGAAAAATACATTACTTTGTCCGTCTGACCTACACTTTACCCAGTGTAAGTCAGTGATAGTGCTAAGTCGTTCTTTTGTATCCGTGTAGTTCAGTGTAAATATTTTTATGGCGTTCGCCTGTACCTAATTAAAACTTACACTAAAGTGTAGTGAGTGTATGAGATGTTTACATGGCGATTTAGCTCATCAAGACCAAATGCACGACAAGCGACAAAGATAATGAGTACGATAGCATAGTACGGCTCTTTTTGGCTAGGCCTATGACTATGACTACATATCATATCACGCAATTTTAATGCGCATGGGATGAAGGCACCTTGGTTCCAATCGGGGTTGCCGAGTGTGGTATCCGCTCCGTATATCATGTCAATCTGAAGAAGCTTCATCTAAGCCGACTGCGAATTCAGCCAATAACTTCACAGGTGATCGCGGAGAAGCTTTGACGTGTATACCCATCACTTAAATCAACGCGAATTCTAACCTCCAACTTGCTTGACAAAGTGTATGGGATCAGAGTCGCCTTGAGGTAAATTCGACGTGTATAGGCTTCCACACTCTGCAACCGATTGGAACCAAGGCACCTTCATCCTATAAGCGTTAAAGTTGCATTATATACCTAGTCTATAACTCAGAATCATATGAAACTTAAAAATGTAGCCTATTTTTTGTCAGGGTGCACAATAACTGGGAAAAAGAGCTTCCCGTTCTCGTTCCCGGACGCATGTGCTCCGAGCTTTAGGTTAGGCCTCGTCGCTTAGACCTAAAGCCGCCTTAATCGCCTGATCTAAAGAAATCTACATGCAAGGGCATGTAGGCATAGCTAGGCCTAGGCCTATTAAGTGTTGCCTACATCCTAGCTTTGGGTTTTAAAACCCAATGCCCTAGACACTAGAGGCTAGGCCTATAGGCCTACTCTTACCCAATCTTCTGTTTTCTTCTTTGAGTGTTTCTCCCTAATAATCTGAAGGTAACACAGTTCGTTAAACCTAGGCCAACTAGGCCTATCGCTTGTCAACGACAGGGTGCATTTTGACGTAGGCCTAGGTCCTTCGCTGATCTGAGCAAAACTTCTGTAGTTGTATTTTATGACTGGAACAGCATGCGCACATTGTCTGTTGTAGACGAATAGAGTTCCGTTCAATTTGAGTTGCCTCAAGGATTGTCGAGCAACAGCCGACATCCTAAAAAAACTGAAAAGACTCCTGAGAAAACCCCTACCTTCTACAATGTCAACAACAACAAAGCATCTAGGTGGGGGGTTTGCGTGCGATCTGAGGCGCACCCCCTTGAAGGCGTCGGTGCCTGACACGATGTGCCAATAATCCAACCAAAATTGCGAGTGTTATTAGAAGCGGCTAATAGGGCGAATGCAACTAGGAGTTGCGAAAATATGAGGCGACTGACAAGACCGCAGGACGGTCGGGTAGTTCGCACACTGGCCACCGGGCGCGCGCCAAGAGTCAACGAGCGAGGCGCACTTTTGGCGCTGGCTTCAAGTCACACGAACGCACACGCGCACATGGAGATAGATAGATATGTGTTTACCGCAGCTAGCAGCTAGTCACAGGAAATTAATGGCAATGTCCGCGCCGACGCGGATGGGGGACGCCGGTCGCGGCCTTAAACGCGCGGCGGAACCGACGAAGAGGCACAGGGGACCCGTGGCGGGGCGGGCGCCCCCGGCAGAGGAGACGTGGCGACGGCGGGTGGCGGGATATCCCGGGGTCCCGTGGTCGGCGGCAGCGGAGAGGCAGCACGCACCCGCGCCCTCTTCGCGGGTGGCTCGAAAGTTATTGTATTAGGTTCTTATTCTTTTCTATTAGTACATGTGTGAAGGAGGCACCGATCCAATCTGCTGCAGCCAATCAATCAAATCAAAATTATCCACGGAAATTGCTTTATTTTGTCATGTTTGTTAACCTGCTCAAAGGTGATGACTGTGTAGTCAAACTAAATACTTGCAGACGCCAATACGCCAATGCCAATTAATATGTGGCTAAATGATAGCCTATTCGTTTTTAAATTTAACATCTTTCAAAAACGCAATAAAATATACTTGTATAGATCTACGGGTCTCGACGTTATATTTTTACATTTATTGTTATTATTATTATTATTATTCGAGATCGTACTTTGAGCACTTCAAATTGTCGTAATAAATGGTGGTCGTTATTATTGTTATGAAAACCGATGGTAGTGTGCTGACTCGTACAAACTTTAAAATTGAATGCAGTTACCTCAAGTTCATCATTAGCTTTTTTAAATTCAGATGATTTAACTGGTAAGTAAGTTAAGATGTAGGTATGCAATGAGGGCAACGGAAACAGGCTAGGCACTATACAATAATAGTCAACAGGGCCTGGGTCGCCCGCCATTAATTAGTTTCCTGTCAGTTCCAAGGGCCCAGGCCCTAGGCCTAGTGCTTACCTTGTTTACGTTTAATGTTAAGAAATGATGGTATGTTCCAACTCGAAGCAGTAATAAATCTATGCCTAACGAGCCTAGACTACGAACCAATAGGCTAGGCCTAGGCGCAGCAGGCTCTGCCCGGTAACGCGAAGAAAGGTTAGGCCTAGGCCTAGGGCCTAGGCTAGCCTAGGCAATAACCAAGAAATTTAAGCAAAGGCAAGCCTAGGCGCGTACGCCTTGTGATGGTAATCTTAGTTTTCTTAGAGGTGGTCTAGGCCTATATATTGAATACGTTTGCATATTTTGATTGGCTGCACACTAATTGGATCTGCAGAAGGCACTGTTTTAGTCCGGGACCTCCAAGTTCACCCAGACTAGGGCCTAGCTTAGGTCTAAGTGGCCTAGCCCTTGCCCAGGCCTAGGCCTAGTAGCTGAGAACGGTTATAGGTTAGGTGGGGTAGGCCAGGCCTAGGCCTAGGATCTAGTCCTGTGGACTGCACTGTACCTGGACCAGTGCTAGCCCTAGCCTAGGACCTAGTTATTGCATTAGCAATATTTTTCACTTATGCCTAAAATGCATTTCTAGCATTTTGTGGATAGGCCTACATTCTACCTTAGCAGATACGGTACCTATCTATGGTATTTTCTAACAAAACAAGTTTATACAAGTCTCTACTAGGTCCTAAAAGTATTTACTACAATATCTGTATCTGTGCCTTACTATAAATGACTGTTCTCTGTTTTCAAGGATGATATGCTATGTTTGAAGAATCTTGCTGCGGATATTTGCCGGAGTCGTGGTGACAATAGAATAGGAGTGGATATGAATGGATCCATATATCATGAGAGACAGGTTAAGGAACTTTGTGCTTTGCATGCTCTCAACAACTTATTTCAAGAACACCATGCATACAGCAAGCCAGAATTGGATGAAATCTGCTATTCGTTATCTCCAAACGTGTGGATAAATCCGCACAAATCACTCTTAGGCCTTGGTAACTACGATATCAATGTCATCATGGCAGCACTACAGCGGAAAGGATGTGAAGCACTCTGGTTTGATAAAAGAAAGTAAGCAAATGTCATATAATTCATGTTAGATGGGTCTACCATCGTCGTTAGCCACATTTAGGCTACAGGACAGGAGTGAAATTAGAATTGAGTAGTAGAAATAGAACCTAACCCAATCCCCAACTTAAGGCTTGCATTTGTAGGCCTACATCTACAGAGCACAAACTCATAGGCATGGCTAATTTAATATTACGTACATAGACATACAATAGGCTATCCTATTATATCCTTTAACAAGTACAGTCAACCCTCTACAAATCACTGTAAATTAACTCGCCAAAGTAAGTTCCCACTCGCCGCCAAACTTTGGGGGGAGAGGGTGGTATACTTGTGATTTTTAGGTTTGGGGGAAGTAAGGCCTACACTACAGGCCTACTTACCTACATGGTTTGTTACTAAAAGTGCCCTACCAGTGTGATAGTAGGCCTACATAGGCCTACATTGCTAAATACATGATTAATTGCTAGCCTAGACCCAAATTGAAAGTCAACTGTTCAGCATTCTAAATACAATTATCAGAGGTATGGCCTTGCTAGTTGCTTGTTAGATTTTATTCTTGTCTACTTCCTGAGCTGTAGAGTACACTACTTCTAAAACCGTAACACGTACTACGTAACACGTACCGTAACAGGTCTACTTCCTGAGCTGTAGAGTACACTACTTCTAAAACCGTAACATTTCAAAATGACAGGCCCTACAGTTGATGAGTTGTCTAATATCGACTGCCCTTCTGTCTCCCACTACCGTCCGTCGCTTCGTGTATATGTACACGTGGCGCCCTTTTGTCTATTGAGGCTGCCAAAATCCATGCCTTGTCCGGGTGATTGCTCTAAGATTGCAACTTGCCAATTAACAATTTTGCGCTCGCCAATGGCAAGCTGGTGAGTGGAATTATTGAGGGTTGGTAGTTATTGTGAACACTGTTTAAATTACATTAATTAAAAATAAACTTTATGGCTGGTATTATGACGGGCATTTGATATTTAGTTGGGTATGTCTACTAATTTATATATAGCGGGTCTTTGTTATATTTCATCAATTGAACAATCTCTTGCAAAGCATTATTTAGGAGAAGGTTGATCACTCCATTTTGGACTGTCTGTCTTCTTCTAGTTTGTGATTTTGACCTCCTTGAGTTCTTTTTGGGGAAACCTGACTTTAGTGATACTGTACATAACATATTTGTCTTGTATTTTTTCCAGGGATCCAAAATGCCTGAACCTTAGAAATATTTTTGGTTTTATTCTCAATGTTCCGAGTGACTACAAGTTTGGGTTTGTTTTGTTGCCACTGCGACGACGTCACTGGATTACAATACGAGAAATACAAGGCAGTTATTACAATTTGGATTCAAAGCTTGAGTCTCCACAGCTTATTGGTGGGGTAAGAATTTAAACAGTGTTAATAATATGGCATTTGTGTAATATACCATGTACCTAGAGCCTCAAAAAACATCGCGATCACGAAAACATGTGATTGTTGTGAAGAAGAAAATGTAAAAATTAAAACGTAAAATTCGCGAAATTGTCATTATAACACCGCAAATACTGTAGGCCCCTAGCGTAATCTCTATTTTACAAGAAATTACCACAAAATTTCCCAAAACCGTGTGAATTCCCACTAAACAGTAACAGAACGTTTTCCCGTAACTTGCACAATTAGTCTTGTTATCTTAAAATTAACAAATTTCGTTTGAAATGAAATAAATGTTGGACCATTTTTCCATAGTGGAAAACTGAATATTTATTTCGCTCAGGTAGCCTACCGTACATGTTTTACTTTGCGCGAACGTGTGTAGTTGGCCTAGCCTAGTAGTTCGTGTCTAAAAATAATAATATCGCTAAACACCAAGATCCTTGATTTTTAAAACGAAGTTTTGAAAAAATAAACCCATTTACACGTGGCTCTAGCCATATCTAATTATGACTTTGTTTCCGTTACTAAAGTTAAAAAGTATAATAGCAGCTCTCAACTAAGCTACTGCTGAAAAGTGGAAATTATAACAATTGTAGGCCAAGTCTGTTCATGTGCAAGTCACAATGTGTTTTGGTTAGCAATCATGTAAACGTTATCTTCTGGAAAGTAAGTTAGACAAACTACCATATTTCGATGATGGTCAAAAGAGACTCAAAAGTTAAAACACAACTTGGGAATAGTCATGGGTTACCCTCGCTGATTATATATGAACCAGGTATTACAGGAAGACTACGTTCGCTAATGTAGAACATATTTTTGTCACAGGCGACGGAAGCAGTTGGTTACTTACGAGAACAGTTGGAATGCAAGGACAAGGAACTGTTTGTGATTGTAACTCAGGACGTGGAACGTGCCCAAAACTGGCAGGTGAACGGTTCAGAGATACCAACCAACAACTATCTCCCCGGGCTTCGTGTACATTTGGAAGACAAAATCTCATCCTCGTTGCCTTCATCTCGCACTACGGGTAACTCTAATTCACCACTACTTAATGACGACAACAGATAGTGAAGGATGCAAGGCTTTTTGCAGTTCATCTAAATGGATCAGACAATTGCCTTCTGGTAACACACCGTTGTGTACCTTTCTTTACCTTTATTAACTAGGGAAATGCTTGGCCAGTGTTAAGTTAATACAAACGTAAAATTTTGTTGCATTGTAAAATAAATGCAGTACACTCTTGTCTTTACTTTAGTAACTTAGGTAAATCATGTTTATGAATTACGTGACAATGATACTCTAAATGTTTTCAAGCTAGACAAAGTAAAGTACCATTAATAAAAAATATGTAATAGAGCTACCTAGAGATTTAAAATTATCTGTAGTTGAAACGTCGGTACGTAATATTACTAAGAATGTTACCAAAAAAAAGTAGGTTAACTTGAAATTATTCACATGTGTGGAAAATAAAAAAGAACCATGTTTTTGAGTAGGCCTACTGCTTTATTAAGCCTGTGCCTATCTTAATTTTTTGATGATTTTTTTATTTTGACAAAACCCATAATAATCATAGTCTTATCAGTTTGAAAACGCAAAAAACATTTATTTTTACGAAATTCAACCCCTTTTAGGGCATACGTTTCTAACAAAATAATTACAAATTTCTTTTCACAAATTACAATCAATGTCCGAATTTTAAAATGTTTGCACAATATCAGACACATCCCCATACTAACGATATTTATGTACCAATATTGTGGCCTTGTATGTAAAACTTAATTTAAAAAAATTTGTTTGTAGTACTATCCCTTAGTCTTGTTGCATAAATTATTACAAGAGAGTGATATTGTAATATATCATAATATTGCTTGCTGCTTGGTAAAATAGTGGCTTTACATCTCTAGTAATACCGGTACCTAGGTATACATAGTAGAGAAATTTGCCTGTTGTAATCTTTGATACCTACCCTTTACTATACAGTTGAGGAAACGTGGAGAAATGTGATACTAATTCTACATACCTACAGGCTTTAATCAAGATGTGC
This sequence comes from Isoperla grammatica, assembly GCA_945910005.1. Taxonomy (NCBI): domain Eukaryota; kingdom Metazoa; phylum Arthropoda; class Insecta; order Plecoptera; family Perlodidae; genus Isoperla; species Isoperla grammatica. Next base: position 125,778,690 of record OX246737.1, read on the forward strand.
AATGTTAGGCAGAAGCCTACACTTACTAGCTATAATAATTAATGCCCATAATACCATATTATGTCAATTCATTAATGAACTCTAATTGTATGTGCTGTACTGTAATTGTATAAGACTTAGCTTGAAACGGAAACCATGTGGTAACATTTAACCTTGAGGAAAAAGTACTGCCACAAATAGTTGTGCTATTTTCACGAAAGTTCGAAATGTCTGATCTTGCACTTGGTCAAGATTTGCCTCTTAAATACTGTTGTCAACCAACACTGATGAGATGGTTACACATTTAGTACTGTTGTTAAGAGATTATTTAAAATGCATTTTGGTTAATTGAGATTTTTAAAGGTAAGTGTAAGTTACTCTACAATACCAGGTGTTTGGTGTTACATTTATTTATGTAGGCCTATACGTTATGTCTTGGTTTAGTATTGTAAATTTGTAAATTAAATTATTGTAGTTATATATTCACATTGATGAATTGTTTTTTGTTTGTTTATTTATAGTCCTAAATGGTCACCACTCACCACATTACATTTTTAATTGTCAGCTTTATTATTTGTTTTTTAACGACGTAGGTACTCGACAACTATGATCGTATGTTGACGGGGGTGTTTAGAGGAAAAGGACAAGTAGGATGTAAAGGGGAGGAAAAGAGTGGCAGTAGACCTTATGAAATGCCTCTTTATTCTATCAAAATTAACCCGAAAGCATTTTCACTAGCCCACCATAAAAATATGACAATTAGCCGAAAATAGCAAACGTCTATCTAAATGTCAATGCTTGGTTACGGTTTGTACACTGTATTCTTTTTTTAAGAAACAGATATACACTACTTTACTAACTGGGTAATTTAATTTCTAATTCTATAAATGGGAACTGGTTACCAAACATTCATAATAGTAGTACAGTATAAATATAAGTAATGTCACTCATCACATTATTTTATTTTCCTTTTTAATGTAACTTGAGTGGTCTACAGATATACCATTTAGTACCACATAGCAGTGTCTTAAACATTCACCAGTTTATAGCTTATGAATGGAGCTCTTCATTAAGAGGCCTAAATATACACTACTGTAGACTGTAAACATGAAGTAGATAAATTATACAGTATTTGAATTTGATATTCCATACTTTGTTAAACTTATTAATGTCACAGATAGCATTAATTAATATACGTATACAGTTAATCATCTATGCTAACAATGTTGAAAGTGAACTAAGTTCTATTTGTGGTCTGGTACCATAATTTTGTTTAATCCTAATAATTCTATTATTAGGCCTACCTACGTGGTTACCTACCTCCACTCTCTTCAATCCCTACGTAATTCCACAATGTTGATTTATGGAGTTACGTAGTTTCAAAGGGCAGCTAGCCAACCAACCTCGTTACACCAAGCAGCTAGATTTCTGGTGATGTGGGAATATTCAGTAGGCCTATATTCGCTTTGGATTGTTAGGCAAAAGAAAGCTTTAGGCCGGGTAATTTTTGTAGTGTAAATACACTGCGTTACAATGCTTGTACAACTTGAGTAATCCCTCCTACAGTTACTGCAGTTTAAACAAGTGTGCTTGTTAGCAACAGCCACTAGTGTTTGGTCTTTACTCTACACTACCGCGTAAATGATATTAGGCCTACTAGCATGAAGACAGAAAGTAAAATGATTGAGAAAGTTTATGTTGAAATCAATAATAAATAATTAGTAATAATGTGGATTGTAAAATTTAAATACTATATATAATAACATACCTTAGTTGTGACTATTAAAGGAAATATGGGGTCAGATATACTTCATTGTATTTTACAAATACACTACATTACTAGACTAGTTCATCATCATGAAAGTACACTAGTAAATATGAAGGTACATAATTTATGAAGGTACTTTTCCCATTCTGTTTTCACTAATATATATTGTCCAATCATAGTATCTAATTTATATTTGTTACTTAATGTTATTAAATGAATAAATGTATATATCTGTGAAAGTAAATTAGTAAATTATATTGCTTATGGTTGATATCAAGCATTTAACATTTCCTTTTCTATAAGTTGTTCATTTGTTTTAAAAGTTAAATTTATGTCTCATCATTGGCAAATGGCAATGTATTTTCAAATGGTGACCCAACAATTCCAACTAATGCCTAGAATTACACAGCAGCATTTGTGTACCGTAGACGGAGGGAGTAATAATGCACGACTTGGTGCGAAACCTATGCCAACTTGTAAGCCAATTAGTACGGTACCCTAACTAATGAGCTATAGCCTATCACAATGTGCCAGTCTTGTGTAGTTATGTGGCACTTAATACATTGCTATAATGAAATTATCTTCCAATTAATGGCTACTTGCAAGTCTTAAGTACAAAATAGATGAGTACTTAGTAGTAGTAGTTATACTAGTTAGTAGAGTAACTCGGCTATGATTTGTGGTGTTTGTTTTTCTTTGCAATCCTACCAATCCAATACTGTTACTTTTTGAGTGTTTGGTTCAACTTCCAGGTTTAAATTCAATGCCAGGTGCTCTTAATAGGTATTTATAGCAATGTAAGTACATAGTAGTACATACATAAACTTACCATTTTTCTTTTCCCCATGTTCATCAGTGTTTCTTTTTTCCATATTCTTTTTCTATTTTGACCAAATACAGGCAGCTCTCGGATGCATAGTAAATATGAGGTATTGAAACGCCTGATGATCTTGAAACAACCCAAACAACTGAATTGTACTGTTGGTGTTGCTTTTAAGCAATAATCGACGCGGCTATACCCGAAAGCCAAGTTCAAGTTTATTGATTGACTCGGGCCGCGAAAGCCTACTTGAGTGTTTAACTAAATTGTAGATATAAAATATTCAACAAATGGCATGCTGAACTCAAAAATCTTAACCAATCTCTACAGAACCGTAAGCAATACATATTCCCTTTTAAATAGCAACAATAGGCATATTGGCACAATAAAGATGTACAGTAGCATGACTTGGCTTCTTTACCACTAAGAAATACAAAACATTGTGTTCTTAGGGCATGCATGTGCACTTCGCAAAGATTCTGTGATAGAGGCATGCTGCCGTTTACTAATTATTATCGCAGATTGCTACTGTACGTAGTAGAACATTACCATGCCATACAATAATATCTCTGTTAATGTAATAATAAATGTTGTCTAAAGGTTTTGTGTTGCCGGTTTGCTGCAGACATCAATAGCTGGGGACCTGCCAAATACCTTTTTTCACGGTAGCTTTCTTGCCCATCCCGTTTTAACCCAATCAAAGTGAAATTGACATCTACCATGAAAGTGCTTTGCCCTTAAGCCCCTTGTTGGATTATTACTTGATAATTAACTACTGTAATAGCAATAGGCATCCTACTGCATACTCCACAAAGTATATATGCCTGTGCCTATAATGGTGATAATAAAGGGGGTGCTCCATTGTGGGTGCTTTGTAGTTCTGCCAATGAATAATCCGTTTAATAACGTCGGTGACTCATCAACACCACAATACAGGTTTATGTGACTATTTCAACTCTATGTTTCTTTTAAAACACCCATATTGGTGATGTCACCATCTCTTCTCGAAATGTATACATGTGCTTCTGAAGTGTACTTCTTTCAGCGGGCTATTCACTATGTTGTAAAGCTGTCGGATCAGTCAAAAATTGTACATTTCTACAGTATCTGTCTGTCTGTAGTACTTCAATTTTAATAGTGAACTGATCTGCTTGGTAGTAGAGGAGCAAAAGGTATCTCGTGCGCCTTTCGTGAAAGAGTATTGCGGTAAACGGTATTCTGTTACGGCATACCACACGAGTATTTTGCACCTACCTGGCACATCCTGGCACGCTGCAGAGGGCGCCACGAGCGTCGTGACGTCATAGACACGTTTTAATTAATAACTTTTGAACGGTTTATGTCACAGAAAATATCAAGAAGACAATTTTATGATGTCATACTAGACGAGCATTTATAACCTGTTTGCCACATTCTGGCGGGCTACACAGGGTGCCAGGAGCGTCGTGACGTCATATACACGTTTGAACTAATAACGTTTGAACAGTTCATGTCACAGAAAATATGTAGGCAACAATTCTACTATAAAATACTATATGAGTATTTTTCACCTACCTGGCAAATCCTGGCACGCTGCAGAGGGCGCCAGGAGCGTTATGACGTCATAGACACGTTTTAATTAATAACGTTTGAACGGTTCATGTCACAGAAAATATCAAAGGACCACTTCTATTACGAAATATTATTTGAGTACTTTGCACCTACTTGGCACATCGTGGCACGCTGCAGAGGGCGCCAGGAGCGTCGTGACGTCATACACTTTTTCATTAATAACTTTTGAACGGTTCATATCACAGAAAATATCAAGATGAAAATATTATAGACAATTCAAATACAAATCGATTGATATGTACCAATAGGTTAATCATGCAATATTTAAGAGAGATATTGCTAACAAATAATCATAATTAGGTGTGTATATGAAATGCTGGGCATCCCTCATCGTAATATCTATTTATAACTATTTCGGAGTTATAATTGTATCGCTGTAAAGGACTAAATAATCGTAGTCATCCCAACATACCCATGGATATCTGTTGTTTAACAATAATAATAATAATAATAATAATAATAATAATAATAATAATAATAATAATAATTGTATACTAGTTACTATTCATAGACTGATTAGTAAAACTCACGTTTGTTAGAAGTTCTCTTCATCTTCATCATCATTGTCTTCATCCTCATCTCCTGTGTTGTCGGTATTCAAGCACTCTTGTTCCTCGTCTTCAGTTGAGCAGCCACAAAGCTCGGTGCACCTCATGTTATTTGCTTTGCAGCTGCATCTTGACGCACACCTTGATTTTAAGCAGTTGACGGCAGCCGGTGCAGGTTCTAGGGTTGTCATGACTGCCACATACTCGTTGCTCTCAAGTAGCCATCCGTAGTCTTCGGGTAATAAGTTGATAGGGTTGGCAACCTGGTCATTATGCCACACCCAGCATTGATGGTGAGCACGTAGTATGGCTTGGAGATATGCGGCTTTGCTGGGTGGAAGCTTTTGGTGGGTGCTTGGCAAGACTTTTTGTGAAACATGCGCTATCGAAGGTCAGACACTGAGCTCAGTTTAGTGAATGGACAGTACAGTTTGCAAACAGACTTCTCTAGACCACTTATCACGGAGTCTTTTAGAGCAATAGTTTAACCTAGTTATTTAAATGCTGAAAATATTTCATTGTCGGATTCTTCCACACACCAGCACTTGTGAGGATCTAGCCAAACTTCTTATCATGCGCATTGACAACAGTTATAGTGAGTTTTCAGAGGTCCACGTGGTATGGTATTTGATAGATATGACATTCCTGTTTCATTAAAATAGGCTACTTCAAAGACCCGGCAAGGAGGAAAAGCTGCTGTAGCTTATCGCATTACAGACAACACGCCCATCGGGCACTTGAGCATGTCACAACTACTTGGTCACACCAAAACCAAGTATGAGCTAACAGAATATTTTTCACAGAAGATAATTCGAGCCTCACAGGCCATGGAGCGACAAACAGTTGTCGCATGGAGTAACAAGACTATTGGTACAAAAACACTTCTACCACACTTAAATAGTGAACAAGAAGAAACCGATACAAAGATGTTGGTTCATGCAGTAGATGCGACAAAACGAGGAGCTACTCAAACATCTATTTTTTCCCCAGATACAGATGTCCTTATCCTGGCACTGCGACGTTACACCGATCTCTGTAAAAATACTGTGTTCATTACAGGTGAAGGGGGAAATAATAGAAGGATAGCACTTGGGTCACTATACAACACACTTGGGCACAATCAAGTTTCAGGACTAACTGGATTTCACGCTTTCAGTGGTTCCGACAACACTGGGGGATTTTCAGGAATGGGGAAGCTTTCGTGCTGGAAAGCTTTCAGAGAATCCGACGATGTGCCAATTGTAGGTGCAAAATACTCAAATAGTATTTCGTGATAGAATTGTTCCCTTGAAATTTTCTGTTGATTCTGGCATCTGTCTGCAAGTGTTCGCACTGTCCAATCACTGATTCATATGATTGTATTTGAAATATCGATCTTTGATTGGTTATAGCTCACTCGTCGATGGTGTTCGAGGCCTACAGGGTTGGTTTAGTCACTTTAAGTCTCCAACTGCAAATCAGTTTAGTTACTAAGTGGGTAGACTCTATATGTGAATTTATTTATTTTATTCATGAAATATTTTCAGCATTTAAATAACTAGGTTAAACTGTTAATCTAAAATACTCCGTGATAAGTGGTCTAGAGAAGTTTGTTTGCAAACTTTACTGTCCATTCACTAAACTGAGCTCAGTGTCTTACCTTCGATAGCGCATGTTTCACAAAAAGTCTTGCCAAGCACCCACCAAAAGCTTCCACCCAGCAAAGCCGCATATCTCCAGACTCCAAGCCATGCTACGTGCTCACCATCAATGCTGGGTGTGGCATAATGACCAGGTTGCCAACCCTATCAACTTATTACCCGAAGACTACGGATCGCTACTTGAGAGCAACGAGTATGTGGCAGTCATGACAACCCTCGAACCTGCACCGGCTGCCGTCAACTGCTTAAAATCAAGGTGTGCGTCAAGATGCAGCTGCAAAGCAAATAACATGAGGTGCACCGAGCTTTGTGGCTGCTCAACTGAAGACGAGGAACAAGAGTGCTTGAATACCGACAACACGGGAGATGAGAATGAAGACAATGATGATGAAGATGAAGAGAACTTCTAACAAACGTGAGTTTTACTAATCAGTCTATGAATAGTAACTAGTATACAATAATAATAATTATTATTATTATTGTTAAACAACAGATATCCATGGGTATGTTGGGATGACTACGATTATTTAGTCCTTTACAGCGATACAATTATAACTCCGAAATAGTTATAAATAGATATTACGATGAGGGATGCCCTGCATTTCATATACACATCTAATTATGATTATTTGTTAGCAATGTCTCTCGTACATATTGCATGATTGCCCTATTGGTTCATATCAATCAATTTGTATTTAAATTGTCTATACTATTTTCATCTTGATATTTTCTGTGATATGAACCGTTCAAAAGTTATTAATGAAAAAGTGTATGACGTCACGACGCTCCTGGCGCCCTCTGCAGCGTACCACGATGTGCCAAGTAGGTGCAAAATACTCAAATAGTATTTCGTAATAGAAGTGGTCCCTTGATATTTTCTGTGACATGAACCGTTCAAACGTTATTAATTAAAACGTGTCTATGACGTCATAACGCTCCTGGCGCCCTCTGCAGTGTGCCAGGATTTGCCAGGTAGGTGAAAAATACTAGTATAGTGTTTTATAGTAGAATTGTCGCCTACATATTTTCTGTGACATGAACTGTTCAAACGTTATTAGTTAAAACGTGTATATGACGTCACGACGCTCCTGGCGCCCTCTGCAGCCCGCCAGAATGTGGCAGATAGGTTATAAATGCTCGTCTAGTATGACATCATAAAATTGTCTTCTTGATATTTTCTGTGACATAAACCGTTCAAAAGTTATTAATTAAAACATGTCTATGACGTCATAACGCTCCTGGCGCCCTCTGCAGCGTGCCAGGATGTGCCAGGTAGGTGCAAAATACTCGTGTGGTATGCCGTAACAGAATACCGTTTACCGCAATACTCTTTCACGAAAGGCGCACGAGAACGTAAATGTTACCTTTTGCTCCTCTACTATGGTGCAAATGTTATCTATAATTTCAGTGTACTGTATATATTTTCATCCGTGGTTGTATGTTATCAATAGTGTAACATAAAAGTCTTGTGATTTACTAACCATGCAATGAAATTTAATCAATGTTAAATGCTGTTGTGTGTTTTAACAATTTTATATAATACATTTAAATTATACATGTTGGCTGTAAACAATTTTTTCTTGTTGAAGAGAACTGAACTAAGATTTGAAACAGTTGTACTGGTCAAATTGTAATAAATTATGTATAATATGTTTTGTTCTTCTCTGCCCTGCATACTCGTCACCATGTAGCGGAAGTTCATCAATCTTCCAGTTCATGTAGGCTACCTATATAACAATATAGTACTGACATACATAATTAAGCATTGCTTTAATTTAAACAACATAATTTAGATATAATTACAAACATTCATGCACCAATATTAAATATCGATTGGGTTCAAATTAAAATATTAAAAAAATTAAATAGGTTGATATAAATAGTCTACAATCGAATCAATGTCCCTGAGATTTAGACACACTTTATTTAGAAACTGGGACATTCGTCGTTCTTTGAGAGTGTCAACCTGTCGCTGTTTAGTTCACTTTGGTGAAGTCTGTCGTATACTTCAGCTCTCGCCCAGACTGGAAGGTCGCGTTCTCTGCCCAGTACCCACACCAAATCTGCAAACAGCAATACGTCATTCACATTTTATAGCATAGTCTCCGTTGTAGTCTGAGTTTTTACAGGACGGGCCTCGGTCAGCCCAAAATTTTCGCACACATTTCAAGCATGATTTTTCTCTGAAGGATACGTACGATATGACTTTCTACGAAATACATGTTTTCATAAGAAACGCAGCGGCAAAGTTGGGAATCAAATGCACAGAGTTGTCGACAGGGTATTCAATCATAGTATCATAGATAGTATGGATAATCTATGCCCTTGGGTTGAAAACATGGAAATACCAAACACAGTGGGCTTGACTATATATTAAAGAGGCTTATGCACTCTATACTAAGCTTGGGAATCAAATGCATTTACGAATGAGTGAAAGAATCCCAGGAATAATTAGGTTTTCGTTGAAACAGAGTGCATGGAGAGGGGCAGTAGAATCTGAGGTCGGTATGAGACTGATTACCCGGTTTGCAACAGGCCCACATAGGAAGAAGATAATATAATACATCCTCATAACGTTTAATTAAGGCATTGGTTATTCATGCAAAAAACAGTTCAACAAATTTCTCACTAATTATATTAACATATTCTTGTATACATTAGAATGAGATCATTATACTACGGTGCTAAACTAGTAATTTTGAAGCCATTTAACATATCAAATAGGACTGAAACAATGGCATACCTAAATGTAGGCTAAAGAGGGTATGGGCATGCCCATAATAAATCCATCCTGTCCTTTCATGGGACAGGAAAACAACAATAAAATTAATTATTATACCTGAATGCATGAAGCCCATGTTGGAGCACGAGTACATAATGGCGTAGTTGTCGTAGTCTGTGTGCAAGATGGTGTAGGTGCCAGCGCCGGGTAGCGCCCTAGCGAGGGCCGACGGCAACTTTGTGTCCACACGGTACTTGAGGGTGGCTGACTTCTTGGCGACGGGCGACGCTTTGCCTAGACTGATACTGGGACTCCCGGTCCTGCACATACATATGCATTCGTTCATTCCCTGCTATAGGGTGCACACCAGCTTTTACCTTATGTGCCCCTATTCAGGTGATTAACTAGGCATATTAGGGCGTTTGGATAGTTGGGACGGAATGTCTGAGGGCTGATAGTAGAATAGTAGGATAGTAGGACTCAGTCCCAGCATTTGCCCTTTATGCGACCGAGGAAAACCTCGGCAAAATCCTTCAGTCAGAACTGCTGGTGGCCGGAATCGAACCGGCGACCTCCCGAATTAGAGTGTCGCGTATAACCGCTGAGCCACCTCTATCGGTAGTTCATTAGTAGTTAACATATTACGTTGAGTGAGTAGGTGTTGCAAATCATTCTGAAAATAATGTCCTTTGTCCTCCCGAAATCGTAGAGGGAATAGAGAAATAGAGTCTGGAAATGTCGAAACACAAGGGAAAGAAGGATTGTATCATAATTATCAATTTCCATTTTATATCAATTATTTCGCTATCGTAGAATATACATTCAACAAATTTACATTTGGATCATGTTTAGAAAAATGATTATTGACGTGGGCCGAATCAGATCCATGCATCACACATCGCTGTGGTCGTCATAAGGGGAAACACACTGGGGAGGGACAATTTCGGAGTGTGGAATCTTAAAGTGGGATATTGTAGGAAAAAATTTGGACTCGTTTTGTCGCGTCTTACGACTGGTAGAGTCACCCGAGGTAAAATTCAAAATCTGTCTGTAGGTGTATTTTATTTTTAAAACTCATTATTTTAATGATATGGAATGATTCGTTAATGACCTACATTGGTTAATAAAGTACTAATATTTCGTGTCATATACCGTGACACCATGCCTATGCATTATACGCAAATATACGCTAGGGGACTTGTGGTAATATTGTACTTTTACAACTGTCATAATTATTAACATTTATGTATCGGCTGTAATTATGAACGCTATTCCTTCAAGGCTGACACACTCCTACAACGATGTTAAATAAAAAATACGGGATAAAATGTGCATGAATAATTTCTTGGAAACGTGAGCTAAAAGTATAATATATGCCCGTTTGCCGCGACAACTACCGGTCGGTAACACCCCCCCCCCCCCCCCCCTTCCCCCCACCGCAGCACCCGGCCGGTTTATGTTTATGTGGTACCTGTGTGCATACTTGTTGTTAGGCTGAATGCTTATAAACGTGGAAAGCAGGATACACAGATGAAGTAGGTAATCGACACAATCAATGAAAGCAAATACATAACTTTATTGGATTAAAAAACTACAAAACTGTGAACAAAATTGTTAAATGTTTACAAACAAACGAAACGTCTCGAACTGTCAACTAACACGCGACGAGCGCGACTAGTTCTCACTAGAAATTAGAATTCTTCTAGCGGATTCCACAATGGTGGTATGGGCGCGATTTCTGATTGGTCGTTTCAAAATCTTTACTGTTGCCAACTGAGCTGTGGTAGAAGTGGCTTTGTTTATAAATATAATATCTCATAATATTCAATTCAACAACCAAAGTGTACTAAAATAGCCTTGTAAATAGCAATTAATTGGTCAAGATTTGAAAAGCATTGTGTATGTTTCGTTCGTTAGGTAAAACGAAGGTTATCAGTTAGGTATGTCATTTTGCCATGTTTGTACACATGCTTTAGCGTGGTCACGTGACGAGTGGGTGGGGCGTCAAACTAAGCCTGAACAAACTCGGCTATTTATTTTTAGTTTGACGCCCCACCCACTCGTCACGTGACCCTCTACCAGCATAACAAACGTGACAGAACGAAAAACGCTAGAGCATTTTCGCAGCGCTCCGCGCGCTCCGTGCGGCGAGGTCGTGAAGTATGCCGGGCCCACGAACTGTCAAACAGTCAAATGTAGGTTATGTTTACTGTAATTGCGTGTTTATCTTTTTTTTATTATTAATTCATAATTGTATAACGTTCGTGCTCGTGCATACACTTGCTATACATAATAATGACTTAGTCACCGTAATATGTTTGGACAGAGAAATTGAAATAGGCTAGGCCTAGTTTTCTGTGATGCTCGCAAATATCAACAAGGTTCTTGACCCTGGCTTGTTTTGTTCTTTGACACACAATAACATCAGCTGTCATCATAATCCACATTTTTATGCCCAAACGTCAATGAAGTAGGCCTATGCCTAGGCGTGTTGCCAATTTGTTTGTATTTATTGTATACCTTACTATTACCATTGTCAACAACCTGTCAGAACAACAAGATGCCAGTACATTACATAAAAGCAGAAATGGTAGGGTCTGGGTAGGCCTAGGCCTAGCCTAGCATCAATACCTAAATTGCTATTATTTCATGTGCCTTGTGTTCGCCCATTCGTCAAACTAAACGAAAGTATGTCTAGGCGTAGTGATTTATGTCATTGTATGCCTACATAAGCTTATCTCATTGCTGGAAGTTCAGATTTCATCTGTCAGCCAACTTCATGCTTATTCTTCAACATTGAGTGGCTATGTTCAAAAGTAAGTACTTAGTTGTTGACATACTAGTCACAATACCAAATTACTGTACCTAGTAGACCTGGCTTGTAATGTAATGTGGTTCTACGTAGGCCTAATACCTAGTAGGCCTAGGCCTAGGTTTATGTGGTACCTGTGTGCATACTTGTTGTTAGGCTGAATGCTTATAAACGTGGAAAGCAGGATACACAGATGAAGTAGGTAATCGACACAATCAATGAAAGCAAATACATAACTTTATTGGATTAAAAAACTACAAAACTGTGAACAAAATTGTTAAATGTTTACAAACAAACGAAACGTCTCGAACTGTCAACTAACACGCGACGAGCGCGACTAGTTCTCACTAGAAATTAGAATTCTTCTAGCGGATTCCACAATGGTGGTATGGGCGCGATTTCTGATTGGTCGTTTCAAAATCTTTACTGTTGCCAACTGAGCTGTGGTAGAAGTGGCTTTGTTTATAAATATAATATCTCATAATATTCAATTCAACAACCAAAGTGTACTAAAATAGCCTTGTAAATAGCAATTAATTGGTCAAGATTTGAAAAGCATTGTGTATGTTTCGTTCGTTAGGTAAAACGAAGGTTATCAGTTAGGTATGTCATTTTGCCATGTTTGTACACATGCTTTAGCGTGGTCACGTGACGAGTGGGTGGGGCGTCAAACTAAGCCTGAACTTCTACATATATTTCGTCATTCCTTCATTCATCTCACGTGTCCTTTATTATTTTGTACTCTTCCTAATTTCTCGCTTCACTTCTTCTTCATACTTGCCAGCCCTCTTTGAGAACCAAGGGTGGGGGGGACCTCCCCCCACTTCCCCTAAAAACACTCCAACCCCTCCTTATTTCGGATTCCCTTATGACGACTCCGGCAAAGTGCAATGAAGCTGATTCGGCCAACGTTATATAACCTAGCACCCGCGTACGTACGTCATAAAACACCCAATACCAATAGGTACTCATTTAGATAACTGGGACGTGAAGGGAACCTTGGAAAAAGTTCGAAAACCTCTAAATCAGGATGTATGTTCGAGACCGCTTGACCTGAGTGTGACTGATACAGCTGCTGTATGAGTTATCATCAACACTGCATCTCTAGGAAAGGGAAAGTATACGTGTGCTTCATGAACGAAGATAAGTAGGTCACCAAAGATTGAATATTGTGGACGTATGGCGGTATTTATTATTTATATCGGAAGGAACGAAATGCGTCAAGTAAAATGGAACCACAAATTGCGTATGCACCATGTTTGACCGCAACATTGGCGTGGAGATCCGTCTTTTTCTGACCACATTTATATCTATGCTCTGACCTTAACACAACCACACATCAGCTAACTACGTCAATTTAGTGTATGATAGCAACATGCATATAGATATAATATTGATTATGAGCCACAAGGAAATATAAATAAAATAGTCCATGGCTTTCCCCACCCATACGCTGCATGTACCCGCACATCGATGTATGTGCTTGCTGTCACAAGGGGATACAGGCTACCTGCCAGTTGATTGACTTTTGTATGATCGACGTCTCACATGATCGATGTTTCTATCATTTGAGACGTCGATCGATTCAGATGCTGATGAAATGAGATGTCAACCATTTGAGACATCGGGCAACTAAACCCTCACGGCAAAGATTGTCGATCATTTTAAAACGTTGATCATTTGATCTGCTCTCGGTGTAACCGGGGGTAACCGGGGCGGGGCGGCCCCCAAAGATTCAGCCTCTCTTCCGTTACAAATGCATGGCGCGTTTTGTGTCCAATTTCGGAATGACAGAACCAAAAGAGAGCTCCACGAAGTTGGTCAGCCAACGGCAATTCCAACTAAACTTATAAGCGAAACGTTATAATAATGATACTTTAATCGTCAAAGGTATTGGCTTGGCATAGATATTGGGAACCCCTGATGTAGGGTGAACAAGGGTGAAGAACAGCATTGCCCAATGTGCAGCCTTGTTCAGGTACTCCCCTACACCTAGGGGCGCCCGTTGTTACCAAGGTTCCAGTTGTTTGCATCATGGACTTATAATAGTAACAAGTCCATGTGTGCATTTTCCATAGCAACAATGGGTGCCCCTAGCTGTAGAGGCCAACTATGAATTCCAATGTATATTAGGGTGTTTGGATAATTGGGAAGGAATATCCGAGAACCATCTTATCATTGAGTTTGTTAGTGTAGATCTTATTCCTTTCAACCTTCAATCACAGCATTCACCCAGCCCCTGTGAGCTGTGACTTAAGAAACCCTCGGAAAAAGCTTCAGTCAGGATTGCCGGCAGCCGGAATCGAATCGGCGACCAATTAAATTAGTCTCGCGTACTTCTATCGGTCAATAACGAATTCGTTTTCAGGGATTGCTGATAGGCGCAGCTACTTTGAAAATACCCAACCTACACGTGTGCAAGCAACGTCGATTATGCCACTCAGAATCGGTCGAGATCAAAAACTATTCCGTTTTAGAAAAGTTAGAACGATAACGAACGATGGACACTACTTTCGTTGGTACACCGTACAAAAGAAGCTGAATGAGAAATGTGCATTATTACAACACCTATGGGAATGAGAGCGAGCATGTTCTAACGCAACTGATGTCTAGCGTAGGTTTTAATGCAAGTGGGTGTAGGCCTATGCTCCCAGTCTGACAGGACGTATATTTGCGTAACGGCACCGCAGTCGCTTGCGTAATTACCGTCAGTTTACGTGGGGCAATACGCCGGAAGATACAGGGTTCGATTCTCGCCGCTATGGTACAGGCACAGATAATATATTGACTCATCTGTGGTGCAGGTAATCTGCACCAAGGATGAGCCGAATGTTGTGTGGGAGGCTCGTTGGTCGTTGGTGGTGGGAGTTTATTCCTGCTTCCAATTGCAATGACTTGCATTGCATTGCTATGTGGTTAGGTAAGAGGTAGGAGGAGCCTACCCGTTGGCCTACCCCCTACCTATATAAGCAGGGGCGGCTTGCCCGCTCGTCAGAGCTTAGACGGTCAGGGTAGATTGAAGACGGGCCGAGTGAGGCCCGTCTTGGTTACGTGTTGTAGCGTGGCACGTGTATTTAACTAAGCTTTCGTGACAATAAACTATAGTCTGTATTTATATGTATCTGTTAGTCATACTTTCATCCCAGTTTATCCCCACGTACTTGTTTCCCGTTACACAATGCAGGACGCCCAGGTATAAATCCCGGTTCGGGCTGAGATTTTTAACTTTGGATTTGACTATTTAATATATAATATGATTAAGTAAATTAAATTAAATTAAATTAATAATATACGTAAACGGAGACTTTGGAGCCGTCATAGCAACGAAGCACATAAAATTGCATAAATGTTCTTCACTGGAAATCATGTTCTTGTTTCTATGTGGGTAGACAATTTTAACAACAATTTTATTTATTTATTTATTTATTTATTTATTTATTTATTTATTTATTTATTTATTTATTTATTTATTTATTTATTTATTTATTTATTTATTTATTTATTTATTTATTTATTTATTTATTTATTTATTTATTTATTTATTTATTTATTTATTTATTTATTTATTTATTTATTTATTTATTTATTTATTTATTTATTTATTTATTTATTTATTTATTTATTTATTTATTTATTTATTTATTCATTCATTCATTCATTCATTCATTCATTCATTCATTCATTCATTTATTTATTTATTTATTTATTTATTTATTTATTTATTTATTTATTTATTTATTTATTTATTTATTTATTTATTTATTTATTTATTTATTTATTTATTTATTTATTTATTTATTTATTTATTTATTTATTTATTTATTTATTTATTTATTTATTTATTTATTTATTTATTTATTTATTTATTTATTTATTTATTTATTAACTATAAACAAAAGGGAATACGCGGGGGTAGATCGATTAAATCATAGAACTTCCAACTGTCAAGACATAAACGACATAACAAGGTAATCACCGGAGACGGAAACAATACAGGAACAGACAAATATGTTCCCTTCAGCAAACATGGACACCAAACATGTATTTACTCATTGTATAACAGCACGCTTGATATAAGAACACAGACAGAATAAATATTGAAACCAGGTAAGCTACGTCACCCAAACTGACTACCTATGGTGCATTCTGGTGGCCAGAAAATATGAGGAGTTCATTGCTGTAGCCCTAGTTTGTAATCTTTGCTGTTAGGCATTCGAGATGTGTTTTACCGGAGGACGTTGATGATCCCTTGGGTAGAAATATGGCAAATAGTTCTTGAAAGAGCAAGTTAGAAAATAATACCGTATGAAAATTTTTAATGAAGCGATATCAATTAGTTGGACATATTTTGAGACAAGGAGCAAGGGGAGTGGAAGGAAAAAGTAAAGTAGGCAGACCCAGATTAGAATATGTTATGCAACAGATAATCCTCAGAGTGCAGCATATGCATTACCGTCACAGGAGGCCTGCAGTACTTTCTCCGATGCATTATGACCGTCCTACGACAAACATCAGCAAAGTAATAAAACTACCACTTCCTGAAACGACCACTACAGAGGCACCACCTGTGTGATTGTTAGGTATTTAGCGTGCTAAAAAAATATTCTGAAATTTGAAATTTATGAAAAATAATGTAATGTGCTCGAAGTAAAACATTCTCATACGAAAAGGCAAAAAATAACGATATTGGTACCGGTTTAGCGGCAAATTTGAATATCAAATTTTGGTACCAGTGCAGAACATAAAAAATTAAAAATATTGCATTTTTTTACAGTCACGCCCACTGTTGGGATTTTCAGAATTCCAATTTACGGTTGAAAATTATCACAGATGAGTCATCTGTTTAAACTTTTAACTAGACATATTATTGGACTGAGTTATTTGGTCAGCGCGTGGGAATAGTTATAGATTGGTACAACAGCTATTATACAGTAATACATAAAAAGTAGTTAATCCGAAAGCATCTTTGGAGTCAAATTGATTATCCATGTCACCATATTGTGTACGCATGTATGAACAGGAATAAATAAAGAACTTCTTTAATATGCACTACTCTCATAGGACGAAGTACCTCAGCGGTAAGACGCAAGACTGTTAACTCGGGAGGCCGTCGATTCGCTGCCGGCCACCAGCAATCCTGACGAAGGCTTTCCGAAATTTTCCTTAGTCGTAGAGGCGAATGCTGGGATTAAATTCTACTAACAGCCCTCGGACATTCCTTCTCTACTATCCAAACAGCCTTGTATACATACTGCTGCAGTCAGAAGAGGGGCACATCAGGTAAAGCTTGTGTGCACCCTATAACAGATATTCCTACGACAAAATTATTGTTATAGCATCATGGGACACAATTATTCCCCTTTATGTAAAAGTTTATGTGAAAATGGATTATATTTTAATTACATGTTACCTTCACAACACCGTAACAATTATTATGGTGTTGTAATAAACAAGAGTAAAAACCACATTCATTATTTATAATTATAAGTATTTTATTTACCTACTGTCTACGTAGGTATCACAATCGCATGGTACATTAATTTTAACAGCATGCAAAGCTTGAGGTCGTAGAGATGAACTGACCCGCTAATAATTACGTCTATTAGGAACTGTGACTAACAGTTGCAGCAACCTACATGAGTGACTAATGCTCTGACTAACGTGCGGATGTATAATTTGCTTGAACCCTTGACCATACATAAGCTACTCTATTTCAACCTTGCCGTTGTTGCTGTTGCTGAGTTTGTGCAGTAGCTGGGTTTACCAGACCTTGTCAACTATGTTATATTCTATTAGTCATAGATGTTATTGAACTGGCTGTGACTTCCCCAGACAAATAACAAGATTAATTCTTATTAATCATCTTGCACAATAATTCATCAGTTCAATTATCTCGGTTAATGTACACATTTCAAATTACAATCATACAATATAATATATCAGACGTTGAGCAACAAATGAAAATAAATCATTATCTGGTGTAAATGTGTAAATATGCAGGTGTTAATTTATTCTATACTGGGAGATGTATACATAATTGTGTTCACGCTTAACTGACGACTTATCGCTTTGCATCTGACCACAGTTAAAACAATAGCGGTTATTTGATATTTAGAACGATTTATATTTTACAGAATATGTCGCTCGTAATATGTTCAAGGAAAAATAACAATTACCGAAATCACAATCGAAATCGAATTCTTACTTAAATCACACCAAATCGACAAAGACTCTACTACCATCAAGTTACAACACATTCCTATCTATATAATATATGACGGCAGTGGCAGACGTATAAAGGAAAGGCTGCTTTCACTACGCTGCCCCCCCCCCCCCCCCCCCCCGCCCCCCACCGCAAAAGCTACGAAATGTTCAGATTCAGATTTCAGATCATTTTATACTCAAACAGATACAATATGGTTTATACTTGCTTTATATTATTTTATTGTTGATGCAATATTCAGCATGCTTAAATTTAAGGTGGGCAATTGCCCCCTTTTCCTACCTCCCTCCGCCACTGGCGATCTACGGCGGTTTATGAAAGAACGAATTGAAATATACGCTTGCGCAATACAAAACATTACGCCTTACTTCTTGTACACCCAACGACTAATTGTACTTAGAGTACTGACCGATAGTACTTAGAGATGATATTGCAATGTATATGCCTCACGTCAAGCCACTTCCCGTGACCACTCGATTGTCTTCACTGCTGTATCATGTGCATACGTAATCAAAATATTCGTAGGAATTAATTGAAAATTGAGGTAGGACCGTGATGATGGTGATGATGATATTTAGGCTTAACGTCTCATGTTTTTGCAACGATGCTAATCGAGACGATGAGTGGGTGACAATGAGGATGAAAAACGCCACATGATATCCATGCCCAAAGCTAGATTCGAACCTGATTACCTGCAACGCACTCACTGTGGCTTGCTAGACCAACGCCTAATCGACCGTGGCCAACTACGCTGGCCAAAACATTGGTAGGAATTGATTGGAAATTAAAATACGTTCGCGTACAGTAATATACAGCAATCTTTATAATAGATCATGACATAAAATGGAATTGAATAAAGGAATTTTTAAAGGCAGTATAAAGTCGTCGTACAACAACTTCGGTAATGCTTTCGTCATCAATCAATGACGTGTTTACGGTCTCGGCCAACCCGAGCAGGTATTTGAATTAGCCACGGTCGCTGGTTGGCTGCCGCTCACCCACCAGTGACGGAAGCAATACCGAAGTTGTTGTACGACAACTATATATCTTATTTCACGACGTGTCGCCGACATATGCACGAGGATTTCCAAGTGACATATCTGTGCTCGGGCTAACTGTACGTCCCGGCGCGAAAGTTGTACGGTTTTTTGGAGCCCGAACTTGAAAATGCTGGAGGGTCAGCGAAACGCCGTGAAATAGATATTTTCAAAAATGTTATCCTTAAAATAGACGGAGACCTAGTATTGCTGTGGTGTAAAAGAAAAAAAGTAATTCTCTTTCTTGGACGTGGTCAAACGGTCAGCAACAGGTTGAATTGTTATGTTTCTTTGGTTCGTGCTCAGTGAATGTTTTTTCTAAAAAGTAAACGAACGTTGTACCTAAGGCGCCTAAACACACACCACACATGCATTATTTCTTTAGCTTTTACTCGTGGCCAAATATTATGATTACATTCTTCTTGGGATAACAATGACAGTCAGTGGCTTGGCATGATTGAATTTTCTCTATAACCTAAAAGCTTAGTCAATATTTAAGTTTTATACTGCGCATAGAGTTTTCGGTCGCAGAAATAAATTTAGGGTTTCAAACGATTGCATTGCATACAGCAAACAGATTTCGAAATTTTCTCATCGAAGTTTCGAAGGTATCCTTTATTATAACTTTCTGGATAAATTACAATTATTATGAATATAATAATATATTATTCGTTATTCAGGTGTCTCTACATAAATATGATTATATTGTTCAAAACATGGACAAATTCTCGATTCTCTCACATGATACCCATAGATATAGTTTAGTTACACTGGGGAGAGGAGTCAAACTATATTATTCAGCTTCTAGATTCTAGAAGGTACCAGCATTGAGTTTATAAACTCATGGTACCAGGGTCTACAATTACTCCAACGTGTCTATGCAGTTATTGGGTCACCTGCTCGGTTTCAAATTGTATTCCATTTTTGGAGGTGACACCGTACATCGTTTTCATTAGCGACATAGTTAGCATATCCAACGGTATATGCCGCGAATGCATGATTCCGTACCTAATTAGCTTACTTAATATCTAAAACGTATTTATGTATTTTTGTGTTTATTATTATAAGCTGCTCGTAAGTATATGACAAACGAGAGTGTGCAAGTAACTTGACTAGGAAAAATCAACACAAAAAGGTCGCGATTAAAATAGAGAAATCATATGGATACCTTCATGTCGTACGTGCGTAATACGATGTCCCCCCCCCCCCCCCCCCCCCATTAAAGAGCCGTTTCGTTCTCCTCTAGGTCAGCCAAGGTCGCGGATGGAGGGCATGCATGTAATTACAACTAAGCGGCGGCTTTCGATCTCACCATCTGTTGAGGGTGTTGACGGTGACGTTCAAGTCGCCGGAGGAATCTGGCACGAAGGTGAGCGTGGTACAGCTGGAAGATATCTCCATCAGGTAGAAGGAGCGCTCCACCTCGTACCATTTGCCTTCGAACTGAAACAACAGAAAATAATCGGTGTTACTGCGCCGTTTGGGCCCCGGAGAAGAATTTGCTTCAGGATGACTCTGCCAGTCGTTAAAAGCGATGAAATGTGGTCCTCCAATTTCCCTTTTGCACCCATTAATCCGTTTTCCCTACTTGTCCCTTTCCCCCAATCTCCCCAGACGTCATTTGACCTAGTTGGCGAGTACTTCGTTAAACCTTTATTATAACTTGTAGAATAGAATAGAATGGAATAGAATAGAATAGAATAGAATAGAATAGAATAGAATAGAATAGAATAGACTAGAATAGAATAGAATAGAATAGAATAGAATAGAATAGAATAGAATAGAATAGAATAGAATAGAATAGAATAGAATAGAATAGAATAGAATAGAATAGAACTTTATTTTCTTCATTGTAGATTGTTCTTCGCAAGCGGCATACAAATAATCAAGGATCGAGTTCCTGATACCAAAAGTTACATTCAATTTGTTATTTTTATTTTGTCTTAAAAAAAAATAAAAGTTGGAGGGGTTTCGCCTCCCCATCCCCAATGTACGTTAAACATTGTTTGATTACTGCTCTCCTCAACATTCTAAACCCCTGTCCATCCATATATCCACCTTTTATCAATTATTACCATCGAACTGAAACCATTTGCATTTGAAACAAGTTTAGTGACTTTTCATTTCATAAACTTTCTTGTTTACAATTAACGTGATGTGAAGGTCAGTGTCACTTATTTTCGCGACGATAACATTGCCATTTGAAACTAGTAGACGGGAAATAAATAGACATAAGTGCTGGTGACCGTTGCTGTCCGGGTCAGTGTCGCTTATCTTACGATATCATTGAAATTTGGAACTACACTAAACGGGTTTAACCGTGATGATATAAAGACATTGGTGCGACAAGTGAACGTTGTTGCTGTCTCGGGAAACCGATGATGAAATAGAGACGTGGTTGGATGACAGTTGGTGTCCCAAAACCGGGTGAAGTTTAGCGGTAAGATCCGTAAAGAGACGTCGAAACTTGTGTAATACTAAACAAGCTTCTTCTGCCAGTCGGAGTTAATATTAAGATAAGAGGATATCAGTGGCGAGCATCAAAGATAGAGGATAATGATATACACCGTCAAACCGTTAACCCCTTTGGTATTTCGCGAGAGAACGACTGTTAATTTATGAATCACCCACTTTCACTTACTTATAAAAACATGGTACTCACGTAAAGCCCTGAAATACGTTTTAATTAATTTGCATTTACTCTCTTTGCTCAAGATGACGACGAGTGGTTCATGTTTATGTAACGAGGCTAATAAAATGAAGTATGGTTGTACACAAGGTACCCACGAGGGCACTCATACCTTCGTGTTGATATAGCAACTGTACCGTTGGCCCCAGATGTGTGATCATTCAGTGCGTATTGCCTAACAATTCAGTTCAAGATGAAAAAAGAATTTGCATTAACAACTATGGAAAGGAAAGGAAAGGTATTGTCTTGTTCCCATTGTATTACTCTGACATCGTAGTTATTATTCAGTAAAAAATGAGGACACACAATTGCAAGCAATGTTTTTTCAAGGAAAGATTCAAATCACACTGTTTTCCCCTTCTAAAACGTCTGCACAAATAACAAACTTGTTCTAGAAAGGTGAGCCGAACTTTCATCCCCGTGCGAATTTTGGGAACAAGAACATGTTAACTCTGAATTAATACATCGTCATAAAACATTCTTTATTTAAAAACCGGTGAATTTTCGGAGTAATCCGTTCCTACTCCTTCCTCAGACCGAGGCCAACTGCAACTGCTGTGATACATCGAGATAATTACTTATAGTAAAAAGATCTAAAAAAAAAGCCCATCGCCCGCATGCCCCATGCCCGCTCATCTTTAAACAAGCCCTAAAGACTACAAGTATTAACAATTAAGTTTTAAATCATAATAAAATATTAAATATCAGTAACAGCTAGGTTCAGTCACTATTAGTCACTAAATAGTTGTATCTTTGTTTGACTACCGGTAACTTATTCATAGCTTGTAACTCATTAATCATAAAATCATAAAATAGTAAATATAGAACATCCGCGCGTTGTTTTCGCCAGTTTCACCAGATTTTGTTCCCTACTATGTATAGTTGCACGAAAAGTTAAGATTCTTAAATACTACGTATACGTAGTATTTAAGTACGCGAATCTTAACTTTTCGTGCAACTATATGATTGTAGTAGGACAGATAACATGTTCTACAGCTGTAATATTTCCCTACTATTGGAAGCAAAGAAAATCTATTGTTATTTGTTGGACAATGGGATTCAATAATGTGTTATCTGTAAAATATGTATTTATTCATCGAGATAATATTATATTCCAGCTGCATTGTGGTGTAATTGTTCAGTAATGTTTTGTTGTTGCTACTTTACGTAAGAAGTTAAACCACTACGCCTTACGGTATGTTTTCTAAAGATGTCAACCTTGTACTACTAAAATGACCGAGCAAAAGACGCAGAAAGCCATATTATATACGATACGGAAGTCAACCTTGCGTATACGTGTACGTGCTGTACGTTTAAGTGAAAATTCCATTATTGACATTTACAGTTCTTAATTTCGCCGATACTGGATGTGAAAACGAGAACTATCACGGTTGGTGCGTGATACAAACATTAAACTTTCCAAGACATCCGTAGAGTGTATTTTAAATAAACCAAAATGAAATATCATATCAAATTTGATTATTATTAAATGATCAAATTTGATTATGTTATTTCATGAAGCCACACTAATCAGTCTGTAATCTAGTTGACTATAGGTTGATCTCCTGTTTTTACTGTTAGTACCACAACCGTCAACCACTATCACTTTCACTGCCACTTCTACCCCAATGGGCCAATATGACACTATAAGGCACAATTCGCAAAAAATTGCAAGGTGGGGTCGTCATGGCTTATCTAATAGTGGTGAGTGGTGACGCATGTGACAATTACCAACCTAAATCTAGTTGCATCTCGTTCTCATGTCTCCGGTATTGTAGTGATGTATCAGCGCGTCTGTTGGCAAGCGTGAGAGGCTGGTGCACTCCATGCAGGGAACACTCGGGTATCGGGAAATGCCGCGGCGAATTTCGTTGAAATAAACAAACAGCGTGGATCGAACGACCGTCTCTTTGGAGTTCGTTACAGCTCACGCAACTTAGCCGTACAAGTAAGTTATTGCTACTGCTAGTGTGCGAATAGGTTTTAGCAAGAGAAGCTTCAGTTTTATAAGGAAGAGGTCTGTCGAGGTGTCTTCAGCGTCACAGGCGATGTGCCCGGAAAAGGAGGTAAATGCTTATCTGTAGGAAAAGGAAGCATAAGTCGTAACTTACCCAGCTGAGAACTCAATATGCGACATCAAGTAGAATTGTGATGTAGTAAATAAATAGGCCTAATAACAATGTTTGATTGAAGGTACTAAACCAACAATATTTGTGTAAACGATTTACAATAAAACAGCCTGTTCGGCATCAGTTGCGACATCCGACGAGTTATGACGCTCTTTTAGGGTCCACATTTTGAATAGTTATTTCTAAACCTTGACATATTATTATTTTATATCTAACAAGTTCGTTGTGCTAAATCCACGCTCACATTAGGCCTACTTGATTTGATGTCGAAATGGCTGGAGGCGGCGCAGCTCAACACGCTTCAATAACATTACAGTGAAGGAAATCCCATTTCTCGGCTTATTTCATAAATATATATTTTCCTTTGCTGTTGAGTGGCTTGCATATTACAATAATTTTTTTAACACCAATCATTATTTAATTTTCTTCGTTATCTGGTTTGGATGGTGACGTTAATTAATGCTGATGCATGATGTGCATTTATTCTTCGCCTACGCGGATTATATAATGCGGTACGAATTGAAACATTTAATAGATAGAAGAAAATAGCAATTGTAACACAAGTTTGCCCCCACTGGGTAAATCGTTTGTTCCCTTGTACCCGGTGACTAAAGAGCACCGGTACGTAAAGCCCCCATCTGGGTTCGATCCTCAGCATCGGGGCCAACTTTTATTACAATTCGCGTGGACGTACGGGGATACAAAGACGTGTGTGGTGTCCCTATTGGTATTATTACATAATTATAATTATATTTTTTATTTTACGAATTTATTTATTTATTACTATTATAATTATTTTATTACTATTCTCCATACATTATCTAACTGGGGATCGAACCGAAAACTATATAAATTAAAACCAACTTTTCGGCCAGATCTGATTAATCATATAACACCCCGAAAACATACTCCACAATTATAAAATTAAAATGTGATTTGTACATAGGTGGGGATTAATTTTTAACACGAGCATAAATCAATCCCCCCATAATTCACACTATGGCTTATGCTAATACCATTTACCAGCTCTCTCCCTCTCATAACCACTATGTTGGTACGTCTTTCTCTCTCTCTCATAACCACTTTTACACTTTACTATGTTGGTACGACTTCCACCTGCATTATCGCGATCATGAATGCAGAGTGCAAAACCGCCCATATCACTGCAGCATCATCATAAAAACATTATAATTCGCTTGTTAATTGCGACTAACCTTATATTATTAATCTGCACTTAGTCTTACATAAATGGTAGACAATGGTACTGAAGGGTATGAAATCGTGAAACAAGAATTAAGGTGAGCCTCTAGATTGTCACACTCTACATCCGACATGGCAAGTGCGTAACTGGATGATCGTGACATAATATATTCCGCCAATAACTACTCTGCGTGTCCACACGTCCGTCACAAACGATTATTACAATCATTATTGCTAGGAGAACGACGGTCGTTGTTACCAACTGTTACTAACGACTAACGAGTGTAATGAGCCATGGACAAATAATCATTAAAATACGATAAGCGTCTTATGCAATACAATTTTAACAGATTAATATTCGGCTCTGGTATTACTCTTTTTATTGTATGTATGATATACTAATAGCTATTGACTAATACCATCTTATTCTTATGTAACCTTCATGAAAATAAAGCCAAGCATAAAATAAACTTGATTCATGCCACTAGGCACTAATGTCAATGTTTATTTAAAGTGTTAAGTAAATTTTACTGTCAGGTAAGCCCAGTTTGGTGTATTTCTATTGGCCGTTGTCACAGTGAAAACAATTTAACTGAAAAGTAGATTTTAACTGGACATTGAAATACACCGGTCCTCAGGCTATTTGAGTATATGTCAACGTCCTAATGAGATAGTTTGAAATTATGAATGTATTAAGGCTGTTTATAGAACTCGATCGCATCATTCCTCTTATGACGTAGGTAGGTGGAGGCCCTAGAGAACCTTATATAAACCTTCAGTAGGGTGGCCGGCGGTAGTGGTTGGTGACCGGGAGTCGAACCCACGACTTCCCGTTGAACTGTCGAGCGCTACCACCTCTCGGTTAGTAAATTATTATACACAAATGGTCGAGTAAATATCCGACTTCTTTGAATTGTATGAAACAACACGCTGTTGGAAAACACGTATTAGGAATTAATTACGTAAGGAATTATTTTCAAATCACTTTTTGAAAAATTGTAGATCAACTTTCTATACTTACTTACTAGACATAAAGGCAAACTCCAGTGATAAATTGTCTGTGGAAGCCATGTTCGCTACACTCATGAGTTGAAGGGTGCAGATACCATTCTTGTAGAACTTTACGGGACAGGAGTTCGAATCCCGTAAAAGGATGTGTTAACAAATTGTCATCTCCTGCACACCAAATAAATCTAGATGTGTGTTTGTTGTCCAACCCACACAACTATAGCAGTAGCCGACTTTTAACACGCGACACGCTATGAAGGCTCTGATCTCCGAAGTGGCCGTTTATAGCACGCAACGCACGAGCAATCATATTGTTAAATGGAAAGGAATTTCTGTAAATTACAAGAATTCTATGTGTATAACGAAAAATAGACCAGAGAATTTCTGCTTTGTAAACATGAATAAAGTATGTATAGTGTATAGTGGAGTTATTTGCCTATGACGACAGGGAATAGTGAAGACTGAAAGAGCTTGTCGAGTTATTACTCGAAATCGATAGTCTTATAAAATAGGCCTAAGCAACAGGTAGCTGTACCACTTTGTGTGGGAACCAAGGAGGATTTAGTAGCGGGGGGGGGGGGGAGGGACAGCCAAACAGCAGGTCGTGATAATTATTGTATTATGTATACGGTGATTGAGTCGAAGACAGCATAAGAAGTGCGAAGACGATGCTAGCAGAATAATAACAAGCCATCACACAACACAATACATTGCCGACTTTTCTATCGATTCTCTCTGAATCTCAAAGATAAAAATTTCTAGTAATTAATTTGTAATGCCCATAACATGATAAACAAATAATTGAGTGATGATATTTACAAAAGAGCACGTTCCTAAAATAAAAATTGGGATGGTACACCGTGCGGGGCTTTGCTACACTATTTTTGTGTCGCTCATTGTACTCAAAAGTTTTGATTGATTTTTTTAAAATAAAAATTTGTTGTACTATTTTCAAATTTAGTCTTTTACCTTGTTCATGTCAAAATCCACCATTTCCGGAATCTTCGGACATTTCCCAAACGCCAAAGGTCCAAGACGTTGACTCGACACCATCACCGTACAACAAACGAGCACTGACAGGTAAACAACGAGAGCTGTAGACTGCGTCATGACTGCACGTCGTGTAAACCACCGGCCGCGCGAAGAACGACTGTGTTTGCGTCCTACCTACCGAGATTGAAGTTGATGAAAAGCTTCCTCACGCACCGCGATGGCGGGTGGCCTACTAGCGCGCCAGTCAGCTTCCTGCTAGGCTAGTGACATGACGCAAGTACCTACGGTGCATGGATGGGCGTTGGACACGCCCACCGTTCAAAGAAAGTCGACATATAACACGTGTGTGTGATCGCTGCGGGCTGATTAATATTGTCGTAAAGCACAACAATTATTTCCTTGGTTCAAAACCCGCCTCGTGTGTGTGCGACCTCGTTGAGACGCCAGATCAACATCTTGGTGCAACACTTATGACGCTCTAGTTGTAAGAAGGCGCAAGGAGGACACAACCCCCACCCCCCCCCCTTCAAAACGCACACGCACACGCAGTTCGGCAATGTAACCATTTATTTAAGTTTGACACAACTAGGGATGGGACGTTTAAAGGTGGGAATGGCTTTAAACGTTTGTACTTTTTACACCTCGTTTAAACGTGTGTACAGAAGTGAATTTGTATATAAGATAAAAAACAAATATTTTACAGCGGAGCGTACTGCAGTACTAGTCTACTAAATAGTTTTTTCTAGCTACAAATTGTAATTTTACCCAATGTTTCGGAACTTTTCGGTAATTTACTGGCTTACTGCAAAGGTCATTTTATTTACCTCGTGGCAGAGGATAGAGCGAATTAAACGTTTAAACCATCCCTAGACACAACAACTTGAATATTTTGTTCGTATGTTTAGAATGGCATTTAATATCAACATGTTTTAATGATGCGACGCTAGATATGTCAAGATCTTCCGATGTAAAAAAAGATTAAATCAAACTATACAATTTGAATTTTACTGTAATTGTCTAATTATTATATCCAAACCCAATCAATTTTGCATTAATTTTTCTAGAATCTGGCATCATCCAGGATTGTTGTATTGAACGTAATTTTTAAATTACGAACATAAAACCTTCATTTTCACGCCTTTCAAGCTGATTGTATCTTCTTGGCGGAAGCATCGCATGTTATCAAGACTAGGTTGTCTTTCATTAAGCTTGTAATCCAGTGTGTCACCAATGAATGACAATACAACTATAGATCCCCCCCCCCCCCCCCATAAAATCATTTCAAACCATTCCAGAGTTCAGAAGAAGTGCTTTAGATTTTTTTCCCCCAAAGTTGAACACACATTGTAAATATAGTGTTCGATAAAACGCATTTTTAAGATGTGATAGCAATTTATTTAATTCTAACTACGATGGAGGGAAAGGATTGCTACGCTTTAGGATCTGTTTTACTTTTATGTGAAAGAGGAATCAATTCTGCAAGCAATAACTGGATAAAAACATACAATTAGTATGTATTATATTATACAAACAGATACCATACGTCCTGGATATCTGGGTACTGTCCCGGAATTGCAAGATGTGTTGAAATGTAAGAAATA
Organism: Isoperla grammatica; assembly: GCA_945910005.1. NCBI lineage: Eukaryota > Metazoa > Arthropoda > Insecta > Plecoptera > Perlodidae > Isoperla > Isoperla grammatica. The sequence goes on from OX246737.1 coordinate 125,807,470, forward strand.
CGGTTTGATTGCGCTTGAAACGCTTATAATTTGTAAATGTTTTATTTATATTGTTTGTTAAACAACTTGCTATTTTTTAGTCAAGTATGGTGCATAATATTATTTTCATTTTATTAGTAAATGTTTGAATTTTCTGTATTGTTCATATTTACTCAATATAAACTAGCTAAACTTAAAGGCTGTTTCAGTAATTTTTGTTTTTGAAAATATCTATGAAATGAGACTTGTGACATGTGAATGGGTCAGACATGGGGACAGACATGGGTCTAATGCAATACGATATAAAAAAATAAAACAAATGCAAATTTTGGACAATGCACACTCTCAACATGACGTTTCACTCACGTTACAGGATCGTATTGCTAACTAGTAGCACGATGGAAGTGTGATGGTTCATACTTTTAATTTTGCTTTAACACACCTTTGTTCATGTGACGAAGTTAGGGAAAATTGAAATCTTTATTTTTTGTATACCAATTTTTTTGTTTGCCGATATAAATCAACTGTTTATACCGGTGATACCATAATAATTGTGCTTAGTGCAAATGCACACATAAATTGTTCAGTCTTTATAATTACATACTTTATTTTTCTGGAATATGTAGATCTGTACAGTTATGATACCAAACATTTAACAGGAATATGTACAAGCAAGCTTATAAATTATAACAATATACCAATTTAACAACATGTTCACTTGCAATCAGTTTCTACTGATCAATACCTATATACGTGTTTTACCACTTGATGTTTAACGAAGAGATCGTCTTTTCGACGGCATGATACTGAGTGTGCAGCAACGCAGAACACTTGTCGCTATGTGCTCCCTCTAGCCACGTGGTATACAACTGTTGCACAGCTTTGTTCTCTTCCGGCAGTGTCGTGGGCAAGTCTCGGTACATGGTTTCTAGTCGGCCGGTCAACTCTCTCGGTGCGACACCGTCCTCGGGTCGCGCTTGCGCTCCGCCGTTGAGGCAACCCGACGGGCAGGCCATCACTTCCACGTAGTCGTAGTTGCACTTTCTACGTTTCAACTTCTGCACAAAGTTCTGGATGTTTCGGAAACCATTGGCAATGGCAAACCTTAAGACAACGGTGCCTTCTTTTTCCAGAGTTACTTCACGGAAATCTGGGTTCCTGTAAATGACGAATGCACATTTTTAATGATTTATGAATGTTCAAATTAGCCTACACATATATCATCGTAGTAGTTCTATGAAATACGAACTGTAGAAGCAGCCACATAAGTGGTCACAGGTTTGGGATATATACCAAATAAACAATGAACAATGCTGATATTAGTTTAGCACATTCTGCAATGCGGATGTATGCTCAGCAAGGTCAACTTGTACAGCAAGGTCAACTACTGAATGAAAATGGCAAAATTGTACTCTCTGAGATGGGTGAGGCAGGAAGAATAGATAATAGATACAATACAACTGAACAGCATAACCAACCCAGAGAATACTTCTCACAGATTCCAGTGCTTTGGGCAACAGACTCTGGTAATAAACTGGATAACCCTAGTGGGTGGTTGGTAGAAAGACCTTGCTGAATGGCAATACAGAATATACAAACACTATACAGTACTAGATCACCTTATATGTACCTAAGAGACTTGTATTGCAGTTGTGCTTGATCATTTCCAAAGAGTTCTCTGGCAGCATATTTGAAAATATGATCTGCGTAACCACCGGATCCAGAGCCTTGACGAGATCGCAGATCCACGTTTTCTGTACCACTCCACGGCGAGTCCAGTGGAGAAGGTTTTATTTCCGAGAGTGATTTGCCCTGTACGTGCAGCAACTGTTCTATTTCTATCGATGTTATAACACAATCCACGTCTCGTGTTTGGAGCTGCTGATTGAAGAAGTCTTCCCGGGAGGCCTCCAACTTCTTGTCGTAACACGGCATCAGGGTTACGTGATAGACATTGTCCGGTGACTTGCCGAATCGTGACGCCAGTTCATACTTGACGAGTGAGCCCATGATCTGTTGGGGAGACTTTGTTGTCGAAATGTAAGGTAAAATAAAGCTGCCATGAGTCTTCTCAACATAGCACACCCAACCTGGCAAAGAATGCAAGTAATTAGACCTATGCAAACAACAAAGCTAGATCATGACATGATTATATTAAGAGGCATTACTTATGGTACTAGTAAACAGAAGTAGGCCTACTGTATGTACTAATATACAAATTTTATAGGTAATGTTTGTTATACTGTTTTGTTAAATAAACATCTCAAGGCTCAACACAAGTGTAAACATTTAAGCTAAATAAATGCCACTAAGGTTAGCAAGGTGAAAAGAAAAAGAGTAAGATGTGGATGTAAGTGTTGCAAGGATTTGCATGCAATGGTAATTTGACTCATTTCTAATTACTGCTTACAGGGCTTTTGAATCGAGAATACTCTACAGTTCGCAATATGGGTTCAATTATATAAAATAGATTGTCGTTATCAACAAATATGATTAAAGCATTGCCTACAATTTATGTATGGATGTTTAAAGAGCAATGCATAGGCCCCTACCTGGACATGATGAAGCCAACATAGGTAAACATTTCTTTACATCTTTTTCGACTCCTTGCGATGACCGAAATCGCTCGACGAATTCTCTCTGTGTTTCTAAGAGAGCAAAGTCATCTGCAGGTGCCATTTCTAAAACTAGGTTAGCTCCTAATTCTTTAAAATAGCCACACAATCGCAACATGGCATCGTCTGCTGCCAAATTATACCTTGCAGCTAATGACAGAATGGGCTGGATTGATAGTGAAACCACAATAAGCTTTGCATCCTCCGTTCTTCCTGCCTGAAAAGTAATAAATACAAACAATAGAGTAGGTCCACCAACAGCAGCCTAAATTTGTTGCATTTTTTCCACGATTTTGTAAACAGGGTCAACACATTTCATAGCAAGGTGTTATGAAAGTTACTTGAACCAGAACACTACCCAACTAACCTGATGTAAAAGTTTGTTCTCTTCGAAAACTCTCATCATCTCCTCTTGACTTTGTTGCGTCACCAGTACACTCTCCGCCGACGTGATGCATCCACTACATGCGAGGCAATCACTCAACGTGATTTCCACTTTCTGCAGCTTCTGTTGAATGCCTCCCTAGACAAGTAAATGGACTCTGTTATGATGACCCATGGTAAATCCATGGTAAATCCATGGTAAATCCATGGGCCGGGGGGATAATACGTGGAAACTGGAAAGAAGGACCTGGAGGACGGACCTCGGGAAGTTTTCCTTCCTGGGCAGGACGGTTGTGGATTGGAATGGTCTGGGTGAAGAGGTAGTGAGCCAGGAGAAGGCTAAGGGTTTTATGGAAAGGCTGAAGGCAAAATGGGAAGAGGAGGTGAGAGGAGGAGATGAGAAGATGAAGAAACGAAGGCGAGAGGCACAGGATTCCGAGGAGAAATAGGAAGAGGAAGGGGACGGAGCTAAGGAAGTGGAAGGGGAGAAGGAAGAAAAGAGGAATGGAAGGATGAAGAGGAATGGAAACCTGCCACCGGTCCACAGTGATCAACAGCGGGGTTAGAATCCAAGCGAAAGCAAGCGAAAGATCTTTAGCTCTTGAGCAGTTTTGCAGTTTGGACAATGCTACCCATAAGAGGTACTCATAAAAGGCTGGGACATAAGAAATCAAATATTTATTTAATCAGGCTTTCTTTAAGTGCAGAGATGCAAGTTATAGTTATGTTTCAAGTTCCAAATTTCCGTAAGGACATACATTTTGTTTTAAACTTAACTGCATTGCATAGCCTACCGATACACATACTGCATACCAGCAGTGCGATTCTGAATGGCCGTGATAAGTTTAACGCATGCTTTTTGTCGTTACAGTAGGCGATGCAAGGCGGTGATTGGCTCACTGCCTTCTTTTAACGACTAAAACTCGGGTTAAACTTATCGACGCCGATTCAGAATCGCGGCCCTGGTACTCGATTGACACATGTTCCAGGGCAGGTGCAATGGAATGGGCATTTTGAGGGTCTTATGGGTAATGCAAGGGCAAAGAATTCACAGGATATTTCAAAGTCCTGCCAAAGGGAGAGTAAACCGGAAAGGTCGGAGAACGAGCCAGAGTGTCACTAGTTTGTCAACATGATGTGACTGTAGCCTACGTCCAACCGGTGAATATTTTCATTACAACAAACCTCACGAATCTGTACATAAGCTCCATCATCTTGAATTTTTATTTTCGCTCCAGTTCTGGTCTCAGTTTTTTCTATTTTGACAGGTTTGATGCATTCCTGTAAATAGTGAAGTAAAAGTTAGGTTAGAAATACTTTTGCGTAGTAGGTCACGTCTCGTAGTACTATTAATGGTAAAAATGTGCAATACTATACTCAATAAAACGAGAATATGCTTTTATATAATGTAATTATGCTATTAATATAAATGTTACCTGAGAAGGAGTAATAAAATCATCTAAATCCGTGAGTTGCAATGCCCCACTAAATCGAGAAGCCATGTTTTATTTGTGTTTATGGCGTTCTTAAATACACAACACCGTTTTCAAGAAGCAGCGCGAACGAAAATCCGAAATTTAATTTCTCTATTTTAATCCTGTGGTACACACATAATAATCTGAAGAATAAATCATACCAATAAAGTTAATTTACACCATAGAACCATTTTACATTTCTGATCAAGTCAATAGAGTTAAAAACAAAAATACACTTTAATTTGCTTTTGTAGAACACTGCGTTCCAGCAATCTTCCACCAACTTTTACACATCTTTACACATCTTTTCACCTTGACTTCGGCTCCCATGTTAGAGGTAAAGCAAAGATATTATTATATTCCCAAGGTAGAGCTTCCACCGGTTTCCACCAAAAGTTTCATTTTTACTTTTCACATTTTGTACCTTTGTCCACTGATTTAGCGGGAATCATTCAAGCCGAGGTCTTGAGAAAAACAGTGTTGTGAACTTTACCAGCCCTAAATTGACAGGTCTGTCCCTGTTGACCTAAAATTTTGACAGCGCTTAGAAGTTGGCACACAAGTTCACCATTCATTATTGTAAATTATAAAGCATATTTTCTAGGTTTACCGTACGCTGACCCTTGTAGAGTCTTATAGTTTAATTAGTGCTAAAAAAAGAATTCTTAATAATTGAAGTATGGGGTCTTGGACTAGTAGACAACATGCAGGAGTTGAGGAAGTGGATATCGTGTCAAATCTTGCCTACAAGTATCCACCAAGATCGGGTAAGTAGCTAGGCCTAGGCCTAGGCTCTTTCCTTTCAAAACATTTTCCATAACCAAAGTATAGGCCTAGGTTTTGACTTGTTGTACGCATAGACGTCGGGTTGAGATTGCTGACATTTTAGGGCTTGATTAGGCCTAGGTTTAGTTGGCCCTAGGCCAGGGCTTATGGACTGTAACCAGGCCTAGGGGGCCTAGGCCTAGGTAATTCCTAGGTAGATTCAGTTTGTGATCCCTGATCTAAAATTATTCGAGCTAGCCAGGCGCACCATGTTACATTTAGCCTAGTATCAAGCTAGGCCGATAACTGTTCCTAGGCATAGCCTAGCCTACGTAGGCCTAGGCCTAGGCTACCCTAGGCTACGTTTTCTAAATGTAAATGCGTGTCATCTAGCCGACAGGCCCTAGCCTAATGCGTTTCCCAATGTCCCAGCCAATCCTGGATGTATGCCTATTGTGACCTTAAATGTAGATACTGATAAACGATGATTTCCTTATGATCGAGTTGGGGAGCGCTCACTGTGCCCTCAGGTGGGTCCATGTAGACCCGAGCCTATAGGCCGTACTTCACGTCCTCTTCAGTTCACTCCTTAATTTTGACTCTTCAGCCTGTCGGATGAGTTAAGTAATATGCCTAGGCCTAGGCTAGGGGATAAACAAATTAGCAGTGTTGTTAAAGCTACTTTTTAAAAGTAGCACTGTTACAGCTACAGCTACTTGATCTTTGAAAGTAACTTAGCTACTTTTCAGCTACTGTATTTTGTCAAGTAGCTCGCTACTTGTACAGCTACTCAAAAAAAGTAGTGACGCTACTTTGCAGCTACTTTCATTTTTTATAAAGGACCAAGAGTACGTACTATTTATTGAAATGGCGGTAAGGTCCGGAAGTGAGTCATACTCATATCACAGCTCACGGGGTGAAACAGGAAACTCAGTGCTGGGGATGAGGTTTTGGGACTATAGAGCAAGAAAAGCCAATGTCAGTCGTCATTCCGAACCTGTGACGGTGGGAATTGTGGCGGGCGAAACAAACGTGTGTTTGTTAATTGCAAAAATAGAGTAGCGGCGACTTTTCGCTACAAATACTCGTATATAGTAGCTTGCTACTCGCTACTTTACTGCATTTTCAAATGTAGCGCGCTACCAGTCTCGCTACCAAAAAAAGTAACATGCTACAAGTAGCGCGCTACTTGTAGCGCGTTACTTAACAACACTGCAAATTAGGTGTAGATCCTTTCTCTTCCGCCTCCTCAAGTGCAGTCAAAGCTTGAAGTTTGTTTTACTAGAGTAGACACAATTGGAACAAGTAAATTGAATCATTACCCATCATCAATTATATTGGTACTTTTCATCTTGTTGCCAAAGGTCTATGGTTCAAATCCAGGATAATATGTGATGCGTTGTAGGAAAAGGTACCAAAAGTCGCGCCGGTAAGTTCTGCTCTAGAGGCAAAATAACAATGAAATGCGTGAAATGACGATTTTCTGGTGTTACATGCAAACGCTACCTAGCGGCAATACCTACAACTTGATACAACTTTAAGTTCAATTGACGGCCGTAAGATAGCGAAAAAAACAGCATTTCTAAAGCGGTGGGCAAACTGAAGAGCTGAACTGTCAACAAACGAAAAGGTACACAAAGTCGCTTGGGAGATTTTTCGTACGTCCTTCACATGTTTTTCTTTAAATAAAGTATTTGACTGGTCAATTGTGTTTGATTGGCCAATCGTGAATTGATTGGCCAAATTTGTGATTGACCAGATGCACTCTTTTTTTCAGGACTTGTTTTATGTGCATAGATCGACCAAATAGGGTAATTTTTTTACTACAGAAGTATTTGATTGGCTAATCGTGATTGACTGGTCAGATTTGTGATTGATTGGCCAAATTTGTGATTGATTGGCCAAATTTACAAATGATTGGCAAGGTGCACACTTTGTTTAGGACTTGATTATGTGTACATAGATTGATTAAATGGGCTAATTATCAGCATAAGAAGTATTTGATTGGCCAATCGTGATTGATTGGCTAAATTTGTGATTGATTGGCTAAATTTGTGATTAAATGGCCAGATGCACACCTTTTTCAGGACGTTTTTGCGTTTATAGATTGACCAAATGAAATTTATCAAAAAAAATATTTGATTGGCCAATCGTGATTGATTGGTCAAAATTGTGAATGATTGGCTAAGTTTGTGATTGGTGGGCTAAAAACGTGATTTATTTATTTGTGTTGACGCAAAGGTTGGCCCATGAACGGTTTATTTGTATGGGTATTGAGTAAATTGGCTAATGATTGGCCATTGATTGTTAATGATTGGCTGATGACATAATTGATTGGCCTATGGCCAATCAATCTATTGATTAGGCAAGCAAAGGTTGGCCCATGAACGGTTTATTTGTATGGGTATTGAGTAAATTGGCTAATGATTGGCCATTGATTGTTAATGATTGGCCGATGACATAATTGATTGGCCTATGGCCAATCAATCTATTGATTAGGCAATGTTGTGGTAGATTGACCTAAACTTAATTTTGATTTACCAATTAAGTAACCTTTGTTAGGTAAGCATTGTATTAGCAATGCAAGCATGTTTTATTGATTGTCAAATGATTGGCTACAGGCACAATTGATTGGCCTAAGATGAGTTTAATAATAATTAACAGGTATCAAATTACCAATCACTTGAAGATGACTGTCCAAAATTTGCCTACACAATGTAAATGTTTCACATAAAAGGCAAAACAAAGGAGGGAAAATGTTATTTTTTAATACCAATTTTCATTTGGTTATATCTCAAAACTATGTTTCTTCTAAACTTATGTTTCAAAATATTGTAACTTTCTGAGTTTTTGTCCTAAAATTAAAATAAAACCGGCAAAATCTTCAGAATCTAAATGTGCTTATTTTAACAATCCTAACCCATAAACCATAATTTCCGACTTTTTGTCCCTTTCTCTGCAACGCATCACATATGGTTGATCATCTGGAACCCGAATATTGTTTTGTTAATTTCCATCTTTTTTGTGCACATTTTCTCCATCTTTTTGTTTTTGAAAATTCTGAAACATGACAGAATGTGACACTGTGGTGTGCCACACATGATCAGTGATACTTGAACCAAAGCATTTTCAGGATGTTCCAGAATGTAATGTTATGTAGGTCTTTGGTGCTAGTTGCAGAACTTTAATTCCCACTATCTGTTTGAAGCCATCTTATTGTAGGCCCAGTGACACAACAAACTTACAACTGGTTGGTATTGGCATATGGTGGGGCCTATTCGTGCAGATTAAATAAATACAATGTGCGTGTCTTATCGGGTGAATTCATTTTACTGAGCAGTAGAACGAAAAGTAGAAAATTGTTAGGTGTGGACTTGAGGTTCGTTAAAAAAGCGTGCATGAACAGGCTTGGATGAAAGCATCACTTTCAGTTCTATAGGCCATAGGCCTACCAGAAGAAGAGTTTGTTATGCTCTTTACATTAGGCTACTTTAATTCATTAAATGTACCAGCTTCTGTTTTCCAATTAGGTAACTACTTTGGTAGTCACTTTATCATGGGAGGTGAAAGATTTGACACACCTCAACCTGAAGCATATTTATTTGGAGAGAATGCTGACCTTAATTTCCTTGGAAATCGACCAACGCCTGTAAGTTTTGAATACCTATTTTAGGTAGTTCTACTTTAAAAAGTTTGATTTTGTTAAACGGGTAATAGTACAAGTTTTTCCTTTCAGTTTCCATATCCTCCACCACAAGCAAATGAACCAACCAAGACTCTTAAAAGCGTAGTAAATATCCGCAAGGAGTCGTTGCGTTTCATTCGATCACCTGAGAGTGTGCCACACAAGGGAGGCGGGGATGCACTAGACGCAGTCAAACTAACAAATTTTAATATTGAGTTTACATTTGATGCTGATGCTCGGTGCGCAATCACAATTTACTACTTCTGCACGGAAGAATTCACCCCTAATGGTGTCATGTAAGTACACTCTAAGCTTTGGTGTAACTTTTTCAATTAAAATTCAACTTGCATGATAGCTAGGGCATAATTAGAATAGTTTACCTGTTATATATGATATTGAAGTATGGAGTAGCAGTTATTGAAACTTTTCAGATATAATCCTCGTGACCCTACAATGAATTCCGAAACATATCACTACAAACGAGGTGCCAACCAACAGTTTGCCCAGGTATCGCACCTATTCGATCCCAGCAAATACACAGAAGAAGAGTTGACCTACAATTCTGATAGAGAAGTAATACCTATGGCAATTCATTGTGTTTCCGAAGAAGGAGAAGGTTTGAATGATTTATTGAATACCGTTCTCTACATTGTTGATAACAGATATTGGCTTGAAACTAATATGTTGACAATTCTTGCAGAACCACGTCAGTCTCACACAACAATCGCCGTTATTGATCGGCATGTGGATGGTTCATACGTCCTAAAAGCTCTGAAACAAAAGCTTTACGTAGATGGACTGTGTTACCTGCTACAGGAGATTTATGGAATAGAAAACAAAAATAATGAAAATACAAAAGTTAGTAAACGGTTGTCAAAATATATTGTCCCATATATCTCATATGCTTTGATTTTACATTTTATTCGTTATTGCCTTATTGGCAAAACATTTTGAAGAACTGTACAGATGCTAAAGTATCTTTATTATTTTTCTAGGCTGGTGGCGATGAAGACACCGAGGATAATGGATCTGAATGCGTAATTTGCATGTGTGACGTGCGTGACACACTCATTCTCCCATGCCGACACCTATGTCTGTGTAACTCGTGTGCAGATTCATTACGATACCAGGTAGACTAATTAAGTTTTTGTACATGGAAGTTAGGCTATTTCTAATTAATTATTAAGGGTATGTTTAAAAAAATAGTACCTCCCGCCCGACACACACCTCGGAGCTAAATAGACTGTTAAAGGTAAGCTAGATGAATTTCGAGAAACCATCTGGCTGGGTTGATGAGCAAACAAGTTTATATGTTGTATGGGAAAACATATCTACATTTAGCTTTAGAATGTGATTCAATTGAAGAAGATAACGACTCCCAAATTGTTACATTTCCCTCCTGTGTATGTTGTCCTGTGTATGTTGAACATATGTACGTAGTATGTATTGTATGTGTGACTTTGGGTAAACTTACTTTCAGGCTAACAACTGTCCAATCTGTCGGGCTCCTTTCCGAGCTTTGCTGCAGATTCGAGCACTTCAGAAGTCTTCATCAGTTTCTCAAAATGTTGTGCCACCTGAGGTAAGTTTGAAAGATTTGACAAGAATCTTCAATCATTCGTGCTTTTATTTTAAACTAATCAAGTGCCAATCTAGTCATTATCATCTGTCATCACAATTCACAACCATTTTTTTCTAATAAATTAATAATTATTTGCATCCCTATCCTGTTGTTGCTTAGTATTGTGGTTCATTACTTGCTAGTTGCTATACTTCCTTGCATCATCTTCATATGTCTACTCATTAAGCAATACAAAATTGGGACGTTCTATTACCGGTATATAGGGCAGCTGTGAAAATATTCCTGCGGGCTACGAGGCAGTGTCTCTGATTGAGGCACTGAACGGCCCGTGTCCCACCAGACCAATCACTGTGAATCTACCGTTGGAAGCCCCTGAAACACCGGACACGGACTGCGCAGTCCAGGCAGCCACCGCTCTCAACCGCCCAGAGGATGGGGAAGCGGCAAAGGCTCAGGTACAAGGCGACCATCGAGTGCACGTTTATAGCAGTCATTGAAATAGTGCGATGTTTTGTTATGTGCCGGTATTCACAATCTTATATTGAAACGTAAAAAAAAAAAAGATTCCGGACAAAAATAATAACTGCAGAGGTTGCAAACATTTTTTTATGTTCTTATCAAATTGGTGTTGTCTGTCATCAAAACAAAATATTTCTTAAGTTAGGCCTACATATGTATGAATTATATATTGGAGGGCTATTTTAAATTTGTAGTGTACATTATTACTGGTTTATTACAAGGTTATCAATCATAGTTTCACCTTTCCATCAGTTTGTATTTAGATATTTTTGATAATTTATTTGGACAAATTCATTTATTACATAGTACAAAATGAATGGTGGCAATCACATAGTATTATTAAGAAAGTCATTGGCAACTCGGAACATCTCCTGAACATTGTTGATAGTAATGAGACAAAAGAATGTAAAAAATAATCTTTAACTAAACTAATGTCTGTGTTCAGAATGCTCGAGGCAGTAGCGGCGGTACCTGCCCCACGCCCGAGTTCCGCATGTCCGTCCTGCTGGCGCTGGAGGAAGAGAACGGCAAGGAGCAGAGCACCAAGTCTCCGCTGTTGGTGCGTCACTGCGGCCGGGACAAGAGGCCCCACGACACCGTCAGACTCGTCAACGAGAAGTCGGTGACTGCGACGGCTAACGACCAGGACGAGGTATGCTCGGAGCTTTTTCAATCTTGTAATAAGATGACCAGGTTAATAGGTTGATTTGTCTAGATTTTTTTAATTGAGTGTTGTCCATGATTAGCGTTGGTTGCATATTTAATCGAGGCAATTTTTAACTGGAAGTGAACAAAGATTAATTTTCCTATTTTCCTTATCTATCACTTATTGAGAACAAATATTTTCTGTAGGTTCCTTCTAAAACATTTGATTCAGGGACACATTAAGATGAAAATTCAAAATAGATTTTTTTCCTACTACCGGTAGTATAAATCAGTACATGCCAAAATAACCTGAATTTATGTTTCACTTGCTTTAATTGTTTTAATCAAAGAGTCCGAGGGTCTTCCAGACCAAGGTTTAAAAGTATGTAATGCATTTTCTGAAAAAATGAAGTCTGGGGCCATAAAATCAGTGTCCAGTATAGAATATAGGCTATGTAAATTGTGTGTCCCAGTTTTTGTAATTAACTTAAATAACTACATTCCCCATAGATAGACTCCATTGTTTTTCAGCCGATTATGTTAATTACTTCATGCTCCTTTCAGACCCCTGATGAGGAGGATAGTGAAGCAGAAAAGTTGTCTCCACTGCTTGACCCAGCTACTGGGGCTTGCGTTGATACAGAGGCTCAAGTGGATGAGTTGGACGACGATGACGAAGACCTTCAACTCAAGGTCAGTTCAATTGTTATCTTTGTTTACAACTTAGTTCTTGGATGTGTGTGTAAAACTGAAGACACATTTTAAAATGGTGGATGCCTCAATTAAAGTAGAGTTTGAACCATTGTATTGTACAGTGCACTCTATAAATCTACCCTATATACACAAAATGTCATCCACACTCAGTATGTTATTTTAGGAATAGAGGAAAGCCTGTTAGTATTAAACAACAAATATTTAAATTGGATAGATTTCCGGGTTCCAGGTACAAATAGTTACATGGATCAAACATCTCTTGCTGCCACACAAAGCGCACTTACTGTCACAATTTAACGGCAACCAGGGGGTGTGGGGGGATTTGATTTGGAAAAAAAATAACAATTTAAAAAAGTAACTTCATACATGTTGGAATACTCCCACACACAAAGTCTTGATTCTATGTAGACATATCTTTCAGTTAATCGTATAGGCCCTACAGTACTGCTACGTTACATAGTCTCTTTGTGATGTACCTACTGTTGTTAGCAAGAAGAATTAAGTTATATGCTCTGTTCTACGTTTGAGATGATATAAAGATTAAGAGTCTGAATATTAATGAGGATAGCCTAGCTATTAAATCAAATTATATATTATACTAACATTGAGGAATCAATGTTTTTTCCCAGGAAAGTAGTGTTTTTGTAGACAACTAATACACAATGCAACAAATACATGGAAGCACGTATTATTAATACGTAGATGTTTTGTCTTGTTACTCAGGAGGAACTACAGGAGCCCGTATCAAGTATGACACCGGTCAATAACGTGGGTAGCCGTACGGAGGTGGACACTGCCCACATTGCAACAGGAGAAGACTCTGACTACTATACCCCCGAGGACCCGGCCACCACCATACTCAGTCCGTTGCACACAGCCGATAAGGTAGGCGTGTTGAACGTGATTCGTACATTCTATGGGTTTCTTTTGTTTCATGTTAAACCAAACTATATTTGGTTTCAGTCTAACTAACACCTGCCAATCACTAATCTCAAAGGGAGGCGACTGGTATTGTGCAGATCATATATGTCAATCATCCTCATTATTCAACTTCTTCTTTTTTTATGCCTGCATTTTTGGCTTACTGGGCCATCATGAATTTTCTGGTTTTCCAGTAGAGACAGGCTTCCTTTTCCTCATAGCTCATGCCAGGTAGAAGAGCATCTACTTCGTCTTTAGAACTTGGACATCTCATCAGATGCTCTCTGTTCTGTTCTTCCCTCCCACACAAATATTCAACAAAGCACTCACCTTCTCAGCCGGTACTGAAAGCTACAAACCGCAACGACAAATAACTTGATCACTATGTGTACCGCTAATCCTGTATAGGGGAAGGTTCCCTTTTTGTAACTGTGTGTGTGTCCACCCAGTTTACTATCGCCTAACATTTTAGACAAGACTGACATTTTCAACAAAGAAGGCAATGGCTTAATAGCCCTTTGAGGTTAGTGATTAGCAGGGTGTTAGTTAGACTGGAATTACCGGTGATTTTTTGTGTTTGCTAGTTAATCTACCTATACAGTATATATATTTTTTGGTATAGACCTTCGGTTTACTTGACTAGCTTTTGAAAGTTAACAACACCATGTGTGTGTCAAATTACAAAATTAAAATTCTATAGCTAGGTACAATAGAGCAGTCAGTGGAGGGCCAGACTGGCAGAGGTTATTGCACACTAGCCAATATCCTTGTTCTATTCTAGGTGTTACAGGAAGTGTTGCCTAGTCATGTTCAAGGGCTTAGCGAGCGTCTACCACTTATCAATTGTTAACAACTAAACTCTGTGAGTAATTTGCTTAACTATGATGTTGTTCACTTGTCAAGTTTGTTCTTTGCAGTGGCACCAATGTTTGACTGCAGAAATTAGGTAACTTTATTATTACCAAAAATATCGTAGCACGTTCTTTTACATCTCATTTACAGCCTATTCTCTCAGTGGATAACGAGTTGCAAGTAACAATGTAACAGGAATCGCACCACGAGTTGTATCATTGACGAAAATCCTCTTGTATTTGGTGAATTTAATCATGGAAGTTTGTTGTGTGGACCCCGTTTCTCTCTTTCTCACCATCCATTAACTAGAAATTATAGATGATGGATTTACTTATTTTTCTGATCTTTTATACCATGCGTATCGTATCCCTCACTAGTCTACTGTCTATATATCGATCAAATAACTGGATTGATTTTATTGCACTACATATCTTGCTCTAGCTAGGCTTATTTATAGATGTACATTATCGGATGCATTGACGCATGTCAACCAGAGTACACACTACACTAGTCCATACAGCACAAAGCATGATATTATATGTTGTTGTTCAAACACATATTTCTATCTTATTTTTTCTTTAATAACTTACCTGATAACAGTAGGAGAATTATAGTGATGTACACATAAACAAACGTATAGTTGAATCTTGACAATTCCTATGCCTTGTAAAGCCCCAACAATTGTCGGCATCATGATCGCAATCCGGAAATCGTGAAAAAGTTACTCGTAATGTGGCTATTCAGATAGTTATGGGGAAATGTACGATCACGATGCCGACAATTGTGGTTAGGGGTTTAGATTTATAGTCTACTTGATGAATAGCCTAAACCATACCACATGTTTGAACCTCACGTAGGCAGTCTTGATGTTCTTCACTTTCAACGTTTTTCATTTGCGTTTGTTTCTTCCGTGTTGTTTTCATGTCTTATCTATCACTATGACAACTCGTACTATTCTCTGATAAGCTAGGGGGAATGTACCAAATGACCTCATCTTCCAACTGTATATAGTCAGCTTGGCTTGTTTCCGATCATATTTCAAGCATGCAAGCACGTATGTGCCTGTACGTCTTCACTTCTTTCTATCGCACTGCCAATTTTTATATTCCTTTACACAAACGTGCATTTCTACTATCAAATTTCTGTCATTAACATTCATAATTTTTTCCATATTCACACCATCTAGAATATTGTCACATTAATTTGCAACTTGTCCTTAAAACATTAAAACAGGCATTTACTTTCAGCACTTCTCCTTTCTGGCATAGTGTTATTGAACATATTGGTCTGGTAAATCACGGTTCCTGCGTTCCAGGTTCAAATCCGGGCTTTGGCATTGATGTCGTGTAGCGTTTTTTAGTCTTCCCCAATAAACCACTCGTTGTCTCAGTTGGCATAATTCTCAAAAGATGAGACATCAAGGCCAAATGTCATCTATCATCATATTTTAGCAATCACAGCTCGCTTATTGGTACACTCATCAACATACATATCTTATAAATCAAGAAAGAAATCTTCATCAACATCTCTTCAGGTTCGTTTGTGAGTTCTTGGGTGTGAGAACCAAGGATTTATGCAGTCCTACTAGAAGAACTGGGCCTTACATATTTAGACTTGATTGAAATAAGCCTGCACTCACATTAGAGCAAATTTGACAAAGCTAAAAGCCAAGCAATCAATACCCAGGACCAAGTATTTAAAAGTTTTAATAGCCAATATCACCAAATACGATATCAAAACAAATATCGCGTAATTGATAGGTTCACACGACCAGGAACTTATGAACTATACTGAAGAGGTGTTGATAAAGAACTAAGAAGACATCAGTAGGGCGTACTACCCTTGTTTTATATATGGGCAGTGCACATGCCAGAATTGTCATCATTCCTTCCATCTCCAAGCTTCAACCTTGTGGCTATTGTGGGGAGATGAATACAATATCTGTAGAAGACAATATCAGTAGAGCATACTACCCTTGTTTTATAAATGGGCAGTGCACATGCCAGAATTGTCATTATTCCTTCCATCTCCAAGCTTCAACCTTGTGGCTATAGTGGAGAGATGAATACAATATCTGTAGAAGACAATATCAGTAGAGCATACTACCCTTGTTTTATGTATGGGCAGTGCACATGCCAGAATTGTCATCATTCCTACCATCTTTAAGCTTCAACCTCGTGATCATTGTGGAGAGATGAATAGGTACAATATCTGTTAGCTGGAAAAGCCAGAGTTTCATAATTACCTACACAGACGATGCAGAACATTTAGGTGCTTCTCTTTGTTACACTAACACCTGTGAAAAGTTAGTTTTGTTATGATGTACCAGTATTGAATGTATTAGATCACAGGTTCAGTTATTGGCTACGGCAGCTACGGCATCTTCTAACTGGCAATGCGAAGATAACGGTTGGAGCCGCAGTGGGGATGTATCTTTTTGTTTCCTGCTTTCTTGTTTGTTTGTTTTATATAATATAATTGTGGAATAAGAAGGATAAAGATATTCCACGTTTTATGCTCCCAGCGACTTATAATCAATCAACATCTGTCCATGTTTCCAAGTTTCCAACTACGAAGTTGGGTAGGGAGGTTCCTATAATTCACTTGGGCCTCGCGTATACGGTACCCCCTAGCCATGCCTGATGCTTTCCCGTTTCTTATTTATCTTCCCCTAGCCATGCCTGATGCTTTCCCCTTTCTTCTTTATCTTCCCCTAGCCATGCCTGACACATTCCCCTTTCTTCTTTATCTTCCCCTAGCCATGCCTGATGCTTTCCCCTTTCTCCTTCATCTTCCCCTAGCCATGCCTGATGCTTTCCCCTTTCTTTTTCACCTTCCCCTAGCACTTTTTCCTCTGACATCTAAAACCAGTGGAGAATTCAGTTTCATGAAGAAATGTGTAATGTCTTGCAGGATATGAACACCACCACTACCAGCAACCCCTCGTCATCAGTGGAGAGTACGCCCGGGCGGTGGATGGGCGTGGGGATCTCTTTGCCGGGCACACCACTGAGTAACGCAAGCCATCGCTCCAGTGGAGACAGCTACAGCTCCAGTAGTTCTACTAAGCAACTATTAGCAACCACAGCTGTGGCCACCCAAGACAAATCTATTCAGTTATAGAAGTTTCCCAGCTAAGCTTGTTTACTTGGCCAGTTTCAGCACAGTATAGTACCAATCCATATAGTACCGAAACTCGAGCTATTTTCTTGCTGCAAACACATGTGCATGCAGGTCCTATGCCTATGGTAGGTGAAGTCGAAGAGTCGATCAAGTAGTAGTACTACTGCCATTTAAGGTGGTTTTTGTAATGGTAAAGTACGTATGTCAACCAATACATTGCGCCAGTGTCGCCGTGCGCAATTTGTTCAATGGAGCTGCTATTGGAGTTTTGCTACTGTATGGATTATTATTTATTATACTGTGGTTTCAGTTCTAGTACGTTTGATTATTTATTGCTATTAAGCATTCATTTATTAATATTATTGACACCACTCTTGGAGTTATGGTAAGTTCTGTAAAAGGTCAGCCTTCCAGGAATAGTATTGCTATTTTAATTTACTAGGTAGCATTTTCAATAATGAAATGAAAATTGAAGAATATAAGTATAAAAAGTCACAAGGTATAGTTAGATATACTATACGTACTACTAAATGTAAAGTTTTAAATTAAAAATTCAAATGCATGTAGGTAATAATATCTGATAGGTGGTTATACATTTTTACATACATGCCTGGTGGGGGTAAGGTTTGTTTGGCCTCTCCTACCACACATTTTGACATTCACGTTTTTGTTATCATGACATTTCATGATAAGCTCTCCATTGGCATTTTCAAGTGGACAAATCTGCTTGGCCAAATAAACCAATGCAGCCCAATTTACAAAGTAGGCCTAGTAACTAGTAAGTACTCTTTCGATAGGGGAGGCTCAAGGTGTTGTATACTTTACAATGCTAACTCTTGCTTGCTCCTCAAAACATCGTATGGAACAATGTGCAACTGCTTACCACGTATTAATATGATATTAATAGTTATACCCAAGAATGCATTTTCATTTTTCACATTGTATTTTTCTGTGAAAATCTCCATTTTATATCTTTAAGTGTATGTAAGCACTAAACAGTATGTAATACTGTGAATGTATATTGGAAGCAAACGAATGTTGATGAACAAGATTATTATTATTAATAATAGGTTACTATTTGAGACTGCAATTTAAGAATTAAAAGTATAAAATTAAAACATATGAGATGTACACGTTTTAGCACACGAAGAATGGAACACAAAATGTTTAAAATACCACTGCAGTACTATTGTATTATGTGTCAACAATTTGTCTAGGAAAGGAAGGGTTTCCTTTTCAGACAGTTATATGTTTTGCATGTCAGAATAATAATTTATATTCACCTACTGTAACAAACTTGAATGTCCACTCTACCTCTCAACCAATATTGGATTGTGAGATGAAACCAATAAGCTGGGTTAATATAAATATGACGAGAAAGAGATTATTATTATTTGTTGTTTAACGACGTACTCCACAACTAGGTCATATGACGTTAGCATTTGTTAGGATCAGTAGGTTTCTGTCCAACCCGATTTATACTACACGTGTCAGCAGTGGCCGTTTAACTTCAGTATCAAACATGTTTCTAAAACGAGTTTTTCTTTGTACTGTAAGATGATTTTGTGTCTTCAGCAGCTGGTGCACTATTCTTTCCCCCCCCCCCCCCCCCACCCCTCATTACTGCTGGAAATTCCTACCCTATTGTTAAATTCAACAAGAGAATGCACTACTGCCAGTCAGGTTCAAGAAAACAATATGGCCACAGAATCAAGGTACTCCCATTTCTACTGCATGAGTGCGTATTTCAACTTTTAATCACAAATACCTCTGCTGGATCGTAGCTATTTTTCCTTGATTACGTTAACATGTGAGGGCTGAATCTCATAATAGGATGAAAAGCTAATTTAAAAAATGCGTTTTTCACATAAGCTATGTCAAATAAGCCTACAACAATGTCCACAGGAAGCTGCACTACCTCGTGTGCATTATTATGAGAATCGGAAAAAAGATTGGTGGAATAAAATTAAATGATTGCTTTGTCATATCAATTCGTGATTAAAAGTTGCAATATGCGGTCATCCGGTAGAAACGGGAAGCTAGGGAGTCGAGGTATAGCTTGACAGTGACACTTGGCATAATGTTATGTTATTACTGTCTAGGTTGTGAAAACGATGACTTAAAAATAGTTTGATGTACATATTTTCTTCAAAGGGAAAACAGCATTTACCTCGATTCTGTGGCCATATTGCTTTTTTTACAGCTGACGGTGGCACATTCGCTTGTTGAATGTAACCACAAGTTACATTTTGTGTAGATATCTCATGTCAAAGAGAAAGACGAATTTTTGTGTATTTCTACAAAATAAACATTTGGTATTGTTTAACTGTTCTGGACCATACTAAATGTTAATACCTCTCAACATGTATATACCTAATTTATATTTCTAGAATAATTGATACTAATAGTTAATGTTTAATTGCTGTATGGTACTGCAGTCGTCTTAATAATATACTGTACTAAATAAACTAAATAAATCTAAGTTTTATATCAAATGTTCATTGTCGTTTATTACCGTAATCATGATTCCTCTACAACAATTCTCGTAGCAGCAAAATCACGAATAAATATTACATGAAAAAAATACTTTTTTTAAAAAACAACGCTTATATTAAAATGCACTAAAAAGTAAAAAATAAATTTTCGCCCAACAAATTTTTGCCTAACTCGGAAAATAAAAGCGTTGGGCGCTTTGCCTGCATAAACAGCAGAATATTGCTATCTATGTTAATACCGAAAGCGCCCAACGCTTTTATTTTCCGAGTTAGGCAAAAATTTGTTGGGCGAAAATTTATTTTTTACTTTTTAGTGCATTTTAATATAAGCGTTGTTTTTTAAAAAAAGTATTTTTTTCATGTAATATTATTTTATACTTTTTAGTCTTAAAGAATCTTGCAATCGAATATATGCTCACTGGACGTGTCCAAATTTAGAAGACTGCATACTTGTGTACTTGTACTTGTTAACTTCACTCGCAAACTAGCGTGCTCGCATTGCAAACTTGAATTTCGGACAGTTCCGTTCATGCACGATCCAGCGATCGGCCAATAATGCTTATGAAAAGTGGGGTTATGTGGCTATGGGAGAATTATATTATATTATATTATATTAAATTAAATTATATTATATTATATTATATATATATATATATATATATATATCTTGACCCCGTTTCCAACATTAATTTATCGGGTAGGGGGGAGTAGCAGAGTACTCCATCTCTTGTATAATTACATTATACATAATATAATATACATAATATACATAATAAATATAATTATATTATATTATATTATATTATATTAAAACAATCAATTCCTACTGTGATAGAAAACAGCAGTTGCGCTAGCACCAACTACCACCAACTAACACCAACGATCAACTGTGAGGTCGAATATCGCGAAGGGAATGCACCTATGCGTACATGGTGAATGACTCACCGCACGGGGTTGTACCATACTTACAAGTGGAGCGTGTTGACATTCTTGCAGCATAGAAACATATCCGATGCTTTCGTCACGGATATTTAAGTCCCGAACCATGCCTGCATGTGGTTGGCCCATCCTCACTACCTGTGACTAATTTCCCATATGAAGCTAATTGTTTAATAATTTAATCATGGTGGATTAATTAATAAGTGAATCTGATCATTGATTCATGTATTGTCATTTAGAAAATACGACTGTGTTAAAATTTCAGCTCGATCGGACGTTGGGAAATGGGTGAAATATCGATTAATTTATTATGATGGTTTAATTAATTATTTAATAAATATGACAATTGATTCGTGTATTGTTATTAAGAATACGTCTGTGTGAAAACTTTGAGCTCAATTTGACGTTCGGAAGTGGGTGAAATATCGATTCCCATATAAAACATCAATTAATTAATTATGATGGCTTCATTGAACATTTAGTAAATATGACAATTGATTCATGTATTGTCATTAAGAATACGTCTGTGTGAAAACTTTCAACTCGATTCGACGTTGGGAAGTGGGTGAAACATCGATTCCCATATAAAACATTAATTAATTAATTTTGATGAATTAATTGATTATTTAGTTAATATGACAATTGATTAGTGTATTGTCATTAATAACACGTCTGTGTGAAAACTTTTAACTTGATTTTACGTTGGAAAGTGGGTTAACCATCGATTCCCATATAAAACATCAATTAATTAATTATGATGAATTAATTGATTATTTAGTTAATATGACAATTGATTCGTGTGAAGCCATTAAGAATACGTCTGTGTAAAAACTTTCAACTCGATTTGACGTTGGAAAGTGGGTTAAACATCGATTCCCATATAAAACATCAATTAATTAATTATGATGAATTAATTGATTATTTAGTTAATGTGACAATTGATTCGTGTAAAGTCATTAAAAAATACGTCTGTGTAAAAACTTTCAACTCGATTTGACGTTGGGAAGTGGGCTGTACATCGATTTTCATATAAAACATTAATTAATTAATTATGATGAATTAATTGACGATTTAGTAAATATGACAATTGATTCGTGTATTGTCATTAGAAATACGTCTGTGTGAAAATTTTCAATTCGATTTAACGTTGGAAAGTGGGTTAAACATCGATTTTTATATAAAACATGAATTAATTAATTATGATGAATTAATTGACAATTTAGTAAATATGACAGTTGATTCATGTATTGTCATCAGGAATACGTCTGTGTAAAAAATTTCAGCTTGATCGAACATCTAGAAGTAGGTGGAATATCGATTCAAAGATTTCGTCCAGACAAACAAGGCAAGTTAATATAAGCGTTGTAAAAAATAAAGTAGTTGAACTTGTGAACTAGTAGCCGAACAGCATTTTCCAACTTCTCTACTTTGGCCTGCTTCGGCTACTTCCCCGACTAACACAACAATTAACAATTTGTTGTGAATTGTAATTAATTGTTATGTTACTTATTGTAGTGGTGGTCAACAATAGTTTTATTTAATATCGATATTGGCACCATTTAACCGATATCGTATCACGATATTCAATGTACAAAATTATATCGATATCGCGATATCGAAACATTTGCACTGCGATTGTACTGGTATTGTCACGTGGCTGAGTCCGAGGCAGCGGAGTGGGGCATGCTCTGTAGGTGGGGCTTGGCAACCTGGTCTATACTGGACGGCCCTGAATGTGCCTTAACAATAATTAGAACAATACACACGGATTGGTCACATTGCACGACTCAATAAAACAAGACTTCTGCCCGACTTGATGTCGATCATAGACGAGCGCATAGAATTACTGCAGAGTCACTTCCTGCTGAAATTGACAAAATAGGTATTGAATTTGCGACTTGGAAATGTTTTGTTCGATGTCGCGATATTTTCGATATGGTGAGACGATATCGAAAATAACGTCAATTTGCTCATGATATCGATATCATTGGCCACCACTAACAAATTGTTGCATTAGTCTGATAGTCTGCCCCTACACCTAGGGGCACCCATTGTTACCAAGGTAACAGTTGTTTGCATGTTTTTTCCCATCAATGAAACAAATCCATAGCAACAATGGGTACCCCTACACATATTAACAATGTACTTTAATTCAATTGAGCCAGTCAGAATGGGAAAACTTTAGGATATGTGAAAGATGGTCATGTTTTAGAAGGGTGGGTAAGAGAAAATAAAAAAACTGCACTTGGCAGCGATTTCAGTAGTTTTCTTGCTGAATGTGGTTCGACATAGATGTACGCCCAATGCTTGCTGGCCAGCAGTGAGAGATAATGGTTTATTACACTAAGTGTACAATTAGTATTGAGAGGGAAAGAATTATAGGGTGCGTTCCGTAACCTGTACATAATGCCCAAGGTTGGGCGTCTGCGGGCTTGTCTGGGCACGACAGGTTTCGGTACGCCTTGTGCGGACAGCGAGCGGAAGGGGGCGTTTTGGTTAATGTAATCATGTCAGATTCTGACAGTTCTGAGGAAGAAATGGAAGACTTGATGATATTGTCAGGTTTTCGTACAGATTCGTCCAATGTAAGGTTGCCTCGTGTCCAAAATTATGTGGAACAAGTAGTGCCCTTGTACAGCCCATCTGGCTTCAAGGAGCACTTTAGGTTAAGGCCGTCCACCTTCGAATTGGTTTTGGCCAGGATTGCGCCAGTGATGATTAATTTATCACCGAATAATAATGGGCGATCTACAATAGAACCACAAAAACAGTTCCTTTTGGCACTATGGTACACATGAC
Organism: Isoperla grammatica; assembly: GCA_945910005.1. Taxonomy (NCBI): domain Eukaryota; kingdom Metazoa; phylum Arthropoda; class Insecta; order Plecoptera; family Perlodidae; genus Isoperla; species Isoperla grammatica. The sequence goes on from OX246737.1 coordinate 125,830,962, forward strand.
AGCACATTCACTTTTGAATTGCCGCCATGACCGGCCATGCCCGGAGAAAAAGCTTGGGCGTTGCGGGCGTGCCCAAGACGCTACCCAAGCAGGTTACGGAATGGTGCATGGGCGCGTGGAGAATGGTTACGGAATGGACTGGGCATCTTTGGGCGCGCCCAAAGAGGTTACGGAACGTACCCATAGGAACCAACAGCTCACCTTAAAAGAGATCGGCAGCCGTGTTGAGATGGAGATTACATATATTTACAATAATTTACAGTTAGACGGAACGTTTCGGCTTACACAGCCTGTTGGAATTCATAGTCGGCCCCTACACCTAGGGGCACCCATTGTTGCTATGGATTTGTTTTGTTTATGGGAAATAACATGGAAACAACTGTTACCTTGGTAACAATGGGCGCCCCTAGGTGTAGGGGCCGACTATGAATTCCAACCTCTACACCGACGGGTGATCAAGGCTGTGTAAGCCGAAACGTTCCGTCTACCTGTAAATTATTGTAAATATATGTAATCTCCATCTCAACACGGCTGCCGATCTCTTTTAAGGTGAGCTGTTGGTTCCTATAATTCTTTCCCTCTCAATACTATCCCAGCCTTTAGGCACTATCTACCAAAGTAAGTGTACAAAAACAGTTATCTTTGCTATGCTATAACTAACCATCCCATTGAAATTTGAGACAATATTAGTAGTGGTAGTGGATGGTAGTGGATAGGTAGGACTGGCCTAGCATTTTCAGACGGTACATTGCCACAAGGATAAGGGTTTTGAAAATTTTAGTAGGCCTACTCTATATATTTATTTGCCCAGGCCCTATATTCTGTATTCATTTTATTTGGCAAACACAGGTAAAATTGAATAATTCTACTCCCTATCGAGAAACTGTACCTCTAGGCTACTAGATATGATTAGATGCCAGAGTAGGCTGTTTAAAAAACTTACCATATCCAATAATCACAATTTTAATTAAATTTTGTTTATGGTTTATTCAACAATATCTTGTACAGTATTTCTATTGTCAACATAAACTTTCATTGCAGGCTAGTAGGTAGTTTCGTGGTATTTTTAGTATCACAGAGCATCGTTTCTCAAACTGTGAGCTGCAAACTGATGTTAGGTTTCAATTATTTAATTTAGTTATTACATGCGAGTTTAGTTTACTCAAGCAGATAATTTTTGGCCAGAGTATTACATTCCATAATGATTACTAACGACCACCCGACTACACAATGACTTACAAGCATAAAACATCCACTTGGTCATTGGTTGATCGATTGATATTTGGGCTTAACGTCTCATATTTTTGCAACTTGGCTAATCGAGACAATGAGTGGGTGAAATATGAAGATGGAGCCTTTATATTCCCATGTTTTGCAATTTTATTTGGTTAAAACAAAAATACATAACTTATAAACATTGGCAAGGCAACACTCGACAGCACTTGAGGCTTGTGTACAAAAGTTGGAGAGGAGAGATGAGAGGCCCATTGGGCTAAAATGATGATAGTGTATATAGGTTTAAAAAGGTTAAATGCATTGAAATTATGGAACAAAATCTAGTAGCCTGCACTTTCATTTTATTCATGAGAAATTGAAAATACAGAAAATGAAATCAAGCTTCCTGTGCAAGCTCAATTTGAACTTTCCTCCACGCTTCGAGAGGTCCATGTTCAGGCCTGTACTTCACGTTGCAGCCGTCTTGAGCCAGCCGGCCGTCGTCGCGGAGCTGTTCATACAACGGACGTTCGTACTTGGTGAAGCCCCACTTCTTGGACACGTAGATCTTCTGGCGACCGGGGAACTTGAACTTGGCACGTCGCAGAGCTTCAATGACTGAAGCGCGATGCCTGTCGCTTGTACGGACACTCATGATCGGCTGACCGATGTGGACACGGGCCACGGTACCCTGAGGCTTTCCAAAAGCACCTCTCATTCCAGTTTGGAGCCTGAAATGAAATGTCATTACACAATGTGGACGTGATGCATCCTCACCATGAACGGAGCTCTGCCACTCCACCCACTGTTTCCGGAAGTTGTTTTCCTACATCCACAGAGAGTTGCTACCATAAACATTACCAATTTCTAAAGTTCTGCATAAAACAATGAATATTGAAGTGCATTAGTGAATATAGGTAATTATGTTAGACCTTAAACAAGTCTGAAATTGGTCACGTTTTACTACCCGATAAAAAGGTGATTAGCCTACTAATTATGTACCACAGTAACATTTGAGTAAATATTATTGCAAAAAACACTTTTCAATTGCATAGACTATTGTGTTGTTTATGGTTTAGAGATTATCAACCCAAATGTCAGCAACCAAAATAACACGATGTGGCAAACTTTGCTTAGAGTTGAGAATACAATAATCAACTGCATACCATTTGCTCTTAAACTAATTAGTAATTAGTATACAGCATTAGCACAAATGGCAGCAGAAGTGACGTCCAGGACAATGCTGAGAATAGGTATAGTTCTTAATCCTGAAAATCACTATTTGCATGACGCTACACCATTACAAAACATTAAAACAAAGTAAACAAATGCAACTAAGGTACGTCTGTCAGTTGCTTTCGGAAAAAACGTTGCGCCATCTTTCTCCACAGCCACCTATAGGCTATGTTTTATACACTTTCAGAGGGAAGGCTACATGGCTTTTTTCTTGTCTTTCAACTTTCTGTCTTGACATCTATAAGAGTACCTATTCATTGGTAACGCACAAATCACAATCAATGTTTTTGCAACTCTTTTCTTTCCATTTTTCCCGCTTTTAAGATTAAGCTCAATTTTTAAAAAATCTTTCTTGTAACCCTTACATTGCATACTTGATGATTGACTTTCACTTACCTATCAGCCCCAGCACATGACAACATCTTGTTAATTCGGATGACATGGAAGGGATGTAGCCGCATTCGAATGTGGAACTGATCCTTACCACAGTTCTTAACCATGTACTATTAAACCAAACAAATGCATTAGTAGATATTATATACCATAAGCATAATATCTCAGTGATAACTTTTCAAATATAGGCCTAGCCCTAGGCTACTGACTACCTAGCTAATACATAATAATAGAGCATAATGCATTCTGGTAGCAATAAAATGGACAGGCCTAATGAACAGTCAATGGTTGAACATTTTGAACAAAAATGGCAAACACATTTTTACAAAAACAATATTTTTACATAGCCTAACCTATAAACCATGTACTCAGAAAGGGCAAAGTCTACCGAGCATAGTTTTGAGATAAATGTTAAGTCCGATTCACACAAAGTTATAAGGTATTGCAATAGCAATAAGAATAGGGTATAAGAAAGTGGTATAAGGTATAAGCTTCAGACGCCAAAGACTTTCCTGAAAAGATATTACATTGTTGTGTAGACTTTTTTGACTTGCTCTGGCGGCAGTTTAAGTAACTACAGCTGGCTGTCAATCAGCTGACTTCCCGCAGCTGTTATTAACGTTTTAAACCGGCATCGAATCTATTGACAATAAGTAAAAACAATAGTTAAAAATAATAAGAAAAACAATAATTATTATTATTCATTATTGTTGTGTTGTTAAATCATAAATGACGCCGATGGGAGAAGATATTTTGCACGTAGTCACCGGATGCAAGGTCTATTTGATGTGAACCGGATGTATACGGTGAGTTTTTGTTTTGACTAATAATTTACTATGAAAGCATCTGTTACATTGATTCAAGTTGCTAGCATCCCATTGGCGTGTTATAAGTGAGGTTTCAACGCATGATTGGTCCGTCATAAGAAAGTTGAAATATCTGAACTCTCTTATACCAGTCTTATACCAATTGCTATTGCTATTTCAATGACACATTTGTGTGAACCCTTGTACGTAATCCCTATAGCCCAACATGGCTTGTGACTATACCTAGGCCTAGCCTATACCTTATGACATTCTTATAACTTTGTGTGAATCGGGCTTAAAGAACAACTGTAGCAGACTTGCAACCTTTCTACAATAGGCCTACACTGAAACTTTATCAAATTTGTACTACCTAGCTGGACTTACATCCTTTCTGCACCACTATATTTAAAGATACCTATAAATGGGAAATAAGAACACATTTTTCTCAAAATGTTACCTAGCTTTTTCTGAATTACAGGATTCACTAGGGCAGTCTTAACTTGGCCTACCTACATTATTTATGTTTGTCAGCTGACTTGATTCCACAGCTATTGAATGGTGGAAACAAGTTAGCAGACTTAAATATTTGGTTGTCATTAGACTGGCACAACAACACAATGTCTATAGCTGTAGGCAATATGTCAGGCCTATTCAAAGGAGAACTCCCTAGGCAAAAACAACTAGCCTAGGCATAATCCCCACAAAATGGAACACAAATAAGTAGGGAATAATACTGAAAAAAACAAATAGCAATTAAAATACAATAACAAGTATTAGGCTAGGTAGGTTAATTGCTTTTGGAGTAATTACTGACCTAGGCTAGGCCTAGGATGACTAGCAGTCTAATTTGTTTACCAATGTTCTTACCTTGTTAGCACAAATTCTGCCTGCTTCAAGAGCTTCAGATGACAGCTGTTCATATTCATCAGAAACAAGATGCACACACAGGGGGAAGTCTTCGACGCGGGCCTTTTTCCTGCCGAGATCGAAAATACGGATCTTTGCATCGGGAACACCTCGGCAAAAGCGAGACTTGGGATACGGTTTGTTTTTGCAGTAGCGATAACTGGAAATTTAAAGAGTAAATTAACAAGTGGTGCAAGGAAGGTATGTAATATATGATGATAGGCCTATAGGCTCGGCTAATGATATGAACCAGCTAGGCCTATGATAATGATGTTTGGAAGGAGATAGGCCCTAGGTCTAGACTAGGCCTAGGCCCTAGGCCTAGGCCTACTGTGCAGGTTGGCTAGGCCTAGGCCTAGGCTAGCTAGCCTCTAGATTTAATAACAGGGCTAGCAAATTTGTGTAAATTAGCAAATTAACTTGCTAACTAAAGCCTAGACAAATTTTTTTAAGTAACTTGCGAAACACTGGCCTCTACAGAACTGACATCTGTTCTAGGGCCTAGCCTAGGCCCTAGGAGAGGCGGACCTAGATGCCTTGGCCTACGATTCTACGCTACATGCTAGGCCTAGCCGGCCCTAGGCTTAGCCTAGGCCTATGCCGTACAAAATTGTATCCCTACATCAAAGTGATAATTGAACGAGTTAGGTGTGATTGTATCGTTCGAATTCCAAATTTAACAAATACTAGAAACATCATGCGGTATCGAAAGACACTTACCATCTCGCTGGCCTCCGACCCATCTTTACCTATCAAAAGAACAAAAGTTGTTAACAATCACGGAAAAATAATTACATCCGCACCTTTATGAGAATTCAGCTAATAACAGAAAAACACTAGATTTAATTTTAAGATAATCACCAAGCCGATGTTAACGGAATTAAAACACGATAAAAATATCTTACCTCGTAATTCCTCTCTACACGTTTGGTGAAGATCGACGACGTGACGTCATGAATGAGTTGCACGACTTGCACACGAGTTCACACCGCCTTCCAAATGTCGAAAGCAAGCAAGGTGACAGGAAGCGGGAATACAAACACAACAAGACTACTTCCGTCACACGTAGTGACCAATCACAGCGTCTCTTTCCACGCGACCCTGTAATCTGTCCCCCGGTAAACTGACCCAGCGATAAACTGCGCCAATGTAAACTGCGCCAATTGTCCAGCTGCCTGACATCCCACGAAGTCCAAGGTTAGGGGGTCTGGTTGAAATTGGTACAGTTTACAATGGCGCAGTTTACCGCTGGGTCACTTTACTGGGGGACAGATTACACTGACCCCTTTCCACGAGTTAGATTTGCGCGAAGCGCTGTTTAAAAAGTGCAGCTATTTTTAGGGCCGGTGTTACAATCATCTAATAAGAAAGTTATTTGTAGCAATTAAGCTATTTGGAGGATTTCAAGGATTTTGATTGGTCGTCGTCATGGAGAAAACAAGCCATTCTACGAATAAGTAGTTATTAGGAGTTGGGTTGGGACATTGTAAGACTGTTCAAGGACAAAACACATCACATAAAGTAGAATGTTGTTGTTTTTTATTATCTATGTATATTTTTGTGCTTTTTTGTCCTTGAATTCAAGGAACATTGAACGGAACATTGAACCGTCTAATGTATAAGGGTGGTGGTTGTTGAGGTTGTGTGATGGGGGGGGGGGGGGGCACTTTCTCTTATGAGATTTTATTCAAGGTGCGATATCTTTGTCGTGTAACGTGTGGTGTCGTGTCAAGTCGAGTGCATTTCTCTGAGGACAATACATTTTTTATTCAGGGGGGGGGGGGGCATGTCAAATGTTGACATCGTTTTTGCTCCCACTTCATGCTTTACCGACTTTCTTCAAATTTTGCATACGAGTCCATTGCCCATGACAATACTGATTTTTAAAAGAATGCTCCTAGAGAATGCATTTGAATAAAGTCATGTAACTAATTTTTTTTTTTATTTTATTATAGTTATTTTTCAATGCAGTTACAATAATGAATCCATAAAGTACATGATTTTACGTGATTTTACCTTCCTTCCTACAGTCCTGAGCAAAGATATTATAATATTCCCTCTAGTCCTGAGTGTGTATTTCTGTTTTATTTCAATTTAATATTTAATTTTGTTTTTATTACATTACTTAATATAAATATAAATTAACACAACAATTTAAACTTTTCCAATTAATAATGTATATTTAAATTTTGGTAATAATATATCTTAATGTATAATAATATAACAGGTAAAGTTAATCAATGCTATTATAATTACTGAATAAAGATGTGTATGTAATTTCACCGAATGATTAGTGATTACCTTAAGCGTAGCCCGTAATATAACTTTATTATAATATTTATAAGTAAATATAATACTGATATCTGTGTATTGATTTGAAAATATATTACATCTTGACCCCGTTTCCAACAATTCGGCTGTCTGTATAAACTGGTATTCAATGTTTAGTTGAAGTTTTCATCCACCACCTTCATTTCAATACTGAATTCAAATTGTTGAACGGAAAGTATAACTGTGTATAACGGGTTTATTGTAAAATAATTTACCTGTTCATGGACCAAAGATTATTACCACCTTTTTTAGTTTACTTATTTTCCAATTTATAAAATAGCTTAACCGTTTTTGTAAGCAAAATTTTACCTCATAGCCCAAAAGCCAAATAATGTAGCCGCAAATATTATTACCGTTACAAAATCATAATTTGCATAGCCAAGAAATACCAACTTTAGTTTTCTTGTCTGGGATAACCGGTGTTTGAATTAGGCGCCAATTCAATCAAAATCCCAACCGTTGTCTGTACAGTTTGTTATGTATACAACAACTCAAAGTTCAAGTAGGCTGTGGTAAGCCTACACGTTGTGATTAATTTTCTCGTTTTTCAATTACAAAATTCTTAATTCTATCATTTCACATAAGTGACATACTCTTGACACTTGCCAGTGGTTTTAGTATTACTGTCTTTCTTCTGCAAGCTCTTTTTGACATTTGCCAAAGGGGTGGAGTGGGTGGAGCTCGTCCTTGACTAGGTCAGGCCTAGGCCAAGGCCTGCTGTCATAATGCGAGTAGGCCTGAGGCTAGAAGCTTAACCTTGATAGAGCCTCCAGGTTTTAACTTGACATAAAATAGACGTGCTTGTCTTTTAAATAACAATTGGCGTAGGTAGGATGCGCCATCAGGAAGTAACTTGAGAGCAAGGCATACAGGTAAGTGCGATCTCTAAGGTAGGGCCTAGGCCAGGCCTAGGGCCCTAGACCTAGGTTAGGTCTAGGCCCCTAGGTAGGCGTATTTCCTCTGTAAGTAGGCCTAGGACTAGCCTACGTAGGTCCTTACATCTGTATACTGAGATATAGGTCCTAGGCGTAGCCTAGCCTAGGCCCCTAGGCCTAATCAGAGGCTTATCCATGACCTGGGCCTAGGCCTAGGCCTAGGCCGTAAGTCATCAATCTGGTAGGTATACCTAGGCCTAGGCCTCTAACCTATGCATAGGTTGCGGGCCTACCTTTTAGAGCACCATTCTCTTTCTGACTTGACAGGATACCTTAAAGTGGATTGACGGTGATAGACTAGGCTTAGGCCCTAGGCTAAATCCCAATAATGTAAATCAATCTAGGATGTAGGCCTAGGCCTAGGGCCTGCCTATAGGGTATCTCATTCTCATCAAATACTGTTAAGCAGAAACATGGAAAGTAAATAGAATCGTGCTTTCACAGCCTTCTAACTTTGAAACTCCTGGCTGTCAGTAACTCCTTGACACGGGGTTCGCTGCCTAAATCGTTTCAACAGTGTTAATATCGGACAGTGTCCAGTATTATCACAGCATGATACAGTATTTGATAGGTATCAATGTATCATATAGAATAATTCATTGTTGACGTTGCACATCCGTAATTAAAATTGTTAGCCTAGTAACTTGTCCACACGTTTTTACCCATTGTCCGCTCAGGCAGTGAGGATGATGGCTGCAGTGGTCCCAGGCACAACAACATCCACGTGTAGGGCAGAAGAACGTCAGCGCCTCTTGTCAGAATTGTTGGCAGCTGTGAAACAGTGTCAGATACGGTTTGGTGGTCGTGCCGAGTTGGCACCTGAATCGGACGTACGTGTCTTGGTTCTATGCAATCGACTCGAGGCTGCACTGAGTCACGGACTTCGACTAAAGCCCCTCTTAAAAAGCAGCTCTACAATCAGGTGGGTCTTTTCTTCATTTCCCTTTAAGCTTAAGTAGTTCCGGCCTAAATAAGTGAAAGTTGGGTAGACCATAGGCTTAAGAATAGTAGATAGACTCCAAAAATGTTGCATAAAACTAATAGGCTAGATCGTTTTTCTAGAAAGAAGTGATTTCAATTTCAGGATCATCCCTCTTAGGTCTACCGGTACATGATTTTGCCATTTTCTTATTAGATTATACATTTCTGACTTCGATTTTGATTAATCACAAACATAAAAAAACAAATCATTTTTATAATCAGAAGCACGTGAGTGAGCTGATCAAAGAAGGCACTGAATTACTAATTACAAAAATTTGCAAGAAAACGTATTATTTATTATTGTGTTTAATTTTTCTAAATTTAAAATTTGTTACATTTTTTAAGTGTGTCTTTTACTGTATAATAATAATAAACTTAAGAACTGATGACTCCTGGGCTGGTTCGTCGTAGATATCGGTGATGAGTTTCTATTATGTAGGCCTATAGGCCTATGGGTGGCGAATTATTTTGTATTACCATAGGTAATGCTATTAATTTTCACTTGAAAACATATACTGTAGGCCTATGCCACAATCATTACTAATTTAAAGAAAATAATAAATAATTGGTTTAATTCAGAAAAACAGGACATTTTGCCATCCCGTCAACTGTTTTCGGGACACACCACAAAAAAAAACTGAACGATCCCGTTAAAACTGGGACGTCTGGTCACCCTATGCTAGTAGCTCGACTTGCACTGCAGGCATAAATGGTTAAATTACTAATTCATTGTAATTCAAAATTTATTTGATCTGCAGTGAACGTAGGCCTAAGGCAATAGTTACGTTACGGTACTGTAGATTGCTGTAACTTACCAGAATACAATGTGTATGTAGGCCTACATTAATCAATGATGAATGAAGTGTAAACATTGGATTGTAAAACAATGCTAGACCGCCTTGAGAGAAATTCGTAATACCGTAATATGATAAGGACTACTCCAAGTATACCTGCTGGCACATAAAATAAAATATTGTTCATGGGCACCTATCTCGTTGAAACTTGTCCATACCTAACGAATTGAACTCTGATTCCCCATGTCTTGTTGTATTTTTCAGACAAGTAACAGAAATCGTGTCGAGTAGTTTACATCTGAGTCGAGGCAACACTCAAGATAATCTGGGTGAGTTTGTGGGATTAAATTTGATTTGTATATGTAAATGTAAATTGTAAATGTAAATTTGTAAATGTAAATGTAAATTTGATTGTTAAATTTGATTTGTGGTATATGCAGGAATTTGTATGGGGGGGATTTCTTCAGTTGACATTTAGGAAAATCAAGTGATCATAGAGGGTCAATTGGGCTTGTTGGAGTTGCTCCCCAGAATTTGTTTCCATTCAAGGTAATTTTGGTAGGTAGCTAAATGTAGTTTTTCTTCATATTACCAATTATTCTTTGTTGATGAAAAAAAAATCACATCAAATAAAAATAAATACATAATAATATGTATCAAAACCACATTTCAAGTTATTGTTTTGTACTGTAGCCTACTGTATCAGAAAACTTCATTGGTTTGTGTTTGCATTGAGTAATTTTATACATTATTTATTTTTTTAGTATTATGATAGATTCCAACAATTGCAATAAAATAAAATTGAAGCTAACAAATTTTAAGGTTTGAAAGTAGCCTAACATTGAAAATACACAAAATACAATTAAATGGGACAAGAAACCAATAAAATAATGGGTATCTTTTTTTTAAATGAGAAAAAATAGCATTTTTGCCAAAAGCAATTTCCCTGGATTTCTAATAATGATGTAGACCTAGGCTAATTGGGACATAATTTTGTATACAATACAATGCCTAATGAATCTTGTGTAGGCCTAGACTTACCTGTACGGTAAATTAATTTATAATTTTAAATTATTCTTCAAATTAGTGTTTTGGCATTTTGTACGAGAACATCTAACACGCCACGAGTTCGAACGCTATTTGGTCCTGAAGCAAGTGTGGACCGACACAGGTCGAGGGAGAGCCTGGCTCCGTTCGTCGTTGAATGAAAGGTCTTTGGAACGATACTTGCATTGCTTTCTTGGCAGTCCAGATCATATTGGAATATTTTACGAGGACTGGGCCTTTCTGGCAGATCAAGAACGCAGTAGTATGCTCACTACCATGGCTGCAGGTTAGTTCTACAGTATTCATATCGTACCATAGAACTTGGTACACTATTGTTTTGTTGAATGGTTTTAGCTTTTAAGTAATTAAGTGACAAATAAATTCATACTTTGTTCTTGTTGAAGTTGACCGAGTGTCTTTATCTACTTCAGAACTAGTTTTGGTAAATTATGACTTGTAGGTATGTAAAATTTACCTAATTGGGTGATTATCTAAAGCAGTTGACAATCCTTGAACCTTGAATAACAATTCATTGCCCTTGAAAGCAACTTGTTCACGTACTTATCACTCAATCGCTCACATTTGCAAATTTCCACTAGGGTACCTAGATTATATTACCAATTCCTATTAGTCCATGTCTGTACTCTGTAGTCCAAATGTCAAGTCAATTAAGAAAACCAAGTTATTTGACTGTCTTTTGTGATCACTGAGAAGGTTATGTCACCTGTATAAAGTTTGTAGTCTTCAGATTTTACCACTTAGCCATGACGGAATATTGATATTGCTGTGCAATATTTAGCCAGTTGTGAAAATAGTTTAGCGTGTGCTTTGCTAAATGATGCAAGCCAATAGTTAATACATAAAGCAATGAGAATCATCATCATTGTGCACAGAGCTGTACAGCCTTCAGTGCACTCTATCTGCAGTGTTCAACTGAGATAAATCGCTTGAGAACTGGCTGTAGTGATATCAAATTTAATTTAATTTTTCAAGTCAATTCACAACAACAACACAACAATTTTTCAGTTTGTTTGAAAAAAGTTGGATGTGTCTGGTTTTCATGCCCATATCATCATTACTATCTCCGCCAGCTCTGCAGGTATCTCAAAAGATTTTTTTTTCTTGGAATTAAGGATGGTCCACACAGATTTTTTAAACATACGATTTAAGGTTTAACGCGTCGTCGTAAAGTTGGATCATAGGAAACACGTACTAGCGTTCACACAACGTTTTAGTTTTAAGACGTTGTTTTCATTGTTGTTTTTAAAACAACGTCTTTAAAACCTTATGTTTTATGTCTTAAAAATCTGTGTGGACCAGCCTTTAGAACCAAATTGTTCGTAGGCCCTTTTGTTGAATTTGTTTTTTAAACAAAACGTGTCTTTAAATCACAGTTTTTCATTACCTTTCCTTATTATTATTCACGGATTTCTAAATAATTGTATGAGCGAGCGATATTACGCCAACTACACACAAGTGATGTTTATATAATAATTAAATGTTCGGTGTAGTTGTCCATGATTGTCATTTAAATGGGCATTTAAATAAAACATCCATTTAAAGTAGCCATTTAAGTATCGGGTGTAGAAGGCATAGGGCCTACATACCCTTCCACTTGGATCAATAAAAAATAAAATACTTTTTTTTTAAACCTTTAAAAAAAATTAAATTTTTGTGTATGTACTGTAATGCCAAAATTTACTTATTTCTTTTCCTTTTCTTTCCTAGGATTAGGATCAATTCTCTTTGCTATCAGCATAGACAACTTGGACTTGAACCAACCTAGTGTGCAGCATGAAGGTCCAGAACCTATTGTCTCTACACTGACTCGATCAGAACCTGTAATTGCTTCAACTACAGCAGGTGATTATTCCGATGTTATTGATCCCCCAACTCTTGCCAAGCAACATGTCAGTGTCAGTAGTACAAATATTAATCTGACCTTCCGGGTATACAGTACACCTTTATAATGTGTATCATTTTTCTCTGAAATTTTTGTCAGTTTGTAGACATTTAATTTGTCATCAGTTGGAACCGCAAACTCATGTTGTGCAAACCACATTTCCCAAATCCAAAACACTTTGGCAATTTGATGCATACAGAATTAATTAGGTAGGCCTAAATGTTTCTCAAATAGGCCTATATCGAAAACATTGATTCATTTTTTCAAACCGACAGAAGTAAATTAAGGGTTGGACAGAACATGTATTTACTCTAACCACTCTCTGCACTCACCATTATAATTTTTGGCTGAGTCTAATGTACAAATCAGCAGGTAACATGTGGGTCATTCCAAATGAAACCATCACAAAATTAATTAATTTGGTAAGTGACCGACTCAGATTTGCATGATTTTTTTTTGTCTTATAGCCAGAGTCAAACGAAGTACAAAAAAGTTTTTCTTTTTTTTTTGGACTTGCGGTTCCCAAAATATGCTACCCCAAAGTTTTGGGTCCGGCGCCCCCCGCGCGCGCACCGCTCACCCTTATAGCTTCTAGAATCGGCTGTAATTGAGCTAGAGAGCTCTGCAAGGACTCATTGCAAAGGTATTGAAATGCTCTAACAGAATATGCTAAAAAAACGTGGTCATACCCCTATACAACCAATGCTACAACCAAAAACATGTGTCATCACTAAGATGCCCAAAAACCAGCTTTCCATATTTTTTAAAAAAATAATTTTTTTTTTACATATAGCTAAAGAGTCATACTACATGCTCTGAAAGTTTTGGACTGGGGTTTCGAGCCATTTGGGAGAAAACATTTTTTTTCTATCATAATGTAATATTTTGACGCAGTATACATGGCTACATGGTGGTTTCTTAATTTTAGTAAATATTTATAATAATCTGTGCCATACCTTGATTCCTGGTAAAGTGTTTACAAATTCTAGACACACTTAGATTTCTACTAATTCAGCAGGCAATGTGGTCACACTCATGATTCCAATACCTGACATGTTCAATCTTGTTCAAGTACTCAGGCTGTGACATACAATATCAAGAGCACTCCTACAGTTATTGCTGGGTGTTAGTCTAGCAGACAGTCTTGAAGGGTGAAGACGTTATGTGTCCTATTGGAAAAAATGTTGGCTTGGAATGCCCAGCTGAACATTTGAAAAATATATCCTTATTCAGTTCCAAGGAACAGTTGCTTTTAAAAAGTCGTTCTAAATGTGAAGATTTAAGTGAAATTTGTGCAAATCATGAAGGGGTTTTCTTGTTGCGGTACGACTGTCACCAGCTCTACTGTTGTGATCCATTTGATGTGCATCCTGAGATTTTAAAAAATAAAGATTTACGTGAAATTACAGTGAAGCAAGTGAAACGTATTCAGATGTTGTGCAGCTTGTACCTGGAAAAAAAACTGTAGTTCTTGCCGAAAACATTTACCTTCTAAACTAACAGATTTACATAATGCAAAAGTTTCGACTCCTAGCAAAGCAAAGCAGAGTGACGAAGAATTTGTGTTTTCTCCAAACAGTGACACGAAAATGTTAAACGAAACTTTAGCGGCAGTTGGAGAATCGCCAATCAATAGCAGGAAAATGAAATGCACTCAAGCTTATCCTAAGCGAAAATACAGGAGTATCAAGGAAAGTGTAAATAAAAAGCTGAAAATGGTTTCAATTCCTAGTACATCTACTAGCCTCGACGATGAATTATTGTCATTGGACGAGAGTTCGGATGTGTCTGAGATGATCGATCGGCTCAAAGAAAAATTCAAAACATGCAAAAAAAGTGAACGAGTTTTGTCCGTCCTTCACTCCTTCCTAAAAGCTGGTCGATTAGGAAAATTGTAAAAGAATTTGGCGCTTTTGGATTTGGATTGGATTTTTACATCCTCATGGACCATCACCATCATTCACCTTCCCCAGCCAAGTGGACGAAGTCATCCTTCCCTATGCCGATGTTCTGTCACTGGCCAACCCAACCACAGAGACCGGCCGCACTTACAAGCTCCGTGACAACGAGAGCGCTCGAGCGTCTTCGTCACTTTTAGCAAAATTACGATAGAAGTGTGAAGAATGGCCATCATATATTATTTTAGAGTAATACATTTTTACATCAGTGTTTTTTGTTGTTGTGATCTATGATAATTAATGTATGACTATTAATGTATGCAGTATCTCTACTCACGCTGAGTGATAAAGACCACTAGTTGGTAGAAAGTAGAAACGTTTCAGCAACTGTCTACTCATCTACTTGTGTCTATGTGCGACCTACCTAACGTTTTAAGGTAAGCTGTCGTCCTTCTGTACCTTTCCCCTCACTAGAACATGTTAATTTGTGTTCCTAGTCCAACTTACCTGTCTACTAATAATCTATGTTTTCATTAGCCATGAAGGATGAAGCCCTATTATGCCTATACTGACTGTATATTAATATATATAGTGAGTTTTCTCCCAAATGGCTGGAAACCCCAGCCCAAAAATTTCAGAGCATGTAGTATGACTCTTTAGCTATATGTAAAAAAAAAAAATTTTTTTTAAAAATACGGAAAGTTGGTTTTTGGGCATCTTAGTGATGGCACATGTTTTTGGTTGTAGCATTGGTTGTATAGGGGTATGTCCACGTTTTTTTGCATATTCTGTTAGAGCATTTCAATACCTTTGCAATGAGTCCTTGCAGAGCTCTGTAGCTCAATTACAGCCAATTCTAGAAGCTATAAGGGTGAGCAGTGCGCGCGCGGGGGGCGCCGGACCCAAAACTTTGGGGTAGCATATTTTGGGAACCGCAAGTCAAAAAAAAAAAAAAAAAAAATTTTGTACTTCGTTTCACTCTGGCTATAAGACAAAAAAAAATCATGCAAATCTGAGTCGGTCACTTACCAAGTCCGTGCTGGTTTCATTTGGAATGACCCATGTGTGAGAAATAAATCTCACCTACCCCTGATTTACAGTACTTATGTCACAAACCGTACCTTAGGGTATGCCCACTTGTTTTAGACAAACCATTGATGGGAATAGCCCTAGTAATTTCTCAATTTATTTCTAGATGTAGCAAAATAATGTCAGTGTCTAGGCCTACACTAAGTACAGTACAGTATGTGCAATGTAGTAGTGGTGAAAATTAGAAGTAACTATTACAGAGTGCTTTCTATTAAAATGTTCTTGGTATAACAATTTGTGGAATGTAGGCCAGTAGCACAACATTTCTAATACAGTGTCAACTGTTGGTGTGCATTTGTTTCTTTTATATTTTGACTTGTTGTGCAGATTCAAGTGCCAAACGAAGGCTGGAACAAAAGCGTCGGAAGAGAATACCTGCCAATATCATCTCGTTTGACGACGATGACCTAACAAATCAATCACCAACTCTTGGAAGCCATATTTCGTCCAGCAGTGCTCCGCCCACTTGCCTTAACTCTCCTTGCAATGAACAAGTCAACTCCGTACGACATAACCCTCGAGAATATCAGCAGCCCTTCACAAGTAACCACCAGCCTAGTCCTAGTGTTGGTGATAGTAATACAAAACGTCCTACAGAACTACAGCTCGCAGATCCCTCCAAACACTCTGATCCTGCTTCAGCGACCAAGGCAGACTCACCTGAATGTGTACCAGTACAAAGAAGAAGAAAAGAATCTAGGTATGGTAATATTTAACAAACTCAGTAACGGTGAAAGCTAACATTTATGCATATTGGGTTACAAAAGAGTGGCAATAGGCTGGGGTAATATAATTGCGTTAAAGAGATAGGATGCCAACAGCTTACCTGAGTAGAGTGGTGGTAAGCCACAATAGAAAAATGTATATAGGGCCTACCTACATAACAAAGTAAAACTTGTAAAAACTTAAATGCCCACATTTGGCTATTATGTCTAAATCTGGTCAACCATTACAACAAATTATTGATATTTTTTTTGTTATTGATAGGGAAAAGATTGATAATCTAGCCTACTGTTCTAACTGGGATCTGACTGTTCTAAATGACTGTGGATCGATGTGCTACAGGACTGGACGAGAGACGTTGACCCCAGTGAATGACATGGGTGTAGGGGAATTGATTCCCGTGGGATTGACCGAAGAGACGCACTCGGAAGAGGACTCTCTTTCAGTGCCGAGCTACTCCGAGGATACGGACTGCGCGGCAGCTGGGTTTCTTGCGACACCGAAACACACAGATGCCAGTGGCATCGAGTACTCTTCATGTGATGTCATCACCAAAGGATCCATCAACCATTTTACTCACATCAATGGTAAGAAAGTACCTATTCCCGTGATAGACGGTTGAGAAAATCAGCCGATTTGTCTCGTGCACCTTTATTGCGAGCCCCAATAAACGACAGGTCAAAACAAATTGACAGCATACAGGCATTGTCCATCATATAGAAATGTCACAAATCAACAATCGAGTTCTACTTTGAAAAGTGTTTTTGTTGGAGAGTGCTAATTATTTTTGCTCCAAAGTTCAAATAATTGGATGTATTTCCAGCTTGTGAAGCTGGCTCAGCCGTGTATCAAGCTGCCGGCAATTGGCATGTTAACATGTCCACATCTACTTGTTGTAACGTTGTTGTGTGAAACAACTCTGCCAAGTTTATCAACCATTTATTAAGTGCATTAGGTCTACTACACTGGCTTACATAAACTTAGTTGACTCATCATCATCATCATCATCACCGTCATCGTCATCATCATCGTCATCATCATCACCGTCATCGTCATCATCATCGTCATCATCATTATTGTCATCAACATCATCATCATCATCATCATCATCATCATCATCATCATCGTTAGCCATTATCATTACCCATAGTATTACCCATCCCCACAGTCCAGGACAAACAACAAACCTTATCGGGGCAGTGTGGTCCAAATTATAGCCTCCAGATGATAAGCTCAAAGGTTAGATATTGCATCTAGATCTCATTCAACTACCCTTCCTCTCCAACCCTCTTGCCTTCCACCTTCGTGTATCTTTGTCGTCCTCTTTCTTACCTACATTTCCTGCCAATGATTATCCCACTAGCAAAAGGAGTATTGTGATGGAGGTATGTTTAAAAAAGGTTGTAACAGTTAAAGGCAGAAGGTTAGTCTCGCTGTAAAAACCGAGCAAAATTAACAATTTTTAAGTTATATTTTGAGAACACTACACAAAAAAGAAAAAGTGACAAATGAGGAATTTTTAAGAACTAAAAACTGGATTAGTAACAAAACTTAAAATATTGCAATCATTACGGTTGTAGTCATTAGGGAAGCCAATTAACATTCTCAGAAAAGAACTTCAAAACATTGATGTGACGCGGTTTTTACTGTGAGACTAGGCCTAACTTTTGCCGTTAATGTAAGTAAATAAAACATAATGAAATTGCTCTGAAAGGTGACGTGCGTGAAGCTGTGTTGACGTTACTGGCTCGCAAGGAGGAATTGCAAGCCGAGACCCGTTCTCTGAGTCGCCTGCTGGATCAGGCCTCCGAGGACACGACGGAGCTGAGAACCGAGCTGGATCAGACCGTCCGTCAACACAGGGAGCGAGTTGATCGGCTCGAAGCTCGGATACAAGCGCTACTCAGGTAGGGTTCACAACCATTACTGAAGCTTGCAAGTTGTTTTATGCTGCCCACTAAAACAATGTCCTAAGTCTAACAATCAAAATCACGTATCAATTTACGTTTTTTGGTCGTGTATTGGATTTTGTATCACAACTTGAGCATACCGCCTCCCAGGGTTTTACTTTATTTTTGCCTTCAACTTATGAATATATAGATACTAGTGAGAACATTGGTCAACCGAAAACCAGATAATGAAAGTTTAGGAAAAGATGTAGGTTACATCCGTAATAAGTTCTTAGTCTACAAACCTTTTCATCCAAATACAAATGTGAGTAGTGAGTTTTGTACTGACAAAAGTATGGCACATGGATATGAGGGAACTAAGGGGTTGATAATTGATATAGTAAATATTAAATAATGATTTATTTAAGTCAAAAGTTTTCTCTGTTAACATTTGAACATTTTTCATCAGTAGACATGAACGACGGATGGATATGAGTCTATATAGGCCCTAAGCCTACTGGCTATATAATATGTAAGATATATAGGCCCTACTACTTAAAATTATTATTAATTTGGTGATAATTTTTTTTTTTAAATATCCATATGAAGATATCACCACTTGGCAAAGCATTGTCCCCACTAGGGTGGCTTTGTGACTGATTCAAAACCAAACAACATTTCAGTAAGTTACAATATCAAGTCATTGAATGCAAAAAATGTGTGTATTTAACTAACCATGGCATGTTTCCCAGGGAAAACGAACTGTTGAAACACCAGTTGCGGAAGTACGTCGGCGCCGTGCAGATGTTGAAGCGCGATGGCACCCAAGCGCACGAAGCGCTGGCACACTTGGAGGCAGCCAACCAGCACACCGTACCTGACTACCATCATGAGGCCCAGGAGTACGAGAAAAAACTAATTCAGGTAGGTAACTCTGACACTGGTTGTTACATGCACACACACCCGTCATAGTGGTTTAACCTAGGCTAGGGGCCTAGCATCGTGTGTTGACGTAGGTCTACGTCTCTATAGTTTATCCCTGCTGTTCTGTTTGTAACTTTGGATATTTTTAGTATTACACAGGTTTTTAACTAAAGTGTAACCAGCTCTATAGGCAATGAAGCTACAGTAATCGTCAAAAACGCTTGGCCCAAACGGGAATCGAACCCGGGTCCTCCGGCTTTACGTAGGCCTACAGACACTAGATTACCATCTGAGAAAATTGGGCTACTGGGACAAACTCTTTATAAATTGCTATTTGTTTTGTGATTACTTACACGTAATGGTCACACAGTAGACTATAATAGATTACTAATAGCAATTTGTATCACACTGAAGACTGATGTTTGTGCCTGTGTTCTGGATATATCCCTGATCAATCTGGTTACTTGTGCAATTAATGTCCGTCACGTGTGTTTAGGTGGCCGAGATGCACGGAGAACTGATGGAGTTCAACGATCGTCTAGTGCGGCTGCTGCAACTGAAGGACGCGTCACTGCATCTGCTACGAGACGAGTTGGTACAACTGCGGGGACCGCTACCCGACGATGCGACCTCTGATGACGACACTGCCAGCGTGGTGAGCGACCCTGCAACTGTCACTAGGTAGAGCTGCTTGTCTTTACTAATAGGGCCTTTACACAAGCTTTACATTGTCGCCGTATTGAACACACAATTTACCATTATATGTTTTGAAGACTGTCGACATGTTGACATTTGCTAGCGATAATTACTACATTTGCTGATAAAACATTGCTACAGTATTGCTAGAAAGTGGAATACAGGTTGCTCATATAAGTGGTCCTAACTAACACTTTATCTCACTGCGGCTCCTGACCTGCTTCAGCGAGCTATGTAGCATTCGAATAGACACAAACTTAAATAGCTCCACGTCCAGGTTACCTGTGCCTTTTCATACAAGGGGGCTAAAGGAGCCCACCATATTACCTTGCTGTCCTGTGTGCCATCCACTGAATAAACTATTAGGCCTATAGAGCCTATATGTGTTAATAAGAGTAAGACTTAACGGTAGTCTCACTCTAAAAAACGCACACAAGTAATGTTTTTTTATAATATTTTGAGGACACTAGGCCTGCGAATTATTTAAAAAGCTAAAATAAAATGAACAATGAATGAAATTTCGTAATAATACACAACTAAATACACAACTAAAAACTGGATTCAAAAAGTTCCAAATATTTGTATCGTAATGGGAAAACGAAATAACCATTGTAATTAAGGTACTAGCATACACTAGACAAAAAAATCTATAATAATGGATGGATTTTCCCCATTTTTCATACCCAAACTTGAAATAAGTCATTATGTTGAAAAAGTAACAAATTTTATAATTTGCATTTTTTTTTCATTGTTGAGATATTATTTCCCACACAACAATGAACACTTGTTTTTTCCATGATAACTCAATAATGGTTTGAGATATCTGCCTATAATTTTTTTTATTGAGTTACTATGGTAATAAGGTGTGTCCTGAACCTCAGTTTAAGTATTTATATGGTAATTTCAATTTATTGCAGTACATTTACCAAACAAACAAAATAATGTTTAATAGTTTTAAAATGTAATGGAAGATAATTATATAATGACTTGGTAATGATATTAAAATTGAGGTTCAGGACAAAGATAATATTAGTACCTTTCAAATAAAAAACAAATTAACATGATAGCTCATTTATAAGTATTGTTTTTCATGGAAATGAACCAGTGAAACGTTGAAAACTTACATTGCGAGTAATTTAATGTTAAAGTTTGAGATCAATTTTGGAAGTGAACACCTCAACTTACATTGATTCCAGGTTAATCAAAGACCCCAGGTCCATATGTGGTGGCACCTATTGGCACTATTATGAACTACATCCACCTTTTACCCGCCTAATTCAAAATCACAGACAGAAGCGGGCAAGCTTGTATACCAAATAACTGAAAGTATCTCGAAATTCAGACAGCATTTTTGTCTTTTCTGCTACGCATGAGACGGTTTCATAATTAATTGACGAGTAAATACTTACCCTACGAAAATAGACATTATATCATTCTAATCAAGAAGGATCCCCCTATTTTTTGACATTAAAACCGAAATCACATAAAAATGTGTATTTTTAGTCTGTCTAGTGTATGCATATACCTTAATTAAAATATTTGAAACTTTTTTGATCGAGTTTTTAGTTCTTTTCTTACGAAAGAAACCACATCATATTCTTTCATCACTTCTTTAATAGACTTATTTAATGCCTTATTTAATTGTGTATCGTTCTCAAGATATTACTAAACACGTTAATTTGTCGCGATTTTAATATCGCGGCTACTATTTGCCGTTACGTGTAGAGTTGTCTGCCGTGTACACACACACACACACACACACACACACGTACGTACTTACTGAATGTGTATGTCACAGCCCTCCAGCACGAACGCTCATCAACATCTGGATACCGTCGGCATTCCTGACAGGCGGACAGGCTGATGTCCACCACGTCTATCAAGTGTTCGTGAGGATTAGAGACGACGAGTGGAACATATATCGGAGATACTCGCAGTTCTACAATCTTCACAAGGAGCTCAGAAAGAAGGATACTTCTGTTGCTACACTAGATTTTCCACCAAAGAAAACACTTGGCAATAAGGTATTGTTATTATGATTAAATTGTATTTTACCAAATGTGTTACGTATTCCATTGGATGTGTAAATAATCCCAAAATTTGGTACACACCCATGTTAACATGTTATACAGATAGGCCTAGTAAAGAATTTCCATGTGAATGCCTTATTTAACGTTGCTCCTTCTCAGTTCCAACTTAGGCAAAACCAGTGTTACAGTTATATGGCATAATTATTAATATTATTATTATTATTATCAACTGGGATGGGCAAAACTATTGATTTTATTTTTATCAATCGATATTTGGTATTGGAAAATATTTTTATTATATTTTTATTTTGATATCAAATATATTGATAAATAACTAGCCTAATTAGTGATGACATCGAGTTGTAAATTTAATTTTGGAATCATCCTGGAGTCATGGGAAGAGCAGGGAGAAGAGGAGGAGTAGAAAGAATCTATGTTTGACTGTTGGCCTGTAACACAGACACTAGGGATGTCAATACCCGGAAATATTTGTACTCGTGTACCCTCGCGCCGTACCCGGACTACCCGGGTAGTAAATAATACTAAATACGTGTTTTATCGTCATGGGTGTCAAATGATTCGCAAAGTTGTGGAGAGAGACATTATTGTTGAACGGTATCAGGTTGCATTGTCTTCGATGAAAACGATCGCGCAAGTATTCAACCATGGATTTATATTGGTACCTAAGATACAACTCCATGATTCAACAAAGCTTCAAAGCTTGCGTCTCTGCTACAGTAGGCGGTGGTCGGCCGCGTCAAAGCGATGACGTCATAGTCCGAGCTCGAACACGAGAACATGCGGCGGGTGCGCTCCCTCGGACTCGCAACCGTTCCGCAGCATTCTTCCATAGGCCTACAGAAGATGATACTAATTGGGCTTTACGTCTCATTTTTTTGCGACGGTAACTAATCATGATGAAGGGGGGGGGGGGGAGGTGGGTGTCAAGTTAAATGCCGGCAAATTAAAAAGCGCGGCTCGTACGCTCGCACAAAGATGCCAGTAGGAAAATATCGCAATGTTAAATTGATTTAGTTTTGAACAGAGGAAGGGAACGGGTAAAGAAAAGTTGGAACCGTACCCGTGTGTACCAGGCGGGTAACGGGTACCCGCAGACATCCCTAACAGACATCGTGCTCCGACTCTGCCACCATCCCCCATCTTAGCTATACCCGTCGATTGTCATGTGTTTTAGTTACTCCACGACCAATACTGATACTACTTGAATAACGCGACAGTAAACAAGAATAGTGCATATTTGTGAAATGTATACACAGTGTGTATACCTGTATACCTTGTTCCAACACTGTCAGGTAAAATAATATAAAATAATAAAATAAAAAGAAATTGTATAAAATAATGAAATATTTAAAAGTGTATTGCTTTGCTTGTAGGATGCCGGCTTTGTAGAGGAAAGGCGACGCAGGTTACAACATTACCTGCGCTGCATGGTTAACCAGCTTGGTCAAAGTCACGCGGATCTTGCCACAGCTCCGGACAAGGAACTTTTGGTCTCCATGGTGCCATTCTTTGGGTAAGTTAAAACACTGTTGTTCAAAGGCATTGTTAGTTATTTTAGTCTAAATATTTAAAATAATACTGCGTCTTTTATGAAGCAACTTTATAGGGTTCATCAACCAAACTCCAGAACTCAAAGTATGAAGTAGATACTAACGGTATAATTCGATATGAAGTTAGTTAGGAAATGCTAAAGCATATACTGTACCTATGTGGACTATACTAAATTTCTCGGTTTTTTGCATGACTGTGTTGATAATTTATCTTTTTCTATCTAGATTATTAGTACTCATGGTGATATTTTAAATCTCTTTTGCAGTGAAATTAGCAATGTGGAGGATAAAAGCCGTCGAAAACGAGCTAGCTCTCGGAACCCCTTCTCACGTCTCTCTCGTAACGTGGATACAAACCAGGCCTCTCAACATTCCCCCCAGTACACGGGGCTTTAATGCAGATACAGGTTAGGCTGTCAATTGCTCATATTATCTCTATCAGTAGACTTTATAAGAGCTTACCACTCAAAACAACACTAGAACATTGTGATTCATTTCCTTTGTTTGATACCAATGACCAGATTAAACCTTGTCTATAGATCCTAAGAAACAAAGTGTTACTGATATTCATTAATTGTTAAGTACTGGGTATGTGTTTATCAATTTCGTACTGCTCAAAGTTATGCTTATATTATAAAACAAAAACATACTCTCTTCCATATGTCTAATGGTAATGGTGGATCTCACCTAATGTTCAAGTTTCCTAAGGTACCTAATAATAATAGTGCAATCTTTGATAGCCTTTGTTAAAAGCAATTCATCAACTATCAAACCATCATAAACCCTGAAATACTGAATAATAACTCATTGTGTCAGACAATTACCTAGTCATAGAGGTAGACCTAGCATAGCTGCTAAGCAACATGGGCTGTGTTTCTTACATTCTTATAATATTTTAGTTGTTATTGGGGTACTGCTTTCGAGATTAATTATGTATTAGATTGTTATATAGTAATTTGGCAACATGGGCTTATTTTCTAGACGTGTCTTGTAGTTGTTTATACACAGGTTACTTAAAAAATAGACCTGAAAAAGCTGTGGATGAAACTTAGAGTCTTAAACATTTAAAACTTAAAATGTTTATGATATTTAGTTTTGTGGTTTGCTCTTTTAAGGCCTACGTGATACATACAATACAATTAACATTACATATAATATAAATATTTAATAGTGAAATGGTGCAAACTGCAAACCCAAGTGCATAAATAAATTCATATATGCTTATTACCATATTTACTCAATTGCAGGTTGCTCATCAAATTGAAAATTGAAAGGTTTTGAAACATTTACTAATGTTTATGCCTATACATAGTTTAAATAAAAACTGATGAGTCTCTATCAGAATGATTTTCTGAGTGGTACTGAGTTGTAGGCCTACTCTTAAAGTTCCCAATTTACTTATTTATAATCATTAATGCTATAGTATGTGATTGATTATTTTTATGTGACTTAAACTTTGTCATTCACACAAATAACACGGCATTAACAATCATAGCCCAGACCGACATTAGTGTTACCTACAATCGAGTAAATACGGTACTTTAGTGTGATTATAATTTACGCCAGTATACTCTTATTATTATTACAAACTGATATTCTTTATAAATGTACATAATATATTACTTTAAGAATTAAAAGATTTATATTGTCCATTATTATTGTATTACTAAATGCATATTGTTTTATAAAAATAAAATTGTATCCCTAATGAAAATGTATCATGTAATAAATTACAGTAAGAATCTGTTATTCATTCTTAACTTTGTTTCAAGTTACCCCTCATATCGTATAATCTGAATCTTATATTAGATACCATTTGCTATACTATGTGTGGTGACTACAGATAGCTAGTAATTGTGAACCATAATGTACTTGATCATGTGGATGACTTTGGGTATCCAAAAACCAGTTCCAAACCAGTTTCATTTATAGCAAAATAGTTTAGAATTTTCAAACCAGCTAAATTTGAATGCATTGTTTTATTATAAAAGTTCATATTATCAACATCATCTGTGCATATCCACAGGATGATTGAATTAAATTAGAAAGCTATAATTTCAATAACAAAATTGTTTAACTTTGCATGCTAGCGGTAGATTCACCTGGTTACAATGTAGTTTTAGTTGTTTTTGTTGCGATTTAATTCCGCTTTCGGTTTCGTTTTTGTTTACGTAATTTATAGTGTACGTACCAATATTACAGTGGTCAGTGAGCTGGCTGGCGTCTGTGAACAACTGACCGATAGTGCATGGGTAATTATTTTTCAGTCCCGCACTCCCCCCCCCCCCCCCCCCCCCCCCCCCCCCTCTATCAAATAAAGACTTTCTATCTATCTCTTGCTTGTGGGATTTTTATTTAACCAATATTTTTATTTTTTTATTTTGCTTAGTAGTCGTAACAAGGTAAACACTGTTACAGTACTTGTTAAGTGTTTGCTTTGTGCTTTAGGTCGGATTCTTTTTTATGGTCCATTATGGTACATGTGCATGTCATTCCTTTATATCGTAATTATTTGTGGCAAGGGAAATTGGGACAAATGTTTTATAACTAAAGACAAAGTAAGAAATATTTATTTGTGTGTGGGAAATAAGGAGATATGTAAGGAGGTAAAACAAAAATGTGCTGCTTTAGAATCTGTATATTTTTGTACATAAAATATTCACAGCTTTTTTTTATGTCAATCATGGAATATGGTGCTCTTTTTCAGTAGCAATTTTGTTTATTATATTAAGGTGAATTTGTTGTTTAGAATGTTCATCACTGCCATTTCTCAGTTTTACTGAAGTAACGTTTCTTACATTCTCCAATAGGCCTATTGATGTAACCAGAACTTGGTCTCCAAGTGCAGTATTTACATTTTTACACTACCTTCTTTTTTAAATGTATCCTGAGATTTATTCTCTATCTGCTATCAAGTGTCTACAATCTTTATCCATATACTCCCTATTTATATTTTCATTTTTAATCTTCATACATGGCTCCTCAACTGGTTTTGATAGCTTCCTCTAACAACATACACCTTTATACATGACACTGGCAACTCAATCTTTGGCTTGGTACCTCCCCTTTCAATTGATTTTAATTGGATTATAATATGCAAATGGTTATGCAGCTTTATTAACTTGAACAACATTGAGTGGTTTTCTTCAAAAGAAAATGCAATAATTGTTCTAATTTTATAGCTGCCTCGGTTTAATACATGTTATGGTATATCTTGGAAAAGTCTTGCAGCTGTTTCAAATTTTTGGTCACAGATTTATCAGTGTAATGGTGAAATAAACTGCTTGTTTGTTGCCACTATACTATAAGCAACATTGGCTAATCAATATGTCAATAATATGTGAGATCTGTCATGATATTGATGTTAGCATAGCTTATAAAAATCAAATTCTATTAAAACGTTACGTGTGATATATATAATTAATAATTATGACTATTTTAAAATGGTGCTAACGTCTCATATTTGTGCAATGAGGCTAATCAAGATGAGCTGATGACTCATGAATATAATGATGAGATTTAACACAGAGGTCAGTGGAGTATTTTAGGTCATCAATCACAATTGGCAAAATTACCATACCCGATATCGAAAACGTAATTAAGGTAATGTAGTTTGCTAGCAAACTTGCCATTGATACTTTAGAAAACCTCACAATTAGCCTCCTTCTACTAAAAACAGGAGGTTTAGTAGTTCGTAATATAATATTGCCACACGCTTGCGACATTCAATAATTGGATTCGCATACAAATACATTCCTATACAGGAATTTGGATGAGTAGAATCCATGTTTTACGAGTTTTCACTGAATGGAATGCTTTAAAAGTCTGTCTTGCCTAATTGATAAAGCCAAAAACTGAAACACTGCTCGATCAATCGACAATATCGTTGCGTGCAAAACTTAGTGATCACTTCCTAACGATGTCCGTGTTTGAAGCATCACCGAGTTCTTTTCTGCGTTTTTCTCGGAATCTTGGTTTTTGGTGCCATTCTCGGTGGGTTTGTCTTTGCTGGGGTCATCCCATGCTTGGCGAACACCCGACCCGAAGATTGTGTATATTGTTGAGCAAATGATGTAGACCCCTGACGAAATCATGAACACTTTCCTCCAAGCTGCTTGAGTTGGCTAGAAAAAGAATAATGTTTTAATTTCTGCTCATAAACAGTGCATTAAACATAGGCGTGCAAACAATGGTATGAACTGCTAGCGGTGTACTCATCCCATGGGATGGATAGATACTAGATAGTGTAATTAGAGCTAGCAGTAAGCATAAGTTCACTCACTTTAAGGTAGAGATGGGTAGAGTCGGCGGAGTACATCGATTACATCGATACTTTATGAGCCGATATATCAAATCAAAGTTTGAATTGAATTGAAGTTTGAAGTCCCCCCCCCCCCCCCCCCCCACCAAGTCAAACCATTTAATCGACCGATCATAATTATTCACACTCAATTCATCATATTATTATTATACATCCTAACTTTAATTCTCAGTCCTCAATCCAATTACAATGACTGTGTAAAAAAAATCGATACCTATATATTTTGTTGATTTTGTCGATCGATACACATGAGCTCGATATTTCGATAACGATATATCGATCGATACACCAACAAAACGTGCCCATCTCAAATGTAAGGTGGTTTGAATGGTGTAGTAAAACAAAAATGGACAATAGCCTATTGGCTATGTGTATTTAATTCAATATATTGCACCAATTCTGATTTACTTCTCGTGTTACCAGCAATGATACAAAATGTGTAGTGGGGGAGGGGGGGGTGATTGACTTTGGCTACTAACTCGCTGCCAGCCAATCACAGCTCCACTGCTATCTTCTTTAGAAGTAACTTTCATTGTTGATCATTGTTGTTTGCGCAACTATTTAGACGACTAAGAAGCATTGAGACACGGCCTCGTTTACTCACTTGCTTCTCGATGATGTAGCCTGCTGTGATGGGGGCAAGGAGGCCGGCCAAGTTAGCCAGACAGTTGGTGAAGCTCATCAGAATGCCAGCAAAGCGAGGTGAGATATCCAGATGGTTGACCTTGAAACCTGAGTATATGCCACCGTTGAGCCCGACGCCTATCGTCAACAGTGCCACTGTCAGCGCAGGGTCGCAACCGGTGTAGGAAGCTGCGATGAGAGCCACTGCTGGGCCGTATTCCCCTGAGAACAGTTTACAATGACACCTCATTCTAAACACATCCAAATAAAAGAGCAACTTGTCAGGAATTCCAAAGGATACCTCAATGCTGTGGTGAATCATGGATTGGGAGTTGGGGTCCAAACTACCTCAAAGTAATTGGCAAGCAAGCCTATGTGTCTTCCAATGACGATATGACAATATGTACGTCATAATGACTGCCATGTGACGCCACTTGAAACCTTCATAATTGTTTCTTCGTTAAAAATTCAAACTAACATCAAATTTGTAATATGGATCCTGTTAAAATTGCTTCACGGAAGCGGTAGAGATGTGCTTTGCATGTGTAGCACCAAGCTAACATCTGAACTCAAACCTGGCAGCAGGTTGTTAATTGTAGTTGATTCGTTTTGATGTAAATTGTAAAATGTCTCTTAATGCGACAGCAAATTATCGAAATTCAGGTCTGGTAACGGAAGAAGTGATCGAGGAAGAGGTTGAAGAGGTGGTTGTGTCAGGCCTGGCTAGCCGGCAACGAAGACATCAGCCCAAGAAATGGAGTACCTCACTACTTCCCCCTACCCGATAATTAATGTTGGAAACGGGGTCAAGATATATGTACACATAGCCTACTAACCAATGCCATTGAGGATCTTTCTCGTTGTAGTGTGGTCAAAACGCTTGCTTGAGATCATCCAATCGGCTATGTGACTTGCAACAATAGAGAAGAGCCACATTGCCAGGTACGGTAACGAGGAGAGAAATCCGTTGGCTTTGATGTCGAAATGAAGCACCTGCTTCATAAATGTTGGCAACTCTGTCATGAGAGTCTCGTAGCCAAAGTTCTGTCCCATGTGAGCGATTAGTATTGCCCAGAAAGGCATACACGTGGCGATCGATTTCCAGGGGATTGGAGGAGACTGCAAAAGATATCACAAACAGTAGTTGCTAGTACTACCAAGATAGACTTAATGACATATAAAATAATGTTTCAATGAAGTTAGATATATACGATTATTGCTTTTTTTCACATTTTCTCCAATAGGCCTATATATCATATCAAAATACAGAAAATATTTTTACTAGATTGTGTTGAAACCTGGTGTTATGCAAATTTAAAAACTTTTTAAGTGAGCACATGTGGTACCATTTTGAGTGTGTGCTTGTTTAGTGAATACATAGTTACCTTCTTGTACAAAACATAGCACGGAGAATTTGGGTATTAAATTCGATAACAAGAGTGGGTTTTTTAGAAAAGGAAATCCAGCCTCGCATAAGACTTGGTGAGTTAGTGTGAAAATGTTGGAAATTTGTGTTTTGAGAAATGATCACTAAGTAATTTTGCATTAGCTTGTAGTTACCATTAGGGGCTACCCAGCACAAAATCATGAAAATTCACAAAATGAAGATCGTTTCAATCGAACACATTTCAGATTATTTGTTTATCTAGCAAATATTAACAGGTTGCAAGACTTATAAAAAGGCAATACCACTACAGTACAAACATGTCTCATTTCTCCACCTATGAGTCGTGTAGTTATTGACTATGAGACGTACTGTACACTTGGAATTTCAAGTGATGGAACCCATAAAAAGCCAAACTCTATATATATAAGTTGGACTCGTTACTCACTGATATTCCTGCTGTACCCCATAGCGAGTTAAGGATGTACTTCTTCTCATCCGGGGGGATCCTGGGGTCAACGTCGGGACTCTCGCTGACCACGAACAAGAACGCAACAGACCAGATGATGCCCACGATGCCAAACACGTAGAATATAGACGGCCAACCACCACTGAAGCCGTATTCTGCGAGAAGTCCACTCAGCGGCATTGAAATCACCGTTCCAAACTGGGCGCCTATAAAAATATTTACAAGTCAGTTAATACATGTGAAATGGTAACATGACCACAAAATCGTCATACCTCATTTTTTTAATACACATAACTTATATGCCATATAAAAATAAAATACAAGGTGGTAAATTAAGGGAGTTTATGCCATACTTCTTATTAAGGATAACATCGGGTACCCGGGTAACCCGGGTACCAAGCTCCAAATATTACCTGGAGCCGTTTTTCGGGTCCGGGTAATTTTGTAGTTAGTTTCTAGGCTAAATTAGCCGACTTGCATTTGTTACTGTTTGTTCATTGTTGAATATTCTGGCTTATACTTGTTCTATTACTATTTATTTTCCTTAAAATATCATGTTTTATGTACGTGCTTCAGTTGTGTATTGAGCAATGTCTTTTTACTCGACGTGATTACTGCAGGCAAATTCCGAGAGGCTAACCGAGCGGGTGGCATGCATGTCATTCGTCCCTCGTCTTCGCTCCCCGCGCACTTCACAAGGCCTAGCGACGACCTTCAAATCAAGCTTACACATCAAAAAATACGTTTTTAGGATCCGGGTACCCGGGTAATATGAGAGCTGGAACCGGTTCCGAATTTCATTACCCGATGTCATCCCTACTTCTTATACCTAGTATAATGTATCCACTTTATATTAGTTTGTACATTATGATAAGGAAGGTCCATTCGAATAATTTATAACTCGAAGACTTTGGAGTTATAACAGTTTGAGTATGAAAATACTCAACCAAGTCATTGCCCGTTTCTTGAACTCAGGTCATGAGAAGCAACATTGTATTAAGTAGATGTCATATAATCATCATCTTAATTACTAATAATTATGTGACATTTTGTAAGAAATACAACAAAAACATTCAATATAGTGTGTGTATGAAAGTGGCTGGTAAAAACTGTGGAAATACGGTACAGTTAAGTGTTTGCTACACTAGACAGTGAGTTCTTAACCAGTGACGTGTACAGACTACAGACCTGCGTAGACAAAGGCTCCCATCCTGCTTCTCTCGTTGGGAGGAATCCACTTGGCCAGCATGGCGTGTGTACACGGCACGATGGGACCCTGCAAGAGGAAGATTTCATTTCTAGGAGAAAGGTTTAGGTGTGTAGGAAGTTAAAAGTAAATTGAATTAGAAATTGTTTGACTAGATTAAAAAAGAGTAGTGAATTTAAGTAATGCATAGAGAATATACTAAGGATGACATCGGGTATCCGGGTATCCGGGTTACCCGAATCCAAAAATTACCCGAATCCGTTCTAAGGATTCGAATCTTGTTCTGGTACATTTTTAGTTCAATTGTTGTATGCTTCAACAATGCGCCAACAATGGTGATAACAAAATTACTTGTTTCCATTCCATAAAATACTTTCCCGCTCCGTTATGTACCCATAATGGGCTTGATTAAAAATAGACTAAGCCTATTTTATGTGGTGTAATTGCTGCGGGCGAGTTCTGGTATCCCTGTGCTCCCACTGGCTCTCAGCCTACCCCCACCCCTTACCGACCATCATCACTGGCTGACAGAACGCACGCTGGCAGCTTCTGCCACGGGCGGTCAATGGCCTTCAAATAACATGTTGAGCGACGTGATTTTACACTTCTAGTGATTTTACACTTCTAGGATTCGGGTTACCCGAATCCTTGAGGGGCTGGAATCGAATCCAGATTTTACTACCCGATGTCATCCCTAGAATATACAGCTAGTAGGGATGGAAAAAAGCGTTTAAAATCCTAAATATTTAATTAAATGTAAATATGCCCTTCATGGAAAAAATAGTTTTTTTTTTTTATTGAAATGTAAATTTTAAGAAGCGACCTTCAAAGAGGGTATACTGCACACATGCATAGATTGGTGATGACAGTGACAAGCAAAGAAATTTAGTGTCTGCACAGTGGGAACAGGGAAGTGCTTTAGTTTGAGCCGACTTGAGAAATTAGATAAGCTATTATCGATATTCTGACCTTCTGCAAACAAAGAAAATTCGGTGCCACGTTAATTTTTAGTTTTAAAACACAAACCGTTCAAAGTCTTCGGTCACATTTAAATGACACTTGCCTAACAGCTATATCGTACTACTTAGATACACAATTCTGTAGACATAGTTCTACATACAATTGAGATCATTTAAAGAAAACACACATAACGTGATAATAAGTAAGTGCAATCAATATTTTTAGGTGTTTAATGCATACCTCTCCAAGCCCTTGAATGAAGCGCACAAGCATGAGCCAGACGAATCCTGCATTCGCTGCTACCGGAACAAGCAGACCGAAGACAGAGTTGACCAGCATTCCGACGCCCAGAAAGTACTTTGCCCCGTACTTCTTGGACATAATACCGAACGGGATCTGGGTGATGACATAGCCATAGAAGAAGCTGCTTAGGATGTACCCTTGCTTTGTAGTGCTCCACTCGAATGAGCCTTCGTTCGCTGATGGAATCGACTGAAAATACAAACAACAATAATTGTGATAATCACTTCTCCCACCATTCCTGGACATACAATGGGAATCGATAGAGGTGGCTTATTGACAATATGCAGGATTCTAATTCAGGGTGTCGCTGGTTCGAATCCAGCCACCAGCACTCCTGACTACACAAGGTCATCCAAATCACAGTGCTGTACTCTCCCGAGGGTAGCAAAATTTTGTTCGAGATAGCAACGATCTTATTTCACTAACTCACTGAGTACTTACTACATATATAATTATTATAGCTTATTATTTCCAGTCTAAAAAGTACATCTAGGCTATACATCTTAAAATTGAAATTGGATCCAATGATTTCTATTGGTAAACTTACGACGAGAGGTAATCCAAAGTATCGAGGTCATCACTGCATTTTTATCATTTATCTTGGTTATAAAGTTACGACAATAACAACTAAAATCCATCAACACGACGATTGTTCAAGAAGTAAAAAATATGAATTGGTGTCACAACGGTTTATGGTTTTACATTATCTCGTGATTAAAAAATTGCTTAATGTGTCAGCACTCTAATATTTATTGGTATCGTGGGTCTCATGATCTCAATGCCGTATTACTCACCTGCTAGATTTAAAACATCACGTCAATTATTAAGAATTATACCTGTAAAAATAATTCATTACAAAAATATATTCTACTATAAATTTACATTATAGGTACACAAATTCTCGTCTGTCACGTCATGCCACGCAAATTGTGATGTGAATTATATAGACGTACCATTTTTTTTTTTTTGCTTCTCTTATGTGTTGTGTCAGAATCGCGCCAAATAATAATAATTTTTCGTATGAAACCTTGATGTGATCCTCTTGTGACTAACTGGTATATTAGGGTGTTTGGGAACAAGTCCGAGCCGAGGGATGTTATTTCTAAATCCCAGCATTCGAGCTTTATGACTGAGGATAACCTTCATTACAGGATTGACGGTTCACCAGTGGCAGTACCGAACCCATGACCTCCCTCATGTATCCCAGTATCCGACTATATCGGTAATCGCGTAAAGGCAACCCAAGACAACCCTACACATGCTTTCGTCACAGGCGAGGTATTCGTAGCCAATCGACGATTGTTATCTGCGCGCGCTTGTCTCAGGCAGTTCTCTGGTTGGCTATGAGTGCCTCGCCTGTGACGAAAGCATGTGTAAGGTAGTCTTGGGACAACTATACAAGATCTGTCTCCCCTTTCTCGGCTACCCCTGCAGCGACGAACATAACAATTCGAGCAATCGGTGCATGAACAAGACAGTGCCATATACATACACAATTACTTTGCAAGGGTAAGATAGACATTGGACAAGTATATAGAAAAATTTCGCCTCGCGTTTTTTTACAGCAGAATTTTGATGATTGGTTCTCGCTTGAAAAAACTAAAATAACAAACGGGCCGCGTCTAAATTCTAGAAACTTATTTCCCGATATTTGAGGCAAGGCTGTGAAACCGAACACCAGAATTCAACAAACTCAGCGCAGTGAGATATTTATTCCAATACGTGAGTGTGCCCCCGTCTTGGCCCGGGGTAGAATTTGAGACAGGGTGACTGCCAGTCGTAAGATGCGACGAAATGAGGTCCTCCCATTTCCTCTTTCCCTACTTTTACCTGTCCCTTTCCTCTAATCTCCTTCCCCGACGCCGACACGTCATTAACACCAAATACTTCAATCCATAAGTGAATGATTATTGTGTCAGAAATCAACGCTGCCTCTTTGTTGACCTCCTGCCTCCTCACCTTTCACTAAGTTACGTATCATCTACATGATTTGTACTCGAACAAACCAACCAGATAATATGATAGATTGATTAATATTCGACAGCTTAGGCCATTATTATGATGTCTTCCGAATCAGATCATTGTACATCACGAGTGTCCAGCAAGGGAGGGCTGGGCCAAGTGAGAGGGGGGATTTTAAGTGAGACAATGGGGGGGGGGGTGTCTCGTTTTGTCGCCTCTTACGACTGGCAGAGTCACCCTGAGCCTATTCTACGCTGGGCCCAGACGGGACAGATAATGTTTTTTTTTTCACATCGCACACACAAAAAGCAAAGTTCTATTTAAACTAGAATCTCTAAACCTTGTGCGGGTGTGCCTTTGAACAGTTACTGTCCGTACTACAAGAGAATTGGTGAGTGCGTTACAGAAGAAATTAGGACTACCCATATTTATGGTTCCTAAAAAAATACTATAACAATTTTACATCCTTCAGCTTTTTTAGTCCGGACATTTTCGCTCTAGCTAGTTCGCAGTAGACCTGATTTGTTCTTACTCTCCAAGTACCGAATTAATTAGCCATCGATATGTGTGTTGTATCAGCGGGTATATTACGCGTTACACAATCAATAGCGAAATGCAATAAAGAATGTATGGCTGCAAACCGTTATAAAAAACAGTTGTATAACTTATTGCGGGCACAAAAATGTGAAAAATGTCGGCTATGCACACAATCCATGTCACAAAACGTCTCGCATACAAAGTAATGAAATTATGTTCGACATGGACGAAGCCTACGTTCTTCGTGTACTTGTCTAGTCCATGTCCAACTTTTCAGTTTGAGGAAACGAGGAGTCGATGACATTTTGTTTATCTTGATTACTGTGCAAACCCGAGGATAGTATAAGCTCCTTATACATCCTGACATAAATCAAGGGTAAAGATATCTCCTTTACAAACATCTAGCCCCCCCCCCCCCCCTCCCCCAACTGTCGAGCATATAATTATTTAAAACTATAAAGAATTCGCTACATTTTCATTCCTCACAGCAACCTGAAACAAGTCTGTGCTAAAGTTCCAGAGCTTTTAGCAATGCCAATAATGTATTATGCCAAGCTTCTTTTGAAGTTGTCTACATACAAGACCAATGTGCAGCTTATCACAATCACACAACCTAACAAACTAGCCCGAAGACGTGATGATAACATAGATATCTTCACTACCCTTGACTTATATGTCGGCAATGTAGGCTACACAAACCGCAGTCATTTATTATGTTATCCTAAAAACGCGGGTCATTTGTGTAATCCAACTATAAGCTTATAACATGTTAGAAATAAAAAGTGATAAGAACGTAGCCTAAATGTTGCCACTATCGCGTTTACTTAATTAACCGACCGCAACTGTTTTTTTTATCAGACTATAATATGTCATAAATAGTCATGTCATAATAGTTTACTTCTTGCATGCGTGCTATATAGTTACTAGAATGGGATCTTGCATTCCGAAGAAAACACGTATTGGCGTATGCACGGTGAACCTGCATGCCATGCCGGAGCAGGACAGGGTATGGGGTTGAACGCCCCCCCCCCCCCCCCCCCCCCCCCCCACCAATAAAACAGGATGAGACACAAGAGAAAGGAAAGAGGGATACTAAAGACTAAACAATGTTTACATGATATATTTCATGTACAGTATAAACTATAAACTCGGCAATCTTTGGTACAGGGAGTCGTTCCTATGTCTTGAAATATCTTCTTCACCTCTAAGTTTTCTGTCAATTGTTAATGGGCCGTTTACATAAATGACTAGTGATTAGTGACTAGCCCACTTGACTAAGCCACAGGCTTCTTTCATTGGCTATGAGTGAGAATACTGCGGTCTGATTGGCTGTGACTAAGGTTTGTCTTGACTTGACGAAGGAATTGAAATTTTATGTAAACGGCCCATAATGCATTTATGATGAAGCTTTACGGTGGCACCAAAAAATAAAACTTATAGGCTTATGACTGTAGTTGTTGGTTATGTCAAACAATACTGTTGTCTGTTGTAAACTTGTACGATTCTGAAACTTGCTTGTTTACATGCGTTCAAAACATCACATGTGGCGAAATTGCGGAAAAGCTATCCAACGGTTGGGACTTTTGCGGCCCATACCCTTCGTGCTGTTCAGACCCCCCCCCCCCACACACATTGTGAGTTTCTGGCAGTGTTGGGGCAGTTCTTTTTTTAAATGAACTTTCTAAAAGTTCAGTTCACAGCTCAAATAATGAACTTTAATAAAGTTCAAGTTCTTTTCAAAACCTAAAATTTTGAAAAGTTCAAGTTCGTCTAAAATAAGAACTAAGTTCTTTTAAAAGTTCTTTTGTGAAAAAGTGTCACCACATTGTATTAACAGTCATGCGAATAATCGATTGCCTTGTATGGCTTAAATAGGAAGAAAAACATGCATGTTAAGGTAAGATATTGAATGCTGGCATTAGGTGTCTGATGTAGGGCTATAGGCGCCTACCATTGTAGAAATAAAAAACTTAAGAACTTCAAGGAAGGATAATTTGTATTGTTGTTTCAGTTTATATTATTACAGACATGTGAAAATAGCGATTAGTGTATCGATTAATTAGTGATAGTGATAGCGATTAGTGATAGTGTATGTATATGTATGTATATATGACCGGCGGAGTCTACCGGAAATAAACGAAGTGAAGTCTGGCCGTTCAGACAATCAGACGGTACCCACTCGGAAGATAACATTCATTGCTAAGCTGCTAATTTGTCCCCTTTGTTGGTCGAAGAATGTTAGTATTTCCAGACATATTTTTTCTCGAATTTTGCTTCAATAGACTCGAGTTGAAAACATTGCTAGGGGTTCCAACGATGGTGCGCTGCTCCAGTGCACCATCAATGCGATCAGTAACACCATATTTTAGGATAAAGTGAAACGGTAGTAGAATTGTGACACAAACACCCTATAACAACAAATCCATTAGTCAACCGAGAAATCTGTTACTCTTGAGAATTTACACTGGCTCTAGAAATGTTTCAATCTTGCGTTTTGATTAGTGAATGGAGTTCCACGTAGAGTCGTTTCCTCCCGCCCAATTATCGTGTCGCATTACTTCTGGTATTTGGGCACTTGCAC
The DNA here is from genome assembly GCA_945910005.1 of Isoperla grammatica. Classification (NCBI taxonomy): domain Eukaryota; kingdom Metazoa; phylum Arthropoda; class Insecta; order Plecoptera; family Perlodidae; genus Isoperla; species Isoperla grammatica. The sequence continues at coordinate 125,868,677 of OX246737.1, forward strand.
TTGCAGACCCACTTATCTCGACCGAGTGATCTAACATCTTGTGGTGGTGGGTAGAGTTCGAACGGCCAGACTTGAATGTAATTCTACTCCATGAATAGTGGCCGGTAGCTTTTTAAAATCAGCTGAAGGAGAACCGAAAACGATTCGCGTGTTCCTCGACGGCGCGTTGACAGATGCTCAATCATCGAACAGAATGAACTTTCAAAAGAACTTTCTAAAATTGAAAAGTTCGTTCTCAAAAAGAACTTTTGAAAGTTCAAGTTCACTCATTTGAAAAAAGAGTAAGTTCGTTGGAAAGTTCACAAAAAAAGAACGCGTTCTCGGGAACGCGTTCTTTTTAAAAGTTCTCGCCCCAACACTGGTTTCTGGGTACGCCACTGGTATATCGTTTCTATCTATATCATCGTTTAAAGTTGTCCCAAAACTACCTTACACATGCTTTCGTTTCGTCACAGGCGACTGGTTCGTAGCCAATCAGCGATCGGTATTGGCCCGGATGTGTCTCGGGCGGTTCGTTGGTTGGCTGCGACTGCCCCGGATGTGACGAAAGCAGGTGTAAAGTAATCTAGGGTCCACTATATCTAAATGTAAGTACAATTTGAAGATATAATGTATTCATGAACTTATGGGTAGTATGACTCGACTTCGGATACGATAATGATGATGATTGATGATGATTGGTATGACTTACGTAGTCGGGTACGTCCACCCTCGCCGAGGGACTTATCTCATTGGCCCACGAAGAGACATTATCGTTGCATTCGTCATCAGGCAGCGTCGGGTCTTTATCCAGGGCCGTGTGGTTCACCATAGCAACGATAGCCACAGACATGTTGGTACGCATGATGTAGGCATTGGCCATGCCCAGGAACAACATGAAGGTGACAACATGGCGGACCCCCAGACATCCTGCAACACAACACTCAACATTACAACATGTTGGCCATGCCCAGGAACAACATGGCGGACCCCCAGACATCCTGCAACACAACACTCAACATTACAACATGTCGGCCATGCCCTGGAACAACATGGCGGACCCCCAGACATCCTGCAACACAACACTCAACATTACAACATGTCGGCCATGCCCTGGAACAACATGGCGGACCCCCACACATCCTGCAACACAACACTCAACATTACAACATGTTGGCCATGCCCAGGAACAACATGAAGGTGACAACATGGCGGACCCCCAAACATCCTGCTAGACAACACTCAACATTACAACATATTGGTACGCACGATTTTCAGCAACAACACAATATGGCATTTATAAAAAAACATTTATAAAATATGGTATTTCGATACGTTGACAGTGATACACGGAATAATAAGTAATAACCTACTTTGCATTGTAAATTAAAAATGCGAAATGATGACATAAAGCCGCACGAGTACTGTCGTATCTCATCCCATGAAATGTAAATTCGTTATAATGTTTAGCGCGATCGTATAATTGTCTAGACTGCTCAGCTGTATTTTTGTAAAAATTATCGTAGGTACTCAAAAATGTGTACCTATATAAAACAATATTATTTCGCTATCTGCAACCTGATACATAACGCAGATATGGGATCTAGGTATTAACCACGCGTAGGTAAAGAATAATACACGAAATTAAATATATTTGGACTCTGATAAAGGTAGACAATATCCCAATATGGAAAGTATTTAATTTTGACAAATACTGCAAACAAAAAGGCCTTTCCTGGTCAAAAAATGTCGATGTGATCTTTCCATTCCCCCCCCCCCCCCCCCCCCCCCAACAAGAGCTTGTATAGGTCTACTGTGAAGGAACTGTTCATTTCGCCAACAAAATTGCTTCGTTCACTCACACCGCAAAGTGCATTTTGTAAACACTATACCTACCTCGTGGTATTTTCTGCATAATCATTGGTTATCTGGACAGAAAAAGTGAATGTGTGTCCGTCCGGTGTTTTTGTATGTATACATTAACTGATGTTACGAAACTAAACAATCCATTAAACCTGTCCAAATTAGTTTTGTGAATGTCACCATCAACAAACTAGGTATAATTCATTTTAACCTTGGCGTGACGTGACATTTCTGAACACGGATGGTCCACATCATAATTATGTACCGGTAGTTAACTATTCTATATATATAAATGATATGATTTTTTAAATTTAAATTAGATTTTTTTGGTTGCAAAATGTATAATACGAAAAAAAATTTACGGTTAGGCCTAACCAATCCAAAGTTTATTTTTAAAATTAATATCAACGTCGTCGAAACGTTGATATTAATTTTGAAAATAAATAATAAACAAATATATATTATAATATATATAATAATAATAAATCCTGTGGTTTTGGTTTTTCTTTACGGTAAAAAGAGAAGAAGAAGATGTCTATTTTAATCACAATGGGAGACACGTTTCCTGGCATTAGAGCCAATCTAATCTCAAACTTGTTTCATTCACCCCAGTGCCAAAGCCAGTGCGATGAAAAGATGAGAATCCGGTAGCCTCCTCATGAGTAGTTACACTGATATAAGTGATTTCGAAAATGAATTTTCCAAATGATTGTAATTTTGAAGAAATTAATTATTTTATTTGTTCGTACTCGTAGGAAACCATGGTGTAGTACGTGCGCATGTGCCGCTCTTCAGAGCTAGTTCAGGGGATCAATTATCGTATATATAATAGGGAACATTATGATGGTGTTGATATAGTTGGAAAGGAATGTCCGAGGACTCGGAAAAAATAGAAGGCCTCAATCCCAGCATTCGCCTAATTAGTAATTATTGAGGAAAACCTCAGAAAAACCTTCCAGTCAAAATTGCTGGTGGCCGGTATCGAACCGGTGACTTCCCAAGCTAAGCCCTATACCCACAATTATCGGGATCGCAATCGCAATCCGGAAATCGAGAAAAAATTAACTTACATGTTTTATAGCGCTGTTCACAACTGAATCGTAATGTTGTAATGATTGAAAAGTCTTATTACCACAATTGTCGGTATTGTAATCGGGATCGCAATCGTAAATTTTCCCATTGCAATCATTTATATGTTTGGACTCTCAGCAATTAATGCTAACAAGTAATAACTTTCTTTGAGCTTCATCATGCCAGGGTGTTTCTTAGCGTGGGACAGACAATAGGTTAACTGCGCCCAACGCTCATCAGGATTCAGGATGCAATCTCACTCAAATATCTTGGAACTCAAAAAACTTAACTTTGCACTTCGTTTTATCGTTCTCAAAATCTTCTTTTAGTTCGCTTCCCTGCAAGGGGTCTATTCAAGGCCGGACAGACATGGATTGTAGTGGTTATCTTTCACCATTCATCAGAATCCTTTTATCACGGTTAGTTTTTTAAAGAGTGAGTTATCGAGAATCAATTAGATTCTAAAAATATTTTATACCACCGCTCCTTACAGTTGATACTAATGATAGTACGAATATGTTCAGCTGAAAGGAAGAGGCAGTCAGTAGTAATATTAAACAATGCGTACCCTTACTATTTTTTAAATAAATAAGAAATCGAACATCTGTATTATGCATAGATGAGATCGAGTATAATTATATGTTACAGTTACTGAACGACAGACATCTAGTTTCACCCATGACTACTCAACAAAGGTAAATGATGAAATCTTCCTCCGTATTTTACATACTGGTCCAAATAACAATAGAATCGTTTACTCAATCGAAGTTAGTAATTACTTGTTCACCAAACATGACTGCATAGGTAATATGTTCTGCATTGTACGATGCTTTGGCGGTAGTTGATAAAAGTCACGATGTGAATGTGATATATATAGCGATCACATGATTATTTGCTGAGCTTCTGTTTTTTAAAACGTGGCTAATCGAGACTCTGGTAGATATCCCATTTTTAGTTGTTTACCCTGGTCCACGTGAAGTGTGTTAGGAATGTGCAAAGAAAGACTGGTTTAGAGCTTTCGCTTTACAACAGCCCATTCATCTAGGAAGAAAGCCGTATATAACACGTATAGTAGTTCGAACTCGAGTGCCACGTGGAAACCAATGAACCATGACTGTAGGTCTACGAGTACATTTTTCACTAATTTTATCTTCAAAAATTTATCTATTTTTGCCTTTTGAGACATTTCTATCTATAGAATTGTTTTTATTTTCTAAGATTAAATTTTGTTTTTGTAAACTGAAATTGAAAATAAAAATTTTATATGATGCAATGTACGTTTTCATAAGTGCAAAATATTGAAATAAAAAAAATATTAGTCACAAGGGCATAACTTAAAAAAAGTTGAAACGAATATACGTCATAAAAGGAAATTGTAATGTTAATTCTAGTGTTTGAAATACATATCACAAAAAAACACTATTTCTGCAGAAACTTACACATGCGATTGGGTCATAAAGAGAGTAAATCACCGCAAATCGCCTTGGTAAAGCAACATTATTACTAGATAATTATCAAGGTTCTTGTTGTCTTAAACTCTCGTTTACACAATGGTAAACGACGCAGCTATGGCAGACAACCTTCTGCAATCTACAAATCCCGTCATAAGAAAAAATAATGTGTAATAATTTACAAAATGAAGATTTACAGCATTTTCTTGTGAAAATTGTAAATTACTAAATTCTAATGTCCTCAGAACATCTATAATAGCTGTGCTGTGACCGTCTAAATACGAGTTATGTAAGCTCAACCCATAATCGGTTTACGTTATGGTTGATCGCCGTATGATGTGATTTTAATAATATGACTTTCATGACAATATGGTTTTCAGTGTGGATTTAGAAAAACAGTAGCTTATCGTATGTTGTCTGTAGAATCTTGCATAGCTGATTTCATGTTTTCGAATTGTGCTCCTTCCATGCTAAATATAAACTTTTGCATTGTGTGTTCGCGTACAGTGATTACTGATTGGTAGCATAATGAAATCGGGGTGAATATATAAATAAACGCCCATAACTATTCTTTCGTTAACATTTTTTAAAGTCTTCTTGTCAAGACGTTTCACGAATTGAATCGCACATAGCATGGCAAAGCTTGGCCAAAATAACTGTTTTTATAGGCACCGTGCTCAATCCAATCATTACGAACTGTAAACTAACAGACAGTGTGTAATTATCGTAATCAAAGACTTAAAGTAGAGTTAACAAGAAGTTGTAAATTATACCTTGTAAATTAGTAACATGCCTTCTCTACGTGCTTAACTCGCCAAGAGATGCCGTGATGAGCAAAGCAGGTGAGCATATTTACCGACACAGTGGTTTATTCAGTCAGAGCGCGAACAACTCTCGACCACTAATTAGGGTACTTTAGTTATCTGTGTCTTGATTGTAGGCAAAGATATTATTATATTCCCTATATTGTAGGGTTGCGGGTTCGTTCAACCCTGATTCAAGAGTTGCTCCAAAGTTTACCTTGATCTGACGTGGTTTTGGAGGAAACAAAATTGCTACTGAAGGATGAGATGCAAATTATTTTGATTGTAAATTCTACTAATGAGGTTTCCCTTAGGCCTATAACCTTATAACCGTGTCAAAAGGTGGATGATCCAATGTTTCGCCCATCTTTGGAGTGTGTTGACACTGGAAATCAATTCCGTTTTCGCAAAAGCACAACTCTGGATATGCCTGGCAAGTGTTGTTATCAGAATAACACACTATATTGCGATATATACTAATGTCATGAGCTAAGGAATAAATGTCCCGAAGCTGTTGTCATAGATGTGTATGTGAATTACTTCTAAACCACGCTCGATCATACATCAATGCAGTGATTGGCATGGGTGTTTCTTTTAAAAATGCATGACTGTGAAGTTCAATTAGTTTCAATCGATGGAGTATTTGGTATAAGCTAGACCCCTCGACGCAATTCTCATTGTGTCTGTTAACACTGGATGTAAGCGTATAGCACACTGGGCAATTTCACACCCCAGTATAAATGTTGCAATTGAACTGCTCACCGAGCTGTTAATGTTTCGAAATTGCACACAGATTAATTCAACGAGGAATTAATATTGCTACAGTATAGACAGATAAACGGATTACTTGGAACAGAACTGTATATAAAACTATTGTGTTATATTAGGTACCGAAATAATAAATAGTTTGCAACATCATTATTATTCTTTTCGTTGGTATCTTTTCACTACTATTCAATAGTGGTGTACAAACGAGCGAAACCCTGGATTAAGGGACAATAACTTCTAAATCAACGCATCCTCTAGCTCAATGCCATGGGGTACTATTAACTCATGAGACATGCATGCATTACAATACCAACAGACGTGACGGGTAACTCAAATGAATCGTGTCAGTCCAGAGAAGGTTCATGTGTCTCAATTTGGCGTTCCGACGTGCCTGGCCAATAACAACGCAGTAACTGTAAGCTTGACCATGCATGTAGACATCAGCCACAGCAATACAGAGAAAATAAATACCATTCACCGGTAGATACAGTTTGGGTTTTTTATTTTTTATTTTACAGATTCACACGCAAGTCTGCTATAGGTGACCTCAAGTTTCAAATTAACAACCACCGAACAAAGTTGTTAGGTTTCTTATTCTTTCACTTTGTCTACGCGTGGTTATACACTGTGACATTAGTATTCTATTTTCACAAAGAGACTAAATACCTGCGCGCTTTTTATAATCTATATTAATTATATTATTCTCTATGTTAGCGTGACATGTCAACATATCAACTATGCTGTTGTTACACAAGCAAAAAGCATACTTGCTCCAATTACAAGTTTCGAATTACCAATCATTGACAAATAGTTTGTTTTAATTTCTTCATTTTATCCGCTTTATGGTTTCATAAAGAAAATAGTTATTACCTGCGACTTTTTATATAATCGATATTTTCTATAATTGTGACATAATATCAACTATACATAAAATATATTATGTATTCGACATATGTTCAGAATAGAGTACAATGTAATGTATGTTGATTACATCAACGCTCGTGATACTTTAAAGTGTTTTATTAGTTGCGTGCTCATTATGTATATAACTATCGTACCATGTACATAAAGTCCATATTTAGGAGAGTATAACCATAGGTAAAATTAATTTATAAACCATGTATCGATATTTTGTTAAATTGTGCGAAATTCTACAGTTTAGTTTATAATTCAAATTGTCTGATTTTAATTGAAATGTCCCCAATATAATATCATTGGTCTATCTTTGTTTTCTGAGCACATCACTTGCGTAACACATTTTTGCACAAGCAACTGTTTATTTTTCTTTCCAACAGCTGTCCTACATTATCAATCATCATAATCAGCTATTATTACTTTATTTCATTTTTTTAACAAAATCAAAATAACTTAAGTATATAGTCAGTACATGACGTTTAGTTTTCCAGGCTTCGAATCTAAACCAGCAAAGAAAAAAACAAGTTCACAGCCACAGACACATATGTAGGATAATCTTTCAGACAAATTTGACTGTTAGATTCGCGACGGCTTTAAGAAAAACAACTCTCCAAAAAATTATGTATAGAACGAATCAAAACCTGGTGAAAGCTGCTAAGACAGCCGCGGTATCGTCCAACTAAAAAACATGAAACATAGGCCTACGTGTGTGGCAAAGTTATGTTTATATTAGAAATAAAACAAATATCCGCCTTTTTGTTTTAGCGACGAAATGGATCAACTCAATGGAATCTAATATTAATTATACGTTGCATCCTGTGTCTAGCGATCAAGGTCAAAGCCGAATACAAGTGCGCAAAACATTTTATTATTCTTTTGTAGATCGCTCGATCATGTATCACGATTGTATGACTGGCTATACTCTAATGATTTAGCAGAAGAAGAACGAACACCAATTATTGTTATTACATAAAATGCTCGTGATTTGTGGTTTGTATCGAATCAATATTCAACACACATACGGTGGCTTCACATAGTCATTAGAGCCTCATACGGATTCGTACGGAAGAAAGAGATACATACACTTTCATTTGTAGCCGGCCAGCCTTACACTCACGTAAATAAGTGTAATTACTTCCTAATAAGTAAAACAATACAAATTAAGTCATCCATGTACATGGGCGAGTTAATCACCAAAATTACAAACACTTTTATCATATCATATCATATCATTATTTTTGTTTTGTGCAGATATATTTGAAGTTCCAACCCTTATACTTATGTGATATTATATTTTATGATATTATATTATTATTATTTTATTCATATTTATGAATAAATATGATGATTTTGTCAGGTTGTCATTGGGGTAAGGGTGGTCACATAGCGATGGAGGAAAGCAGCAGGGGATTGTCAGACTAAAAAAAAGAAAATCTTGTCTATGTATGAAAATACTGCCAAGCAAGGTATCTGGGCTGGTAATTATTGATTATGAGAGTAAGTGAGGAAAGAAGAGACAACCCTTATTCCTACGTCCCTATGCTTCGTGGCCTAGCAAAGCTAACGAAGCACATACTGCTCTAAAACGCGTTTATTTACATTTCAATATAAAACCGTCAGTATTACGATATCCGTGGAAATGGTCCAAAAGTGGCGTATTGCGCAAACACGACGTTCATAATTATCCGTTCTTGACCTTGACATGGCCTAGTCATTCGATTCGATCCTAGTAATTATAATCCGTCTTGCTTGCACCACTGATGACTAGAGCGGCGCGCAATGTGTACACATTATTTTATTTCACAAAATGAGGAGTTTATCAATGTAAAAGGGTCAGAAAATTGTAAAACTGACGAATCACTGCCAAAAAGCGAAATCGGTACAAATATAATTATTAGTGAATAACATTCGTCGAAATTTAAGTCTATTATTCCTGTTTTAAATGAAGAAATGCACGAACAATAGGAAAGTATTGTTTTTACTCTACAATGCTTTTTGTAATTTGACCTGTGTAGACCCATCGTTGATATTATACTAGGAATTAGAAATAAATTATTCAATTTAAGTTCTGAATCTTGAAGCACAATGTCTCAAACCACTACGAATAATAACTTTTTACAGGTAAGACAAGGACTCCATGTATTCGTAAACGAATAGTTACACGGGAGTAAACTACAGAAAATGTCAATAAAACCGCTGAAAAACAGCTTTTATTCAATGAAACTGACATTTTTTAACTAAAAAACTATACCATTTTCTCTCAATTAACCCATTTTTACAAACCACTTGAAAATTATGATGAATCAAGTCGACGTCCTCCTAGCAATTACACGAAGTCTTATATGCGTCACTGATAAAAAGGTAACGAAATCTGTTTCCCCTAACAATTACACGAAGCCTTAATTATATGCGTCACCGATGAATAAAATGTAACGAAACCGGATCTCACTAGCAATTACGTACGTGGTCTTATCGTCACTGATGAATAAATGTAACGAAACCGGTTCTCCCTAGCAATTACACGAAGTCTTACATGCGTCACTGATAAATAAAGTGTACCAAAACCTGTTCCCCTTAGCGACTACACGAAGTCTTATGCATCACTGATGAATAAAATATCCGAAACCGGTTCTCTCTAGCGACTACACGAAGTCTTATGCATCACTGATGAATAAAATATCACGAAACCGGTTCTCTCTAGCGACTACACGAAGACTACACGACATCACTGATGAATAAATGTAACGAAACCGGTTCTCCCTAGCAATTACACGAAGTCTTATATGCGTCACTGATAAATAAAGTGTACCAAAACTTGTTCCCCCTAGCGACTACACGAAGTCTTATGCATCACTGATAAATAAAATGTAACGAAACCGGTTCTCCCTAGCAATTACACGGTCTCATATGCATCACTGATGATTGACGAATAAATGTAACGAAACTTCTACACGAACGCGAACATAAACGAACACTGTCGATCACCTTGGTTGATTCCGTTGTCGGCCTGGTCCTCCGACGTCGAGCCCCGCACGATGACGTGTCTCCCCTGTCCCGTGCCGCTCCTCAGGGATGCTGGCTTGTGCATCTTGCACACACACACACGTCGGAATGGCAGACTGTCTACGCGGTCCTTATATATTTCATAACATTATTTGTTTTTCTGGATATCCACGTGCTGATACGACACTGATAAAGTAATTCCTAGGTCAAAGTGTCACGTGATAGGCGCGGCCAATGACACGTCGCGGATATGTATTGGGAGATAGTTGAGTTTGTATAAGGTTACATCAGTAGCCCGGTTACACCAAACTTTAGTCTTGAGATTATCTTAGTCGGAGATATGCTCCGAATCTACATGGCGACTGCATGGTAGAAGATACCATGCGTTTTGTATGTAATGTTTCTTGAAACCATGGCGACTGCATGTTAGAAGACACCATGCGTTTTGTATGTAATGTTTGTTGACAACATGGCGACTGCATGTTAGAAGACACCATGCGTTTTGTATGTAATGTTTGTTGACAACATGGCGACTGCATGGTAAAAGACACCATGCGTTTTGTATCTAATGTTTGTTGACAACATGGCGACTGCATGGTATAATATGCCATGCGTTTTGTATGTAATGTTTGTTGACAACATGGCGACTGCATGGTAGAAGACACCATGCGTTTTGTATGTAATGTTTGTTGACAACATGGCGACTACATGGTAGAAGACACTATGCGTTTTGTATGTAATGTTTGTTGACAACATGGCGACTGCATGGTAGAAGACACCATGCGTTTTGTATGTAATGTTTCTTGAAACCATGGCGACTGCATGGTAGAAGACACCATGCGTTTTGTATGTAATGTTTGTTGACAACATGGCGACTGCATGGTAGAAGACACTATGCGTTTTGTATCTAATGTTTGTTGACAACATGGCGACTGCATGGTAGAAGACACTATGCGTTTTGTATCTAATGTTTGTTGAAACCATGGTAACCAATCCAAATCGGAGATGCACGCAGCACAAAGTTTGGCGAATTCTCAAATAATCTCTCCCTAATCTCTCATACACCAATGAGGTGAGACGAGTTGGATTGGTGGCAGGACTGCAACTGCACTACCCTGATGGATTTTTTTGTTAGTGCGTTCTGTTATGTTGGTACTTGTTTGAACGATATTTCATATTTCATATTTATTTCATAGTTCACTGACCATTACAATGTAAGGGTGTACTCCTCTTGAGAGAGAGAGAGTGAATATGTACTTATAACTAACAAGAACAAACATAGAAATTTAACATTTAACATTACATTTATATTACATACGTACATATGATACAAACACATAATACATACATACATACATACATAACCACAAACATACATACATACATATAATAGTCTAGTCAGTGGCAATCAGGAATTCGTTAAGATTGTAGAAAGTCTTTTGAAGCAGGTAGTTTTTTAGATTGATTTTAAATGTTGCGACTGAGTCAGAATTTTTTATCTCAGCAGGGAGGCAGTTAAAAATTTTAGAGCACAAGTAGGCAGGGCTATGTTTGAAGAAGGCATGTTTGAAAGAGGGTATAAAAATATTTGAGTTAGATCTAGTCATGTGACTATGGTTCGAAGCGTTAAGGGGGAAAAGTTCAGGGTTAGTCCTAACAAAGGTGGCCGCAGTCATGACAAGTGTAGAGGGGAGAGTGAGGATACCAAGATTGCTGAAGTGGGGCTTGCACGATTGTCCCCTTGATATCCCAGCTATTATTCTAACAGCTCGTTTTTGAATGATAAAAATCCTATGTGCATGGTGCGAGGAGCCCCAGAAAATGACAGCATAGGAAAGAATGGAATGAATGTACGCATGATAAACAAGGAGTAGGGATGATTTGCTAGCAATCATTTTCAGCTTACGGAGCATAAAACAACCACTTAACAGTCTGGATGCAATATTGTTAATGTGGGGTGACCAATCAAGAGATTCCGTGATATTAAGACCTAAGATTTTGTGAGATATGGCCCCTGCAATACTGTTTCCATCCAGACGAATGAGTGGACTGGAGGTTGGTTTTAAAACACTTGAGCAGAACTTGATATAAACTGTTTTAGACGTTTGAAGGGCCAATCGATTTTGTGAACAATATGAGGACATACAAGAGGCCCAAAGTGTGGCAGCTTGTATAAGCAGCTGATCAGTTGGCTTTGGGACAGATTGGTCATTGGTACATTGGTTGGTGAGCTTTGGGCATGTGAAAAGGTGGGTTGTGTCATCAGCATATTGTGAGAGGAAGCTTTTCACATATTCAGAGACAGAATCTATAGAAAGAATTTTAGGAAGATCGTTGACATACAGTAGGAAAAGAAGAGGACCAAGGACTGAGCCTTAGGGAACACCATTCTGTATTGGAAGCGGGTTAGAAAGAACTGATTTATTGGTTACGGAGGATGAGATTTTTACTGATTGGGTTCTATTAGACAGGAAGGAAGCAATCCAGCTGAGGGCCGGACCCATAATCCCCATGGACATAAGTTTGTTGAGGAGCAGCTGGTGATCAATGGTGTCAAAAGCCTTACTTAAGTCATAAAATAGTCCAAGAGCCTCATCTCCTTTATCAAGTGCAGAATATAGCGCAGAGAGGAAAGAGAAGATTGCAGTTGTTGTGGATTTCCGTGCGCGGAAGCCATGTTGGCTATTATCAAGGATATCATATTTATTAAGAAATGAAGAAAGACGGGAGTGCATAGTTAGTTCAAAGATTTTAGAGAATGATGACAGTAATGAAATGGGTCGATAATTGTTAAGGACATCTTTTTTTCCTTTCTTGTGGACTGGAATAATCATGGAGTGTTTAAGTATAGAAGGGAATGAGCTACAATGAAAGGATAGGTTGATGGCATGAGAAAGGGGAAACGCTAGCCATCTAGAGCATTTGGCAATGATAGCACCAGGGATACCATCGAGGCCAGAGGAGTATTTCGAATTAAGTTTTCTCATAACTTTAAAGACTTCAGTGGCACTAGTAGGGAAAAGAAAGAACGAATTAATTGGCCGTCTCGGAGTAAACAGAGGAGGGGTGGAACTTGTTCCAGCAAAGGTTAGGGACTGGTGAGATACGGGAGGGAGAACGTAACTGGATTCTTTAAAGAACACATTAAAGAGGTTGGCTACTTCAGTAGGATCATCAATTACATTATTATCAACAGCGAGAGAGATATTAGGCGACTGCTTGGAAGAAGAGGTCTCAGATTTGATGATTTGCCATGTAGTTTTAGATTTATTAGACGAGGTGGAAATTAGTTGGTCATGATACTGGCGTTTCGTAACTTTTATATTACGAGAATGGGATTTTTTCCTCTTATTATATTCTACCTTTAGATTAGTGTCAGAAGGATGTAGCTTACAGGCAGAATGGAGGCGGAGGAGTTCCTTTGACTCCGTACGAATCCGTTCTGTAATCCATTTGTTATGGTTTTGCGAGGAGTTGATTTTAACTTTTGTGAGTGGAAAAGCACTATTAAACAATGATAGAAATCGGTTATGGAATGAGAGGAACCCAACTTCAGCTGAGCTAGCATCGAAGAGAGTATCCCAGTGTTCCTTGTGGAGTAGAGTTTGAAAATAAGAGATGTTTTCATCAGTGTATTTGCGTTTGAATACAGTAGCATTTACATTTGGGATGGGAGAGGAGAATCGAAGGGAGATGGCCAGATGATCAGAGAGACCCGAGTCTAAAGTCTCAGTCTGAAAAGAGTCAGAGTCGAATGTTGTCAAGATGTTGTCAAGTAGAGTGGCACTAGAAGGTGTTATTCGGGTTGGGGTGGATATAGTGGCTGACATATTGAATGAGTTAAAGACATCCTGAAAATTAGTTTTAGGGGTGGATGGTTGAAGAAAGTCAATGTTGAAATCACCGCATACACAGATGTCTGCCTTTGGGTATTGATTGGTTGATGCATTATCGATGCATTATCTTCTTGAGATAGGAAAAGAGAAGTGGGTGAGCGAGAGAAACGACTACTTGTCGGTGATGTATACTTGGGTGCAACATCAGGCAGTGGCGTAGCGACCATAGGTAAATCTGTTGTTTATGAGCCGGGCACACTTGACATCTTGTAAATACTCGGGGGTTGCACTGTCACACAAATAATTGTTACCGTACATGACCCGATTTGGAATATCAAACCACTATTGTTATAAATTCATTACCAAAGAATTGTTCACGCTATGACTGAGCTTTGGACTGAGGAAAAACGCGCCCATACTAAACATCCATTTAATTCAGTCAGTAATATTTACGCTCTTTTATAAGAAATATTTATTATTATATAATGTTATTAATTATAGCCTGCCCACGGACTGCTATCTTACCGTGGTGGGCAGGATTGCGTACTTTGGTGATCCCGAGAGTTATGCCAGCAGAAGGTGACAGGTCGAGGTGGAGAAGCCAGACGACAGGCAGTCCAAATCCGTCACCCTTTCCCCTTTACGTCTTACTTGTCCCTTTTCTAAATCACTCTAAATAAAATAATTACAGAATGTATACAAGTCCGAGTCTAGCCCACGTATTATCTTTTTAACTAAAATAGAACATATAACTTGCAAGTCGCGGAAGATAAGACACTGAGCCAAAGATATTCACTGAGCCTGCATGAGACAGGTTATCAACCTATCATAAATAAATAATCGACCCAAATATCACATCTGCCACTGCACCTTGCCTGCTGTCATCTTAGAGAGTTATGTAGACTGCTCTAAGGCTGTCTGTCATCTCACTCATTCTGACCAACATTCAACGAGTGAAGAGCAGTTTCTTTTTTCTTAAAACGAATTCTTCATAAGACAACATTCGAAAGAAATGAGACCAGGATAATTCGGCATGCAGACGCCTTCTCTACTACGTGCGTGAGGCGCTCCGTCAACAATGATGACACGGATCATCAAGGGGAGTCCAGGGGGGGGGGGCCAAGCGGGAGGAGAATGGCAAATGGGACAGTGGAGGGAAAGGGGCGGGGTGGAGGGCGTTTGGGTTAAAAAGGGGAACCAGCTTTATGGCGAAGAATAACATGATAATAGAAAGATAAGATAGATAAGATTTTATTCTTCATCAGACAAGAAAGATTTGAAGGGGTGAGTGCAGGTTATAACTTAAAATAGAATATACTAGTGATATACATCATATGATAATAATACAATAATAATGCAATGAGGACCCATTGCAAATGCAATTATGTGTCAAAGGATGATAAGTGATGACATATAATATGAGAAGAGAGAAAGTATTCAAGGGAGCCTCCTTTGTGGGCACCGGTCACTATGTGGAAGGACCCCTTTCGATCGAAAAGTGTGTTTAGAATGGTGTACATGGAGATTTGAAGAAAAACCCTAAGACTATTATAGACTTCCTAATTGAATCCGTTTATGGATGCACGTGAGTAGGTTGTACAATGTACACCATTGCATTCTAAAGGAACGACAACGCTTATTGCAGTGAAGTGATGCATGTCGTTCAAGACAGATAGTCATGCAAAACATCTCAAACACGCAATGAAAAGTGCCAAAACATGGTATTCTGACCTATAGAGGTTTGGGGAATGATGTTGATGATAAATAAAATAAAATAAATAAAATAAATTCACATTTAGAGTCTACCCACTCAGTAACTAAACTGATTTGCAGTGGGGGACTTTAATTGAAAGTGACTAAACCAACCCTGTAGGCTTCGAACACCATCGACGAGTGAGCGATAACCAATCAAAGATCGATATTTCAAATATGAAACATATGAATCAGTGATTGGACAGTGCGAACACCTGCGGACAAATGCCAGAATCAACAAGGCCGATTCAGAACAACTTTGAATTTATTGAGTGCTTCGTTGCTAGGACGGCTCCAAAGTCACCGTTTACTTATTCCTAAGCCAAGAAGATATATATAATATATATAATAGGCCTAGGTTTCTTAGTTCTATATGATATAAATATTCGTATTAGTATTTGATTAAGTTTACCAAAACATAACGCAACCTGTTTTCCAAGACAATGGAGCAGGGTCAATAATGGGAATGAGTGAGAGAAATATATGTCAAAACGCTCAATATCTAGGACTACTTTTCTCAATGTGAGATACAAAATGTAAAATAATATTTTTTAGTCGGAGGCGACCTCAAAACGCATTGTACATGTTGTGTTTATGTTCTTCTGGGAGACGTCCGAAAAAAAAACATACAACTGCATAACCTTCGATCATATCTCAAATAATTAGGATACCCATCGATGAGCCTACGTTAAACTGGGTCGACAGTGCATCGCAGTGGCGTATACACGGGGGAGAGGAGGGGGGGGGCAAACCCCCCGCCTTTTGCAAAGGAAACATGGAATATGACCGTTTATATTTCAATAGACAGTATTTCAATAGACAGATGTGTTACTTTATAATTATTTTATATTGTTGTAATTAAAAGCAAAAGCAATACGAAAAATATGCAAATTATTGATTGTTTCTTTTATTAGCGGTGCTAAGGAAAAAATGTGTTGCCACAAACTGAGTAATCGTGTTTCAGTTGGCCGCTGTAAAACGAGCCCCCCGGAACCCCAACTATGTTTCGGCTCCACTCTCTATTATATGGGTTGAACCCCCCCCCCCCCCCCCTTTCCCAATTCCTGGATACGCCACTGGTGCATCGTATCCTTGAGACATAACGAAGCCAATGATTATGATGCATTCGTTGACCGTTATCAATAGAGTTGAGTTGTGGTTCCTTTGCTTAGTCCTATCGACAGGAAATATGATCCAAATATCTCTGTGGTGGTTCCTTAGATTAGGACTTGTGTGTCGATCAACAATCTCGTCGCATCGGACATCGGCCTGCCTGATAAGATAACTGATAAGAGAAGCGTTACTCTTGTTCGTTTGTCATTCGCTCTGACCTCTGTATTATTTCTCTGTGCTCTGACCTCGTGGGACTGAGACAGGACAACAATGTTGTGACAGGCCACAAAGCTTTTTGTAGGAAGCTGTTAAATTATAATAAATACCTATGTGTTTCAACATTACGATACGAAATTACTACGTTTCTTTTAAAAACTTTAAATGATAATTGTTCAAGTGGTAAATAAAATCTCGGAATTAAACAAAGAGACGTTATTTGAAAGGAAAAGGTCCATACCGGCCTTTATGTTCCTAAACAAAGGAGAATTACGGGTGTGGTCCGTGTTCTATAGTCGTCGTACGACAACCTTTCGGATGCTTTCGTCACAGGCGAGGAGCTCGTAGCCAACCAGCGAACCGCTCGAGACAAACCCCGCAAATAGCGATCGCTGATTGGCTAAGAATGGGGGCGGGTTCCTCGACTGTGACGAAAGCAGGAGAAAGGTTGCTGTGCGGCAACCATAGGCATACACGTAACACATCTGACAATAAGTTATTAAAAACAACTACAGATTTTAATAAGAGAGAGAGGGCATGGAAATCTGAAACCTTTCATTACCTCTCTATCTCACTCTTTACCTCTTATTTAATTTATGCACAATGACCCAAACTGCATTGAGACCTAAACTCATCCCTTAGCTCTATAACGCCCTTACTAGTTACTACACGCTTTAACTTTTCAACCCTGACCCAGATACTAACGCAATTCGTTAGGATCTGGATCTCAAAGAAAGCGCCATGGAATGGGAATGAACTGAGTGTAACGTGGAGCGAGCACGATTGAAATATAAGCAACCCAAGACTACCTTACATATGCTTTCGTCACAGGCGACGCACTCATAGCCAACCAGTGAACCGCCCGAGACAAGCGCGCGCGGATAACGATCACTGATTGGCTACGAGTACCTCGCCTGTGACGAAAGCATGTGTAATGTAGTCTTGGGACAACTAAATATATATATTTTTTTTTAGCACCCCGCGTGACTGTGGTATTTATTGAGTGAGACACCTCTGTTGTAGAGACCGACCATCTTTACCTGGCGTGCCTCTCTAGGGGTGCGATCAGTGTACAACCAGGGCTTAATTCTCAAGCGTGCACCAATCGCATATTGTGGAATTACGGTTTTAATTTATTGTTTTCGATACTTTTCGACAATTTGATGGTACAACTTGGTATAAATGTTATCAATTTCGTACAATTTTGTAAAATTATGTATATATGGTATCGAAAACAAGACCGTAAGTTGACTCGTACACGCACGTAATTGGGCCCCGTGCTGTGAGTGTCGTTCACCAAAATGGCGGCCCAGATCAATTCGTGGCCACTTGAGCTGACCTGACAAGAGATTCAAGTGGCAAACTCAAGATAAAGCTTTGATTTTATCCTACAAAAGCTTTATCGATTGATTCATGATATGCCGATAGCCCTAATTCTAATTGAGTGCTTGAACAAGATAAAATATACGATATTGTAGTGTAGCGCATATAAGCTTTTAGTACAATATAGGAAAACACTCTGTTTGACGCGTTGATAAGCGAGATGTCCACCTTTGTAATTTTTCAAACGATTTTCTCACAAAACTATCACATCGAGGCTTGTAGATGGTCCCAATTTCAAGTTGATCGGACTTTCAGTTCGACCGCTGTCGACAGACAAAAAAAAAGAACGAAGTGCCATAAAAGTCTAATGGAGATCGCTCGCTTGGTTACCATATTTTTGGTTGTTGAGGAACCACAACTAACATTACGTTCAGCCAATTCCTGGCCAAAGCCCATCAAGCCAAGTGATAAGGAATCTGTTTCTGACACAGAAGCGCAGCATTCGTCAGTTTTTATTACTAAAGAAAATCCCGACCAAAACTAAGTCAAGATTGCCTGTGTATATTTTGAAAAAAGTATAAAATATAGTAAGTTTATTATTGCATACAA
Source organism: Isoperla grammatica (assembly GCA_945910005.1). Taxonomy (NCBI): domain Eukaryota; kingdom Metazoa; phylum Arthropoda; class Insecta; order Plecoptera; family Perlodidae; genus Isoperla; species Isoperla grammatica. The sequence continues at coordinate 125,887,379 of OX246737.1, forward strand.
AGTAAATTGTATATTGTTGTATTAATGACTTTGTAACCTGCTACACATGTTGATAACTGTCAATAATGTAGTTAAAAATCACATTGTGTTATGCATTTATGTATTTATTCTCATTGAAACAAATTTATTTTAATTTCACGCATATCAAGAAAACAAACAAAAAAGTTCTATATTTGTGTTGCACCGTCTGCCGAAGTTATGCCGATTAGTGTACATGAAACATTACGTGAGTGGATAAGCAAGTGCAGACAATGAACTTAAATCGTGACAAGAATTGACAACGGATGAAGAAAGAGACACACACACACACACACACACACACGTTGCAACTTGTGAGCACGCTTTGTGTCAATGTCAAAGTCAAAGTCAAAGTGAACACGAAACTTAAAGTAGGTCTACAATTCATTTGCTCGATCATTGAGAACCGAGTCGATCAGGCAATCTCTTAGGTCCATGTACCGGTATGCGTTTCAACTGGAATCGAACCTTGGACTGTGGGAATCTAACCTGCAATCTACCAACCAAGAATTCCGTACAAATTATTCTAAAGCCCTGAACGAAGTGCTAATTGATTCGTGTAAGAGAAAGGCCACACATAAAAAATGTCATAAAAACATGACATAGAGTGAGTCAGCAACTCTTTCACCTCGATGGGCAACAACTCTACTGTCTGTCCCAGATGAAGGAACACCCACGTAAAATGCAGCACACAGGAAGATGTTAGTATTATTGGAGACCAATGTCGATCTTGATGTTATACCCTAACTACTAGACTATGATGACATAGTTTTATTTGTTCTTCTTCTTAGTGTTCTATGATACAGAGTGAAGTTGGCCTACTTAATTATTTAAAAAAAAAAACACATAATTTAGTAATCATGGTTATAGGATATACACCCTCTTTATTTCTTACGCGCCGGAACTTTACTATAAATGTCAATCATCCCCTTTGTTTGGCGAACCACTCACCTTTTCACAGTATAGGCAGCTCTAAAAGGCTAGCCCACACGGACCTTCTATGCTTGCTTTACTAGTTTAGTTTAGAACTGTTCGGTTGCTCTGTTACGAAAACAGCGTCACCGAAATATAAGAAGCAGCAGTGACAATTTCTCAATTATTTTTTTGTTCACATTAAAAGAATGTACTTACTACAGCATCTGGCATTTAGTTATTTCGCTAGAAATCATTAAGGGTTACCATTTTTAGCTGTTAATTCACCTACTTCCTGATAAATCCGGTGATAAGATACATAGACTTGCACGAAGAGAACGGGAAATCTCTTTGAAGCGGGCTATTTGTCTGGGTATGTTTCTTGGTCTGGACCTAACTATAGCAAGCAATACAGAATACGTTTTCTGGGGCATCGGTTAAAACTTAGAAGTGCGGTTTACCGACGTGATTGTATTTCATTGGTTGACTCCTCTTATACGGTGCAATGTGTCTCTTTTTCGGATAGGGCACAATTATACCAGGCAGGGTCTTACTTCTTATAATTATGTAGTCGAAATCTTAAATTTTATGTTAAGGGAGGGATTTTCCGTCATTCATAGATGCGTAACGATTAGGAGGGGAAGGGGGGAGGTAGGGGCTCATGGGGCGCACTAATCACACTGCATTGTCAACTACTCGTTGTTAATTGAAGGGTTAACGGGCATGTAATTGTTACTCGAGACGGCTCCATACTAACATAAATCACTTTTACAACTTGAACTGAAGGGAAAAACCTTCTCTCAAGATTGTTGGTTGCGGAAACGCGGAAATAGTACTTGAAACCTCTGGAATCGGAGTCCCACGATGTGGAACTTCCCTTGGATAAGACACTTCTGTTTGTGGTTTTGAGACACAGGGACATTAATCATCTTTCATGTTTCCCATTAAAGTAATTGCTCAAAACTTACCCTTGAATGTGGTATTTACGACTTTCTTCCGTTCAATGTTAAAATGTTAGTGCGTTAGTTGAGTTCCACGTGTTAAGTTATAGATATAATCGTATGAAATGAGGACAGATGAATTATTGGATTTGCTTTCTTCAAATCAGAACTATTCTTACAAAAAATCGCCCATCCAATCACATTTGGAACGAAACGGAACTGTAATGTCGTGACTTAAATACTGATAGTAACTTATTACAATATGTTATTTGTCTGATAATCTTCTATAGTATTAATATTATTACTGTTTCGTTACTGCTTGCTGCGTTTTTCTTTTCTTTGTTATAGTTAGATTGTTTTAAAAATTTGTATTACATATTAGTTATTATGCATTAGATTGGTACTCGGATGAATGACACAATAAGTAATCTTGAAAATGTAAAATGCCAATAAGTTGTAATACAAAAATACAAACACCTTGGCATCTAAATAGTAATCAGTGATACTGAATTGTATTTAAATATTCGCATAAACAAGAGCGAGCAATGAGTAAAAATACAAATTGTACGTGTTGTACAAGTTAACCATATTGCACAATGCGTTATACTATAAGTACTCATTACGAAGATGATAGGGTTGACAAATTATACACCTTCGTGATAATAGTACAGGATACTACGTATGGAGATACAATGAAAACGAATTGTTATTCAAGGTTATGGGGTATAAATATAACATTCCGCGTGTTCCAGGCTAGGTCAAGTCTGGTCCACGCCTTGTATAGATAATCAGCTATGCATTGCCATTGCAAAGAATCGGGTAATTTTTTATTTTTTATCAATGAAATCTGTTCCAAAACACACAGAAATTAATGTGATTCTAATTGTTTATAGAAAATGGTATTCAACTTGATGGAACCATAAAACAACCAAAAATTCCCTATTGTGTTCATACTTTTGACAATTTACAGGTCAATGGTCAGAGAACATCATATTTTTTGTATGAAAATGTAAGAATTTAGAAGAAATTATTAACAAATTAAAAGCGTATGATTTACAAGAACCGGAACTGATTTTCGGTGGGGGACATACTAATGCCATTTATTATGTGCTTATCGTTGCTCTGACGAGTCCAAAGTAAAAATACAAAATACATTGTCAATTGTAACACATATTTCACTGAAGGGAAACTTTTAAAATGAACTGATTGTGTACGACCTCAAAATTTTAAACAAAACACGTACATTGCGGTAAAAGTTTAAAACCCAAACGTATAAAATAAAAAAATCAAGTAGCTGCTTAATTATTTTAAAACTTACGCTGATGAATAATGATGTAATCATGTATGTTAATTATTTACTCAAGGTCCTGTAAAGAACACTATTGAAACCAGCTGTATTACAGGCTACGGCCATAAATTTGATGGTTACAACTTTGGGCAACCGTGATTTGCTAACTGATAATACGCAAGCTTTCGGACGAACCATGAGAGAAATGAGAAAGTGGATGGCGTTAGAAATTATTTCACCTAGGTCACAAATTCTTCATTTTAACGCAACAGTTCAAAGTCATCTATCCTCTCTTAACATAAATATGCCTTTTCGGGGTCAACCCAGTGATTTGCGTCATACGAAATCATGAGTTTGTTGCGTTAGCGTATATGAATGTTTTCTGTAGTTACGATTAGGCATGGGGGGAGGGATTGAGAGATAAATGTCTGAGAAATACAATTTATTAGTATACTATCTCAATAATATTATTTAGAGCCCACTGCTGTGCGTCTCATCGCAATCGTACATTTTTTCATGCTAAATGAATACGACATTACAATTTTATTATGAACAGCGCCTTTGAACAATGTAAGTGAACTTTTTCACGATTTCCGGATTGCGATTGCAATCCCGATACCGAATATGCAGACGCAATCACACATTAGAGCGTGTTTGTACATACCGCGCCTTTTATACCCCACCCACCCCCATGATACAATATGCCCCACGGTCCACCCATTCTGACATAAAGTACGTTTACTTATACTTGTGAGTTGTTTGGGCCGTTTTGTTTTTTGAATAAACGATTGTAAAAATAGTTTCGTGTAGGTGTTGGTCGTCTGTATTTAAAGTTGACATTTCTAGAAGAGAAGCAATAACCTGCTCTGTCCATCTTGACTACGAGACTGTGACGGTAAAATCGGAAAGTATTTAAACTTTTAAAATTAGTCGACGACGCTGCAATATGAAAACCATTGACCCAAAACCAAAATAATTTAGTTCAAGTGTGAAATAAGCTCCACGGACACATTATACCAGCTTGGCCTCATTATGAGATCACAAACAAAACTTATGCCAAAGCCCACGCCACGAGGAATGTCGCCGTCGTGATGATACACAATTGCAGAGTAGAAACCGCGTGACATTGGTCAAATTAAATTTCGTTTCTAAAGCTGGCCATTCTACAGCAGCGGTTCTTAACCTGGGGTCCGCGAGTGGTGTCGTATAGTGGTCCGCGGACGGTTACAAAGAATTCCTTCGATTTGTGTTTGTAATTTAAAATTTTGTTTAGAAACACGCTCTTGGTAAGGCGTTTAGAGACAAATCAGACAAATCTGAAGATCTGTTTCGTCAAAGATAATAGGACATGAAAAACGAAAAAATACATACTATACACCATACTATAGTATATAATACTTTATGAAAAATAGGATGTTACAAATTAGGATTATTGTATGTTTAGGTAAATATCGTACTGTTCTAAATATACCAACAGCGTATATAGAGCTTGCTACTGTCACATTATTTCGTAACGCTCCATTTAGATTGGATTTTCACTGTGAACTCATTTTTTTAAACGCACAACAGTCAGCTTTGTTGATGCATAATATTATGTATGTAGCGTTGTGGTACTTTTAATAAACTCAAACCTGAAAGCCTGAACAAATGTTCCGTTGGCCGTGGCCAGGCTTGAACCGTTGAGTGAGTAATATAGGGTAGAGGCTCAACGCCATCAGCAGTTTGTCTACCGCCTTTTACTGCCCAAAATACTTTAGTCGGGTAATAGAAGTTCGCCAAGCGACGCAATGACGGAGCCTGATTGGTCGGCTACTTCACCGAAGATATACGAAGACAGCCGAAAACTCCGTCATCGCGTCGCTTGGCGAACTTCTACTACCCGACTAAAGTATGTTGGGCAGCATAAAGCGGTAGACAAACTGTCGATTGCGTTGCAACTCTACCCTATATTACTCACTCAACGCTCGAACCAGACCAGAGATTCTCGCACGAAGAGTATCCAGTGTTGCCGCTGAGCCACCACTATCGGTACTGGGAATCCCCAGGCCTACTGTAGGGCGGACACCATTTCTGAATCTAACTTAGGTATATTAGGATATTTGGATGGTTGGGAAGGATTGTTCGACGGGTGTTGAAGGCTGCTGATTTGGACTCAATCCCAGCACTAGCCTGTTGACTGAGGACCAGTTTCCCCAAACTTTAATCCGGCGATTTTCTGGAGATCAAAAATGGCGCCCGCTAGGAACCACCATGCATTTTGTATGTATGTAATGTTTGTTGAAACCATGGTAACCAACCCGAGATTAGTAAATCGGTCGATTAAAAAGTTTGGTGAATTCGCACCTGTGGAAAACCTCGGGAAAACATTCAGTCGTGATTGCCAGTTACCGGAATCGAACTGGCAACCTCGCGAATTAGTGTACCGCGTGTTACCTGTGAGCCACGTTCCTGTCCTATGAGCGTCGTTAAAATATTAATGAACTGAGTGTCTCGGTTGCAACTAGTTTATGAGTCGCAATTCGTGCCTGCCTTTGACAAACACGCAGCGTGGAAAAATCTAGAAAATTGTATTTTTGTTAATGATTTGTTCCGGCTAGTGCTAATAAATGTGCCTCTATATGGTAATGTCATGCGAACGTGCCAAACCAAACTTTGTCACGTTCGCTTCCTCACGAACTAAACTCGTCTCGGTCACATTGCCAATATGCACCGCACGGCCGTTCCTTGATCCACAAGTGGCCTTGAGCTCGTCCGCATGTGGTTCCTGAAGAACCGTGCAATTACGCCAACTTGTTACGCTTTTTGTTTCCAATTGTGCTAACTTGTATATCAGCGCAAAAAGTTACGGTGAAGTTTTGGCGCATCGAGAAACACTATATTTGGATTGCGCCAACAAAATGTGTTTACCTGCCACTGCCAGGGTCAAAAGTGTAATATTAAGTGCCAATAAAATTGTTTAAACTCTGACAACACCTTTGACCCTTTTTGAGGCATTTCATGTTGGCGCAATGATAATATAGGTGACTTTTCTCAGTGCGCCAATCCGTGATGGTTAACCCGAAACTTGTCCACGTGCTGGCTTTTTACAGGTATGCGCAATGGGAGTTGGCGCGACCATAACGTTGTGTAAAGTATACGTGAAACTGGGAACAATAATCTCAGCTAGAAACATATTTGTTGCAAGATTATGCAAGCCATTTTGTTATGAATGATCAAGAAATTACTCTCAGATTATTATTATTATTATTACTTCACTCAACAGCTATACGTCATATGACGTAAACGATCACTACTATAGATATTATTCGTTTGGCAATACTTTTAATAGCTTTGAAAGTATTTAAACTTTTGCGGCTACCAGTCTTTTGATCCCCCTTCCATGTCAATGGGATTTTGTTATACTTCTTTCTTCACAATCTCTCTGAACGAACGAGATAAGCTACGCGCACGCTTCCGAGGTCGATAAGGAAAAAAGCTCGGTTTGTTAGATAAAATTTAACCTACAGAAATTATACCATACTGCCCCTTCATACTACTGCAACAGAACATAACGTTCGATGTATACAATACACACATGCTTTCGTGTCAAAAGAACATTATGAAACGAATGTCACATTTATAATAATAACAGCAGTTAAAATAGTAACTATAATAGGATTTTGTATCCGAGGGCAATATTTGATAGCTTTCGTGATAGAGGAGTGACTCGTGACCAACCAGCGAACCCCAATTTCATACCGATTGCTGATGCTTGTTGCAATACATGGACGTCGACGAGCGCCGAGCGCCGGAAGTGGATGATCTGACCAATTAGAACGCAGCGGCGCTCGCAAGCGCCGAAGTTGCTTGGTTCCAGCACGTTCCAGCTTCTAACTTCTCGTTTCAGCGCTCCTCGACGCCCAGCGTTACAACTTGCTAGTCTTTTGACAGTCTTATTAGTGGCGTTGGTATAACGTTTACTTGGCCCAAGATTATGCCTTGCATGCTTTCGTCACATGCGAGGCAGTCGTAGCCAACCAGCGAACCGCCCGAGACACACCCGCGCAAATACCGATCGCCGATTGGCTACGAACCCGTCGCCTGTGACGAAAGCATGTGTAAGGTATAAGGTTTGTTCAGCTGACCCGATCCAAACAGTTTAGAGCAACATAGAGCTGTGCGGAAATACGTCATACGAACAGGAAGTAGGGCGTTCCCAGCAGAAAATAACACTTGTTCTTGTTTTGTCAGCTGAACGATACCGAGCAGCCAGCGCAGTGTTTACGCGTCAAATTCAAACTAGTGGGTCTAGTTGTAGCATTTATTTAGCATAATAGCTGTTAATATTTGTTAATGTCTGTTAATAATAATAATTGTTATTTATAAACAGTCTAAAACAGCAGGTATTAATCGTGGAACCAGGTCTAGGCCTAGGCCTAGGGGGTGCCTAGCCTATAGGCCTAGGGCCTACCTAGCTTGTAAAATAAACAATATATTAGGCATTTGCGTACACCTACCTGGTACTTGGTAGAAATGGCAATCATTCTGCACAATTGGATAGCCGTTTTCATCTGTTACGATTATCAGACTCGTCGGACATTGCGTAGAGGTTATGTAGGCCTAACACGTGAGATTTAAAATCCCGCGCAATTCAGCTCTGCTCGAGTCTGATCCTCCCTTTTCAAATTTCAATCGAGCAGGCCGAACATGTTCGACCTGCTCGATATCGAGTTGCTTGTGTCAACTGAACAGCCACCGAACGGCTCAAGTTTGTCAGCTGAACAGCCATTTCTGCTTTTTTGTGCTCTGAACTGTTTGGATCGGGTCAACTGAACAAACCTATAGATTGACCAACACCACATCTCCCTTGGCCAAAACGGGCGAGTCAAAGTCGACTGGAATGCAGGTGATAGCTCATAAACGCGTGCTCCTCGCACTCGGCGGGTGAACGGTAGCGGCCAAACATGGCTTCACTTACATTGCATTATTTCCGAAACTGTTCAAGCTAGAGCAATATTATAAGCGGCACAAGAAAGATGACAGTTATACCTTGACGACGATAGTTTTATATTTGTGACAGGTTTCTTGTAAACCATACAAATTGCGATCGTAAGAAACGTATAAATCTTCGAAAAGGTTTCCACTAACATTGCTCTGATTTAATGGCATTATTTTATTAACTATTAATGTTTGACAAATATAGTGCACATCATCGTGTAGAGGAAGGTTAGACAAAAGTATTTATGTGGTTCAATGTTTGATGCGCGTATTGGTTATCTTGAAACCATGAGTTGAATATTGGCTGAACGTAGTTTTGCCGTAGCCTGCTGGCTACGGCAGCCTTATAGCTCTGCCGGTAGCCTTATAGCTCTGCCGTAAGCGCGCAGGAGAGATGTGTGCCCGACCACTGCCGATAGCAACTGACACCTGCTAGATGCACTTCACTACCGGCCGCCCCTAAAAAACCGAATAGACTAGACCCGGATGCGCGCGCAAGCTTTCGCGCGCGGAGATGTGCTCGTGGTAAATCTATAGTCTTAGGACAACTATAATATCATAAATATTTTATTTGTGATAAACATTTATATTTTATACAGTGTTTTACTTTTAGTTAACGAAACAGGTTTTTCAGGTAAAGGTCGATTTAAGGGTTAATAAAGCAGAATCAAGCCAAAAGCATTACCGTGTGGCACCGGCATTCACACGCTTGCCTAAGATTTAAGTTTTAAACTTAAGATTGAAGTTGGTTTAAATCGCTCATCTTAAATCTTAAATCTTAAATAAGTGTGTAAATGGACCTTTAGTAACAGTAATATCACTGTTAGTTGAAGATACATTGTTAGTAATTTTATATTTAAAAAGCAATTAATGCTGATGACAGTAGTAATCAATTGCGTTTAATTAGAGCCCACATTTCTAGCTCCAGTAGCAGCAAGTGCAGAGTAGCCTATAGTTATGAAACAAAAGCAATTACTCAGTCATGACTCATCTTCTCTGGGAGTGAAACGTCAAGGAAACTAACTTCTCATACCGCTAATTATCTATTCATCGTTTGTCTATTTTTATGTGTGGTGAAAGATGACGTCATGTGATAAATCTTGCCTACTATAAAACTATAAACAAAATAAAAAAACAGATAACAAATGAAAAACCTGACCTAAAGTAATTTAAATAATAATGATAATAAAGTTAAGTAAGATAAAGTAATTTAAAATAATAATGATAATATCGTTTAGAATGAAAATTATATGTAAATTGTCACGTTCATGCTTCAAGGTGAAAAAAACACAATATAATTTAAAATGAATGTAGGAATGTGTATATACTTTTTTATAATAAATTAATGCCCTTGGTTAAAATTGTATACATAATATGTATGTATACGTATCAATAATAAATAATAATATGTTTTAGCACAACTCACAACTTTTGTCTAAATTGTGAACTGTTGAGTATAAAATATCAATTATTCGAAAAGGCCATACAAAACACGACGATACGCAAGTTGTGATGATTGTGACAATTTACAAAGCTGATCTGCAACATCTACATAAAAATTTCTACTATGGGAGTATGATATTGTGGTTATCATTTGGTGGTCACACTCTGATCTGATCACAGACGCTCTGGTATTTTAGTATGAAACACGATTTATAAAATCATTCTCCTATTTTAAAATCTCATATCGTTCAAAACTTTTTGATGCGGATTTTTTCATTATTAGAGAACTTATTTAACAGAGGTGACGAGTGCGTGTTATGGAGATGAAAATAAGCTACATGACATCCATGCCCAAGACAGAATTTGAAAATGAACACAGCAACGCGACGGAATGGCGATATACACTCAGACTTGATTTCCTATACGTGAGAAATTACAGGCTGTAACATATAATTATTCAAAGTTAACGACATCCTTGTGGCAAGCCCTTTCTCCAGGCAATTGCACTCTACACAACATTGCTCGGCATCACACGTACGGCATAGCGGAGAACTATAACAACTTACTAAAAAAAAAAAATACAATAAGTCAAGATATTTCCTCGTAATAAAATAGTTTTATTACAACTACTGAGATTAGTTCAGTAGTTCGACGTATGGGTGCGTGTATGCCGCAATGAGAGTGAGACGCTGATTAGCTGCAAGTTAGGAGAACTATAATTTTCCAAAGAATGTAATCATAATGCAAAATAAATGTATGTATTTTAGTCTCGCCAGTGACCTTTCTCAAATATGTAATTATGGTATTCAATTTATGCCGAGGTCTAAGCCAGTAGCCACTAAGCGTTTTACTCAGGAATGTAATGCAAACTATACATTATATAAGTATCGGACCGGTAGAATGTATACCCCGATTTCGGTCTGTTCGTTCGTTTCCGTGTCCGGAACACAATTCAGACAACTAATTAGAGATAGAATAGAGGATCTTGTTATAGTTATAGTTAGTAATCAGTTTCGTTACTGAGTGGGTAGACTCCAAATGTGTTTTTTTATTTTTTTTATTTAACAAATGACAAAGGCGGATTTTTGGAAACTAGTTGCTCGGTCTGTTAAAAGTTTCTTTAAAATGGTGTTTAATTGTCCCAAAAGAAAATCAAAATATGTAATCCTATTGAGAATTAATGCTCTTTCTTATGAATATTTGTCTTAATCCAATAAATATTTCCGTTTTGCAGATGTTCTTAATAAGATGTTAAAGGTATGAAAGGTGTCCAGCAAAATCACATTAGGCCCGGTATTACAACGCCCGGCTAAATATTCAGACCACCGCTAACTTGTTGTCTCCATGGCAACCGCCAATCAGAAGCGTGGTTTCAAAGGAGAACAAGTTAGCGGTGTTATAAAACATTTAGCCGGGCGTTGTGAACAGAAGTATATTGATTGAACAAAGATACATTCATGAGAAAGAACACTAAATTCTGTACAGGATTATATTATTTTGATTTACATTTAGGACAATTTCAACACATTTTAAAGTGATTTTAACGACCGAAATCAGTAGTTCCGCAGGCTAGGTGGACGTACAGCCTTAATATTTCTAGTCTTCTATAACAGACTAGGAAAAAGCGAATCACAATTGCAATGAGAACACAATATTCTTAGAAATCAAAAGTATCTCAATATCAAACCCCTTTTAGAAACTATGTTTTCCTATGATTTCACCTATGTTTTCAGAAATACTTATACATTAATTTATTATTGTGATCGTATATACATAGACATTATATACCCACAGGTAAATAATGAGTGTCACACACATAATTACTGCTATAGTATATTAATCAACAATATCACACAGTTAATTAGCCTACTTCACTTGTCTTGTACACTACTGCACTTTTACTAATTAAAACAGCGTAACTGTTTTGTCTTGTCAGATGGGGCTTGAGTAGGGAAACAAGATGTGTACACATTGATGCAATGACAGATTGCTCAGTGCTCGTGTATGCTCTACTACTACGTTCAAACTACTATCTCTAGAACTTAAAATAGTTCATTATAACTTTGTCTTAATTGGATTTATGAAGATAACTTATGTGAATTATGAATACTTGTGTAGCGTAGTGGAGGCGTAATTACGTTCAATTCTACTTGGGTCCTTAAATAATTTCATACCATGTGACTTTTTGTAGAGGCTTTAATTTATTGATGTAGTATGGTTGTGGTATTGCTACGTTCTAGTATGCGAAAAATTAAGCAGTTAAATACTCCAGTTTAAGTGACAAGTATTATATATGAACTAATCCACCCAGTTTACTTTTAACCAACTGAAAAGCTTTAACACAAAAATGTCGATTCACAAAAATACAAATGTAATTGGTACTTTTTATGGAGGATCCCTTTTAACAATGTCAAAGTCAGTTCCCTTCAATATTATTAAAATATTTTCTCTTTAGAGCACAACACATGAAACTCACTTGGTTATGTGTTACGAGTGACCAGCGAGATGACTAAAGCAAATATAAACAAACTCCTCGCTGGCAGCGGCCGGTGCATCTACAATCTACATGTCAGACAGGTTAGACATGTCTGCATGTCAGACAAGTGTTGCTAAGTAACAACAATTACACTGGACCGACTTCTGATTTTTGACTACGCCGGCTGCATTTCTCGTCGCCAGCGACAGGACCAATGGTACAATATCGGCATGGACCGGACCAGCAATTCTGCCGGACCGAGCTCTTATTTGCTCTTATTTGATTCGCAAAGGTCCAGGGTTCGATTCCCGGTTCTGGCTGGGGGTTTTTAATTTCATAAATGTACTATTTTGTATGTACTGTGACTTTTGAAACCGTCATAACAACGAAGTACATTAAAAATGGTGTAAATGTCCCCCACTGAAAATAAGGTCTTGTAACTGCATGGGTAGACAGTAGACTATACAAAATAAAATACTAATTTATTTGTGAAATCCAGAAATTAAAAAAAAACGACTGGGAATCGTTTTTTTGGGGGGGGGGGAGGGGGGATTTCACAAAAAACTCTGTTCTCCAATAAATATATCACCCTTGAGCAAATGTATTATTTTTGTATTTGATAATTATTCACAGATTACATTGAGACTAGAAAATATCAAGGCAAATGAAAAGGTAAAGAAGATTTGTATCCTATCATTGATTTATTTCTGACATCGGATGTACATTATCAGCTGATGACGTTTGAATAGTATAGTGTTGGCCAGTACGGTCCATCCATACGTGACCACATTTCACTGAACAGTTTGACCACAGATAACATCTCTTGTAGATCTGATCCGTTATCTGTGGTTGTACAAATCAGTTAACTCGGTGAAGGCGACAATGTGGATCCCTTCAAGGTTTGTGTGGTATCACGTATCACACATGACAATGGCACTCGGTCACGGTCGAAATGTGCATGCCTCTACTTTAGAGCAGAGATGAGGCCTCTATGCGTATACGTTTTCACCTCCAGATGTGGATACATTATACAATTGCACTGGTGAGTCAATGTCCTTCGATCTTTTGCTGTTCGACAGCTGATGTATATTGCCGCGCGACAAGGCGATAAGCGGAGACCAATCAGACGGGCTCAACTCTTGCCGCGCGGCAGCATCACGACGGAAAACGCTGTGATTGGTCACCGCGCATCATTTTGCCGCGCGGCAACAGACTTTGAAACCGACTATTACGATTCGAACATCTGTTTATATTTTGTGTTTCTTATGTTTTGTATACTGTGATCAAGGTCGGTAAAGTAGTAGTAACGGGACTACTTTACCGACCTTGTCCGGTTCCCATTCCGCTAGCTACAAGACAAACTTCAGGATTTATGTTTAGTTCAGGATTTCTATTTATGTTTTTATACGGTTTCCATTGATTGCACCAAGTGATGAGTATGTTCGTTCGGGTGTATTTATTTATGTAACAGCTTATGAAATCTATTCTTGTGTTAACATTTTTCTTTTTCCACACACATGCTTTTTGTCGGGTTTGTTATTATCATATAACGTTGTCGACTGATTCATGAAACGAAAGAACCACCACAATTCTAGAATATCTGCCTCTGGAAAATCGTCCCATTATAACAGAGGATTTCAGAGATTGTGGGCGCGTGCTATTCTGATTTTGTATTGACAAAGCGTGTGTACTCAACTCGACAATTATTATGCATTAACTTTTCCTTCATCGCTTGTTATTTCTGGTAAATTTGCTAAGTGTGCAAATCAAATAGATAATGATAACGGATGAGAGAGCAAAGTCCTCCACGCGACTCACTCCGTCACCATACTAAATTACAGATTTCTTCAAAACTGCTATTTATATATATTATTTGCTGGAAATTTGTGTGATATACAGTACAGTGAAATCTTGCGTCAAAATAACTGTTTATGAAATAATTGATAGTATAATTTTGTTTTAAATCATTGTAAGCTCCCAGAGGCGGTACCTACCTGAATCGACCCCAGGTCGCCCCCCCCCCCTCTTTGCACTTTGCAATGTGTTATTGTGTGTACTTTATCATTGTTATCCCATCATACATTGCTCAATTCTTCTCTAATCTCTATTCTCTACAGTCTACACCCTCTCTAATGCTTCAACTGGGCCACCCATTACGCAAGCAAACAACATCTTGAACTGCCTTTGCGACGTAATTTGTATGCGAAGAGGGCGGAGGGGGGGGGGGGGAGTGGAGGGGGGGGGGAAACGAACTAAAGGTGTATTTCAAGGCAAACACAGCAAAGATCTAGTTTTTTGTTTGTTTTTATCACGGGTGCTACGAAACACGTGTGCTCTTTCAAGTCTTCCCTTTTACAACCGATAATAATTTATTCAATTTCCTCTGAAGGTAATTAAATTCGCCCATTCAAAACCCGAATGAAAGGAAGTGGAGTGAGCAAACTGCTAATTGACCTTCAATTCAACTAATAGGAGCTGGAATGCTCATTGTGGCGAACAGTTATGCAAGGTCTTGATTCTTATGCAACTCATAACCCAATCGCGGATGACGAGAATTATTCGGACGAGTTCTAGGGGCAAGATTATATCCTGTTAGTTTTATTAGTTTTCACGGTCATTGCTGTGGCATTGAGATGTGAAGCGTAAACGATGAAAAACTACCATCTCATTTTTGACTACCGGTAACCGATACTCTTACAACTATTAGCTAAGCTAACTGTTAGCTATAACTTAGCGGAAGTAAAAACATCGAAAACCCGATCGATGTTGTTTTAGATGTGTTTTTATCTATTCAAGTATCCATAACAAATGAACCGTTCGACCTATAAATCTGAAGCGAGCTGATTGTTTTTACGTATCACGGGGTAAGTTTTTTCGATCTTTTCTTTCAAATACAGGGCATCGCCTTTCGCTCACTCCGACCGAGTCCAGTGAAAGTCACGTGTTAGCTTTATAAACGTGATCTGCGCAAAGCAACCGACTTGTCTACTGGCGCCGGTTCATTGGGCGCCAGTGTCCCAGCTTCGAATCCTGGTGAGGGTGTTGTTGTTCTTCTACGACGCCGACGTAGTCGATAGCGAAGTTGCGCGACGTTAGCCGAATCAGATCCATCACACATCGGCCTTGGACAAGTGTGATGTGGGATTTTGGGAGGGGGAGGGACAGGATGCTCTTACGTTGTCTCTTACGACTGGCAGAGTCATCCTAGGCTATACATTCTACCCCAGGCCCCATTGCCGTTGATTTGGGTCTAGGGAGGTTAACGAACATTCAAGAGGGTGCCGACTGTTATAATAAGAAAATGTTTATAAAAACATAAAAAATGTAGGAGTTACAATGATTTGCAGGTTGTCGATTAACAAACTTAATGTTAAGGTGCTGACATAAGACTATATAACTGACCATTGCGTCGGGTCAGTGTAGTTCAAACGGGTAACAAGCGCATATGCACTATGTTTTGTTTACAATATGTTACGCCGCGGTCATTCGTCTTTTCCTCAGGATGATAATATTTACTTCCTTGATGTGGTTTTCGGGTGGAGGAATCTACACTATACGGGGGCGCCATACGCATGGGGAGGAACGGACGTTCACCCCCTACTGGTTATGCCAGTACAGGACCCGTTGGATTTAATTGACATCGTTTCTGTATCAAGGACATATCACACAAAAATCGGTGACAGTGGCAATGATTATATCTTTAGGTCGAGTGAACATGAATGGCGGTCAAGCAGAAAGTTGTGGTGACAATTCCCTATAGAATTAGCTGATTGTCCTGCAGAACCTGCATTACAATGTTATACTTTTTATCCACGCAGGATGCGCTGATCTCGTTCTATTGTCTGGTAACGTACAATTAAGCGCACAAATATGAACTGTCAACAATCGCAACCATAAAATCGTTATTTACCCAAAGAATCGCGTTTTTGTGTTTCTAATAGAATAGTTTTTAGTATTAGAAAGGCTAGATTTCAAATTATTATTTAACTGATTAGTTGCTGCACTGCAGCCGAGTGTTATTTTGTCTTGAAATTAGTGTAAACTTCACGCCTTGATCTCTCCCGACTACACCTCCAAAAACTAATGTAAAACAATCGTCTGACAATATTACAAGTACACGTTGATCTCGGGAAAACTTGTACAAACAGGATTCAATATAAGTACGAGTCATAAAAGATGCAACAAGTTTATACAACGATATTCAAGGAAGCGAAAAGAAAGTGACTTATGAATGATGATGGAGAAAGGAAGAGAAGAAAACCACTGCTCGTCTGTATAGACGCGGCGCGTAGCTGTTCTTTCACAAATCTTGCAGCTCAACTATTATGAAGTTGCTATGGACACTGAACGAATCTATATAATCAACGTTGTTTAGTTGTGTTTATTTGCGCCTCTTTCTATCGAGTTTGATATCTAATGCTTCTGGGTTAGCAACCGCCAATTGTGCCAACGTGTGTCAATTAGCAATACAATTCAATATAGTTGCATTGTAATTGTAGCTGTGCTACTGTAGCTTTCCTGAGAAAGTGCAGACGATGATTGACAATTAGCCTAGCTGTGGCACGGATGCCCCAAAAATAAAGTAGAGGGTATGTATAAGCCTAAATTATGATATGTATTATGTACAAGAAAAAAATCGGTAGTTCAAGTGGTTGGTCCACGCTTCATCATAGGCTACAGTCTCGTCTATGAAAAACGAAAGCATAATAATATGAGATGGCATTATACGAAAATAAAATAAATCTTTGTACTGTATAAAGTTAGGACTTCAACATGATGTATGTAATAATAATATGTTTTATCTCGTCAAGTGGAGAATGGATCAGTTCAGTAACAGCATAATATTAATGTATTACTGTCGCTCTCATTACTCTGTGTATTACTTTCTGCTATTACCGGAAATAAATAGTAATAAATGAAAGTCAACAGAGCGGTGTCATTGCTTTGCTTCGATTTGTATGAAAGTAACAATTTATGCCCAATATGCAAATGTTAATGGTGCATGACATAATTATTGTAAATAGTAAATACATAATTTTATGTTTCAGTTTCACGCACTAAATACGATTGTCCTTGAAAATAAAATGATAAGAACCTTAATTCGCAATATATAGTACAGAGTTGCGTTATAGTTGGGAAGCGATCAGTGTGACGCGTTGATAAGCGAGCACCTGACCTTGACCGAGTGCGAGCCGCTCTGCCCCCCTACCCCCCTCCCCCCGTCATAGTCTTACGAGAAGTGCGGGGCGGCTAAGTAATATTGCCCCAACCCGTCACAGGGCAGGTTTCACCAAACTTTCATGAACGATGTTGCCACAGAACTAATGGTGTTCAATCCTCATTGAAGTTTGTGGATGTTCCAAATTTTAACTTAGTTTATCTAAATAGCAAACATTGCGAATACAAAAATAGTCACTGCTCAATGAAAGTTCTCTACTGCTCGATTTATGTTATAAAATATTTCTAAATCACTTAAAAGTAACACACGGATGTTTTGTCATTTGCCTCCTCCCTCCACCTCACGCTTCATTCTGTACCCTCATTGTGGTTTCGGGAGAGCTTCCTCAGGCGAATAGTTTCCGGACCAATCAGAAGGGTGGGATCCGCTCCGCACACACGGAGAACGTCGCAAATCAAGCGAGTTGTAAAAATAATTTCATCTTTGGTCACTCACTCGTTTTCATTCGCTTTACGCAGCTTATAATATACTAACCAGTTATTTGGCAATAAAATATAAGAAAATAATGTTCATAACCATTAAAAGACACAGTCGTTCATGTAAAAAGAAGCAATTGCTCGTCAGCAAGGAAAGGAGACAATTCTTCTACAAGGATCGGTGGTCTAGTCAGGATCAAGGCCGTAACATACTTTTATTTTATTATTTAATATGTTGAATTTCCACTTGATTTGATTTTATTTCATTTCTCAGTTATTTTTTCTTGTTCATGATTTTTATTCTATATAGTACAGTAGTTTGTTTTGTTTTTGTTGTTATTGTTATTTATGATTTTATTATTATTATTGATGGTTTGCATAGCCTAGTTTTATTTAAGGTCCTCCTTTGTAAATCAGTTTTTATAACTGAATATGATAGACATTAAATAAATAAAAAAATAAATGACCTTCCACAACAGAGATCGCCTCTGTCACTCTCGCTGGTCCCACGCTTCGGTTGGTTCATCCACAACAAATGCACGACCTTATTTACAATCGCGTTTTGTTATGGTGTCTGGTGTTAACCGGCAATACAGGGAGCCAATCTAATGTTTGGCCTTGCAATCATGCCAGGTTTGTCATCCTTAAATTTGTATTGCACAACTCACCGCGTTGCATTGTTATTCATGGTCCCCAGTGACGTCACATGTGACCATGTTGTGCTGTCACAATGTATTTGGTTTAGAATTAGAATTTAAAAAAAGCAAAATTAAATAACAAAAAATAAATCACAAATTACCACACTTGGCATTTCCGAAACACCATGGAGCATTTTTTTGTAGTCTGTACCCTATAGGTTTCAACAAAAAATACAAAAATTTTCCATTGTGTTTCGGAAATGCTAAGTGTTGTAATTACTAATTTGTGTTTTTTGCTATTTAATTTCACTTTTTGAAATTCTAATTATTGCTTTATTCAATTTGCAAATAAAATCTGCCAATGTTCTAGATTATGTGGAAGTGTACTTGAACAACAACGTACTTGAACTGTCAAAGAATAGGTGCCAAGATAGCCGCTATGCGCCCAATTTGAGGTACCGTACTACCGTACCTAATATTGGTGCAAACTACGACGGATGTCTTACGGTAGCGTAGAAATTTATAACATGAAATAACCAAGGACATCCGCGGTATATTGTAAATTTACAAGAGTATTGACCGAGCTACGACGGCAGTAGTATAATCTTTTCTACCAAATAATGTAAAGACCTCTATCCTCCATATACCTAATAGATCTGAATTAGAATACATTTTGTTTAGGAACACATTTTCTGTATAATAAATAATAACTTATCCCTTCAATGGACATATTATTTCTGCATGGTATTGTCAGGATATAAGTACAAAGTAAAAATATAAAATGGGAAACCCGTATCTTATTGACCCTGTTTGATGGGACGGGCAGCTGAAAGACATACGGGGCAAAAATTTGCGACGCGACGCGGCATCATAATTCAAAACGCAGCGAATAAACCCATAAACGTCATCTCGACTCGTTTTATTTATGAACAAAACAGAACTGTGCGAACCTTTCAATTTAGAAAGTAAAGCGCGGTAATAATCTTTAGTAAAAACTAAAAACCGTCTTCTGACTCAAAGAGAGATCGGCCGACAAACTTCTTATAAATACTTTCGTTAATAAACCGATTAATACTGAAATTATTGACAGTGTTGTACAGATTTTAGATTTCTTTTACAAACATGTATAGGCCACATTATTTTCTTGTCCAAGATTGTGGAAGCTGTTGTGCTGCTAAAGTGATGGAATATTTTTGGCAACCCTGACTCGCTAACTCATTGTTAGTGTTCTTAATCATTGTTGGGCTTGAAATCTTCTGTGCTAAATCTATAACTCACTTGATGATAAGCCTTGTAATACTATCCATACGCATCAAAGAGAAAGCTAGTTCAACTTTACTATACAGGACAGGCAACGCAATGATGTCTGTCTCTTGTCTTATAATAGTATACCATTTATCTGGTATTCAGTGCCTGAATGAGCAGGTCAAGCATCACTGGATTGCCCAACAAGGTCAAGCACACCTGCTTTGCAAGAAACTATCTGCTAGCGTTTATATATTTACGTAAGAGCCCTGTACGATCGCGAATTTGCCAATCAATGAATCCATCTATTTTACAGCATACTTCTCCAACACTGCATTATCAATTTTATTTTACCTATGATTTTGAAACGCTGTGAAAATTACAATGTGCATGGTGAAAACACGAAACCTAGGCTAGTTTTTCCACGTAGACGAAAATATAGTTTTATTTCAAGATCAATAGTGATCAATCAATATCAATCAATCAATCAATAGTGATAAATAAATATAATACCTTTCAAAGCACTTTCATTTTTTGTAAGGCATCTTGTCTTGGATAATTGTCTGCAAAAGCGTGCTGATATCCAGGAAAACTGCTTTATTGCAATATTACAATGAAGCTCACAGTCGAATTTATGGAACGCGGGATTGACGCGTGATGATGATGATGATGATGATGATGATGATGATGATGATGATGATGATGATGATGATGATGATGATGATGATGATGATGATGATGATGATGATGATGATGATGATGATGATGATTGTTGTTGCTTGCCTTTGCGAAAATCGAACTAACCCACTTCCTTGTGTGCTTAGGACGATGAGGGGTGATTACAGATGAAGATGAAGGACAAATACAAAATATCCCATGCCTTATGCGGGATTCGAACTAACCCACATCAGACCGAATACTAGGCTAGGTTTAGGTAGGGCCTACTACGCCCCAATCGCTTAGCCACCGCAGATGGCTTATTAGTAGATAAGATAGGCAATAGAGATATACCTATACTTAAAAACGAAGGACTAACTTCTGATACGTATATATAAAATATATACTTATAAATACCCCCGCCCCCCCCCCCCTCACCCCAGTCCCCAAATACCAAATATTAAACGTGATATTTGACGAGTATCAACGTTATCTATAAACGGTCATGCTCATATTATTATTAATAATTGTTTATTCTTGTCATCACAAAACCACGTGCGTAAAAAGAAAACAAAAAAGTCTCTTGACAAGAAACGGCGTCGACGTTAGCAAAATATGGGCACGTACCTTTACGTCAATAATATGTCAAGTATGAATGCTCACGCCAACATGCATACGAAGCACGAGTATGATTTGATTTGATTTGATTGAAAAGCAATGATAAATAAGGATGTTCCTGCAATCATCCGTTGGTCTGATACCCAGTCCGTCGCGGCGTCGCCGTCGTTGTCGCAAAAAAGGGTAAATGTGTGGGCGCGCCCCACGCACGCCTCGCGGCAAATTTCATAAGAGAAATTCGTTCATCAAAACTTCGCTAGAGGAGGACACTACCACATTAACTTTAATCAATCATAAACCGCTTTACAGTCACATAATTGGCGAATTTATTGTACTCAACTTTGATGATACTGTAAAGAAAATAATTGTAATTACTAGATATAATCAAAAATTTTAATTTATGTCCTGATGCAGTTGCTCCTTCAAATTAATACATTTTCAAAAATGTAAACTAATGGCGTTTTCCAATGGATGGCACTCAGATACGCACTAGTTGTATGTTGTATGTTGTATTGTTGTGCATTGTTGTTTCAGTTGTTAAAGGCGCACTCAGTGCGGTCCAGTGCAGCCATTGGAAAACGCCATAATATAGTTAATTAAACATCTGATTACTGCACCAAACAAACACATTACTAACATTGAAGCAATGGTGTAGTAGCTGTAGAAGTGGTAAACCTTACAAGGTTTCTAGTAAGACACTGCATACATTCAGGGGACAATTTGTTCCAGTTATAACAGCTGTTGAATCCACGTGAAATAATAATAATCATTTTTCGTAGGAATCCCTGTTATAGGGTGCACACCAGCTTTACCTGATGTGCCCCTCTTCAGGTGACTAACTAGGTTATTAGGATATTTAGATAGGTTGGAAGGAATGACCGAGAGCTGTTAGTATGACTCAGTCCCAGCATTCGCCTTTACGACTGAGAAAAACCTCGGAAAAAACCTTCAGTCAGGAGGTGGCCGGAATCGAACCGGCGACCTCCCGAATTAGAGTCTCGCGTCTTACCGCTGAGCCACCTCTATCGGTATCCACGTGGAAGATATACACACGGTATTGGAGAGAAGCCAAATATATGCTGCATACTGTTTTCAAATTTAGTTTACAAATATTACTATCTCGCTCTTTATGAGTCACGTGTTCATGTACGGAAGTTATACAAATAGTAAATAATAATATGTATAAGTATATTGATTACGTGAAACATGTGTCAGTTTGTTGTGTATCGTATTCGTATGTACTCATCTTTCGAGGAGTTGTGAGGAATGGCGTTCACTTGCTCTCATCGCAAGGGGCTAGCCCGCGAGACTGTAACTCGGGAGGTCGCTGGTCCGATGCCGGTCACCGGCAATCCTGACTGATTGAGACCTTCTCAAGGCCCAACCACAACTGACGGCATCGTAATTGTTATATGGATGGCAATTGTAGGAATATGATTTACCACTACAATCCATTACGACGTTACGATTTTGTTGTGAACAGCGCCATAAGAACCAAGTAAAGCTAACTCTTTCACGATTACCGGATTACGATTACAATCATGATACCGTCAGTTGTGGGTAAGCCATGGGACATTCTTACCCATTATTCATATACCCTTCAACAAAATTTGACACTAACAGAACCGTCCGCAATGGCTCATGCGGCTGTGGTTCAGGCCCTAATCGTGCGTCACATAGGGTCGTGGGTTTGAATCCCGCACAAAGCGCGTGTTTCACCTATCAGCTCTCATTGTTTCGAATAGCATCATTGCAATACCAGAGAAGCAAAGTTACAAGAATCATCATCGTTGACAACAAAGATAAATATCCGTGACGTATTTATTATTCTTTCTTCTCGAGGTTAATGGACAAGATCACCTATAGAACAATAGGTCTACGCGTGTTTGTACGTGACCGAATGGTGGAAACCTCTAGTTGTTTCAGTGCCACGTACCGCGTGTCAACTGTAAACTGTAAACACACACATTTCACACAACGCCAAGACGGTGACCGTTTATTTCTGGATGCCCAGATTTCGTTTTAAATTTAGATCACTATTCTTGAATATCGGTGGTCCACAGAGGTTTCTCTACAATTTAAAGAAGTCTTTACAGTGTCACGCCATATGTGTTTACTTATTTATACAGAGTATACAATCGTGAAGTTGTTATTTTGAATATTTTTACGATTCGTCAAGAGTCGTAAAAGTGAGGAAAGCTGTAGGTCAGCCGTGGTTTATTGATTCTCATCACTCTAAGGCCCCGTACAATAATAAGCAACATTGCAACAATTTTATGTTTTGTAGCATTTCCCAAAATTAGCATATTTTATTAGTATGTATTCGTGAAAGTGTTAAAAAATGTTAATTTTAACACGCATATTTAATCACAACGTTTTTACTGGAAATAGTTGGCCACCAGAGTTTTGATCGTTTTTGTGTGTGCACTGTGCACTATAGCATAGAAACATGCACTTGTACCCACGTCATGTCAGTCGACTGAAACGCTGTTTTAGATACAATATGTTTTTTTTTACATTACAAAGGTATTATTAAAAATTAATTGTAATTGAAAATGAGTAGAATACATGCGTAATGACTAATGAGTAATGTATACAGTTACTCAAAAACAGTAATTCAATTACAGTTATATTTTAAAATTTAAAACGAGCTATTTTTACTCAAACCTTTACAACACCAAGGTCCGAATTTACCAAACTTTTTATTCGGCCGATCTACTAATCTTGGATTGATTGCCATGGTTTCAACAAACATTACATACAGAATGGACGGTGACTTCTACCGGACGCCATTTTTGATCGACGGTTTAAAGTTTGGTGAAACTGGCCCTAAAAAAGCACAAATCTGAACCAACGATCTGCATCGATCGACCTATGTCCTATAGCCACGATCTGACGATCTAGTACGATCTAATATCACGGACTCTTACTCTGTTTTGTGAATGTTCCAAGGCGTAAACATGTCATCCCCTCCCCCCCCCCCCCCCACCAAGACACTGAAAGGGATACATAATGTGTGAGTGAGCAGGTGTAACAAACACCCCCCCGTGGTGACCGGTGTCCGCAAAGAGGGCTCTCATAGCCTTCATTATCTTTTCTCTTCCTACTTTCACATACTTCTTCTGAATATTTACCGACCCTCTTTGTGAACTGGACGTCCCCCCCTCACCCCAACCACCTGGATTCTCATTATGACGACCCCGACGATGTGTGATGGATCTGATTCGCCCGGCGCTATATATATGACCTAGTTCTTAAGTGCGTTGTTAAACAAAATATGACTACTACTCTGTAGCAACAAGGGCGTACGCGTTCCCGGTTATAAATAAAGCAGAGAGTCGAGAGTCATTACGGTTCAGCAGTTTTTTTCGGGATGACGCCCTGTTTGCCTCGGATGTAAATTTTAACATATTACAATTTCACGGCCACTTCATAACATTATAATTATATAATGGGTATATAAGGTCAAAATTAAAAAGATGCGTTGAGTGAGACTCAAACCTCGATCTCAGGGGTGCTTACATAAACATGAATACACCTGTTGCATTTGAATAAATTACCATTGGCTGAACGAAATACTGTAAGAATTAAACACGATGTCATCATAAGAAACCTTAACAAAAACCGATAGGTTTAGTTGGGACGGATTGCGTCATGATATGGCGTGAAGATAGAAGAATGTCTGGTATGGCACAACAACGTAAAGCATTCGTCTATGAGCCTTTCACTTACGTGTTAATAGAAAAATTAAACATTCCTTATGGGCGGGATATTAATTGGAAAGAGAGCTTCATTCAATGCATTGCAAATTGTGTTTTGATTGAAAATACCAACGCGGTGTCACTCCAAACACGTAATAGATAATACTAAACGAATCGTTGAAATTGTTGTGTGTGTTGTTATTAAATAATCACTTGTTGATTGAAACGTGAAAGAGAAACTTGTAATTTTGTATTTGGTAAATAATATATTAGTTGAACTGCGTCTTCACAAATCTTTACGAAAAAAAACAAAATAAGAATTCGTAGTGACCCGTCCCAAAAATTAGGAATCCACTGACCATTCAAAATCGATTTGGAAAAAATAACGTATGCAGACAGACAGAGTGCCCAAGAAATCAAAATTTATGCAAAATAAAATTTGAATACCTTGTAGTGTATTCAAAAGCCCCAACGGTAAAGTGAATTCAACTAAATATGCACGCCTATACAGAAAGTAACGTAATAATTGATGTATGTATGTATGTATGTATGATTTGGATGGTAATCGGATTATAGTTCCCTGTATTACACAACCGATCATGCAACTCGGATCAAATTACAACGCTTACGGTGCAAAGAAAATAATCGAAAGGAAACTTTGGTCACGGTCCAAAGCACTAACAGAAAGTGGCCAAAGCTCATGTTATTCAAATTACGTACCATGGGTGGAAGGAACTCTTGATACAATCCCCACAAACTTGTATTTCGTCATACAGCATGACCATCCTACTTGTTAATTTTTGTTTCTAAGTTGTAGACTATATTAATAAAATCATGCATCGATTTACACAATTGAGCATGTGCGGCTTGAGCTCAATGCCCAGCATGACGATGACAATATCAGCCTACATACACACAAAGCATGACCGCAAGTAACATTCACCGATCATGAATGGCCCTATTGCTTGGACTAAATGCAGACTAAAGTCAAGTTATTTTTAAGAAGCAAAGTGAATGGTTGTGTTGACTTGCTATGTAAAATACAATTAACTACCCTACAAATAAATGCTTAAACCAAATTACGATGATTTCCACAGCTATGTCGCTATGTTTCTTCATTGATAGTTTCAAGTGTAATTTGACCTACACTACGACCTGGCAAGATGCGTTTCGTAAACAATAATGTTGACATGTTGTATGAAATAGTATAATTACCTGACGTCACATTGCTTTAATTCAATCTCCAGGACTGTAATTTGCAACAAGAGATGTTTCAGCACGGATTTATAGTTACAGAATCTACGTTGTGTCAGTTCATCTTACTGACAAACCACTACCTTACTACATAAAACATGACAGTTGTGTAGTTCTATCAGTTTATGCTCACGTCTGTAACTGCCAGAACTGTAGAACTCAGTTGCCCGTCTGGGCCCGGGGAAGAATAGGCCCAGAGTGACTCTGCTAGTCGTAAGAGGCGACGAAAGGAGACCCTGTTCCTTACCCCCTCACTGTCCCACTGAAGATTTCTCATCCCACTTGGCCCTGCCCTCCCTTGCTGGACTCCCCTTATGACGACTCCCGCGATATAGATGGACCTGATTCGGAAGACGTCATATTACCTATAAGCTGTCGAGTACGTCGATAATAATAATAATGAGAACTCAGCTGATTTACAACGATTACACCTATGGGAAGGCCGGGGGTGGGGGAGGTCTATATAAGCCGCTTGGTCACAGATTTGTTATAAGAATGAATATATAGATTCGAGTGACTTTCCAAACTCGCCCTTCTAGACCACAACCGGGCTGCTAAGTTATGGCGCAAACTTTCCTACTTGTGGTGATACTTTATTGATTAATATAATATATTGTGATAGTCCAATGATTTTGTAGATCCAAATCAAAATATATATTATGAAGTGGGCGATTGCACCAAGTGAACGTTATGGGGACGGATAGTATCATTTATCATTTGACACCATTGATTTTTCCCTAAATTGAGGTCTGCACGCAGCTTGCCTGAAAGCTGTTGTAGGTTCGGGGTGTACGGACGGTTATCTTTCGCTTCATATCTTCGTCAAAACCACAGACCTTCCGGCAGGCCGGAAGTCAGTCCTGGGGGATCAGGGGCTGCGATCGAACCTCACGAGATCTCATAAAAACTCAGTCGACTATCAAATATCTAGACCGTTCGCAAGAAAAGCGGCGCACAGCTTTCATTTTCAGCTTCCGTCGACATCTTTATATCGATAATTTGGAATCATTTACGATGCACTACCACCTCATAATATGGCTACAGTTGTGAAACTACGTAGGCTACACATTTTAAAAGTGTAAATTAATAAAATAAAATTAATGTAATAATCATGTACTCCTATCATGCATAATAATAATTATGTATAATCGTGAATAATGCATTTTACTTCCTTGATTAATTTTTTTTTGTTTTAATTTAATTTCTTAGTGCCAGCATTGCATGGCATGCAAATTCAATTAATGTCTATTTTTGTATTCTTTACTAAGTTCAAGTTTAATGAATTATTTTACGCGAACATCAATGTACATTCGATTACATCTGCACGCTAAAATGTATTTTATTCGTCTTAGCGTATACTGCTTTTGAAGTCTGGCGATATCCATACGAACACTGTATTATGTCTACGGAATGAAAATAAATACAATCCAACAACCTACGGGCACAGACCTAAAGCGATTTGGCCGTAAAGCTGGCGCAATATAATACTATGCACGTGTTACTCGTTTTACTACTTGCAACGTAACCCAGTTGTCAGACCCATTAAATACCCACGTCCCATCCCATGTTTGTTTCAATGAGCGTAAAACAACACGTGTTTTCTTATCAACACAACGGAAGGCGATTCTTGGCATTTACAATTTCACCTTGCTATTTTCTATTTCTAATAGACACACACACACACTATACCTTGTGGTGTGTGTAGGCTACCCCTGTTCCCAACTCATTAATAATAATCACGTTTAGTTTGCATACATTCAACCGAGCACATTCCACAATTTTTTTACTGTAACTTTATCGCTTTCTAAACAGAACACATTAAAAACGACGACTATTCTTGACAGTAAAATATGCCATTTTGTCTGTCGTAAATATGCATTAATTATCATGTTACTAAACTCCGTTTCCCATATTTGACATTGAACCATAATGTTTAAACTGTTATCAGACGGAAACACACAGCGCGTTTGAATACACAAGAAAACAAAACTCCTCCAAATATTACCATCAGACGTGAGTTTACAGTCAACATCATTGAATCACGTGATAATGTTGATTCATTTTATCTTTGAGTAGATAATGCTAGGTTGGGGGCCAAAGAACACTTATCACTGCATGCATATAAAGACAAGTAAGCCGGATAACAATCGAAACCCAGATATAGTAGAGATGAGATGAGGACTGACCTTTAGGAAGTGGTAGATCAGAAGTGATGATGGTGACCTGACTACTACTCTTATCTCCCGCCTTGGACTGTTCTTCACTCATGACGGGACTGGCTGAGCTAGACGCTGCACGTGCTATCGGCCCGTCGGGTATATGGTCACTGAGGGGGCCTGGCCTGTCATCTTCGCCGCCGGCCGGCCGCCCGTCAACCCCCACCACTCGTGCACCACGGAGGTGTGACCTGTCTGTCTGTCTATACGCACCTGTATACACGTGCACGGTGGCACGTGGAGGACTCGGTTACTTGTTGATGCTCATGTGTGATTGTGTGATTGTGAAAGCACGTAATGCGAGATCGTTGCCGCCCCATCCGACCCCACCACCCGTTCTCGGTGGCGTTGGGACGTATTATAACAGGGTATGGAAGTTACACCAGGGGCAAGATAAATTGATTTTATTTATTTATTTATTTATTTATTTATTTATTTATTTATTTATTTATTTATTTATTTATTTATTTATTTATTTATTTATTTATTTATTTATTTATTTATTTATTTATTTATTTATTTATTTATTTATTTATTTATTTATTTATTTATTTATTTATTAATTTATTTATTTATTAATTTATTAATTAATTTATTTATTTATTTATTTATTTATTTATTTATTTATTTATTTATTTATTTATTTATTTATTTATTTATTTATTTATTTATTTATTTATTTATTTATTTATTTATTTATTTATTTATTTATTTACTTATTCATTAATTAATTAATTTATTTATTTATTAATTTATTAATTAATTAACTAATTAATTAATTAATTAATTTATTTATTTATTTATTTATTTATTTATTTATTTACTTATTTATTTTTAAATTTATTTATTCATGTGGAGTACGGCACCTGCATTATATTGCAAGCACCCGAGGCAATATATCCAACTCTTGACAAAAGGTTGAAATTCTGTAATATTTCTGTCGTTTCGTTTTGTCATATTTTGCAGATATTTTAAAAAATTGTTGTATACATTTACTGTGCTTATAATTCTTTGTATAATTCATAATGGCGATAAACTAAAATAAACAATATTCTTAAAAAATCCCATATTGTCCGTGTTCAAGCCAGGATTCGAACCCGGACTTTGGTGTACACTAAAACCAACTCGTATCACGGACGGTCAAGGCCAGACAACACCATACTCACAAGATTAGGAAGCGTGCAACATTGAACCTAAAACAAGCTGCGTAACAAATAATGTGTTTTCTCTAGTTTTCCGGAATAATTAGTTGTCCACAATGAGAAGTCTCTGACCTATTGACACAAGTCCTCTCATTCACAGGACGAGCAAACAAGAAATTAATGACTGGCTCTCTTACGTTCAAGCAGATAACTCTTACAATCCGTTATCTGATGGTTCGTTCGAGAACCGTGTTCAGGAAGGTGCTCGCCCGCTCTCTACGCTTATAGCACAGTTTTCACCATGGTCAGTGGGATCAGATACAGAATGGATTAGTTTTTATTTATGTTGATGAATCACATCAAACAAAATGTAATTTTACATATTTTACATTGTATTGGGCGTTTCAAAATATTTGTGGGAATTTATACATTTTGATATGTTTCAATGTTCCATATATTAATGTAATATACATATTATATCTTATATTATATTATATGTATGCATGTATGTATAATATATGCATTATAACTTTTCAATTAATAGAAGAACATTTAGGTAATAACTAGAGTTATATATGTAAAAATAGCGTTATGTGAAACAGATTATAATATGTATTATATATAATTATGGTGTTTACCATTTGTTTTGAAAACGCCAGGTTTAAAATTAATTCAACATTGTGCTCGTACTAATTATTTTGATAAAATGTCAATTCTATTTGTTTGAATTCCTTTTGAAGGTGGTTGGCACAAAAATAAATGCTACTAAAGTACAATATCAACATGACTGTATATTATGTTACAATGAAAATAGAAATGCTACTTTGAGTTTCACTTACCTCTGATAATAATGTACAAGAGTTGAGTTTTTTTTTTCTAAAACATTTTCAAGAACAACATAGTAACGAAATAAATTCTATATTTTAGCTACATGCAAATTATCAACTTGATAGGTAGTATTCAATTTAATTTTTAATAATATCTGGAATGTATGAGCCATTTTATTTCAAATCTAATTTTTAACGCATTATTCTTAAACGTGTTACTCATTTTGAGGCTTTTCCCCAACGTTTCTTACATAAGTATGGCTTCTACACATTGTGATTAATTACGTGCTTCAACGGGCAGCCCAGCATCGTCTTCGATAGACTGATCCAAACCGAAGGGAGATGGCGTTATTGTTGTTTACATCTAGCCAAATGTAGCACCTCGTTAACTTCTAATCACATTTTAGCAGAAATTTCCATATTTCACACTTGATTGCGTAAGAAACCCTAATTTGCAATAACGCAGAGGACATAAAACCTTGTCTAGGAGCCGTCTGAGAGGTGTCATTGCAAATATTCCGTCTAAGTGGGCGTTCACTTTCTAGTTCATATAGTCATTCACAAGCTGCATTTGTATGGTTGTTATTGAGATTGTTTTTCTTATGGACACTTTAGCATGTGATAAAACAATTTAATAGCAACCATAGACAAATTATAGATACTAGCTGGCCTGACAAGAGTCACTCATCTCAAGATTATAAATGTACAGGAAAAGGTGAATTTTGGCCAAAGTGATGAGGATAAAAGAAACATCTCTCTCATACTGTCTTCACAACTGAAGTCACACGCCGTTTCTATGTGCGCCTTTTCGATTCCAATTAAAATGTATACTTGACTTAAATCGGATAATTCACAGCAGGTCTTCTTCTACGTTCCCAGCCGCGTGGAAATCATGGTCGATTGTCTGGTAACTGATTCAGGTGGCTTACTCGGGAGGGTTCTAATTTAGTCACCGGCAATCCTGGATAGCCCAACTAACTAACCGCCGTAGGATACTTCCACAATATGCCTTATAGTTCTTAGCCTAACAAGGGCTGATCGAGTTGGAGCTGGTGTGTACCCTACAACAGGAATGAAGTAAAAAATATTTAAATAATTATAAATTAATTATTGATCTGGTAAACCATGGTTGCCAGGTTCCAGGTTCGAATCTTACGTTGGGAATGGAACATAATATGGCATTAATTTCATCTACACAAATCGTCTACTTGGCCACTCATAGTCTCCATAATGTTATGTTAATGTTATAATGGGTTTATATTTATAACTTAAACAGGTAGTTATATAATCTTTGGTAATATTTCTCAAACATTTTTTCATTTTGTGCTGCACTTATTTTTATCATAATTACTATCACAATATTTGAGCATAACTTAATCGTAGATATTTTCGAATTAAGAAATCAAATCGGTGCACTCTGAAGATTTTATCTTTTCAGTTTTCATCCTATATATTATTATAATGTCAAGTAATATGTACTTTTTAGGGCACTTAAGTAGGAAGAAAAATATTTTTCTTTGATTAGGACAGTCTTGAAATTGAACAAAACTGGTTTCAGTCAGTAAATCAGTCAAAATATGTGTGAAACATACACAGTACATTTAAAAATTTAAATTAAATATTATTGAATGGTAGGCCCACAGATAACTACGTAGTTAATTAGTTATCTGTGGTAGCCCCTTACATAGAAAGTAAATGATATGAAAATGATTTATAATGAAAACTTATAGAACTGATAGTGTTTAAATGATACAATGATAATGCATTGTAAATTGCAATGTATATGGCTGAGGGCAGAGATAATAATGAATGACATTCTGGCCATGGCCGGGAGTCGATAACGCATCTCATGACGAAAATGATTTTTAAAATGTCCGCGTGAATACTAGAGAACCGGACAGCTGCTGCGCTCTATCAACGGAAAATGAGAACTAGGGTAATTTCGACTTTGAATTCGATGCTTCGATACAAGAGTTCCGGTCTTCGATCTTCCGGTTGCATACCACGCAACAACTGTCTTTTGTTTAAGAAGTCGTCATTGTCCAGTGTTCTGTTTCGCTTTATCATTTAGCCTAGTTGTAATACTGTAACTTGTGACCATCTGCATATCTTATCATCTACAAATTGGCTGATAAAACGGCCTTTGTGTCCGATGTCTAGTGTTGAAGTGGTGGACAATTCCGTTGATCCTCCTGCTAAGAAGAGGAAACTAGCTTCAGGAAACACAACTGCAGCGGTTTCACAGGGTAGGGCTACTTCAGACATGGCGAAAAATGGATCGTCAAATTCCACTCATGAAATTGACGAGGGATTATACTCCCGGCAACTTTATGTTCTTGGTCATGAAGCTATGCGTCGAATGGCCACATCAGACGTTCTTATATCGGGGCTTGGTGGACTAGGCGTGGAAGTAGCAAAAAACGTAATTTTAAGTGGTGTAAAGTCGGTGACACTTCATGATGACGCCGTATGCAAGGTCGCAGACCTGACATCTCAATTCTATTTAACCGAATCTGACATTGGAAAAAATCGTGCTGAAGCTAGTTTACTCCAATTATCGGAATTAAACACGTACGTACCAACGAAGGCATTTACTGGCCAGCTCACAGATGATTTCATAAAGGAATTCAGTGTCGTCGTTCTGACAAATAGTTCTGCAGAAGAACAGCTTAGGATAAGCGAGGTGACTCATGCCAATGATATTGCTCTAATTATTGCCGAAACTAGAGGCCTGTTTGCAAAGGTATTTTGTGATTTTGGAAAGGATTTCACTGTAGTTGATACTAATGGAGAGAGCCCTGTTTCTGCTATGATTGCCAGTGTTGCAAATGACCAAGATGGGGTAGGCATAGTGACTTGCTTAGATGACACACGTCATGGTCTTGAGGATGGTGATTACGTGACCTTCACCGAAGTTCAAGGTATGGTAGAGCTGAATGGATGTGAACCCAAGAAGATCCGTGTTCTTGGCCCATACACATTCAGTATCGGTGATATTGCCGGCTATTCTAAATACACTCGTGGTGGCATTGTTACGCAAGTAAAGGTCCCCAAGACCATTCATTTTAAGCCACTGAAAAGTGCTATGGTCGAACCCGAGTTTTTAATAACCGATTTTGCCAAATTTGAACGTCCTGCCCAGCTTCATTTGGCATTTGCAACTCTTCACAAATTTCTAGCTTCTTGTGGTGAATTGCCAAAGTCATGGAATGATGCAGATGCTGCAGCCTTTGTTTCTTTGGCCAAGACTGAAAGTTTAGATGGTGGAAACGATACTGAACTTGATACTGAGCTACTAGAAACATTTGCTAAAATATCCAGGGGCTCATTGGGACCAATCAATGCTACCATTGGAGGGATTGTGGCACAGGAAGTTATGAAAGCGTGCAGTGGAAAATTTAGCCCGATATTTCAGTGGTTATATTTTGATGCACTTGAATGCCTCCCTACTGATTTGACAGAGATTAAGGAAGATGATTGTAAAGAAAATGGGAATCGCTACGATGGCCAAACGGCCGTGTTTGGAAATGCGTTCCAACAACGTCTAGGCGCTCTCAAATATTTTGTGGTTGGAGCTGGTGCTATTGGTTGCGAACTTTTGAAGAACTTTGCGATGATGGGTGTTGGTGCCGCAGAAGGCGGATCAGTCACTGTCACTGACATGGATTTGATAGAAAAATCCAATCTAAATCGCCAGTTCTTGTTCCGACCTGCCGATGTACAACGACCCAAATCAACCACAGCTGCTAAGGCGGTACGTCGCATGAACCCAGCCATTAATGTGGTCTCCCATGAAAATCGAGTTGGTCCTGAAACCGAACGATTCTATGATGATGGTTTCTTTGAAACTCTTGATGGTGTGGCAAACGCTCTGGACAACATTGATGCTCGTATCTACATGGATCGCCGTTGTGTCTACTATCGCAAGCCTTTGCTGGAATCTGGTACCCTGGGTACTAAAGGAAACACCCAGGTGGTTGTTCCATTCTTAACAGAGTCCTATAGCTCCTCTCAAGATCCACCCGAAAAAAGTATCCCTATCTGCACTCTTAAGAACTTCCCTAACGCTATTGAGCACACATTGCAGTGGGCGCGTGATTGTTTTGAAGGTCTTTTCCGCCAGGCAGCTGAAAATGCTGCTCAGTACTTGAGGGATCCTGGGTTTGTGGAACGTACTCGGAAACTACCTGGAGTTCAGCCCTTGGAAGTGCTGGAGTCTGTAAAGCTGGCTCTAGTTGATCAACGGCCTCATTCATTTGACGATTGTGTGGCTTGGGCCCGTTGCTATTGGCAAGAGCAATATAATGACCAAATCCGACAGCTGCTCTTCAACTTCCCAGAGGACCAGCTTACATCCAGTGGACAGCCCTTCTGGTCTGGGCCAAAACGGTGTCCTATACCCCTTACATTTTCAACTGATGTTCCACTCCATCTAGATTTCATCTTAACTGCTGCCAATCTCAAGGCTCAAGTCTATGGAATTCCACAAAATAGAGATCGTAGCGCGATCGTGAAGATTCTTGATAAGGTGGAGGTCCCAGAGTTTATACCAAAGTCTGGGGTGAAGATTGCAGTGACGGATTCGCAGGGCCATGTTTCAAATGGTACAGGAAACGTCGATATGGACCGCATTGATCAACTACAGAATGAATTGCCGTCCCAAGAAGAGCTTAAAGATCTGCATATCATGCCACTTGATTTTGAGAAGGACGATGATGAAAATCTACATATTGACTTCATTGTTGCAACTTCTAACCTACGAGCTGCTAATTATAAAATTGAAGCAGCCGATCGTCATAAGAGCAAGTTAATTGCTGGCAAGATCATTCCTGCAATTGCCACAACCACATCAGTTGTTGCAGGTTTAGTTTGTCTTGAGCTGTACAAACTTGCGAGAGGGCTCCATAACATAGAGCCATTTAAGAATGGTTTTGTCAATTTGGCACTTCCTTTCTTTGGCTTTTCTGAGCCAATTTGTGCTCCCAAACAGAAATACTATGAAAAGGAATGGACACTGTGGGACCGCTTTGAAGTATCTGGAGAAATGACGCTGCGGGAATTCATCGATTACTTCAAGGATAAGCACAAGCTAGAAATCACAATGTTGTCTCAAGGTGTGTGCATGCTGTACTCGTTCTTTATGGCAAAGGCAAAAAATATCGAGCGCATGGGTCTGAATATGTCGGAGGTAGTGAAGAAAGTCTCCAAGAAGAGGCTTGAGCCGCACGTGAAGGCATTGGTGTTCGAGCTGTGTTGCAACGATGAAGATGGAAATGACGTTGAGGTTCCTTACGTTCGTTACACTCTACCCAACTAATCGGACACGTGAGCCAGGCCAGTTGATTGCTGCTTTAATCTGAAAATTCTTGATTTCTACACCTTCATGAAAAAAAGATTATAAAATTGAGTGTGATGCGTGATGTGAAACATTAGACATTCGCTGGCTACCATGCATCATTAAGTGATGATCCAGTTTTTCAAGTTTCAAATAAAATCAGTTATCACTTCACAAACACTGTG
Organism: Isoperla grammatica; assembly: GCA_945910005.1. NCBI lineage: Eukaryota > Metazoa > Arthropoda > Insecta > Plecoptera > Perlodidae > Isoperla > Isoperla grammatica. The sequence goes on from OX246737.1 coordinate 125,922,907, forward strand.
AGTAAAAACCACTTGATTAGCCTACAAAATGGTGAAATATAACTAAATTTATGCTGTCACAACATTTTGATTCACTGCTTTTGTTACTCAACATTATTCCTAAGGATAGTTAACCTTGCTAGTGGATTGCAATATTGAAATCGTTTGACTTGCAATTATTGTGTTGGCTTGCCTGAATCACTCGAGCTTCAGTGGTGTCCATGCTACATAGGCTTCATTGCCCTACTAGCACATTGGAAGTCGGCACTATTGTAGCTTTGATTCTTGTAAAATATAAAACATTAATGTGTGCTATCCAGTGTCGGTAAGCTCGTTCTTTTTGATACCGGTAGGGCCTTTTTACCTAGGCCTAGTAGATAATGCAATGTATATGACTGTGGATCATACTCATACAGAAAGTACTCATTTGTATGATCCAGTGCCAACGTTTATCACACCAGCTCACTCCGGACTAGTCGGTGTAATCTAGACGTGATGTACACTACACTTAATTTGTCTGATTAACAAATAAGCTCAAGATTACATAATTGGAGTTTGTAGTCAGTACCGATCGGGTTTGCTTTAATATATATGAAAGATACACATTAATACAGCCCCTGCACATACAGACTTGGATCACGTTGATTTTAAATCCTGTAACGGAGACATTAACGAGCAGGCTTATTCTAGTATGGACTCAGAGCAGCTCCTAATAAACGAATATCGATATCAGTGTGTATTAAAATTAGCCCGGACATTGCTTCTGTGATAACCGTTGTCATTGATTATGGAACTGTGGATGGTAAATTTGCAATCCAATGTTCATATAGATGTGTTTGGTAGGGACTTGTTGAGCAATAGAATAGAAGATGTGAATTAACTTCATTGGCATCTTAAGTACCAGGTATTTGATTGTTGCTAACACTTTGAATGCCATTGTAAAATATCATTTTGATAGCAATTTCGGTTGCAGTCCGTGTGGAATTTTTCTAATGTTTGAAACTTCATCTAGTGTGTGAGATCTAAAGGAATTATGGTAATTTATGTATGGTATTACTGCTTTGTATTAGTGTGACATTCAGTTGATTATTTTGAAAATTATGTATTAAATATTTAAATCCAAAGTTTATAGTAGTTATATTCGTCCCTCAAAGATCATTTACTAACCTACGTATGATAACATATAGTTTTTTGGAGCTTTTTTTTTGGAGTTTATAGAAATCTGAAGAGGATCCTGTAGAACTCGACGATTTTTTAACTTGGATCCTTCGCTTGTTTAAAAGACCCTTAGATCGAATTTGAATTTGTGTGCGTACTTCCGGTACATCATACATAATTGGCGTACATTTGTGTTAAACAATTGGGCATGTACTAGTAGCCTTTTTTGCTATGGACATTTGATTTATACTTAGTTCAAAGGTAATTCTTATACATAATAATATTTAAGTACTGACTGGTATGCATATCTCTTGACAAGTAGTGGAGCTGAAATATTAATTTATTGCATTGTACTATTTTATGTTTGCTTAATAGGATTGGAAGGTGCCTATGGGGAGGCGTTACAAGTGCACAGAGAGCGTTGCGAGCGATCCGGCCAACAGTCACTGAATATTGGACACACACAACTTTCAACAATAAGAATTTCCAAATCATTGAAAAATTATTTGACTTCTTTGGAATCTATGTATATTTTTCCAATAATAATTAGTGCACTGCCTTCTAGAGGGGTTTTCAGTTACTTCTAGCAGGTAGTGTGCAGTGGCCGGAACGCTCGAAGCGCTACAGTGTAGTCGTTTGTTGTACGACCCCATTGGTAGGGTGGCACAGATATTCAAAGCCCAAACCTAGCCTAATGTTGACGAGCCATTGATACCAGCTTGCATAAAATTGCCATTTTGGTAAAAAAATAAAATATTCAAAAAAGCCTAAATAAACAAAATTTGGTGGCCCATTATTCTTGATATTGCATTGAAAAGTTGTTGATGCAGTAGGCCCCTAACTACTTGTGTAAGCATAAACAAAGTGGGAAGATTACATTTGTTACAGTAGAAACTCGTCTTCGTTGATTACAAATTTAGGAATATGTGTAGGCCTACCTGTGGTTAAATAATTCAACTTTCTCACTTAGTTTTTGAATTTAGAAGTAGGACTAGTTGCAAGATATTTGATCACATAATGCACTGCTTGTATTCTTTTCTTGATCGGTTTTTAGATCTGCATTGCATTGTATGTTAGCCGTTTCTACATTTTTCTATGCTTGTCCTTGTACTTCGTTTTGTTTGCGTCACATTAACATGGCATGGACTGCCTTGTAAAATAATAATTTGACTTGACACAATATCTAGAGTAGGCCCTAATGCACTGCCCACACAACATTTTGTTTTGAATATCCAATGTAATGCCCTTTTTAGTTATTTGTGAACATTACATATAAAAATGAAGTGCGCTCTGAGTGGCACTTTACATATTAACTTTTTTGGTGTTCCTGTAAGAACTTTCTTTCTTTCTTTCTTTTTATTAGCATTTTGCAGTACACTCATAAGCATGTCAATATAACAGCGAGTATTAAAATTTGTCAGTTAGTTCTAGATACTAATATCATTAAAGAGACAAATGAAAACTTTAAAAAAAGTAAATTAAATTAAAACTAGACTACATAGTACATATTCAAGGAGTGGCATAAGTTGGAATATTCCTTTATATTTACTTCCTTTCATTCCTTGTTAAGTAGGTAGGGTGACACTATATATATTTTTTTTAAGTTTACAACAAATAATGATATAATCTTAAGTTTATGGCTATTGACTGTGTGCATAGCCTAGACTCGAACCCTCCTCGACTCAGTTTGTCTCCAACAATTTGAGTTTAAATCACCAATCACAGAGCCGTCTGCATGGCAAATCCTTTATGTGATTGATAATTGGGCGAGGCAGAGTTGGAAGGTGTGGACAAGAAAGAAGAATTTGCCTATGAAATCTTGAGAGTGAGCATTATTTATATTTAGGATTGAGAAAATATTCAATATGTTGCATTGGCTACAAAATTGTAAGTGGAATAATAACCAACATGTAGGCCTAAAGAAAGCCAAACTACAAGAATAAATTATGCATGTTACATTGAGATAGGTGTGAATTTATCTCATCAGGGAATAATCGCCTATTTTAGTTTAAAATAGAAAGATAAAACTTTGCATGGAGTCTATTTGATGTCAAAATGGCTTATGTTGAGAAAATGTTCTTTATCACTTATGAATTGCTACAAGTCTGTACTCTGCCAATCTTAAGGAAATATCTCCTCCCTTCTAACTCCCTTGAACTAGTTAACTACTTATCCTTTCCCTCCAATCACACCCCAATGTTATATGACCTTGTCAAATACATCCTTGAACATCAAATAATAATAATAAATAATTTTACTCTTACAAATTTGACTGCTATTAGATCCTGTATCTTACAACTTGCGATTGACATGTCAAACTAGAGCAAATTGCCAACGAGAACATGTGAAGATCCTTCCCTCGACCCTGCAAATGAGTTACGAACCAGGTAAGCCCATCTATTGGTTATAATGTTCTATTACTTGGCAATACAAATTGGCGAGAACATTCGCCGACTTGTCTGTCATACCACTTGATGCAGAAAGTGAAGTAGCTGCTACTGAATATGTATTGCAACTGTATATTTTGAAGATAATACACAATTTATAGGTAAGCTCAAAGCTGTCATTCTTCTGTACCTTTCCCCACATTGGAACGTGACTGTTCATTTAGTTGTACTCGTAGTTTTAATAATTCAGAATATGAATATGCAAAGTCCTTGTACAACAACTTTGGTAATGCTTTCGTCATCAATCAATGACGTGTTTACGGTCTCGGCCAACCCGAGCAGTTATCTGAATTAGCCACGGCCGCTGGTTGGCTGTCGCTCACCCACCCGTGACGGAAGAATTACCGAAGTTGTTGTACGACGACTATAGGGAACATTCTATGGGTAAGCAAAAAGAACGTAGAGCTGTTACAAATCAATCCACAAATTGAAACAGTCATTGAACCTAACAGTTGTAGGCTTTTGTGGAAATAATTAGATTAGTCAGCATTTGCATGTTTTTTCGATAGAATTTAACACGGTCACAAAATTTCATACAGTGCACAAAATTTTCAGTTTGTTTCAATAGTTCCTTACCACTCAACTTAACATAGTTTTAAGTTACAAAGCTTAGATTAGATATAAGACTATACTTGGAAAATAGAACTGAGAATGCAAATTCATGGGCCAAGCTTTTAAATAAATACAGTGTGTTCATTTTGTTTTTCCCACCTCGAAATGTTTCAATAAGTTAATTTAATTTTGTTATTGTTGTTAATATATTTATTTATCAATTAGTAAATGATGTAAACATTTATATATTTGTTTATTTCATTATAATTACTATATTTATATATTGGAAATAAAATAATTGGGTTGGCCACAATTTTAGATATCACCCCTTTAAATGTTGAGCCTCTTTTGAAATTGGCGTTTTTTGTGCGTGTGCCCTCTTTGGTTTGTAACGGTTTGTCTTCTCCTTTTGGGCTTGGCCTCTTTTTTTTGCCAATTTTTTGCATTTTTGTTTGGTATACACTTTTACATGAAGTAGCCTAGTAGGCCTATTGACTACTAGCCTACTATAAGGAGGGTGGGGGGAAATCCAGAGCAGGTTGCAAGAAGGAGTAGCCTATATAGAGGGAGGGGGGATCATAATAGGGAACTTGCACTTAACTTTCTAATGTGATTTTTAAAATCTGTACACGATATTAACTGATATTATGTCTTTACAATTTAAAAATCGAGTCATTCTACCCCTCAAAATAATAGTTTTAGTAGCGTACACTTTTTTGGCGCGAAAAAACGGCCGCCGCCATGATGAATCGCTAGTGACGCTACATGATAGTATAGTTTGGTTAGCCGAACGGTTCCCCAACGAAAGATAAGATTCAGAACTAGACCCTTATTATGCTCTTTGTTCATTGAATGGTGTTAATGTTTCATGTCGTGTTCTTTTAATCGCCTCATTGCACATTCTCTCTGGCGATGGAAATATTTCAAATTTACTCAAATACATTAAATGAATTCTCTCAGCCCATTGGTGGTTGACTGGATATAAGCCTTCTTATTGGCCGTCTTGATGGGTACTATTCAACTCCACGTGGAGTGTTTTCCCTTTTTGGCGAAACAATTATGGCAGGTAAGATTTACACAAAACAAAACTTAACTGGCAGATGATTCGTAGATCTTACGGAGGGGAACCGTCTGAGCAACCAAACTATAGTCTGCCGGTGTCGCGCAGTCGACTGCACGCGTTCGCCCACACCGCTCATCGAACATTGTGCACTATGGAACTAAAACATCTTCTGGCGCTTATATATGGTGCATAGTACCCATGTATACTAACACAAGTGTAAAGACTTCAGAGAAGATATTTGTGTGTGTGCCAAAAAACAATAAACGACGAAGACAGTGGTTGGAAGCAGCGAGACGAGATAGTTTATATATGCATATTGTCACCTAGTTTTGCAACTAATGTATAACAGGACTTGCTGGCAAAGACCGTTGGTAGGCCTACATATTTATATTGTTTTGAGAAGAACGTTGTAGGCTTATCAACAACAGCGCTCACAGCATGAACCTGTGTTAGATATGGCATTAGGAGTATGATATTATTTTCGTCCATTTAGCTTGAAGACGATATGGAGAACTGAACAAGATATAATTTAATGGGTGGCCGACTAAAATGTAAAAACGACGTAATTTCCCATATATTCGATTGTCATGGACGGAGATTTGCTTCTACTCCAAACGAAAGGTCTGCAGTCAAGAAGGAATATAAATGGAATATAAAGGAATATAAAGAGGAATATAATAAAAATTGTGATTTAACATCTGCTTGATCCATAAACTAAGTATTGTTTACATTCACAATGTTTTGGGTGGGCATCTGTAGGGAGGGGTGAGGGGGAACCTCATTCATCCAAGCTCTCGAGTATCAACAAGACTTCAAGTGTCTTCTTTGCAGCTGTGAGGGAGAACAAGGTCAAGGGATCATTTAAGAAGTGTTGGGACTACTACTACCTGGCATTCTTCACACCCCGTAACTCCGCTCCAGTGAACTGATCATTTCCCGCAAAGAAATTCGCCACCATAAAACCATCTATCTGCGGTAAATTTGTGCTGTTGGCCTTTGTAAAGCCTCCGTCTGTCATTTTAGTTCATGCAATACGAGCTACTGATAACAACACGACGTTGGGCGTGAATGATCGCTCATCGTGCACTGAAACACAGCTGTAGCAGTCGCGCGCTCGCAGGCAAAACCATCATACTGCGTCACAGAGGCCGCCGACCAATCAGCGCGCGTTTCTTCGCGGCAAGAGGAAATTCAAATAAATATGATATTCAATTCATTATTAGACCCGTTCAATAATAATTTAAAAAAAAAAACTTTTGCAAATGCAATTGTTGGACACCAGACTATAAAACTAAGTACTTGTTACACTAAAAAAAATCGTATGCATGTTCCCTATTGGAAGTTTCAACATCAGGTAGTGAGAAGTGGATCTGGGTAGGTTTAGTTTTGTTGAGGTAACGGTAGGGGATGGATTGAATTACCGAGGAGATTGTTGAGTGCGAGTCAGTAAGGGAATTAAGAAATAAATTAAAGGATAGGAGGTGATGAGGGTGGGGGGAGGTTGGGATGGGTTGCCACAGGGAGGTTGTGGCCCATTTGCAGCCTCTTTAAGTGTTTAATCTTATATCTATATAAATATATCTTGTATATAAACTATTTCACAATGTTGTAGGTTACTATTTTCATCACCTGTTTAGTAATTTTACAACTTAATATGAATGTAAAATTGCAAATACGCCAATAAAAAATATGCTAATCAAGCCTATCTACCACCTGCTTTCAACTCCTCCCGCTGAAGGTCCCTAGCGGAGATTCATAGAACCCCGTACTGTGGTAGAAACTGCACAAGTGGTTCATAACATAACCTCAAATATTGTGAAAAAGCGGGAAAATGTCGCGGCAGAAGAGCATAACGTGAGTAGTACTCGGGGGGAAATGCATTATTTACGTTAAACCGCAAAATATGTCACTCTATTTAATTATTTATTTTTTATTATAGTTCCTTCTTCACCAAAGCAGTGGCAAAAGCAGCTGATATTGTTGCGGAGAATGGCATCAAAGAAAATAAGACGTCTCCGCTCAAGAAAGCAACAGGGTAGGTTTGCGATTGCGGTTTATGTACATTCCACAAGCTGGGTCAATGTTATGAATCACAAACTTAGCTAGGTAAACGACTGAAAATATACCGTATTTTCTTAGCTTTTAAATGTTTAAGCCCATATTTACATCGCCAAGCGCCTATGGCTGGGCCTAAACCCTAGGCCTAGGCCTTGCCACAGGCCTTGCCTTAGCCCTAGGCCTAGGCTTGAACTGACTTCGAGGCCTAGGCTAGCCATTGTGCTTCACACTTTGCAGCCAATAAACGCCCAGGTATAGGGGTGAACTTATGTTTTGTTTGAGGTTTACGCTCTACACACAATTGTTTGCATCGGGATTGCCAGATGTCGCAATCTGGATCACAGAAAACCAGTCCGTCCACATTTGGGCTTTGCACTGCCAATTTTTCCCACTCACAGTGCTAGCCTAGGCCTAGGCCCAGTACAAACCCAGAGTCAAGTTCTACTTGATCTCCGCCTAACGGAGCCATGAACGAAGTGCTGATTTAGGCATATCCATCCAGCAGGCTCTGGACTTGGTTCGAACTATGGTTGTAGGTTGGTGGCGCTATCTACGTCAAACATTGCGTGCAAAATGTCTTCATTACAGTCTGCTGGAAAGCCTCAAGCAACACTCAAGGTCTGCTTGATCTCAGCCTGGCATCATTGGTTTAGCGGTCTGTAAGCTCCACTAGTTGCATCTCTTGTTCTGACATTCCTGTCGCTATTTTTGTTTTAAAATACCGCCGAAACGTACGTACTGCTTGAGATGCCAGAAGGAAAAGTTCCGGCGTCTCGAGCGTGCTTAAAGCGGTTGAGAGGCAGATTTCGGAACGACAGGTATAGCGTTTCGAGGTTACTGAACACGTCTAGCGTGCTTGAAGCACTTTCAACAGGTTTCAGAAAGTAGCCAGATTACGTAGAGAATTTCGTAGGCCTAATGTTCAACATATTTTAAAACGAGTCTCATATGCTGATGTTCTGGCCTGAGGAGGAATCACAAGTGTAGGCCACCCTTGTTTCTAGGTAGATTCTGGTTGCTAATAGAAATTCTTTTGTCAGGGTCAATATCTAGGCATACTTGGTCCTGACATCCTGCTTTCAATGCAGGGGTTCCAGAGTTTGAGTCATGGTTGTGCTGGCCTTTTTAACGTTATAAATTACCTTTAGTCTATTCTATACTGGTAGGCATACTGTCGAGGCCTCTGTGACTTTGGAGCCGCCATAGCAATGAAGCACATAAATGGTGTAAATTCCTCCACTGAAAATCAGTTCTTGTAGGTCTAACTAAGTGGACAGACAATAAATACAATTTTATTTATTTTATGTACCTAAATTGAACATCAGCTTGCTTTCAATAATTTGAATTACCAAGAAATATCGCAAACCTGTAGGCATGCAGAAGCCCTAGGCTATAGTTTATACCGTGGCACCATAGAAACTGGTTTGTAGGGGACGTTTTGTTAACCCCTTGACTCTTGAGTAGCGCTGTCAACGTTGGGGCGAGATGTTGATGTGATAAGTGTCTTATTCGTGGAAAACGATAATTGAGTCTGTTCCTTTAAATATATCTTGTTGTTGTTCAAGGTTCAAGAGTCCAGGCAATGAGAGCTATTACCATTCCATTAGGGGACAGTAAAGTATAACGCCACATCTCGCGGTGACATGCCGGCCTGGTATGGAGTATAGGGTTAAAATTAATATAGTGAGTGATTATTTACGAAGAAACGACTGTGTGGGATGCATCAAAACAAATGCTTGTGGCTTGCCGCTTGCTACCTGCAAGATTTTAAAATTGTATTTTGAAACATGATATATAATTGAATACAAGATAACGGCTTATTTATCCATTCGATTAGGTACCATTATGTCAAATATCAGTGGCGAAAAGAGAAAAGATTGTAATTGTTCAGAACCCCAACTTTCCTATTGTAGGCCTAATGTCTAATTGATCTTGATATAATATGGCAGTCTTAGGTATTTCCACATCTAAGGAAGGTTAATCCTTTGCTGTACCGGTAAACTATAAACATACACCTTTCAGCCCTATCTCAACAACATATTTACATCAGCTGTGGGTTTCATCGAAAAATGTGTCCCCCCTCCCCCCCCCCCCCCCCCTTCCCTACAATTTGAATGTTGACGATATGTCCCCTGCATCATTTAATACCACTGCTCTAATTGTTTGCATGTAGTACTTTGGACATTCCACTCGTTGACGCTGCAAGCACATCCCCAAAACCAGCGGAGCTTCCAACCAAGAAGAGGCGTTGGAACAGACTCCAAAGTGATTCAGAGGCAAGCGAAGAGGAGGATATTACTAGGTGAGCATTGATATCAACTAGGGATGACGAAACCCGACTTTTTTACGACCCGGGTACCCGTTCACTATACCCGCGGGTTACCCGGGTAAGCCTAGGCCTAATAAAACAAAAAAAATCGTGTGGGGTGTCAAATCAACCGCTCAATATCGCTCTCGTTGAAAATAACACCACAAATAGTGTATTCTAGTAGCAGGGATTAGGATGTTGCATTATATATTTCGTGATGAAAAGTTGAACACCCATGACAAGAGAAAGTTACAACAGCGCGGGGGGTCAAGGATCGGAGCGGGATGAAACATGATGCGTCACAGCAGCCACTCTAGCTCAAGGCCACGGGCAGACCGGCCCGTTGAAGTGTCGAATGGTTGTGTGCTTTGGGAGGGAGAAAGGGGGGGGGGGCGGTGTAGGGTAGCGGTTCATGCTAAAAGATTGCCGCCGGCCAGGCTTACATGAACAGGGAATCGGGCGGCATGAACAAAAGAAACTATCAAAGTGGACAGTTTATTTATAGACGCGATTCTATTTCTTAGGGAAATACCACCAAGCACAAAAATAAAATACGTAATGACAGATGAATCAGTTCAAATTCAAAACATTTAGCTGATTCGGGGTTCTCAATTTCAGGAACCGGGTTTTGTCGGGTAAACGGGTAGAGAAAACACAAACCCGTACCCGACTTCGTCGGGCGGGTATCGGGTACCCGTCGTCTTCCCTAATATCAACCAATATATTATATACTAATCAATTTCGCTGGTGGCCTTCTGGGTTGGCGGCTACGTCTGTATTCCTTCTTGGTCCTCCTCCCAACTCGCCAACTTTGTTAAGCTCCGATTTAGTAATCTCAGTTTGTTAACCATGGTTTCAACAAACATAAAAATGCATGACAGTTGCCATGTTTGTTCGCAGCGAATCTCCAATTACCTGCTAATCGGAATGTAAAAAGTTGGTCAAACAGGCCATTGCCCATTAGTGATCTTCCACTGTCACTAGAATCTCCTCCTCCGTTGCCCCTTCTTCCGACAGGGCTTTGAGAGTTTCTGTGATGGCTTGAACTTTGCCTTGCCCCACTATCCCCTCGGAAAGACCGACGGGAACTTTCTAACATTTACCCTCCAAGCTTCAAGTATCCTGCTTATGTTACCCCACCCCATTCCTTATAACTCCATTTTAAGGGAGATACCTACTTAACTCCCCTCCCCATCCCTTTTACATCCTTGTTCGTCACACAAAAAATCTTTCCTAAAACCCACCTCTTCTCATTCCCTCTTCCAAGTCCTGCCAACGCAGTTCCTCATATCTTCTTCTCACCCTCTTTGTCCTACTACATACTGCAATACTGCTTTCCAGATTCTCTTTCCCCTATGCACTTGTCTAGCAGCTCGGCTCTGCACAGCCTCTAGCACTTATCTTTGTTGGTAGGCTATAGCAAGCAACTCCACACATCTAAAATGAACTTTTTGATAAAAAATAAATAAATACTGGTGCTATAACAGATTTTAATGAATTTTTGAATCAATTTAAAAATCAACAAGTAGGCCTACTAGGGCCTACGTACTTAACAAATGGGTAAATCAAATGAAAAATTGCGACATGCAAAAAAAAATAGATGAGGCCAGGGTCATCAACTGTGCGACCCACCATTGAATATTGGCTAGTATGTACCGGTAAATGAACGATGGATATCAATATCATTATCAATACGGTATCATATTTCATTTCCACTGTGGGCCGACAGTGATGACAAATTACAAGTGCACCTTTTTTTACTGACATTGATCATTTTTATTTTATTTCATTGCTTGATGTTTATGCAATGTTTTTAAACTAGATTTTCATTGGTAGCTAGCTGTATTAGTCTAGTGGTCAAGTGTTTGCCTGGTGAGTGGGAGACCATAGAGGTTGGATTTTTAAGTTTTTGGTTTTCTTTTTTCACACAAATAGGTCTACTGAAAGGCCAAATATGTCTTTCTCTCATACAAAATCGATACTTAGTTCAAGGGCATTGTGAATGAGTTGCAAATTAATATTGAAGATGGCGAAACGTTTTTATTTGCAGTGCTGCCTCAACAAAAGAATCTTCAGTAAACGACACTAAATGCAGCCCAACCCATCTTGAAGGAAGCAGTTCTAAAGCAAAAGAAGATAGTGTGGAGACAACTTCTCCAAAAGTAAAATGCAGAAAAATTGGTGAGAAACCTTCAAGTTTTACAGTGTAGGGTTCTAAAGAGATTTTAACACATTCAGTTTTACATAGGTCCCACATGGCACTTGCTATTTACAAGTCTCTGTATCATAATCTGTAGCTGTCGGTGACTTTGTCACAAAACTCGATCAAGGGCATATCTAGCGTATTTGCCCCCATTCCTCCAGTTGACATTGCTACAGCCAGCAAGACAGATAGAGAGACTTGAGGGGTGAAGAGCTTTCTTTCTCTTCACAAAGAGTTAAAACATTACTGCCAACAATACCCAAAACATTACATCAAACTCAATATTATCCCTTGAAAATGAAAAATCGGTTGCAGGCACAGCAAGTACCTGCAACAAATAAGAGGTGCTGTTGCATTATTTTCTTGATATATGTGCATCATTGATGTTAATCAAATTTCGCTAATGTTTTGAGTTTTGACGTATGTTCAACCCTAGGCCTATTGACGTATAGTAACTGCGATTTGTTTGAGTACGCGTGGAGGTTATGTATTCTGTAGTAATTTTTTGCGATGGTGCATTTTTTTTTTAACTGTAACCTCTGCTCTGAAAAACGTTGGGCTACTGTAGAGGCTCCAGTCTAGTAGCCTTTTACTTTCTTTTGCTCTACATTCAGTGTACACTACTATTTTTGTAGGGGATTTACGTGGTGGATTTGGTGCCAAGACTCTAGACCCTGGTATCCTCTCAAACAAAAGTATAATCTTCCCCAGCAAGATTTCAGAAGTATGTGCTTTTAGTACGTCAGGTACAAAAGATCCTGCAGCTACAAGAAATGGTGTTCTTGAAACAAATACCTCAAGCATAGAATTTAAAAGTGAGCCTAATTCAAATAGTTTGAGTTCACAAATAAGTGGTTATGCCAACTGTGTTGCTGTCAATGGTACCCATAAAAACACTGGAGATGAATCTTCTCAGACTGATTCCACAAGATCAAAGGCTGACGTTCTGTCTAGCCCAAATAAGCTTGAATCGCAGGTGAAACTTGAGCCAAAGTGTGTTGGCTCACCTGTGAAGGGTGCATCTATAGAAACTGGAATGGAGATCGAGACTAAGCCTTCTGGTAATGAAACGGACTTGTCAAGTCCAACACATGAATCGGAGATGAAGCTCGAAACAAATAGTGGTGACGAACCTGTGAATTGTGATGGTTCAGAAACTGGTGGTGAAGGAAATAAGTCAGGTGAAACTAAGACTGAAGAGTCGATTCCAGTGTCACCCGACACAAAGGCGAGGGTTGTCGTAAAGGGTGTTGGCTCACCTGTAAAGGGTAAATCGGTTGGCACTGAAGATAATGCTGATGGCTCCACGTCTCCCATCACTAAATCTGAAAACAAGCAGATAACACAGAAACCCGATCATCAAGACAAGGTTGAAAAAAATATAGATACAAAGAAGGAAATCCATAGCTTTTTTGGTGAGTATCAAAACTTAATTGCATTCATAGGCCCTAACTTGCACAGTATAGCTGTTTAGAGTTCGCACCCCCAGAGTTCGGCCAGGCGGTGGTCAGTTGTCGACTGTCAGCGTTACGGAGTAAATGGTCGGGCAGTCACGACGTAATGACAACTTGCCGAACCACTGTGGGGTTTGAGGAGTCTGTTGGAGTGTTGTAACATATTTTATTGGATTTATAAGTTTCATATGCGTAATTCAACTGGTTTGATTTTCTGCAGCTCCTCGAAAATCTTCTTCGAATCCTAATAAAGAAAAAAAATTGAATCCCCCTAAGAAAACTGGTGCAGAACAGAAGAGCTTGCCTACGAAGAAGGCTGAAAGTGGCAAGAGTTCAGAGGTGGACGGAGACCGGGAGACAAACTTCGATCCTAGCAAGAAAAATTACCACCCGATCAAAGATGCCTTCTGGAATCGAGGGGACAATGTGCCCTACTTGGCTCTGGCAAAAACATTAGAAGAGATTGAAGCTGTTAGTGCAAGGCTTAAGATTGTTGAGATTCTCTCCAATTACCTGCGGTCTGTTATAGTTCTCAGTCCGGACGATTTGCTGCCGAGCATTTACCTTTGCCTCAATAAACTGGCCCCTGCATATGAAGGTAAGTCACCACAATGCTTCACCATTAGTTTTATCTTCGAGGCACAGTCGGCTGAGTATTTTATGTACCGGGCATGTAATTTTAATGTAATTCGTAACTGGTTAAAAATTGAGCTATTGTAACATATTAATACGTACTGTTAATAATATTAATACTGCTTAATAAAGACAATACTAGCAGTAGCACCAATCGTAGATATGTACGAATTGATGTCAACAGTACCGGTAGCCTGGTAGGCTATCAACTTTTGAAGTGTATTTAAGTTATTATGAAAATTCAACTGAGGTGGGTGCTAGTAGCCTTGATATATATAGCATATGCAACAAGTATTGGTGTTCATTTGATAGTAAAATATAACTTGAACTACGAAATTCGTGTTGCAATGTTTTTTTTCCATATACTTTTAGGAGTTGAGCTGGGAATTGCTGAAACAACCTTGATGAAGGCTATTGCTCAAAGCACAGGGAGATCTGTAGCTCAAATCAAGAGTGACTCAACAGCCACTGGTGACTTGGGCATTGTGGCTGAGCAAAGCCGTTCAAATCAGCGCATGATGTTCCAACCTGCTAAACTTACAGTCAAGAATGTGTTTGAGCGAATCAAGGAAATAGCTCTGATGACTGGGCATGCGGTATGTAACAATGGGACGTATTTAATCGTTTGACGTGAGGATTCCAACTTCTATGGACTTATTTTTCCCCACATTCTTGTTTCATTTGTATAAATAGAAACAACATTGTCAAAGTATGACACGCAAAGCTCAAATATAGACACAGAACCGCAATCGATACAGATTTTGCTTCATTTTTTTAAAGCAGATGGACCGAAGAGAGATAGTAGTCCGTTTTTTAACTTAACATTTACATTTCACTTTACTTTGTTGCAGTCAATGAGTAAGAAAGTTGACAAAATCCAATCAATGTTTGTCGCGTGCCGCCATTCAGAAGCCCGGTATCTGATTCGCTCTCTTGCTGGCAAGCTACGCATTGGTCTAGCAGAGCAGTCAGTTCTACAGGTACGTACCCTTATAAGTTTAAGGTATGATTGCAACCACTATATTTACTTGATTACAACCTCAAGCTGAATGCAAGGTGATCAGTGATCACCCATTCTTCAAAACACACAAAAAACAAAAAAACAATTGCAAACTGAAATGTTTTTCTTTGGCAGTAAAATGAACTCCAGCTCTGCCAGTTATTCATGAATATGAAATGTGGTTATGAAATAAAATACCAGTAGATATGCCTAGTTTATGTATTTGTGTTTTACAGAGTCAGAATGTCAAGTTGGAGATAAATAGTAGATAGCCATAGATCAATTTGTAAATTGTATTGGTTTTTTTTTTTTTTTTTTTACAAAATATGTATGTAGTGAAAAATAAACTTATTTTCTTACAGGCATTGGCACTGGCATGTGCTACCACTCCTCCCGAACAAGCGTATCCTCATGAAGTGTTGAACAACTCGAAAGAGATGTCTGCAGAGGCCTTCAAAGCTCTTGTGGATGAATGTTCACTCATCATCAAAACCACGTACTGTGAATGTCCCAACTACAACATGATTGTCCCGGTACGTACCTCAAGTTCTTATAGGCCTAATTAAGTGAACCATTGCATCTTGGTCTGAAAGCTAAACATTATCATATTTAAATATGTAATGTAACCCTACTTGTGGAGTTGTGGTAGGCTCCAGTGCCAACAATATACCATTGTTTACTACTATATTACTGAGATGGTAGAATTTAGGCATGCAAGGAAACAAAAAAACAAGAAACTTAGCTAGTTAGGCCTACTTAGTAGCTTATGTAGGCACATATATGTCTGCATAAGTAATTGCAATGCCAAATAAAATGTAGGCTACATTTAAAAAATTAAGTGGTCGAACAACTGGTTAAACATCAATCAACATATGTCCCTGTTTCCAACTATGAAGTCGGGTAGGGGGTGGCTGTGGGACATTCACTTGGGCCTCGGGTCTACCTAAGCCGGCTAGAACATGCCTGACGCTTCCCCCCCTTTCTTCTTTGTCTTGCTCTAGCACTTGTTCCTCTTACATCTCTACCTGTCTCTCCACAAGTTATCTCCATAGTTTCCTTTCCTGTCTTCCTACCACTTTTCCTGCTTTACCCCCGACTCTTTTCGTTTTAGCAAGTCCATTTGACCTCTTCCCATCTTAGGCGTGGTCTTCCTGGTTTTCTCAGTTTGTCCCCAGCTTCTTCGGGATCCTCTCTTCATTAATTCTTTTCATTGTTCTTCAACATGTAAGAATCTATTTTATTTATTAGTTAGAAGTAAGAACTAAATGTTGATAATCAAAATCATTAGTAATAGTAGTATTAAACATCACAAAACATTAACAAACTCTTGAGTTTTGAATGTGATACAGTTCGAAGTTGGCCCAAGTATTGAAATATCTTAGTAGGTACTCGTACTGGGCATGTGTATCAGTATATATCCTCTATTTAATTTTTTTTAACCATTTGTTGAGAATTGCTAGTTAAGTAATTAATACAAAAATTAATTTGCACTTCCAACTAAGTTTGATATAAAAGTGGATCTATGTATTTAATACCTACTATAACTACTGTATAGTACAGCACTACCATAGTATTATTATGTACCAAAATATAGTACATATAGTTATAATACATTTAAAATTCATATAGGCTACAACTGTGACTTCAATAACAAAATTCAATTTCTTTAAAATTATATGTTATATGTGACATGTCACAACAAAAAAAGAAAAAACACAACATTAACAATGATTACAGATACTTTTGAAGGAAGGTGTTGCTGCTTTGCCGAAACATTGCCGCCTGTCTCCGGGTATTCCTCTGAAGCCTATGTTAGCCCATCCAACGAAAGGTGTCCACGAGGTGTTGCACCGCTTTGATGGACAGAAGTTTACCTGCGAGTGGAAGTACGATGGTGAGAGGGCTCAGGTGAGTTCACTAGTTAGCCTCATTAAAAGATTAAACATTACTGATTAGTGATTACATTAAAATAGATAAATATTTATAGTAGTATTCTTATTGTTGACCCACTCAACTAGCAGGCCACACTGTATATTTTAAAACATTGTAGAATTATGTTTTTTGGGCATTAAATTGGATTGGTTGGTAATCTAATATCTTAATTAGAATACACGCTATTCATATGTTATTTGTGCAACTATAATGAGTGACACTTGAACAGGCTTAACAGTTTGTAGAAGAATGTTGACATCAAGCTAAATATAAATAGCACATACATACATCTTGCAGAATCAGCATGGTCAGCATAAAAAAAATCTTGAATCTTTTGGGTTGCTTTCAGATCCACTTGCATGAGGACAAGACGGTGAGCATCTACAGTCGCAACCAAGAGAACAACACAACCAAGTACCCTGATATCACTGGGCGGCTAAGCAAAGCGTTGGGACCTGATGTCACATCGTGTATTCTCGACTGTGAGGCCGTTGCATGGGACAAGGAGAAGAAGCAGATTCTGCCCTTCCAGATTCTCAGCACAAGAAAACGCAAGGTATAGTACACATAATCCTTGTTTTGATTAAGGTAGCCTAGAAGTTCTTTATGATGGATGCAAACTGAATGACAAACGTGTATAATTGTATGTGCCGTGTACGCATCTGAGAATTTGCATGTAGGCCTACATGCCCAGATTATTATTTTTAAGTGAGTTGGAACGTGAATATTTCTCCCCTCCCAGGTGGCTAGATTGAAAATAATAATTAATGCTAACTTTTAGAAAATTAATGCTAAAAACTAAAAACTACATATCCTTATCGATCATGAAATGCATCTCTGGGTAAGCCAAATTCTGTGTAAGCTATTTCATGTCTTGTCTCCTTGTTAACAGGACGCAAATGAGTCGGAGATAAAGGTTGCAGTGTGTGTGTTCATGTTTGACCTGCTCTATCTGAATGGACGGGCGTTGGTGAAGGAGACTTTATCGGAACGCAGACAGTTGCTGCGAGACAACTTTTTAGAGACTGAGGGAGAGTTCATATTTGCTACAAGTCTTGACACTTCTACAATGGATGAGGTGCAGAATTTCCTTGAAGATGCTGTCAAAGGTAAGGATACTAAATTGTTTGATAGTTTGTCAGTATTTTTTAATCATGAATCATGATGTAAGGTGCTAAAAAATGTTTTGGCTTTCTATGCAGTTGGCCTACATATGAGTGTTTTTGTTGTGTTTTGACAAGTGCAGCAAGTGAGATTGATATCCATAAAGTTATCCAGTGTTACCATGATATTGTGCTATACTAGGAAAACGCTCCGCGTTGACAGATGAGCGTTTTTTTCAATGTATCAAATCAAATTAATCATTTGCATATCATATCACTCTTTAAAAAATAAAAATACCTTTATAATAAACATATGATTTTTTTACAAGATGGCGGATCAAGTTACAACATTATTACTTAAGTATATTATTTCTTGATATGTTGCTAATAAATGCACGAAATATTATTTAAATCCGTTAAGAAGTTTTCTTTAAAGAAATTAAAACCTTCAAGTTGATGGATTTCCACATAATTTCTTTCGACCGTGGTCTACTCAAAAGGCTCTAATTCATAAACTATTAAACCTGTCAGTGTTTAAAAAGTTCTATAATGTAGATACAGACTATATCTAAAATGAAATTTTGTTTAATTATACAATAACTCGCATTTAAACTATAATAATAGCTTTTTAAATAGTCGACCAAGTTTGTTGTTATTTTCTGCATGTTTGCCGTGAAAGTCATAAAACATAACACGTCATTGTAGCCATTCTATGATAGCTATCAACATTCCAAATACATATTGAGAAAGGTCTGACTGCGTAAGCCATTTCGGCAGCATACTATGTGCATCTTACTTCAATGGTCCGCAAATGCGAATCATATCGGTGGAACACTGTAAAAACGAAGACAGATATAGCTGAAAATAAACAATATTTTTTTACAACATGGCGGTTAAAGCTGCAATTTTGAAACTGTTGTCAAGTGTTGATACTATTGATGCGAACTTACAAATAAAAAAATATTTACATCGGAGTGTTAGTTTTAATTTAATAAAATAAATAACAAAACATGTGTTTCAGTTGTTAATTTTTTGTAGGTTGGCATCTTACGTCATTGTAGCCATTCTATGACATTTATCGAAATTCCAAAATAAACCGAGAAAGGTATGATTGCGTACGCTATTTTTGTGTTAACTATGTGCATCTTACTGCAAAGATCCGCAAATGCGAACGATATCGGTGGAACACTGTAAAAATGAAGAAATTATTGTTGTAAATAAACAATATTTTTTTATGACATGACGGGTAAACTTACAATTTTGAAACTATTGCCAAGTGTTGAGATTATTGATGTTAACCTACAAGTGAAACATAAGTAACATCTGTGCTTTAGTTTTAATTTAATTAAATGAATAAACAAATTTTTTTGTTTTTCAGAAATTAATTTTTTGTAGGTTGGCATCCTGACGAATTTTGCTGGTTATGTTAACAGCATCGAGTTTAGTGGTCACAAATGTTGACCGAAAATTTCAGCCAAATACGTCAAGCCGTTTGACCTGTGCGCGACGAACAAAATTTAGCGCACATACATACAGACATACATACATACAGACATACATACACACAGACAAAGCGCCGATCGAGTTGTATGGAAAGATTCACTCCGCTTCGCTACGCTCATCTAATTATGTACTAACTTGTTGAGGGGCAATGGAGACTGTCAGCGCGGGGAAGTAAAGAGAAAAGATTGTATAATAAGAACTGAAAGTGGACTGTATATTTTGAAATGAACTTACCGAGAATGCAGTGAAGTGGAGAATAGTGTGATGCCGAAGTGCAGAGACTAGTTGTTTGCTAGGTAAAGAAAAGAATAAAGAACCCAGGGTTGAAAGGAGAAGAAAGAAATAGTAAGAAAAACACCTCAAGAGAGGCTCGAACGCTCGACGTTGAGAGTTGAGTCCGCTCGGAGTCCGCAAGCGGTTCGAAGGAGAGATGACAGGCACTTACGAGAGATGAAACCAGACTGGGGACTGCACATTGCAGCTCAAACACGAAAACATGCATACGTCACAAGGGGAGGGGAAATCGAGATAAGAGCGAAGGGCGTAGAGGACATGACGTAAACAACCGGAAGAGACTTAAACCTATATATGAAATTAACTACAAACTAGGGAGGTAGGCGCGAACAGAGACCATTAAACTATCTAGTGACGTGCAACGATATTTTTCTTATTATCAATTTTGCCGATTAAATGTTATGTTCACTTTTTACTTTTTGTTCTTACATACAAAAAATTGTGGAAACAAAAGTTATCATAGTAAGTAAGTAGGTAGTTGTTTTTACATTTTCCTTTTATTTTGTATTTTGTGGTAGTAAATTGAAAGAATCATATCATAACATATTTTGCATTTTTATGTATCACCAAAAGGAAGAGCCTACTCACATAGTAATTTGCTAATACAACATACAAATTAAAAAGAAGACTTACGATTTCATTAAACACGAAAATATGATTGCTCTGCTACAGAAATAATATGGATTTTTGAGACGTGGAGCCACGAAGAAACCTGTGGGTAGTGTCGTGAAACTTTATTTTTGTAATGTTACATATTATTTTGTCTTCACGCAGGGAACTGTGAAGGTTTGATGGTGAAGACCCTGGAATCGGATGCAACTTACGAGATTGCAAAGAGGTCTCGTAACTGGCTTAAACTTAAGAAGGATTACCTTGAGGGAGTTGGCGATACTATCGATGTGGTAGTGATTGGTGGTTACCTTGGACGCGGAAAACGAACTGGTGCCTATGGTGGCTTTCTCTTGGCATGCTACGATCCGGATAACGAGGAATACCAGAGTCTTTGCAAGGTAAGGGGAGATATAAACGGAACACTATTTGGGCGAGGGCATACATAACCGAGTTAAAATTTTAAACTGACCACCGTAGTGTATCTAGCCTGTACTGCAAATAAAATCTTTATTCGTAGTAGGCTACATGAATAATACAAAATAGAAAACATTATCTTTGTTCAATCATTTGTATTGTAGCTCCCTAGTAGGTAGGGGCCTACTGGGTTGAAAAGTAGCAGAGACTACTGTTTTGGTTCAAATCAAGACGGCAATGCATCTGCATTCCCCTCACCCCAGACTAGGGATGACGAAACCCGACTTTTTTACGACCCGGGTACCCGTTCACTATACCCGCGGGTTACCCGGGTAGGCCTAGGCCTAATAAAACAAAAAAAATCGTGTGGGGTGTCAAATCAACCGCTCAATATCGCTCTCATCAAAAATAACACTACTAATAGTGTATTCTAGTAGCAGGGATTAGGATGTTTCATTATATTTCGTGATAAAAAGTTGAACACCCATGACAAGAGAAAGTAAACAACAGCGCGGGGGGTCGAGGAACGGAGCGAGATGAAACATAATGCATTCTCCGAAACGAAAAATGAGTCACTGGCTCACAGCTGCCACTCAAGCTCAAGGTCACGGGCAGACCGCCCGTTGAAGTGTCGAATGGTTGTGTGCTTTGGAAATGTAGGGTAGCAGTTCATGCTAAAAGATTGCCGGCGGGCGGGCTTACATGAACAGGGAATCGGGCGGCATGAACAAAAGAAACTATCAAAGTGGACAGTTTATTTATAGACGCGATTCTATTTCAAAGGAAAATACCGCCAAGCTCAAAAATAAAATATGTAATGACAGATGAATCAGTTCAAATTCAAAACATTTAGCTAATTTGCGGTTCTCAATTTCAGGAACCGGGTTTTGTCGGGTAAACGGGTAGAGAAAACACAAACCCGTACCCGACTTCTTCGGGCGGGTATCGGGTACCCGGGGTCTTCCCTACCCCAGACCCCAGCAATTCTTCAGCTGTCTGGCTAATTACGGCTCATGAAGCCTGTGTGTGAAGATGGTAGTCTATAGTTCTACTCTCTTTAAACATATGCAAAATGGAATTTAGTCTATTTTGTATAATGAATGACAGACTGCATTTAACGCTTTCCTATATTATTATTACTGTACGTCAATTTCCGTTATAATAGTAGGCTTTTAGTCTCTAGTACAGTCAAATTCTTAAGTCAAATTCTTGTTTAATTCGAACTAGTGAGGTCTCCAAACAATGTTTATGTATAACACTAAAGTCCATGCATAGTCCAGACTCAAGCCTTCCTCTTCTCAGCCTTGCCCAACCACCAATCACGAAATGGCATTGCCGTGTGAACGACTCTGTGATTGATGCTAGGTGAGGCTGAGTTGAGGAGGGCTTGGGTGTGAACTATGAATTCAGATGTAAGTGTTCATATTCTTTTAATTAAAAATTTTGGAATTAAAATTGGTGTTTTTAAGGTCCCTTCAGGTTTGAATTAAAAGGGGACTACTGTACTCGACTAATACTTGATCCGTTTTTTCCTTGCAGATTGGTACCGGCTTTAGTGACGAGTCATTGCAGCAGCATTCCGAGTTCTTCAAGGATAATATAATCAAAGCTCCTCGACCGTATTATCGCTACGACTCAAGCCACGAGCCCGACCATTGGTTTGATGCAGTGCAGGTGTGGGAGATCAAGTGTGCTGATCTATCCCTGTCGCCAGTACATCGTGCGGCCCTTGGCATTGTGAGTCCATCCAATTTAAATTGAATTAACTGGGAGATCATAAAGCAATAGACAATTTTAACTGATACATATATGGCAGAAATGAAAATTTTGTATTTGTGTGCTTGTAGTATAGGACATATACCTAGTATATACCTTAAGAGAAAAGATTTGACAGTTCCAGGACAGCAACTATAGTTAGAGATGTGTTTTTTAGCACCTATTAACACATTTTTGCTGAATTTAGCAATATACTAATACATGTAATATTTGAAAATTTAGCATAGACTAGCCTAAATTACTCATTGTAAATTTAGCACAATTAACAAAACAATTAAGTTGTTTCAATTGTACACTATTTTATTCAATTACACATTACTTAAACTTCATTATAACATCAAAAATTATTATTAATAAATACTGGTTATGTATTACTTATTATTTCAGTTCTTGATGAGCACAGTTCAATTGTTAAACACAAGCATCGTTCACATTTCAATCGTTCCTTCCTTGTTGTTTGTATGCCGGTCAAAAAAGAACCAAATTATACTGGCTAAAGTATCTCCTCACAGCTACACCACTATATTCACAGGGGCCCAGATTTACTTTAGAGCTGCTTGCGTATTTCGCTAATGCGTAATACCGAAATTAGATTTGTTAGGCATACTGTAAAATTAAAACATTCTGATGGTCTTACGCTTACCTCTTTAGTCTTTAACATGTGTATTGTTGTGCAATTATTATAATGGGGTTTATGAGGTTTGTATTAATTTTGTGGTTCTATATTCAAGGTTGACCCCGAAAAAGGTATTTCACTCAGATTCCCACGGTTTCTACGTGTTCGAGATGATAAAGCTGTAGAGGACGCTACTTCTGCATCTGAAGTAAGTACCACTTGTATTGTGGCTGATATCAGGTTTATTTTGTAGAACGAATCCAATATATTGTATTCTTGTTTTCATAGGTGGCCGAGCTTTACAACAAGCAAGATCAGGTGAAAAATCAAACTTCGTCAAAAGTGGCAGAAGAAGACTTCTATTAAATTATGGGGAGATCCAAATAATTAAAATGGCTGGCACATTCCTGTGTCAATGTGTATAATATTTCTCAACTGCGACAAACATTATTCTGAAAAATAATATAGTTACTTTAAAAGCAAAACTACTTTACATCACTGAATGACAAGGTGTTGATGCTGAAGTCCCACACACAATTGTTGGCATCTGGATCGCAATCCGGAAATCGTTTAAGAGTTAACTTGGTTCTTGTGACGATGTTCACAACTAAATCGTAATGTCGCAATCTGGATTGTAATGGGAAGTTGTGTTAATATTTCCACGATTGTGATCACGATGAGGACAAATTGTGGTTATGGCTTGAATCCCAAAAATACGGTTTTATAATCTTACTTGAGTGTACAAACCTTCTGAAATAAAATTATGATCTATATTACAACAGTGGTAGTCCAGAGGTAATGGAATTAAAAAAATGAAATTTATTGCTACCTATCTAATGGGGTAATTGTATTTTCACGGGTCCAGGTGCGAGTAGCTAGAAATGAAAATAGGGTTGAATGGAAAATGTTGATAGTGTATCCCATCCTTCAATTAAGGTAAGATAGTAGTCCTTTCAAAACAAAAATTACCAGCTTTGACCTGCCCTAGCCAATAGTTCATGCAACATTAAAGGTGAAATAATTACTTATATGAAACAATGTTAGAAACTGTTAATTTACTTTATTTTACAAGTGAGTATGTAAGTCCTGTGACAAATTTCATATAGTGATACAAATAATATAACTCGATAGCAGTAATATTGATAATACTACCTGTACCTGCCCTGTCGTTCGTTGCCAGAGATGTGCGGAACTACGATACACGTAGCTAGTGAATAATTGTTTTCATTGTTAGGTATGTTATGCTAGTACAGTAGTACACACACCTTTACAATTAAAGCCCCGAGTTAAGCATTGCTCAAGAAAACAGCATTCTATAATCTATTTTACTTTTAACAGAAAATCATTCTGCAATAAAAAGCTTTTAATTGAAAATATGTAAGCCTACAGTACAGACCAACAATGTAGACATTAATATGATGGTAGCAATAATTTTGTAATAATATGATTTTCTACATGTCTATTGTCTATGTACTATCACATAAATCAATATAAACTAGACATGGCATTTGAACCAGAAACCAATTATGAATTTTGTCTGCTATAGGTATGGCCTACATCACAATATATTAGACATGCCAACACACTGCTGTAGCTACAATGTAATACTGTAAGTACAATGTAGTACACTTAAAATTAGTACTGCAGTAACTTCTGGCCAACACAGGCCAACACAGTGAATTTTATAGAAAGTTTTCTAAATAACAGGTATGTACACATACATACATACCTGCCTACAGCTACACACATAATTAAACAAATCTGATGATTACCGCCATAGCACTGACTAGTGTAGCGTACCTAGTTCCGTTACAGTGTTCAATGTTTGAAGGCCACTTGCTTCTTTCTGGATATTCTTGCTTGCTCCATCTTCTTACAGAAGTCTTCATCATGTAAATTATAGCATTTGTAAGTATTGTCCAGCATACATTGTATGAATTCATCCACTAAATTTGCATTAAGTAATTAATTACACTAGTACAATTAATGCTTGCCAGTGACTCTAACCTCTAGTTAATTAAAGAAGTACATTATGTATGTTATGAAGCGGGGCAATTCACACTGTAAATTTTGCTATTACATACTTTGTTGTCATGCCTAACATCACTGATCTATGCATCTGTACCGATAGGATAATTAAATTATACTAACAATTTTCCTTTAGATCAGCTTCTTTAGAAAGAAAGTAAAAAGGAGTAGGCCTAGATAGAGAGGAGTAGAGTAGAGAGTAGACGACTGTACTTTCATTTTAGAGAAGAAGGCAAACAAAAATATTAAAAAGTAAATACGTACAAATTACTCAAAATAGGTAGGTCTAAGTAGAAGATATTTTTTATTCTCTACTGGCTAGACACACACCACAGCATTGCCATGTGAGGCTAGAAATTTCAAATTTAATTCTGAAAATTGCTTTTGGCACTAGTACCATATTATATTACATTGGTGATCTACTTGAAAACATCAAGTGTCTGTCTAGAGAGACTGGTTTCAGCCACACCTGTACCACTTGCATACAGTTATACATGGTATATACCGGCATATACGGTAACTGAAACTAGTACCACTAAATGAATAGTTGTCTTCCAGGTTGGGGAAAGTCACAGATGGATGATCTCTACTCGCGCTGCAAGCCCAGTGATCAAGACCAACACTTTAGACAAAACATTTCAGCAATGTTTACGTTTTTGTCTAGGCCTACATGACTATTGGCAACCTTTTGATAGCAATTGTCATAAACAGCAGAACCCAAGCACCATAATAGAAAGACAAGGCACTAAAACTTCATTATCCTTTTATATGTTGGACATAAAAGCTTTTTAAAGAGAGTGAAAATATACATATCAAACTTTGTACACAGCCGTTTTCAGTACCATTACATACCAGAGCGACATAACCTATCCAGACTTGACTTTCGGTGTAGGACGTGGCACACCCATTAAGTCGCATAGTTCATTTCGAATTGGCTTCACAACATCTGCTCCAGCTTCCCAATTTGTGTCGCTGAGTATCGACATTATCGTTTGTAGATTTTCAGGTGGAATGTTGCATTCGTCACCGTAGAGCATCAGCGTTTCATAAAGGCGAGCTCCAGTGGTTTTTCGAACGTAAAGATAACGGTTGCACAGAAATATGCTCAGCTGTTTTAAGGCATGCTTTGAAACATCTCCTTTGACTTGAATGAAGTGACACATCAAAGATATGGTTCCTAAAAGTTTAGTCAGATCTTTGCTTGAAGTAACTTCTAATCGGATATGTCCGAGAAGGTTTAGTGCAAATGTCGAATCTGGATTTTCCATTACGTTCCGAATGCAATTGGAACTTATCAGGCGATCCAGGAATGAAAACATGGGTATAGTTACACGGTCCTCGTGCTGGTGGTCTGCAAACAGTGTAGAGATGACATCGCAGAGCCTCTCTATTTCACCGCCATCCCCGTGTTCTGCTTTCAAGTAAGCAAAGAGTGCAGAGCTGGCACTTTTTACTAAACTCTCGGTGAGTCCACCCACACTCACAACTAAACCCTTGAGGACATGGTAAGTGTAAGGAGAATACCTTAACAGCTGTGTAAACAACGGGAAAGTTTGGTTAGCTGATATCCAAATGACATCCTCGTCCGTTTCTTTGGGAAAGATATGTTTCAGTTCATCATGAAATGGAATGTTTGGAATTGGTGGTTCGTTATGAACGAGACTAACGAATATCTTGGCAGCATGTGCACGAGTTCGGTCGATCTTCTCCACTGCTTGTTGTGCCAGTCTTGCCATTGCTCCTTTAACAATCTCACTTGGTAAATGATTTTCCTGCTTGTGCTTCACGCTTAGTCGTAGAAGAGTTTGCAGGCCAAGCATTGCTGCTTCACGAACCCACGCTCCAATATCACCACGACGATCTACTGTGTAATCGTTTATACCATCAAATAAACATCGATACAAGCCCGAAAAGAAGTCGGAACTAGGTTTTACATCGCCCTGGAACAATTTACTGTCCAAAGTCTGCAGAATGCTGGTCAATGCTTTGTATGAATCCCTCCGACTTTGGGCCCACTTGAGTGTTCTTGGAGTGATCTTACAACATTCTATCAATGCTGGAATGTACGTCTGTTGGTAATGGGGCTCCAACATAAAAGAGGGGAACTGCCCGAGTGACTGAGCAAAGCCTCTTCTTACGCGTTCATGCTCTTCAAGCAACAATCTCTGAGCATAGAACTTGGCTGTTTGTTCAATCTTATCTTTCTTTGGAACATCTTGTTTTCCAGTAGTGTTATATTTGTACCACTTGTTAAATGCAAATGGTAAGGACTGAGCTGCTCTCTGTTGGACAGCTTCAGTTTCATCTTCTAAGAATTCATAGAGCCAGGTCATCCAACAGTCAATTATTGGCTCGTCTCCAGTGACATACAAGTCAGAGTGCGAACACTTCTCGATAAAATGCGAGACTGCTTGTTTCATGAGTATGCCGCCCATGCCCCGAAAGGTTTGTGCTTGCGTATAGTGGTCTTTCATTGTATCACATGTGGCATATATACTCGACTTGGCATTTTTCACAGCAGCCAATGTTGCTTCATCAGTAATATCCTTCTCACACAACGCAAAGGCATGCAGGATTTCTCCAATAGTAAGGATGGCACCATGTCGCTCATTCAGTTCTATAGAACAAGTGAGTGGTAAGATATACAGCAACTCATTAGCAATGAACTTAGGATCTTTGGAAGTTAACTTGAAGAGTGCTTTTGATGAAAGTTCTCGAATGTCTGGATCCCAATGATAGATCTTTACTTTGAGTAGATGTTTCATTAAAGGGTACCTGTATTCTTCCCACTGAGACAAAAATTCGCTTATATCCAAATATGCGTGGGTTCTAACACCTACTTGAAAGTAATCAGTTCTTTGGATGATATCTATGCCATGTGTAAAGGCACCTTGTCGACCAACGTGCTCCTGGAAAGCTGCCGAAGCAGCTCGCCGACAAAATATTTCGCGATCAAAACAGACCACAGTTAGAAGTGAACTGGCAAGTGAGCTTTGCACGTAATACTTCAGTATATCTGCATCATATGCTCTGGCAAATGCCCAAACAACATAACATGCAGAGTCACGGACGTTGCTGCCCACAGAGGAATAAGTACGAACTTCGTCAAATACCAGTGCTTCACAAACCTTTGGCAATACTTCCTGTAAGCGATCGGGTAGAAGCAATCCACGTCGTGCCAGTTCTGCTAAGGCAAGACAGCCACCGTGCCATGGTCCATCACTTTCACGTGGACTAAGTAGTTCCAGCACTGTGCCAACAACATCATTGGCCAGATCAAGTGGTAGGCGAGCAGTAACTCGACCGATGCCTTTGGCAGCTGACCACCGTACAATTGTGTCGGGACAACTTAGACCTTGAATCAGCTCTTCAATGATTGATTCTATCTCTGGCGGTACTTCAATATCATCTTCATTATCTTTAGAATTGTCTGCAATTGGTACAACCTCATCCTGATCCACATTGTTGAGAGCTGTAATGTTTTTAGCAAGATTTGCTTCCAACGAGCGGAGTCCACGCTTGTATCGCCACCTTGCTAGGCGAGTCTTCAAGAATGTTAGCCCAACATACTGAATAATTTTTATTCCATACTTCCTTACAAGAGAATTGTCGTTTTTCAGGTAGTCACTGGCTATAATTGCTCGTAGAAGCTGTGGTACCAAAGGTAGTTTTAGATCTTCACGCTCTCCGTGCTTCAGAATGGCTGCTACAGCTGCTTGAGGTCCACAATAATTGTGCACTGACTGTATCATATCAGTCATTATGATATCTAAAGCCCAATTGAGAAATTGCTCCAAGTACTGATCCTTTACATCTGAACGTGTAAAGAACAAAGACGAAAGGACGGACGCAGCTTTAAATACATCCACAGTCAGACAATACCTCTGACAGAGAACCATGACTCGTTGTTTGACAGTACGCTGCTCGGGCAGAGCTTCCTCTTCATTGAAACTGTCCAACACCGTCAGAGGAAACGGTATCAGGATGATAATAGAGAGCCATATGAGTAAACAATATCGTGTCTGCCACGTAGCGTGGTCCAGTGGGTCTTGGGCCTCCAACAGTTGCAGCACGGGCTCTACGTGATGAACCTCGTGAGGTAAATGCTTCACCACGTCCTTGTGACCTCTCACACTGAACAACACGTGCATGTATTTGAAGGTCTCGTGCTTCACTGTCATGGCACTATTGGGGTTCAGAATTATGCTGAACATTGGTAGCAGCATGTCGTCTAGGTTACGGTCCAACAGGTGCGGTTGTTCTTGGTACAAACGCAAGATTTTGGCGAAACGCTCCAATGACCTTTCAACTGTTGACAAGTTGCCTTCTGTAACATTTTTCTCTATGCTCTTGAGAAGCTCCAAAACTTCTTCAAGTTCCCGAAACATCCGAAGAGAGCACCCCAGTCCCGTAAAACTTTCATCTTCAACCTCCTGACTCATCTTGACTTTAATGGATCAAATTTATTGGAGATAGGCCTACGTCAAAGAAACAATCTGAA
This sequence comes from Isoperla grammatica, assembly GCA_945910005.1. Classification (NCBI taxonomy): domain Eukaryota; kingdom Metazoa; phylum Arthropoda; class Insecta; order Plecoptera; family Perlodidae; genus Isoperla; species Isoperla grammatica. The sequence continues at coordinate 125,952,541 of OX246737.1, forward strand.
AAAAGAAAAAAAAAAAGAATTTCAATCCAGTCTTTTGCTAACAAACCTTGGCTAGGGGGCCTATCAGTAAAAAGGTCTACGTTGTTTACTATTATAAAAACTACCGTTTGTAGCCTAGTACTACTACCGGATCAACTCTTCTACACCTACAGCCCATAAGTAGGCCTATTGAAACTGCAATACAAAATATGTGCAATACAAAACATGTGTTCGTAGCAAGAAAATTGCTAGAGTTTAGGTACCATACGGATTTGTATACTGTGGTTTTGTATTGGTTTGGTGAAGGCAAATTGACAAGTGCAGTGCAGTATATGGGTACTTTTCATTACGACTTGAAATCAGATTGTCTTGGCTTAAACAGTTTGAAGTGCGTAGTAGACCTAGGCCTATACGAAGTAATGCACTACGTATATCACAGGAGCAAGTTCGGATTAGATAAGCTCGCACGACGATAGGCCGAACCGTATATCAATACCTTTAATATCGGGCTAACTACAGCCGCACTAAAAACTAGACTCACCGCCTGCTACGTTGTGACTATTTCCAAGAGCAACCACCTTTGACCAGCGGTGCTACACACGCCCCCTCGCCCCCTAACCTACACGCCTAGCGCTAGTTGTTTGCTGCAACTGGATTCGTCGATCAGCGATTATCACGTTGCAGTGAAACCGAGCTACGCGTATATCAAGCACAGCTGGCTCGATTTAACCGAGCTGGACCGCTTTGTTGGTCCGGTAAAATCTACTGCGCATTCAGGTGTATATCAAAGATTTCTAGTTCGCATTGGACTAAGTTAGGTCGGACTAGCCCCTGTGGTATACGTAGTGATGGTTTGGTGACTTCCATGTTGCTTCCGAATGTGACTTTGAAATACAGGTAGGCCTAGGCCTACCGGTACTTTTCATTTCATTAATAACATCAAATCAAATCAAAATCAAATTTTAATCGATTTCAGGGCAAATAGGCTACATCAGTTCTGAATTGACATCAAACCAACTTGGCTAAGGCATTTGAAAAGTGACACGCGTATGTACTGGCATCCCCTCCCCCTAGGCCTAGGCCTACCCTCCCACGTCAAAAAGGGAATTACCCAATCTTGACACACGCAGAATCATAGCGTCGTCCCTGCTTATACATAGATAACGCCTAGGCCTGTTGAGTCAAGGCCTGGCCTAGGCCTAGGACTAGGCCTAGGGCTTACGCCACATGCTTGAAGTTGTACGAAGCTCCCACCCTAGGCCTAGATCATAACCATACATTTTAAGTACGCCCTACCTCGGGCCTAGGCCTAGGCCTAGGCCTAGGCCTAGGCTAGGCCCTAGCCAATACTTACTGGTATCAGCAGGCGTACCATGAATCGCTGGCAAACGTATGTCCGTATTTATTCTAATTTAAGTATTTTAAGCCAATGTAAATTCTCGTGCACACGTTATAGGACAAAGTACCATAGTTTAAACTTAATTTCAGAACACATGCGGTCACTGTCACCTCTGAATATCTGTCACCTGTTTATTTATGCTATTTGTGGATACAAGCAGCATCGCAGCATAGCAGGCGTGTGGGATTATGGTGATACGCTGTTTCTATTACGCCTAGGATAAAGGCGGGCGCTTGAATGTATTTCAATAATTTGTAAGTTTGTATTTATTTATTTTATCTATTTCATGTGTATCCTATTGAAAATGAACAAAAGGAATTTGTGAGATGAAAATATCGTCTGTATTTTTTTTTATAAACATCCACCGCCAACTATGGATCATGTTAACTACTGAAGACGGGAGGTGGGAAGGCTGTGAGTAGGCCTAGCAGCTGATCTCGGCTGTTTTGACAGTCCAGTTCATTCAAAGGTTTGCGTTTGTTCAATGAATGTGTTACAATAATGTCTAATGCGGGTGAAAAGAAGCATACTTGTGTGCTATGCAGTAGCTTACTAAATTCAAAGGAGGAGCTGCAAGTGCATTTTCGGTAATAATTAGGGTCTATAGTAGCTTGTTGGTCCATAGGGCGTAGGGTCCTAGGGTAGCCTATGGACAGCGCCAACTGCACGATTGTACTGAATATTCTGCCTAGTGCCAGTGTAGCCCCTTTCAGTGGATTCTGCCCTAGTTTTGTCCTCTATTTATTGAAGTTCAATAGCAACATGTATGGACCCAGTGGTGCCTCGTATTCTGGGCGAGGCCACAGGGCACGGTTTTGCTTTTAATGTTTCTGTTTTAAAATTTTTAAATTCATTCTACACAATAATCCTAGAACAGAAATGGGCACGAACATCTTAAGCTGTAGTTTAGTACGTTGTCTGCACAATTCCTTTCTAGTTTCAGCGTCCCAGAAACAACAAAGATTGGCAGGCATTAGGCATTAATTAATTGGTTAGTGTATAGAATGCTATGCCAAGTGAATGTAAGGTGCAAATATCTAAAGTTAAAACATATTTTGAAAGCATGTCTCATTCGCAGCCTTTTCCTGTTTGTGTGGACCCCAGTCTTTTATTGGTCGAGAAACTGTCAGCTCGCCTCATTCGCATGCATCAAAATGAGATTTTAGAAAAGTGTAGGCTACCGGTACCATACAAGTTTGAAACAAAATGAATACCCAACAAAATAATCAACTTGACGACACTACCTGTTGCCTCCTCCATCCTCCATGTACATTCCATGTGCTGTATATATCAGACATTGTTCGACAAGTAAAATAAGACTATGTTCTCGCCCATGTTGCCACAATTGAATTGGGGACGTCATAGCACATTTGAAGCCTTAACCCTTCATTAACCACGTGGGGTCCGTGTGTTGGGCAACCACGCACGCATACTGTGAGCATAGCTTAGCGCGTCTCCCAGTAGCTTCATTTGCCATTTCACCAATAGGTACTGAGTCAGTTGGAGCAAATGCTCTACAAAGTACAGTTCACAACTTAAGACGTCTTGGGGCAGGGCATGATGAATGAACCCACAGGTTACTTATGAATGCTATATAAATTAGGCAAACGTGGTGCGATGTGCCACAAGGTCCGCTTCACACCCAGCACTAGGGATAGTGTTTTTGTTTAATGTCGACCTAATCTTGAATCTCGATCCACCAAAACCTGTTCCAGTTGAGACTACAGTGTATTCTTATAAAATCTTGGATATAATTTTCAAATCTAGTCTGCAGATGGATAAATGGATTAGGTTCATAACACATGTCGATCTAACTATACTTGGGATTTTCTTAGTTTGACGCTCTCCTCCTGCTCCCCTTTGCTATGTGACCCCCCTTTCCCCGTGACAACCTGACAAAATCATATCATATTTATTCATATCATATTATGTTATTTATAATCAGTCATATTTGTTATGCTGGGCAGTGGTCACATAACTAGAGGGTGGAGCTTCAAGCTCTGTCAAAGTAAAAATATCTTCTCTCTACACTTTGCTCATTTTACAGGAAACATGCTAATAAAGAGATTGACAACAAAGGCAGAGCGATTCACAGGTCTAGTCCCACTCATCTATGTGTTTTATGTAATTCAGCATTGAAATCAAAAGAGGAATTACAAGAACACTTTAGGTAAGATCTTATGACAAGATGGTGTCTACAGTCCAATATTTGGAAACAGTTTTTCAATAGGGAATATGCATGTTAATTTTTGTCGTGTTTACCAAATTAATGACGATGTTATGAAGTCAAAAATATTTCATTTTCCCATTTTTGTAAATATTTTCATTCAAGAAAGTGAGCTGAAAATTTCACAAATAATTATGGCGGGAAAAACAGGTCATGACGTCAGAACTGACTAACATCAATCAGCCTATCACACAAAGATAATCAAAGATTGTATTTGTGCCGAATATTTCACTCAAATTAGAGTATTTATAGTATTATTTGGTTCCATAATGAATAATTATTATTTGCAACAATTAATTTACACAATTAACATGATTATTTGTAATAATGAAACATTATTTCAGTGAATTATAGGTTTGTGAAGAGATCGGATGTTGTCTTTCTGATGATTGTCTAGTGTTGCAAGGCGGTGATTGGCAAACACATTCATACACAGTGATGTTTACTCAGTTATGACGTAACCATCCGTTTCACGATAAAAGCCCGGGAAAGAAGAAATGTTATACTTAGTAACGTTATAAAAATCAAACTGTGACGTTTTGAAGTGCGAAAAGTAGTTTGCCGGTATTTGTAGATGAAGGCCTGTCAACTTCACATGGTCGAACCAATATCGGGAAATGTGGTATATTCCCTATTGGTCCAGCTTTGTCTGTTGGACAACGGGGGCAAAGTATTTTGATTTTTGGTTTAATTCTTCATTTAACAACATATAATGAAATCAGTCATTGGGAAAATCAAAATAAGTTGTTTTTAATGTACCGGTAACAGCTCGTTTAACATGACAATGTCAATAGGTTTATCTCTAGTCTCTTCTTTAGGTTGTTGTCAAGAGATTCATTTCTTTGCCTTGTATATTATGTATAGTGGTGTAAGTTGGTGGTGTTAACTGGAACCACAGCACACTGCATGTTGTGTAAGCTTCATAGGTAGGGCTGCAAAGAAATTGATTTTTGCAAGTGGTGCAAACTTTTTAAATAAAAAAAATAAAACTTTGTTACAAACTTAATGATGTAGTAGACTGCCGAGAACCAAGCAAAAAACCATATAATGTCTTGTAATAAACCAATATTTGAGCCCTTACCTTCATAACAGTTACGAGAAGATGTTTGACTTTAGCGGCAACTTTCTTGCATTACAACACTACACCCGCTCGAGAGCTGGTGAGTGGTGCTAGGCCTACATATGCTGTATCGATGCCGCTTCACTTGCAAATAAATGACTGAGTTACATTGGGAGACACAATTATACGTATGGTGTGATAATGATATTGACAAAGAATTAAAAAATAATATATTTTCTGTACAGTGGTTGAAGAAGAGTGATTAACTTAACAATGCTACAATTTTTTTTAATAGTCAAATCAATATTAGGTGTACCTGTGTGTATGTATTGAATAGGCTGTGTACTGTATCACAAGTTTGCAACAAAATGTAAAAAAGAACTTTAACTCTTCATTGCATTGCAAACTCCAATGCAAACAGCTTAACAAATTCGCTGGTGTATAGCCTACCATTATTTTCATTTCAGAAAACATGCAAACAAGGAAATTGACAGCAAGGGTCGAACATGGAAAACACCGGCAGCCTCTGCGAGTTGTAACGCATCGTCTGTAAAAACCGAGACTGGTGGCATCGTGTGCGACGTTTGTAATCAAGAATTTGAAACAGTGACAATTGCAATCCAGCACAAGTTTCGTAAACATCCCGAGAGTGCAACCAAACACTTCTGTCCCTTTTGCGGTATGCAATTTCCTCTTAAAGCGAATCGTGATAAGCACCTGGCAGATAAGCATGGCGGTTTGGAGATGATTCCTGCAAAGATATTCCCGTGTTCCGACTGTGGCGTTGTTTTCTACAATCAAGACGCACAAACCTATCACAACAAGTCGACTCATAGAAGGTAGGCACTAAGATACAATCCTTAATTTAAAGAGTGAAGTAGGCACCCGGTACTGATAGTCCAGTATGATGTTTAAGTTTATTTAAAAATACAGCTTGAGGAATGCTGTTATCGGTCACTCATGTTTATTAATTCTATTTGTAGAATCGTAGCATTGTTCAAGCCTGTTGCAACACCTCCGCCGAGCAAAAAGATCCGCCTGAACAACGCAGGAGAGGCTCAATCCGTCTACTACTGCCATATGTGTGGCTTTGAGTACATCGTCAAGTTCAACTTACAGAAGCACCTGGAGCGCCAGCATAGCGAAGAGGAACGCTCCTGTGTCCCCGAGTAAGTTGCCTTGTGCCTCCAATCTCACCCATCCAGTTTTATAAATTGTTATCGTTTGTAAATCAGTTTGGTAACTGAATACAATAGCCGATCATAAAACTACCAATTAAACCGTCAGCATATGCTAGTGATACATCATGTAACTCATCCACCTCCACTACAACTACTTTACATCCAATGTGGTGATGTCAGCTGAAATGTACTTAGGAACAGCAGAATGTATAAGCCTAGCCTCCAAGACCTTATGACAACACAATCAAAGTGTCAACCAAAAGGGAATACAGAAACCAATCCTAGCTCAGCATGCAATTAATAAGAAAACTTTTATTCAACGGCTGATTCACGTCTAGGAAATTTGGTCGATACGTCGGTAGAATGTGCTACCTACCTTAACCAGTTAGCATGGTCATCTCAATCTGTTTGATTTTAGTACCATGTCAACCAGCTACCCTCAACTGCTTTGTTTTGCTGCTTTGCTTTTCAAAAACATTCAATATCTTCGTTTCCTAAATACCACACGAACTGATAATGTTACTAATATTCAATATTCATGCCAGCACGTCTGAATTGTTTCAGTGATATGCTCAAGTGCATAACCTGTGATGCTTTATTCTACAACAAACGGGCCTACGATAACCACAACATGTACCATAAACCTGGTGACCTATACGTGACGAGCGAGGCGCAACGGTAAATTTTATTCCAATGCGTTTTCCCTTTTTTTTTTTGTACTGGAGAATGTAGGTTGTGAACATGAATGTATAAAGTATTCAATTATTTATTATTTATTTATAGCCTAAATATTTTAAAATATAGGCCTTATTGTACCAATGCATGAGTAAAATGTGTCCATGTGGAAAATGAAAAGACTGGTTTATTTTCATCATTCAAAGTTTACCCTCCTTGCACTCAGTACATTGTAGTTAGTGTAATGTACCTGCAAGTAAGTTTATTTATAGTAGCCTACGTATGCGGTATGCCTCCAGGTTACAGACCGTTACCAGAGTGGACCAAGACTTTGATATTCGCCGTGTGCAAACGGTTGCCGAGAAGTTCATACCGGTGGTGCGCCCGCATCGATCCAAACAGTCTGTTCACAAAAAGGTGGGCTCATTTTTATGTAACAACTAAGGCTCGAATGCATAGTTCACACTCAAGCCCTCCTCAACTCAGCCTTTCCTCAGCCTCACCTAGCCACCAATCACAGAGCCGTCCGCATGGCAATGCTGTTCTGTGATTGGTGGTTAGGCGATGCTGAGGAGAGGCTGAGTTGAGGAAGGCTTGAGTCTGGACTATGCATTCGGACCTAAGTGTTTGCTTGTGATATGCTACAGCAAAATGTCGATTACATTCACTAACATAAACACTACATACACTTTATCACTAGCACTTGTTTCTCAGTTAAATACATTTTGTCAAGTTCTATACCTCTTTTGGAGTATGTAATTAAAAATAGATGGTTGATACATAATAATTATGTATAATGATTAATGATTTTAAATTGTAATAGAATGTAAAGTAAAGGATATAATGTAAAGGATGTCAAAAAGATGCCAATTTTTCTTGCGTCACAGTCAACTGTAATATTTTACGTGGATAAGTCAACCATATTTTGAATAATTATGATCTGTTTACAGTAAATCCTTCTTAAATGGCTTTCCTGAAGGACAAAAATATTTGCAGTAAAACAGTTGGCATAGATAAATTATAGTCCAAATTAAAAAAATAATTGATAATTTGGTTCCGCCTACCTGGTTGGCCTAGAGTAATACATGTGCGAACTTTATGATTTGACATTCCATTACAATAGGTGATTTTCAACAAGTAAAAACAAATAACAGTGCTACAAAAAAGTGGCAATTGAAAACAGTAGACGTTACAAAATGCTATACATATTCTTAAATTGTAGGTGCATACAAAATGAAACATTAACGTACACACACACATGTCCGTACCTCCATCACTAATCCATCAGTAATCATTAATCAATAACTAAAAACTTTGAAGTGTGCATACATTGTAGATTTAATCATTCCAGCCAGCTGTTTGTGACTTGTGTGTGACAAAAGCACATAGTCTTGAAAATATGCATGTGACTTGCCCGGACTTGTCACTTGATTATTGGAAGGATAAGGGAATGTACAACGATTCACACAGATGCAACTGAATTTCTTCCTCATGAAGAATAATTTGTACAAACATTGTTCAAAATTAAATAAATTGCTTTATTGTATGAACACAATTGATCTATATTACAGAGAAAAAAGACAGCCGAAGAGCCCGACTCGAATGATGACATGTCGCCCGACTCAGGAGAAGGTTCGAGTGACTCTGACAGCGAAGTGCCACTAGTTCGTCGATTGGCAACCAAAAAGCGGCATCACGAATGATCCGACCTCCTCTGAAACAAGCAAAGCCGGGCAGATGTAACACGTGTTAAACTCTGGTCATATATATAGTCATTTAATATATTGTCGTGTTATTAAAATAAAGTTCAAATTACTTGTAAATTAGCGGAACTTGAACGAGGTGAAAAAGTGTATATAAGTAGTATACTATATATTCATATTTCAATCAAGTTTCTTGTTTGTGTAGCCTACATATTAAAAATTAAAATTATATGATGTGCATCATACAATGCTTCTATAGCCTAGTGGTGTATCATTTGACCACAAGACATTACATGAGCTAGTATGACCCCAATCTATATCTTGAGCACTACTGTACTGGGATACACAGTGGCTTTTACAAATTTGAGAATGTAACTTTTTTAATGTAGGTTAATGACAAAAATCATTTGCAAAAAAATGCATGCATTTTACAACACAATTATGAACCATTAAAAATTAATTTTTTAAAAAATGTAATCAAACCTGGAACTCCATTTACCACAATTCAATGCTTAAAATGAGCCACAACAACCAATGACAAACCCAGCATTCAGTGTCAAAAATGTAGACTAGTTCAACTCCATTCAAACTAACTTTGTTAAAGCACTGAACTTTTAAGAATACAACTTCAATCAATGTTTTTATTCCCATTGGCGCGGATATTCAAATTTCGAAATAGTTATTTTAAAAGGGTAGGCCTATAGTAAATATTTGATTCAAAATTCGGATACCTATTATTAAAAAATTCAAATTATTTGATCACGTAAAGTTTGAAAAAAGCACCAAATTTAATTAATTGTAAAATAATGTATTGACGAGAAAATGTAAATAGAGCGTTAACGTAAATGTCGATCTCGATGCTGTGCTGGTATTTGTCCGTGACCTAGCCATCGTTGCCATTTTATGCCTTTCATTTAAAAAACTTTGTTGTACTCTTTATGAAGAAAAAATATTCAATATTCATATTCAACATTTGAACTTATAATCATGAGCTAAGCCTATTCAGTTCGAACCTGAAAATCGCTATTTGCACATCCCTCTTAAATGTTCAATTAGTAGCCCCCTTATTTCCAATAAATAATATAATTAAGCCAACCTTCTACTTATCGACGTTATCGTATAGTAGTTAGCCTATGGTTGCACCTTACTCTTTTTTACCACATAGAATTTATAAGAATCTTAAAATGTACCTACACTGTGTAATTATTGACTATTGTATATAATAAATGTGTTCAGTGCGAGTACTTTACATATACATTTAACTATTCTCATTTTATTTGTTTACAGAGCCACCAAGCTAGGGTCGTTACGTAACCTCTTGTCCTATACAACTATATTTTTGTATCAAATTTTATTGATTCACCACTCATTTGTTCAATCAAAATTTAAGCCAGTTTCTGGTTAATCGATGCCACCTGAGCAAATGCATGCTGCTGAGATTGTGGCATAGTTGGGAAAACATATTGGCATGATGGGGTTGGCTACTATGACTACGACGGGAATAAAACACATAATACAGTACGAAACTCACGATCGGTGAGGCACGAAACGCTTTTCCAGAAAAGTAGCCGTTAGTTTCTGGGCGTTTCATCATCGAGGCTCTAAACTGCTATTGCACAATCGGTAGCACCGCAGATCATTGACTAGGCGTTGTACATTACGAGTGAATGATGGCAAATCCTGAAACAAAAGGTAAACAAAGTTAGTTCCTTGCTTAATTCAAAATGTCACACAAAGTTTTGTTGAAAATCTTGTTATGTGCATGGTTTTTTACCTTGCTCCATTACGTATCGAAAATTTTCATTTTGTTATTGCCAATCCTAACTAAAAATGAATTTCGTACAAAGTGAACTACATTCTGAAGTTACCACAAAATGTCATGTTTTCGGCCCAATTCCGGCTCCAGACTAGAAATGACCTGCTTGCCAAGCACCTGCTTTAGTTTTGGGAGTTTTCAAATCCAGTATAATATGTAGGATGTGTGGGGTTGGAGAACAAGACAGGAAACATCTTTTTTAATGTACATATCTGAAGAACGAATGGGACAAAATGCCAAACGGCATGGATCAAAGGGAACAGGAGTCTTATCTCTACTGGCTAACTAGAAAACACATGATGACATAAAAATTGTCAATTGTGGGCACATGAAAAAAAGAAAAGATGTTTTAGGTTATAAATGCGGCCCAATTCCGGCTCCAGACTAGAAATGACCTGCTTGCCAAGCACCTGCTTTAGTTTTGGGAGTTTTCAAATCCAGTATAATATGTAGGATGTGTGGGGTCGGAGAACAAGACAGGAAACATCTTTTTTAATGTACATATCTGAAGAACGAATGGGACAAAATGCCAAACGGCATGGATCAAAGGGAACAGGAGTCTTATCTCTACTGGCTAACTAGAAAACACATGATGACATAAAAATTGTCAATTGTGGGCACATGAAAAAAAGAAAAGATGTTTTAGGTTATAAATGCCGTCAGTGCGCTCTCACCGTATCTCTTTTAAAATTGTCCCTTAGGTTGGCACGTTGAGAGTCGTCTAGGCCCTGCGTGTTGAGCAGGAAGTCCGGCAGAAAGTGTTGGTGGAATGTGTCCAGATCCACAGCAGCCATGTTGTAGACTGCGACTGCCATGTCCTCGCCTAGAAGAGGCTGGGATTTGTGCAGCAGTGCGTGTAGTAGCACCGTCAGGAACCTTCCCAGTAACTCTTCACGAAACACACTCTGTAACAGACGAGTCCGTCCATTTTGAATACAAAGCAAAATTGCCGTATTGATTGCAAGCACGGCGCTAGAATTTTAAATTATTTAGCACTTTCCCAATAGGTGAGTGAAATTTCAAGTTCACTAATCCAAAAAAAAAAAAAAAAACACTACAAAATGCTGATTTCACAAAAAATAGTGTTCCCCTTCTTTTTTTTAGATCTACCTAGTTTAGCTGCAGGCATGACTTTGTAAGTGGTTACCGGTACAATTTAATTCATTTTAAATACGTATCTGCAAATAATTTTCCATTAGATTTACAGGTACAAGAAACCCTCTCATATTCAAGGTTTTGTGGAAAAGAAAAATAGATAGGCCTACTACAATATGCAAAATTTAAAGTAGCCCAACTTGCTAAATTTAGAGAAATGGAATGAGAATTTAGGAATTTAGGGAATATAATACTTATTATAGGTATCTCTAACTATAAATACAAATTTTATTTATAAGAGTTTGCAAAAGTATCTTTAATTGATTATTTACATGACTGGTTATATAAAAAGTGATTTAAACTGATTCAACAGTTTTCTCATCACTAGTTGCAATGATACACTAGGAATTATAGTTTACTGACCTTGTGGTACAATCTCCACTTGGTATTGAGTTGTTCAAGCGATCGCAGGTTTTGTCCAAACAGATTGATATCTGGCTGTAAGAGAGATTGTCCGTAGGCTCGCAGCATGGCAACTAGGGTGTCCCGATGTTCTACAGGTGCGTTACCTTGGTAGAACCATTGCCATCGGTGTAGCAATACAGCGTGGAACACTGCAAACAGTGCAGGCTTCACGTCGGGAGACGGAGTCTCCGCCACCTGCACAACACCATTCAAAACAATCAGACTTCGTTCGTACAAGAATGGAGAGTTAATCCAACAAAATGGTTGCACCACTTCATCCCTACACAAAAATAATAAAAATTTGAATCATTTTTCCTGCCATGCTAGGTATTGTTATATTACCACAGAAGATGCGATATCGACGCTAAGTTACATAGAACAATATCACACTGATAGTACATATTGGCATATTGATGCTGATATTGATATCAAGATAAATATTGTTGAACATTAGATAAATGCCAAAATTCAAGAATAATTGCAGTTCTCACGCATTTAATTCAAATTTCAAAGGACCCTAAAAAATTGGGAAAACCCCAGACTGAATTACAACAAAATTTTGAATTAAAAGAACATTCATTAATAATATTATACCCAAACTTTCTTTAAGAACTTCATCACAATAGTTTGAAATAAGAATAAATTTGAACAAACATAGTTCAAAATAACAAGGGATTACTGTAATGGAGGAAACAGACTAGTTGAACAGCTTCTGTATGTATATGTACATTATTGGATACAAAGTTGAAAACAAGTTTTACCAAGGGATAGACGTGGTCCAAGCAGAGAGCGATGCTGGGTGCTATAAAACGTTTGAAGGCAGCTCCCGGTTGTGAAACAACTAGGGTAAGAAGTTGCAGAAGTTTATCAACCACCCTAGCCCCAGCACCACCTTCCAATTGTAGCGAGGAGCTCAGTTGTTCCCTGAAACAGACAGACGCTCAAAATTAATTTAATAAACTAGCACTGCCATAACAGAGCCCTACATAATGAATGAAAGGTGAAACACAAACCAAAGTCGTACTCATGTTCAAAAGTTCACTACGTATTGGTTACAACTTTCAGGAGAATAACTTAGTTTTTGGGCATGTGAGCAACGACTGCTGCTGCTGCCTTGCCCCCACTCCGGTCAACTGTTGTGGTGCATTCCAGTGATATCACGAGCAAGGTAAAACCACACAAAAAACATCCGCTCAATGTTCATGCTAGGGATACACATCGATACATATTTTAACATTATCGATCATGGAAAAGGCGAGTTCCTTCATTATTAAAACTAGAGCTGCCGTTTGACATCGATGTTTCGATTTGATATCGACATTGCGGCAAAATTCTGACGTCGATATGATACATCGACATTGAAACAAACCAATCGAGTTTGAAAGTTTCAAACTCGATTTTTCAAGTTTTTCCCTGGCAGCAACAAGCCGAATGCCAAAAGCCAAGCTCAGTATCGCGTTGTACGCACTCGAGTAAGGTTGTCTGCTAGCGCAGCGTACGGCCAGGCAACGTATAATAATTAATAACAAAACATAATCTTGGGAGATCTCAGCAAGGACATACAAACTCTGTAAAAACGAGCAAATCGCACACCGGAGAAATATAAAAATTACAGCCGTGTTATGAGGTTGGACTAGATAAGCCTCCCAATGAAATTTGTTCAGATGATTCTGCTACAAAGGATTAGATTTTGTAACGAAATGTACCGTACATACCTTGTGAACACATTAAGGAATGTCTGCAGAACTTGCTCGGTGAACGTCACACCCAGTTGCTGCTGAAGACCGTTGAATGCGGCGAGGAAGAAGTCTAGGATGGCTTCGCATACATCCGGTGCGTGTACGTACTGCGGGAAAAGCTCTAAAGCCTTGCATATGCTTGTCTGAAGAGGGGAAGAAAAGATTGCAAACCGAGTTAATATGAGCTATGAGGAAAAGGAAGCCTGTCTCTACTGGAAAACCAGAAAATGCATAATGGCCCAGTAAGCCAAAAATACGGGCATAGGAAAAGAAGAAGAAGTTAATACTGTATTTAAGTCATACTCGAGTCCTGATGATTTTCACAATTTTACCATTCAAATTTCACAGTGCTACTACTGTAGGCCAACAGTATCTAAAAACCACTGGCAGAAGTAAAAAAGAGCAAAAACTAGTTATACTTACCCGTACTAAATTGACTATTTAATACTTGCTAATGAGAAGTGTGCCATTTGTACTGATTGCAGAAAAAAGCCTAGGGCCTAGGCAATATTTTGGAACGTCAGAGATCTAGTACAGACCCATCAAAAAGCAAATGAAATAATTCTACAAAATTTGTTTTTTATGGTGGGAAGACAGGATTGCATAAATAGGCACAATTTCAGGTAGTCATAATTAATCACACTTTTTGTTATTGTTGGCCAAGTTCGTGATTCGTGATAATTAATCAAATGAACAACAGTTAAGCCTATTTTCGAGACCAGAATGATACCACTTTTGTAAAAAAAAAGAGGACTTTCACGATTTCCAGGAGATTAACTATAAAACTTCTGCCTTTGTTCATAGCAGTTCTAATGTAGAGGCAAATAGCTATGCGCTGCACACATGACATACCTGTATGGCAGTGTGAAGCATCTTCTTGGTCTGTGACCCCTCAGAGCGGACGTTGTCTATGAGGTCGGATAAAAGCCTCAACGTGGGTGTGACGTGCGAGCCCGAGAGCCGGAACTCAAACGTGAGGGTGTCGACCAGGCTGACCAATAGGAGCTGACGTCTGTCCCACTGTTGGTCTCCGCTGGTGCCGCAAGGGAGTAGCAACGAGTTGCACAGAGCTCGTTGCACAAGGCGCCATGTCTGTCGACAGTCAAGTTAACATCGATGTTATGGTATCGATGTAATACGAATTATTTATGTAATAATTCGTAGGCCACACAGTATTCAAGGTTGGAATTAATATGTAATAGTAATCTCCTAGGGCCCCCTAAGCACTGATGTTTGCCAACAATTTTGTGTTACTCCTACTATACTCAAGAGTAAATCAATTCATGTGGCTCGTTGGTTCAGTGGGTGTATTCCTGTTCCAAAGCAGAAGATCCAGGGTTCGATTCCAGGTTCGGGCTGTATTTTTTCAAACTTAAGCTAGATGTTAATTTGATGTTTTTTGGGGCTTTGCGTATGATATTTTGCATCAATGGTAATCAAGACGATGAGTGGGTGACTATCAAGATGAAACATACTACATGACATGATTGAAATCCAAGAAGCCCAAGTCAAGATTCGAAACCCGAAACGCCAATGTTTACGCCGTGGTTTACTATACCAATGCCTAATAATCAAATCTAGGTATCTATAATCTATCTTGAATCAATCTACCATAGCCTACTATTGAAATGGTGGATTTGGAGCCGTCATAGCAACGAAGCACATAATAAATTGTTAAATTGTTCATGTCCTCTGCTGAAATCAGTTCTTGCAATTGAGTGGCTCAACAATAAATACATTTATTTATTTTAAAAACTAAATCTAATAAACTCATCAGTATGGATACTTGCCTCAGGTTGTAGATGGTTTAGGGATGGAGCCAGCTGGTAGAGGTCTTGCGCGTTGGGCGATTCCCAGAGCCGTGCCGGCCTTACCGCACTAGTGAGGGTTGCCAGCAGGTGAGCCGCTGACAGACTGAGTGTCGTAGGTTCACCCGGCCTTGTGAGCAACGGTACAACCGCATTGAGAACTTCCGTCACCAACAGGTTCCTCAAGCCGGTGTCCGTCAGTTGCGCTATCCACTGGCACCACGCTTGCAGGGCTGCCAACACCTGGGCATGTCTGACAAGTGGAAAACAATTTATGATTTAAACTTATAGAACACACGCTAGGACTAGCTCATCGACAACACTATCATAATGAAAAATAGCGATATTAGCAATTCTTTCACAGCTCAGTAATGGTTTAATGGTTTAATGGTTGTTTATTGTAAATAGATCCCTGAGCAAAATCAGTCATGAGGGATATTTTACATAGTCAAAACTTAAAGTGACCTTGTTTGGATACTGGCAGATGCCACAAGATGGGATCACAAGGAGTAGGAACAAAACCTCCCTTAGCAAAGAATTTTAAAGTTAAACAATCATCACTGATCTCATGATTTCTCATAAAATTCAACACAATAAAATATAAATACTGATATATAGGTAAATTGATAGTGATTGAACTTGATAAATATAACTGTTTTTTTTTTTTTTTTTTCTGTGCAGAGATGGCTTTTTCAGCCATTCCTCTTCCTCGCTATCCAATATAAAATGGCTTCTTTTTCTGACCTACCCATACCATTGGGCGCAGGGCGTCAATGTCACTCTGAAGTGCGGCACACCTAAAAAGATGTGCTCTGTCTTGGGGTTCAAAATTACAAAGTTTGCAGATGGCCAGTTCAGTCGTAATGTTAAAACGGTTCAAATGGTGTTGAAGAACAGTGGCGTATTCACGGGGGGGGAGGGGGGGGGGGACAAAACCCCCCCCCTTTTGCAAAGGAAACATGGAAAATGACCGTTTACATTTCGTTTCAATAGACAGTATTTCAATAGACAGTATCAATAGACAGTATTTCAATAGACAGTTAGATGTTTTACTTTATAATTATTGTATATTGTTGTAATTAAAAGCAAAAGCAATACGAAAAATATGCAAATTATTGATTGAGGTGCCTTTTATTAGCGGTGCTAAGGAAAAAATGTGTTGCCAGAAACTAAGTAAGCTTGTTTCAGTTGGCCGCTGTAAAACGCACAGATTTGGACTAAAATGACCTTAACGAGATTTTTTTCGGGGGGCAAGCCCCCTGGAACCCCAATTATGTTTCGGCATCCACTCTCTATATGGGTTGAAAACCCCCCCCTTTCCCAATTCCTGGATACGCCACTGTTGAAGAACATCATGTCCAGTTGCAAGGCGGAATTGGGCTGCAGCTGTTTTACGAGACCACTTTTTGTCCGGCCCATTTTTAATCTCGTTCCAGCAAGTTTCTGTTGTTTGCCAGCTTTAACTGTAATTGAATATTGTATAGGCCTACTGTACTTACACGTGGACAAGGTCTTGCATGAGGAGTGGAACAGACATAGTGACTTGTCTGTGAAGGCTGGTGCGTGATGCGTAGGCAGCAGTCGACGCTAGACGTGCAGCCAGCTGCTGTGCCTGGGTGAAGCGCGGTTGCATAGCCGCGTCCACAAAGTGTGGACACAGCCGTCCGATCGTCTGCGTCAACGAAGCCAGGTCTCTCAGGAGGCAGTGCAGGCGGACGCCTTCTTCTCCCAACTCGCCACCTAACCGTCCCGTCAGCGACAGGTACACCCCACACGCTTCGCGCCATGGTTCGTGCTAGAACAGAAGTTACGGTTAGGTGGCATCGCGACATTCTCTCCACAAATACTTTGTCCGATTTTTTCCAAATCATTACAGTAGCAATAGCATCAGTTTTCTGGTAGGGCCTACTCCCAGTACGGGGAGGGTCTAGAACAAATCTTATTATGTATTTGATTTTGATATAGCTTACGTAAATTTTATTTGCACATGCGGTGTATCTTCATAATCATAGCATGTCCATAAGTATTAAAATTAAATCGCAAAATAAAATGAGTTTGACCAATAATTAATTAGGCTATACAAAATAATTCTATGGTTTAACAATAATTTACTGATTTAACTTTATATCTTACCACAAGGTTATACGTTTCTTCAGGTGCGAGTTCAGCGACCTTGGCCACCGTTTCAATGCATGGTCTCAGGAAATGTTGCCACTCAGTTTGCTCCTGGTAAAATAGAATAATAGTACCGTACTCATAAGTACACGAATTCATTAATTTGGCAAGTGAGTAAAACCTTACTTGGCTTAAACCCAGAAGTAAGGATGGCCATTTCTATAGAAGGTCCAATCAATAGCAATATGAAGCAATAATATACTGCAATTACTACCGGTAATTAATTAATAAATTGAGGCTGCTTTGTATTCAGATTTGCAACAAAATTTCAAACTTACATCATCATCCAATGTATTTATGTCCAAATCTTCCAACTCAAGATGGTTATATTTAAACTGAAACTTCCTGAGGACCTGACCAACTAACGACACCAACACTTCTTGGTACCTGGAGTAATAAAACAACACAATTATTATAGAGTACATATTCATAAATCATAATCATTAGACATTTATAGCCTAGTGGTATATGTGCTAGCTAGATTACCTGATTGTAGATGGATTCTGAAGGTCAAGAAATACATTCCATACTTCTAAGCAAGCAAGGAGATGCTCCAAACTAACATGATTAAATGTATATTTGAAGAACAATGCCAAGAACTCAAGAGCCAGGAATTTGGGATTGGCCTCAAGTCGGCGCCAGTGCTGTGTTACTAAAAGTTGTAACAATTCAGTCAATTTCTCCCGACAGCTGAAACAAGCAATCATTCAAATTACTTACTCTTTTGAGTGGAAGGGAGGCAGACAGAATAAGATTGGAATATGTAACAGTACTGGTAACAGATAGTAATGCAGCATGTACTGTAATGGTAGATAGATAGAATAGTAGAAGTGAAAAGGCTGGCAGAAAAAAGAATGTAAAGATGTAGGCCTAGAGATGTTTCAAACCAAGCTCTAAGTTGAACACATGACAATTTACATGTATACGTTTCTGAACCAGAACCTGGTATAGTCGCGGTACCCAGATAAGTCACATGCCGTTGATTGGTTAATTGAATCATTAGTAACAGTCCGCGCCTTCTCACGACGTGGTCGTGCGCGGACTACTTTTTTACGCCAATATGCGCCATATTGGAGGTGTCGCCACTCCTCGGCACGTGCTCACGGCCTACTAGACTTGACGATGTATTATCCCAAGGTCTACTTGATCTCCGCCTAGCGGAGGCTCGTTCGACGAGCCTCCGCTAGGCGGAGATCAAGTTGACTTTGTATTATGCGATGTCACATTTCACAAGCAGTGGTGCGCGGTAAATTGAAATCCTATCATGCGCAATCGTAAACGGGGCATCGTTTACTGTCCTTACCGCATGCATAAAAGTAATTTAAACACACTGTAGGAAAGGTAAAGGGCTGCTGGTTAAAAATATTTGCATTACGGATGGACCTGTGGATACTGAGATTTCGTGAAATGTATTTGGGTAGTGTGTTACACTTTTTATGGGCAACGTGCATTAGTATAAAATAGCTCTGCATACAATATTTTAATTTCCTTGGTGTAATTTTATACCGCGTACGATTTTTCATCCAAATAACAGGCCAATTAATTTTTATACACGTCTTCAGATAGGTAGTGAACATTATAGCAATTTTTCAGTCTCAATAGTCGTCGGAAAATTATCGTTACACAAGTGAATATTTCCAGTTACAATTTCCAAATAATCATTATTTACTCCGATTGCTAGTCGCAAGTCGAGGGAATAATAAATATACAAGTCTTACTAAACGTTATATAGGCCTAATAAACTACAATATACGCCCCCCCCCCCCCCCCTTAAAACGAATGTTTTTATGTAACCACTAACCACACATTTCCTATTCTTCAGTATAGTATCGTTTTCTCCACCACCTACAGTTTTTAATTATGAAGTAAACATTCAGTTTTTCGCTAGGTACATCTATTAAGCACTTGTGCAACACATACTGACAAAATATTAAAAAGGAAAACTATCTATTGGAATAAAGTAGGGTAAAAAGTGTATTAAATTTAATTTAAAAAGTAATGTGTTATTATTATGCAAGCCAATGAACAGACTGCAATTTTCATTTATTTCACATAAAATGAATTATATCTTACCACATTTGGAAAGAATGTATAATTATAACATACCATTTTGGACACAAGTATAAAGAAACTGAATTGTTAAGAAACGGAACAACTGTCAGTGTAAACGTATTACCACACTAAGGAAATAATCCCCCAACACAAATACAAAACTATATGGTAAAACACATTCAGTTAACAATAACATTGCAATATTGTATACATTCACAATTCACAACTAATATGGGGAGAGACATGTGGCTATGATAATTTTGAATGCAGGCTTCCACTCATAAACAGTAACACAAGTAAATAAATATCAAAAAATAATAACAAAAAACTGAAAAAAAATAGTAATAGTAGGGCTGACAATAAAGTAAATAAACACATACACACAAAACAAAATGTAAAATAAATATCTGTAACTAAATTAAAACAAATAACTATAAATACAAATAAATAAAAAGAAAACAAAATGAAAAAAATATTAATAACAAATTACAATAAAATAAATAAATACATAAACACAAAGTAAAAAAAAAAAATATATTTCAATAAATAAAATAGTACAACGATAAAAATATGTGTAATAAATAAATACAAATAATAAAGCATCAAGACAATGGTCATCATCATCCATCGTAGTTTCCTGCTTCTGGCAGGGTCAGCTTAGGTTTCACAACCATATATTTCCACCTCTTCCTACAATCATACTTCCTCTACTTGCTGGGTAACGGTCTGAAATGGAAAGAAGAACCAATTGTAATTCGACTTTAATGCTGTATGGCCAACATAAAAATAACATCTTACAATCAACCAAATACGCTAGGCCTACTTGATGTGGGACATTACTCAGACGTCCTTCAGGGATACTAACTCTTTACTATGACTGCGGCAGTTCGACCAGCCCAAGGAAGGTAGATTACCGAGGAGGGGAATTTGGAGAAGCAAGAACACACTAAACCTCTCACCCCGCAAAGTGAAGTTATAAAAGTGATTTGCACATAAAGACTGACATGTGCCAGCTGCAGCGTTCAGGTTATTGTGTTGGTTATTAGAAACAACAGCTGGAGGTATGCCATATTGGTGAAAAATGTGTGTGAAAGGAATGTGAATAGGTTATGCGAGGGGCTGGGTAGGCCTACACTGGGCTGACATCACCAGACCGGTGAGTAGGCCTAATAGTAATGGCCGACTGTTTTAGCCATTTACACCAGTGAGATGGAGGGATATTTGGCAATTTTAAGTGATTTAAAAGGAAACAACTATGAACTAACGACACATATGAACCATATGAATATGGGTCCGATTTGGCAATTCATTAAATTATTGTGTCCATACTCCATAGGCCTATAGACTAAAGAATCTATTCACACATTCAGCTAATCTTTGAAATAATTCTAAAGATGGTAGGCCTATGCACATTAATCATGTAAGTAGAGTTGAAACACTACAAGCCATGGTTGGCCTACACGCAGTTATTGTGGCAACAGGGTTTGAAACATTTCAAGCCACGGTAAGCATGTCAATCGTGTCAATAGAGTTGATTTCACTTCAAGCAATAGGGAATGTGCATGAATTTTCTACAGCTCTGAAAGTACGTGGAATATATTGTTATTCATCTGAAGACATCAGAAACCTAATTTAAAAGTTTTAAAATTTTCTCATTATACTTCTATAAATGTTCAAAGATTTTGATTATCTGTTTCCCGCACTATTATTTTTAAACGGTATGTGACCTTAGACCAGTAATATAGGTAGACGGAGCAAGCCGATGCTAGAGACCGGCCGCGAGTGAGACCAACATTGAGACCACGTGATGTGGGGACAGGATGCGCGGCAATTTAAAGCGTCTGAGTATGAACAGTACAAACAGTACATCGTTGTGTAAAGAAAAATGATCATTTTCAATTAGTGCAAATTAAAAATATGTTAACTAAGATTAATAGTACCTTCACTAATCATTTTTGAGGAAATACAAATAATAATACATCATTTGTCAAATGTCAAACGTATTTGCCGCGCACTTAACACCATCTAGCGGTGACGTCATACTCCGTCTACCTATATTACTGGTCTAAGTATGTGACGTCACAATCCTTGTAAATCACTGCTTATATGAATGACTTTGCTTATAACCTCCTTGGACATTTCCACCGCCTCCTAGACGAAACAATCAAATTTTCAAGGTCAGTCAACTAACCTTGTCAACATTTTTACTCAAGCCGCTGTCAAGTCTGCTTTATATGAATAACAACACCCAATATTTACTGATATTTTATGAAAATAGGTTTGGTATTATTGTTTTTAATTTTTATAGTAATTGGGCTTCAAAATTAATTATTAGACGTACTAGACGTCCATTCGATTTAATATGATTTCCAAATAAGCGTTATTTTATTTATCATTACATGATTGGTTGATTGCTGATACAGGGAAAGTGACATATGCCCTGTTTTTCCCGCCATAAATATATGTGAAACTTTCAGCTCGTTTTTACAAATGAAACTTTTGTCTATGTCATCGAAATAAAATATTTTTGTGTTCAGGAAGTTAATCCTAATCTAGTAAAATGGTAAAAAAGATGACGCATATTCCCTATTGTATGTGAGTTGTGACAGTAGGGTTTACAGTAGCTTGGGTTTGTAAATTTGTGTTGGCCCACGGCAAGGGTAACATTTTGTTACAGTATTTTGTAGGCTTACTCAATGCCTAGACCCCACTAGCCTACTAGCCTACAATGAAACAATGGTGAGCTTACTTGAACATTCCTCTGGGCTAAGAGTGCCACTTGACCTTGAGTCAGCTTCACTGCCTTCCGTTTGAATAGTACTTTTTTTCTGGCAGGTCTTGTGACATTATTACACAATCTGGAACAATGCAACACATACACCTTATATAGGCTATAGTAATGTAAAGGCCTAGGCCTGGCCCTACCAATTCAAAACATGTCCTAAAAATATGTAGCCCAAGGGACCTAGGCCTAGTCCTATTTGATGTTATGACTTTTAGGCCAAATTTATCGAACTAGATCTAGATAAAGACTAGGTCTAAGCCTACTGATCGTTTAACGCTAATTTAATATCAAAACGCTACTCTCTCCCCAATTCTGGCCTAGGCCTAGCCCTACTTCTAGGTTAGGTTAGGCGGCTAGGGCCCAGGCCTAAATCTTGTCTTTGGCTAACAATATAAACCTACACAACTGGGCCTACTATTAGGCCTAGCCTAGCCTAGCCTAGGCTAGTCAGTTTTCAGTCATAACTTCGTAGGCTAGGGCCTAGGGCAAGAGGCTACGATGTGTAGGTAGGCCTTAGGACTAGGTCCTAGGCGTAAACATTGATATGCCTACGACCCTATTATATCAACGTTGCCAGCAATTTACAACACGCAAGCCGATCAACTCCAAAAACGTTAACAAAATAAAGAGCAACTTTTTAAAAACATTTTTTACTTTCAATATGTAAGATATTTAACTTACCCAAATATTCTTGAATTTTCAAAAAATATGAATTATTGATGAACACACTTTCAGCCGCCATGATACGTTTTACCACAGTCTTCGTCGGCTACTTCCTTGGCCACGCCTTCCAGAATGGATGTTTTGGGACTACTTACTTTGTACCTACACTTTTAAGATAATAGTAATGAAATATTTGTTACCAGTTAATAAAAAGTAAAAAATAATAATTAATTAACTACTAATTTAAGTTATAAAACTGTCAAGATACGAAAGAACCTAAGTGTCCCGTTCGGAGTGACGCAATATTTATGACGTGTATCCGGTTTCCGGCAAGTTTTCTTCCCCGAAACTTCACGCACACAAATTTTACTAAATAACCGGCAAGAAACGTTAGTGATTTGTGCTTGTTAGGTTGAGAACGAAAAAGTAACTATGTGACTTATCTGAGTACCGGGACTATAATACGTTTTCATTTCGGTTCGAACACAGCCACAAACTGAACATAAAAAGAACAACGTTGGTTTCGAGCGTTTGCATTTCTGTGGTTGCCTACCACCATGGTTATGTGAGAGTTGTTCCTTAATCCTTACTTACCTAAGTTCGGTATGATCCCCATGAAGAAGAAGTGTAGCCTGTTGCACAACAGAGAGTAACAGGTCTTCACATGAGACAGGGATGCAGTTTCTGTACAACAGCTCATTCACTGCGCCCAATGACAGCGTACCAAGATTCTCTCCACCAGACATCTAGGTACAAATAAAAATACACTGTCAACAATCACATTTATAACTTCCAACAACTGAGACAAAGTTTGTCGTTTTATTAAGTCCGGACCAAGTCGTCATAAACAAAGGGCGCTTACGTATACCTGATCCGATTAACTCGATCAGTAGTCTTCTCTCGCTCTTCTCTCCAATAGAGAAAAAGAAAGAGCTACAGTAGCTTGGATCAGGTTCGCGTAAGTAGCATCAGTTGCCAAATATTTTTTTAAATCCTAGCCTAGCAAAAGACACAAGACATACCTACATTTAAGAGACAAGAGACGCAAATCCGAGTGCCAATAATGTTCAGTGCAGCCTAAATGCTTAACTATATAGCTACACACACTGTGATCATACAAGCATACACCATACTAATCTGGTCTAATGCTGGACTCAATGATTCCTACACAGGATAGGCTACAGCTTGAACTGTATTAGAATACATACTTTGGAACTCCCTGCTAGTTGGAATATAGCTGCCAGGAGGCTTGGAGTGACGTACGGAGAAAGTGGAACCCATGAGAAGAGGTGAGTGACCGCTTGCAAAGCAAGCCGGCACAAATCGCTGTCAGATTCTTTGACCCCTCGTCCCCCGCATAGCATGGAACTTAAAAGGGAACCTGTAACAAGTAAAAGTGAAATGTGGACTACATTTACAGCAGAATGAATTTAGAGTTAAGTTATTAGATTACAACTACAGTACCGGTACGATACTATAAGTGCAATTCTACTGTGTTCAACAGTCAATTTGACAAATAAATACCACTGTTTTCAATAATTAACCTTTCATCTTGCTCATTCACATTGTCATTTATCCTAGAGATAAAAAGTGATGTGTATAAACATAGGACGTATACAGTAGTCTATTTTAATTGAAATGCAATGACATGCACCACAGGAAATAATATGTTTGTATTCAACATACCAGCAATATATTCCTTGTGTAAAGGATGATAGCCATTAAAAATCACCTAGCACTAGAGTGCAATATACATGTTCTATATGGATTAGGGATGTCATAGGGTAGGAAAATTCGGATCCGGTTCCAGACCTTCCAAGAACCGGGTTACCCGGATCCTGAAAGCCTAAATTATATCATCTTATCTTGGTTACACCCCCCCCCCCCCGAAACCACGCGGTTGAAGGTCGTTCTCTGTCCGTGTCAGCTGCCGGCCGCTGTGTGGGTTGGGCTCTGTGCGGCCGCAGCGCGCGGGAAGGGAGAGGGGGGCGGGGGAAGTGTATATGGCCTCACAGAACTCGCCCGCAGTAATGACAGCGCGTACTAACCTGCAACCAGCTGGCCACGCCCACAAGCAGGAATTCACTGTAGCTTCAAGGAAAATAGCCGCATAAATATCGTCGCGTATTTTTTTTTTTTTTTTTATACAAATATTACTACCCGATAAGGATCCGGATCCTAAAAATGGATTCGGGTAATTTCTGGATCTGGGTAATCCGGGTACCCTATGACATCCCTAATATGGATACCTATTAGGGATGACATCGGGTACCCGGGTAGCCCGGCTCCAAAGTATTACCCGGAGCCGTTTTACGGGTCCGGGTAATTTTAAGGTCCGTTTCTAGGCTATATTTACGCGCCAGTATTGCTGCGGTTGATTTTGATGGAGCCAGCAGGTACAGCGCGAGCCTACACTTCCACAACACGTGACCCGGCGGGGAACAGAACAGACGCGAACCGACGTGCTTCAGTTGTGTAGGCTATTGCGAAATGTTTTTTTTTACTCGACGTGATTACTGCAGGCGTATTCCAAGGAGCTATTCGAGCGGGCGGCATGGATGTCATTCGTCCCTCGTCTTCGCGCCCCGCGCACTTCACAAGGCCTAGTGACGACCTTCAAATCAAGCCTACACATCGAAAAATACGTTTTCAGGATCCGGGTACCCGGGTAATATGAGATCTGGAACCGGTTCCGAATTTTATTACCCGATGTCATCCCTAATAGGCCTACCTATACCAAAAATGATTTTTTATATTTAAAAGCATTGGCACTGACCAGTGTGTACGGGTGACGAGGCCGTGGGTTGACCATGAGTAGGCGAGGGGGGAGGCGTGGCTGTCACACAATGGCTTTGTTTCTGTCCCACATTTTCCAAGAGTCCTGAAAAAGAAAAATCATAGGTGAGTCTGAGTAATTTAACAGGTAGGGCTATATGCCTACAAGTAAGCCCTTCTTGAAAATATAATGAAAATACTGTAGTGAACATTGACAATGGTGTACAATGGTTCCAATAATACATGAACAAAACTAAGGATTATTCAGTCTATATCTGCAACAGGATCGAGTCCTACTAGTGCAAATTTAATATTAGTGAGTAAAAATTGTGCATACCAGTGAGTATCGAGAAGACTTCTGGTATTTGAGCCAAGAGTAATCTACGAAGCTCTTCTTTCCTGGCAATGCTTAGATCCTCCCAAGGACATACCAGTTCTTCAGAAGCAGTCTGCAGAAACACTAATCCTAGAGATGTAGTTTCTGGTCCACGGATGAGTAGCAAAATGTTCGTGAAAAAGTCTGGATAAAAATGAGGCCAGTCAAGGCGGGCTATGTCGACAACTAGTTTCACCAGTTTGTTGCGTAGAAAGGTGGGGGCCGTTTGGTGCTGTTCCACTGCAAGCTGATAGAGAGTGGCACGAAGTTGGGCACGATCCTCCCATCCCAAGCCAACCCAACGTTTGGTGATCAAAGTCTCAATTGTGCTCAGACTGTACATGCACACGTACTGATTTGACGAATGCGACATAAAGTGAAGGCAGTGCTTCCACGAGTCCGTTTGAATACTGAAATTATGGAGCATCAACTCGATTTCTCGTTTCCGTTCATTCCCAGTCTCTGGGGCAAAGAACTCGTTCATGAGGACCTCCAATGCAGCGAGAGATTCTGCAGCATTTCCTGCCTGGTGGAGGAAAATGGCGTTAGACTTAGAACCAATGTATACAAATTCAAGTATGGTATGGCTGAGATTTTTTTTAGAATTAATGCCTAGGACTAGAAGTGTGGTTTGAAAATCCCAGGAAGAAGCCTGGAACTACGAACCATTAGGTCTATTGAAATGTTTGTACGCAATACCTATATGACTATGAAACAAAACAATCAATTGAAGTGAAAACCAATAAATTAGACTAAATGAGTAAATGAGGCACTGTGCCAAAAACATGTGTGGTGACACCAATTACCAAGTGCCCGAACATTGCACCCAAAATGATGTGAATCCTGAACCTCATCCTTTCAACATTAGTGTGTGGGACTGCTGAAAATCCCATTTTCACCAGTGTGAGCCAGTGCAAGACTAGTAGGCCTAAAGCGGATTGGGTCCAGTGGTGGCGAGTAGTGTCCAGGAAAATAAGGTTGATTTAGGTAGCCTAGAGGCCTATTGTTTTTAAAAGTTTACAGTTGGAACTTGCAGCCTTAAAGAGTTAGCACCAGACAAAAGAAGCGCTAGTACTTCCGGAGTAACTGGAAACGTGAGATAGTAAGTACGGAGTAGCAAGTTTTGGAATGTATCCAGTAAGCTGGCTTGAGTGGTTTGTACATCCAGCTAATAACAGAATGTAATCTAAGAAACAATTGCCATTTAGAACTGGCAAACATGACAATATGCACACGTCTTCTCTTAAACAATGACATGATTTCATGCAAAAATTGAATCCCTCTCTGGTCACTTGGGAGCACGAATGTCTTCAGATAGGCCTACATGTGCATAGACAATGAGAGACTGTGCCTATCTAAGCCTAGCCCAGCCCTAGGTCTAGAAGCGTAGGGCCTAGGCCTATGATAAGACTGAAAGTTCCACTAGGCCCTGTTTTTGTGGACCCTGAGCTAGGGACATTTAGGCCCTAGGCCTAGGCATAACCTAGGATGTAAGCTAGGGCCTAGGCAGGCTAGTGGAAGCTAGCTACCATTCGCCTAGGCTTAGGTCTAGTCTAGTTGCTGGCCAACGATGATGATTGTGCGTTTGTCTAGTTTATACCCACATGGTAAGGCCCTATTTAAGGTCGGTGCACAATCGCCCGGTAACGATAACTGTAACTATAACGATAACGGGAAAGAAGTTCGATTTCATGTTAAATAACGATACGATGCACAATAAGAGCTTCCCGTTACCGGGCCCGGTAACGGTAACGGGAAGTTCGCCAAGTTTTAACTTAACGTTACCGTTCCCGTCCGTACGTTACCGGGACCAATCAGAATCAAGCGTCCACGGCCTGTTAAAAGTATTAGCAAATAGCCGAGCGTCTGCTTAAAGGGCAATTGTGCATCAAATGCCTTCCCGTTACCGTTTTATCGTTATCGTTATAGTTACAGTTATCGTTACCGGGCGATTGTGCACCGACCTTAAGAGTCTAGGGCCTAGGCCTAGGCCTAGGTAGGCTAGCCCTAGGGCCAGCCCTAAGCCGTCTACTTACCATTATACGTTTGGGTTACGCGATATCTTCTTACAATTAACTGCACAGTATTGTCAATGATCTTCGATATGCGACTAGACTAGTATAAATATTTGGGCGTATGCGTGCCTGCGTGGTCAACCCTTATAACCAGGTTCTAGAGGTTAGGCCCGAGAGCCCTAGATAGCCCACGGCCTAGCCTCTGGCTAGGCCTAGGTTCGTATTAACTAGGTCCATACATACGACGGTAGTCCCACGTTAACACTTGTTTCCTACCACAACAACTTCTCCACAATTACATAGTTAAAGTGTGTGATTTGTGATACGATTCAAATCAAGCAAATCTGGCACTGACAAATGAATAACCCAGCCGAAGTCTGAAAAATTGACGGCAGGTGCTTTACGATGACGTAGGGTCGGGCAAGGCGGGCAATTGGATAACGTCTGCTGACAGGAAAAATACGAGTTGTCGCATTGGCAACGCATATGGAAGGAAATTTGAATCTGCAACCAGGACAGCATCTCGGCCTGCGTCCGCCCAGTTTTTACAAAATTTATCATTCACTTCTTTCTGTACATCAGTTTTGTATTGCTACCTTTTCTATTCTATTATAATTCTTTTTTTGTTTTAGCCGTGTATCGAATTTTGTACGCATTAGATTATTTAAGCATTCTTTTAAATTAATTGAATATAAATATTATGTATTGTTATATATTTTGATATTCAATGTCAAGCATTCTATAATTTGATTATTTATGTTATTTTTTAGACCAATGGAGATGGCTCAGTGCGTAACACACGAGGATTTAATTCGAGAGGTCACCGGTTCGATACCCACATCGGTCGGCAATCGTGACTGAAGGTTTTTTCCGAGGTTTTCCGGTTACCTCATGTCACCATGCGATTGCTGGGATTA
Organism: Isoperla grammatica; assembly: GCA_945910005.1. NCBI lineage: Eukaryota > Metazoa > Arthropoda > Insecta > Plecoptera > Perlodidae > Isoperla > Isoperla grammatica. The sequence goes on from OX246737.1 coordinate 125,981,446, forward strand.
AATGACCAGCCATCGGACATTCCTTCCCAACTATTTCAAATACCGCTATCCTGGGGGGTGAGTCTCGAATTCCACGTGGAAAAAGCGTCGAGCCCAAAGATAGTAAGATATACCCTGTCGGGTGGTCGAGACTCACCCCCCTGTACCTAAAGGGTGACATGAAATTGTCCTTGGGCAGGTTTTAAAATCATTTTTAATTTATTTTGTACGAGAATGAGTATAAATTGGAACATTGAAATTACGTTTAATCAAAGATTAGTGAAATCTTGTGTTTAATATATTCTACAGTGACAGGTATATTTACCTTGAAAGGTATTGTGGAAATGTCGGTTGTTCTTAAACCTCACGAGCATGTGCGTGTTCGTGTGCGCATTGAAGAAAAATATCGTTTGACAATAAGTTACAAAAACATTATAGAAAACGAGAAGGGTCGAAAGCGAGAGAGAGAGTTGAAGGGTTGAAGAGAACGAGGATATTTTGAATCAAAATAGTCATGAATTAAAATGCGAGCATTTTCATGTAATTTTGATGAGGATAGTAATATAAAGATGTGGATCAGGAAAGAATAAAAATATTAATGAAAAAAATCACACTAAGTAATAATAATCATGAATGACATATTTAATTAGTTTAAACTAGAGATAAAATAAGATAAACACAATCATGCTAGTACTTGTTATATTTTGTGTTCATACTTCGTGCAACATGTCAATTCACTGGTTTTGACCGCGTATGTATGGATTACAAAAGCAATTTTCTATTTTACTTTCTTTTACATAACACACAATATACAGGACCACAACAACAGATAATAAATTACACTACAATATTTTACACAACAATTTATTAGATCAATATTGGCGGACATAAACACGTTTAGGATGTTTTTTACATGTATTCTTATGTTTTATGATATTTAATCCATTGCGAGGTGGTAAAATAATAATGCCCGAAAAGTAAAATTGGAATGAGTCTAATGGTAAACCAAAACCCAGATTTAAATTTTGATGCCATTTTTCAGATAATTAAATAAGCCAATAGAAAGTATAGTATTTTTCCTTTCACTATACAACATTTTGTACAGAACCATACAAAAAATAAAACACTGCAAATATTTCGAGGAAATGAATTGTTTTGTTTGTAAGTGATAACATATTTGGTCTACTTATCAATTCACAGAGGATTATTACATTTTATTACTATCTTTTTACAGTTTCGCACCAGTTTTTGGTGGTTGATTGAGTGAAATCGTTTTTGCTTCGTTTGTTCCACTATCTTTTGTAACGCTGGTACGTTGGTACATCTGGGCGAAAGTCATCCTAGCGGAGGTTCGATAAACTTTTAAGTTCCACCCAACCCAAGGTAATCAGCTGTGAAGTGTCAGTTCGTGAATAACTTCTACATCTGTTTATAATAAGCGAAATACAAATATATTATGAATTATTACACTTAGTACTAAAGTACACTATGTTTTACAGTGAATTCAGTGAACCAATTCAACTGGAGTCGCAGACATTTTATTCATCGTTCACTCAACAAGTCTGGTTCTAACGTCAACATAACCTTACACTTACTGAAATGGCGAACAGGTAGGTTAAAACAACCTTGAAGTAGGCCTAGGTTGGCTTTGGCCTCTGGATTTTCATCTAGGCATAGGCCTAGGCCTAGGCGTACAATATAGGCCTAGGCCTAGGCGTACAATATAGGCCTAGGGCTAAATCTCCTACGTTCACGGACATAATTTAAAACGCCCGGCCCAGTCCCATACCTAACGGCGAGGGGTAGGCCTAGGCCTAGGCCTAGACTAGCCTAGGCCTACTACTGGGGTGGAAATGGTGTTGATGAATGGGCCTAGTAAAACCCAATTGCTGTGTAAGCCTAGACCTAGGTGTAGGGCGTGCATGGGTTTTCATTAATAGGCCTACAAGCTAGGCCTCGGCGTATTACCATAAGTTAATAATTAAGATTGATGTACCGTAAAGAAAATTAGGGGTAATTCTTCCGATTGGGTCCGCGGCTCATTTGCACAAATGCAGTCATGGAAAGTACTTGAAACACTTACTAAAAGACAAATTTATGTTTAAAATGAACCCAAACAAGTTTTGGTGTCCGCTAAAACATTCAAAATTACCCTTTTCGATGATCTAAAACAGCGTTTAGACGGCGGATTTTCCCATTGTCGCCATGATACTTTTTCTGCCGCCCGAAGTTCTGTAGTATACCAACGTATGCCTACCAAAGTGACATAGGCCTACACTGAAAGTGACTGCCCAAGTGCCTGACATCCCACGAAAGGAAGAAGGTTAGGGGGTCAGGTTATGAAACATCTTGAAACGTAGGCCTACTTTCGTTTACAACTCAAATAAATTTACGCCTTCTTCAAATTGTATCACTCAAATAAAATGGTTGGCAACACTGCCGGAACGTCAAAGATGGCGATCAGTAATGGCTGATTAATTTTCTTCCGTCTGTCATCTCGAACACTTAGATCACATTTTCTTTACTTATAAACTAAATTTAAACATTAAAACTACTAAAAAAATACTTTGTACACTAGATTTAATATATTTATAACAGTAAATATGAAGAAATTTCATTAATGTTTATTTTACAGCGATTTTTGACCGCGGACCCAATCGGAAGATTTACCAAATTAGGCCCAAGGTCTAGGCCTAGACAAGTTATAAAAGGCATGTAGGCCTAGCAGATCCCAACATGCTGACCCATATGTTCATGAATATAAGGATGACAGAGGGGCACAGAAAGATGAAGAATGTAAATGTAATAAATACTTGATTAACACAACTTCCCTAGGTTTCACTAATCTCAAAATATGCCTTCTATTATTATCACATCGTTGCGTTGCAAAACGAGACCACAATATCACCAGACATTAAGTCTGGTCGAGCCTCGTTGTCTTACAGAATGCAATTCCGAAATTGGTTGATATTAGGAAAGAAATTCCAAAGTGCCTACCTAGCCTACTTAATTACCGATGCATCTTATTTTGTTTAAGGTATCCATTCCAACCTTCACAAGGTATGAAGAGACAACAACCATTCCAGCCACAGCCACAACAGGCGCTGTCAGCTGAGCAAGTTCAAAAACAGCGTGACTATTTGAAACAGCAACAAAAGCTTCGACTAATGGCTTCCTCTTCCCACAAAGGGAGTCTTGTCAGCACAGAAACTCTTATTGAAAACCTACTTGGAAAAACAAATACTTTCCACCCAGTGGATATGCCGGTAAGTTTGATACACTGATTGCTTACAATACAGTAGGCGTAGGCCTACCAGTACCAGGCTATTCATTGCAATTTTAGGCTGTTAATTTTATTTGTACTTTTAGGTCCATTTCTTATAGCCCTTTATTGATGCAATGGTTTGATCACTGAGTTAGTACATCGAATCTAGACTTAAGACCTGCATTCTATATTTCAATTCATTGTTTTTTTCTTATTTATTTCATGTCAATAGGGAACTTGCGTATGAAAATTTTAATCGATTTTGAAATACCTTGTCTCTCATTTAAAAATTTTGTGTCTTTGATTTTGAAAAACAGATCAGTCTATGCCTCAAAATAATTGGTTTAGTAACGATAAATAAAAGGGCGCGAAAAACGAACCGCCGCCATGTAGAGTGGATTTGACGTCATGGTTTGTGTCTGCGTACGCTCACCGCCTCAGCGATTGGTCTGTTACGCCACGTCTACTGAATCATGACGTCACAGCCACCTGTACGCGTTTGTTTCAGATCCCCTAGTTTAAACTTCAATAAATGCGACCACATTAAACCTATTTAAAAATTTCTTTTTTACTTGGGACTTGCATTAAGTAATATACTTTTTGTATCTAATACTATTAAACTAAGTGTTTGGTTTAACAACAAAAAACTTCTTGATGGGGCCAAAAATCGGGTTTTGTAACCAAATTTTTCTCCTTCCTAGCCTACAGGCCTAAGCCTATTTTGGATGGATTTGGATAAGTTATTATTTGTATATTTTTGTTTAATGTATGTGTAATGAAACAAGACTAGAAACAATTCTACTCATTTATTTTAATTTAATGTACTCAACATTCACAAAGGAACCCTAAATAAATTAAAATTAATAATATGGTGCATGTCCCTTAATGTCACATTAATTGTGTTCCAGCCACAAACTGTATCGTCTTCAAACACTGCCAGAGCATCAGATGCTTCACAAGGACAAGCGCACCTTGAAACGTTGCAACCCGTCTCAGTGGAATGGTTGTCTCCAAATTCGCCCATGTTTCCACCCCAGTACCATCAAGTTTGGTCAATGGTGGGCCTGCCCGATGGGATGGTGGATACTGCAAAAGTTTACCCCTTGTTATTAACTAGCGGGCTCCACACCGATGTGCTGGGATACATTTGGGGCCTCTCCAACCATCGTGTACCGGGCACTCTCACCGAACAAGAACTTTATGTTCTGCTTGCTTTGGTGGCACTCGCTCAGGTAATGGAAACGGAAAGCATTTTGATTTTATTGCATAGTCTACATTCAGACTCATTCAGGATGCCATCATACTAAAGAGGGACCGATTCCAATGCTGATTGTATCAATTATGCAACAATTGTGATTCTTGAACTTGAGGTAATTTTAGGCGATTCCGATTCCTTGGAAAAAAGCACCTGTCTATCGATGCTTTTCAACTATCGATGCTTTTCTGCTTCAAGCAGTAGACCTATGCACTACTATGCGTCACAACTATAGTTTGTTTCTGCATTTATTGTAAGGAATAAGATAGGGGCCTACAAGAAATAAGAATATATTAGGTATAGCCTAAAGCTTATTTTAACAATTTTTGCATTGCTAGTACCTACCTATCTTGATTAGCTTTCCTGCATGTACTGCTGTTTAATGCTCCTGAGACCAGCAAATTGATGTGCATTGCTTATTCTATGTTTCAGTGTGGCTACTCATTCAACAGTGCAAGTGTTCTGAGTCTGGTCCCTCAACCCCCTGTGCCCAAGCTGAATCTAGGAGCCGAGTCTCAACAAATGTCTAACCCAGTTCACAACACCGGAACACAGTATACAACTTCCACCTTCCCAACGTTGCCCATAACAGGCAACCAGAACGTGGCTGCTCAATCGTCAGCACCATTTTCGTATGAACAAAGCTTCGTTGATCAACTCTCAGGCACCACTGTCCCTTCCATTTCGTCTGTGGTCCAAAGTGATTTCGATGATTTTACAGACTTCCAAAGTGCATCTTGTCCTGCTTCAAGCGCGTTGTTTTCACCAGAACATAAAGAAATAGCGGACTTACCAAAAGTTGTAGAGTCAAAAGAGTTGCAAGGTGAATGCTATGTGGAACCTATAACATCTCCCTCTAACAGTACAAAGTCCTCTAGTCATTCTAGTTCTTTGACTGAAAAACTTGCCTCTCCACCTCACGACTCAAAGTTGACAACGGTCCAGAAATTCCCCACTGTCGCAGTAATTGGCGGGGGTAGAAGCATTGGAAGCAGACTTGCCAATCACTCCCTCACTACACCGAAGCCGACCAAAACTCGCCACCACAAACACCATCACCACCACCACCGCAGTGTGCCACCTCAACCGGCTGCAGTATCGGTTGACGAGGAGTTCTCGGATTTCCAGCAAGCGTCCTCTGAAGATGTTTCTAAGACCTTATCGAAGCCACCTGCTTCACATACATACCTACTCAAGGAGAGTGCTATCCGTGTTAATGATAGCGTACCGATTCCCAAGATTCCTGAACCCGCTAGTATAGCCAAACCAACAGTACCGTTAATTAAGGACCACCAAACGGGCAGTAGGCCTACAGCACTCCCAGTTGTGCAGCCTCCGGCCACAAAAGTCGACAATACCGAAGATGCTGATGTACTGATGGGCGTTGAAGAGGACCGATACAGTGCGCTGAGAGCCTTGTCCGCCTTCAGTGAAAGTCCTGCAGAGCAGGAAGATGAATATGGGGATTTCTTCTCGGCCACAGCCCCAACAAACGATGACTCGTTTGCCGACATTGCTGCTCGAGATAACGTCGCCGTGGTTGAGCAGGTCCTTCCGCAGTGGGGAGCGACGGAGACTGCCGCACCCACTACCTCGGAGTTTGAGGTTGATGACTGGGGCACATTTATGTCCACTAGAGATTCGGTTCAGCCATCCAACCATCCTCAAATGGAAGAGAATACAACCATGCCTTCTCAGACTATAGCATGTAACAATGCATATTTTGAATCATCAAATGATTGGAAAACAGAGCCTTCTACAATAGACACACTGTCAACCCAAGTAGGAGATCTAAATCTTAGTTCGCTAAACTACTCCTCGTCATTGCAAACAGAAAACTTAACTTTAACACCACCTGTTAGTAGTAAAGCTAAAGAGCAAGACAATATACTTTCACTATTTGATCAAGTAAGTCATCCAGTCATGTATGTTTCAAATGTTGATAATGTTAATACAAGTCAAAATATCGAAGATAATGATGACTTTGGTGATTTTGTTAGTCCAGTTTCATTTAGTGAAAAAGGTCCTGTTTTAGAAAAAGACAGGTTGGGAACTTTCTGGGCTGATGAGGGAAAGGAGTCTGACAGCCAGTCAGTTGGCAAACTGTGGCTTGATGATTCAAAAAGTGTGGAGAATCAGCCATGGTCTGATGAAGGAGGAAAATATGATCACGTCAAATTGTCTAAGGATGGAATGTTGGACAATCCATTAGTGAGCAATTTGTGGTTGGAAGAAGGAAAAGGCGTTGACAACCAATCGGTACGCAGCTTGGAGCTACCTGGGCTTGACCAGGCGTGGGATTCCGTAGGTGAATGGCGAAGGTGTGTGCAAAGCTGTGTGTCGGTTCTGCAATTTGCTGTGGACACATTTGAGTCCGTCTCGGAGCCAAAAGTTTTGCTTGAAGTTTTGACGTCTTGTGAAGGACAGGACTATCTCAAAGGTAGTGCATATATATGCCTCATTAAATTATGAACATGCTTCAATATTTCTTGGTAGCCATGAATGTCTATAACTTGCTATTTTTTCCTTTAGGTTTAGTGGAAGTGTGGGCAGTGTGTGAGCGACTGGCCTCGTCATATCGGCAATCCGGCACCGATCACAAATTAGATGCTCTTCTTAACTCTGCTGAGTCAATGTGGGTTTCTCTAAAACCACATTATCTACAAGCACAACTTCCAGTAAGTAGCCTGTATACTGTATACTATACAGTATACACTATTAATATCTTTATGATCTTACAAAAATAAAATGGTAAACTATTGTTTTTAATACCTGTTTAATAACTCAACTCAACTAAAAGTGATTGACTGATATCTGATTTCTGAGACTAACGCAAGGCGGCTGCATTTCTTATCTGTCGCTTGGGTTGAGTCGAGAAGCAGCGACATTTTTAAAACTAAATTTACTTAGCTACGAATGTCCGATCAAGCTGAATCATGCATAGCCATGTACTGTAAATGAGTTGCTGAATGAATTACTCCACAGTCTACAATGCAATTATTAATACGACAAGGTAAAACTAATTGTTTTGTTACAGGTCGAGTCCGACGAGACTACGGAAGGTGGCGAGCCATGTGGGATATGCTTGGTGGGCGGAGCAAAGCTCGAGTTTGGTGGTCACACTTATCATGCCGCCTGTGCAAACCTCTGGCTCAACCTTGTAGATACTGGCCTACCTGCACTTCATCAGCCATGTCTATAACCTAGGCAGCCAACAAATATGCAGTATTTCATATCTTAATACCGGTACTAATTTATGTTTACATAATTATTGTGTTGGCAAGGAAAGAAGAACAGATCGTGGTTATTTTTATGTGATGCATTGTGAATGCTATTACTTAGTATTGGCTATTAATGTTTAGTATTTTAATGTTATTTGTTAAAATGCTGAATATAAAATTAATTTGTTTATGCAAACATAAAATGTTATATAAGTTCATATCATACATATTAGTTAGAATGCATCTCTAGTTAAGTGTTATGCATACTGTGTCTATTTATTATTTATACTACTTACTACTACTAGGCCTACTACAGTTGTTACAGTATACTGGAAGATTAGATTACACTATGGCCCGAATGCATAGTTCACACTCAAGCCCTCCTCAACTCAGCCTTTCCTCAGCCTCACCTAGCCACCAATCACAGAGCCGTCTACATGGCAATGCCGCTCCGTGATTGGTGGTTGGGCGAGGCTGAGGAGAGGCTGAGTTGAGGGAGGCTTGAGTCCAGTGACGACGCCAGGAATTTTCCATTGGGGGGGCCAAGGGGGGTCTTACGAATGTATGGGGGGGCCATGCAGATTACAGACTGGTTTTCTATCGGTATCGTGGGAGGGGGGGGGGGGGGGGTACACCAGGCTACATGCACTCGCGAACATGAAAATATGCATTCCATTCTTACCAAATTAAATTAATGCAAGGCAGTGGTGAAGTGCCAGATTTACCAGTACGTACGTACGCTTCAGTGGGAAGTCAGAGGGACACATCTTTCCAGACGAAAAAAACAGGGGGGTTTGGGGAGAAAAACCCCCCACAACAATGACGCCGCAGGCGATAAAAAAAATCAGGCTTTTAGAGTGTGTTTTGAGCGTTTTAGAAAGCAATACCGGACTCAATGCAATACCAAAATACTGCAGTTTTGTATTCGATTTCGTACGTAACTCTTGACACGGCACATGCACGAAAATGTTCTTTCACAAGCAGCACTTGATGCAGATATTGTTAGGCTAATAGTGCACAGTTTGTATGCTTCATTGAAAGCAAGAAAGGGCATACAACCTGCCAATGGCGTTTGAAACTTCTGGCTTCAGTTACTATATGCAAGCAGTGAAAAACTTGAAAGTAAAAATCAAAATGTTACAAACTCCAGTTTGATAAATATTTGGTAAAGTGGTGGATTGGTGTAGTAAATTTCAACTAGAAGAACTAGTTAGAAGCGCGGCTATTTGAACGCGAATTATTTAGTTTTTGGCGTGTATGCGGCGGCACCAACGTAGTGTATCAGTGGTAATTTATTTTGGCTTTGGGGGGGCCGAGGGATTTTAGGGGGGCACCGGCCCCCCCTGCCCCCCCCCTGGCGTCGTCACTGCTTGAGTCTGAACTATGCATTCGGGTCTATGTCTCATTACTCATTTGTAAATAACTCAGTGAGAGATTGGTACGAAATATTGAGCATTATAATGTTTCCTGTGAACTTGTTATCAATTCAGAATTATGCAACTATTGAATCACTGGTAGGTAAATAAAATAAACAATAAATGTGCTTTTATTGTAGGGCTTCCCGACAATAAATTCCTGTTTTTTTTTTTTTTTTTTTTTTTTTATATCTGCTCCCTGTGTCCAACAATGAAGTCGGAAAGGGGAAAGGAACTTCATCCCATCATATTCTGGCCCCTAGGTACATCGAAGCCGGCTGGCCATGCCTGACGCTTCCCTCATGTTAACTTCCTCCGGCTCCTCCTCTTCACTTTCTTCTTCCTCTGCTCTTTCTACAAATTCTGTCCATACTTTTCTATCTTCCCACCATCGTTCCTGATTGACCTCTTCCCAAGTTGCATTTCTTCTTTCCACGTCCATTGCTATCACTTCTTCCCACCTCAGTCTTGGTCTTCCCCTCTTTCTTTTCTTTTTCCCTGCTTCTTTCTCAAACTCGATTTTCGGGATCCTGTCTTCCTGCATTCTTTTCATGTGGCCAAACCACCGCAATCTTTCTTTTCCCAGCTTAAAGTTTAGACTCTCCACTCCAAGTTCCTTCCTTATCTTTGAGCTCCTTATCTTATCAATCTTGGTCACTCCTGCCACACTCCTTAGGAACTTCATTTCTGCTGCTTGTATTGCTTTTTCTTCTTTTCCCCCAACTGGCCAAGTCACCGCTAATGAAATAAATTACAATGATGTCTATTACACTACTGCCACATTGAATAATAATTCAATAAATAATAATAATGCTCAAAATTACTAATCTCTTTTTCATGTAGATAGATTATGAACAATAGCATACAAAGTGTTCTTCAAAGGTCTGTCAAAAAAAAAATGGTTAAAAAATAATATTTAAGAAGTATATCCATATCATTACTATTAGGCAGCCCTAATGTTGTATGTCTGCAAACTTGCCCTTTGGTGGGGGTACATAATGTACAGTCACCCTTTATGTTCAATAAACTGTAGTAGCTATTGATTGACGTGTGTAAGTTAAAAACTGTATACCATTAATTGTCAATTGATAAACCAGGCACTTTCAATATACCTACTGTTCAAGTAGTAGTATTGGGAAGTATGTATGTGCATGCAAGTATGAAAGTATGTATGCAGCCTATACTTGGGATTGGGAATGAAATTGCCAACTCAACATTGGAAATTCAAACTTGCCCACAAGATATAAAAAATAAACTATATGTTTCTTCCTCACTAATTAGAGTATGTAATTATTTAATTAATTAATTAATTTAATACAGATGCTGGGCATTTTATACCTCGGGTCTGAATAGAAAAGAATACTGACTTTTTCATTAGCTTTTTTATGATGAAGCTTGACATGGGAAATTACATAGTGATTTCAGATTTGATACATTAGTTAAGATGTGAAATGTTTTAAATTATTTAATTTGGACAGATTTGAGTTTGCATAGGGTCCCAAATAGATGCAGAAATACTTATGTAAATAATCCTGTTTCTCCAATTTATGTAGCCTTGCCTAATTGTGAAGAAAATTGATCTGTTCCTCCAATTCATTATTTATATTATTTAAAATTATATCCTATCAAATCTAACCTCATTTTATCAATACTTTTTAGTAAAGATATGTCGATGTAGCAAGATCAATCAAAATTCAAAATAAATGTATGGGATATTTCGTTATATATGAGTTTTGGGTATAATCTGTGTATCAATTAAAATTCAACTAATCATGAATGTATTTTGATTAGGTTGCTACAGAAGTTTGACTGGCAAAAACATTGTGCATTCTGAAGTGTATGGCCTTGCAATGGGTCTATTAAACACTTAACAGTTCAATTTTCCATTCAAGTAGTTGCATAAATCTTGACTCCAGTGTAGGCCTACTACTGCAATTACGATATGTTTCTATATTGAATACGAATCTTTTGGACACCGTTACGAGCGTAAAAATAGAACAGCTACAATAAAATTTAAGATGGGGGAAACAATTAAAAATTTTGTAAGAAAAAATAACAATTCAAACAAGTTATGCAGTCATACAAAAATCTTTCTAAAATAAAAAAAACTTTGTTTTTATTTCAAATTTTAGATTTGTTACAATACAATCCAACATCCAAAATGGGAATATTGTACTATTGTGGCGTCGGCCGAATAAGATCCATTGCCCACATTGCCGGGGTTGTCATAAGGAAATCCTGTTAAGGTTGGAGGGTGTTTAGGCCTAGGTCACAAAGAGAGCTGTGATGAATGAGAAAGAGAGACAAACGAAATCTGGAATTGGAGTGTAAATACAACAAGGTGAACAGAAAATTATACCTTGTAACGCAGGCTTTAGTTTGTTGTAGTATTTTTCACTTATGTACTTAATAAAATGTTATGCCAAGCATTTATGACATATTATGTAGTAGTAGAACCTTATCTTCACTCCTTCCCACAAATCAAAGAGCAGCAAAGCATGGCCTCAAGCAGGCCCAGTTTCCGGCATTGTGTTGCATTCTAAGAAATAAAGCCTTGATATTGTGTATATATTGTGATTGTTAATAATGCATTTCCACTTATTATTCTCTTTCCCCTATAGCTACTACCTGTGCTACTACAGTGCCCGTCTGGGCCCGGGGAAGAATAGGCCCAGAGTGACTCTGCTAGTCGTAAGAGGCGACGAAAGGAGACCCTGTCCCTTTCCCCCCACTGTCCCACTGAATATTTCTCCTCCCACTTGGCCCTGCCCTCCCTTGCTGGACTCCCGTATGACGACCCACGCGATGTACAATGGCTTTGATTCGGATGTGGCTTTATTCTTCATCATCATCTTTCTCATCTTCATTATCACCCGCTCATCGTCTCGATTAGCCATTGTTGCACAAATATGAGACGTTAAGCCCCATTAATCAATCATCATCAGCTACTTCGGGCCAGACCGAGCAGATGTGCAAAGAAGAAGGGTAGGGTCTACCTATATTAATTTGATGCATAACTCTGGTAGCTAGGTTGTTGTAGGCTAGTGAATGTATCGACCCCGGTCTGATTTCTTAAATATTCGTGAAACTTGGCTGACCGAAAGATAGGCTACTTAAAAACACCCCATATATATATTTAATATCCCCTATTTAACACAAATTAGTGCACACTATATGTTGTGAGTGCAACATTATAAATTCTGAATTACATTTGTGTATGTTCCTTGAGAACACCTTTGTTCATCACCTTAGGCTGGAATTCCTTATAGTCGTCCCCTTCGCCAAAGGGCGCCCGTTGTTGCCAAAGTAACAGTTGTTTGCATGTTATTTCCCATATATAGAAAACAAATCCGTAGCAACAATGGGTGCCCCTAGGTGTAGGGGCCGACTATGAATTCCAACCTAAGTATTCTGGAAAATAATTATCTGCGATAACTTTGTTGTACAGTTTTGTTTGTCTGCCGATACAAAACACGCTTACGAAAATCAAAACTGTGTTCCGATAGACAAAATCGTAAAAAATTGCTACAATTAATTTCATAAAATACTATATAAATCTAAGACCGAGCTGCATTTCTTTTGAGTTGTGCTGTACACTATATAACCACTATCGTGTAACTCAACGGATGACTTCCGGTTTTGAGTCCGTCTGTGGTTGGCAAGGCCGAGAGGGGGCGGTAAAGAAAATACACCACGGTCAATATTTTTTCCCTCATGTTTAGGCAGCTTATCCTTTTTCTTTTGATTAACTGATAAATGCATTGAGAGCACCTGTAAGTATTTTTTGAGTTTTTTACTTGGCATCCCAAAAACGAAACAAAATTCGAACGGCACTATTTACTCGCTGGTCATATCTTTCGATCTCACTTGTTTGTGAAACCGATTTCTTTCTCCGTTCAATCGGGTGCGATAGACCGTAGCCAGCATTTCCCTGGTGACTGCAGCTGTTATGGATCCACACCAGACAAGCCTTACATCAAAACCCTCATCTTTGGGGCCTATTTTGCTTATCTCTTTCCCTCTACTTTCATTATAACGCCTCTTTTATGTGATACAATAACAGTATATTAACATGTAGGCGACCTGGCTATAGGTCATGGCCATGGTCTACACAGGAATATTATTGTATTATACAATGGCGCTGATATTTTTCAACCTGGCACCTCCACCAATACGCTATCATTTTATTTTGAGTATCCTCCTTTTGGATTACATTTTGGCATAGTGAAATATTTATCCTCTGTAGATCACAAATTTAAATGAAACCATCCATATATTCATAATAACGATCTGAATTAAGTGTTTTGTTGTATGTTTTTCTTTCTTGAGCAGAATTCTATTTATGGCTATGGACGGTTATCTCGAAATGAGTTGAGGCTGCAATTTAACGTAGGCTTACCATTTCCAGTAGTTTTTCTCAAATGTCGAGGAAACTTTTATTTGACATTTTTATTTTTAGAAGTATACAATGACTTTATAGTAGAGTAAGAACTATCTATCGTTTATGTTTCTTTCTTAAAATGTAAGAGAAAATAACTTATGGTTACAGATGTTTTTCGTGCATATAACTGAATTTATTCCTTCTCGATGGTATTGTAAGTTCGTCCTACGTCAGTTAAAAAAAACTCATGCATTCAAACTGGATTCACCACATGTTTCTGCATGTGTAGGTCTACGTATAATAATATAATATACACTTGATACATGCAACACATGTGGCAAAAGTTAGAAAATCAGTGAGAACTGTAAAAAATTGCTACCATCGTTGATGTCAAGGTCCGTTAATCCCCTGGCGGGGCTCGTCGAACTCCTTAAGGTTTACCGAACCTCCGCCAGGGGATCGACGGACCTTGCGTTGATGTGGGAGATAAAAGTAAACCTCATTCAAGCGCCCGCGGATATTCCCCTTTATTTCGTAAAACAATGATTTCCATCTGGTCAGCAAACAAATCTAGCGTTTTCTATTTCTTTGTCTTAGATTGCATTTCTTCTACTCAGAATTGTAATTAAGCTGTCAAGGAAGGAAGTAATATCGGATTCTTTGTTTGAGACGAAGCGAGGCACATTTACCTTGTCTCGTCGAAGAAACGTAATAAGCGCTTTAATATGCACGTGCAGTGATCATGTGTCCCTCTCGGCCCACTCAGGGTCGTTCACGTTTTATCTAGTTTCCGGTCTCGGTAAATATTCAATATTTATTGCACCCTAACGAAAAGAGTAACTTTTATATAAGGTGTATTCATAAAATGCGCATGATGGCCATGCATTGTATTGTTTGCCAAAACAGTATGTTTGTTTATTTTTGATTATAGCAATTCATTGATGTAAAGTTTCGGATGGCGTTTGGTTGAAGCTTAACCCCAATTGTCTCTATTAGCCGATTGTAATCGCAATCCGGAAATCGTAACTTACATGGTTCTTGTGGCGCTGTTCGCAATAAAATCGTAATGTCGTAATGATTTAAGCACCAGCCACGATTGTCTGCATCGTGATTGTAATCGTGATCGCGATCGCAATCGTACATTTTCTCATGCTAAATCATTAAGACATTACAATTTTATTGTGAACAGTGCCATTAGAACCATGTGAGTTAACTTTTTCACGATTTTCGGATCCCGATTACGATCTAGGTGCCACGACAATATGGTTACGGTTGAGGCTTAAGCGTGAGAAAATGTACGATTGCAATCCCAGTTACGATCACGATGCCGACAATTGTGACTGAGGCATTACTGTTCTCCAACAAAACAAATTAATGATGCAATTTTGGGGCTATCCTTCTTATGTAGGCTTCACGCACTATTTTAACTGTAGAACCAAAAGAAAGTCAATCCACGCGGCGTTTGTAGACGCTTCCCTCTCAGATTCATGTATCCCCCCCCCCCCCCCCCCTCCTGTCTGTCGAAGATTCTGGGCGCCGGGACGCGACTTTACACCCTCAATACAGTCCACGTAGGCCTATAGTGTACGCGAGGCGGGTACAGAGATCGAACAGGACACTTAACGGGCTGGGTATAGTCGCACTATCATTTCGTTTCGTCAGAATTAAACACTGGATTTAAAAAAAAACGCTTCAAATATTTTAATCCTTACGATTGTTATTTTGGAAGAAAATTATTAAAGAATTGAAAATTTCTTTCACACGTTTTTAAAGGCAGTCTTCCACTTAGTGGAGTGCATGCACAAACCTCATTCACGACCGATGTGGTAGGAATTTTCTGGTAACCAACCGAAGGTCATAAAATATCCCCAATGGATCTGTTTCAATTGAGATGGCACGAGCTAGAGAAGTAGAAGATTTAGTTGGTAATGTTAAGTTGGTATTCATAGTCTGCCCCTGGGGGATATACTTATGTTGGGACAACTTTATACATTTATTGAATTTAATATTGTAAACAAATCAGTCAGAAGTTCTGCTAATTTATTTCTATTCTCATACAGATAAACGATGTTGTATGATATACAGAGGTTACCCTATTTTTATTACGTTTAAAAGATATGTCTGCAGTCAAAATCTCTTTGTTGTTATTATTATTATTATTATTTTATTGTTGCAATACATACAAACTCGGTCAAAACCGGCATAAACATGTTGTACGGACACAAATGTCAAGTATTTCCATGTGTTTACCTTATTAAAATCTACTTAGAACTACTTAATATATCATTGTCAACATTATTTTTTTCAAACCGAACTGTGGATGCTATGTACGGTCGTGGCCGATTTGTACTCATAACAAAGTTTTTCAATTTCCACATTGCTTCTAATGATTCAACTCACTTAACACCTCCAATGAAAAGCTGAAGAGCAGTAATGTCTATCTTTCCAAAGCGATGACTCTGATTGCATTGGTCAGTCAGTCTGGCATCGTAGTGTGAAACTTCTTTGCTTTGCTGTTGTTCTTCTAACCACTAGACAAACGCGTTCACATATCGAGCCAGCTATCAACCAAGTAATGTTCGTTATTTAGTGAGGTGAGGTGAACGATACTCGTCTTCAGGTTCGAGTCCATGCGTTATTCAAACCTTTCCGCAGCCAGCTTTAACAAGGAGTATAAGTGGACCATCCATCTTGCCTCTTGGCGCAGATAGCGCTGCCTGAGGGCATTTCATTAACTCAGACTCTTTCAAGATTCCACCTCGCGAAAATCAACAAACATTCATTTCAAATTGCAGCGCTTTAGGCTTTGTAGAAAGATTTTGTTATGTTTCCTGATACACGTAAACGTACCCCTCATACATCGAGAGAACAATATGCCCTAATGTAGGGCCGAACTGTATCGCCGCAATATACGAGATGAAAATGGGAAAGGTGGAATAAACCATCACCTAAGTATTTCTTTGCGAATTTAGAGACTAATATTTTACCTCGCGAAAATCAACAAACATTCATTTCAAACTGCTACGCTTTAGGCTTTGTAGAACGATGTTGCTACTTCTTGAGGCACGTAGACACTGCAACATCGAGTACAAAATGCCCTAAGCCCTAACGTTACTATATATGGTCGCAATATACAAGATGAAAATGGGAAAGGTGGAATAAATCATTTCATCTATTTCTAGTAGACTAATTTTCCAAAAACAAAGTAAGTATTTTTCTTCTTCCAATTTGTAGACTAATTTTCCCAAAACAAAACAACGATTCAGTACTGACACTGACTTACACTAGTGTAAAGTGTAGAACAGCATAGGCTACTCATAGGCTTCTCATGAGTAGCCTATACTGTACAAGTGAGTGTTGGCTACGTGTCAGCGTATGTATGTTGTGCGTCTGTGCGTCTCTACGTCTGTGTGTCTGTCTGTGTGTCTGTGCGTCTGTCTGTGCGTCTGTGCGTCTGTCTGTGCGTCTCTACGTCTGTGTGTCTGTCTGTGTGTCTGTGCGTCTGTCTGTCTGTCTGTGTGTCTGTCTGTGCGTCTGTGCGTCTGTCTGTGCGTCTGTGCGTCTGTGCGTCTGTCTGTGCGTCTGTGCGTCTGTCTGTGTGTCTGTGCGTCTGTCTGTGCGTCTGTCTGTGCGTCTGTCTGTGTGTCTGTCTGTGTGTCTGTACATCAGTGCTCCTGTGGCCCTGTATACACGTCTGTGCATCTGTGCGTCTGTCTGTGTGTTCTGTGCGTCTGTCTGTGCGTCTGTCTGTGCGTCTGTGCGTCTGTCTGTGTGTCTGTCTGTGTGTCTGTGTGTCTGTCTGTGTGTCTGTCTGTGTGTCTGTCTGTGAGTCTGTACATCAGTGCTCCTGTACACGTCTGTGCATCTGTGCGTCTGTCTGTGTGTCTGTGCGTCTGTCTGTGCGTCTGTGCGTCTGTCTGTGTGTCTGTCTGTGTGTCTGTGTGTCTGTGTGTGTGTCTGTCTGTGTGTCTGTCTGTGTGTCTGTGCGTCTGTGCGTCTGTCTGTGTGTCTGTCTGTGCATCTGTGCGTCTGTCTGTGTGTCTGTCTGTGTGTCTGTGTGTCTGTACATCAGTGCTCCTGTACACGTCTGTGCATCTGTGCGTCTGTCTGTGTGTCTGTCTGTGTGTCTGTGTGTCTGTACATCAGTGCTCCTGTACACGTCTGTGCATCTGTGCGTCTGTCTGTGTGTCTGTGCGTCTGTCTGTGCGTCTGTGCGTCTGTCTGTGCGTCTGTGCGTCTGTCTGTGTGTCTGTGCGTCTGTCTGTGCGTCTGTCTGTGTGTCTGTGTGTCTGTCTGTGTGTCTGTACATCAGTGCTCCTGTACACGTCTGTGCATCTGTGCGTCTGTCTGTGTGTCTGTGTGTCTGTGCGTCTGTCTGTGCGTCTGTCTGCGTGCGGTGGTGACGAAAACAACCCAGATGAGGCGAAGACGAGACAGAGAGTTGCTGTTCGTACGGATTGAAGAGCCCCGGGGAAATCGAGCGATAGAGCAAATTCTAATCTTTAAACAAAACTACCGGCTTTGTTTATCTCCCGCCTCTCTAGAAACAACATCGGCTCCGTCCGCAGCTGAAACGCGGGACAAAAGACGACCAATGGAATCATTTTCTTACTCAAGCTAAGTCGCGCGCTGTGATTGAGGTTTGTGGTCGATTAACGGCGGCTTTTCTCTCTTGCCTCGACGCTCACAATAATCGGCTAATGCGAAGATTGAAGATTGATTGATTGGCGCTTTGCGACTCGTTTTATGCAATTGTGGTAATCGAGACGATCGCGAGAACGAACGAGCCTCCTTATTTATCGTAGACATGGATAGAGATTCGTGAAAATGGTTTTATTTTATAGTACATTTCGTTATTGGATTGATACATTTCGGTTTTATACAGTAAAAGCTGTATTTGACGGGTTCATCCATATTTCCTAAATATTCAAATGCACAACTTTCCATTCAAGACTCTATATATATGGTCCTATTCTAAAATTATTTGTAATACTTGTAAAATGTAGGATACTTGAGTGGGTTCATAGATGGCCACATAAATTGGTATTTGTAAACATATATACTGTTATGTGATTATATTTGGGATTAGGAAAGCCAATTGTATCTTTATACTTACTATTAACATAATATTCATTGGTTACAAAAAATAAAGACATATTTTTCATATCATAATCTTTAATTTAAATTATTACAATTTGTTTACTTGGCACTATAAGTTATAGTGTTGTCTTGTGATGATGAACCTAGTGGGGAAATGGGCATTAATATTAGTGATTTAATATTATGGAAACAACTGAGGATATACATCTGCGGTATATATTTTGGAATCTACAGCTGATTATACTAAAGCTGATTTATGCAATACTGCGGTTATGAATGAGAACCAGTGTGATTGAATTGACAGCTTCGTATAATTCCCGTCTTCAGTATGAATAATCAGTCACCTAGATCTTTTCTTATTGCTTGAATGAACTCTTCCGGATATTGATGATGAACAGTCTCCGTCACTCATACGTATGCGATTATGCAACGTGTCTACTCCAATAATCACGGGCAACGATTCGACGCACTAATATCAATTTAATGTGCTGGTGAATTCTGTTCTGTAATAAATCATGATTAGAGAAGATTGTTGATAGAGTTTACAAAGTCGATATCGTCCACTTGTGTAATTTGTCTCAAAGTGTTTCGCATCACTTTGTCTTGTTCTTCTTATTCTCAATACATGTTTTCAAGCTTAGCTGTACAACACGCAGCATATAATTATTGAAGTGTAAAAGAAAATATCCGGAATGTTTGATATTAATGCAACGAGGCTAATCGAAACAATTGCTGGACTGAATTATTAAAATGGCCGACGTTACAGTGACAAAAAGTAATTATTCGTCATGATAGATGTAATAAAAACATTGCAAAGGATTAATTGTGAATGGCTATACTTTTATGCGTCTCTAATCACTATACCGATCAACTAGTACTGGTAACTGGAGTCCCGAAAAAACAGAAGTTTCAAATAAATATTATGGCACTGCGAACCACCCTCCAAACTCGAAACTGGCTTATACGCCTATACGGTATTGTACTTTTGGAAGAAAATTATATTTAACTGAATTAAAATCTTGTAATTAAAAATTTTCCATAAAAGGTATGAATACGTAGCAAACAGACACGATATGATATTGGTTTCTGGAATTATTGTTAAAATACTATACGCGGCCTAGGAACTTTGAATTTTTTTAACAAAGATCTATTTCTTAGTTGAAGAAAAATATGATTTTAAAGTCATGACGCATTACTTAACAATTTCCATCTCGTCTAACCTGAATTTCAAGCAGGTGTTTTCCGATTGAACAATGACTCATTCTCACCCCTATCATCTCTAACCAACTTTGAGAATCGCATAAAAGAGCTCCGCGGAGTTCTGAATACCTCTCTCTATCACTGCAAGATTACCCAACCAGTCATCAGAACTCAACACGGCCCAAAGAGAGAGAGAGAGAGAGAGAGAGAGAGAGAGAGAGAGAGAGAGAGAGAGAGAGAGAGAGAGAGAGAGTTCTCGAAACACAGCGTTTTGTACACAGATCAATAACGCTAAGATTACTGGTGGGTCTATGAGTTAACTTTGTTAATTAATTATACCTTCGTATTTAATAAAGTTCAGTTGAATGGGCCGAGGGATGTTTTGTATAAATATTATGTTCTAAAGTTAGTAATAATTAGTGATGTTTGGGTCTTTTCACTTCATGGTCGTATGACAGATTTCAAAAATGATAAAAGAAATATATAAAATCATAATATTAGTCCGTTACAATAAACTCACCCCTCCTGGTTTCTTCAGGGCTTCAGGAACAATGGATAGAGTGGGGTAGGATGGCAGCCATAACTGCGTTACAGAATTTATCTCCCAAGATATCTCGGATTACCTGCCGTGACGTGAGGATGCATTGGATGACACAAGTAATCTCGGATTACCTGCCGTGACGTCAGGATGGATTGGATGACACAAGATATCTCGGATTACCTGCCGTGAGTTGAGGATGGATTGGATGACACAAGTAATCTCGGATTACCTGCCGTGACGTGAGGATGGATTGGATGACACAAGATATCTCGGATTACCTGCCGTGACGTGAGGATGGATTGGATGACACAAGTAATCTCGGATTACCTGCCGTGACGTGAGGATGGATTGGATGACACAAGATATCTCGGATTACCTGCCGTGACGTCAGGATGGATTGGATGACACAAGTAATCTCGGATTACCAGCCGTGACGTGAGGATGGATTGGATGACACAAGTAATCTTGGATTACCTGCCGTGACGTCAGGATGGATTGGATGACACAAGTAATCTCGGATTACCTGCTGTGACGTGAGGATGGATTGGATGACACAAGTAATCTTGGATTACCAGCCGTGACGTGAGGATGGATTGGATGACACAAGTAATCTCGGATTACCTGCCGTGACGTCAGGATGGATTGGATGACACAAGTAATCTCGGATTACCAGCCGTGACGTGAGGATGGATTGGATGACACAAGTAATCTTGGATTACCTGCCGTGACGTCAGGATGGATTGGATGACACAAGTAATCTCGGATTACCTGCTGTGACGTGAGGATGGATTGGATGACACAAGTAATCTCGGATTACCTGCCGTGACGTCAGGATGGATTGGATGACACAAGTAATCTTGGATTACCTGCCGTGACGTGAGGATGGATTGGATGACACAAGTAATCTCGGATTACCAGCCGTGACGTGAGGATGGATTGGATGACACAAGTAATCTTGGATTACCTGCCGTGACGTCAGGATGGATTGGATGACACAAGTAATCTTGGATTACCTGCCGTGACGTGAGGATGGATTGGATGACACAAGTAATCTCGGATTACCTGCCGTGACGTCAGGATGGATTGGATGACACAATTGTAATCTCGGATTACCTGCTGTGACGTGAGGATGGATTGGATGACACAAGTAATCTCGGATTACCTGCCGTGACGTCAGGATGGATTGGATGACACAATTGTAATCTCGGATTACCTGCTGTGACGTGAGGATGGATTGGATGACACAAGTAATCTCGGATTACCTTCCGTGACGTTGGATGGATTGGATGCTTAATATAAAAGGGTCATCATGTATCAGATGTTAAAGTTGGAATAAAATGAGTGTTACAAAAAAATACATGTGGGATTTGTTTTGCTTCGTAAATGGAGGGAAATTTGCATTTGGAGGTTACATTCGTGGGGAAGCGTATTTATTTTTCAGAAACATCGTACTCGTCTATACTCATACATTGCCATACAAGCAATCAAACATAGGCCTATAACACAGGTAAAAGTAAATCAATTCAAACTCGCGCCACAAGTAATATGAGAAATCTCAGTTAAAAAGGTTGTGTTGGATGAGAGTGGGATTAGTTTTGGATTGATTCTGGATCATTTTAAAAGCAATCCAGTATAAATGTTGGATTAGTGTTTGACTGAGTGATAATAGTAATCCGATGAATTGTGGAACGCAGCTCATGTAAGCGTAATTTGGCTTTGGGTAATATATTTTGAATACTACGTACTATAAAGCAATAATGGTAATAGCTCATAAAGCTAATGAACTTTATAATCAATTTAGTATGTAATTCAAGAAACTTTTCGGAAAATAAAGCTGAGATTGCCGAATTCATCGGCCAAGCTTTAGTTGTGAATTTTGTTTTTCCCACCTCAAAATGTTTCAATAAGCTAATTTAATTTTGAAATTGTTGTTAATATATTTATTTATCAATTATTAAGTGATGTAAACATTTATATATTTGTTGATTTAATTATAATTACTATATTTATATATTGGAAATAAAATATTTGGCTTGACCCCAATTTTAGATATCACCCCTTTAAATGTTGACTCTCTCTTGAAATTGGTGTTGTTTGTACGTGTGCCCTCTTTGGTTCGTAACGGATTGTCTTTTCCGTTTTAGGCTTGGCCTCTTTTTTGCAAATTTTTTGCATTTTTGTTCGGTATTGAATTTACTGAAATATTAACTAGTGATACGGACCTATTTGCTACGGCAAATATGTTTATATTGCGGCAATATCTGTTCCATAATGTTTGAGTAAATAAAATAAATTAATTGAAACATAAACTTCCTAGAGCCGCGGGTTATAAAACTTTTCCCATCTAGAGCGTCGCTTCAAGAAAATCAATGGTAATTAATGTTATAAAACTCTTGAACACAACATTCGAATTAGGAGGCGTAATTCAATTGCACGACTTCATGTTATTTTTTAATGAGTTTACTAAATGAAATGCAATAGTTGTAGGTTTCTTGGACAATAACGTGTGGTAAATGCATCCACTACGCGTAGCGGTCACTGTGAGGGCCAAAACGGCCATAAATTAATCCTATTTTTAGGTTTTTGTTCTACTAAATTCCGAATAAAAAAAATATTTCAATTACAATTTCTAAACAGATTTTTAATATTTTATTCATAAAAGGTAGCTGGAAATAGCACACGTCACTATGGCGGAAAAACAGTGAATTACATCATATTTACACTTTCATCATTAACATAATGTAATATATTTATTATTTAGTGCCATTTAAAAAATCCAGAAAATAATGGGGTTTTAATGTTCTAAAAGACTTTAACAGCAATGAATGCCATTTGTTACGGCTGAGCGAGCTGTAACAATCAATCAGTTGCTAGGCAACCTCATTGATGCATCTTTCTTTTACCCGAAGTAAAACACGCCTCAAGCAGATGTGTAGGCCTACTAAATTCATTCATAAACAGTGTTGTTTACCTCATAATGACGTCACACGATTTAATTCCAGCGGGAAAGAAAAAATGCGGAACTTTTTAATTAAACGATTTACTTTAGAAAATATATAATGCTCTTGGGATTGGAGATGGAAAACTTTTTATTTCACGAACTAGTAGCAATATTGAAAATTAAGGACAGCTACACCGAGCCATTTTTATAAATTTTATCGGTGGATAAACATGTTTAAAAGCTCTCATATTTCGTGGTAAACATATTATATACAGCTCAAAGTTACAGTCGCTTCACGCCTGGGAATGTCCTATATTATTGACTCCAATTATACCGTCCACGCGTTTCCATTATTGTTGTGGGTATAATGACATGATATAGGTAATATAGGACGGTTCGTGATGTTAGGTTATGAATTATGATTCTATCTGTCAACAAACATCATTTCATCATTAATTTAAAACTGAATAGTGTGTTCGTTGCATTTACACCGCTTCGTCTTCAGTTAATTTGTGTTTCTATCTATTTCTAGCCTCCATTTAACTATTTTTAGTTGCTTGATGAAAATCTCGCATCAATAAATACTGCCACCATTATATTGTGTAGACTGTAGACTTTCAATCGGTGAACACGTATTATAAAAAGCTACAAACTACTGTTTTGACTAAAACCGAGGTTTTCCCCGTGCCTATTGAGTTGTATGATAATCTATTTGGTAACAAAATTTAATTACATTGATTTTTAATCCGCTGATATATTATGACATTTCTAATTTCTATTGGAATGGCAATTGATTCACTACGGACCGATTGTTTTGTATGGCAAGAGAAAATATGCTACTAATGTTCAATATATTCCCAGTCAGTAGTAAAATTGAAAGTGTTCACTATTAAAAATGAGAATGCTATTTTTACGGACTTCTTATATTGAACTTGTGTAAGAAAAAATAATTTTTAAGCACCGTACTATATCAACTACTAAAGTAGGAACTTTTGTTAAGTGAAACTCTCTCAACATTATCGTTTTATGTAATACCTATACCAAGCCGATTGCGATATTTTCACCATTTGACAATACACTCACAGTTACGAAATTTTATACATGTACATTAAATTAGAATAAAGTTTGTATTATAAGTGGGCAGGTACAGTTAAATAGCAGTAAAAGCGCGGTAAGACACAATGAGCGCTGGCTTATGTTGGCTAGCCGCACCTTGCCTGCGTCTGGACACTAGCAGGTTGTGGGCCTGCCGCGCATGCGCAGTTTCAATTGTTCGCGAATGAGCGGGTGAGGAATGCTGATGTTACGTTGCCGTTTTGTCACACGGTTGTTGTGTCCCTGGCGCTAGAAAGAGTTCATGCGAGTGATTTATATCCAACCTATTTCAAACCCTTCGAGCCGCCACTGGTGTGCTAGTGTTTGTCAGTATATCTGTCCCATTAGATGTATAGCCATACCTTTACAACACGTTTTAATAAGTCGATGTTTCCTATATAAAGCTGTCGTCAGATATTTTATACTGTTCCACGCACACAAATAAACTTTAAAATGTGTGTTGATGAATGAAAGTCCACTTATCAACATCGCCCTAGTGTGTAAACAGGAAACTGTCTCTTAACAAGGTTCGGTTCACCTCCTTCTCACCCCCATTAATCTCATTTCGTAGTTCTATCTCTGAGGCTGTAAACCGCATTCAACTCATCCCTGAAGCGAGCTATAATAAAATAATATCATAGGGTGGGTGTTATTACTGCCAGCTAGTGTGTTTCGCAGCTGTGGTTTTGGTTGTGTGTCGAGGATTAATTAATGAGATTAGGTGTTCATTTAGAGATGGTGAGGAGTAGCTAGAAGTGTGGTGAGGAGGCAAACTAAATCTATATAGTGTATACGGCGAAGTATTGTGCGGAGACTGCCTCACGGGGTTAACTCGATATTCGATTCGAGTGCTTTTCATTTCAATTGAACACTGATTGTCGATGGTAAATGTCTCGGTGGTGGTGTTTGTAACATGTGCTGTTCTGGAGAAGCTGCTCTATGATAAGCCATATCCCCATCAGTTCATGGACTTTAGGCGTCGTGCAGCAGCTACGGCTCGAGCTAGCTTGAGCCTAGTAGAAATGTATTGATGCCAATCCCTTCTTTCTTTCCCATTCGGCCTCGTCTTCCTGTATTATGTGCAGGGAGATCACAATTTAAAAAATGTTTATTTTCCTCCTTGTTAGTCAGTTTCATAATGAGGATAGTTTTTAAATTAAAGTTTTTAAATTGACTTAAATCTTAAACAATCTGGTCCACTGAACATGATTACATATGCCGTAGAATAGAAGTTGGCGTTTGGATCTAAGTTCCACTGGAACGAGGGCTTAGAATGTATATTGTATATAGATATAGTCACATTTAAGTTACACAAAATTTCAACTAAAGAAACGGAATAAAGTGAAGAACTGTATTGGTACCGACAAGAAGGGAAGAATTATACAATATTGTATTTTTTAGATTTCATCATCCTCAAATTGTAAAACACGATGATTTAAATAATTATTTATGAATAGGCATTTCAATTTTAATTATTGGAGAATACAACAAGCGTTGCCTATGATTGTTGCCAACAATTCGCGTTGTTCTTGCAATAGTCCAACAGAGAGTGACTTCAGTATGAGATTGCGGGGCAACCCTAGGGTTCCTGGGGCCCTCGTCGGGGCTGGTCAAAATGTCGAGGTATGAACCCCGTGGTAACATTCTTCTACGAGTACCTCAACGCTTTAAAATGTGGCCAAGGTCAGTTGTTGTAGTTGTCGCTGTCCTCAGGGCCGTCTTAGTATATTTGTGGGCCTGAGGTCAAATGTGTTTGGAGGGCCTCTCGAGGGCCCCCCCAAACACATTTCATTGCCACTGTCAAAGTTAGATGTTTATATGTAAAGTTATGTAAAGTTACATTTGTATCCCCTCCTTCCTTCCTTATTATCATTCATCAATCATCACTCATCAGGCTAATGAGGGCATTGTGCCCTGCACTGGTCTTAATTACAATAAAATAAATATTTATTATAAACGTATATTGTGAGGTTTATACCTCAGCAATCACAAATATAAACTACACCCTAGAATAGTGACATTGTGCGCAGTGCATATCACAGTGTGGGCTAGACTAATAGGTATAAGAACAGATCCACGAACTCTTTCAAGCAATCTGAAGTTTATTGACTTGGGCCGCGAAAGCCTATACCGAAGTTGGAACTGTCAGGGTAAAATAAATCCCTAGCGTACTCTCTCTCTCTCTCTCTCTCTCTCTCTCTCTCTCTCTCTCTCTCTCTCTCTCTCTCTCTCTCTCTCTCTCTCTCTCTCTCTCTCTCTCTCTCTCTCTCTCTCTCTCATGTTCTCTTGTCCACACTTCCATCTCTGCTCTTCACCATATGCATCGGGAAGGTCGCTCTCTCTCTCTCTCTCTCTTTCTCTCTCTCTCTCTTTCTCTGTCTCTCTTTGATTTAGTCTAGTTATGGATATTTAAATGCAATTCTAACTGTAACTGTATTTTTGTATGTATGTTTGTTCTTGGTTTTAAGTCTTAAATGTATTTTAACACAATGTATCTACATAGCGGTTGGATGGAAGAACAGGCTTCACTTGCCTTAATCCTGCCCAAAATAAAGTCCTCAATCAATCAATCAATCAATCTCTCTCTCTCTCTCTCTCTCTCTCTCTCTCTCTCTCATGCATTATGTTCTGTGTGTTAAGGCTTCCTGTCCGTATTCCCATCACTGCTCTTCATCCTGTGTATCGGGAGGGTGTGCTACCACTTCTTGCTTGCCGGGGGTCGCACCCCAGCCTACCGCAGACTCACCCGCGACGTGCTAGTCCAGGAACTGATCTTCGTGTGGATGGTTAACCTAGCGCTCAAGATCTGGCTGTTCATCGTATACTTGATCGATACGAGTTTGCAATCTTACTGGTTACAGGTACAATGCACAATGCACATGTATCTACGATTATGGTTGGATTTGATGAAGATGAAAGCACGAAGAAACAACAACAATAATAATAATAATAATAATAATAATAATAATAATAATAATAATAATAATAATAATAATAATAATAATAATAATAATAATAATACAAATAATAATAATAATAATAATAATAATAATACAAATAATAATAATAATAAAAATAATAATAATAATAATAATATTTTTTTTTTTTTTTTTTTTTTCCTTTATTATAAGAACCCAGTTAATAACATTCGATACAATCCCACAAAGCTACACACGTAGCTTGTCTGTGGGGATAACAAACAAAACTAAATTAAAGTAATCTAAACTCCAACACCTATTACAACATTAATACATTTCTTAATACTAAATAATTAAATAATAATATAATATAATACAAAATTAAAAAACATTAAGTATTCTTCAAATGCTATTAACATAGTGCGATAGTGTCTCGTAACAAAAACATTTTTAATTCCCTTTTTACAGTACTTATACTATCCAAGTTCCTCAGGTCTTTGGGAAGCTTATTAAAATTAAATGGCACACAATATTCCAAAGCACGCTTGCCGTACTTATTGTCAAAATTAGGTATTTTAAAAAACTCGGCTTCTTTGGCACGAGTATACAAACTATGGTCTATTACGTTTTTAAACATTTCCTGGTAGTAAAACTTCAACACCAATTTATATATAAATAATGTATTAACAGGAAGGACATCACACAATCTATATAACCCACTTATTGTAAAACATAAATCATTTGGTTTATTATACGATATTAACCTAAGCATTCTGTTCTGCAGTAAAAGAATATGTTTTAAATTTGAAAACGAAGCATTACCCCATGCTGTCAAGGCGTATGAAATGACGGACTCAGCAAGCGCAATATAAACCGTTCTTAAAAGAGTAAAAGGCAGTATAAACTTTAATTTGTACAGTTGATTCAAACACGACCTAAGCCTACTACACACTCGTGATATATGTACATCCCAGCAAAAGTTTTGATCGAAGTCCACTCCTAAATACGGATGGCTGTAAACTGAATCAATTTTAATTTTACTTTTACACTTGCATTGGATGCTGCTAACATTTTGACAAACATTGCTATGTAAACAATCAAAAGAATGGGTAAAAATATTTATACTTTCATTGTGATTAATATTATGAGGGGACGAAACATGTACTATTTTTGTTTTAACTGAATTAATGATAAGTCCATCATCATGTGTCCACCTCAACAAGTTAATAAAATCCTCCTGCAAATAAAGCTCAGCCATTTTTATATTTTTATGAATTGCTACCAATGCCGTGTCATCGGCAAAGCAAAAAGAAAAACACCTCTTTATGAACAGTAGGCCCTACCATTAAATTTACATAAACTAAATAAAGAACTGGCCCTAATATGGACCCTTGCGGTACCCCCGTTTGACATGGTCTAACTTCGCTATCAAACTCACCCACTCGTACAATAATTTTCCTTTCTGACAAATAATTTTCAAACCATGCTAACAAGGGACCTCTTACGCCAATCCGTTCAAGAGCAAGCAGCAATTTTCTATGGTTTAGGGTATCGAAAGCTTTAGTAAAGTCGATGAACATACATAAAATGATAGTAAAAATAATAATAATAATAACAAAATAATAAAAATAATAATAATAATATCAATACAAATAATAATAATAAAAATAATATTTTTTTTTTTTTTTTATTATTTTCAAGCGAACCAACATACAACAAAAAATAGCATACATATGCCCCACTAAGCCAAACAAGGCTTATCAGTGGGTCTATATTATACAAGAAGTATGTTTTAGCGGAAGGCACAATATAAATTAAAATTACCAACTTACCTAGACAAAATACAACATAAAGTAACTATATAATAGTAAATCTAGCAAAAATTATGGAAACGATATAAGACAATAAATACATCAAGATTTAGAACGAGCCGGAAACCGACTAAGATACTAAGATAGACATAATGAAATATTTTCAAGGTAGTGTGATTTTAATGTTGTCTTTACCAAGGATATCTTTTCTAATGACTTGACGTGATTGGGCAGAGAATTAAACAATTTTGGTACCAAATATTTAAGACAACGTTCCCCATGTTTGTTTCTTGTAATTGGAACCTCTAACTTACCTTGACTTAAAGATCTTGTGGCTTGTGAATGTACGCGTACCAATTTATATATACTCTCAAAATAATATTTTAGCACCATACGATAATTAAATAGCTCTTTTAGAGGCAATAAATAACAATGTCTATAGATTTCATGCATTTCACTTGTATGATTTAATATATGCTTAGGGCAAACTATTTTGATAATTGAATTTTGCAACCTAACTAACACATCAATGTGGTACGCAGATGCATTACCCCATGAGAGCAAAGCGTAAGAGATTACCGATTCAGCTAATGCAATGTAAACTAATCTTAAAAGATTATCAGATACGACTGGTTTTAATTTATATAATTGATATGCACAAGAACGAAGTTTTGAAGAAATGTAATCGATATGCGGCTTCCATGAAAAATCTCTATCAATAACCGCTCCCAAATACATATGGAACAGATTCTATTTGCTGCGTACACCCACAAACTAGATTTGCGTCTCGTTTATGTATACAATCAGTGTCATGAAAAATTAATTTTATTGCCGTATTTCTGTCAGAATTTAATGGAGTGCACATATGAACCGATTTAGTTTTTAAAACATTGATTACTAATTCCTTATCATGAGTCCAACATTGTAAATGTCTAAAATCCACATTCATATTTTCTATTGCAACGCGCAACTCTTTATGTATAGCCAATAGTACGAAGTCATCAGCGTATAAGTAAAATAGACAATTAATTATATATTTATGAATAACGTTAACATAGATAATATAGAACTGAGGGCCAAGAATTGACCCTTGGGGTACGCCTGACATAACTTTACCTGATTTACTATACGTGTCACCAATTTTAACCAAATATATTCGATCTTTTAAATAGCTTCGAAACCAGTCTAGAACTTTACCACTTTATAATAATAATAATAATAATAATAATAATAATAATAATAATAATAATAATAATAATAATAATAATAATAGGCCTAATAATAATAACGATAGTAAAAATAATAATAATAATAACAAAATAATAATAATAATAATAATAATAATAATAATAATAATAATAATAATAATAATAATATCAATACAAATAATAATAAAAATAATAATAATAATAATAATAATAATAATAATAATAATAATAATAATAATAATAATAATAATACAAATAATAATAATAATAATAATAATAATAATAATAATAATAATAATAATAATAATAATAATAATAATAATAATAATAATAATAATAATAATAATAATAATAATAATAATAATAATAATAATAATAAAAATAATAATAATAATAATAATAATAATAATAATAATAATAATAATAATAATAATAATAATAATAATAATAATAATAATAATAATAATAATCATAATAATCATAATAATTTTATAAATATGGCCTCCTGCTTCCCGTCTTTCTCGCCGGGAAGAGGTGGTATTGGCACGGGTTCGCCTAGGCCGCACTCCTTTGGCTCATGGCTATCTCCTTACGAGGGAATAAGTGGTCCCAAAACGTGACACTTGTAACGTACTTAAGTCACATATTGGCAGAATGCACTAAAGCTTTCCCAGTAGTAACTGTGATAAACTTTTAAAATATCTTGTCCGAACTAAATTGTTCCACCAACTTTCAAAATACAATTGAATCGTTACAAATAATATATTATTACACACATTTAAATTATATAAAATTCAATGATTGATTTCTAATTTCTTGGTTAGTTAATTATTTCACTTGCAAAACATCTCGGTGGCTCAAAATGACTTTACTGGTAAGCAAATAAATAAATTTCAAATTTCAAAATGGAAAGTGCAGTGTACGTTGGCTTCCAGATCTACAATCCGAATTGATTCCAATCCTTTGATTTTATTTGTATATTAATCGTGAATGATCGGATGTTGCAACGAAACTACGGCTATGAAGTTGAATGAAGTTCGCACTTGTCTGTTACAGATGGAGAAGTTGTTACCGGCTCTAAACAGCGATATCGACTCTGGGCCTGACCTGACGGCATTTCCGGTTCTCATTCAATTCATGATGCAGCCTGACACCATCAAGATGACTCTATGCTCAACGATAGCGGTGTTACCCTTGATCATGATGAACAAGATTATTCAGACTAGGAGAGAGCCTCACGGCTTGGCGCAGTTCATGGTCTGGTAATAACACTCTTGTCGCATTAAAATTACTAACGATATGGAATTCCATATCGATAATCGCCTCCCTCCCCCCCCTCCCCCCCACAAAAAAAATGATCGCGATATCGCGATAATATCGGCGCCTAAAAATATCGCGTCGATATTGCCTATTAAATTTATATCGCTATTTTATATTATGAAATTAGCTCTATTTACTAATTATTATTACTACTATTATTTGTTCATTTATGACTTTTTTAAACTCGCCCCCCCCCCCCCTCAAAAAAAAAATCGCAATATATCGCGATAATATCGGCGCCTAAAAATATCGTGTCGATATTTCCTATTTAATTTATATCGCTATATATTATGAAATAAGCACTATTTGTTACTACACATTTGTTCATTTATGACTCTTTTTTAAATTGCCAATCATACCCCCAATAATCATAAACAGAAAGAGTGCATAATTGTTTATACATGTGTAATTGAATGAATGATGAGAAACTGAGAACTATGTAAGATTAGCCGGCTATAAATCTTTGAGACAAATCTTGTCGGCACTAAATGCTACGCCAAAGCTAAAAATAAAAATAAATTTTTATTTACGATGCCCGTACTACTACCAAATATTGTCTGAAGATGATAAAAGTCTTAGTTTTTAGCTACAACGTATCATTTTAGTTGATTTGAAATAAGGTCTGTTGCACAATAATATTCTTCCCAGGGCTATCATTCATATTTGTGTATAGACAGTTACGTTCTTCTTTGGTGCATGAAATTGAAAAATAAGTCAATGGTATTTCGGCAAATATCGTAAAGAATATTTGTCCAGTAAGATCTAAGCCATGAAATGAGTGGTTTGTGTCCCCAGGCTCGGCGCTCACCGCTGGGACAGGACCGAGCTGGGACAAGCCGGGTACTTCATGGCTCGACCAGTTGCCCAGGCTGTCCCTCCTGCACCAATAGTCGTCACTACGCGCCATTCTACCGGGAGCATTTGCTTTCCCGGCGTCACCGACTCCATAGACCGACTGTTCATCTCACGAGCCCCCGGCCCCCGCACCCCTCCCGCCAGGAAACAATCCCTCAACCTCAGACTAACAAAATCAACCATCATCTAGTATTAGTTTTATCGTGCCAATGCGATCTCAATGTGTATTAGCTTTGTATTAAATCCATCCCTCGGAAACACATCAATGTGTATTTTCTTGATTGCGTTCTGTAGAAATATCCGTCTTCTGAAGAGTCACGTCTAGGACTTCAAACTCATCAACTCTGATGGAATCTTGATCTAAGCGTTGTTGGGGCAACGTGTGATGGGGTATTTTATTTATTCGCAAATACACGTTCATACTTCATACGTGTAAGGAGTGGTGTGTGATTTGGCAAATTTACTTTTTCGTATAATATGAAATTATGTGTGTGATATGTTTGATTAAAATTGCTGTGACAACAGATTTGAGAATAATCCAAAGAACATACTACACGTCCTCGTCGGAAATTTTTAAAAATGTATGGGCTATACATACAAATAGGATTTATCAATATGTAAATATATTATTTGAAAATACTTAATAAAATATAAATATAAAATACATATAATAATATAATAATGTAATAAATGTTCTGTTAAATGCAAAGTAAATCAGACTTCCATCAACTCCCGTAATATTTTTAAGTTGATTATATGCATCTAGATTATGATAACGAAAAACAAGAATATAAACAGCTGTATCTTTACCATGTTTAGTGCCAATTCATAACACAATAAAAGTACACTTCAAAATCCTGATTTCAGAGGTACGTTCATAGTTGTTATTTTTTTATTTTATTACATTATACTTTGCATTATACACACGGAAAACACCAACACTATTAACTAGGCTCTGAGTTTAAATCAGCAGCTAGGGTATGCATGGTTTGGTTTATTTTTCCGATTGCATTTGTTCTCACTAAACGTTGTCTATCGAAGGCATCTACCCCCTCTCCCTCTCACAAGTATCCCAACTTTGGGGGTGCTTAATCGCCAACTTTAAAGAAACAAGATGAATTTAGTTTTGACGTATCGGAATTCGGCTGAAGCGAAAAGTTAACGATGTCGTTTTCATTTCCAGAAGTCAAACTCTCTTTTAATTGCAAACATCCGATATTCCTCGTTAAACATGGCTTTCCCCTCAACACCATTATTTCGGCATTATTCAGAAAAGTTTTTTAAAGTCTTCCGTAGTCAAGAAACTTCAACGCAGCATCATCAAAGACAAAACCATCGCGATTTACGAATGACTAATCTAAAGCTATTATAATTATGCCGTGCTTGTAGCTGGCTGGTCTCAACTATTGCTCGAAAAAAGTGCAATAACCTACAGCCTACAAGCGCAATAAAAAACAAAACAATTTCTCCGAGTCCATAACTTCTGTAACGTATTCTTACCATCTGTTACAACTTGATGCAATATTTGCATAATATTTTCTCAGTATTACCGACCGTGAAGAACAGTGTCTTAACTTCAGCACGACAAAAAACAAATACTGTGCTGATTCCGCGTTACAACGGGCTACAAACGTCGACAAAAGTGCTGACTGTCTGTCTTTGCATGACCGTTTTTCTGTCAGGTCACGTGCTTCTGAGAAGAAGACGATCGAGGAACGCAACATTATTATCGCAACCCTGTGCACATATTCTCTCTGAATTACGATATTTTCCGCCCAAGACCCATCCCGTTTAATAATCGTTCTTTCCTCTTTGTTATATCTCGCAATAGTGGACGAACGGGGATTCCGATCACGGTGAAATTTAGAACATCTACACAATTCTATGTGCACTATACGCTATTAGGTTTGCGGCAACATCATAAATGAAGTTACTAAGTTACACCATAGTTACTCAAAATAATTATTCAAACACAAATTATCGATTAAATGTGTGATAGCAAGATCACAGTAAGTAATGTTAATTCAACACGATCCGATAAGTATTGCAGACAGGAATCGGAGCGCGACTGACTGACTGCGGCGAGCGGGAGCAATATGACCTCACCACCCCGCACCTCTTGCCACGCACTGGCCTATCAACACATCGCATGGAGCTTTGTCTATAGTAATAGTACAAATAATACAGGGAAGGTTGACGACCCGATCTCACTAAAACACAATGATGTGAAAAGTGGGAGGGGTTTTCATCAAAGCGCAGTCTGATCACAATGAACTAATCTGCTCAAATATATCCTTCCGTCAATCATCTATGAGAACAATGTTGTGGCAGCCTGCTTTTTATTCTCGAACATCGATATGTCGGAGTTTCTGGTTTAGACAGAAACCAATCGAGTTACTGTTTGAATTGCAATCTTTAGTCTATTTTAACCATTGTTTTTTAATCCAACTTGTTTTGTTCAGTGTAACCTAGATATGTTCACAAAATGTCTTTCTGCAAAGAAGAGATAACAGGAAAGAACAATTGAAAGAGAAATACTTGTACACTGTCGGACATATATAAATCAAGGTAGTAAAGATACCTTCTTTTATCGACACCTCGCTAAAGTTAAAGTGCGTTTAGCTATGCCAAAAGCATCTGCCAAGCTTTTTTTAATAGCCTCCCCGTCTAGGACTAAGCATTTTGATAACCAACCACGTTTCAGACATATGGAATGTCGTCAAAGGTCGTCATTACTCACTATACTATGTTCACTCAACCAGAAACTCACGAACCATCCCGATTGCTAACGACCAAGTTGATAAAGAAGATCTCTATACTACTCTTAACTTATATGTACAGAGTGCACATGTAAACTAAGTTTTTGAGGCAAATTTAAAATACGTTACCGTAAATATATAAAATTATTACAAATATGCGACTGTAAGCCAAGTACATACATGAGTATAATATTAGTAGTTTGTCCATGTAAGAAAAACGTTTTTTTAAATGTATTTAGGCTAAAGCATACCCATTACTTCTGGCGAACATATTTTGGAAAATATTTGACTTATTTTAACTTACTTTGACATAAAAAATAATTTTTGTTTTCATAAGGTAGGTAAAAATCGATGTTATCAAGGCCATATTATATTGGTCCAGAAAAAAATAAATTGCACGTGTTCTCTCAACATAAGGACCAATACATCAAAATAAATGCACTAGGCGCCGATTGTATCGCAATTATCAGTGTACCGGTAATTAACTTTTATCTCGTAAATATAAGCTTATTTGTTATTCTATTAGCAATATTTGTTGAACAATGTATATGCACACTCTCATTTTATAATTCGTTGTATTCTTCAGGTTTTGAAATTTTTTGTATCACTTTCCGTAGTGTAGTGCATGTGGCAAATAAAATATCTGATGCACCCTATACGTAAAAATAAGATTGTAAATTATGAGTGGGTGCTTCGGGGAATTTATATTATGAACACATTAATTTTGCTGATGAGATAAAATATCGCTTTGAAGAACACAACAGCTATAGAAAACCTGATTAATTTGAAATTGTGTGGTGGACAATTGGAATTCAATTAAATATCCCTTGTTCAATTTAAATTTTTTTGTATCTGGCAAACCAATGAATTGTGGAACTGTTACAGATAATGGGGTGGTTGAGTTGCAATGACAACTAAACTCTAGTTTATAGGCTGTACTACAATCTACTCTGACACAGAAGCGGATTCATACGTCATCGCCCCGAAGATGGAGCTCAGTGGTAAGACACGACTCTCTAATTCGGAAGGTCACTGGTTTGATACCGGTCCCCGACAGTCGTAACTGAAAGTTTTCCCTGAGGTTTTGCTCAGTCATAAGGCAAACGATGGCGTTGAGTCCAACTATAATATACCTTGCACATTCCTTTTCAACAATCTAAACTCGAGCAATCAATATCATTCTGTCCCTGTACTAACTATAAAGTCGAGTAGAGAGTGGAATATTCCTAACATAAAACATAATTAGTAATTAGTCACCGGAAGATTTAATTTTAATTTTAAAATGTTGAAAAATTAAAGTAGCCTGTTCTAGCGCGACACCTTTCCCACTATCTTAAATAAATAAATAAAATAAAGAATTACTCTAGTACAGGGGACATCCCGGACATACACACATGTTTAACTATGACATACACACATGTTTAACTATACCTAACGTATTAAATTTACCTAGATACCACATGAAACATTATTTAAAAACTATATTTAATTGGTATTTAAGTGCCCAGAGATATTCTGAAAACATTATGGGAAAACAATTATTGGGGTGCCAACACCAATGATCAACCGCCCCCCCCCCCTTCACCCACCCAAACTAATAAATAGTATAACAACAGATAATTGTATTGAAAATCACCCAAAACACACTCGGAAATAATTGAGGAAAACTAATTTGTATACTAAACAATATTTATAGTTTCGGATAGCCATCATAACTTGGATCTAGTGAGGTTTAAACAAGCAGTAGTGTAGTTTACGACAGACAATTGATTATTTGGGGATTGTGCAGTGGAAAAATCGCATGGGTATGGTGCGTTATGTGATCTTGATACTATTGTTACTATTATTGATGATAGGAAGGAAGCAATGACAGACAAAGATAGTCCAAGGGTGGTTACAAAGATGGTTTGGTCAAAAACGAAAGTAATACATAATTATATACAGTCCAAAGTTGGTTACAACGATGGTTTGGTCACATATGGAAATAATAACAAAAATGGCAATCTCTTGTTTTCACTGTTTAATATATCGTTATCCTACCTTGATGCCACCGTTATTCGACCTGAGTGGAGATTCGATGAGCGATGCAGCGAAAGATAACGATTACCATAACTTAAGGGTGTAATATGGGATACCACACTATGAGCGGGTATTAGTCCACGGCCACGTTGTGTAAGCCCTACCGACCACAGAAGTCTAGTGGGACGACAAAGTTTCGGAATGGAAGTTTATACATTGATATTTTATCAAGTGAAGAATGCTGCCATCACTTATCGTAATAAGGACGATGTATGTGTAGTGTGTACCCATATTTTGTTTAACGTTACGTTAAACTAGAAACTCGTCTTTACTCGGGGAAAAATATGTCTAGGTTGGTTCTGCCTGTCGTACGAGGCGACTAACGATATAAATAAATAAAATAAATAAATTCACATTTAGAGTCTATACCCACTCAGTAACGAAACTGATTTTCAGTGGGGGACTTTTAATTTTAAAGCGACTAAACCAACCCTGTAGGCTCCAAACACCATCGACGAGTGAGCGATAACCAATCAAAGATCGATATTTCAAATACGAAACATATTAATCAGTGATTTGACAGTGCGAACACCTGCCGACAAATGTCAGAATCAACAAGGCCGATTCAGAACAAGTTTGAATTTATTGAGTGCTTCGTTGCTAGGACGGCTCCAAAGTCACTGTTTACTTATTATAACCTCGCGTTGTTATTATTATGTGCGTCGTTATAATGAGACAACGGATTTTGTTCGTATTTTAAGCTAGAGTGGGCGAGTGGATTTACACAAGATTTATGATTACACAGTTTAGTTTACACTGCAATTACTTGATATAATAGTGTTATGTCATAAGATGAACTACCCAGTAGCCAGTAATTGATGCACTCGCTTCATAGGCGATTCTACTTGAAATAACATTTAAACTGTGATGAGATAAGTTTATGTACCACCCTGATCTGTTCTGCTGATGCATACACCTACATTATGATGATTTGTTATAGTTTATTTTGTTCTGATCATACAAATTATCATACAATTAGTATTACAATACTTACTTTATTAAAATTATTATCTTCTATATTTTAATGATTCTATTTATATCGTGAACACCACTTTTTGCAATACCGGTATCCAATATGTAAAATTGTCATCTATCTGTCTGTTCTGGCCTGCGACCAAATTATGTAAATGTATTTCTTTTTATTGCTGAAATATAAAGACACACAAACATACAGAATGGAGGTGACGTCGAGAATCGAAGCTTGGACTTGAGAAACGATCGGTTAGGAGCTATCGTAGATTAGTACATGTTGCTCGAGATTCAATCTTAATTAATTGTGTCCATGCACAAAGTTGTCAGCGAGAGCTGCAGAGGTTTGCAGTTCCCGCCCACGAGTTATTATGAATTTGTTATATGCATGTTGATTACGTAGTAATTTTAATGTTTGCTAATATAATATATAGCTTGTCGTATCTTTTTCGGCTATAGGCAGTATAATAACAATAATATAATATATATATTTGTTCTGGGTGTTCGATACAATTATTTTTTTATATCGGGGTCGAGGTTTTACATTCTCTCTTATACGTACGTCAAAGAGACCTTCTAAAAACCCGTATGTCATATATTTACAATGTACAAATTGTATTTTTGTGTGACAGAGATACAAGAAAATGAAGAGGTTCAAATTACAATTTTGTTCTTTCACCGAACCACATTATACACACACATAATAATGTGGCCTACAAACTAAAAATAAATTAAATTAAATTATATTTTTGTGTGACACAAAGACAAGAAAATGAGAGGTTCAAATTACAATTTTGTTCTTCCACCGTACCACGTTATACACACATAATATAGCCTACAAACTAATGAGTAGGCATATAGTTTACAAAACAAATATAGGGACTTTTAGAAATCCTGCAAGTTGTTTTCTACATTTGATTTATTGAGAATGTTCAGGCGGAACTTTATTTAAGTATTTCAAATTCTATTTGGAATTAAAATTCCATATAATATAATATTATTATGTTAGATCCTTTTAAGGCTATACAAGAGCAAAGCAAATATTCGTATAAATTATGACTGTATAGAATGTACGTATACGTATACAACATAAAAAGACCTACCTACGTACATGGATAGAATCTCAATACACAATATTGACAGATGAGATATTGTTGTTGGCTTGTCACAGCTAAGTAACTCATTGAATGTAACATCATTATGTAAGCTGAATCTGTAGAAGTCGGCTCTGGCGCTTGCTCGATCTTACTTGTGCGTTTCTTTGAGTCATACACCTCTTTGCGAGCTGTAGTAGTAGTAATGGTGTTTATTTAGCTTTCGCTAATATCATACATTACATACATTACACACATACAATGATATAGGTAGAGTAAAACATCGAATTTACAATTGTATCAATCACAAATTAAAATATATCATATAGATTGAAAAAAAACATAAACTTAAACGTAATAATATATAAGACAGAGTTGGTTTTATCACTCGCTTCCCTACTCCGTGAATTACTCAGTCATTACTCAGTCATAGTTTACACGCATGTGATATGAGTAGGTTCGGTATTCAATAATTTA
The DNA here is from genome assembly GCA_945910005.1 of Isoperla grammatica. Lineage (NCBI taxonomy): Eukaryota > Metazoa > Arthropoda > Insecta > Plecoptera > Perlodidae > Isoperla > Isoperla grammatica. The sequence continues at coordinate 126,021,329 of OX246737.1, forward strand.
CTCAGCCACGGCACAATTCACAATATTTATTTTATTTATTTTATTGTAATTAAGGCCAGTGTAGGGCACAATGCCCTCTTTAGCCTGATGAGTGATGATTGATGAATGATAATGAGGAAGGGAGGAGGGGAAGCCTGGTACCGGCACGTAGCCTACTCCTGTCGAAATGTACCAAGGGGACCAACGGCTTTACGTCCCATCCGAAAGGACGGTGTAACTTTGACGAGTCATATAGGTTCCTCCACTAACCTGGACTGCCGAGCAGTTGACGAGAAGAACGAAGCTGTTACACAAGCTTTCGAACCCTCCAATCTGCTCTAACCAACGGTAACTAGTGTTTCAGAGGTGAGTGGTCACCCATCCACCTCCTGACCTAGCCCGAGGTTGCTTAACTTCGGTGTTCGTATGGGAACCGGCTAAGCGACCGCGGCTAAACCGTTGGCTATTCACAATAATGCACTAATTTGCTTTCACACATGTCTCCTAAAGTCATGCCCGTAAATTACTCAGTCATAATTTACACTATGTGACATGGTTAGGAAGGCATTCGCTAATATACTCAGCCACGGCCAAGCTCATAGAAATCTAAGCGGGTTTGCATTTTAATGCTCCTAAGTCGTGACCATAAATTCCTCAGTCATAATAGACGCTACGTGCGTAGGTACAGTACTCGCTAATATGCACAGTCACAACATACCCCATATAAATCTAACCGAATTTACATTTAAAAACGAAGTCATACCCGTAAATTCCTCAGTCATAATTCGAACGGTTGTATGAGGATTCCAGTACTCACCCATTCACTCTAAACCACGACCCATAGAATTCCGAATTTAAATTATGAAACGCCTCAAGCTTATGCGCTTAGATTCCTCAGTAAAAATTCACACGTATACGCAATATGGATATAGGAATAGTAGCGAATATACACACCCAATATCCTATAAAAACCAAACGAATTTGCGTTGTCAATTATCGTATACTAAGATATGTTCGTAAATTCCTCAGTCATAATTCGCACGGACACGATATACAAATCACGGCCCGGTACTCTCTGATAAACTCAGTCAAAACCCGCCCAACCCATAGAAACCTAAGCGAGTGGGCATTATCAAATACCTTCTAAGTCATCCTCTCAAATTCCCCAGTCAATACTACACGCCCGTGTCATGTTATTCCTCATAGACACTCGCTAATACCCCTCAGCCACGCTACGCAAGAACACGGCACTCAGTCACAACGGCGCGCATTCCCATACAACACATCCACACGCATCGTTGTGATTAACATCCTTAACCCATCACTTTAATGGCCTCAACAACAACAACAATAACAACAACAACGCAACATCGCATGATGTGTCATTCATTGGTATTACTTTAACCGTTACAAGTACACGTATAGGCTAATCGTATACACACACACACACACACGACCTATTACCGAAACAAACCGCTGATGAAGTGTCAATGCCGAAGTGCGCCGGAGTTTGCCGACGTGGTGGGTAAAGACGTCGGCGCCTCGACGCTCGCTGCTCACCGCTCGGCAGACAGACAGTTTCAACAAAGTTTGCGTCAAGTTGCCGGCACAGGGACAAGTACTGGCACCTCGGCATGAGGCGATCCTCTTCAGGAGCGGGCGATAGCCACTTGGCAGAGGAGGCGGCAACACTTTAAGGTACGATAACTATAGTGTGTTTAACGACAATGAACTGTGTTTTGACGAGAATTTAGAAACACTTTAGAAATAAAAAACAATTGTTTAATTTTTTAAATGCCGTTATAGTTGATAAAAAAATAGATTTGGTTCTGGGTGAGATATAGGCCGTTAAAGTTTCTTTAATTTAAAAATAAATAAATACGACGAAAAATGTTTTAAAGGGAATCTAGAAACACATTTTAAAAATAAAAAACAAATAAAGAAATAAGATAGAATTGTTAAAAGAACTATATCTGGTTTAAATCTGGTTGAAGTAAGACTTATACTGGTCCGTTAAAGTGTAGTTAAAAAAATAAAAAAATAAATAGAGAGCGAAGGTTTGATGATTTCATTTATTTTTACGTTTCTTACGCACATTACGGCGAAGATAAGATTTATTTGGTCGCGGAGACGTCGGCAGTCAAAGGTACGATGACAATTTGACACGTATTATTTTTATTATATTCGATGACAACGAATGATGTTTTAATGAGAATCTAGAAATACGGTTAAAAAAAAAAAAATGCTGTTATAGTTGTACTAGAAAATATATTTTGTTCTGGTTGAGATGTACTAGTTCTGGCTGAGATATACTGGTCCGTTTTTTTTGTTTTATACAAATACGATGAGAGCGGTTGGTGTTTTGTTTTTTTGCGGTTTTACGCACTTGTATAGCGATGATAAGATTTATTGGGTCGCGGAAACGTCACCTCTAAGTCTAAGGTACGAACTATTTGGCACTTTCAACGACAACGAGTAATGTTTTAACGGGAATCTAGACACGGTTCAACACTATAAATTACACACAAAAATAAAAAAAATACATGCCTTGATTTTTTCAAAATACAAATACGATTAGAATGTTTGGTTTTGTATGCTTCTTTTCTTACACACTTTTTGGTAAAGATACGATTCATTTTACTCATTAGCAGTAGTTGTAGAGTGTTACATTACTTACGCTCTACAGTTCGACAAAACAGTCAAATAAATAAAATAAAATAATAATAAAATTGATTTTATAGTCTAACCAGGCACCCTGTTTAAAAAATGGTTTCAATGGAAGAAATTTAATTATGCAATTTGTTGAGTTCTTCGTAGCTAAGATGGCTCCAAAGTCACATGTTAGCATATTATATGCTCGTATTATTTAGATTGAATTACATTAATTATTATGAAGCTCGAAACCCTCGACTCGAACTGGTAATCGGACACCTAACTTGTTTTTTCCAACGAAACTTAAGAGACAATCGTATGTTTAAGAAACATACGTATAAACAATAATTACAATATCCAAATTAAATTAATCTGGCAGAAAGAAGCATTTAAAAAAATATGCTAAACTCCAAAAAATATTTTTTCGATTTTAAGTTCAAATTATCGCTAACCGCCCTGTTTTTTCCATATAGACTATTGCAAACACAAACAATTAAAAAGATTAAAGTTAAAAGTACTCAGAATAACTTTGTCTAATTCACAAAATGTTTGCTAGGCCTATATCTCGTGTAAATTCTCGTGTCCTGCAGAAAATACATAAATTGATCTCAAACTAAAAACTGCTCTAGAAAACACGTTGATATTTTAACCGCAAGTTTAACGTGCTAGGAACAAAAATATGTTTATAGGTAACAGACCAAAATGGGATATAGTTGCAATCATTTTTATTGTAATCCGAGTAATTATATTTCCTTAATATTATTTAGCAACTTTAAACATTATGTAATTTGACAAAAAATGAACAGTATCTGTATCAGGAAGCGAAACATTCTTAACTATTGTATTCCAGTATACAGGCAAGTTCTGCCAACTGAAGGGTCCAGGAAAAAATCGATCAAACTCCCATTTTTTCAAAATCGAGTTATGTATTGCAATCTGTAGTGGTTAATGAGTACTACATACAAAAAACAGAAATTTCAGAAAAATGTCATCAAACTCCTGCGTTATAGGAATTTGAAAATACGAAGACCGATCAAACTCCAATCTGTTGTAAGGAAAACTAGCTTAGGTAGTTCGTTCCTGGTCGGCTCGGTAGGCTTTGAGGTGAAAGCACAAACGTGTGCTGCTAAACTTACAGCTGCTGTTGTTACAGCTGTACAGCTACAAAGTTTAAAATTGATATATCTCTAGAAAGTGAAAATGTGACTTTGATCGTTTTTCCCCTGGACCCTTCAATGGAAAACTAATGTACGTATGTGTGTTTGGGAGTGATGCGACACACTGAAAGATACATGTCAGCTTGAGTCGTGCGCGGCTCGAACCCAGGTCTCCCACTTCCTGATCGAGCGCTAACCGCCAATCTACGTAACAACTCTTTTTTGCATAAACGCGTCATCTTAAGTCTGTCGCACAATGCTGAGCAGCTAACGGTAGTTATATCTCATATGGATAGACGTATAAAGCAAAAAACAAGAAAACCGTGCGTCATAATAACTCCCACCTAGAGCTGGTGAAGATAGAAAACAATCGTTACATACGCAAACAAACATCACACAGAGTTTAATAATTTACTTTTGCGTTTTCAGATCCCATCTAAGCTTTACCTATAAATTCTTACCAAAATCTTGGTCGCAAGGGGAACGAAACGGTTTTAGAAGTTAAGAATCCTCCAATCTACTCTCAAAAGAATATAGCAGGCGCACCTCGATTTAAACGAGACATATCTCCTAGCTTAACCCGATAATGCTTAACTTCAGTGGCTTGGTATGTTAGAAACTCCTTTGCTATTTGTTTCAATGAAGAAACTATTATTTTACTTACTTTCAAGTAAAATAAAGTAGTGTGTTTCTTGAGGTGACGCAGCCCGTCTGTTTTCCTTACAAACTCCGCTGAGCAACATTAGTGATGGATTAATCAATAGATTGCGAGTATAATGTTTTAAATCTTCGAAACTTTTTTGTTCGAGGGATATTAACTTGGTGCGAAGTCTTGTTGACGCTGTTTAAGTAGGTACTACTTAACTTAGCCTATATAGTAGCAGTAACTTACACACTTAAGTGTTGAGTAATTCAGAAACGGAATGATGGGGAATATCGTTAGGTGTTCATCGACTGATTAACAATTTCGTATATACTTAAACAAAGATAGGAATATTTCACCAAATGGCAAGCGTGTATACGATTTTAGACAAGATATATTTTTAATTATGTTTTATACTTACGTCCTCGAATATATTTTATTGTTCGAAAATAAATCTTAGGACATTTTTAAAAAGTGTTTTGGGATATTATTTTGAATATTAAACAAAGTAGACGAAAAATTTAAGTTTTCCTTAATTTTTTCTCTTCTACTTTTTTTTACAGATCATTGTTGGGATTAATACAATATTCTAGTCTATAGTGAGTGCAAAATATCTTACATGTACATGTTTATATAGCCCATGGACATAGGCTGAACTGAAATAATTTATTCTGTTACACATGGCTACGATTAGTCACCGACTATTTGACAATTTGATGGTTGTGTTGCAAAAAGTTGAACTTAATTTCAATTCAATGAATGAAACAAAGTTGCGTGATGAAAACTGTGGCCAACTGCCCCGAGCATCTTCACAAAGCAAGCAGTTCAGTTTATAGCGCTAGGTGTGAATAACTGCCATATACACGTTGTAGTATGGATGAAAAATATTTTTTGTTTTTAGCTATAATGAAATTAAATTTTGCATTTGAACATTGAATAACATTTATTCCAATTATTTTTTCGCTTCAATGTTTTATTTTTTGAGTAGGGTATTTCACTGAGTTTAATGCCAACTATCGGGATTTTTATTTTTGGAGATAAATAACATTACAGCTATATAGCATAATTATTACCCAAGGATATTCTTACCAGAAGGTGGTACATTGAAACTATTTGTTAAAAATTAAACAATTGCATCCAGGCATTTTGATATCATCCATCCTCAATATTTTCAACGCACTCAATGTCAATTTTTTTTATAAAGTTCATAATTGACAACACTTTAAATTGAGAAGGTCCAAGAATACATATTCTCAAATAATGAATATACATTATTTATCAGAGTTTACAATTTTTCTCTACATCATTGATACAAAGTATAATTTTTTGTTTGGTCAATGTGCGATTTACCGAAATTTCCCATCTTTTACATGCCAAGTAGCATCATAATAATATGTCACATACAAGAGAGTGCAGCAGACAATCCATTCAGAGACGTTTTATTCCAAATAGAAAAGTGAAACAAGCAACAAGTAAACAGCAAGTGAATGTTCTTGATAATCACAATCACGTGACGTTGAAGTGTATTTTCAGCGCCCTTGCATTTCCTACGTGCATGGCTGCTCCACTGATAGTAAACGATGTTTTACAAAGAAATTTGTATCACTCGGTCTTGTTATACCAACTTTAAATGTACATCCTGCATTTACTTTACTGCACTACGACGAGTAACTCGAGCAGTTTAACAGGGAAGGATACCTCTACGTCAAAAACCGCACACAATTTTAATTTATAAATTATATCACAAGAATGGGCTTCGAAATCGAAAATCTGAATCAACAGAGCACTTTGGTTTAGTAAGCGTTACATACTGAATGGTCTAAGTTGTGTCACATTGTAATCAGTATGTTTTTCATATATATAGCCTATAATTAATTTTATTACTAATCGAATTAATAATCAAAATAACTACGCTAATGCGTATATTTAATTCAGTGTGTAGGGCTTACCAAAACACAGTGCGCTGTTTATTTAGATTTTCGATTTCTTGTTGCAATCTTGAGATATAATTAAATAATGACAATTGTCTGCGGGTTTTGACGTAGAGACTACCCTTCGCTCTTAAGTGGTGCAGGTGAGTCCAATAAATCCAACGGACGTGGGGTTGAATCCAGTTCGCCAAATCATTTTTCACTTATAAATTACACATTCATTGTCTCGAATATATAACAGTACCACATTAATAGAGACAAAGTGAATAAACTAAAGTAACACCATGCACGGGAGCTCTCAAATAACACATCCAGTGTATTTTATATCGCATATTACAGGATACGCATTGGAATCGATAGGTATGTAGAAATGTAAAGACTGGCATGGCGAGAAATAACGGATAGCTAATTTACCAATCCACGGATTCAAACTATGGAAAATAAAAGTTATAATTTGGGTTAGTGAATGCAGAATTTTCACGTTTGGCACACATATTATTGGTTGCATTATGCTTGATTATTTATAGATGGTGCGCTCTGATAACCTTCTATGCAAACAGTTTTAATCTTTTTATCCCGCGATTCCGCATAACTTTGCTCTTTGTGGCTCGGACTGCACCTGCAGGCAATCGTATAGATGAGCTATTATGGACACTGGACAGTATGCATAGAATATTCAATATAAATATATAGTGCAGGGAAATAGGTATTCATTGGATGGTGTTTCTGTTAAAAATTATCACAGTTATGTCAAATTATTGTTCTTGTAACGTACTGCGTTTTGTGTTTTTTTGTGTGAGTATTTCAAAATGTGTTATTCTTGTTTCCTTGTATATTGTATGGTTGTATTTTTGTCCTCCTTTTATTGTCCTCCTACTTTTGTAAGGAAATAGATAGACATTAGAGGAAAAAAAAATATTTGTGATTTTATGGCATAATAGACGATTCCATAAGCTCTTATCAAAATAACACACGCACGTAAAATTACGTGAAGCAGTGTTGCACAATACAACACCGATACGGCAACATGTTGCAGTAAAATGTTGATGATACCACTGTGTACATTAAATCGATTCTTACGTGTCACAGAGATATACATGATAAATTTAACATTTCACTTTACAGAATTGCTTATTTACCTATATATAGAGTATTTGAGTGAAAATAAGATAACAATCGTTAGGTAGTTTGTAAAGGTTATATCGTGATACAGGCCAATTCATTAAATAAAAAGGGATTAAATGTTATATAACGACAATTTTATTTGCATGACTATTTCAAACTGTTAGAAACGATACTGTTTTTAAATACCACATTGGAAATACAAATGTGCAAGGATGATCATTACCGCAATGCCATGCGTACTTCATATCCTCCTCTCCCCCCCCCCCCCCCCCCCCGTCATCGTTTCAGCTTGAGCTCCCGCCCTAAAGAACAGGGCTGGTTAAGGAATCCCTTTGAGCACAGGTATGACAACAACAGCAACTCGCGTTTGATAAGATGAGGCAACTAGGCGTGGAAGTGGAAGTGGCGGGGGGCACATTGTGTAAGTTATACTATAGGTACTGAAAAACGTGTGTGACAAATAAGTAAACTCCGGCGGTTATCAATATAATAGTCGTTTGCAGGAAACATGCCGGTAGGGACAATCCATGTCCCTCTTCAGGTTATACACAAATGAGTACAATCAATATAACTAACTTCTGAAAAGAACCAGCATTGTTTTGTTAAAAAATATTGCAACCAGTGAATTGAAATGGGAAAATATTGTATAGTTTAAATTCTCATTTCTTCGTTGAAATTATCTCTTGTAGTTTTTTTTCCTTAAAAAGTAATTTTTTTTACACCTTTCTTGTTTTATGAATATCTTCAATTTGTAATTAGTATACGCTTTCTAATCGAACGGTATTGATGAAATTATAAATAAGTAAAATTTAAATTTATATTGTTTTTAAAGGTCGGGGATAACAGCGATGAAATTTCAATGTTATTTAGATCGCTCTAGTGCAATTAGCGACTTCTGTGCGCGCTTTGGTGTGAGGGGGGGGGGGGGGGGGGCGCTGTGTACACCGTTGTTATATACGATATTTATAGTGTGACATATTTTGAGGATTGTCAGACTGTTATAACTACATCATATTAGTTTTCTATGAGAACAATTCATGGTGTGGAAGGAATTACCAAGGGCTGTTCCTTCCACATTCACCTTGTCATTGAGGAAAATCTGTGAACATTCAGTCAGAATTTACGAAAGTGGGAACCATCGAATCGCTAACATTCCAAAATTCAAAAAATTTCGCAGTGATAATTTTATTAAAACAAAATTAAAATGTATACGTATTTAGCTTTACTATACGGCTTTCTAAAATTTGTAAAATAATATGCAATGTAGGCCTATCCCAGCATAGTTTACTTTGAGGGCCAAGGGACAAAATCAATCAATAAAATAAAATATGTACCTATTGCTATAACGTACGCCATGTGACTAAAAAGTATTCAATAACATGGTTAAATCAAGACGTTGCATAATGATGCCATTCGTACAGATCTATTACACATAACACATTATTTTACACATTATTTTATTATTTTTTATTCACTTTTTTACATTGGTACATACATTCATTTTTAAGCTAGATCTATGCATATCAGAATGATTTGAACAAATAATATACTGTCACGAATATAATACACTAATAATATACTGTGTCTTGTTTCAAATTGGTAAGTTCCTAAAGAAAACTACTGGAAATAATTCTTATGTTGTAATCATACAGTTTGTATTCCCTCTGTGTTTACACAAACCAACGAAGCTAAATCATTGCATAAATATTTAGTTTACCTCCAACTATACAATTTTAAACTAAGCAATACATCGCGTAAAGCTTGTGCAAATCATTGGATGTTTGTCTCATATTAGACCTTGGGAATGAATAGCGAATGGGTTATTTGCACATATACGTGTAACATTTCTTTTCTTGTACTGTATCTCGTTACCTGAAACATGGAATCACATTCTCTCATACATAACATCTCCCTTTTAAACAAAACAATCTTTTGTAGATGGTTATCCAGAAGTCTTTACAACGACAAGCGTGTAATATAAAATGCTACAAATGTTGACAGCATTTCACATAAACGCTCCACATGAGACGAACTGATCTTCATTCAGGAATGAAACACAAAAACCAGAACAATGGATTGAAAAATAACAAATGAATCTGGTTTATTTCAAACATAACCCTGGTTCGGGCGGAATTATTAAATATCAACACACTTCCGCCAAGCTGTTCTGACGTCATATGATTCACAATGGAGTTAGTAGACGGCTACAGTCTATTTCAATTTTATTAACTCGTAAAAATAACTTTTCAGAATCGGCTGAGCAGTTCAGTAAAATGAGGAAAATGAATGTATTATTTTCATTGTGTACATAAGTGGTGTTGCTTTACTTTCATCGATTGTCGAAAGAATGTTTACTCAGTTATTTGAAAGTAAAAAAGATAAATTAAAACTTGGTCTAATCTCTGTATTGTTCTTATTCGATTACTTGCACTGAATTTTATTACATCGTCCCTAATTTAGTAGTAGTTTTTTATCGATTATTGTCTGTAAAGTGGAAACCACGAGCTATCACATGTTATTCACTGTTACATCGCAAAATCATCAAACTGTTTCAAATTTCAACGAAAAGACATACTGCAAAGTCAATAAATCGTAGGAGTGTCATAGCGAATGCGGCGCGAAATAAGCGTTTTAGGCATATATAAAAAACGACACACAAAATTGAAAAAGGAAAAAATACGGGTTTCATAGGAATATTGAAATTGTTAGTTTGTAGTTATTTTTATAACTGCCATTGTTAATGTTATTTTGAATAACGTTATTTAAAAGTAACAACTTATGACTAAAAACTAACAAAAGTGGTTATGTATGTAGTATGGAGTTCTTACGAAACTAAATTGTGCATATTTTTACTTTTTCAATGTTGTCTGGCGTTCTTGAGACATTACGTAACAAATATAATATCGCGCGGCTTGCAAGGGATAAGGGCGATTTTCACACATCTCAATAATGTATACAACAGCCCACTTTGTATTTTTCAAAATAGGAAGAAACACATCTAAAAATGTTCAGAAATAAACTACATCAACGTTCTGGGCATGATATTATTCCATGCTTCCAATGCAGAAGGTCCGATGTTCAATTATCGGTTTGGGGCTGTTTTTTAAAACCCAGATAATTTTGGAGCCGTCACGGAAACAAGGCGCATAATAAACGGTATATAATGCCCGGCACAGAAAATTAGTTCATTCAACTGAGAGGGTAGATAAAAATAAAAAAAATATCCATCTATTATTGCACTACTGTTATTAAACGCAGTCCTTCATCTATCTAACCTTGTATGATTACACGGAGTTTTTAAACTAAACCCCGCTTTATTTTTAATGTGTATATAGACATTGTAATAAAAGTTCGAGTTCACCAGTCGGGAAAACCTTTTATTGTAATTGCTATATCTCCATATATATTCTAACATTCCTCTTCAATACACTTCTTTTCAACAGCACTAGCTATGTTCGATTGTCCTATGATCATTACTCTACGAGTACGATATTGACAAAACGCCGTTACTTTGTCCATGCGTAAGTGTACTGGGAGTAACCGTGATCAATTTTTTATTCAGTAATAACTTACTACAAAAGCTGTGATGGGACTAACGTTTTTACGGTTGCTTCTCAAGTAGAAACCGAAACGATCAAAACTGTGGCAACTTCGTTTTTGTCCAAGTGGGGATAACTGTGATTTCTACACCCATTTCCGATACACTTACATATTAACGGAGTACTCCTTACGTAAAATACCCTGTTTGAGAGAGTACGAACAAACGTATCACCCCGAATGAGAGAATCACTTAATTGTAAATGCCGGAACAGCGCCCCCCTCCCTCGCACCGAACTATGGACAACTGTGACAAACGCATTCAAGTCGCCCGGTATCCAGCAAATGCTGAGCATCTATTCATTGTACCGATCAATGGGGCGTTGCTGATCAACTCTTTGACCGTGATAAATACTATCGTGTCCCACATCCGCAAAATTAGTGTGTTACAATACGCATCGCTTCCGGTATCTCTGATCTCGGGTTTACCAGTATTGTTTGGAATTTAGACCATCTTATATCTTTATTCTCTATCATATTCATTTGCGACTTTATTAATCACCGTTTATATGATGTGTCAGTTACGTTGGCAAACATAAGAACAGTTGTAAAAGTTTAGGTTTATTCCCTAAAACCTAAACAAACACAGTAATAAATTATTACTTTTCTATATTAATGTTCTCTCTTTATTTTTGTAGTTCCATTTTAATGCAGTCCGCTATTGATATCTTGATAGCGCTTCAAGATAACTATTATTTAATTACAAATATAATAATCGTAACAATTACAATATTATTTAAAACATTTTCAATTCACTGATAAAAAACTAAATCCCGAGAATCATTCACTTTTTCAAGATCTTGAAGCGTTCTCAAGGAATCAATAAAAACCTTTGATTCATCGAGTAAAAATTTAAATTTCGCGGCACGAACCGTATCTGACGTCAAACGATAGGTTGCCCCACTCTTTGCGTGTATTTCACACTCTGTTGATTATGAACTGAAGTCTGAGGCGATAACGGGATTTAATTTACTTTCAAAGTAATGTTAGTGATTGAAATATAATATTCACGTGGCAATGTTACTCTTGGAAACTAGAAGTGAAACAGCTGTGCATGACGTAATTTGACATCAGTTGTCTTCGTGTGTATATCAAGTGTCTTACGAGTACGACCTACCACGGATATGAAGTTACAAACATTGTGGTTGTGGTTGTGGTTGTGATCAGCGAGGCGCTACACTAGCGCCACAGGTGGCAGTCGGTGAAACCTGTGATTTGTGCGCGGACGCCATCAAATTTACGATCTTGTTGCTTGGCATTCAGTTTTTATGTTTGTGACGTGTGTGGACCTGTTTAGTGCGTATATGCGGCGCCGTGTTTTGTTCTGGGGTTGGTATAGGTTGGCACCCCTGTCATCGCAGAGACATTGTGCGATGCGATCCCCCAAAACACTAAAACAGTGATAGAAACAAATGGCGAAATTACAATGGCGTACATGACGTATAACACAGAACACCAAAATTAAAAAGTGACTTTATTTTCAAAATATTTATACATATTCTTCTTGAAGTCTATACATTTGGTTATACTTACACATATTCTATCAAGTACGTATTCATAAGCACCCTTAGGACATAGTGTCTTTAAATTTTCCTCAATAATTTTACTCGTTCTTGTTTTCTTGTAGTTTATTTTGTTGCTTTGTTATCTTTTCTATTTTATGTTGTTCAGTGTTTTTCCTATTGTTTCATCATTAATTGTATATTCATACTTTTCCCGAAACCGCCTTACCAATGCGTTCATCGTAGAAGAGTGGCTCGTGGCCAATCAGCGCTCAGTATTTGAGATTGGGGCTCGCCGATTGGTTACGAATAACTCGTCCATGAGGAATTAGTCATCTGTAAAGTTGTTTTGGGGCCGGTATGTGTTTCGATACTTCGTAAATCAGTTTTATAACTGAATAGGATTGACAATAATAAATGACCAAATAAAAAAATAAAAAAAAAATAATAAAAAAAATAAAAAAAAAATAATAATAAAAAAAATAAAAATAAAAAAATAAAATAAAATAAAATAAAATAAAATAAAATAAAATAAAATAAAATAAAATAAAATAAAATAAAATAAAATAAAATAAAATAAAATAAAATAAAATAAAATAAAATAAAATAAAATAAAATAAAATAAAATAAAATAAAATAAAACAAACTAAACTAAAATAAAATAAAATAAAATGAAATGAAATGAAACGAAATGAAATGAAATGAAATGAAATGAAATGAAATGAAATGAAATGAAATGAAATGAAATGAAATGAAATGAAATGAAATGAAATGAAATGAAATGAAATGAAAAAAATAAAATAAAATAAAATAAAATAAAATAAAATAAAATAAAATAAAATTATAATAAAATAAAATAAAATAAAATAAACTAAAATAAAATAAAATAAGATAAAATAAAATAAAATAAAATAAAATAAAATAAAATAAAATAAAATAAAATAAAATAAAATAAAATAAAATAAAATAAAATAAAATAAAATAAAATAAAATAAAATAAAATAAAACAAACTAAACTAAAATAAAATAAAATAAAATGAAATGAAATGAAACGAAATGAAATGAAATGAAATGAAATGAAATGAAATGAAATGAAATGAAATGAAATGAAATGAAATGAAATGAAAAAAATAAAATAAAATAAAATAAAATAAAATAAAATAAAATTATAATAAAATAAAATAAAATAAAATAAAATAAACTAAAATAAAATAAAATAAGATAAGATAAAATAAAATAAAATAAAATAAAATAAAATAAAATAAAATAAAATAAAATAAAATAAAATAAAATAAAATAAAATAAAATAAAATAAAATAAAATAAAATAAAATAAAATAAAATAAAATAAAATAAAATAAAATAAAATAAAATAAAATAAAATAAAATAAAATAAAATAAAATAAAATTAAATTAAATAAAATAAAATATTGAAATACATTTTTGTCCTTTATAGCTGGCTCAGCTGTTGGGCCCGCTGGGGGAGGAGATGGCGGACAGTGAGAAGGCAGACGACGACTCTCAAGGGGCGCCGCCATCAGGGGAAGGTTCGGACAAGGACCAGGGTATTGCGCTGGTCAAGGTGGTAACGGTCACTCTCACACCGGACCGTCCAAGAGAGACATGGGACAAGAAGGTCGAGTTTCTTCTAGCGGTCATCGGGTTCGCCGTCGATCTCGGCAACGTCTGGCGCTTCCCCTACATTTGCTACCAGAACGGAGGCGGTGAGTGTTTCACTATATATTTACTATATATTCACTATATAATTATTGCATTGACACCTTCAATCACTTCGGTCTCCAAGTTCTTGGGGGACAATGGTCGAATTCGGGAGGGAAGAAGGTTTGGGAATAAGAAGTGGTGTATTCCAGCCTAGGCGGGCTAGGCTAGCCTAGGCGCTTTTTCACTGGTACAGTTGTTTCAATTTCAAGAACCCATGTAGTATTCACAATATCTATAATTGAGAAAAAGTATGTTACCTCAACGTCTTCATGTATTCAGGTTTAATTTCTGTAAAATCTTTTTCCGGACACTTCAAACAATCGCCATCGCACCCCCTCTCCCGCCCGTGCAAACGTTAATTCGACCGTCTAGGCACTTTGTATTTTAGGAATACACCACTGGGCTTAAGTAAATCTATCGGTTTAGGGCCAGAATATTATGTCTTCCCGCTAAATATTTAGCTCGCCGCTAACTTGTTTTCTTCAGGGCAAACACGCAATTTTGATTAGTGATTGCCACGGAGAAAACAGCTTAGCGACGGGCTACCCCTCCCCCCTCACCCTTAAGGAAATTATTTTGTAAGCCGAACTGAGAAAACCTGCTTCACCATCCTCTTTCTTTACAAAAAAGTCACAGTTTGATAGACGCCAAAATCTGTCCTTAAAGAAGGGGGGATATATCAACAATAATTATTATCTTGGATGTTCCCCTGCTTGATTGCTTTACTCTCGTGAGATGGCGATATGTAAACATTTTGCGTTGTCGTTATATCATCATCAGTGCAGCCCCCCCCCCCCTTCCTCCTTCGGTAGTGATAATACATTAATGTAATTTGGCTGTTTTGAAAATATAAACCATCCCCCCTCCCCCCCCCCCCCCCCCCCAAAGAAAGAGATCCAATTTGCCCACTGATTGGAATTCACATCAATAGAACTCTTTTTGCACCCTTTTACAATATTTTGAATAATACGTCGATAAATTATTACGGAATAAATTGGATTGAAACAGATTTTGAAAAGTACGGTAATTTCATATTTATATAATACCACTTGGCATATCCAAATAACACGCGTTTCTGCTGTTTTCCGGTAAAATGCAATAAGATGTCCACTATACTTACATTAAAAATAAAATTATTAATTTTCTTCTTATTAACGAATTATAATTAATTCTGTTTCAAACTGTTATAACGAAGTTATACGTAGGATGATTCTGCGTCTGCGTATAACTAATATGAAAGGCCTAGAGAGCCACATCTGTTGAATTCGTGACCAGTGTAATACCTCATTTGTCCTTACTTGAAATCCCTGATGTTGTGAGCAACAGCCATCACTTGCTACTTATGAGCTAGCTAAGCCATCTTCAATCACGTTTATACCTCTTTGCCACTTTCGGTATCCCAAACTTCCCACTAGTCAAGTTGTGAAGCATAGTCGAAATAACACACATATTACTCCTGACGCAAATTTCCCACCAGCTGCCACCAAACTAATGCTCACATTGCAATAATTGTAAGTACGTGTGTGTAGAAACCACAGTTCATGTTTGCTGTCATGAGGAAAGATAAGATTTCCTAATTAGTAACTTGGTACAGGTATTAGCAATTTGAAATGTACCCTGAAGTCCGCGTATCGCTCTGTTACTACAAACACGCAGAAATTTCTCCAGAAGCAGAATTTCCCCAAACTCTTTTGTAAAACGCTGCTATTAAATATCATCTGAAAAAATAATCGAATGGCTAATTATTATTAAAACACACTCTCCATGGTGGATATAATTCAGTGAAAGCAAAAAATGAAACCCCAACTGCGCACTGAACCCAGGTCTCTTGCCGGGCAGGCGCCTTGACCACAGACCACAAATGTTGGACATTTAACATCCAGTCAAATATCATATAAACCAATCTACAAGTTATTATATAGAATAAAATATGGACAGGTATCTGCGATGTTATATACTGTTCGCAATATTACGATACTGTAAATAAATAAAAATGAGTAACGTGTACATCCTAAATTAACAGAACTGTTAAACATTTTTTTTTTTTAAATCCTAAAAGCAATCCTTTCCATAATAGTTCCAATATACGGAAGGGGGGGGGGGGGATAAATTACTGTGATAGCGTTACAAAGCTACTTTTCACCTTAATCGACACAGTTTCTAGGAACATCGAAAAAATAATTTTGATTTCTCGTTGGTATCAGAAAAATAACGGCCTATTCCCTGAACTGGCTGCAGGAATGTCAACAAAGTTTCCCCCCCGTTGACAATATATCATTCTCACTAATTGCAAAAAGTTGAAACAATCTTTTGTCATATTTTGGTTCGGATGGGCGCGCGCGACAAACGCCAGCTAATACAGCGGGGGAGGGGTGGGGGGTAGATCAATATACACGGTGTGTGTACGTGTAGGTTTGCTGTGGGACTGGGACCTGTTGCATTAAATTTAGTATTAAATTTAATTTTTTTGAGTAAAGTTAATTTTATAACTACAAATTTCGTAAACATGTCACGAAATAAAAATATCATACTTTTGCAAAATTTTGCACATGTAAAACAAGCAATTTAAATTATATCCAGTTCATTTTTGGCAAGCAATGCTAAATTATTGACCACATAGAGATCCATGTCTAAATCTACGTCACATTTTGTAATACAATTAAAAGACGAGTTAACATTGTGCAAATATAAGATAAATGACAACTCATGGTTTGGAAGGACCATGTTCTCAAAATAGCATTTTGTAGAACGTTATTAATTTAACATCTATAGGACAATGCTAATTTCACTCATTTCTAATAATAGTTCGGATTCATTACCAAAGATATTGATAGGTGGCTGGGAACGAAGTACCCATCTATCTCCATGCAAAGACTATAAAAAAGAACGCTAGTAAAAGAACGCTAGTATTCAATGCAGTCAATACGAAATTACATCATTCTCGCGACACCAAAGCTGTGCGTCCGTTTCTCCGATCGCGCAAATGAAGAGCTAAATTAAATTCCGTAAAACTTAATAACTTTAATATGTTACAGTTAAATAACTGTGCCCGATGGGACGAGTTGGTGCATTTAATCGACTGTTGCGCGCATTAAGCCACGGTTAAAATGCTCCGAGAAGTTTTATAATTCCAGCCAAGAAGATTAATTAATTTGATATTCATTTGCTTCGACGCGTCTGCGTGTAATGAAATAATACCGTTTAATTTCACTTAATGCATTTCATCTTGTTCCGCGAACAAAACTTTGTGCGAATCCATGTGCGAGATACCGTAGTGTTGTTATTCTGCTGTCTGTCGAGAGGCAAAACTAACGCTTCAAAACAAGTTTGTTTCTAAAGTTATGCGGAATTCAATGGATGTAAACAGTGCTTGAGGTAAAACAGATTCATTTACATAATAAAACGCATAAGGGAACCTACATATTCTTTGTCTTTTAATATATTTTGTAGCCATGACGGTCACATTTCACGTATTATGTAAGAGACGTACATTTGAACCACAAAGTAAATACACGATTCAGCTACACGTGAACGTGAAAGACGAGGGTATTTTGTTGTGGTTAGGGACTTCATTTCTAGCTGAACGTTACCGCACGTGGCGTAAGTAAGCGCAGCATGCTACAAAGGTAGGCAAATAATAGACAAGTATTGCGGTTTGGTGATGGTTCGGTTTGATTCAACGAAATAAATATGATCCATTTGGCTATTGTTTATTAGTTTAAAAGTCCATACATTCGACGATCTAGTAGGTCAAGTGTTTTGCAACACGGGAGTACATTTATTATATACATAGTTTATAGAACGGATATTTATTGCAAATGTGACATATAGTTTTCTAAAAGTCTTTCTACTGCATCGGATTCACTCCACAATGTTGTGGAAAAATGAACTATAAATACCATGCAACCACATTTTAGATATTAATATATAGTTAAAGTTTTCACGCTTATGTATTTTATATTATGTGAAACATATTTTGAATAAACATTGAATGAAAATTAAAAATTGTTAAAAATTAAATTTACTAGAATACGAAATGTTGAAGAAATGAACATAAAGCTTGTAAAATATGGGTTTGCCTCGCTTAAAATAACGTGTTTTGTTAACATCGTTAGAAGAAATATTTCAGTTTGAAATAAGACTAAGATATCATATCAATAGCTGCATGGCAATTATTCTATGAAACGTTTTTTTTTTTTTATGTTCCAACATCTATTTTGTAACATCCGCTCGCAGTTAGAAACGATGAGGAAATGTATTATACATTATCTGAATTTTCGAACAAAGTTATAAATATTTTTGTTTGTTGACGCAAGTCTACTTTAGGAGTGACGTTTTGTGAACTTCCTCGGAACACATTTAATTTCACTCCATTTCAAAAATTATTTAATTAAATTCAGCTTATTTTCTGTTAAGAACGTGCTCTCACAATTATTGACTTGCTTCGTTATTTCTAAGCTCCATTCTGCAACAACCATTACACTTTTCCCCACGTTTTAATAATGTAAGAGCCCCGCGACTAAAGACAATTTAAATTGATACTTAAAGTTATAGGTCTATGTGACTGACTTCTAACGGTTCTTTTGTTTCACATCTTATTTACATTTCTTATTTTGCTTTATTCTCATCAGGTCGTTCCGTGTTCATTTTGGTTCGTTTTATATCTATTAGAGATTGAGACTGAACAAGTCATTCTATCAAACATGTCCCTCGAAGGTGGTGGGTGAATTGAAGATCTCCACTCATATCACAACATTAATGAGAAAGGTTTGTTCTGACGATTTACACTACAGATTTCAGAACAGTTGTTCGTTATGAAGTAGTCTATACCCTAAAGGGTCAACCTCTAATGATCTGAGTTCGAGTCCCAGCGAGGGCAAATTTCAAAACTTTTTTCGATCATACATTTTTCTCACATCTCTTATTTGTTGCTGTAGTTCTCTCAAGTATGCTCAGTGTTTGATTGGTTCACACGCGCACGTGGTACGTCCTAATAAAAGCAGGTGCACTGACAACTCCAAAACATTCTACTCGCACCCTCGTAACTGTCAAGAAGGTATAAATATTTCTCTTGTACTCATATTAGCTGTGTTATCCGTGTGTAATCTTTGATATTAGATTCAGATAAAATTTAATAAACACATATAACATTAAGAAACATCTTTAAATGTGAAACTGAATTTTACAATAATATAATATCATTCAATTAAAAAATTCCACATTTTACATTGCAACATATACATTCCATATCAATGATGTATACTGTTTACTGACAGAAGTTACAAATTTGAGAGTTTGCACAAGTGGGATTTTGATATCCTGTTTGCAAATAAAGACATTATTATTATTAAAGGTATAAATTAAATATGTTTATATATATAAATTAAGTATAAATAAAATATATATAAATAAAGGTATAAATAAATTAATTCGCTGAAATTATTATTATTATAACTATTATTGTTATTATTATTATAGAATATCTGGTGTGTGGAGTATTGAATAATATTATATATTTAGCAATGTAATATTATTTCTGAACTGGCTTTGTGTGAATATATACGACGTACGAGTAAATTTGTATAATTTCTTCACATGTGCTTCAATGTTTTGTGGTTGGCAGATTATGAATTAGTCTCATAGTAAAGGGAGGACAGGGTTCTAGCACAGTATGTAATATGGGATGATGGGTTGATCGAATTGATGACAGAAAAGCTAAAATGTATACGACAGTTTTTATTATACCTGTTAACTTGAAGGTAACACCGCTTCAAATACATTATTGCTGGCATAATGAATGTAATGAGATTTTGCTCCTTCTTCCTTCACAATACGTATCTTGAGGTTATTCTATAACACGTGATCATTTTCTAACTTTGGTCATGGCTGACCAGTCAAGTCATAGGAGTGGCCAAGCAATGACCTTGAATGTTATCCCTAACTGCGCTTAGTTCACATTGCAAATGATAACTGCACTAGTTAGCTCAGGTATTATATACATAAACAGTTTTTTTTTTTACTTTACTCTCGGTATACGAAATAAATTTAAATCGTAATATTGACAATGTTTCATATTATGCGGGAATCGTTTTCACGACATTGCGGGAGTGAGTTGTAGGGAGTGTCAATGGCACGACCCAACTGCCCCTAATATCCAGGTGGGGGGGGGGGGGGGGGGAGGGGTTGATGCCACGCGCCGCTGAAATAAATTACGGGATCTGCGGGCTGCGTCTCTTTGCTCCGTCCTCGCCTGATGAAAGCGTTGCTGCGTTAGTTAATGTTTGACAATGGCTTTAATTGGCCGGAATTTCAATTCTTCCAGCCACTTTGGCGACCGTTTCTCGCCAAATATTTGCGGGCCGAGTGTTTGCTTTCTAGATGACGGAGTACTTGATTCAACCGTGAGTTGATAATGCTTTATATCTTGGACATTTTTTATAAGCTGCTCTCTTCATTTTTTGTTCACAATATTTTCTAGTGCTTAGATTTAGAACCTTAGGCACAATCTCGCCAATCAGGTGTAATATAAACGAAAGCATCAAATTAATCATATTAATGAATTAAAATACAATTTATATTGATTGATGTGACTGTGTACAACTCTTTCAGAACTGAAAACGCTTAAGGATATACTCGATTTAGGAAAAGAAAAAAGGAGCGAAAGCTCATGTTGGTCAATAAACATTGTTGTAAAAATTGTAATATTCTGTGAGGGAATTTTTATCAGCTTGCCAAAACCTCATTAAAAAATCCTAGTAAACATTTACAATAATAAAATATACTTTTTAAAGACAGATTCGTGGCAGTCGTGGACCTGCGTGAAGGCAGCTTCTATTAATTATGTGGGATACTTTTTGTTATCTATAATAATTGACAAGTTAAATGTTCTGACATTTTTAATTATAATTATGTATACACGAATTCAAAGATGATAACAAATACTAACTAAACTATAGTGTAGCTTTATGTGCGATGGAACTAAAGATAACTTTATTTTTATGGAAATTTGAGAGAACGTTTTGTCCCGCCCCCGCGCATATATTAATGAAAGGATGGACACGCTTAAAACTATATTATTTGGAGCTGCCATATCTGATAATAAAAGTTTTATATCCGATTCTTTCATCAACTGGAGTAAATGTATTTTTCACCATTTCGTGAGGTATGCATTATTCAGATAGCATTTCGGGTGATCACTTTGAACGAGCAATGACAGTAACGCAGGGCCATCGATAAGGAGAATCCGGAATGCCATGATTATTAGGCCTAACAGGAACAGTGGTTGCTACATTTTAACAACTGTTTCAGGAAGATAATAATAAAGATATAATGATCAACACAGATATCAGATAAAATAACATTAACCGATATTGTCAGTATATGTGTTTTATTTTGGTAGTAAATATTCATATATCATGTAACGTATGTAACCCTTATGCTATTACCAGAGCCAGATTCGAAAACACGTGAATTTTATTGTAGTATTTTAAAGCTGCATACTTCGAAGTTCAATTTGTATACTTTTTACTGGTTTCTATTTGATTTTTATATCAAAACATATGACACTAAAGACTGAGTGTGATATTATTTTTGGCATTATGTAGACAAGTTACACGTTACTCTGATATGGAATCAAATTTGAAAGGATGTAAATAATTTAATATTTTGACAAAAGACTTTCACTGGCATTTAGGAGATCAAATCAAAATTGTTAAAACATTCCTTTTACAATATATTCAAGGAATGCACCGAATCGCATACTTGCATTGTAATGTGTACTGTCAAAAATACAATGCTGTAAAGTTCGAAAGCTGAAAATTAATAATTTCAAATATGCTTGCCGCGATAAAAAGTAAGCTATACTTAGTCTAGTCTTGATATTACAAGTCAATTCGATAAAGTTTTCTGGATGACAGAACAACGTTTCAATTAAACATGAACGAATTGCCAGTAATCTGGACAAAAAATCGAAAAAAAAATTTGCCTGTCGGCATAAACCCCTCTCTTCAGTAAAACTCTTCGCATCTAAATCTCCATCTAGAAACTTAATTTGTAAGTTTATTGAAATCTATCGACATATTATCATTCTTAGATAATATTATGCTCGGTCTATTTAACTGCTTTCAAAGATATTATTATTCAGAACATCCAAACCTCGATTTTTTTTTTTAGAAAAGTAGGTTATTCCAATTCTTATTATCGATCAAGTTTCAACACGCGTGTTGGGACTCTTTATGCCATTCAACCGTGATCTACGTCGTCTATACTACGTACTATACATAGCATTGTTGTAAAGTAATTGAGTAAAGGTAATAATGTACAAGGAATAAATTACCTTTTTAGTAATTGAATTACTTTTTTCATAACATTTTCGAAAATGTAACTGTAACTGTATTTGTTTTTAATGAGTTTATTGAAAAATTGAACTCATATTCCATTAAACTTTTTAAAAGCCGATTTTCTAATGAAAAATTATCAAGTTTTATAATTATGGAAAAGGTAATTTACCAACATTGTTTTTAGAAGTTTGAAAAACAGATTCACCCGAGTGATCCACTTTGCCAAACTAGGATTGCCCAACCATATTGGTGCACAATCTACGCATGCGCTTAACTAACACCCTTTTGGAAGTTTGATGATTTTTAAAACCAAACTCTATAATCTGCCAATCCAACCTCACAAATGTTGATGCCAATCGCAAATTAAATCAATTAAATTGGCTAAAGAGAGTTGCCCCTCATAAGTGAACCAGTGTGTATTGTGAAAGTTTGGTAAAGAAAGTTTCTATAATATCCTTGATTTGTGGCTCATAGAGGAGCCTCAGCAGTAAAACACGAGAGTCTCATTCGGGAGGTCCACGGTTCAATACCGACCACCGGCAATCAGAAATGAAGGTTTTTCCCTTTTCCCTAGGTTTTCCTCAGTGGCAAACAGCCCTCGGACATTCCTTCCCAACTATTCCAAATGCCGCAATGTATTTGGTTATTATAGTTATAGTCATATGAAGAGGTCATGAATTGTCATTGGGCAGGTTTCCTGCGAAAAATTATCATTTCCCTTCATTCATGTACAATGTCTTCTTCTTTTCTTTTTCTTTCTAACACTCAGAGTTGAAACTTATGCAATTCGCTGCCTAGCTGCCCAATAAAGATTTGTCCATAGTTCGGTTTTCTATATTTTTTGTAATTAGATACCTTACTGTTTTCAGGGAAACACATATTGCTAGATTTTCAGCATCCTTGTCATGTTCTTTGCATGTTTTTGTATCAACCACTTCTATTTCATGCAGGTGGGCTTGAAGATAGTCGTGGCCTGTGTCCATTCAGAACTTTGCCCAATAGGTGTATACACTTCTTTCTTCCTCGTCAATTTTCTTCATGTAACACGTATGACGATATTACTATGGTTTCTGTGCAGGAGCCTTCCTGATTCCGTACTGCCTAATGCTGGTGTTCGGTGGGTTGCCGCTGTTCTACATGGAGTTGGCTCTGGGGCAGTTTCACCGCTGTGGTTGCTTGGGTATGGTGTGCCATGTAACATGTACCATGGTTTCTGTGCAGGAGCCTTCCTGATTCCGTACTGCCTAATGCTGGTGTTCGGTGGGTTGCCGCTGTTCTACATGGAGTTGGCTCTGGGGCAGTTTCACCGCTGTGGTTGTCTGAGCATCTGGAGACGCATCTGCCCAGCTCTCAAAGGTAGGGACACAATTAACTGTTAATTTTTTATTTGTTATCTGTGGTAGGGGGAGATGAGATATAGATATATAGCGTATATATACACGGATTGGTGTATCGATCTTTGATTGGTTATCGTTCTTTGATTGGTTTATCGATCTTTGATTGGTTATCGCTCACTCGTCGATGGTGTTCGAAGCCTACAGGGTTGGTTTAGTCACTTTAAATTAAAGTCCCCCACTGCAAATCAGTTTAGTTACTGAGTGGGTAGACTCTAAATGTGAATTTATTTATTTATTTTATTTATAGTTGATATCTAGGTCCAACATAAGTACTCGCATACCGACCTCGGATCCTTCGTTGGCAAAAAACAGTAGACACGCAACAAGGGCGGTACTCACAGTAAATTGTGCATACAAAATAATAGGACGGTGAGACACAGTATGTTGGTAATACAACAGCTATAGTTACTGCACCTGAATGCTCCATGCACACTGACTCAACGAAAAGCAACAGATTGCTGGCGTTCTATCACATTTTAGTAGATGTAGTATTCCGCTTAGTAGAATGCACAAGCCTCTTTGGTCACGCCCGCTATTTCAGGGAATCAACCAAAGGTGGTCAATTATTCCTAATGAACCTGTTTCAATTAGATGCTAGGAAAAAATAAAGTTGGATTGAGGATGCGCGTATAAACCGATGGAAAAACCAAAGGAAACTTTTATATTCGAACTTTAAACCAAATGTGAATTTTAATTTTATGTAACTAGATCGTTATTTAGAGAAAGCCCTTATTTGCACGATATTCATTCTGTGCATCACGAGACACGTTGTCAATGATGTACAGGGGGTGGGGGAGGGGGGGGGGGGGGCGAAATTCGCCATCTCTCTTCCCTAAAAAAGGGGAGAGAGCTATAGAGCGAGGACGGGAGAAAGAGAAGCCGGGAAAAGGGGAATATTATTAATTCTAATTTAAGGCCATACAACTGATTCCTAGAGCGAACTAATGATTAAAACTTAAGAAATTACCTAATACTAAGCCGTATTAAGGTTAATAAATTATGTGCCTAGTTTAGTAGTAACGTGATAAATTTCAATGGTTCCTCAGTAATATTTAATTTAGTCTATTACACTGTGAATGACATTTTTAGCCATTGTGCAGATTTTCAATTACACCTAGTCTATGACATGCTTTAATTTTTGGACGACGTGTTCATAACTTGAAAAAGCAATTGTTAATTATTCCAGTTTTTTCCCTCCCCCTGCCCCTTCGCCCCTCTTCCCCCTTAACGTTGCAGTTGTCATTACGTCTCAGGCCCAAACCTAATGACCCAGTTAACTTACTTATACTTACTACATGCAATAGTTCAACATTGACTTTGCTGGAACGCTCAAAGGGCTGAGCTCTCTAGAGCAGATGAAGGAATACAGAGGTAGAACGCATAAGCCCGAGGGCTGGGGCAGTTTATGTTGTGTGGGGATGGGGATCTATCTTATAGTTGCTGGTCTTACATTGGCCTTGTCTCACCGTTACCTCGTGAGCTGTCATGAGGTTCTAAGTCTCCACATTTGGACGTTAAGGATTTGAAAATAATTTATATGTGTGATGAGCCGTAAAAAAAAAGTCTGATCGTAAACTTGTAGCTCTACAGTGTGGTGGTGTGTGGGTCTGTGCAAGTTGGGGAATTGACTTAGCTCGGGTGTTTTGTACTCAGTTCGCACATGGGATAGGCATCTCCAATGTGGCCATATAAATCGTGAAGAAAATGATTTTGCCGTATATCTGTGTGTAGGCATGAGGTGTTCTCTATTTTAGATGATAATAAAAGTAATAGTTGATGTTTATAATGGTATAAACAGAAGTAGACACACACATGTTTAACCCAAACAATCTTTAAAATTCAACGTTGTATTAAATTTAAAAAAGAAATGGGTGTTGATTTTGATGAAATAACAGACAATAAAATTACGATTCTACGTAACTTATGTACTTTTGTAAGAACTTAGTATTCTGATTTATGTTTTTTGTTATTGTTGTTAACGCAAATAAATATGTTTACATAATCTGTAGAATCAAATTTTAAAAAAGCGTGTAGAAAGATTTGGATGAAATAGCGTACAAGAAATTAGGATTATAACATATCTAAATCACTATAATAATAATTTATTATTCAGATTTTATTTTTTTGGTTATTGTTGTTAACACAGATATATTTTCCTTAAACGTTATAGTAACATTCATCATTATTAACAATGTAAACGTTATAACTTATAAGCTCAAATTCCATAAATTCTTGATTTGCGATTTATTCCCGTCAATCGAGCTTATCCTTAAAAATATCACTCCGAAAGGAATACTCTCATAATTCGCAGAAAGGTTAATATCACACTGAAAAAATTGACGAAGAGCACAATTCCATATCCAATAGAAAATAATT
Source organism: Isoperla grammatica (assembly GCA_945910005.1). NCBI lineage: Eukaryota > Metazoa > Arthropoda > Insecta > Plecoptera > Perlodidae > Isoperla > Isoperla grammatica. The sequence goes on from OX246737.1 coordinate 126,047,748, forward strand.
CTTGGAGTTAAATCCTTCTTGAAGTGTTTTTTAAATCGAAAGAGTTTCTTCGATATCTAATCGCAAAGTCGTCGCGTGTGGCATCTATTGAGCTTATATCTGGGCTCAAAGTTGTCCGTCTTCTCCCACAGTCCCCTCGATGGTACAGGAAACGATTCTAGGTAACATACATCAACAGTCGATACTCACGGAACTTTGATTTAGAGATGTTGGAAGTTACACTCCAACACCGACATTCATAAGTTCATAACATTACATTATTTGCAGGTTTTTTGTGGTGTTGTATAACGTACTACGTAGTCGCATTGATTTAAAAAAATATTAATAGATAATTATAATCATTTACACAAATGATATTTTTATTTAAATTTAAATTAATCTGCAAGCAGTTAAGCCAGATTGTTTTTTGACAAATTAATTTTGTGTGTCCTGACAGGAACGAACTATAATTTGATTTGATTTGATATTAAGGCTTAACGTCTCATATTTTGGCAAATGGGCTATAATCGAGACGATGAGTGGGTGATATGTGAAGATGTTGATGTTTGGTGGAGAGGAGCAAGCTTTAATTAAAACTGTTGTATTGTAATTATTTGCTTCGATAAAATAGCGTAACATACAGAATGAAAAGGAATGTCATCGCATGTATTCTAAGTTGACTCGTAAAGTTTCTTCGGCTCAATTGTTGGCGGGCTCACAGTTAAGAAACTCGATATCTTCGGTGTTATCCATTTTGTGTGATTATTTTGGGCATCTTTTAAGACTGTCTATAATATTCTATCAGACAGTCACTTACAACAAAGTGGCTTTCAGCTTTGCGTTTCTCTTTCACGCCCGTGGATTGTTCGCCTTTACGGAATTATTATATTATATTGATCTCATATCAGCTTTCAATAAAGTAGTGGTGGCGTGATTGATTCATGATTCATTACGCTACTAACAATAACGTACACATTGTATATTTTATTACATGATTGTATTCATGTAATATACAAAATACGATGTACGCATGCCCATATCCTATTCGAATTACAACACAAAATGTCTCAGTGCTATAGCAAGACACTAATTCGGAAGACTGGTGATTGATAACACAAGCAATACATTCTTATAGTCATGAGAATACTGCTGACATTAATTCTCAATAAGACGTTCTTTCCTAACTATCCTTAAACCCTAATTTATGTATCACCTAAAGAGGAGCAAATAAACATGTACAATACACTGTCCATTCAAAATAAAACGTAGTTATGATTTGAACAAACATTGAGTTCAAGTTAGGAATGTCTTCATTTTAGATTTAGTGACTCGCCTCATATTTGATGAAACTAAGGGCCTGTATTTCAATGTCTAGTTAAAGTGTTAAGTAAATTTTACTGTCAGGTAAGCCCAGTTTGGTGTATTTCTATTGACCGTTGTCATGGTGAGAACAATTTGACTGAAAAGTAGATTTTAACTGGACATTGAAATACTGGCCTTAATTCAAATAAGATGACATAGATACATTTTATGACCTATGTTCCATCGCACTCTAAGCTTCTTGAAAGTGACCCTATATTTGCAACCAAAACCGCGCGTGTCCCTCTATTGAAATATGCAAATAGTGCGAAGTGAAGTGAAGTAGCTAGACTATATCCCAGGACCCAGAGAGAGCGAGGAGCGGTGGTCGGCAACCCTGTTTGCTCGCACTCTTCAATGCGGCGTTGCCAGATACTGTTTGCCGAAGGGATCAGTTGGCATTGATATCGGCCCCGCGATGCTCCTTTTAGTGCAAACCAATCGGCGTCTTGACTCACTTTAAATATTCTCAAGTTACAGATATCGTTTAGAGTACTACGTAGAAATGCTTCTCTCTCTGAAACGAAAATAAATCACGACTTTATTCTTGAGACCGTAAAAATGTTAAGATGAACTGTCGAGTGGTGGTGGTGCGGTTTAACAAAGGGAGCCATTTTGAATAACAGTTAAATAAAAGGGTATGTTTCCCTAAATTATTTCCAAATTAATCTTTCTTTGCATCTATCGAGTATGCAAGAGTTGGGGTGACGGGGAAATTATTTATAAACCCTCCACACCACCCCCCCCCCCCAACCCTTCTACACCAGTTCACCCGGGTTTTGTGAAAATAAGATGACTTTCTTAGAACTCATTCAGCTGTGTGTGGTATGGCGGCGAGATGAGTGGCCAATATGTTCTTTGTATTTATGTAACAAAAATTTACCACACTGTTCATAAAACTCAGCACCTTACACTCTTAATTTGCTTGTAATTTTAAACTAATTTTTTTTTTTAATTTGCCTCTTTTATTTGGAAAAGTCAGAAAAGGGAAATTGTTTGGTGTCTTCAACTATGTAAAATGTCAGCCTATTTCTATGAAAGGCATAATTTTGGAGCAGTCAATCGACGAAGTATTAATTATAAGAATAGCCCTCTCCACGCAGACAACGACACAAGCACTAGAAAAGCAGTTGCAATAAGTGGGATACAATTTATAAATAAATACAAAATGTATATTATTTATTTTTTCTCGATGATTCAAACATAATTGTAAACACTTCATGAGACGAGGGAAAATGTGAGAAAGATACTTATTTCAAAAAGTTTTGTCGTCCAGCAGACAACTCTGACAAAACACATACAACACGGCAGGTCTGCTATAAACCTATAAACGCCCGCTCTCATTACTGTGAGCAGTAGCAGCGTATCAGCCAGCCCAGGCGGAAGCACTACCACACACTTTTAACACCACTTCAGTTCGATCTGGGCCGCAAGACGGAATCAATCAATGCTTTGCGGGAATCAAGTACCGCCTCGAGGCCGTGATTATAATTAGAATATGAGTTAGAGTATCGATAGGCCTCCTGGCTTGAACAAAGTTTCCGGACAAATGACCCGTGTCTTGACAGAATGCATGGCGAGACATTAGCTGAAACTGTCACCAAGAGGCGGGCAAGATTTATTGCAACTCTTGGCTGTCACTCGTGATATGCTTCATTAGGCGAGGCTCATTATCGTCGTGATCTACCCGAGGAACTAAACTATATTCATCAAAATTTTACTAAAACACGACTATTTTCCCTTCCTACGGTTTGTTTAGTTATAATTTATGTTAAAAACAAATTTAAAACTTACTATAACTACGAAGTTTCGGTAGAAGTTCACTACTCTCGAATCTTGGATGTTTTAACATAAATTAATCATAAAGACTACAGATTTAATAATATTTTTGAATCCACGACTATAATTAAGTTTCAATCGAGTAAACTTGAACAATTAAAATGTTCTCATGGTTGTGAATTTTGGTACGCGCTAATGAGGTGGAGTCTACGGTGCCAGCATACATTGGAGGTGCCAACACAGCAAAATCAAATACCATTTTTACTGTGAAGAAGTATCATGTTGATACTGAAGAATAAATAATGATAACATATTCTGAACACAAAACTGGACACTTCGAACACTTGAATCTATGACGACCTAATTAATTGACAATAGCTTTGCGGTTGCCACAGAAAAGACAAGAAAGAAGCCGTTATTGTAATGTGACACACTAAAGTAGACCGCCGAAACGAAATTTCGTTTTGGAAATACATTTTATTGATATAGGAACAACCGTAAAAATGATAATTCGTGAGAAAGCTTCTATCGGTTTTAGAAACAAGCTCAACTAGCTCAAATACATGCACAATACTGGGGGGGGGGGGGGGGGAATCTAGTGCAGGGTATGAGCCTGATAGTTGATAATCGTTATCACACATCATAATACTCACAAAAGACATAATTAATCAGCGAGTAAAGATGTAATAACATATATTCGTATAAATATTGTAGTATTTAGAATAGTTGGAAAGGAATGTCCTAAGAGCTGTTAGTATGACATAGTACAATTTTCATTCGCCTTATGACTGACGGAAACCTCAATGAAACCTTTCAGTCAGGATTGCTAGTAGCGAGTATCGAACAGGTGACCTTCAAAATTAGAACCTCGTGTGCTTCCACTATGGGAATGAGCCTCGGATGATTCGAGAGACTGTGGCGACTAGAAGTTTGTGTGTGGGGGGGAGGGGGGGGGGGGGATATTTGGTTGGATATTTTTTTTTAATCATTGCGTTCTTTGAGAATTTCTAGCAGGATGTATGTTATGTACGAATAAAACATGACTTTATTCCGAATCAAATTTTGTGTCAGGAATTCATGCGGAATGCTGACTTTACATCACACTCTTGAAACATGTTGGGGATTGATTAACCATGAGAGCACAGCACGAATGTGTAGACTCGAACAGTCGGCTATTTATAAGCGTTTATCAAACCTCACAACGCATTCGTTTATGCATTCATTGATTTTATTCCGTTTCAAGCTTGTTTTCCATTCAAATAAACCAGCGCGCGCACTCAGGTTACAAATTTAGAATTATATTATCACACTCGTCAATCTTTTACAGTCAAGAACGTCGGTTTAATTGAGTTAGAAACACATCGGAGAACAAATCTGTGGTTTTAGCTAGACGAAAGAATTTGCAAATGAAAAGAAAATATTTTTTTATCAAGTGTCCGCTACGGTTCTCTCCGTTGGATGTAAGTTAAATAATTAAGTCAAGAGTTAGATATGTTGTTTTATAGAAAGCAAAAACTTCACTTTTTGGGATGATGATGGTATTTGGACTATACATCTCATATTTTGGCAACGATGTTAATCGAGACGATAACTCGGTGATTAGAAAGATAAAAAACGCCATAATGACATCCATGCCTACGCCAGGATTCGAACCCGATACGCGACCGAAGCCTAATCAACTGCGGCCAACTACGCTGGAGGCGTTTAGATGGAACGAGCTCTTCATTTGAACGGGGAGACGTAATTCACACAAAAATTGGTGTTTTTAATCATTATAATAATGAACCGAATATGAAAATAATTTGCCAAACCATTTTCGTTTATTCGTTTAAACCCTATATTTACAACGATATCATGTACTTTTCTAAGTATTTTGTATAGCTAGTCAAAATATACTAGACACATTCTGGTGTCAAAAAAATTAACTATTATGGGAGGAGTTAAGATGGGAATTGTTCATAGTTGTTTTATTGTTAAATCATCAATGGCGCAGATATAAGGACGTTGCTTAGCAGCCTTATCTATTTCGTTAGCTTGCTCATAAAGTATCTTATACATGCAACATTGACAACACAGCACAAAATAAAATCACTGCCCAGATGAGCTGGCCTCGAAACATCCTTAAAACGAAGAGATCTTTCCCCTGACCAAAGCAATTCCTTGGCCATTATTTTGATAACCCTCTTGACGTGACGTATTCCACTCTTGTTCGAGACTCGATACTCGATAAGTATTTGCTTCAGTGCGGGGTAGATCGTTAATGAAGAGGTTCGTGTCTTATTGGCACCCTCAGAACAGAGCGACGTCTTCGCGAGACAGATCTAATGGGCTTTGTTTCTCGAGCGCCAGCAACAAGTGGCGATGCGATGGCGACGGCTATTCGTCACGTGATCTCAACGACGCTTGTAAGTAATGGCCACGGTCGTTGGCGTGTTGGCAACATGCCAGGTGTATGGACGCTGTCAGTGCCATGCGATGGCTACGGCTATTCGTCACGTGATCTCAACGACGCTTGTAGGTAATGGCCACGGTCGTTGGCGTGTTGGCAACATGCCAGGTGTATGGACGCTGTCAGTGGCGATGCGATGGCGACGGCTATTCGCCACGTGATCTCAACGACGCTGTAAGTAATGGCCATGGTCGTTGGCGTGTTGGCAACATGCCAGGTGTATGGTCGCTGTCAGTGCGATGCGATGGCGACGGCTATTCGTCACGTGATCTCAACGACGCTTGTAAGTAATGGCCACGGTCGTTGGCGTGTTGGCAACATGCCAGGTGTATGGACGCTGTCAGTGCGATGCGATGGCGACGGCTATTCGTCACGTGATCTCAACGACGCTTGTAAGTAATGGCCACGGTCGTTGGCGTGTTGGCTACATGCCAGGTGTATGGTCGCTGTCAGTGCGATGCGATGGCGACGGCTATTCGTCACGTGATCTCAACGACGCTGTAAGTAATGGCCACGGTCGTTGGCGTGTTGGCAACATGCCAGGTGTATGGTCGCTGTCAGTGCGATGCGATGGCGACGGCTATTCGTCACGTGATCTCAACGACGCTTGTAAGTAACGACCACGGTCGTTGGCGTGTTGGCAACATGCCAGGTGTATGGTCGCTGTCAGTGCGATGCGATGGCGACGGCTATTCGTCACGTGATCTCAACGACGCTTGTAAGTAACGACCACGGTCGTTGGCGTGTTGGCAACATGCCAGGTGTATGGACGCTGTCAGTGCGATGCGATGGCGATGGCTATTCGTCACGTGATCTCAACGACGCTTGTAAGTAACGACCACGGTCGTTGGCGTGTCGGCAACATGTCAGGTGTATGGACGCTGTCAGTGCGATGCGATGGCTACGGCTATTCGTCACGTGATCTCAACGACGCTTGTAAGTAATGGCCCCGGTCGTTGGCGTGTTGGCAACATGCCAGGTGTATGGTCGCTGTCAGTGCGATGCGATGGCGACGGCTATTCGTCACGTGATCTCAACGACGCTTGTAGGTAATGGCCACGGTCGTTGGCGTGTTCGGACCTGAACATGCCAGGTGTATGGACGATATCATGCCATGTGCACAGTTGAAGCGAAAGTAGAGCATTCGGAAGTCAGAGCTAATCTTGAAAACAATGTTTAAAATCGAAACTGTGGGAAGATACACAAAACTGATTTTAGGGTCTGCAAATAACGCAAAAAATATATTCAAGTTTAGAAAAAATCCGATAATACAATATCTCAAATATCGGATCTATTACAAACGTAGTGAATGTTGCATATATTTATGCAGTTATCTGTACATCTTATAATATCTCACTGCGCCATCTACTTACAAGTTCTATTTTAAAAGTGCTCCTAATTTAAAAAACTAACTATTTTCATTCTGTGTATTGTGTATAAATATATAATACAGCTACATACACATATATATATCATAAAATTAGTGACACACTTGTTTTCGACACCTAAGTATGAATCATTATTCAACTACAGGAGCTTAGATAAAATCCTCAATTTGTAAATAATTATTTTTAAGGACTATAGAGCGTTACTATAAAGTACCAATGGTTGGGTTTTCAACGTTCCTTCCACCACGGATTTAGAGGCAGCGTATGTCAAACGGAGACAAAGTGAGAAATGAAAAACTGTGCTTAAGTCGAGATAGCGAGATTCGAAGACGAATTCAAGAATGAAGTGTCACAATTCTCGAAACAGTGAGCTTTCAGTGACAGATTGCATCCTACGTAGGCCAGGCAGGTTGATAGAACTATAGGAGCTAAACATCTTGCAAAAATGCCACGGGGGATGGAAGAATTTCCACACTTTACTTATAGAATAATGACTTTTTGATATGAAACATGGGCAAAATTCCAGGAAAGCGAACCGGGGGGGGGGGGGGGGCATAATTAAGTATAGAAAGTAACTGAAGGCACTGCAATAATTATAATTCAAAGAATTGCTCTCATTGTTTAAATATTAATTTGGATTAGTTTAAATGCAGCCATTATTACTTCAATTAAAATAATAAACTATTGCTTTTCTAACTAGGGATTATTTTCAGAGGATATAATTTAAATCCAAGGGGGGGGGGGAGAGGGCAATATCCCCTATACTTTATTCCTTTGCTGATGCCCATAATACAAATATGAATTAAGCTTAATCTGGATTATATATTTGACTAACATATCTTAATGGTTTATAATAGTTATTTTTAACGACAGGGAAATAATAAAGGAAAACAATATATATTTATAAATAAAGTCACAATGAAAATGAGTGGTATGATCATGAGAGAGCCGTTGCCCAATTGATGGACGAAAAAATAAATTATTAGCTGGGTATCGCAAGATACTCGATATTTCAACAATTTAATTAATTCCGACACAAAAGGGTTCCTAAGGTGGCATGAATTTATTAAAAACATTCCAATAAAATATCCGTGTTATTGATTCCAAACTTTTCATTGTATTGATAAATACAATCTAATTTGTCTGAACGTAGATTTCAGTTGACAAACAGGAATTCAAGAACATGTTTTTATTTCTAACATCAAGATATATTTTAAAATTAGATTTCGCAACAAAATTCTGTGCGAAGAAATGTGATAAATCAGGTTTAGTTGGATCTGCAGCGTCGAGACGGATGTACGAGGAATATGGAATGAGTTACACAACGGATCGAACTAACATACATGTGGGTGTATATATTATACGCGTGGTATATATATTACTATAGTCTCGTCAAATTAACTTGCAAGGTGTTATCGTCACGGAATGTAATAGGGTAGTGACGCGTGTGACAACTACCAACTTAAATCAACTTAAATCTAGTTGCATCTAGTTCTCCTGCCTCAGGTATTGTAGTGATGATAACGCCCGCCTGTTGTCAGACGTGGTGAGGTCGCATTCCATTCACAGTCAATGCAGTGGACAATAGCAATGCAGGTATCGGGAAATCCCGCGGTGAATACCGTTGAAATAGACCGTGTGGAGCGACCGTCTCTTCTCAGAATTTTAGAGACATCTTGCTTCTTACGGCGTGGCCAGTGAACACTACTTCGGTTCTACGCATACTGAACCATGGAAAAGGCATTTTCTTTTCTTTTTAAGCTTTTATATTTTCTATATATTAAGTTCATTACTTTTATGTTGTTTCGTGTGTCAAGATCATATATAGTATGATGCATTGATCATGTCAGTAACAGAAGTATGTTTTTAAGTGTGTTTCTCTTAAACATGATAGAAATCATAGCTTCCCTCTCTTCAGTTTCTTGACAGAAACAATCAATCTTCATTCACCACACCACATAGTAGATTCTTGTATTATTTATCACTGACCAAAAATACTCTTACATAAGTATCATCTGGCTTCTCTTCCCAAGTAAAAAATTCCTGCAAGTGATTTGAAATGTATTAGCTATTTTGGTGAATAAATTGTATGATAGGGCACGTGCGCCCTTACAATTGAATATATTCAAGTGATTCAGAGGGAATACACGAGATTCTAATACGGGAGGCCGCAGGCTCTATTCACACCTCATATACAATCATGCCTGGAATATTTTAGTCACTTGGGGACTACTATAATATACTAATATTTAGTACTAGTACTAGCGCAATACTACAGCGGGTAGTGTTATGCTAAGTGAATGCTGGGATGGAGTCCTACAAAGAGCATCATAATTAATCATAAGCATCAAAGAACATCATAATACATTGAATAACACAACGCCAACTTTTTAGATTTGTTTGTTTAAGCCCCAACTACAATTATCGGCATCGTGATCGTAATCGTAATCCTGAATTCTTGAAAAAGTTAACTTGCATAGTTGCTACGGCATGGTTCACAATAAAATCGTATAATGATTTAGCATGAGAAAATGTACTATTGCGATCCCGATCCCGATTTTTATCACGATCCCGATTATTATCACGATACCGACAATTGTGGTCGGGGGTTTATTTGCTTATGGAGCTTACATCTGAAAGGCAGAGTATATTGATTTGTCATCTCAATACCTTCGTAAAGTCATTGTTATCAAACATTGAACACAACTCTGCCACTCACTTACTCACTCACTATAACGACATAGATTATTACATAATCTATAATCAAAGCTAAAAACTATACATGCGTTTAATTTACATATGTTTACTAGCCTAATTTCTGGTGTTTTATTGTGATTCAAAAACGAGGGTATATGTTAGGTTTTCTTCAATATTCCAAATAATTCGATACAAGTTACAAAACAACAGAAATGTGAGTTTTTAAATTTCTATTGTTACCAATTATTATTATCTTGACGGGCCATCTGTGCGGAATGTCAATAGTCGTTCACCCTTGTCGAGTAGCCGAGCCGCATGGTGGGGGAAGAGCGCGGCGGAGAAGTTTACCTGCCTCGGCGCAACCTTTCCCTGACACAGACTTTAGTTATTCTGAAGATGATACAGAGCAATCTAGCTACACAAACAAGTAGGAGATTACGTGTAAAAGAATACGGATATAACTATTCTGTTGCATGTTTGCCATCTATGGTAATATATCAAACGCACTTATCGTCAATCAGTTGAGGTGATTGCGTCAGTAAATCAAAGAAGTAATCTGTGAGGTAAATGTTGATGTAGGCGTTGCATAACATACGTCAATTATGAATGTTATATTGATGAGAGCAAGACTATTTAACCAGAAGATATATTTAAATAGAACACTTTACGAACATATAATATTGCAGTCATATAATAAGTATCTGGAGCTCCGCTCACTTGTTTAATATACCGTCGCGTCTGGTGAATATTATATCAGTAATTGTGCAACTCTTTGCAACGATGCTCCAAAGTCCAAAGTGTAAGAACGGAGGACCATATTTCGGATGTTACACAATAAACATTCCAAAATACTTTACAAAATACACTGTTTAACATTTCAATTTAGTGTAACATTTTGAAAAGCACCGCTGTTTTCTATCTAGTCTCGTTTCTGAGAATAAAATTATAAATTATCTGAATTTTGATATTCCAAAACGTATTTTAGTAACTAGGATTTTAGAATTTTAAAATTAGAGCTTCTATTTCTCATTTATCAATAAAATAGGGAAATTTGAATTAATATTTTCCCACCACATTTGAATTTGCATTCAGTTGTTCTAAATTGTAACATGTATTGTTCTATTAGTTAATATTTAAAACATGTTTCTCTTCTTTTCTTCTTATAAATGCATGTTCTCAAGATTTGGCACTCTCTTACTCCGCTCTAGATATACAACACTCGTCGTCTCAATTACTTTTGTACCACAAACGTGTCACCCCACGCTCCATTTAACAACAACAACAACAACAACAACAACAATTGTTGGAGATGTGCGAAAATAATCGGAATTCCAGTCCGATGGCTTCCGATGAAAATGACACTACGGGACATAATTTCAGCACTCGAATGAATGAAATCTGTTTGTAACGATGTATAACGTTCACAGCTCGACCGATAACCGTCAATGCACTCATGCATAGAAATCACACAGAATTATTCAGTTCCCGAAGTGTCTTATCGGATCACAAAATGATAAAAGAGAAGTGTTAAAATAAAATCAACCATGTGCGAGAATGATAAAGCTTTTTAAATATAATTTCACCGCATAAATACATGGCACATTTCTCTATGACGGCAACTCAGTCAGTGGACTTATACAGTCTACGCATTTCCATGGCCTTGGTCATGGATTAATATGTTGTAACTTAACAATCTAACAATTATAATTTATGGATTGGGCTGTTACACTTTTTGAGCTCACTTTTTCCCAAGAAATACACCGAAAACCCACTGTCTGTTTTCATTTTTACTATTTTTAGTCATCAAAATTATTTGGGTAGTTTATTACTGAGGCCGTTGAAGTTCCTCCAAATTTCCATTTCGCCACCATTACACACATGTTAAATGAACTGAGATTCTTTGCAAACTTCAAAATAATGGATTTTATTCATAGTATTGATATATTTTGAAGAAGGTGTCATTCACTTTTAGTCTTATAATATGTAATCATATAACGAAAATGAATGACACCTTTTCAAACGTAAAGCTCAAACTTCAAAGTGTAACAGCACATTCCATAAATACCATAATTTGTAATAGCTAAACAGGGTGATAATTATTGTTGCTTTGCGTCTTATTGCAATATGCTATTGGAGGCGGCAAGAGGTGATTCATGAATGTATCTTGTGCGGGATTCGAACCGTCCCTAGATGAAATATTCTTAGGGCCTGCGCACCAAACGTACGAGCCACGTGGTTAGTGCGGTTGCACTTACATAATAATCTCAATGACATTTGGAAAAACATTATAACGTTCAGACTTTATGAAATATAAGCTCATCGAGTTCATTACTGTTGTTATAACATTTGTATTATTATATAATCATTCTTAAAACAATATCGAACAGTTCATTTCTGCTTCCGTGACATTTGTGCATATTTAGATGTTCTTATTACCATAGGTTATTCAGTGGATATTTTTGTATTCACAATTAACTTGATGATATTCAACTACATTCATAAACGAGTAAACGACTGATTTTCTCATCATCTTGAATTGAAACGACAACGCTTTTCGCGTGTCGACACGAGTTAGACTCTACGAAACTTGTCATCTGGCCTGGCCCGCTCAAATGCACCTGGTGGTCAAAGGAAGTACCGCACCGCTATCTTGCAAACGCATCTCTCTCCCTCTGCTTTGTTCACTCCACTCTGAGACAAGACAGATTACGTCACAGACAAATGAATCGGACCAGCTGTTCAGTGGTGGTGGCACATCACATCGTAGATGTCATTGAGACGCAAGGAAATCGTCTCGACGTGTTTTGGAGTGAAATTAATATAAACGACCATAGAGATATTATATCTAATTCCGATGATTGTAGGTTTCTACCGGTTAATTGTAGAATAATTGGAGTTGAAGTCGTCACTGTGGAAGTCATTACATAATTGCGATTTACGTCACTGTAATGGCCCAAGGGTAGGGGGGGGGGCTAAACTCTAATGGTTCTACGATATGGCTTTTTATGAAGTGGTGGTTTGGTAAATGGTAACACTTTTTTCCTAGTCAGAATAAATTGATAACAACAATGATTATTTTTACAAAACTGACAGAACTATACTTGACTTCTAGTCCATAACCACACAACCCCTGGGCAGATTATAGGCAGAGAAGCAACAACTTGATATGGCCTACAGCTAGAGGCGAGCGCCTTTATGTACAAATACCATTTCTCTTCTCTTGTAGGCCTACACAATATGGGGAAACGTTTCCACGTCTATTTAGATCTGATATATATACATCACTTTTTATCTCGTTTAATATACAGTTAGTTACAGTATACGAATTAAATGGAATACAATTCAATGTGGAGATTAAATTGTCACTTACTTGTCTGTCAAAGTTGTTTTTTAGAATTTAAGTTGTCAGTTCACGCAAAACGGTCCACTTCGTTTTCAACAATATTGTGTTGAAAGTCTGTCAGGAGACTAAAGAGAGGATTGATAAAACAAGAGGTGAATAAATAAATACAATACATATTTTGCTTTATTATCTACGCACTAAGTTACAAAAAACTCATCGTAGGAAATTATTTTTTGCGTTGAAACTTTTGTGTTTTATTATAAATTTGAATAAAGAATGTGCATGCTATCGTTCCGGGATCAAATGCATCTCACTACCTTCAAGTTTAATTTATTATTATTTTGTTTTTACTTAACTTGTAAAACATTCACAAAATCACATACTAGCTGAAATTGATAATTCATTTCTACTAGTTATTTCCCCCCATTAGTAACGAGAAAATGCTTCATCAACGACTTAATTTATATAATTTATATATTTTGTTTATTGCAATTTATACAACAGTTTATTACACAAATGAAATAAGAGTCAATTTAAATACAATACGTAACAACAAATTGACTAACATTCATTATTTTATGATAAGGTAAATTTATTATTATATAATTCACAAATATTTATAAACTAATTTTTTAATTATTAATATTAATTGTTTAATAATGTATTCTTTTCTTTCGATATAACCATTCATTATGTATGAATGTAACAAATCAATACATACATAAAGGTGCAACTGTTTGAGTACCGTTCGCAGCAATCAAACATAACCCCAATCTTTGTCCCTTCAGATCGTCTTCCTCTCTCCCACGCAACAGGTTTCTGTGACCCATTCTAAGACTCCCTTATTAAGAGTGAGATATTCCCGCTCGCCTCGGTTACAATAACAATCAGGCTCGCATTGTGTTCTTCTGATGTAATCATCCCGATACGACTGCGACTACGACTCCGACAATTCGATTATTGCTCGCGAGGATAGACGGGAGTGAAAAGCAGCTGAACGCCGTTTACAAGGCAGCGTAATTAGGGACGTTCTCTGAAGCTCAAGACAACCGACTGACAAATGAGAATCAATTTCTAAACATATAATCACATTTACGATCGTCGTCGCTAAACTAACAGTCAGCCAGCTTGTTATCTTTAACCATCTGACAAATATCTCGTTCTTGGTAATACAGTTTGTATTGTTTGAGTTTGATCATCTTAGGTTGGCAGTTCTGAGAGTTCTCGTGATCTTTCCATGTAAATAATACACAGATTCACCCCCCCCCCCCCTCCTGCTCCCCACCCGCCCTAATACCAAACAAATCCGGCTATAAGAAGGGAAATCTTATTTTGAACCTATTACAGTAAATCAGCCGTAAGTGTACATGAAATTGAAAACATTTCTCTTATCTTAGGGATATCTCCTATCTTAGGGATATTCCAGGATATCGTATTCCAACGGATAATGTAAATAAATAAAATAAAATAAATTCACATTTAGAGTCTATCCACTCAGTAACGAAACTGATTTGCGATGGGGGACTTTAATGAACACTGGCAGAAGTAAGTTATGAATGAGGAGGTCCAATTCACTGCGTATAACAAATACTTTATCACAAGAGTTCTAGACTTAAAAGTATGCCCCTCCAAAATATAGCTATATTTTAATAAATTTTTGGTACAGACCATGGAATAAAAATTTAACAGTTTGAAACCCAACGACAACGTTGTAAGATACCGGAACGTCAACCCCATTGATCTTGTTGCTTTCTACATTTTATAGGGTTTCCATTGTTTAGCCTTTTCAATTGTTACATCACTGCTTATAGTACGTGCTACATAGTTTATGGCAATTATATACGATGGTTATTGGTTCATGAACTAGAGAATGGTAATCCGTAGTAACTGTACGTTGCCTATTACTAGCACTGTGCTACTAGCCTGCTGTCACATATATTCGCAAGTGTACCAACGAAAAAAGTGACACAACACAATGCCAATTTCTAAGGACGATGAACTGTCGCATGAATGGTAAATGTTCCGTTGCGCTGATCAACAAGTAGCTTCTCTCTCTACGTACTAGGACATATAGTAGGTTATCTAGGCTGTACTAGTCATAAACAAAAACACGGCTCATCGTTGCCATGTCATGCAGTGATTTGTGTGTACGGGTTGAAACATTTCCATAGAGGTGGCTCAGCGGTAAGACGCGATACTCTAATTTGGGAGGTCGCCGGTTCTATTCCGGCCACTGGCAGTTCTGACTGAAGATTTTTTCCGAGGTTTTCCTCAGTCGTAAAGGCGAGTTCTGGGACTGTCATACCATCAGCCCTCGGACATTCCTTCCCAAATATCCAAACACCTTAATATTACCATAGTTAGTCACTTGAAGAGGGGCACATCAGCTAAAGCTGGTGTGCACCCTATAACAGGGATTCCTACGACAAACTATTATTATTAATACATACACCTGTGTCGTTGAGTGAGTAATATAAGGTACAGGCCCCACGCCATCGGCAGTTTGTCTACCGCCTTTTACTGCCCAACATACTTTAGTCGGGTAGTAGAAGTTCGCCAAGCGACGCGATGACGGAGCCTGATTGGTCGGCTACTTCACCGAAGATATACGAAGACAGCCGAAAACTCCGTAATCGCGTCGCTTGGCGAACTTCTACTACCCGACTAAAGTATGTTGGGCAGCATAAGCCTGTATGCTTCACTGTGACGCGATGTAGCGAAGTCTTCACTACACGTGGTACCCTGACACAAGCCTGACAAGTACATTTTAAGAGTCTGCGGTAGCGAAGTGTGAGAATGTAACGGTTTCTGTTTCGTGTCTTTAAAACAAATTTTATTATCGAAATTGTGGGTAGATAGCGCAGCTAGATGAATCAAGGTCTACAGACAACGAATCAAAATATATGCAAAATTTATTCTTATTGGATTGAATCCGATCCGAACCTAATGAATTTTACATATTTTTGTACATCATTGTTATTCCTTGATTATATCTAGCTGCGATATCTACTCACATTAAAAGTTGTTTTAAAGACATAAACAGAAAACCATAAGTTCTCACGCTAATTGCTGCCGCAGACTCTTAAACTGACGTTGCAAGAGTCTTGTATTAACTTGTTGGAATTATCTTTACATTTTAAATCAAGCATTTTTAATGTTCATAAGAGTTTCAGAATTGGTGCGGTAATTTCTTATGTGTAATATAACGCTGTAAATTAGAAAGAAATGAATAATATGTGGACATATGACACTCGTGTTTAAGGATATCTCCAAGTGTCAGCTTGCTTCAGAAACATGTTATTTTATATGAACATCATAAGATTTCTATTAGGTCTCAACTTACGTTAAAATCATGTCATTCCACGGGAGGAATTGCTTACATCTCTAGCAGAAAATTTATTTAGCATTGAAATCATGTTATTTTAGGGAACATTAAACAAAATATCTTAAAATACAACTCAAAAAGTCTTGGCGAGCTCATCGTATGAAGATTATTTTGTGATTGCATATTGTTCTTTTTTGAACCCATCATGCCAATTGTCTTCATGTCTTCTTAAAAAGGCATTTCAGGCATCCTAGCGTTACTGGAAAAATGGTGTCCTATAGATTGAAATCAATTAAACCAACGTTTTGGTGCCGATGTTTGTTATATGTAGTGTAGATCTTAAAAGAATCGACCAAATCAATTTCTCGTTCTCACTCGCGCGAATGATGTATACGATTTTTAATAAATGCTTTCAATTTAATAATATGGTTGATTGGTGCGTAACGCTACACCCTGAAGTGTTATCGCAGCGTTTAATATTGACAATCAATTCAATAATTCGTTTCCCTCTGAAATATTTTGCGTTTTCTTAAGCTTGACTTGAGACGTAGATTAGATTCATTTGCAGTATAATGCAGTGGATCCTTGATAATAAGTTCTTCACAAACGTATTATATATCGATGCACACATTGTTAAAAAATGAATTATTAAACGTTGATTGTTTACATATTATCAAATCCATATCTAAAGTTAAATGATTGAGATTAGTAAGTGCATTCTATAAAAAGTAATAATTATTATTTACCAACATGTTGGGCTTCACTTTGAAACCATTTGGCAAATGTCTTGAATATAGATGAGGAAACACCAATATTTAAACACATAAAAGTGGTGATTAATAAATAAATTCTATTCAAACTGTATCCTTTTTCACCAAACTTTCAGGCTTCAATAAGCAACCTGGGGGAATGTCTTGGTAAACAAGAAAATAAATACCACTATTTTTAGATAAAATATTTATCTACAAACTGCTTCTTTTTGCCCAAAATGTTTCATTACTAAAAAAAGGGTTCGATATTAATGAAATGTCTGTCCTATTTAGCAACAAATTTTGTATACACTGCATTTTTTTTCCCTTTATTTATTTATTCAATATTTCACATACAGCGTATTCTGCCATTTGGCGTGAAATAATAAACATAACAATTACAACACAGAAACAAGCACAAAGAACACATATTACACATGTGTTTGTCACAATACTACGTAAAATAAGTACAATAACAAAAACAAACAAAGCATATTATTTTTGCATCAAAATATCAGGATTCAATGCAAAACTATAACTGGGCTTAGAATGTCATATTAACCGCTTGTTACTCAGGTATCGGATACGCGATCTGTCTTATGGACATCTACATGGCGATGTACTACAACACCATCATCGGATGGGCAGTGTACTACCTGATTGCGTCATTCCGCTCCGAGCTGCCGTGCATGGCCTTGAGTGTCATATTATCCACTTGTTACTCAGGTATCGGGTACGCGATCTGTCTGATGGACATCTACATGGCCATGTACTACAACACCATCATCGGATGGGCAGTGTACTACCTGATTGCGTCATTCCGCTCCGAGCTGCCGTGCATGGCCTCGAGTGTCATATTACCCGCTTGTTACTCAGGTATCGGATACGCGATCTGTCTTATGGACATCTACATGGCGATGTACTACAACACCATCATCAGATGGGCAGTGTACTACCTGATTGCGTCATTCCGCTCCGAGCTGCCGTGCATGGCCTTGAGTGTCATATTATCCGCTTGTTACTCAGGTATCGGGTACGCGATCTGTCTGATGGACATCTACATGGCGATGTACTACAACACCATCATCGGATGGGCAGTGTACTACCTGATTGCGTCATTCCGCTCCGAGCTGCCGTGCATGGCCTCGAGTGTCATATTATCCGCTTGTTACTCAGGTATCGGGTACGCGATCTGTCTGATGGACATCTACATGGCGATGTACTACAACACCATCATCGGATGGGCAGTGTACTACCTGATTGCGTCATTCCGCTCCGAGCTGCCGTGCAGGGCCTTGAGTGTCATATAATCCGCTTGTTACTCAGGTATCGGGTACGCGATCTGTCTGATGGACATCTACATGGCCATGTACTACAACACCATCATCGGATGGGCAGTGTACTACCTGATTGCGTCATTCCGCTCCGAGCTGCCGTGCAGGGCCTTGAGTGTCATATAATCCGCTTGTTACTCAGGTATCGGGTACGCGATCTGTCTGATGGACATCTACATGGCCATGTACTACAACACCATCATCGGATGGGCAGTGTACTACCTGATTGCGTCATTCCGCTCCGAGCTGCCGTGCATGGCTTTGAGTGTCATATAATCCGCTTGTTACTCAGGTATCGGGTACGCGATCTGTCTGATGGACATCTACATGGCCATGTACTACAACACCATCATCGGATGGGCAGTGTACTACCTGATTGCGTCATTCCGCTCCGAGCTGCCGTGCATGGCCTTGAGTGTCATATAATCCGCTTGTTACTCAGGTATCGGGTACGCGATCTGTCTGATGGACATCTACATGGCCATGTACTACAACACCATCATCGGATGGGCAGTGTACTACCTGATTGCGTCATTCCGCTCCGAGCTGCCGTGCATGGCCTTGAGTGTCATATTATCCGCTTGTTACTCAGGTATCGGGTACGCGATCTGTCTGATGGACATCTACATAGCAATGTACTACAACACTATCATTGGATGGGCAGTGTACTACCTGATTGCGTCATTCCGCTCCGAGCTGCCGTGCATGGCCTTGAGTGTCATATTATCCGCTTGTTACTCAGGTATCGGGTACGCGATCTGTCTGATGGACATCTACATGGCAATGTACTACAACACCATCATCGGATGGGCAGTGTACTACCTGATTGCGTCATTCCGCTCCGAGCTTCCGTGCATGGCCTTGAGTGTCATATAATCCGCTTGTTACTCAGGTATCGGGTACGCGATCTGTCTGATGGACATCTACATGGCGATGTACTACAACACCATCATCGGATGGGCAGTGTACTACCTGATTGCGTCATTCCGCTCCGAGCTGCCGTGCATGGCCTTGAGTGTCATATAATCCGCTTGTTACTCAGGTATCGGGTACGCGATCTGTCTGATGGACATCTACATGGCAATGTACTACAACACCATCATCAGATGGGCAGTGTACTACCTGATTGCGTCATTCCGCTCCGAGCTGCCGTGCATGGCCTTGAGTGTCATATAATCCGCTTGTTACTCAGGTATCGGGTACGCGATCTGTCTGATGGACATCTACATGGCAATGTACTACAACACCATCATCGGATGGGCAGTGTACTACCTGATTGCGTCATTCCACTCCGAGCTGCCGTGCATGACCTTGAGTGTCATATTACCCGCTTGTTACTCAGGTATCGGGTACGCGATCTGTCTGATGGACATCTACATGGCGATGTACTACAACACCATCATCGGATGGGCAGTGTTCTACCTGATTGCGTCATTCCGCTCCGAGCTGCCGTGCAGGGCCTTGAGTGTCATATTATCCGCTTGTTACTCAGGTATCGGGTACGCGATCTGTCTGATGGACATCTACATGGCAATGTACTACAACACCATCATCGGATGGGCAGTGTACTACCTGATTGCGTCATTCCGCTCCGAGCTGCCGTGCAGGGCCTTGAGTGTCATATTATCCGCTTGTTACTCAGGTATCGGGTACGCGATCTGTCTGATGGACATCTACATGGCAATGTACTACAACACCATCATCGGATGGGCAGTGTACTACCTGATTGCGTCATTCCGCTCCGAGCTGCCGTGGACGAGGTGTGGCAACAGTTGGAACACCAAGAACTGTCTGGACATCACTTCCTCAGAGAGAACGAACGAGTCCACCAGTCCCGCCAGAGAGTTCTTCGAGTGAGTATACTTGCACCATGTTGGACGAAACATGGCGGCACGTCACTTTCATGGATTTTCTTTTACTATACATATTTGCATACTATTTACTATATTATATTATTCTACCTAATAGCTAAGAGTAAATTGTTTAACATATTGAATTTAAATAGTAAGAAAGTAGTTTCACACATTCATGGCGGGAAAATGCGGCATCACCAACCAGTCAACAAAATTTAACGCATATTCGCGATTATCTCACGTACAGAAGTATGTGTTACATTGCAAAGTTTATGTTTGCTATGCTTATAATAATTTGGTGTGAAAATACAGTAAGAATGAAACCTAAAATACGTGTCACAGTTTAGGAGAATGTCATACAATATTTTGTTACTCATTTTATGAGGAGATTGATAACGTATAGCAGTAAACATAACAGCGTGCGAGCTATAGCAGAACAATAATAGTTCCGTAAACTATAGTATGTATAGAACAAGTCTAGAGCAATCTGGGCTCTCCAAACAATAGGTGACATTTCTGCAACTGGGCCCTTCAAGGTTAAAGAAATTGAGGAATTCAAGAAGTGTTCCAGATTGTTTATGTTGAAAACATTGAATAGAATATTTTTATGTGTAGCCTACTTATATCTTCATAATCCTAAGATGAATACCCGATAAATGTAATTTGCATTGCCGTACGACTTACGAGGAAAATAGTGGTATTTTTGTTTTATGTCTGTCTTTCTCTTTGAAGATACTTATATATTCAATATATTACAGTTCAAGGTTGCACAAATACGGTAATTTTTATTAACATTTGGTCTTTTGCGTCGTTTGTGAATATTTATGTAAAATGTTGTATATTTCCTAAAGATGTGTTTATAAAATCACCCAATATGTTTACATTTTTATAAAATGTCGCATATAGGTGGAGTGTTCTGGAGCAGCACCTGTCAGACGGCCTTGACAGAGTTGGACCAATCAAATGGTCCCTCGCCCTCTGTGTGCTGACTGTGTTTATGTCCAGGCGGAGTGTTCTGGAGCAGCACCTGTCAGACGGCCTTGACAGAGTTGGACCAATCAAATGGTCCCTCGCCCTCTGTGTCCTGACTGTGTTTATATCTATATAGGCGGAGTGTTCTGGAGCAGCACCTGTCAGACGGCCTTGACAGGGTTGGACCAATCAAATGGTCCCTCGCCCTCTGTGTCCTGACTGTGTTTATCCTGGTCTACTTCTCACTATGGAAAGGCGTCCGCTCCACAGGCAAGGTAGGTTACAATGTCAGGTTGCCTCACACCTTCATGGAGACAGGTGTGACAGAAGTCAAATCGCCTTACCTACTACCTATGTATACATGCACTACTATAGCCTACGTAGACGTTTATGATTTTTATATCTCATTTTCAGTTTTATATTTTAATATATTTCTGTTTCTATATTAAAGCGGAATAGTGTGAATATTGTATTAAAGTATTTTTACATGCTTTTCCATGCACAGTACAATACAGGCAACACCTACCAGTATTATTTTCTAAATAAATAAAATAAAATTTCCCCTGTAATTTTTGTATTTGTGAATCAGTGATGTATGACAACTGGATACATAATTTTGTGCTCAATGGTATAGTTGCAATTTATTGACAGTACTACACAGTTTACACAAAGAAGCTCATAAGTATAAAGCGAAGATATGTTGTAACAGTGCCGAGCTCTGAAGGAAATCAGTTCTCATTCTACTATTCACAATATTTCTATTAAAGTCAAAAATAACATTTAAAGAAGAAATTGAATTGATATTTCAGTGATTCATAGATTCGAATTATTTTCATTTGGTCCAGGAATATGTATTTTAAAGAGCGACCCCAATGCGGTCTTATGAATTCCAACTTAATATTTTGGATATCAGTTGACTTTCTTTCAGCGCTTTTGATTGGTGGTTGTTATGGTGAAAAGAAGTCATTTGATTGGAAGTCATAACACCGAATATGAGACCCGAATGCATAGTTCACACTCAAGCCCTCCTCAACTCAGCCTCTCCTCAGCCTCACCTAGCCATCAATCACAGAGCCATCCACATGGCAATGGCGTTGTGTGATTGGTGGTTGGGCGAGGCTGAGGAGAGGCGAGTTGAGGAAGGGTTGAGTTTGGACTATGCATTCGGACCTAAATCTACTAGTTGACAGGCTAATAATAATAATAATAATTTTTCGTAGGGATACCGTTATAGGGTGCACACCAGCTTTACCTGATGTGCCCCTCTTCAGGTGACTAACTAGATTATTAGGGTGTTTAGATAGTTAGAAAGGAGTGTCCGAGGGCTATTAGTAGGACTCAATCCCAGCATTCGCCTTTACGACTAAGGAAAACCTCGGAAAAAAAACTTTTAGTCAGGACTGCCGGTGGCCGGAATCGAACCAGCAACCTCCCGAATTAGAGTCTCGCGTCTTACCGCTGAGCCACCTCTATCGGTACAGGCTATAATATATATATCTTAGGAGGGGTTCCAATACCTAAAATAGCAAGTTATCGCATGAATGCACATTGCTTCTTAATGGTAACTCTACTATAGGTAGGAAGGTGATAATATTACATATACTGTGTCTAAATCCAATCAATTGACCGTGTTAAATCAGCGTCGACTGAGTAGCCAGGCTTCCAACCGTCACTTAGCAAGATTGCTCGGCCGAAGTGGGGCTAACCTGATGGACCATCCGCACAATCTTTCCCGTCGCGCATTCGTTAGAAGAAGACAAACCCGATAAAAGCCGCCGCGCAAAGTGCCGAGCTCAAGCTCAAACAGGCGGAAGGAGAAAGACTTCACCCACTAAAACTTAGAATTGCAAAGTTCCTTTTAAAACATCTTTTCACGTTATTTTCTTCCAATAAGTTTGATGCTGGTTTTCTTGGGTCTTTAGAGATAGAATTATCATAATTCAATACGAACACGTGCACAGATAACGGATGATTTTACTACACTTTCTCACGGACAACTTTTAGTTTACACTTCACACTTTGACGTTGAACGATGAACAATACATTTTGCATTATCGTGTTTTCCCGCAACTATTGGAGACTCAAACCAACACATAGATAGCGCTGCTAAGCAACACCCTTATCTGCGCCATCGATGATTTAACAATAAAGCAACAATGAACATTTGACAGATAAAGTCATCCTTATAGTAGTTTATTTTCTTGCCACCAGAATGCGTCTAGTCTATTTTGAAGGGCCAAAAATACACGTTTTAAGTTTGTTATGCTGGAAATAAGTTATGGGCTACGAGAACGTAAATAGTCAAAAGTGAATTTAAAAAATACCTCATCCTACAGTAGAGTAACCAATATTTATTTTAAAAAAAACGCACAACGGATACTTATAATAAATTAGGTGATTACAATTCTTCAAAACTTCATCCTTCTATTATTTTCTAGGACAAACGTGGGCAGACTATTTTGTAATTTCAATAATTACTTGCTTTTTATGTTGGTATCAGGTATATACATAATTATAATATATGAATACAATCCGATAATACAATAATTTCTCAATTGTCGGATTTAATTCAATTGTAATGATTTATCCATACATTGTCTGTGGCTATCTGTGACCCTGATAATATCTAGCAGTGGGTATCGAACCAATATTTCGATTCTAAAAGTTGTTTTAAAGATACAAACATAAAACCTTAAGTACTCCCACTTTTTGAGCTCTGACTCTCACAGGCTCTTATGATTAGGCCCAAAAAAACCATTTAACCACGAATAAACCATAAAGAACCATAACAAATCCATAAATGCATATTTTTCAAGTGTTTTATAGCCATTCAATCTCTTCTATTGTCCTTGTGAATGTCAAGCTCCTGGGAGACGATTGATAAAGGCTGATAAGCAAAGTCAATGCAGCAAACAAGACAAATATGTATGGTTTTACTTGTGTAGGTTGTGTGGGTGACGGCCCTGGCGCCCTACGTGGTTCTCTTCATCCTGCTGATTCGCGGCGTGACTCTACCGGGCGCCGGAGAAGGCATCAGGTACTACCTCACTCCGGAGTGGCACAAGCTGCAGAAAACGAAGGTAATATTCGTGTGATCACATGAATAATGGCTGATTTACTGCGTCATGGATTAAAGAATTAGTTTTAGTAACATATTCTACTGAGATATGTCTCATTCAGAATTATTTGACCTGTAGAACATTTTAGGTAATTACATATTCCTACACGAAAAATTATATACACTTAAAATATGTGTTGCTCAATGTCAAAACCCGTCAATCTATTTTAATTATGTATACATATTTATGCACAATTTTCGCTGCCATAAAATACTTAATATTCTTATTATTGTTTTTATTACATTTAGATAATTGGCTAAAAAAGTAATTACGAAAATATATCACGATTTAATAATTATGTGACATTATATAAACAATGCATTTTACAACTGACACTTACTAACACATGGTCACATTCGCAAGGACGCTCATGTCGCAATTACATTTAGTAACACATAAGGTGAAAATACTTTGTGACGAAACATGATATAGTGTAAAAATTACTGTTATTTATACATTCAGTAGTAATGATTGCGACTTGGTGGAGGTGCCGGGTCAGGCCGGGAATAGATGATGCCGAGGTCCTTCTTGTTAAACTGAAGGCGAAATGTTTTAAATCCTTTAAATCTTTTTACTTCATAATTATTTAAAACAATACACTCATTGATATTGTAGGCATTACCTGTATATAGTAATTTACCCTAAAATCGCATGTTTTGCTAATTTGTTTCTTTGCGTCGTATTTGACAAAACAAGATAGGCTACAGTATAAAAATCCCTGTTATTTATACAAACGGGTAAATTAATGGTTTGCGAATTGAAGACATAGAGAAGTGTGGTTTGTGTTAATTCATAACCTAGTAAATAGGATTGTTTACGAATAAATTGTTTTTTTTTGTACCACGCATTAGCGGTAACCCAATGTATTGGAACGTGCTGTGATGGTAAAGTTGAAGTAAATGCACAAATAAAATTATCATTGAGCTCAAAACACATAAAATCATACCCTATGCTTAATAATTAACTTTTGCTGTATTACAATTACCTGAGATTTGTATTTTGTAATAATACCCAATGGAGTATAGCCTGTAAACCTACAATTTCGTTTAAAGAATACTTCTAACCGAAGCTTTTCAACCAAACATTCTTCTTCCAACAAAACGCCCCCCGCCCATTACCATTTCAATTTGTTATCTGCTACGTTGCTAGTCACCCCAATTTTCTGCGTTGCATAAATTTGTAACGTTAAATCTATTTAAACAACAAGGTACACTCCGAAGTGTAACATAGTGCACAATAACTTTGGATAGTCGTATTTCTTCTTACTACGTAGCTCAAATGGCCAACAACCAACCGGTATAAATCGCTAATAAAATATAGCGTGTCCATCCAAATGTGAATGTGGGATGTGACATAAAATTAAAATCATAAATATTGTCTGTATAATTATTTAATGCCTTGTATAGAAAATTTTTACAATCGCGGATACTGATGTAAAATAAGGTTTGTTTTTTAACTCGGCACCTCCACCATTCTCATAATCGATATCAAATTAAATCTCTTTTTTTTACACAGTCTAATAACTAATAATCATAACATACTGGCACTCTTTCTTGAAAATATATTGAATAAGTTTAAATTATTTTTCGTTTTGTTGCACTCACACGTGTTGACTACAGAATAGAATTTAGTGTAATTTTAAAAGGGGATTGAAAGCGTAGTGTGTATTTTGAAGTTTAAAATAATCATACAAAATCCACGCTGTGTAGTTGGAACTATTTGTCAACTCGCTTCAATACGATCTGTCAAAAAAGAAGGACTTGTAAGGAATCTATTGTAAATTAAATTTAAAAGAGTTAAAAATAATCTGTAAATTTGTGTTTGATTTTAGTCATAAGAATAATTTTACTAAATGCATTTAAATTATCGTATTGTAGTTTGAAAAAGTCAACTATGAACATATTATTTTTTATAATCAAAGTGGAATGAAAAAGAAAACAAATAAATAATGTAACGATTAAATGAAAGTGTTTCTATAATCAATTAACATTAAGTCTTTGTATTTATTCATCACCAAAACCAAACTGACTTGTCTTTCAAGTAACTTAAAATATTTCTTATTACACAAAATGAAATAAACAATACAAACATAAAAGAAAATACAACTTAGAACTACATTGTAAGCGGGGGGGGGGGGGGGGGGTTATACATGGTAATGTATATGATTTATAATGAATGATGATTGCATCTTTAAAAATATAAATTATTATTATTAAGTAGTGATATTATTGTGCCTAGCATATGATTAATAAAACATAAATATGTTATTTTTGTTAGGTTATTGTTTTTGGTCAGCCTTTAACGTATCGGTGTATTCTTGTTTAGGTTTGGATAGACGCAGCAACGCAGATCTTCTTCTCCCTCGGTCCCGGGTTCGGAACTCTCTTGGCCCTTTCCAGCTACAACAAGTTTAACAACAACTGCTATCGGTACGTAAATATAATAATATAATGGTGCTTAATAACCCAGAAAACCTAAGCCGATAATGAAAGGTCATTTTTAATTGTCACCATTTTACAATACACTTGAAAATGTTTAGATGCAGTAAATCATCAATTTCTCAATGATAACATCTTAGAATACAAAAGCAGCTACAATAAATGAAATGTGTATTTGTTACAGTATTATTAATGCAAAAAATCATACAATTAAACTAACATGTTTGAAATGCAATTTAAATAATTTTGAAAAACGAAGTGTACTGTTATGATTTGTATGGTACTATTCTACTTCAGATGTATCATCAAATTACTTTGCCTACAGGGACGCCATCTTGACTAGCAGCATCAACTGTCTGACGAGCTTCCTCGCTGGGTTTGTTATCTTCTCCGTGCTAGGGTACATGGCCAACGTTCAGAACAAGAAGATAGACGAAGTAGGGATAGAGGGTGAGCTTGGTTAAATTACCTAGGGCTGCTCAACGATAAAAAAATCATATCGGTATCGAGTGAAGAAATAGCGATATCGTATACCGCGATATCGAAGTTTTCTAGTGACGTATCGATATCGGAAATTTTCTCTTGTGTTTTTAGGATTTCCAGACCAGCTGGAGGCCATTCATTATAAACAATATTACATAAATAATTTAACTTTGAAATGACTGAATGTGTGTCAATTTGTGTGTTGTATTATTCAAAATTTTAAATATGCACACAATTAAAATGGCGAGAAAACTGCAGAACCGCCACACCGCCAAACTCTATTGTGCACGAGAAATATCGTTTTTTTTATCAATTGGACGCTTGTTCGATATCGCGATATGTTAATTCTATATCGATATCGAATTATTTTCTATTGTCGATATTGTATCGAATTATCTATTTCGTTGGGCAGCCCTAAAATTACTGATGTAGTGTAACTAAACATATAAGGTTCATTTTCTTGTTGTGGTTTACATGATCAGTGAAGTGCAAATGCACTTAAATGTGCAATCCATCAAACACGTGTAGTACATAGGTACAAAATTGGATCAGATAGATGTTTTATGAATAATCGGATCAAAACACGTTGCAAACATTTAAGAGTATAACGGAACAAGATGTAAGTTGTAAGTAAGTATGGCCGATGAGCTACTGTGAATAAGGTGCTGGATAAACAAATGTAATTGACTCAAGAATGATTCACTTTTAATGTTTTGGTTTTGTATTCACAAAATTTCAAGTACAAAATAAATACTTCATTTGTTATAATGTATATAAGTCTTACAATAGAGTAAGAGATTAAGTTATTAAAGTAGAAGAAGTTTGTTTGTAAAGGCAGATAATATGTACATATTGTAAGGTATTTTAAGTCATTCTGATAGATACACCCAAAGATAGTAAGACATAACCTGTTAGGTGGATACACTTATCAATTTCTATTGGGGGGAACGGTGGCATACCCTCCGGTCTTGTCCCGCTACTGACGGTTTCTCCCGCCACTGACGGCTTCTCCCACCACTGACTTGTATTCTCCATTACTGATGTGTCTTCTCCGCCACTGACTTGTCTTCTCCGCCACTGTCCCAGGGCCCGGCCTGGTGTTCGTCGTCTACCCCGAGGCCATAGCACAGATGACGGGTTCTGTGTTCTGGTCAATCATCTTCTTCCTGATGTTGATCACCCTCGGACTGGACTCGACGTTCGGCGGCCTTGAGGCGATGATCACCGCCCTCTGTGACGAGTACCCTCGCTTCCTGGGCAGAAACAGGGAGAAGTTCGTCCTGGTCCTACTCATCTTCATCTACATCTGCGCGCTGCCCACCTGCACCTATGTAAGTACCCTCGCTTCCTGGGCAGGAACAGTTCGTCCTGGTCCTACTTTTTACATCTGTGCGCTGCCCACCTGCACCTATGTAAGTACCCTCGCTTCCTGGGCAGGAACAGTTCGTCCTGGTCCTACTTATCTACATCTGTGCGCTGCCCACCTGCACCTATGTAAGTACCCTCGCTTCCTGGGCAGGAACAGTTCGTCCTGGTCCTACTCATCTACATCTGCGCGCTGCCCACCTGCACCTATGTAAGTACCCTCGCTTCCTGGGCAGGAACAGTTCGTCCTGGTCCTACTCATCTACATCTGCGCGCTGCCCACCTGCACTTATGTAAGTACCCTCGCTTCCTGGGCAGGAACAGTTCGTCCTGGTCCTACTTATCTACATCTGTGCGCTGCCCACCTGCACCTATGTAAGTACCCTCGCTTCCTGGGCAGGAACAGTTCGTCCTGGTCCTACTCATCTACATCTACATCTGTGCGCTGCCCACCTGCACCTATGTAAGTACCCTCGCTTCCTGGGCAGGAACAGTTCGTCCTGGTCCTACTCATCTACATCTACATCTGTGCGCTGCCCACCTGCACCTATGTAAGTACCCTCGCTTCCTGGGCAGGAACAGTTCGTCCTGGTCCTACTCATCTACATCTGTGCGCTGCCCACCTGCACCTATGTAAGTACCCTCGCTTCCTGGGCAGGAACAGTTCGTCCTGGTCCTACTCATCTACATCTACATCTGTGCGCTGCCCACCTGCACCTATGTAAGGTCCCTCGCTTCCTGGGCAGGAACAGTTCGTCCTGGTCCTACTCATCTACATCTGTGCGCTGCCCATCTGCACCTATGTAAGTACCCTCGCTTCCTGGACAGGAAGGTTCGTCCTGGTCCTACTCATCTACATCTGTGCGCTGCCCACCTGCACCTATGTAAGAACCCTCGTTTCCTGGGCAGGAACAGTTCGTCCTGGTCCTACTCATCTTCATCTACATCTGTGCGCTGCCCACCTGCACCTATGTAAGTACCCTCGCTTCCTGGGCAGGAACAGTTCGTCCTGGTCCTAATCATCTTCATCTACATCTGTGCGCTGCCCACCTGCACCTATGTGAGTACCCTCGCTTCCTGGGCAGCAACAGTTCGTCCTGGTCCTAATCATCTTCATCTACATCTGTGAGCTGCCCACCTGCACCTATGTAAGTACCCTCGCTTCCTGGGCAGGAACAGTTCGTCCTGGTCCTACTCATCTACATCTGTGCGCTGCCCACCGGCACCTATGTAAGTACCCTCGCTTCCTGGGCAGGAACAGTTCGTCCTGGTCCTACTCATCTACATCTGTGCGCTGCCCACCTGCACCTATGTAAGTACCCTCGCTTCCTGGGCAGGAACAGTTCGTCCTGGTCTTATTCATCTACATCTCCATCTACGCGCTGCCCACCTGCACCTATGTAAGTACCCTCGCTTCCTGGGCAGGAACAGTTCGTCCTGGTCCTACTCATCTACATCTGTGCGCTGCCCACCTGCACCTATGTAAGAACCCTCGTTTCCTGGGCAGGAACAGTTCGTCCTGGTCCTACTCATCTACATCTGTGCGCTGCCCACCTACACCTATGTAATTACCCTCGCTTCCTGGGCAGGAACAGTTCGTCCTGGTCCTACTCATCTACATCTACATCTGTGCGCTGCCCACCTGCACCTATGTAAGTACCCTCGCTTCCTGGGCAGGAACAGTTCGTCCTGGTCCTACTCATCTACATCTGTGCGCTGCTCACCTGCACCTATGTAAGTACCCTCGCTTCCTGGGCAGGAACAGTTCGTCCTGGTCCTACTAATCTTCATCTACATCTGTGAGCTGCCCACCTGCACCTATGTAAGTACCCTCGCTTCCTGGGCAGGAACAGTTCGTCCTGGTCCTACTCATCTACATCTACATCTGTGCGCTGCCCACCTGCACCTATGTAAGTACCCTCGCTTCCTGGACAGGAACAGTTCGTCCTGGTCCTACTCATCTACATCTGTACGCTGCCCACCTGCACCTATGTAAGTACCCTCGCTTCCTGGGCAGGAACAGTTCGTCCTGGTCCTACTCATCTACATCTGTGCGCTGCCCACCTGCACCTATGTAAGTACCCTCGCTTCCTGGGCAGGAACAGTTCGTCCTGGTCCTACTCATCTACATCTGTGCGCTGCCCACCTGCACCTTTGTAAGTACCCTCGCTTCCTGGGCAGGAGCAGTTCGTCCTGGTCCTACTCATCTACATCTACATCTGTTCGCTGCCCACCTGCACCTATTAAGTACCCTCGCTTCCTGGGCAGGAACAGTTCGTCCTGGTCCTACTCATCTTCATCTACATCTGTGCGCTGCCCACCTGCACCTATATAAGTATCCTCGCTTCCTGGGCAGGAACAGTTCGTCCTGGTCCTACTTATCTACATCTGCGCGCTGCCCACCTGCACCTTTGTTAGTATCCTCGCTTCCTGGGCATGAACAGTTTGTCCTGGTCCTAATCTAAGCAAGACGAGCCAATAGATACTTTTTCCTCAATTGTGCTTTATATAGTAATTATATTTGACAGTATAACATATTTGTATTCAATTGTTTTATAATTATTACTTTGACCTTTTTCATAAGCTCTTGTAATACTATGTCGAAATGAGCCACACTTCTCTGTATCTGGTGATGTTAGTGAACGGAGATAGAGATCTTCCCATTTTAATTAAAAGTTACACTTTTCGTTTATTTGCCAATTGTCAGGTCAAACAATCAAAACGGATCCAAGATACATGATAAATTGCTTTATTGCTTTCTGAATGCCACAAGACTACAGAAAATAAATTGTCAATACGACTTTCCATTAAATGTTCGTTTTAAGTCATCACTTTAAAATAAACAAATACTTGTGTAATTGTGTAATGTGTGATTGTGTTATTAATTCCAATTGTTATTACAACGTTGAGTTCAACTTTTCTAGATTGTACTGTATCTACATTTGTGTACACACACAGGAACAAAATAATTATTGATTAAACATCATCCACAAAATAACTTTTTAATTTATTATTTTTGGGCTTCAGGTATTATCTCAATTTATCTCGGGTTTGAAACACTTAAGAAATGAAATTGTATTTGTTCTTGCTACAAAACGAATTGTAGCATTTCTTCAGTTTTTAAGACACATAAAAATGCACTTATTGGAATTATCTACGTACAATTCTAAGAGAAGTTTAATTCCAATTTGTATAGTGTAGTTGTGATTGGTTAATGAGTTTATAATATGTCACAATATTTTAAGCTGTAGAAATATAACTTTCGGCCCAATATTACGATGTAAAGATGATGTGTCCATCCATCGCACTTTCCAAGGTAAATCATTATTTCGGAGGATGATCCTACTGACCTGTCACGTGAGCTATGATATTATGGCGGGATGCGCATCAGGTAACGTAATAACCACCCAGACTGTAGTTTGAGCAGCAATTATCAACGAGCCGACAAGAGGACGGTCGTGTTGTTTGCTCACATGAAAACTCGTTAATTGTTTGTTACACTTTGAGACTTAAAAACCCATTGTTCAAGAAAGCTGACTCATTTTTTTTGCTGTTTATCAACTTTTGTTCCTTGTATAGTTCTATAAGAAATTGTGTATCATGTAATAAACGAGATAGATTTAAGCTGGTTATGACTCCAGCTTACCAAAGTGTAGATTTTTGTTAATCTAATTCATTAAAAAACTTAATTAAGTTAATTTTGTTAAGATTTTTGTAAAATTAAATCTTACAGTAAACGAAATTTGTATAATTGTTTCACTCTTTTGTGATATTTCCTTGCAAATTAGATGTGAAGATGTTTTTTCCCAATACAGTTGTTTGTGATCGGTGAGCTAAATGTTATTACTGAAAATCATTTCTAAAATAATTAAACATTTGAATATTTCTAACGTTAGAACAGTTTCCACTTAAAAAAATCTTAAATCATTAGCGTTATCTAGTCTGATAACAATATGACTCATTTCATTATTTGAATGTACTTCTTTAAGGAAAACTAATTCCCATCTCTGTAAATCACAGATCTGAATTCGATCTGATTTTGATTTGATTGACTTACTCGACTGTTAGATCATATCACGTCTGCACCTTTGTTTCCTCGTACTATAGGCAGAGCTATCCTGGAACTATTCCACCAAGCCTAAACTATTATTGGACATTTTATGGAACTTATCTTTTAAATTCGCTTCCCAACCAAAATAATAATCGAAATAAATTCAATAAAGTGTTTCAATTCATTGTTTAGCTCATTCAAAACCAAATCTCGGCAAGATAAACTTTGTCTTGCAGCGTTCTTAACATTGCAAGTTGCAAGTATGTTCAGTTATTTATTTATTTTAGCTTTTGTGGCTAAAATTTAGTTTATAAATATGATCTTGTAGTGATTTCGAAAGCTCATTTTGATCGTAACTGCTTGCAGTATAGCCAGTAGGCCTACTCAAAGTAAGTGATATTGTATTTTCTCGTCTGCAAACAATGTGGCCTCTGCATGCGTTTATTGTGCTAATAACCCTTCGCTTAAGAGGGTACATTAGCTGACATCAAAGCTGCAGAGCGTAAACATTTAAGAGCCATCTGTTTTCACTGGTTACATTGCATGTTAAACATCAAGTTTACTGCTAAATCAATACATTTTATTCATTGCATTTACAACAGGACCACTTAAACGGTTTTATGTTGGTTACAGTGTAGTGGTAGTGGTAGGTGTTTTGACAGTACGATTTATTTTTACCAAACACTCCTTTAA
The DNA here is from genome assembly GCA_945910005.1 of Isoperla grammatica. Taxonomy (NCBI): domain Eukaryota; kingdom Metazoa; phylum Arthropoda; class Insecta; order Plecoptera; family Perlodidae; genus Isoperla; species Isoperla grammatica. The sequence goes on from OX246737.1 coordinate 126,081,124, forward strand.
ACATATAATAATATGGAGGTATGGAGATGTAGCAAATATGAAAGTTTGCACCAACTGGGGATCGAACCCCAGTTCATCTGGCTGTACTTAACATACTCTCGTAACTTAAGATTTTATCCTCCATTTTAGTTTTCTAAAATATGCACAATATACAACATTTTTTACTTTGAAATTGAAACATTTTCTGCAGAAAGTAAATATTTCATTTTTTACTATTTTCTTGTGTCGAAAATATTGCTAGTTTACCCGGCTTACCGGTCAAAAAAAAAATATATGTAGCTGATAAAGAATTTTTGTTGTGGCTGAAGTGCATACCACGGTCTAGGTCATGAAGTATTTTCGGTTAATTATCTTAAATGGTGTACATTGTTTTCTATGTATTATGTTTTGCTTCCACCGGTACGGCGAGCGCATTTGTACGGTACGGGGTACCGGCAGATCTCCTCTGACGTTTATGCCGGGCAATGTATTTTTTTTACTATGCATATAAAACATGTATGTCTCATTTAACAACCTAACAGTGTTTTAATTGCACACTTTCTATATCTATAGACAAGACAGATGCTTACTTGTCATTGGTCAATGCTTTTGTAAATATTTGGGCTTTGCGAATCCGAGTGTGACTGATGCACCAACAATTTAACTATACTCTTATTTAGTGGATTTAGTAATTATTATTAATGATCTTGCTGATCTGAGTCTGAGATTAAAACAGTCCGATATTAGTAATATATTTTCTCTGAATTTTGGTGGAAGTGCCGGGTAATGGGTAATAATATTAATTGTGGTTGAAGGCATCAATGGTAACGTACGTCAGGTTACTAAATACATTATTAATTTCACTAATTAAATTTTAATGTATGTATTAATTTTTATATTCACGTGACGTCATGGACATTGTTTGCGGCCATATTCCCGTACATAATGTATTGCAGCACCAACTCATTGTTATAAACAAACAAATTAGCATATTGTTTAACAAGAATATTGAATGGTATTTGTAATATATATATATATATTACTAAACTTAAACTTTCGTGACTATTAATATTGTTAAAATTGTAAATACCAATATGGCAAGTAAGTGCAGTAAACGTGACGTAACAACCCGTAGTATTTATAATTTTAACAATATATATATATGTTTACTGGTATTTCCAATGGTAAAAATGTTATTAGGTAAGGCGCTAAGCTTATTTCTTCTAGCGGTAATGTGGTTTACATACGTTGTAAGTAACCATAATATCTACCTCAAGTTGCAGTACTTCTACTTTATCGACTCTTCTTCAACACCTTCAGCCCATACGAATAGGCAATGCGCGCGCAAAGCAAGAAAACTGTTTGAGTTTCGGTACTGAGATTCTGATACTGATAAAACGTATGTCGGACACCGCCATCTTAATGGTGTCGTGAACCCTAACGGCAATAGATAAGGCGGTGAGACGAGCAAAGTCTCGCTCGATGAATGATCCATGAGCGACGGGGTAAAAGGATTCCGATGTTATTCAATCAATGCGGACTAATCAATTACTCTGGCTTGTTTACTGTCCCCCTCGCTCAAGAGGCGAGATTGCCTGGCCTAACACATACAGGCGCGATCTAGCTAAATGCACGGCCACTTTACGGGCGTGTCTGTGTTGAAAGAGCAATCGAAATATTTAGCTCCTGCACAATCGGGTTCTACATCAGTGGTTATAGCCCTATTAACACTCGTCTCTCTCATCTCATCCCACGTGTAAGCCGAGTAGGGGGGGGGGGGGGAGGACTCGACACAAGGGAATCAAGTAGGGGAGGTCTTTTGTACCAGCAACACAATCATGCCAAGTGTATACATTATGTACAAATATTAATTACAAATGAACAATTTACAAAATACAACGAGTGTGCAGGAGTGCATGTTGAACATTGAAATTTAATATTTAATTAATTAATTTAAACATTGTAAATTGTAATTATATTTAGTTTGAATTAAAATTAAACTTAAAATTAAAATTAAAATTAAAATTAAAATTAAAATTAAAATTAAAATTAAAATTAAAATTAAAATTAAACTTAAAATTACAATTGAAATTGAAATAAAAATAAAAATAAAAAAAATAAAAATTGAATCTGTGATAAATTGAAATTTATGAAACTTATAAAACTAATAAACAATTTTAATAATATTTTGTTAAATGTCGGCCAATTATTGAAAAAGTGATTCGGATCAGATATGTGCAAGAAATTAAGTATGGATTGAAAAAGTGTCAATCATTTTAAAATTTCAAGCTGTTATTTTGGAAAGTAATACTTAAAGAATTTGTTATTGTTAAGTTTTCAAAATACAAACCGAACGATTCCAATATTGACATCATAAATCGCCTTTTCAATATTATGTAGCGTTCTCAAGGCATTAAAAAAAAACTTTGCACGTTTTTCGTATTCTTATACATCCTACCTCTACTCATAAACAATACTGAGAATTTGGTGCTGACGTACTTTTTATTGATTAACTATTCCATTTACGTTGTCGGCTGTCAACTATATTTAAACAGTTGTCACTTGTCAATTTCTGCGCGAACGATTTCGTGTTTTCCACGCCAGTTATTTTTCTGGTTGGCCATTTAAAAGATTGAGCCACTTTGCGCCTCTCGACAATGATGAAAAATATACAATTGGCTAACATATTAAATATAAACTGCATTGTGAAGTTAAGGTTATACTTAATAATTGCATACATATATTTGGTTGTACGAGGAATGCAGAAGGATTTCAAGATATCACATAAAACATACAAATACACACGTGAAAATTATTATTACTGATGATTATGATCAAAAACGTATTGATGTAAAATTAAAACATGCACGATAAACATAAGGATACTCGGTGTTAGTTTTTAAAAATTCGAAGAAAACATATTGCCTGTTACATCCACTTTTTTTTTTACAAAATTAATATTTTATTTCTAAACCAAATTGTTAATTAAATATTGATTGAACTATCTCTACCTAAAACAAGGAATAGGTCAAAACAATATGTGCCAATATGGGAGGAAACATTATCTCAAAACGTACGTATATCTGAACAACCACGCAAACTATCAAGTATTGCCGTTCTAAAATTCATTACATAATACATATTATATAATTAAATATAATGTGATTTTTAGAGTTGCGAATGTTTGTGAAAATCAGTCTTGTTGTCTGAGACTGTGTGGGTAGACTCTATCCATACGAATTTATTTACTTATTACCTTAAGTTGTGAAAATCAGTCTTGTTGTCTGAGACTGTGTGGGTAGACTCTATATACATACGAATTTATTTACTTATTACCTAAAGTATACCATAAGTTTCGTTTGAAAACTAATTGATCCTTTTCAGGTGACACAAGGTTTTATGGTTTGGTTGGAGTTTCGTGTTTTACCACCTAGCCACCTCTATCGGTTAACATCACTTCTGGTTCTGATGCCGCCATCTTGTGTTGCAGGGGGGAACCTACCTGGTAGACCTGTTGAACATCTATGGTCCCGGCATCTCTATCTTGTTCGTCGTATTTGTGGAGGCGGTCGGCGTCTGCTGGTTCTACGGCGTCGACCGGTTCTCTCTGGACGTCCAGAAGATGATTGGCCACCAGCCTGGTCTCTTCTGGAGGATCTGTTGGAAGTACATCAGTCCGTGCTTCCTTCTGGTAAGTGGTAACCATCCCCCACCCCAGTGTGAAGTGTTGTAACCCTATATTACAGATCCGTGCATGTCAATATCCTGCACACTTTGAGGCCACGTACTCTGTCAGGGAACCAATTAATAGGCAATTTTTAAATTGTCCGTTGAGAATTGAGATACAGAAAATTTAGTCTACAGGCATCATTTGAAAGCTCCGGTTGTTCTAAATACATTTTATAGATCTGTATTATGAATACAGTCCATGTAGTTATTCTAGTCTTGGATGAAAAGACGCAGTTTCTATACGGCTATACCATGGCTCGCAGCTGTCGTGTTAAGCCGCGTTCACATAAATGACTAGTGACTATTGACTATTGACTATTGACTATTGATTAGTGACTAAGCGAATTGAACCATAGGCGATACGTGCTGACGTTCACACAACTTTACTTTTGACTTATGACTATTGACTATTGACTAACGAATTGAAGATATCTGGAAGTCATAGTTACAACCAATCACAACGTTCGCGTTCAGCCAATGAATGTGGAGCAACGGAAGTCAATACCACTATTCAATTACTGTCAAGTGTATATTTGTTTTTGACTATTTCCGGCGAATATTATTTATTTATTATTTTTATGAAGCTGTCAAACAATAAAACATTCTTATTTTGAAAACAAATCTTCAAAACAAACAAGAAACATACAAAACCTTCACAACTTGGTTAAGCCCATCATTAAACGTTTTAACTGGTGAACAGTTACTATCGCCATACCTCGTTTTCTTCATAATGTTGCAATTTTATTATTTTGACAGCCCGTTGTTTGTCAATCAGTTTGATTCATTTGTTCTAGGTGGCAGATCATACGTGTCAAAGAACTTAGTTGTGTAGTGTTCATATCTTTCTTTGGGTAGTCAATAATCACTAGTCAATAGTCAATAGTCAGTAATCAATAGTCATTTATGTGAATGCGGCTTAAAGCCGCATTCACATAAATGACTATTGATTACTGACTATTGACTATTGACTAGTGATTATTGACTACTGACTGAATGCGGCTTTAAGCCGCATTCACATAAATGACTATTGATTACTGACTATTGACTATTGACTAGTGATTATTGACTACCCAAAGAAAGATATGAACACTACACAACTAAGTTCTTTGACACGTATGATCTGCCACCTAGAACAAATGAATCAAACTGATTGACAAACAACGAGCTGTCAAAATAATAAAATTGCAACATTATGAAGAAAACGAGGTATGGCGATAGTAACTGTTCACCAGTTAAAACGTTTAATGATGGGCTTAACCAAGTTGTGAAGGTTTTGTATGTTTCTTGTTTGTTTTGAAGATTTGTTTTCAAAATAAGAATATTTTATCGTATGACAGCTTCATAAAAATAATAAATAAATAATATTCGCCGGAAATAGTCAAAAACAAATATACACTTGACAGTAATTGAATAGTGGTATTGACTTCCGTTGCTCCACATTCATTGGCTGAACGCGAACGTTGTGATTGGTTGTAACTATGACTTCCAGATATCTTCAATTCGTTAGTCAATAGTCAATAGTCATAAGTCAAAAGTAAAGTTGTCTGAACGTCAGCACGTATCGCCTATGGTTCAATTCGCTTAGTCACTAATCAATAGTCAATAGTCAATAGTCAATAGTCACTAGTCATTTATGTGAACGCGGCTTTAATCAGGTTGCGAATTATCATCTTATCATTAGGGTGGGAGAGGGGGATAGTATTTAGTAGGGGGATAGTATTGTTATCATTCCACACATGAAGGGAAATACGAATGCATATAATTATTTGGCATGTAGACACTGTAGTATAGTAGGGATAAAATTCATCCGTTTGCGAATATCTTTATAAGCAAACCAGAGCCAGGTATGAAGTATACAGAGGTTGTAGATCTCCCTTACCCTTCCCCTCGCCCCCTTAGTGGTACTATTATCGTATACTTAACCAAGAATACCTTGTTCACACTACGCTCACTAACAGCAGTTAGACTAACAGTGCAATTCGTATGTTTTAGGAAGCCAGTGTTAAATTGACCACTGCTAGCTGTTAACTACGTTCACATAATATTCTTAACAGCAGTTAGTAGCCTAACGTATGTTAGTGGCCGTAGTGTGAACAAGGTATAAAGTGACCATGATGAGGTGTAGACAACTACAGAGATTGTTTGTCGACGACAACAATGAGTTGGTCACCGTCGTCCAACCGTGCGCTCAAGGTCAGAAGTGTCTTTCAGAGCCATCGCTATATCGATTTATAGAATTGTTTTCAACGGTGGTTAGCGCATGAATTATGCATGTTGGTTTCTAACGAGGAAAGTATTGTGATCGCGAATGTGAAGCGACCTGTTCATGAATATGCAAGTTTATAATGATTGAGCGACTTAGCTATTGTTTACATTGTTGTTTGTAAGTTGTTCTGAATAGACCTTGCTGATTCTGACATTTGTCCGCTGGTGTTCGCACTGTCCAATCACAGATTCATATGTTTCATATTTGAAATATAGATCTTTGATTGGTTATCGCTCACTCGTTGATGGTGTTTGGAGCCTACAGGCATTGGGTTTGAAATGCTACAGGGTTGGTTTAGTACTGACAATCAGTCTTGTAACTGACTTTGTGGACTCTATAAATGCGAATTTATTTTGTTTTATTTATTTATTTATTGTTCGAAGGAAATTTCCGAGAGCTGTTAGTGTAAAGTTGATCCACATGCTGACGTCATAGATGAGTGAGACACTGGCCAATCAATGTCAGTATGTGACAAGCCACCCGGCCGCTGATTGGCTCCGACTCACTCATCTATGAAGTCATTCACAGATTGCTGTGGAACCACCTATAACGTTTCCATGCACAATTTGATTAGATATTCTTCATATCCACCTTGATGTCTCCGAAAGAAATTCTTTACCTTCACCCAAAAATCTCCAAATTTTGATTTTAGTGACATTCATATAAATTAATAATTTTTCGTAGGAATACCCGTTACACTCCAGTTTATGTGCCCCTCTTCAGGTGACTAGTTATAAGGGTGTTTGGATAGCTGAAAAGGAACGTCCAAGGGCTGTTAGTAGGACTCACTACCAGCATTCGCCTTTACGACTGAGAAAAATCTTGGGAAAAACCTTCAGTCAGAACTGCCGGTGGCCGGAATCGAACCGGCGACCTCCCGAATTAGAGTCTCGCATTATATACCCACTTCTATCGGTGTCTTCATATGTATAGGCCTACCTACCTCAATATATTACTGCAGAAAAAATTCTTCACTATCAAATCAACAATTATAGCATATTTTTTATTTGAACAGGTGATCTTCATATGCACCCTGATGTCCGGAGAAGAGATGCTTCCTCCAGGACCCTACAAGTTTCCTCGTTGGACCATTGACGTCGGCTGGACCCTCACCGCGTCATCCCTCCTCTGCATCCCCCTCTACATCATCTACAAGGCCATCATAACGCCAGGCAACTGTTCCGAGGTCAGTGGTGCATCTTTGCGTCTGTCACTCAAGTCAGCAACCTCGGGCTAGGTCAGGAGGTGGATGGGTGACCACTTTCCTCTGAAACACTAGTTTCAATTGGTTAGAGCGGATTGGAGGGTTCGAAAGCTTGTGTAACAGCTTCGTTCTTCTCGTCAACTGCTCGGCACTCCAGGTTAGTGGAGGAACCTATATATGACTGGTCAAAGTTACACCGTCCTTTTAGATGGGACGTAAAGCCGATGGTCCCCTTGGTACTTTTCGACAGGAGTAGGCTACGTGCCGGTACCAGGCTTCCCCTCCTCCATTCCTCATTATCATTTACTTATCATCACTTATCAGGCTAAAAAGGGCATTGTGGCCTACACTTGCCTTTATTACAATATAGTAATACTGACATTTTCATGTTTTTTTAATCTCAAGAGTGCTTCTAGAAATCGAAAATTCAAGTTTGTCTGTAGATTCTAGAGACTGAATATATCGGCCATTATAATCAGTGTTTATTTTTTGTATTGAATTGTTATTACTAATGGAGTTAATAATCAAATTAACTACCCTACTGATTATAATATTTGATATAGTTATCATTCAGTCTGTAGATTCAGACTTACATTTTTGTGATTTATGATAGCGGATATAATTGTGAGATTTGTTTTGATGAAGTGTTGTGGCAATAAGTTGTACATTAAAAGATACAGAACAATACCGCAAATTCAAAACTAAAAGAAATACCTGGTGGCGATATTCTTGTAGTAATTAATTTGAGGAATACCCTGAATTTAATTCTATCTTGGATTAATCAGTTGGCAACACTACACAAGTATAGTTAATGGATGAAACATGATTTACCATTAGTTAATTGCCTCATAGTGTAGAAGTGTTTTACTTTACGTTGTTTAGATTAACCTTCTACCGCTTTGTCGATGAGTCAGCCAAAACGCGTGTAATGTAAATTCGACTATGTATATTGTATATACTTGGCAGGATGCGATGGGTTGGATCCAGACTGAGCGTAAGAGCTCATCCTTATGTACTTAGTGGTACATCACAGGTTTCGTGCAGACGTTTGCTCAATATAGCGTTGCATTTGTTTGCCAAGTGGTTATATTAAACATGAGGTCTAATATACATATGAGGCGTGCAATGAAGACAATCCTGTGTACAGCTACCATCCACGGTGTAGGGAAGTAGGATTGGCGTTAAATCGCGTGTGTATACAACATTTTACATCCGCAATGCGAATTTAACACATTAATCCATCTGGGAATATATGAAAAAATAATGTTATAATAATATAGCTTTATTGCATTTACTGTTTTTATTTCAAGCTTAGTTCAAGAATGTCTGATATTAGGTGGCGATAGTGTAGGGCTCTGCGTGTTTCGGAGTATTTTGCATACTGAACAATATTTTAACTTGTGTTTAAAAATAGATTAGAAAGAGAGAGAGAGAGAGAGAGAGAGAGAGAGAGAGAGAGAGAGAGAGAGAGAGAGAGAAAAAGAGAGAGAGAAAGAGAGAGAGCGAATGTAAAGTATATAATAAAATAAAGTGAATAAACTAATACCGTATGTGTTTAGTTCGTAGTGGCTTGTTGTTTTAATACTGCTAACAATACACAAGATTCAGGGTTCGCTTTCAGATTCGGGGCTTTGATTTTTGAGCTTCGGAAATATTGATTTAAATTTATTTGTATTGTACAAGTGTATATTATGTAAACGGTAACTCTGGCTGGAGCAGTCACAGAAACGAAGCATAGCATAATGTTCCCCGCTGAAAATCATTTCCTCTTACCGAATGGGATGTCAGTTTAATTTGAATTTATAGAATATAGCTAAGAAAGAATGTAAACGAACAACACCGCTGAGAATCGAACTCAGAACTCTCACTTGCGAGGCTGGTACTAAACAAAGACGGCGAAATACATCTGTCTTATGTTTTGTTTGGTGACGCTTTGTTTATAACCCGTGAAGATGGCAGATTGCGCTGCCCTATTTTTTGTATTTATTGATTTAATTTAAAAATAATGTTGCACAATCATGCATTATTTAATCTGCAAAACGTTCCTTTCAAATTTAAACAAGATCACTGGTTCAAGATTATAGCAATCCTCTTTCACCGCTACCCTGTCAGGTAAGAAGAGGAAAAAACCTCCCCCCCCCCTCAACTAAATTATCGTTCCAGCATGCGGATATGTCGAGGGTTTACTGCACTGACATTTTAGATATGACGTCATATTGAGGGCGTGACCCAGATAATAGGTCATAATAATAAAATATGTCTGCTTTGTACGTTGCGCCAGTCCGCCCCTATGCAGAGCAGTAGTTACTTGCTGGATAATGCAAAGAGGCAATGTTGAGAATAACCGATCGTGACCGATCTGTTTCTAGCAACGTAGGTCTAGGATTGACTGTAACGGAGAACCGATAGAAGTGCCTCAGCGGTAAGACGCGAGACTCCAATTCGGGAGGTCGCCGGTTCGATTCCGGCTACCGTCAGTCCTGAATGAAGGTTTTCTCCAAGGTTTTACTCAGTCGTAAAGGTGAATGCTGGGATTGAGTCATACTATATCAACCCTCGGACATTCCTTCCCAACCATCCAAAACACCCTAATATACCTAGTTAGTCACCTGAAGAGCGGCACATTAGGTACAGCTGGTGTGCACCCTATAAAACAGGGATTTCTACGAAAAAAAATTAATTTAATTATATCGTTTGAGCAAAAGATACCTCTTCGCCACCGTAACATTTCGAGAAATGATGGTAAAATTCATTGTACTTGCGTAGTGGGACACAATGAGTTGAGTATAAGCTTGATTTGTTCTGCAACAATTCAGAGTAGTTTGAGGCAGAGTTTAAGTGGTAACTCGAGCGACATATTTAGTATTTACCCACCACTTCAGAATAATGTCATAGTGTACGAGTTTCAGTCTCTTGCGTTTCCGCTTCGAGGAATATTATTTTTACATAACCAAATTGAAATGTATAATAATTCACAGTTCGATTTTGCCAAATCGCCAATACTTCATACAAGTTAAAGCAATAGAATATATGATATGTGGAATATATAAACATGTTATTTTTTTGTAAGAATCCCTTTTGTAGGGTACACACCATGGCTGTACTATGTGCCTTCCTTCAGTTGACAGCTTGACTAACTATAGGTATATTACGACGTTTGGATGGTAGGGAAATAAGGGGGAGGGCTTAGTAGACTCAATCAAAACATTCGTCTTGTGACTTTGCGTCTTCGTGTTCGTCTTCGTCTTGGGATGCACTTTCTGTCTGAATTATAAACTGACCCTATAGCAATGGTCCGTTAAATAATATGTATATACAGAGTAATGATTATTAATATGTATCATGCTTCGTAAATGAAAGAGTGTAGCCTCCCATCGAATAAAATAACAGATGATTCTGAATGCTTTTGACTGTCAGCAGGCTAACCGCCTCAACCACGAGCAGTTTTCCAGGTCAGTAACTTTGCACTATGCAAAACTGACTATCACATTCGATGCTTTGGCTAATATCAAAAATCAAAATTGTTATTTTTATTTAACGTTAATTCTTCAGAGCATTTGTAAGTATGTTATAATGTTTCAGCGGATGTCGAGAATGATCAAACCTGAGGATTTAACTGAGGAGACAGGGCTGGCCGTGAACTTCAACTACGGTACCGGAACGCATGTCTGACGGGAAGGCTCCGCTTTACCAGGAGCTGAGTGGCTAGTTTAACCCTCTCCCTCCCTTGTGAACCTAGTCCCCGTCACCACTACGCACCCCTTCCCACTTCCATGTCCAGCCAGTGGTTGCGCCATAGGATAGACCGCTTTACCAGGAGCTGAGTGGCTAGTTTAACCCTCTCCCTCCCTTGTGAACCTAGTCCCCCTTACCACTAGGCATCCCTTCCCACTTTCATGTCCAGCCAGTGGTTGCGCCATGGGATAGACCGCTTTACCCGAGCTTAGTGGCTAGTTTAACCCCTTCCCTCCCTTGTGAACCTAGTCGCCCTTACCACTAGGCACCCCTTCCCACTTCAGCCAGGATTTGCACCATGTAAAATCGCTTTACCCAGGTCTGAGTGGCTAGTTTGAACCTCGTCCCCCCCCCCCCCCCCCCACTTTCCAACACCCCCATTAGCCGTTAGACACCAGGTAATTGCGCAGAACAATCTAGATGCTAGTTTCTAGGTTATAGTCGTCATAATGTTGTGATACTAGTTGAGGTAGAAATACTAGAATTGTAATACACTTTAAAGTGAAGAAATAAAATGATGCGTTTAAAAGTGAAGTTCTGCTCTTGGGATTGTCGTGATGAAGTTTACATCATTGATGCTTAGAACAAACTTGCACTATTTACACGCGCCATTTTACTTCCACGGTGACGCTAAACAAAGCTTTAAGTTCAACTATAGTATCGTATGTTTGAATGTACGTAGTATAGGACCTCCAGTAACGTACTTGTTGGGTACTTTTAGCTAATATTATTCAAAATGAGTATTATATTATTCTCTATGAATGTTGCAATGGTTTTCAATGAATATTACGCTAAGCAAAAGTGATTAGTACATGGGCTCTTATTTGTTGTTTGTTGTTTCCTAATCGTAATTAAAAGTTGTTTACATTAGGCCTATACCTTTGTGAATTGTTGTTGAATGTTGACATGACATATTATAATATTATAGGTATATACAGAGACAAAGGTCATGTTTTGAACTATGGTCTGAAACATGAACAAGCACAAGAGTCAGGGAGATGTTTGTAAATAATACATTATAACAGATCCATATTTAGAAGCTATGTCACGATGTAAAAGTGTCCATTATTCACAAGATGTAAACATGTAGGTGTATCTATGGCTGGTGTTGTGTTTGATGTTGACTTGGTTTCTATTATCGCATGTCTTAGTGGCCTGTGTGTGTAGCTAGGCAATAATAGATTTTAATTTGTGTTGCCTCTTGAATAGCGAATATATATATAAGTGAAACAGCCGTTAACTATATTAATTGCATTTATGAGACAAGTCCACTATTGGGATTTTGTCCAAACTAGGCCTATGATTCTCTGGAATTTTCACTGCGGATATATGTAAAGTCGCAATGATGTAGTTTTGAAATGCCTCCAGGCCCTTTAGAATAAACGCATCAACTTCTAAGGCATTTCAAATGTTGAAGTATTTTGATTAAGAAAATTTAAAACGTTCCACCGTAAAAAGTCCTGGCAATAGGGTATTTTTAAACTATTCCATATACAGCGTTGTGTACACGTTGTAATAGTATATTAACTGTATCAGTGTATTTTATATCCAGCCCTTTATTTCATAGGCTACCTCAGTGCTGTACAATGGCTAACCTTAGCATTGCCATGAGTATTTTCGTATGCCTATTGTTGAGCAAACTATGGTACTTTTCGACAGGAGTAGGCTATGTGCCGGTACCATGTTTATCTCCTCCCTTCTTCATGAACATTCACGATGCACGCACGCTAAGTTTCGATGCGTCAGTATGACACGTGAAGTCCACAGCAAAGTTATTCAGCAAAACAAACTATTAATATTCTGTTGTAGTAGATATTATTATTGTCTAATCATACCTAAAGTTTATAAATGTTAACTGTCGTATCGTTATTGGATAGCGACTGTATGTTGTGAAATATATCGAGCTCTGAATGAAACCATTGCGCGCGCATTAAATGTTGAGTTAAAACTTCTTACGTTGGATATTATTTCAGATTCAATTTTATAGCCTCTTGTCAATCTCCATCTTGATTTCGTGATCGTTAATATGTTTGTTGGATCATCGTTGTTTGACCTTCATTATCACGATCATCATCATTATTACAAAGACGAGTGATTAATCATTGTGATTGCATTTGACACTAACACCAATTCCCAGAAGGTGTTAAATGTGTTACGGTGGTACCAACAATCCTTGATGAACAGAATTTCTATAACAGTTTTGTGTAAGATGGTGCTATTTACAACTTCGATAACATAACAACATTGAAAACGTAACACGTGGAATGGAATGTCTTTGTTACTATTTGGGCACAATCGACCCAAGGCTAATTGTTACCTTTACCCCACCACACACAAAAATTCTTTAGTCGGGTAATATTTCAATCAGGGCCTGGATTCACAAAGATGCATTACTCTAAATTTTCCTGTTAGGCAAATCGTAGCTAGATAAATCAAGATAAATCATCTTTGGACACTCGTACTATACACATTCACAAATAAAATATTATTATTTAAATTGATATTTTACTATATTGTATCTTTATGACATTACAGAACGACATATGCGTGATATATATCACTAAGATTTGTCTAAACTAGAACGTCTTAGCACTTAGGCACCTTTGTGAATCTGGGCCCAGACTTGCCAAGATCCGTCAATCCCCTAGCGGGGGCTTGTCGAAGTTTACCGAACCTTCGCTAGGGGATTGACAGACCTTAGAGACTTGCATTTCCGTACTCATTGCAATATAACACGTCACTTATCAGGTATACTGCCAGGCAACCCCCCACCCATATTTGGTTCAACTTTGTTTTCGCAAGTGGTTTATCACCAATGGAAAGAGTAAAGCAAGGAGTTAAGTGTTGTGACGTAAATTGTGTATTTTTTTAATTAACTCTGTGCCTGCCGTGACTCATCGTCACAGCCAGAGGTGAGTCACGGCGTCTGTTGATATTAGTCGTTGAACTCGTTAGCATTCTAATGGTAATTGTCAGTTACAGCTAAATAAATATTATATACATGTGCTAAATGTAATACTGCTACAATTATTATGTAACAAAGGGAGAATGTCCAAAAAAAGCCACATAAGAGCACAAAAGGAACAATAAATATATACGTGATTGTTTAGTTATATGTGGTTAAAATGTTGATTTCCTTTGATATATCCTGATTTCCTGTTCAACCCTAACACTAACCTATGTCTACAGAAATTTTGTTTTATGTTACCTATCACATTCATCAAATACGATAGAGAATGATTGTTTATTCAATGTGTGCATATGTATGTTTTGTATTTATATCCAATTAAACGTTTACTGATTCATTGTTATAATCTATATACAAAATAAAGGGATGTTTTTCGAGCTTTTATTGGCATAATTATCGATTTTACTGTAAGTAGTAAGTATAATGTGTTATTTCAATACACGAATAATTCAGATCAAATAATTTATATAAGCCTTTTCAACCCTACATGTCATGGTACAAAAATCTAATGCCTATTAGCTAAATCAAAATGTGTATTTTCCTAGATTTGTTAGAGTTTCTGATATTATCAAAGGCGGAATGCCGAATCATAACACTTACATTAGCTTGTATGTATGTATGCCAATCAATGAGTGCTCACACCGCATCATTATTTCGAATACTTTAAGAGTTATATTTATAAAAAAATATAAACAACTCGTGAAATAATAAACAAACGAACTAGAAAGCATCGATTTGAAAATGAATCTCGGTAACAACTAACCAGTACCCGTCCATAAATAACCGATCTAGCTATTTTGTTACGCAGACAATATTTCAGTAGGGTTACTAAGACGTAGACCCAGAAACACATAGACGAGACCCAGGATGCATTGCATAGACGTCTTCTACATTATAGAGAAGCCCCTTATTGTAACAAATAGCGTTGTGCAAAACAATTTTATATTTTACAGTTCCCCCTCTGCAAGTGCAGGGTAGGTATGATTCTAAGAAAAACACATATAAGTTACTATAATATATCGTATATGGACAGGTGTATGCAGGGGCGGACTGGCAGGTACGGAACTACGGAAACCCGTACGGGGCCCCTCAGGTGGGGGCCCCCTTGGGGGCCACCACCCAACCCCCTGAAAGTAAATATCTTACGCCATATAGATTATGAAACTTAATAGTAAGAAGAGCATAATGTCATCTCATGTCAGTGCAGAAAGGGACATAACGTATCAAATAGACCATCTACAAGTGCTACTACTAAAACTTACTATAGTTTATTTTAAAATATAAAACATGCCATTGTTGGGAAAGTTATTTCTGTGATTTAATTTTCAAAGTGGTTCACAGTACAACATGTGTTCCACATATTTATCGTCGTGTATCGATTTTTAAACGTGTTTATAAACATTCTAAACAAATTTATAGGAAACAATATAGTTTGAAATATCCAACTGCTAGTGTTGGGAAAGTTCTTTCTTTAATTTACTCTTGAACAATTCAACATGTTGTTCCACATACCTTACATCATTTATCGATGTTTACACATGTTTATATGCGTTCTAAGCAAATAAATAGGAAACAACAATCCTCCAAATTACTGCATGCTAGCTCGCAACTTGAGAGTGACTTTTGATAGTTTGCTAGTAAACTTTGTTATATCAGCAAAATGACAAATTGGGTGTTTATAAGTGCTCAAAATTTTCAAAAGCGAACATTTTGGCAAAAATATATCCATCGGCGCCTACTCAAAATCCGATCCCGCGCAGCACTAGCCATAAGCCTTTCTCAAATGACAGGATCGAAATTTCATCCTAAGTCAGGAATTATAAATGCAATATTGACTTTAGTTTCATTGTTTTTCATGATAGTATATCGCCTCAAAACGCGTTTTAGGCCACTAATCATCATGCATGCAGGACCGAAAAATGTTTCGCCTTCGGCGGATTTGCCTCCGGCGGCAGGGGCTTCGCCCCAGACCCCACCTACATCCCGCTCCCTCGTTGCGAGTAAAAATTACGAGATGCGAGTGGACAACTAGTACTCGATATTTGTAGACTGTAGAGGGTTGAGAGACAATATAGTTTGAAATATACAATATAAAACTGCCAGTGTTGGGAAACTTTTTTCTTCAATTTCGTTTTTTAAAGTGATGTTCACAGTTCAACACATTGTTCCACATCAATTATCGATTTTTAAACGTGTTTATATGCGTTCAACAGAAAATAATAGGCTAAAAATTTTCGCCTCCGGCGGCTGGGGCTTTGCCCCAGACCCCTTTCAACTTCGCCAAGTTCCGGGGCCCCTAAAATCCTTTTCCGTACGGGGCCCTTACCCCCCCAGTCCGCCTCTGGGTGTATGGTTGATAAAGATCGTAAGTCATGATAAAAGACAGGTGTATGGCTGCATTGACGTACACAAGCCATTGTAAAAAAGTACACGTGAATGTTGTTCTTTTTATTGTTGTACACTCACGATGAGCTGAGCACTTTCATTCTGACAATGTATCTCGATTTGTCTCACACAATGAAATGTGTGATACCCGTTTCCGGATAGAGTAACTCCCTGTTGCAATCAATGCAAATGATTCATTGGCGCATTCACACGATGTGCCCACTGATACAGTTCAGTGACTACGCTAGTTGTAATTTTATTTAGGTGGTCTCTCGGGTAGTCCAGTGTTAATTCATCCTTGGAAATTAAAGGAAAGAGTAATTAATCATACCCAGTTGTGTATATTTGATGTTATTTCTTCAGAAGTATTGTGGATCAGCCGGTTCCTATATATCAACACCGACATAGTATATAGACATGATCGACTTCTTCCAAAACTCACTTGTAATGTATTATTTTATTTATATATATAATTTCAAGCTCGCGCATAGTTTTCAATGTCAAACGCTCGACAGTTCAAGTTGATGGAGAAAAGATACCAACATATCTCATCACAGCTCCAACGTTCTGTCGGATGGGATGTAAGCCAAAGCCAATAGTATATTTGGAACTTTTCATGCGAGTAGGATGCGTTTTGACGCGGGATCCGTCCGTCATTATTTTTATGATTCACCCACTTAGCGCAAGGAGTCATCGTCAAAATATTAGTCCTCGCAAAAATTGTTATCATACTGTAGATTCGTTCACAACAATTAAGCAAGTTTCAAAATAGATATGAACAAAATAATGTCTGTTCACTGGTGTATTCTGGTGCAAAACAGAGCAACTTGTGTGCAGTGATGTCTATAGCCTAATACGGTTTACCTTGGACTACGCAGGTCGCTCATGCACCTTTGTGTGCACAGTGTGACAATTGAACATAATGAGCTAAGTTAACGTGCAAACACGGAAGTTAGAACACAATGCTTTTGCCGTCGAGAATCCTTTCGTCACTGATAACACCTGACGTCACTCTTATGCATATATTATTCAGCCCATACCATTCAGCGGTTTACATTTTTAATAGACGCGTGCGCATTACGAAAGTATTGTAAAGTCAGAAATATAAAACCTTGTAGTATTGTGTGTATTAATTAAGTGGTGTTTGTTGTGTAATAAAGCTATTGTTATTGATTTAGATGATGAAAGATAGTCAATGATAATTAATGAAGCTTAATTACGCCACGTGTCTTATGCGGTATTCGAGCCACATTATGTTTGCATTCAAGAGAGTTTAAGAAGTTGGATAACAAGTTGGTAAACAAATTTCCGTTCAACTCATTGCATTCAATGTCGAACGTCGACGCCTAAAGTTATATATTATATAAATCTACCTAGTACCACTCTGAACTCAACATTGAACGTAGTTAAAAGTTAAGTTGCTTCAAGTATCCATACAACTTCTTGAACAGGAAGTTAGACCATGTAATGCCTCTATTACACGGTCCACTTTTGTCATCTAACTTCTTGAATTCAAGGATATAAATGCATCAATAAAAACAGTTAATGTTGTCTTTTACTATATTATTCATTTATTGGATGAAAAAAGATGAACACATTTTACCATGCAGTATAACGGCCTTTAGCCACGCTTCTATTGCTTGCGTGGTAGAGCGTGTGTGAACTTCTATACCGACATGACTCAACGTTCGAACCTTGAAACCCCATGTTTACGCACCACTTCATTACATAACATCACCGACCTCAAGGTCATAGAACAAGGTGCACATTACGACTGTACTGACCCCTTCGATTCGGTAGTCAGCTAGCTCTACTACTCGAGCAGTCGATAAGGCTGTCTCGTGTACGAAGCACGCGTCTCTATGACGACGAAGCTACTGCGAGGGGCTCGACTGGCGTTGGCATATTGCAGCAGTACGGCGTACTACCCAGGCGGGCTCGGACATAGTCGGAACAGCTGTTGCTAGCTGACAGCAGCCACTGACAGACTAGCAGGCAATCTCGCAAAGTGGCAGGTCAGTGTTTCTTGCATTTGTTTTCAAGTGTATTGGTAGAATTAAACCTAGTATAACGAACAATGCTAGTAGTAATAATCTGTTTCACCATTCAACTACCTAAAAACTTATTAGCTCCTATATTAACTTCCTTATAGCTGTTCGTAATACTGGACTTAAGATGCATGTATCAGTATGCGGGAGTGCTCATACATATTCTACAGAAATCAATGTCATAATTTCGCCTTTGAATGTGCATTGCTGCATTGGTAGACTTAAATCAGGCATTACGAACAATGTTATTGTTAGTAATAATCTGTTTTCACTATTCAACCACAACCACCAATAAGAAGCTTTAAAGTCCACCTTATTAGCTCCTATTAACTTCCTTATAGCTGTTCGTAATACTGTACTTATAAGATGTATGTATCGGTGTGCGGGTGTGCTCATATTATACAGAAATCAATGTCATAATTTCGCCTTTGTATATTTAAACACTACCTACTCAAACAAGGTTTAAGTGTATCTAGTATAGTGGCACAGTTTGTGATAATTTTGTTGCAGAAGAAGACAATTTAATATACATTTCCATCAATGCATATTTTAACATAGTAAACATGTGCGGTATTTTAATTAGGGTAATTTGTATACATATAAATCTATAAATAAAAGTGATTATTATTAGACACAAGGGTAGTGTATTCCTAGTTTAGATGACGTGACTAATAGATATGAATCCTTCTGTCTGTGACCAGATCAAGGTGATAAGATGAAGGGTAAGGGCCCCTCCAGCTCGCCCCCCCAAGCCACCTACGACACGGCATTGCGGCAACGCAGGAAGCCCCATATACTGCCACCTCTAGACACCAGACGGAACTCGGTAATCATAATTACACACAATCTAACCTAATTATAAAATTAGACTTGATTGGATTTGAGTGCGTTTTCAGAGAGCATTACGACGGACCAACCAATCAATAACGCAAGACTACGTTAGTGGGTTTAATAACAAATTAATAAATTTAAATTATTATTATAAATTAAATATAACGACATTGACAGTTTTCACAGGTTGTGAAACAGTTTGTCGGAAATAAGCTTAGCACGCATTGTTTTTCAGTGATGCATTTTCTGTAGATGAATGTAATAAACATGATGGTCTTCGTTAATTGATTTAAATTGCTATAAATTAACTTCTATCAAGTCCAATCAAGGCAGAAAGAATTAAAAACTAATGAAGCCCACTTGAATGGCGTACAACATAACCATCATACAATATATATACAGCGTCATTATGTCGTGTTATGGCGTGCATGCAATGTCAACAGTGTAGCCTATACTGTTTATAATCGACCTATGTTGTAATAATGACCGCAATGTTGTGTTTTTTCTAAATGAGAAAAAAATACAGCTGGGCCAATATGTCTGCAGCTACTTTCTGTATGTTTAGTAGGTCTAAATACAAACAAAATATGCGGGCATATGATCTTGAGGCGGGAGCTGACTCACATATTCATAGCAGTCTCCTTCCCCTAGGGACGCCTGTTGTTTCTAAGAATTTGTTTTTTATATGGGAACAAAATATGCATAAAACTGTTACTTGGCAACCATGGGTGCAATGGGCAGGGGACGAATGAATTTCAGCAACAAAAACTCTCTATAATAACTACGTTATATCGTACAGAAGTAAACGAAGATCTGAAACGGGCAATATAAGCATTATTTGCGCATTTAAAAACAATTTGATTGTTACTGTGACATGTGTAAATTCTTTCCCCATACACATATGAAAGACATAAAAACCGTATCTAAGTAGAATTAAATGTAATAGTTTATTCTGAAAATGATAGGGAACACTAAAAATATCACTTCCAATGCAGGAATTAAAAACACATTTTCTAGTCGATAATATTCACTTCAGTCCTGTTATTTTATAAGCGTGACGTAAATGACTCGTTTTCCAGAGCGGGGCTATCGGTGGGCGCGAGATATGACTGTCGTACCGTCGTACGCGCTTCTAAAACCGTTGAGTGAGAAATCACTCAACGCTAAAACTCTTTGCAGACTATTCGCGTCAGCTCATGCCTCACAGCAACTGCACGTTAATCTACAATCTTTTTTCTTGCCACCCT
The DNA here is from genome assembly GCA_945910005.1 of Isoperla grammatica. Lineage (NCBI taxonomy): Eukaryota > Metazoa > Arthropoda > Insecta > Plecoptera > Perlodidae > Isoperla > Isoperla grammatica. The sequence goes on from OX246737.1 coordinate 126,101,516, forward strand.
ATGTTTTAATGAGAAGGTCTACATGCATTACGTCACGGGAAAAATTGATTAAAAATAATTATGCCGAGTTTTTCGTAAGAATAGGAACTTTTAAAACCCTGGCCTGGATTCACATAGCAAGAAAAATAATCACTTTACAAAACAAATTTTATACGATTTGTTGTTGATACTACTATGTTTTATCTTCATGAGTTTTCAGAATTACATGGGCATAATATTTATTTATGACACTGATTTTCTAACTAAGACAACATAGAAGTTAAAGTTGGCCCAACGTAAGTATTCGCATCCTTACGACAGAGCTGTGTTCAGTAGTACCAAACTAATTTTATACTTCTCTAATTTTATATCATCTAATTGAAACAGGTTCATTAGGGATAATTTTCAACCGTCCGTTGGTTACCTGGAACAGACGGCGTGACTAATTACGCTTGTGCAAGCCCTACTCATGTGGAAGACTGTATGCACGAGTGTGTGTGAAGGAACGCTAGGAATCTGTTGATTTTTTTTTTTAATTAGCGCGCGTGAACGGGGCAGTAGATAAAGATCTGAGATCGGTATGCGAATACTGACGTTGGGGCTACTATAGACATTTCTGTCAATCCAGATCTTGGTTAGTATATTTATGTAAAAATACTATAATCCTTTAGGAATTGTTCACACATTACTAAACGCATTTAGAATGTTGAAAAAAAACTGTGCTGCAAAGTGTGATCCGATTTGCATGCAGTAATGAGATGTGTATATAACAAACAACGTATCACTCACTATTTTTACGCTCGCTTCACACTTTCAGCGTAGGCGTGAATCAGCTACGTCCTGACTTTCTGTCGTAGAGTACACACTACACAGTCCAAAAACATTTACCAACAGAAGTTGCAGAATATGAAACAAAAACATTCCAATTTATTTTATCCAATATATTGTACAAGGCATACGGAATGCATACGGCATACAATACAAGGCAAGCATGTACATTAGACTATAGAGAATAGGCTACCAAACTATCGAAATATAGGTGGCTGTGGTAGGTAGCATAAAAATTCCCGGTTCGGTAGTCTTCGTAGCAGTGGCGTATCCAGGAATTGGGAAAGGGGGGGTTTTCGACCCATATTATAGAGAGTGTAGCCGAAACCTAATTGGGGTTCCGGGGGGCTTGCCCCCCGAAAAAATTCTCGTCAAGGTCATTTTAGTGCAAATCTGTGCGTTTTACAGCGGCCAACTGAAACAAGATTACTCAGTTTCTGGCAACACATTTTTTCCTAAGCACCGCTAATAAAAGGAACCTCAATCAATAATTTGCATATTTTTCGTATTGCTTTTGGTTTTAATTACAACAATCCAATATACAATAATTATAAAGTAAAACATCTAACTGTCTATTGAAATACTGTCTATTGAGTATTGATACTGTCTATTGAATACTGTCTATTCAAATGTAAACGGTCATTTTCCATGTTTCCTTTGCAAAGGGGGGGGGGGGGATTGTCCCCCCCTCCCCCCCGTGTATACGCCACTGCTTCGTAGATACTGGGTTTGTCGGTTTACATTAAGATTTTTTTTACATTTTTAAAGTATGGGTCAATTAATTACTACTAACCAACGAAAAACAAACTTTATACTAATTTAAACTTAAATGTATGTCAAATCAGAACTCGACTCTATAACTAGCAATGACAAATTAAAAATGGTGCATTGAAAATTTGAAACGATGTTATTTAAAGTAATTGTATTCGTATTTTTTATAATAAAAATTGATCATAAAAAAAGAGCTAGCTGCTTTAAATCATGCACAACGGTATAACAATTTATAATTAAAAAAATATTATTTTAGATATCGTTAATTTAATTTAAAAAATTTAATAATAGGATTGGATTTCTAAATCATCCTTTTAGTTGCCAATTTTTTGTTTAAAATCAACAAAAAAAATGCTAATTGTTGCCTTGTTTATTTAAAAACAACGATAAATAAACCAAGGCAACTTTAAGCATTTTTTTTTTTTAAATAAACAAGGCAACTAGAAGGATGTTTTTAGAAATCCATTCCTACTTAACCAACTCTCTTTACTCGTCTTCGCTAATCTTCAGCCAGTCAACTTCTCAAGGTAAATACCAAGAACTAGCATTAAAATTCTACGTACTTGTCGTGTAATGTCAAGAGTTAATAAACGAACAAATAATATGAGACGGTAAAATACCTTAAAGTTATTAAAAATTCCTATTTTACTACAAAATTTGCATATTTCAAATCTGTTTATCCCATGACGTAATTCTTCATACTTCTCGTGGAAAGAGAGAATATTTCGGATTGACGTGCAACTTCGTTGAATGTGAGCTGTGACGTCAATAGTTTGTTTGCAACGTGGGTTTTAATAGACGCGCGTACGCATACGACGTACCTGGCGTTCCGCCGATGTTGAGAGGATTGGGATACGAGTCGTAAATTATGTCACGCCTATAAAACACCTCTGCGGTAAAATAAACGTCGTCGACTGGTAAATAATGTGTTGTTAATACGCAGTGAAATGAGATTGCTAATGTTCACATCATTTTCACAGTAAATCATTTGACTGTGTAAGGTTTGTAATTTCCTTAAACAGATGGAATACGATTAATAATTGAACATAATATTGGTCTTCTCGATACTAATTTTAGTTCCAATTTATGTTTTGTTTGTTTTTAAAACTTGCATCGCTTGGCATTCTAAACATGGTATAACCACATACATTTAATATGCCCCTCAAACACTTCCGTTACTCACATCAAATTGTTTTCCAACTTTTTTATCTTCAATTTCAATGTGCTACACTGTGATATCTCTCTCTCTCTCTCTCTTTTTATTTCTCTCGTTCTCTCTCTATTTATAGCTCTCGCTAACATGATTTATTATTTGACTTTGTTTTATTTTGTGTTCTTTTTTTAACAAAACAATGTGAATGTAATGCATTTAACATACATAAATTTGCACTTATTTTTTTCATAAATCCACTCCATTTTATGTTAAATCATGATTGTATAATAACGCTGGTTAGATGTAAGAAAAGACCCCATGGCGTTAATCTTGACAGTTGAAATAAAACAATAATCAATCAATCAATCAATCGAATTATTATTATTATTTTATTTTTTTTAGAGACAAGTATGCAAATCACAATACACAGGTAGACACTTCACTGTTATCAAACACAGGACGTGGCAATGAGTCAAGATGCACGTGACGCAACGTGATAACATAAAATATTACCGCGCTTATAGTGAACATGCTTCCAGCCAAGATTCTATCCAACAGGTAGCCAGCCACGCAGCGCCGTCGATATACGGAAGTGCAATTGCATTGCACACACGGTGGGCCCCCCTCGATCAATAAATTCCCAGATAAAACAACCAAAAAGCAAGTTCATATTTTTATCAGACCTCGTACGGTTGTTTACTCCGGTTTTTAATCGAGTTTGTTACTGTTAACACACGATGGTTCAGTCAGAGGCTTGAAAGAACAATGCGAAGGATGCGTTGGTAATTTCAAGATCAATAATAAACTGATCGATAGTGGTTTGATGTTTCTACTTTAAATTGCTCGTTTTCTACGGTCGTTACTGCGTGCGGCAAGATAATGATAATTATGGTTCCTCGTCTCACCGATAGAGGTGGCTCAACGGTGAGACGCGAGACTAATTCGGGAGGTCATCGGTTCGATATCGGTGGTACTAAAAGTATTTTACGAGGTTTCCCTCAATCACAAAGCGAAGGCCGGGATTGAGTCCTACTAACTAGCAAAGGACATTCCTCTCCAAGTTCTAACTACATTTAAACTACCTAGTAAAGGTGCTCCGACGTAAGTAGTCTCATGCTTACATGCTTTGTTTTTAGTTATTAAATTATAATAGTTATTTATACATCTATTTTGTCCTAGCAAAAATACAACTTAATTTCTTAAACGGCCTTCATTTCATTTTCAGAAAGTCATATCAAAACTGGGCGCGACCTCTCGTACCTTATACCACACGTGTGCGCTTTATACGTCACTGACTCACTGATAATTTGTTGATGACGACGTATCAAAGATCAAAAGGTTTTGCGTCCAAAGAATATTGCATTTGTTTGCCTTCACCAGTGATTCAGTGACTGATGTGTCCCTACGAGAAAGACAATTCTTATACTTGTAGCAATATGCACGATTCAATACTTTTATAAATTATAATAACCATCGAGGGTTGTACAGTCATCGTTCAACTATGAGCTATGACCATTTTTATTTTTATAATTCCCCCCAACTGTCCTGTATTTTCAATATTACTACTAGTATCTAAAATATAAAGATCTGCAACTTCAAAAGTTAATTTATATTTAGTTGCAAAATTCCACATTTTGTCTCTCACTTTGTAATGAAAATGGTATGTGACGTCATTATGAGGTAAATTTAGCTGTGTTATGCGTCGAGGAAAAGAAAACACTCAATTGTCAATCGCTTAGCAGAATGATTTGAAACCCATTATTTTCTGGGTGTTTATTATATTATGACGCTAAATAATTTGTGTTAAAATTGCAAAATTGTGTACCGATTACTTTTTTAACTTATTCCCTTGAAATGTTATCTTATTTGTGAAATAATCATAATAAATTTGAAAATTTGTTTGTTTCAATGTGATGTGTGACAGGTCACAAACAATGATAGCATGCCCTGTTTTTCATGTTATAATGTGTGTAATTTTTACCTACATTTTTTTAATGAAAATCTTTTCTAAACAATGTAATATGACGTGTATTCAGAATTAAATTCTAAAGTAGTTGTGTGTCTAAAAAGTAAAAACTAAAACTGCACTTAATTTGCCACAAATTCAATGGACCCAACGACATGGTAGAACCTTGAAACCAGCCGTTTGAAACATGCTTATACGCAGCAAATACAACAATAAAAATTGTTTATGGTACTAAAGATTACTTCATGTGTAATCTTGTGATGGTTGCGCTTGCGTTGGTGGAGAGAATCTACACCGAAACAGTGTTACAGTGCATAAAATGTTATCTAGTTGTTAGGGCCGCGCCGTAGCACGTTCACGTATACATAACGTGTGTTGAACGAGTTCAATATACTTTTGAGAATGTTTACACATATGTCATACACAGATGCTTGATAACGATATTGGTTGTATCTTTGTTTACACATCTCATTTCGCTCTCTGAACAATAGATACTGTTGCTTTAACATTTTCTATTTCTGTTTCTCTCATCCTTAGTTGCTTTGGCCTGGCGCAGTTGGCCGCAGTCAATTAGACGTTGGTCTAGTAAACCGTGGTCTCTGCGTTCCAGGTTCGAATCCTGGCTTGGGCATGGATGTCATGTGGCGTATTTTCATCTTTATAATCACCCACTCACCGTCTCGATTTGCATCGGTGCAAAAATATGGGACGTTAAACCCCTAGTTTTATCACCATTATTGATTGGTTCCTTTTGTTCTTTTTTGTGTGTAATAATCTTACTTTATATATTCACATTTTTTTTTTCTGTTTTGTTTATGGATAGCACTTTGTAATAAAAGTTTCTCCTACTTGGGATCGACCCCAGATCCTCTTCAAATCCTCTGGATTGGAAAGAGCACGTACGGTGCTCTTTCCGTTTAAGCTACTGAGGCGGCTGAAACAAACCTCTATTAAACTGCTATTTGTGTTTGTGATTGTAATATATATTATATATTATGATGTGTTGTATATATTATTTTCTTATATATTAATTTATAAAGCAATTTTCTTCTCACAACTCAGTTTATTTTTCTTGTTCTTTTTCAATAGTATAGTATAGTTTATTTTGTTACTTTGATATTCGTGCTATTTTATGAATTTTTCCATTATCAATTGTTTACACAGTTATATTTTTTGTCCGGGACAAAAAGGGACAATTTGGCCCCCTTTGAAAATCAGTTTTATAACTGAATTAATTGACAATCTGTGATCTGTGCAGCCTGACTTCCGAGCTGAGGTCGGCAGTCCCACCCCGAAGTGGCGCAGTCCGAGCATCGAGGAGCAGCTGATCCTGGAAGAAGGACCCGCCGAGGGACGGCCGACTATACGGCTGACGGCCTGCCCCTCGGAGCCCAAGACCATTCCACCCCCCACCGTCCCCGCCACCCTCCACATCGCCAGCCGTTACGCCCCCCTAGAGCCCATCAAACGGAAAGACGCCAAGGATGAGCTCAAATAGAAGATATGTTTCGTCAACTCTTTATTTTTGTTCGTATACTCTGTCTATTTAGGTGCTATTTGAATGAGCAAACACCACCATCCAACTTAATAAAATATATATTTGAAATTACGAATAGTAGTTGGCAGTTTTTATTTTATAATCATAACTAAAGCTGTTATAAGGCAACCCAAGACTTTCATGACAGGCGGCCGGCACTCGTAGCCAACCAGCGAACCGCCCAAGACAAGCGCGCGCAGATAATGATCGCTGATTGGCTACGAGAACCTCGCCTGTGACGAAAGCACATGTAAGGTTGTCTTGGCTTGCCTTTTTTTTATACCTGAAGTCTCTTTGACAAATACAATATATGCAAATCACGAAACAATAAAAAATAAAAATAGGAAACATATTTTCATTTTAAATAAAGATTTTGTATAGTAAGTTGCATTACTCAAAACTTTTATCACAAATATAGACGTAATGATAAAGCGAAACTAATTTGTATAAAGATGATAGATATACAGTTTTCCAGACCATCTCCAAAATTCGAAAACATTGCTGCTTTGTTTTCGTAGGGTTCTAGGCGATTACATTCATTGATTTTGACGTCCCTTTTGATAGAATCTAAAAATACTGCACACCGTTCAATTTGCCTTTGAATTATATATATGAAGTTTTGTACACGAAGCTAACCCCAAATAACGTATTGTCTTTATGTACGCAATGAAATTAGCCAAGAGTTTAGTCTCATCCACTTTTCGCACCAAATTTTAAAATCTTATTCTAAAAAAAAAAATACTTGTGCTATTCATTTACATAAACATAAACCATTCATAGAGTAAACTGTTGTGAATAAATACTATGAAATAACTTTACATTTCGATACAGGCAAGGATGTCTATAATCTAATTCTAAAGTAAGTAATAATAGTTCTTCAGGGCATATCTGTAACAATACACTTTTATTTTGTGTATGATGTCGATGAATCCCTTAATTGCATATCAAGTTTTGACGTACGTATTTTATAGCCTATTTCAGAAACAACGAACCTATGGATGGGTGACGCAGAACGACAAGATTGAGCCATCATATTTATGAACTGCGTTGCTTTGTTTGATTCTGTGAGAAGTGTTTTTCATAGATTGATCCTTTTCGAAAGCATGCGTCAAAAACAAGATCAAAGTATACATAATCTTGCGCTTGACTAGTTTCGTTAATGAGGGGCGTTGCCCCTTTGCCAATCAATTATTATTGAAGTCATCATACTCCCTTCTTTGAAATTAAAACTTACACCAATGATAAGAATAAACCCCGAAGCTCAATGGAAATCAAAGGTTACAATACCCAATAGTTGTTACCATCAATATAAAAACTAAAATCCTCAAAACAACATAAATATGGGCTAAAGTGCAGATACTTTTAGTTTAATTAAATAGTTTGAAGCTCTTTCCGCCAGTTATGTGGCCACTGCGTAGCATATAAAATATGACTGATTATAAATAATATAATATGCAATTAATAAACATGATATGATTGTCGGGTTGTCACGGGGGTGAGGGGTGGTCACATAGCAATGGATGGGAAGAATAGGGGAGCGTCAAACTAAGAAAATCTCAAGCCTAGTATTTATTGAGTCGAACTATGAATGCGGACGGACCATATTTCAGAATAACAAATTAAGAATAATAAATAACAATATCAGTTACTACATCAGTTAATTAGCACATAACGTAAGATTTGCTTTCCTAATTACCCAATAATAACGTATACTATTTTAGAGCTAACACTCGCCAAGAGTTGTTGACCTGGATTATTATGATAATAACAAACATAAAATAAACTTTTACCACAAGGTCACTTGCTTCGTGTTATACTTCCGTCTCTCCTCGGAACGAAGAAAATGAATGCCGTAGTACAAAAGAAAATATTGCAGGTAAAGTATGAACTCTCAACAACATACCTGCCAGCTCAAGATCTGTTGGACTAAAAACCGCGGGAAAACATCTACCAACCTTGTATAGTATGTTGACCGTATTTCAAGTGCAAACGAAAGGATACAAGTAAATATTATGTTAATCTTCCTTTCAAGAAATCTAGTTCATCAAAAAGGTACATGTTTTAAACAAACGCTTTCATTGGATTCACATGCGTATATTATATATTCTTATAGACTACAACCTCCTTCTCCCCCCCCCCCCCCCCCCCCCCCAGCCCTCTGCGTTTAACAAACATTCTGAAGAGTTAGAAATTCGTTTGTAAACAATGTCGATATATTATTAATTAATAAAAACGTAATTTTTGATGATTGATGTTTCTTGTTGCTTTACGTCGCTATTATTACAATCATGCTATTCGAGACGTTAGGAGGTGAGAAAAGGACAGTTACAACAACACATGTCTTATGCAGGATTCGAACCCACGTCCGTAGGGACCTACGCAGGTACGCAAAATGCGTTCCCATTCCTATTGTGATTTAGTGAAGAATTGTATTTAGTTACAATTGAAATGATTTTAAATAATAATTATCCATAGAAGTGGAAGGACCTCCTTCATATTAAAGATTTTCAAAAAGAAAAAATGATGCTAAAAAATGCAAATTTTTAAATAATTAATGGTATATTTAGGGACGCATCTCTTACTATAATTGACCTGGTTACCGTGGTCTATTTTTACGGGGGGGGGGGGGGGGGGGGAGGAGGAGGAGATAGATGAACCCTTACAATATTGTTTCAGTGTGATGGTTTCTCACACCATTTATAATTAGATTTCGGACACGACACGACCAAACGATATGGCTTCTACTGACATGGCACGGGGTGCATGGGTGCATGGCTTACTGACAAGTGTGTACTTGCAGGTTGCAGGTGCATGGAGGGAAAATCAGTCTACTGTATAGTATTTTTTATTGTTAAGGCTCACTGAAATATAATAGGTCTACGACAATAATTGTGCAGTTGGAAATGGACAAACGTTTCCGTTTTATAATAGTAACAATAATGCAATGTCATCAAGGTTCATTATGAAGTTATGACATTATGACGTATTTAATTATCGGTAAATATATATTATTTCCTACAAACAATATTGCTGTATCTTGCTTGACATAACTTTCGAGTCTTGGATAAGGATATCTCGAATAAATATTGTTGGATCATGATTGTTGTAGCCTATCCTATTCAGATTTCACTTCTCATATGCGTGACACAATCCTTATCAAGCAACCGAGGGTATTCGGTTTCAACCAGGTTTGCAGGCTGACTTGAATCCAGGGCCGTAACTGGTATAAAAATCACCGGGGTATGACTAGGCAAAGTACAAAGAGGGTCTGGGGGGAGGCCTCGAAGCCAATAAATTTGTTTGATTCTTATTGTGATTGGAGTATTTTCACGAGTTTTAGGCATGATTTTTTTTATAACATTTGTTACTGGTGACTGGTATGAAATTAACGGTGGTATTAGCAAGTCAAAATTAATGGTCTACTCCCGATTTTTACCCGGGTTACCAACCCCTAGCTATGACCCTGCTTGAATCTATAAGTGAGCACCCGCTTGTCATTGCTCACTATTTCTTCTAGCGTTGTGTTGGCGTTGTGTTGGCGTTGTGTCATCAGTTATCACATAAAGATGAGGACACCCTGGACACGTAAATGTGAGGTAAGATTATATTATAGATTTTATAATTTGATTATTTAGTTTTTAGATTATATAGATTATAGTTTGATCATCTAATATTATTTATATGAACGTAAAAAATATCATATAATACAAACGTGGCAAATATGAAAAACGCATTATATTGAAGTGAACTATTTTGATAAATTTGTATTTGTAGTCTATACCCATCTTAGTTACAAGAACTGATTTTCAAGGGGGGACATTTATACAATAATAACAATAATAATTACCAGAAAGGGTACTATGACAGGTATTGTATACTGTAATATATTGAACTACTATATTATATTATATTACAGCTTTGATAATATAAGGGAAACGCTGTGTGTACCACGTTGATAAGCGAGCACGTGATAATCGAGAGAATGCCTACATGGCTTAGAAATGAACATATTAGTTCAAGGAAAGAAATTTACAAATACATTTTTTATAACGCGGATATTTTGTATTTGGGGGGGGGGGGGGACAATTTGTGTTAATTTTAAATTTTCTTTCGCATTTTCTCGACTCATTGGCTCTGCGTGACGTGTGTTATTCTAGGTATACGGACTTGCGATTTCATATTTGCCCCCCTCGCTACAGTCCAGGCGCGTAGGAACTCTAAATCAAGTTGGGGGGAAGAATTGTGAGCGCGAAGCGCGAACAACTCGCGGGGTCTGGGGCGGAGCCTCAGCCGCCGGAGGCCTTTTCGCCGAAGGCGAAAAATTTTCTTACTATATTAGTTATTTCTCGATTTTATGGCTTAAATAAATACGTTTTGAGGGCCATAACCCGCCCCTTCCCTAATTACGCCACTGAGTTTCAAGCACCCATTAGCTTTTATTTCGTAATGCTACAAAGTGCAAACTAAGACAGAGGAAATGTATTGTGACGAAAATCTTGGCTTTCTCCGGGGCGTGGGGCCCTCTGTGTTTCTGCAATTATTATTCACTATTTAGTTGGTGAATGTTTACCCGGGTATCCGTGTGGTATTGTATGTCGGGATGTGCCTAAAACGCTAAATTGGGTGGGTCCCAGGAAAAAGTGGGGGGGGGAATCTCCCCCCATTCCCCCCCCCCCTTCCTACGCGCCTGCTACAGTCGGTGATTCTACAATTTACATATCGGATCACGTTGTAATTAACATATTATTTGTGACAGGACGGACATTTACCATGACAATATGGATATATCACATATTTTCATTCCCTTAATGAACGATGTTGCCACAATCCACAAAACTAATGGCTTTCAATCCGCATTGAAGTTTGTGGATGTTCTAAATTACAAATGGATCACAATTTCCATTCGGCCGCTTTCGCGAGACAAACACTGTATACAAAACAAACAAACAAACAAGTAACAAGAGTGCCATAGCAGTACCGCAGTATAAGGAGGGCAGTACGCTCGCTTAATTATAAAAGTCAAAATCAAATCAATCAATAATATAATACAAGCAACAAGTGTATTCTTCACATTTGAATTATGTATCCCGCTGCATACTGCTGTTTAAAAACGTGTGCGCATATTTCAACTTTGATACCCTACCCTAAATTTGACCTGAAAAACATAAACAATTATTTAATTGAGTGTAAAATAAGGTAAAATCGTGTTTTGTGTTTTGTAATATTTTTCTTGTTACGCGCGTAAATACTTACAAGCGTATCTGCTTTTTTCTTTCTCAAGTATAATCTACTTCAACAGTTCCACAACATGAAAATATTAAACAAACACAAAATTTAGCATTTTAGAACGGTTTATGAAAGCCATGTAAATAATTTCGTTTTCTGTCTAAAAGACTGTCATTCATTTTGTTAGTAGTTCAGTTGACTTCTGAAGAATTGTTTACTAATGTAATCAAAACACAAACACAACAATGTATTTGACATATGTGCACAATTATTTATCACACATTACGAAGTGAATTTTAAATCTAAAATTTAATTAAATTTGAATTACAATTAAAACGAATATATTTTTAACTTAAAGCTACATTAGGCCAACTTCATATTATTTGGCATGTGTTTTGTGCTGGTTTAGTCTCTGTTTTGACCGTGCAGGTGAAGGTGAACTGACTGATCTGATGACTGACTGCTGAGCGAGTGTCACAACATACAGGTTTTTCAGGATTATAAATCTTTTGTACACTTTATAATCTACTTTGAGGTGTTTGACGTTATTTACCAGGTAATCTATGCCAGCTGGGATGTATTTGCATTAATATAGTCTTGGTTTAGGAGATATTTGAGGTTTAACACAATATGTTGTGCTTATCTGCAGTGCTTGGATTTCAGCCTTTCAGCCTACACTAGTGGGACCTAGCTAGGCTCTCATTAAATAGCCTAAGAAATAGCTTAATTTTGTATTTCTTATTACAGGAAGTGAATCTGCGCGAGGCCCCGGGGATGCAGGCTATGAGGCTAAAATTCGGTGATCGTCGGAATGACTGGCAGTGTTGTTTCTGTTGCCATGTCAGAACTGGTACTATATTCCTTGGAGTGTGGCATCTCGTAAGTGAAGTTGACAAGACAATAGTTCAAGGCACCTAATCTTATCACAAATAGGCGTAGAGTCAGCCCTAGGCTAGCCCCTTAACCTAGGCTAGCTAGGCCTAGGCCTACTAGGCCTACACTGACTAAGCCTAGGTAGGCCTAGCCCCTAGTCTGGGTCCTATTCCTAGGCCCAAGCCTCAAGTAGCATAGTGCGTGCCTAGGCTAGATCTATGTAAAGCTTAACGATAGCTAGACACATATGCCTTAGCTAGTATGGTAGACCTAGTAGAGTTAACCATGTGATGTCAGGTTCACATGAAGTCGTAAGGTTAGCCTAGGCCTAGGTCTAGGCATAAACAGCAGATGATGTAAAGAGAAGAATAGGCTACATGTATGTTAGCATTCACACACCGTCACAAGGTTTAGACGTAATGCCTAGGTCATAGACAAAGTCAGGTTTCATACCTAGGCCCTAGGTAGTCAAAACTCACAAAAAAATATGAAAATGTTTAGCCTAACATTTAAACAAAAAATAAACAAAATTCTTATGACTTTCTCAGTTCTGTAATTTCTTGCATGCCTAATTGTTTGTCTTAACAACCTGTCTTATTGTGAAATCACCTAAAGTGGCATTCACAAGTCGCAACCAGTTATAAACATGTTGTAACCTGGTTTTTAAGGTATAAATCGTAAGGCGTAGCCTATGGTTTAATATTGCAATGTGTGTGTTTCAATGTAACTGGTCACAACCCAGCATAAGGAGTTCAATTTTTCTTTGACATTTCTTACGCCATAGGCCTACCCTACTCCATAAATCATACAACTTCACCTTGAACGCCTTCAACTGATTGTGAATGCCACTTTACTTAAAACCCCAGGTGAGGTTTCCTCTTCAAATTACTTCGTGTAAGCAGACTTTTCTTCTTTATGGAAACTTTCAACAAATGGGAGTGTAATAGGTTATATGTGGAAACCAAAAATTTGCATCTGACACAAATACTATCTCTACTTCCCGTTAAATCCGCCCCTGCTGTCAGCCCACAACTCTCCAAATTCACCAAAAATTTTATCTGCGATTTGTTATCAGATTGGTAACCATGGTTTCAACAAATATTTCATAGGCCTAGGCCTACCAGTGTCACCAGTCGCCATGTTTGTTCAGAGCAAATCTCCGATTAACGGTTTATCCTGGAACTAAAAGATTGGTGAAACTGGGCCCAAGCTAGTCCTATTCTTAGGGCGTGATCTGATGTATGGCTGTGTCAGATGGCCAACTAGGCTGAATTGACAACTGAAATAGTTTTAGATGACCTCTGAAGCGTACGGTGTATCCACGATGACATGTGTATCTTAACTCTTTTAAAACAAGCAAATTCAAACTTGGGCTACACAAACACCAGAAGGCCTAGTATATTTAGTCGGCCAGAAAAGGAACCCATTTTATATTGGATTTAGACAAAAGAATTATTGAAAAGCCAACTTGGCAAAAGAAGTTTAAAAAATATATAGGCCTATGTATATATATTTTTGCCTGACAAGCTATGTGTTGCTATTGCCTTAGATGCTGCACGTCCTGGCTTTATCAGTAATAGCAGTTGTGCTCCGACATCCCGAGTTTGTTCGTGAAGATGAATTGATTAAAAATCCGGTTTTGCCGACTCCCCTGAGCGAAGTTGATGAAAACAGACCTACAGGAATCTTGGGCCAACATCTGGCTCCCCACATTGAAGGAAGCATAAGGTCACAAGTTGTTGATGGCTTCGGTCGTCCAGAATTTTCTTCAGCACACTACAGAGATATCTTTGGGCGTCGCAATCTAAACTATCGTAAGTATGAACGTAGCCGTAGGCCTAATGCCAGGTAGGTCCTAGTGTTCAACACAATAGGCCTGAATTTAACACTAGTTGAAGTTTATGCAAAGAATTTAGTATTTTAGGTTCTACTTACCTAAGAAGTAAGAAATAATTTTAAAATAAAATATTTACTAAATAATTCCTAGATTAGTAGGCCTGAGCTCCGATTACGATGATCAGGGGTTGGTCGTACATATGCACTCTTTAACTCTGTATGTTCATGTAACCAGCCCCACCAACAGACCAGAAATTGGGTTAAATGAGTTATGCTATTTGCAAGTTTTTCCGATAGTGGGCTGCTTCCCCGCTCCCCCGGGCGGTGATACTGGAATGTTCGGAGTGGGCATAAATAGGTCTATTGCAGACTGCCACTCTGCAGGAACTGTGTTCATTCAGCAAAATAATAATTATGCTTTCATCCAAATTCCTAACCAATGACAATAAATATTGCAATGGCAGTAACATGTTTTGGCAAGAAGAATAGGCCTTCTCTTAATAGTACTTAATTCACGACAAAGACTCAATTATTTAAATATCTGCTAAATACTTTGTCAGGGGTGTTAATTCACATTATGTAAAATAATTGTAGAGCAACTAGCCCAAAAAATATGGGATTTTGTTACATTTTTTCTTCTTTTCCTATGTAATAGGAATTTAAAAACTACTTGTAAATTAGCTACCGGTATATCTAATGGTACTGCTTGATGTTTTCAGAGGACTTGAATGTTGGTGTCGTCGTAACATTCTGTACCTTTGCGATCACATTGCTGATGGTTTATGGAGCTGTGAAGGGCAAGCCTGCTTACCTGATGCCATTTTTCTGCCTTCAAGTGTTCGATTTCTGCATTGCCAGGTAAATACGTTTTCTATAGTCATTCAAATTGGTTTATCATCCTCATTTCATATGCCCACAATTGGTCTGTCCGACCATGTTGCTGGATCTCGTCAACCAATAGAGATTTGCCTCCCTGTCGTAAAACTTTATGCCCCCTGGCATAGCGTCATTTTGGGCTCCTAGTCCCTCACAAGTCAGCAGATGCATTCTGAACTGCTCCTCCTTACCACACATGGTTTATGATTACAGCATATATTCTTTGGTATGATCTTACTAATTAATTAATTATTTCGTATACCTGTAGGCTACTTGATCTAAATAAATTAATAAACTAGGGCTTCCCAACGATATCGATACACTGAACGAGAATATCGGAGACTAGTATTGGCAAACTTTGCGGTGTGGAAGAACAGTATAGAAATCACCTCTTTAGATGTACGTTATAAACTTACAATTGAATGTGATGCATTTTGCCCATTGGCACGAAGAGAGAAGAGAAGGAAGCCTGTCTCAACTGGTTGACCAGATCCAGTATGATGGCATAACAGGCCAAATATGGACACATGATGATAGAGTAGAAGAGAGTAGAGAGTTTTAGTTATAGTAGTCTATGAATCTTGCAAAACTAGCATATCAACAATCATCTGCTGGGAATAGGAAGGTTTTGGACATAATCAAGACTGCTAGTGAAAAAATCATAAAAGCTTCTATGAGGAGACAGGCCATTGATCATAAAAAAATCTATCAAGGATTGGAACTAATAAACCAAATGTGGGCATAAGATCTTCCTTTGGAGGAACAGGACAGGAATCACCTCTTCAGATGTAGTAAACTTCAAACAGAACGTGACGCATTGCCTAACGGCATGAAGAGAGAAGAAAAGGAGGCCTGTCTCTACTGGTTGACCAGATCTTACATGATGGCCTGATTAAGCCAAATGTGGGCATATGATAAAAAAATCTTCCTTTTATGCATGATATCAATATCGTTGCACAGTAGGCCTACAACAACTATTTCTGATGACACTTTCTGTCTAATCTAAGCATGTGCTATTGCTTCTCTTTCACTAGTCACTTTTAAAATTTAATCCAAACTTTGGCTCACCCAAACCAAAACAAAAGTCTAGGTTTCACCCTGTTTCCACATGTGATGCTTTTCACATACTTGACCCACTTTTCACTCTCAATGTTATAGAATTGGACCTCCACCCTGTATTTTATCAACTGGTGCTCCTTGGGACATTAAACGTTAGGCTTGTGTACACCTGAAATGCGTATAGGCTACGATGGGTAAGCCTAGTTCAAGACATTGATGTTGTTGTTTTCTTTTTGCAGTTTGACGGCTGTTGGCTACCTTTGCTATCTACCGGACGTACATCGCCTTGTGGCTAAGAACACCCATCTGCCGTTTCAGGAAGAGCTGCTTCGTCTGAATCCGCAATGTCTTTCGTTGCTCGTGCTTGTTACTTTCATGGTTCTTATGCTGTTCAAGGTAAGCCAACACAATGTTCCGTCTGCTAGTCAAACCAAATTGGTAGCCTATGATACGCAAGTAAACGAATTTCCAATATATCTCTAAGACCCCGTTTTTATTACTCGCTTCGAACGCGGGTTGGTCGATAACGCGGGTAATTTTTGTAATGTAATCGCACAGAGTTGCAACGCTGGTTGGAATTTTTAACCCGCGTCGGAACTCGGAGTTACCCTAGTAACTCGGGGTTTGTGTGCAGTGAAAACGCACTTCGGTTGTCAACGCTAGTTAATCGTCCCGCCCAGCTGTCAAGTAGGCCTTTCTTAACCTCACTTTCGTCTCTTCTCACCATGGCAGCATTTTCTGACGACGAATCTTTGTTGTTAATCAAAATCTTTGGGCAACCAGAGATTCAAGGAAAGTTCAAAAACAAAAACACAAAGAAGGGTCATCGTGTAATATGGCGAGACATTGCTTCACAGTATATCTTGCAGCGCTTCGGGTGCGAAGGTTGACAACTAAGCGATTACGATGGTTCACCTTTGGAAGTGAAAACGCAAGTGGGTTACGCCCGTCGTTTTAACCCGCGTTCGAAGCTAGTAATAAAAACGGGGTCTAAGAGTAACTTCTAACTACCTGGATAAAGTTTCTCACGCTGATGCGATCTCGATGAAAGTCAACAGATTCCTGGCGTTCTTTTATACATCGATAAAGACGGTCTTCCGTTTAGTAGAGTGCATATTGCATAAGCCTCACTATTTGTACCCACTGGGTTTGCGGTTTTTAGAATTACAATACACAGTCGTAAACTACTATTAATGGACCTGTTTCAAGTAGGCCTAAATGTTAGGAAGTAGCAAAGTGGAAAATTTAGTTGGTACAATTGAGCTTGGCTTGGGGAAGACTAGATGGGACAGGATAAGGAAATGACGATATAAGAAACCAACTAGGCGTAAGGAATTTATTGGACCGTATTGGAGAGAGAAGACTGAAATGGTTCGGACATGTCAAGAGGATGGAAAGAGAAAGATTGCCGAGGAGAATGCTAGAACTGGAGACTCCAGGTAAAAGAACGAGAGGAAGACCAAGACAAAGATGGCACGACAAAGTGAGGAAGGATGTGGAAATGCGAGGAGGGGACTGGCATGTAGTTGAGGGGGAAGAGTGGTGGCAGGATTGAAGAAGATAGAGAGGCTTATCTTCAATGCCGACCCAACGCAGAGTTGGACATGGCAACAGATGATGATGATGATGATAATGATGATGAGACTAGTTACGTTGGGACAACTTTTTAGCGGGCGTCAAGTTCCGTTTCCTTGCATATCTATGTCGAAAGCAGTTTTGTTAAACCCACCCAACTTGTTCCCATACTCGCGTTCCCCTCGTTCTCAATCGTTGTGTGACTTCCATTAGATCAGTGTAAAATCATCTCCTGCACAATTCAAGAATGGGAGTTCTTGTCTGTCTGGAATCTTGGTGTTCTGCCTTCTTCTATGCCAACATTGAAAACCTAGAAATGAAGGGTTTCCACTAGCTACAGATAGTACAATATGGTCATTGTAGTGGGTTGAAAGAAAGGATTACCGTATTCAGATGCTCTAGGCAGAGGCCTATGAGATTTGGAGGATGTAGTTTTGACGTGGAGAAGAACGACCTTCTAAGAGTAGTGCTCAAAATATGTACGGTAGTAAATGAAGCAAAGATGTTGTGGATAGTCATTTTATTTATCGTTATGTTGATGGATGCCAATCGGTTGGAATGTTATGATGTAGGGATAGGATCCAACAACTTGCCTCGTATATGTATCGAAACGTCGCATCATTTTTGTTTTTTGTTTTCAATGGCACATCTTTTTTTAAATCTCAAATTCATTATTTTACAACTAAGGTAAGCTGTTGGTTTATAATTTTTATCCATGGGAAAATGATAGAAAAACATCAACTTACTACTTGCTACATAGTCAAGTGTTAATCATTTAAGCAAACATTTAAAAGTACATGTACCAATAAATATTGCACTAATCTAATACTTGTCTTGCTATGCAGCAACAAAAATTGTGGCATATAATCAGTCTTTGTTTACCTTTAAATAAATTGCCTACAAATACCGTTTGCACTACAACTACACGAATAAGTGTCTCGATCTATTTACCAAGATTCGAGTTTAAAATATTTGATTTACTTCATTTTCCTAGGCCTACTTTATTGGCGTTGTCTGGAGTTGCTACAAGTACTTGAGTCTTCGCCTAGTGGCAGCCCAGCGTACCATTCACTTTATTGACCCCGATAATCAGTCGCTGCTTCCCGACCTGCCCGATTACGAGACGGCCATGGGCGACCCACGCTTTGCCGCCAAGAAGTTTCCGACCCCTCCTCCTTCGTACGCAAGCGCCACCGGCTCCCCGATGACCAACGAGGCTGTCCCCCCCGTTCCTTCTACCACCTCGGCCCCCGCCCCGACCGTGGCTCCCGCCCCCGAACCAATCCACGCCACCATCCCTGTTGTCGGCGTTGTGGTAACCCTTCCGCCAGAGGACCGTCCCACTCATTGAACGTGCGCCACGGCATTCAAGCTTACATCTCATTATGTTTTATGTATTTCATAAATTGTTTTACCCTTCACTATATATACCCACCTTGTGATTGTAAAATTTTTTTTTTCAATTTGTTGAATATGACTTGAAAAAGCTGGCGTAAGACAAAGCTACTAAAATGGGAATGTGTTTTCGGTCTTGAGGTTTACAAACCTTAACCTGTGAATAAGTAGGTCTATCTTTTTGATGGCTTGTTACATTTCTAGAGCTTCAAGTAAAAGTCATGTATCCACATAAAAAAAAAATTAAATTATATATTTCGATAATTATGCAACCCTGTATTTATTTTGTATTTGATTTTACATTTAGTTACATTTTACTTTACTTCATATTTAGTATTTACTAGGCTGTCTTTTCATAACCTGATAACAGTACCTAATGCAGCACACTGTTCTTTGACAAGTGCGGTCGCTGGCCATGTAGCTTACAGTTGGAATTTGTGGTTTTGGTTATCTTTTATCTAAATTTTGTTTGATATAGGTACAAAATTGAATACAATTTAAAAAAAGGTTAAAGATATATGTACATATATCCTACAAAATACATTTATCAATTTATCATCATACATTAAAAAGTAAAATACATGCAGTTGACCGTGTATTGCATACGCAGGTGAACAAGTTCGATGTCTCAAAGCCAAGATAATACAATACTACAGTAGTTAACTAGACTGTGTAACTTAGTGAGTATTATCAACACAACAAAACCTTTCGAATCTCTGGTCGTTTTTATCATTCTATAGACCTTGGCATATTCCGAGCAGTTAAACTGCAGTTTTAGTATGTTGCACTTATTCGACAGATTGAAAGACTTCTCTGTGTGTAGGTCTAGATATCTAAGGTGTGTTATTTCCATGGTATTGTGGGTTAATGTTTCACATTTGGTTTATGGTGGCCAGATATCAATAGGCTACTGTACCTATAATTACATTTCAGATACCCTTTGAATAGCGAATAGTTACTCTACATTACAATATTGCCAACTAATAGGCCTACGATAGGAATGAGAAGTTTAAATCTTAATGTTGCCCGTCCATAATATTATCTGAATGGCATTCGGTCGTGCTCTGGTCACCATACTGAGATGAGATCTGCATTTTGCTAGCTTAGACGTGATTAGATTGAGCCGTTGTTGCACTCTAGACCATGAGGGTACAGTATTTTATAGATTGTGCACTTCTGCTGTCAAGTAATATTTTATACTACATTGCATATATAAATACATTACATTATTATTGGATTTAGATGGTCATTGAAGTATTTTATTCATAATCTTTTTGAGCTTTGCTAACAGTTTATTGCAATGTTCAATCATTATTGATCTAATTGGTATGATTACTTTAGAACTCATTTATGTGCACACACTTGAAATATTTTTTTATTAATACCTAATGACAATTTTCTTGAGTTCCTATTATTATGAGTATTATGTGTTTACTCATAGACTTGCTAATAATCAAGATGGAGATCAGTGGTATTATGCTATGTACGTTCGTAATAGTAACGAATATTTGTAAGTAAAATATATTGACTCCTGTACGTATATCCAAAAATGATTGAAATAAAGTGTACTTTACACATCATTTCAGCAATTTTGTGCAAACCTACTCCTTCACAAACTGGAACCACTGACTGACTGGAAATAACATGTTCTACCCACATGTTATTATAGTCTGTAGAATATCATATTTTTGTCCCCTAATTGCAGGGTGGAATTGATTTAACTAAACAACAAAAAATTACGAGTAGTATTTTTCACTTGTAGGCCTACCTAAAATTCATTTCATTTGATGTCATGTGGAGCTACAACGATCACTACTTGACCAATCGGGTCTGATGTTATGGCTATGACCATAATCGCATATTAAATATAAAAAATAATTTGTCTATTGCCCTTTCCAATTACGTAGTATTGTAATTTGTTGTGGTATAGTTGTCGTACAGCAACTATGGGAAACCTTTCGTCATCAGTCGATGACGTGTTTACGGTCTCGGCCAATGAGAGCAGGTATTTGAATTAGCCACGGCCGCTGGTTGGCTGCCGCTCAGCCACCCGTGACGGAAGCATTACCGACGTTGTACGAGTGGAGGGATTTTTTTGTTGGCAATTGCAGTTTTCCAGTTGACTCTTCCTTTTGTGAAACACTTCTTATTGTTGATTTAAATCAGTTAAGATTTGATTTAAATCGAAAGAAAATCAATTTAAATACAAAAAAAATCCACCCTGCCACATTGGGGTATCCAAAACCAAATTTGGGCATTCATCACTTTTTCATATTGTGTAGGCCTAGCACTCTCAAGGTATTAGTAAATACTAGGAATGACTTCCGGTACCCGGAAACCGGTTCTATTTCAAACCGGACCACATTTTGACGCAAACGCAAATTTTCGGGATAGGTTAAGATATTCAAAATGTCAAAATTCATGGTTCCATATTTTTGCTCATTTTTTACCCAATCATCCAAAAATCCGTCTAAAATGATCAGTCCCGCGACCGTGCAGTCAATACTTACCACCAGGCAGCAGAGTATACGTGTTTTCAAGGACGCAAGGCCGGCATTGTTCAAACTTCAAAGAGAAGTTGATACACTTCCTTTTATTTTTGTATGACAAATAGTCGATTTTATGATTTAAAAATAAAAAAATAAAAAAACGGATCCAGCTCCGCAGGATCCGATTTTGGGTTTCTAGACCTGAAGTAATTCCTGGTAAAAACCGTTAATTTTGCTTAGTTATTATAGTGAGACTATCATTTGCCATTAATGCTCGTGATCTATGTGATGAATTATGGACTGGGCCAAAACTATCAGGTTCTTTACTAATTATTATTATTGTATTATTGTGTTCTGTAATTCCGACGAAAGTAATTTATTGCATAATTTAAAAAATGTCAGCTATTTTTTAACAGGCAGGTCACAAATGTACTTACAGCCATACATAGATATGACATTCCTGTACATTTATAATAATCCTACTATTAGTAAGAGTAATTAGTTGACTGCAAACAAAAAACCTACACCCACTGCTGAATGCTCTTAAATTGAAATTGTAAGGGATCCTTTAAAAAAAAATTAGAATTACAACATCTTCAATTAGCCCAGGTAATAAAGTGTATAATCACTAATTAGTTATCTGTGACATTGGACCTAAACCTTGTAACCAGTTCAGCACAGACGTCATCACTAGTTTGAAGTAAACATAAATTTGAATTTGAAAATACTACTGTGATATTAATTAATAAAACAGTAATTAAATTAAATAAATAAATAATTTGTATTTGCATCATGTTTGCAATGCGCATTCTTGAATCAGATTTGAAAACTTTTCGCCAGAAAGTTCGTAGATATGGACGCTTATCAACTTATCAAGCTTATCGCTTATCAAGGTGTCACACAGAGCGTTTTCCTAGTAGCATAGAATAAAGCAAGGGACATAATAAATTTAATTATATCCCTCACTGAACATTTTATTTATTTGATTTTTTTTTTTGATTTTATGATTTAAAAATAAAAAAATAAAAAAACGGATCCAGCTCCGCAGGATCCGATTTTGGGTTTCTAGACCTGAAGTAATTCCTGGTAAAAACCGTTAATTTTGCTTAGTTATTATAGTGAGACTATCATTTGCCATTAATGCTCGTGATCTATGTGATGAATTATGGACTGGGCCAAAACTATCAGGTTCTTTACTAATTATTATTATTGTATTATTGTGTTCTGTAATTCCGACGAAAGTAATTTATTGCATAATTTAAAAAATGTCAGCTATTTTTTAACAGGCAGGTCACAAATGTACTTACAGCCATACATAGATATGACATTCCTGTACATTTATAATAATCCTACTATTAGTAAGAGTAATTAGTTGACTGCAAACAAAAAACCTACACCCACTGCTGAATGCTCTTAAATTGAAATTGTAAGGGATCCTTTAAAAAAAAATTAGAATTACAACATCTTCAATTAGCCCAGGTAATAAAGTGTATAATCACTAATTAGTTATCTGTGACATTGGACCTAAACCTTGTAACCAGTTCAGCACAGACGTCATCACTAGTTTGAAGTAAACATAAATTTGAATTTGAAAATACTACTGTGATATTAATTAATAAAACAGTAATTAAATTAAATAAATAAATAATTTGTATTTGCATCATGTTTGCAATGCGCATTCTTGAATCAGATTTGAAAACTTTTCGCCAGAAAGTTCGTAGATATGGACGCTTATCAACTTATCAAGCTTATCGCTTATCAAGGTGTCACACAGAGCGTTTTCCTAGTAGCATAGAATAAAGCAAGGGACATAATAAATTTAATTATATCCCTCACTGAACATCATCAGTTATTGTAACTGTGTGGTTAGACAATAAATTATAAAATCTATGGATGTACTGTAGGATAGAAAAAACCGGTATCACATGGCGATATACAAAACTAATACAAAAATCCTTTTGAATTTTGAAGATGACACCGATTCGTTAAGATTCATGACACAAATCAAGTTGTAGGTCTATTCTTGTCAGTAGAAAAACGTAAATGGATATAATAATTAGGTTTGTCCATATCGACGAAACCCCTGCTGTTTCCAATAACCATGCGAAAGCTTTGTGCCGCGCGTGTGGTGTCTGCCTGCCTGACATTGCGTGGGTACAATTACGTGTGGGCTACAGTGGTGGGTGTACAAGCAGTAGGATGCTGCTCTTGCCAAATCTCGCTCCCATGTCCTCCTATACCAGTCTGCCCTGCCTGCCGTACAGGTAGGAACAACGGGATGGGTTCCTTTGACATTGAAGAATGAAGAACATGCTAATTAGTAATTATCCAGTGTGGTAGATGGGAGGCCTGTCGGGCCTATTCATATGATATGATGTGTTATTTTATATCTTTGGAGGAAGAATGAATACATTTCGGAGCGTCTTGCTGTATAATTTACCGGAAGGGTGTAGTCTCTCAAACAGCCTCTGTCATCTCCGATGCGTTCATTGCGATTTCTATTTATGCTCAAACAAAACTGTGAATGATTGAAAGTGGGCTAATGTCTGTATTGAGATATCTTCTCATGGAACACTGCAGTGGATTATGCTTGCGTCGCCAACATGAAGTCAAGGACATTTGGCTTAGATGGATGAGTCAGCATGCACTAGACTTTTTAACCATAATAAATATTGAATCATTTTCTTTTTGTCATAAAAAAAAGTGTTCTCTGATAACGACGCGAAAATTTTTACTGTAAACCTTCCTCGTCTTTTTTTTTTTTTTTTACATGTTTGATGATTGAGTTTCCATCGACCGGAGGATGAGGAGCACCAGGCCTATATTAATTAATATAAGACGGTGATTACGCACTGCATATTTTTCCAGTTCGTCGGTTAAAATATCGTGTTGTGAGTCACACGGTCTAATTAAGGCCAGGCCAGGTGACAAGAAGTCGTCCGTGGGCTAATTTATAGAGTAGAGTTGCGATGGACTCGGGTATCACCTTAGTAGAGGAGCTATTAGAAACTAGTTAGAGGCGACAGGGTTCAGGCGTCAGCGGTGAAGATATTGCCATGATAATGTAACGATAATATCTAAGAACTAAGTGTTGAATTATGAGCGACTGCCAATACGGACCCTTTTGCGAGGTTTTGTCTTGTCAGGAAACTTCCAACAGTTATGATAAAACATAGATATTTGTTTGTTTTTTCAGGCGTGATGAACATCCAACCTTACGTATAATAAACCACAATAATATAGCAATTATATATAACTGCAATTTGCAATACGCATAAATAAATATATAACTATGGACATTAATACACCTGTAATGTGTAGAATTAAAAACATTGAAAGTTTAAACTTAATTAATAATTATGTCCGTAACTCATTCATCTATCTCATTCATTCACAATATACAACAATGATATCGGTATTTCTGTGTTCGTGGGTGGCACACTCCGTCATGGTACAGATGATGGTGATTTTAACTTGTTGAATTTTGGCTTAATCTAAGATAGAATGTGTAATTTTTATATTTTAATAAACTGAGGTTTAAACATCTCTTATTTCTATACCGGAAGAGAATTCCAAGCGCGAATTGCATGAATGTTAAAATAACTGTCTCTTGTGCATTGGAAAAGTAAACCGGGGAACTGATCTATACCTATTGAACGTATTTGGAACTAAACTAATAAGTAATAAGTTATAAAATACATAATTCTGTAACTTACAAAAAAGTAGAGAGTTGATATTTATTCACATTGTCAATTGTAGGTGCATTGTTTTTGGCCACTTATGTAGATCATAGGAAGGCGAACGTATAGTCGCGTCGCGTTAACTTGCAAGGTGTTGTCGTCACGGATTATTTAATAGTGAAGTGACGCGTGTGACAACTACCAACCTAAATCTAGTTGCATCCCGTTCTCCTGCCTCACGTATTGTAGTGATAATATCGCCCGCATGTTGTCAGACATGGTGGGGTCGCATTCCATTCACGGTCGGTGCAGTCAATACAGTGGACAATAACAATGCAGCTATCGGGCAATCTCGAGTTGAATACCGTTGAAATAGACCGTGTGGAGCGACCGTCTCTTCTCAGAATTTTAGGGGACACCTTGCTTCTTACGGCGTCGCCAGCATACCTTGCCTACCTTTCTATGTACACTTGCTCGTAAATAGATACACGATATTCAAGACCTGAAAGCTGCAGCTTAATTTTCTAGGAATTTCGAGCCTGTGGCCATTGTCGTCCACCCATACTCCCATTCAACGAAGTGGAATATATGCGCTGCCCACACGTCACACGGTTCCGTCGGTGGATGATTTAATACACGATAAAAATACAAAATATTCATACACTTGAAATTATAAATTGAATTAACCAAGGTTTTTACATCAATGCATACATTCGCAAGTATACTCTACTTGTATTGAAGTTCTCAGCAACTGTTTTTCAAATTATATGTATGGTCAACTATTTATTTCACTACGTTCAAAAAATAATCTTACTGTTTATTCTTCAGCAAACCCGTATGTATCTTGCTCATATATGCCATTCCTTTCCACTATAGGTGTTTGGCGCCCCCTCCCTCCCTCCCCCCCCCCCCCCCCTCCCCACCCGACGTCCACGTGTTTTCTCTATTTAAAATCGTTATCATTATTTATGGGAACGCGTTTGCTGTTTACTAGGACCGGCACTTTGAGTTAAGCTTTTAGTTTCTTTCGTTTCGCTACTAAATAAGAAAACAACAGTAGACATAAGACAGCTAACTTTGAAATGCTTTCTTGCTAACCAATTACCGTAAACAATATCTTTATGCATAACTTTATTCTCAAGTTTCGTCTGTTTTTTTTCTCAGTCTTTCACCATCAGCAACAATTAATTAAAACTAGGGCTTAAATCTGTATTCTTTTACATGACCGAGAAGCAGACGCATTCTTATTAATTGGTTTGATGTTTCTACGTTAGTTAAAGAATAATTTAATTAAATAAATCCATCATCATGCATGTTCATACAAATAATTGGGTAAACAGCTACAAAATTCAAAGCACTCGTACACTTATTTTAAATGTTTTGCCAGTTATGTGTGCAAGTATGGCACGGTATGATAATCTTTGGTATGATGCTACGTCATGTATATGTTTATTGTTTACGTTTGAACATTTTCCTTCCATAAAAGGAGAATGTAATAAGCTTCTGGAAATATGCGCAAGAACAATTCCAGTTAAATGTTGCACAAAAATGCAGCCGAGCTTGAAGCGTTTTTCCATTCTCACTTGTTTTCCTCAGTTGTAGTGGTGGGCGAAGTGGTAGCGCAGTTGCTATATGTTCCCGTTCTGTTCAGGAGGCTGCGTGTTTGGTGCCAACCACTAGCTTTCCTTTGAAGGTAATTTCTCAGGTTTTCCGCCGTCAAAGGGAAAATGCTGTTTATACATGTCTAAAATATGATGTAATTTATTTATATCTGTGTATTATAAGAACTCCAGTAAGTACATCATTTGAAAGAGGACTCGAGATAAATTATAGTATAGGTAATTCATCTTATCAGTCATCCTACATCATACATCTTCGGAAAATAACACAAACAATTTCTTGCAGTTTTTGCTTCCCACTTGGTAATAATAGATTTTATTTTCATACAAACTATAATTCCTCTTTCTTATGAATTTTTCTTTGTTACAAATAAATGTGTTCGCTTTTCAAAATGTTCTTATCTTAGTTCTTTTGTTGCGTGTTGTTGCTATACACCTTTCAAAATGTTTATGAACTTTTGAAAAACGAAACTATTTATTAGAACCAATGTAATTTTATAAGAAGCAGTTCTAAATAGGGAGTGAAATATTTTGGTTTTCTTTGTAACCATTTTTGAGCATTTTAAATCAATTTTAAGTTTTAACATAGAGAAATCTGCGTTTCCGCAGGGTAGAGAGACTGGACATACATCCTGAACTGACTTGTTGCTATTATGGCCATTGGTTCCGCCTGTATTTTAATTTTTAATTATCTGTGCAAAAAAAGTAGGCGAGCTGTTTATCACGCGTGTATTTTCGACTGTATTCAATGAAGTAGATGGTGTATTGGGTGGGCAGCAGCTGATGGCTAAAGCAATTTGACATTAAACTCACGCCAACATCGTATGGTATTGTTGCGAGGGTGGTTGGAATGAACCCACTGTTATTGTAATATTAGACGTGTAGGCTAAACTTAAACATGACCGAGCGGTGAAGCTGGGTTCACACAAGGTATGGGTTGAGCTGCCAGGTGGCCGCATGTGATCATCGTATGATAGTTAATTACCCCTACGGATCTGCTTTATTTGGGAAGTATCACCTTTGATCATCACTGCAGTTATGTCAGTGTTGTTAGTGGTGGATGTATCGCATTCGGCATGATTTCTAAAATATTCACGAACTAGTGCAATGAAAGAAAGCTAGACTAATAAAAATAGCACATATATTTTTGTACATTTTTTGGCAACCCCACACTATCAGAATTTTTGTCGAAAATTCGTACCTGTGCAATTAATAACGAATATGCTATAAAAAATTGTGAAATAAATGTTTATATGTTCCTGTAATTCACCTTCTTGTGAAAAATAATATTGACTTTTGGTACACAAACCCCTCCCTCCCCCTCCACTCCCCCGCAGTATCTTCCAGGCTACGCCACTGGTTGTGTACGTGGAAGTATGTCAAACCCCATTGCAAGTATGTCAAAAAGAAAATAGCCCCTCTAGCCGGAGTCCTCTGGAAGATATCACATATGCTTCCCATCTACACACTTAGAACTATTTACTTCTCCTATATACACACCCACCTTACGTATTTAAATGTAATATGGGGAACGTGTGCTAAGTACCTAATAAAAGAGATCCAAATTATTCAAAATCGGGCGATAAAAAACTTATATAGATTACCACGCACATATCACACACAAGATTTATACAAAAACTATAATATTATGCCAATACAATCAATTAATAACTATGAAATGCTTCTTCTAATTAAACAATACTCTACGAATAAATTGTATTCACAATATGATCTTTCACAAGTTCTTCATAAGCATAACACACGAGGAAAACACAACCTGTATATAAAAAGTGTTCGTACTGAATTTGGAAAAAGATGCATTCACTTCAAAGGTTATCAACTGTTCAACTCACTTCCAATAGATATAAGATACTTAACCAGAATAACACAATACAAACAAAAAATAAAGGAATGGGTTATGAATAGATACATTAACGATTTGTAGTGGACACCTAAGAATTAGTGCATTATTTTTGACTACTTATATATTTTATGACAAATCAAACATAAAAACACGGAGTAAGGTATTACTACATATTATTGGTGGTTTTCTGTCCTAGTTTTTGTTTTTGTTTTAATATCGCAAAACAGTGTCATATGTATACTTACTTAGGCCTATATTTTGTCTTTTTGGCATTAATTTTACTCATATCCTTATAACTTTTAATTGTTGCTTAAAGCTATCTTGATTAAACTCATAAATAATTCCACTTACTTTCCTGCAGATACATAAATGTAGTTCTTAGTCATTTAAACAATAGTTTTTCGAATTGTATTTCATACTCTACATCACCACTTCCTGCCATAAGCAAAACAATTGTAACATGAAGGTTCCTTACCTGCGAGTGCCTCATGCACTCACTAGGAACCAATAAACTATATATTTAATTTGTATTTGCATAAAAAAAAATATATATTCTTTGCAACTGGAAAAAAAAAAAAAAAAAAAATAGTCACTGAAATGCGGTAAATTGTTTTGGTGAAGTAATATATGGTTTTACGCTTAAACTCGTTCCAGCGAGTATTGTACTCCCCCTATTTACTACAAGCTGAAGCCAGTGGCGTATCCAAGGGGGGGGACAAACCCCACCCCCTTTCGCAAAGAAAAAGTGGACATTGCATTGGATTGAAAAAAAAATGGAATTATAAATATACAGCATTTTTGTTTAAATACCAAAGACATTAGTTTTCGTTAAAAATATACACACATCGCTCTAAAATTCTATTTCTGTGTATTAACACTTCAGTTCTATATTGTTGTTCTTTGAAGCTTTTTTTCGTTTCTTAAGGAGAAAATCGTTACCAGGAATTTATTAATTTTAGTTCAGTTGGCCGCTGTAAAACGCACAGATTTGCACCAAAATGACCTTGACGAGAACATTTTTCCGGGGGGGAAACCCCCCGGACCTCCGTTTATTTTTGGTTCCACTCTCTATAGTCTATAATATAAGTTAAACCCCCCCCCCCCTTTCCAAAATCCTGGATACGCCACTGGGAAGCAATAGAGGTGTAAAGTGTTGTGGTGCCTCTTTGTCTGTGTCGGTGATGTCACGTCTTTAGTCTTTACCGCCAACTACAACACACGAGCTTACTAACAACCATTGTTACTCTTTTGGCTGCAAGTCACGTTCCAACATTTCGTGAAGCTTCTTGCATTCAAATATGTGTATGTATAAAATAGATTCAACACAACTTTCTCATGACAATTCTACTCATTGTCAAAAATGAATTCATCTAATCACACATTAATATCACTTTTCGGGTCGTAAGAGGTGATAAAAGGATCCCCCCCCCTCACTGTCACACTTATAAGATTCCTCCTCCCACTTGGCCCTGCCCTCTCTTGTTTGACTCCCCTTGTGACGACCCCCGCGATATATAATAGTAATGGATCTGATTCGGGAGACGTCATAACCTAACAAACAACAAATAATCAAAATCAAATCAAATACAACTACGATATTTCCAAACCCGATGTCATAAAAACGTGGCACCGATGTTACAATGGTTGGTTGCATTCCAGATATCTCGTATTACGGCCTCAGCCGCGGGCACCAGCCCACTTTAACAGTTTAATAATGTATTAAAGTGATATTTTCACGTTTTTGTTTCGGAAGAAGATTGATGTAGACCCATCAAAGTGCAATGAAACAATGTAAAGGCCAAAGGAGGTTTAAAAGATAATATCCAGTTGGACGGCCACATTGCTGCTTCACGTTTATGAAGTAGTTCCATTCCATAAAACGAGAACCCACATATATAACTTTAAACTTGTTACGTTTTTAGAGTTGTTTTATTGTAGGTACAATGGGCATTATTCCCCTACACTGAGGTGATAAATGATTCAATAATATGCAAAACCTTATTTACCCTCGAATCGAGTTTCATGTAGTAGGTGGCCGTGGTCGATAAGCTGTTCCAAGCTTGAATCCTAACTTGGACATGGTTGTTATGTGCCGGTATTTTAAATCTTCGTATAACACTCATTCGTCCTTTTTATTAGCATAGCTGCCAACATATGAGACGTAAAGTCCAAAAATCTTCATTTTTCGTGTAGTTATGTTGCAGGATGGTGACTTGAGGCAGTAATGTTATATAACAGTAACACAGCTTCTGCCTCAACAGGTGTATAGAATATTCATATGATTTTTGTTTGTATTAAATAAAAAAAAAGAACTCATATTTTGAACTTCGAGAAGATGGCAATATTAATAATATTGACTCCCTTTCGTTTGTTAAAGTGATGAAAGTGAAAACAAACACGATATTGTTTTGTTACTTTTTACTACTTATTCCCATCGAAATGTGTTTCTATCTCGTACTTCTTAGTCCTGAGAGCCCCTGTTGTAGGAATATGTAGCATGCACGCATGTACAAACAAAAACTACGCAAATAAATAAAATAAATCTGTTATTCTGACCCATCTGCAGACCTATTCCACCCATTCAGTTGGTTATAGTGAACTATCACGACCACCACCGATAGAGGTGACTCAGCGTTAAGACGCGAGACTCTAATTCGGGAGGTCGCCGGTTTGATTCCGGCCACCGGCAGTCCTGACTGAAGGTTTTTTCCGAAGTTTTTCTCAGTCGTAAAGGCGAATGATGGGATTGAGTCATACTATCAGCCCTCGGACATTCCTTCCCAACTATCCAAACACCCTAATAACCTATAGTTAGTCAACTGAAGAGGGGCACATCAGGTAAAGCTGGTGTGCGCCCTATAACGGGTATTCCTACGAAAAATTATTAAATTATTATCACGACCACCTCACCATCCAACTGAAGCCCCTTCAATAACACTGCTTTGCTATCGATCGATGTAGACAGCTCAATTGATTTTGTGCGACCATTTACACTTGCATCGCCAACGGCGCACTTAAACCTTAAGAGTATTTAACCACTACGTTGCTAAAACCAATCAAGTGGGAATTATTTTTTACATTCTCGAGACTGCATATTATTATACTTCCATCACCATAAGAAACCTGTCCCGAGGATAGATCATAATTACCCGTTGCGCGGTCACAGCGACGTTTAATTTATTAGCAATCGGCTCCGTTTTGGTTCTTACAACCACTACTATACCCACGAGTATCTTGACTGATATCTGATGATAACTGGAATTAACACAGGCGGTTGAAATAAGAAATACACAACACATTTCTCACCTAACTGGTATAATATTTTATGAATCGCAACTGAATCAAGAAGAAACCAACGTAGGCCTACTGGTTGACATAGCAAGGATTAAAGGTACATTTTCGTCTAGTTTTGTTAGTATCGCATGTAATAGCTATATGTATTTAAACAAGTCAGAAACAAGAATGAATTAAATAGCTCCCGATTGAGACGAGTTTCGACGAGTTTTGTAAATGTTGTTCTGAGGTGACGTCGCAAGCGTGACGTCACTTAATGTCCCTGTCTATATTGTGATTGCAAGACTATACTTGTGCCACACAGGAACTGCCGCTAGACTTTATACCAGGCAGTGAATTAAACCGATTATCATCCGATTAATAAGAGTAAAGTCGTGTCAGACGATCGAGAAACTCGCGCGAGCTCCTCGCTAAGAGTAGACTTGCACTTGTTAGCATGGAACTCGCTGGAAGCCCAACACGGTTCGAGCCAGCTCGCGCGAGCTCAAAAAATTTCCACGTTGTTCCGCTCCGAACAAACCGCGTTATTTTAACACGTTACCAGTGACACATGAGTACTTTTATTACCTTATGCTATTATAAATTATATCTATTATTATTTTATTATTATAAATTTTTATTTTTTATTGTTTTATTCTTATTATATATTATTCATCTGTCGTGTATCGGAGTTAGTAATAATAATTTTAGTAATAGTAACAATTCTCGATCGTCGGACACGGCTATGAGAGAGAGAGAAATAGAGAGAGCGAGAGCGAGATTGCGAGGAGACATGCACAACAGAACCTTCGAAGAGCATCAATGCAACATCACACCACGTACTTCTCATGGTAAAATGCCGATTAATCGATTATTTATCGCTATAGTTGGACATTAATTTCGAATCGATTATTTCCGATTCGATACCGATTTTTCTACGTTCGATATCAATAAAAAATGGTTTATCGATTGACATCCCTATAAAAAGGTAGGCGTACTTAGTAAGGTGTTTTTCTATTAGTCGACTCGTATATAAATTACGTCTACAACGACATATAGTGTAATTTTATAGGGAAATTGTTAAGACGTGAATTACTCATTATCACAGTTGAAATAAGGAATATAGGAAGAGTTCTTGTTTGGTTCGCCTACCCGCAAGATTAATATGCATTTAATTTGCATAATAACTGCTTTGTCGTAATGCTATTAACTATGCAGCTTGCATTTATATTACTCATCGAATCTCGTACACTTACTAGGATTATTACGCAGTTTGCACTTATTGCTTCTTCTTTTTATTACCCTTCTATATAATTATATACTCATAACGTAGAGTTGCATCTTGACCGGGACTAAGACATGGCCTCCATTCTCACAGTAGCTCTGCTGGTATTTGTTTATTTTGATTATATGTTGCAACGATCTTTAGGTTAAAAATACATTTGAAGGTTTATTGGATTGGATGTTGGGAATAACTAACTATGCCTGCAGTCTGTTGAATTAAGAATAATTTCAAGCATTCGTCTGATGACAATCCAAGACACATTTTTTAGGATTTCGGTTGCGGCCTGGGTCGGAATAGAACCCGCGATCTCCTAAATTCAGTACTATGAATGAGACATGACAGTGAAGGGACATTGATTGTTAATTATTTAATAGACAATAAATAAATGAATAAATAAATAAATAAATACAAAAATACATAATTAAATAATTAAATAAATAATTAATTAAATGTAGAAATACAGCATTGAATCAATCAAGGAAGATTGATTTATTACATTATTATTATTTTTCGATGCAGTTTTAAATTATGTCTTGCAAATAAACACGAATAGAACTTTCGAAGAACAGAAATCGTATCCACAATGATACTTTCCAGACGTATCTATCTCAAGTTCCCGGAAAATGCGAGTATTGCACATGGAAAGTTGATGTTGAAACGCTAAGTGTATAGATGGTTCAACACCACACAAAGTGTATAATTAGTGTAATCTGTGACATGAATGTACGTCCAGCATTCGGCGCCTGTTAGTACGGATGACCACTAATGAGGACAATTACGCTTGGTGTAGCAATTATTGTTGGTCGTGGGTTGGTTTGTATCGGGGCTCGAACCACAAACCTGGTTAACACTTTGATCTCTGTGTATTTCTATGTGGTTCGAAGATGACTCACGGACAATGCGCGTCCAATGCCCCCTTTCTTAATTATTAGAGCTGAAGTGTGTTTTCTAGATGAGTATAATTATGCTTTTAAACTTTAAAAACCGAAAATCTAAACCGATGTAAAATGTATAATATTATATTCTTAATTCCCACGGCTCTATCTCATTGACTAGTCTAGTGGATGAGTTATGGGATGGGATGGGATGGGATGGAATGGAATGGAATGGAATGGAATGGGATGGGATGGGATGGGATGGGATAAGTGCAAACCCACATTTCGTAGTTAGTTACGTGATAATAATAATACCCCGCAACGTACATTATATAACATTTCTTTGTTAAAATAAATTTCGATTCACAAAAAAAAAAAAAAAAAAAAAAACGGTAAACATATTATAACATACACCTGCATATTGACAAATAGTTCTAAATGAGTTAATGATTTGTATGACAAATTTATTTTCCATACCTTACCTGCTTAACGAATTATTCTTCATTTTCTTCAGAATATTCAAAATTCAAAGCTAATAATATAATATATCGAAAAATGTTAGTTAAATAAGTAAAAATATTTGTGTGAGGGGGTATGCGATTTCGCCCCGTGGCCCGAGCCCCGCTACGTACTTGAAGCAATATTGCACGTATTAGGTAACTGCGTACGTGCAAGGTGCTTAGCGGCCCGCGGGTGAGTACAATGTGATATATACAGTACCCACGCAAGGACTGGTTCGTATCTTGCGCGGCCACGCTGCAGCATCCCTCATTTGGAGCTGCATTCGCTGTGACGTCACTGTGGGGGCGGCTCATCCGACACCCACCCCCACACTGCACTCGGCCGGAGGCGGCAGACAGGCTCAGAACACTTCCTGGAACAAATAGTGCCGTATATTGTTGTTATTGTCGATGCTACTATTATTATTATTATTATTATTATTATTATTATTATTATTATTATTATTATTATTATTATTATTATTAGCCTATTATTATTATTATTATTATTATTATTATTATTATTATTATTATTATTTATTATTATTATTATTATTATTATTATTATTATTATTATTATTTAATATTATTATTATTATTATTATTATTATTATTATTATTATTATTATTATTATTATTATTATTATTATTATTATTATTATTATTATTATTATTATTATTATTATCATCATTATTGTAAGTAGTAGTATAATTGTATAACTATAGTGGTAGAGTAGTAGTAGTCGAAGTTAGTAGTGGTTGTAGTAGTGGTAGTGGTCGTGGTTGTGGTGGTGGTGGTTGTGTTATAGTGGTGGTGTTGTAGCAGTAGTATTTTTGTGCTCAATTAAGCGCTTTTAAACACCGATTAGCCGGTAATCGGAGAATCTCTACGAACAAACATGGCGATCGACTGTCATGCATTGTAAAAGTAATGTTTAAAACCATGGTTACCAAACCGAGCCTTTCAAAATCAAATTGGGCCGGATATGAGATCCATATTCCATCACACATCGGGGTCTTCACAAGGGGCATCCAGTTTTGTTGGGTGCTGGGGTGGGGGGAGGGGGGCGTTCCGGTTACAGAGGGCTGACACCAATGAGTATGAGAAAAATACAGAAAAAGAGGAAATGTTGGGGAGATAGATAGATAGGGAGAATAGAGCGATGAAACATGTGTAAGAGAGTCCTTTCCTTTGCGCGCACCGGTCACCACGAGGAGGGACCCACCTCGATCGGGTGGACTGACGCAAGGTGATATTATTTAGTTGTTGAGTATAACTCTCTTATCTTGGCAAGTATCAATCAGAAGCTTTAAAATGGTATTGATTGCGCAAATAAATAATTATTGGTTGTACAACGTTCGTTACAATACCTGCCGTGAGACTGGAAGCACTGCTGGACATATGTATGTGTATATTGCAAGAGCCGAGTACTGAAGGACCGAGCCACCGTATTTTACACAGTAGGTGTGAGATTACCGGTTTTAATTATATCCTAAGAATGGTAGCCGCATCGAAAGGTGCGAGAGAATTTATATCAACCCAATGGTTTCGTGTGTGCGCTATAGTCATGCAAATATAAATTATATTTTAATCATTGGTTGTTATTTTTATTGAATTTTGATTATTAATTATAGCTTAGATAAACAAAATGCCTATACTGTAGGCTTTGATAGAGTATGTAGTGCCTCTGGTAGTGCTTACGAAAAACACTACAACCTGCTACGATCTAACTATATATCGATATAGCGATTCCTGACACAGGATTAAAAGGACATAGCGTGCTGTGGTTTGGTAAGCCCTACAGACTGAATGATAAATGTATCAAATATTATTAACAGTTGGGTATAGTTATTTTGATTATTGAATCCACTATGAAAAGCAACTATGTTATATTTTCTTCAAAAATATATCATAGAAATCGAGGATATAATGAAAGCAAAGGGACCGATACCACATTTCGTTCTGCAAACGGTGTTTACTTTTTTATAAAGTGGTGCTTCTTGCTTTGATGGGATCAATATTGACTTTTAGCGCCAAAGCACAAAGTATATCACACGTGAATACATTTTTTAGTTTCCATAATCTATTTATAATTCATATTTTATACTTTATACCACATTTTTTCATTTTTGGGTAATTTTATTCTGTGTCATAAGACATACCTTAATCTAAAGGCAGAACTTTGTTTGTAATAAATTGGCTATAATAAAGAATAAATAGGTTAATAAAGAAATAATATAAGTATATATTTGGTTTTTTACATTTTGTTGGTTGCAAAATGTATAATACGAACACATTTTTATGAGTCTACACGTCGTCGAAACGTTGGTATTAATTTTGAAAACTAACGTTGGATTGTTAAATCGTAAAAAAAGTTTTCGTATTTTATACATAAATATATATTAAAAAATGAGAATGTTGTGTGCTTTAAACGTGAGACTGTACGCCACGTTATTCAAATCACATCTTGACAATGAGGCGTCTCCTAACACACGCGTGACGTCACGACTACAAACACCGTCAGCGGATGTAACGACAGAGGACAAAGTGTCCGTGAGATACACTTGAACAAATAAGTACAATGAACACACAATGCTTGTATAAGTTAATACGTGCACAGGTGATTTCTTTCGTTTATTACAAACGTTAAAATAATAATATGTAGTCATTGTTTGAGGTTCTTATGCCCAATCCGCCTCTAAATCTAAATATCGATTTTTATATAGTCGTTCCACAGCAACCTTGTGGATGCTGATGTTAAAGATAAGTGAGGCATTGTCCTGCCAAGTGATGCAAAATCCACCCGACTCACTCATCTATAACTTCAGCGTTCACAAGATTGCTGTGGAACCACTTGAGAAGGTAATTCTAGGTCTTGTTCTGTTCTTGTTCGCGCTCCAGTTTATTCAGCAGTAACACAAGTTCTTACTATGAAGAAGAGGTCGGGCGCTATAACGGGGAGGATGTGATGTAATTGAGGAAGGGTTGCACAGCCACCAATATCAAGTGTTCTTGGTCACTTTCAATTTTAATTGTTATTCATTTTGGTTGTTCGCGCATATCGAGTACGATTATTCAACGTTGCCTTTGACGTCAACGACGATTGATGACGTAGGTCGTAGAATCAAGAACGAGAACAATATAATAAACACAGTTTTGGTAAAGTATTGGGATATGTCATGTGACTTATTTAATTCCATATTAAAATATAGACCGCGGTCTCGGCAATATTGTGGTAGATATAATAGAGTAGTTTCACAGCAACTTTGTGTATGCTGACGTCATTAATGAGTGACTCGGAGCCAATCAACGGGTGGCTTTTTCAAATACTGACAAGTGATTGGCCAACGCTTCAATCATCTATGAAGTCAGCATCCACAAGGTCACTGTGGAACGACTTTACCGTGTTCAGACTTAATATGTCGTCATATTGATGAACTTAAGTTAACTAGAAGACACCAAGAACAAGTTGTGTAGTTGTCGCATAAATTCAATTTGTAGAATACTGTTTGCCTCTTTGGATAAATAAATAAATAAACTTGGATTAATTGTCTATGTCTACCCACTCAGGTTAGAAGAACTGGTTTACAGTGGGTGACATTATACGTAATGTGCCTCGTTGCTATAACGGCCCTGAAGTCAGTCAAAGTCAAAGTCTGCACTTCCTTCATGTTCTATAGGCACCGTGTGTTAGTACATACAGCGCTATAGGTGGCAAAATGTAGCAACTTATTGATGAAAGATTGCCTTTCGCGGTTGAAAATAGTGCCGGATATTTTTGTAAAATATCTTGTTTTTTGTTTGTAAGTTTGTTTTTTGTTGTTGTGTTTCTATTTTGTTTTGTTGTTTGGTTTTGTGTTTCATTTTGTTTTTCATTTTCTTGTTTTGTTTGTGTCTGTTGTGTGTTATTTGTTGTTTGTAAGTCTAAAACGTGTCCTGATTTAAATGGCGGCTTGCCTTTTAAGATTTACTGATGGGATTTATAATCTTCCCAAAATTATTAAAAGCCGTATTTAATTAAACAGTTTTCACAATTTTCCATTATCGACGTAGGAAGAACGACGCTGCTACATCAGAAAGTGGCATGACATTGCCACTTTGAGCGCTTCATTCGTTTTCACTAGTGCCCTCAGTGCCAGTCGTTGACAATGTTTGACTTGACACGTTTAAACTGACAATGTTATGACTGCGTCACATCCGTTGGTCAGCAAACAAGCAACGTCTGCACTGCGCATGATCAAACACTTCGAGTGGTTCAATAGGTTTGTTTGATTTTACTATTTTGTGTAGTTCAAGTGTAGACTTAACGCGATTTTGCTGCACTTGATCCGGGATAATAAAACGGGTTTTGACCACAATTTACACGGACCTACCATGGACCAACTTTCGTTTTGAGGTTAGGGTAGGCATGCATTATCCTAAATAAGTTCAGTAAACTATCATTTTTAATTTAGTCTTAATTTATTATGGAAGTGCTACCGTTTTACTAATGATAGTACACGTTTTTCATTATCAACCAATTTTTGAACTGACACAAATTTCACGACCAGCGTGAGCTGTTGTAAAAAGTGCGACATTTTGCACAATAACGCTGAGAAAATAAAGCGCCGCCATCTTCTTACCCTGCAAAATAAAACAAGATTTTTTTTAATTAATTTTTTTATTTATTTCAGACCTACAGGTCCATAAACAAACACAATTCACATCACATTAAACACAAAACAAACAACAAACCAATAATTAGATACTAATTCATGACTTTAGGTCTTCGCTCCATTATTTGAGTAACGTTACTTTGAGTCTATAATAAAATCAAACGAACCAATTGCGTAATGAGGCTCAAAACGAGCCCGCGCAAACATGTTACAGTTGCTGCATTCGAATCTCTCACATAATACGTCATCAGAGTTTGGAAGATCCCTCGACCTCATTAGTCTAGTCTCCATTCGAATGTGGATGTCTAATTTATGATTCAAGGTTGTGTTTAATTTTCGCACGTTCGGTAAGTGATTTTCAAAGTATAATTATCTTTAATTGCGCAGTTACGAGACATTCACTTTACATCCATGTTTTGGTGCGATACATATTAATGAGGCATCTTCAATCGAACTAGATTAGTAGTTACCTATTATGCAGCATGAGTTGAAGGGGTTCTTATAAAATTCGAACACATATTGCAGAATGTTCGTGTTTGTATTAGAGTTGTTTTGTTAATAATGTAAATCATACATCCAGTGAAATAATAGCAATTTTATTAACATAACAATATAGACCTAATATATAACACTAAAACATAAAACGCAAAACTTCCCGAATAATAAATCAAATAAATCTGCATTTATTTTTTACTTTCTGTCTAAGTTCCTTTTCATTGGCACCTCAAACGACTAAGGGGAGAGATTTGTGGGGAATGGCTACAACGAAAACTGATTTTTTTTCAATGCGATTTGCACATTTTTATTTCTACCCGTTGTCCCACACAACACAATGATCAACCACAGGCGAAGTAATATTATATGGCCTAATTGAATACAATCATGTACTTTGTAAATTGCTTTGATGAGTATAAGTCGTGTGCCCGTGCATTTTTCGTGTTGCGTTGCATAATCACTGACATAATACGTATTCAAATCCATTGTAATTCAATTTCGTTGGGAAAATGTCATAAGTGTTGTGCAATAAACAATAATCAATCAACGTTTACGGTTTGAATAATGTCTCTACTACCGAGAACGAATGTTCGTAAAGACAAGCATAAATGTGTGTTGTGACGTAACGAAAGAGTCGGGATGCTTTGAAATACGCAGTTAAACTGTCAGTCAGTTTGCCATAGCTATAAATTACTGCGCCGTAAAACGTAGAAAGTTATTGTTTCGGAAAGTATCGGTCGGTAGGTATTGGTTTGTGTGGTTGTTATACTCTTCTGTTATAGCGGGAGAAGATATAATAGAATCGCTGCACCTGTTCACATCAACTCTTATACTCGTACGGTGGGGACAGGGTTTTTCAACTTTGGAACTTGACTTTGAATCT
The DNA here is from genome assembly GCA_945910005.1 of Isoperla grammatica. Lineage (NCBI taxonomy): Eukaryota > Metazoa > Arthropoda > Insecta > Plecoptera > Perlodidae > Isoperla > Isoperla grammatica. The sequence goes on from OX246737.1 coordinate 126,142,209, forward strand.
ATATCTATATGATACTCGTGTAACTTTGGAGCCGTCATGGCAACGGAGCACGTAATAAATATTCTATAGTTAATGTCCCCCACTGATAATCAGTTCTTGTAACTGAGGGGGTAGACTATAGAATACACATTTTATTTATTTTATTTACGTGAAAATACATCAATGTCAATGTAATGTCAAGTCAACAAACGGTATTTCACTTTTAGAAAATTGTATTTCTCACACATCGTGATCTTGCTGACTTTCTCACTTTTGTATCAGGTGGACAAATCTGCTCCCGCAACTTCCTAAATCAGGACCTCGATCTGTGGCCACTTGTGTCTCTTATATAAGCTATATGTGACTAGATTATAATATATCCAGATGAATATATAATATATACAGCCCGGGGTTGCTTGGTTAGGAGGTGCAAGGTGACCAATCACCTCTGAAACACTAGTTACCGTTGGTTAGAGCAGGTTGGAGGGTTCGAAAGCTTGTGTAACAGCTTCGTTCTTCTCTTCAACTGCTCGGTAGTGGATATGACTGGTCAAAGTTACACCGTCCTTTCGGATGGGACGTAAAGCCGATGGTCCCCTTGGCACTTTTCGACAGGAGTAGGCTACGTGCCGGTCCAGTACCAGACTTCCCCTCCTCCCTTCCTCATTATCATTCACCAACCAATCAGCAACTCATCAGGCTAGAGAGGGCATTGTGCCCTACACTGGCCTTAATTACAATAAAGTAAGTAAAGTAAGTAATATATGGTCGAGAGAAAAACCTGTTCAGTTATTCGCATTGGCCAGGATGAGAATGGTTTTGTTTTTGTTGACGTTGTTGTCACGCGAGACATGGCCAAGTACGAAACACAAGCATAATTATAAACATGCAAACACCTCTGCAATGTTTATATAAACACTTCTTGACACTTATAGATTACGCCGCAAAAACTTTGCAAATTACGTTTTGTCAATTTTTTTATGAAGCACGTGTAAGAGAGATTCTAAAACTGATGTCTCATTCGCAACAGTGCAAAAAGTATAAACACGCTTTTTATGGAATCTTACCTTGAATTTTACCTCCCAAAGAATTCAGCAATGTGGGAGCTAAAAAATAATAGTATTTACTATTTAGGTATGTTTGCGTGTTAAATAAGCTCAAGCCGTATTGTACGGATCCAAACGTTCCCAATACTGTGTAGCTTGTTTTCGTGTATACACAGTTAAGAATGTCCAGTAGCAATAGGTAAACATAATTAATTAGTTTATAGTAATTAATTAGTAAAGCTATCTTTTTAAATTAACTTAACAAAAATTAAACTTCGTTTGGTAGTTTTAATCTTTAAAAGTGCAAATTTTTCCGCACCGCACAAAATTTTCATTTCTTAAGAATGGACTTCGAAATCGAAAATCTGAATCAACAGCGCACCGTGGTTTGGAAAGCCCTACACACTGAATGCTCTAAATTGTTTCTTACAATAACCAGTATGGTTTTAATTTCTAATTAATTTTATTACTAATTATCAATTTGATAATCAAAATAACTAAGCTAATGGTTATAATATTTCATTCAGTATGTAGGGCTTACCAAAACACAGTGCGCTGTTGACTCAGATTTTCGATTTGTTGTTGCAATCTTGAGATACGAGTATAATTAAAACATGAAATTGTCTGCGGTTTTTGACGTAGATACCCTTCACTCCAACCACAATTGTCGGGATTGTAATCCCAATCCGGAAATCGTGAAAAAGTTAGCTTACATGGTTCATATGGCGCTGTTCACAATACGATCGTAATGTCGTATTGATTAAGCATGAGAAAATGTACTATTGCGATCCCGATCCCGATTACAATCACGATGCCGACAATTGTGGTTGGAGCTTTAGCCCAGACCTAGCAACTTACGGTTGTACTACAAGAATAATTAAAACAATTAATGATTACTTTGTGTGGTGATACAGCAATGAAACCACCACATGCTGCTACAGTGGGTCCGTGGCTTAGTCGAGAATAAGAAAATCAGTCGATCTTTCGTCGATCTAGGCATTTCACAAATTATTTACACCCCCACTACCTGGCTAGCACAAACATGAGACGAAATATCCAGATTCATTACCAGAAGCCATAACAGTATTTCAACCATGCGCACATTCCTTGGAAAGTCAACATCTAGTCAGATAATGGGCGTCCACACAACAAACAAACGATTACATTGATTACTTTTTGACAGTTCGGACCCAAAAATTTCAAGAAAACTGCGGTCGCACTAGGGCTGTACAAACAACTTATTTTAAAATGCAGTGAAAAATGCCCTGCGACGTTCTCAGCTTTGCCACGGACAAAGTTTACATCATGTCTTCAGTATGACCTGCGACCTCCCACTGGAAGCCTACGACAGCGTATGGTGGGACTGTGGAGGATACCCACTGTGTGTCCACCAGTAGATTTATGACACGCGGTACCAGCTAACCGTGCGCACCCGAACCTGCGCACGCACGCTAAGTCAAAGCAGACCTAATTTATTCACATCTCCTGACCTCTTAAGGTCATTCTCTGCAGTTGTTGTCTCTATTTTACATTGTCGGGGGCTCTTAAGACAATGATATGGGCCCAGATGGTAACACGAGGTTTGCTCCTGCAGTCGTTGTCTCTATTTACATTGTCGGGGGCTCCTTAGACAATGATATGGGCTCAGATGGTAACACGAGGTTTGCTCCTGCAGTCGTTGTCTCTATTTACATTGTCGGGGGCTCCTTAGACAATGATATGGGCTCAGATGGTAACACGAGGTTTGCTCCTGCAGTCGTTGTCTCTATTTACATTGTCGGGAACTCCTTAGACAATGATATGGGCCCAGATGGTAACACGAGGTTTGCTCGTCTACCTTTCACTTCGTTTAACCTTTTAGCCGAAACGAATAAATGCATCGTAGATGGGCAGATATTGAGTTACTGCACGGAAAGTTCCGAAATCGCGTGACATTATTGCGATTTAATGGTTATTAAGTTATTTGCTCAGAAGAAGTATTAAAGAGGACAACCAAAAAGAGAACTAAGTAGAAAGTGATTAAGGCCAAGAGTTTTGCGTAGAAATATATTCATGTGTTGAATTTCTTCTTCAATTATGTTTTTATTTTTCTTGTTCTTTTTACAGTAGAGCAGTAGTTTGTATTACTAATCTTGCTATTCTATGATTTTTCCATTATTTATTGTATACAGTCCACACACCTTCAACAAACTTGAAGGTAACTTGTTTTTTAATGCTGCGTTAAAACAGGACGATTTTGAATGTATTTTTGTTTTTGGTCAACCCTAATTATTTTGTTAAATCCAGAATTTTGTTAAATGAGAAGTGGACTTGACTGTAGTTCTATTCGTTATCCGCATTTGTAAATCAGTAAATTATAACTGAATAGGATAGACATTAAGTACATATGTACATGAATAGGAAAGGAAGGTTTATAGTCTCTTTTGTGGGGGATGATAAAACTGCGAGGATTTCCTGGCTCCCAGAACAGAGTGGGCGTGGAAGGGGGGGGGGGGGTAACACCATCACCATCAGCTTCTTATTGTCCAGCTTGTTTCTTGACCTCCAGAACCTGCAACTTGGTCAGCTTGTCAATGTTTTGCCATGTATGGGAGTCACTTTGCAACGTACAGTTTTAACACAAGAAAAAGGTGTACCAGCCATGCTCGAAATTTAAGATAATGACTTTCAATTACTGTCGCGTGTCGGAGTTTTTCTCTTTTTTTAGTACAGTCTAGTCTACATTTCTATGAGAAAGACCACAAATACATTTTCTTACAATTCGATCAGTTGTTCAGATGTATTGATGAACAACTAATGCATTCTGAAATAGTCTTCTACAATGCAAACTAAAATTCTTGAATTAATCAAAACAAACTATTCTTCTACACCAACGAAAAAATTCTATCAGTGGGGAAATCTGCTTATCTAGCTCAATTTAACAAGTTTCTAAATTTGTGTCAATGATCTCCACTTATCAAGTATAGATGCGTTCGCCACCAATCAGCTATCAGTATTTGGAATTGCGCTTCACGAATCACTTCATCTATGAGCTAAGAAAGCATCGGTAAAATTGTTTCGGTAAAAGTATATTACCCAATTTCCGTAATATTATGGCCATTCTGATATCTGTGTACAATTTAAACGAGGTTAATAAAGGAAATAAACAAACGTTTTTTGGTTGTCTGTTATAGCGTCGCTGCAGGATGTAGGCCAATCCCAATTAACTTTATTTTAAAGGGCATGTTTGTTGTTTTTGTCAACTGTCACCACGAAGCCATGAGGAAACCGTCCACACCAATAGATAAGCTGGACAGGTCACACGTGTGACGCTGAGGAATATTGTGCCCTATCTGTCAAGTGTGAAATGTGTGATCTATTGCATAGGGGGACCTCCATGTAAGACGGCCCATGTTAGGCTTGAACTACATCAACTGTTCCAAATGCCTATGACATTATACTCTAGGTATACATTACCAACAGTTTCGCACTAAAATTCCCATATGTCACCGTTTGCTCGTAGATTACCATTGGTAATCAGTTTACTCGGTAATCATTACAACACCACACCCGAATAGGGGGAACATTGAACTAAATAATGAATATATGGTGTGTGCGTATTTTTAATGCAAACGGTTTGTTTTCCAGAGACGGTAGATACAAAGAAAGTCCCGATTGAAAGTGTTTGCCGTGGTTATTCAAATGGTCGTTGTGTCTCCTTATATAGACTGTTGGACATAACGTAGATGCAGTTTTCTTAACCGACCAGTATTCAATGTGTTCGGTCGGACCTGTTATGTACGTGCAGATCGAAGCAGAAGGTTGTGGTGACATACACGCAAGACGCAAGGAGATGTTATTCCATGAATTTTTATTATTGTTTGTAGAGGACGGGTTGAAAATTACCTAAAAGGAAATGAATAAGGTATACATAGTATTCAACAAAAATTAAGCACGAATAATTGAATGTGTATTGTAATTATAATAATGTGCTGATTGCATAAAAGTACGATATTTTCTGTTATAAAAGGTGGGATAAGAGGCGAACTGGAATACTCAATTGAATGTATAGGAATTGCTTTTGCAAAATGCCACATGTCTGAGTGGTTTGAGACTTGAGTAAAGTGGAACATTTAAAAGTATAATAACTATTATATTTTAGATGTAATTTAAGAAAATGTATGTAGCCAAACAACACCCCAAGATCATCGAGCGGCTGTGGTTAAATTTTGAACTTTTCAAGATGAAAGTCAAAGAGTGAATATTAATTGCTAAAAACCTTAGTTTTAATCATTTTTATAACTGAATAGGATAGACATTAAATAAATAAATTTCACGTTGACCATGATTTTTAAGGATAACATTTTTCCGCTTGACCAATTTGTTCATATTTGGCTGCACGAAATTATTTTGCACTTTATTTAGATTACTTTTTTACGATATTTTGATAAAATGCTTGGTTTTTTATGTTAATTGAGTAAAATCATTTGCTGAGGCTGTTTCTTGAATATTTACTAAGCACACGAAAAAATAATAACAATAATGATTTGTATGTTTTTAATACGTAAACATGAAAACTATATTTTGAATCAAATTAAAAGTAACAATTGCAAAATGTATAAACAGAATTATATACACAACGTTTTCGACGTTTCCAAAAATGGTTATTTTACCAACATCAAAAATTGATTTGATGGTAGGGTGTATAAAAATAAAGACATCTCACATTAGCCGCCCAACACGGCCACATGATTACAGTAATTTGTATAGAGTAAACACGATACATGCGCACGATCTTCAACATATATGGACCGAACAAATGTGCACAAGAAAACTAGTCGCACTGTTATTCCTCTATTCTATTCAATCCATAGCGATCAGTAAAGACGTTCGATATCATTAACGATAATCTTCAATTAACAATCAATTAGTAGAGTGGAGTGTGGTGGACAAGGATAAGTGATCGCCCCGAGCAAGTGCAGCGAGTGACGGCTCAGTGGTGTAGTTGTACGACAACCATGGTGGCCTACATCGAACATACCCAAATTTGGAAGTAAACTGCGCAACCATCAACCTTGGAGGTTGTCTTTCAAGTAGGTTGGCCGACACGGATAATGCTACATTTCACATAACAAACAAGAGAGCGCTCGGGATCGCAGATGTTTATGACTTGAGGAGCAATGTATTATTCGTGAACATTAGATAGAGTCGAAATCAGTTTATGTGGATGATTAATTTGTAACAACGTGATGAATGCGTTAATTATTTTTCAAAGAGAGATTTTCATAAATAAAGTATCTGTGCTGTGAAGGGGCGGTATATTAAGTAGACTTTTTGTAGAACATAATGAAATAATATTAAATTTAGTTGTACAGCAGTACTGCCCACACACACACGTAAACACAACGTTACATTTGTGTATGACAATTATAATATGTACTGACGTGTTTGTGGATTTTGTCTGCTTGACCCAAACTGGAATTTTACTAGAAACATATATACAGAACTCTTTTATAAGTTTTATGTTCAAGCAATGTTTTTAGGTATGATACGTTTCTTGATATGGTAAAGTTCCAGCTAAGGGTTTTATGCAATGTTCGAAAATAAAACAAATACAGATTTTGGTCAAGGCATGCTCTCGTTCTCAACATTACGTTTAAAATACTTACTCGCTGCAAGATAAAGTGTGAGAGGTTTTATATTTTTGTAAGTCTGTGTTATATAACTGTATTATAACTTTATTAGGTTTTAAACGTTACAACAGTTATTCGTATGCGAATTTTTTGGTCCGCTGTTGTAAGACAACCATTTGTAATGGTCTCGAAAAAATAGATACACAAACACTTTTGAAAATATGCATTTTTCAATGTTCACCACATACCAAAAATTGCGCTAAAAAAGACATACCAACCTTCATACTTCCATCTTGCAGCGAGCAATCGTTTTGCCATAACGTGAATGTTAAACGTAATATTGAAGATTTTGTTATTAATTTTTGTTATTTGTTTTATTTTTGAACACTTAATTGTACCCTATTTAAGGTTCACTCATTACAAGACCATTTATATGGATATTTTCAAAAACAAAAATCGCCTGGTCAGTTTATCTTCCCGATGGCATCTCTTAAAACTTTCGCCTTTCTACACATCAGTCGATAATTAATTATGATATGTTTCCCCTGGGGCTATTATTATCGGCGCCCACGTAGACTGGCGGTAAGTGACGTTGAAAGGTAAGCGACCCCTCAGCATCTAAGTCAAGGTCACGTGGTTACGTTTAGCTGGTGTTTGGTTGGATTGCAGTAATCGCGGTGACCAGCCACTCAGAGACAATCATCTACTAAATTGACTCCTTCATCGGTTGTTGTGCCAAGTATCTAAGTCAAGGTCAGGTTTAGCTATAATACGGTTTCATCTTATACTGTAGTCCTAAATAAAGCGCAACCGTGGACATGGAATTTGATTGGTCTGTTTTGGGGCTGATTTATCATTATTTCAAGGACAGATTACATCAAACTCTCTAGCTAGATTATTAATTACAGCTTTAAGGATTTCATCGACATTTGATGCAGTTCTTTTTGGGTCAAATGCAACGTCACCTCAATCGCATGAAAACTAAAAATATATTAGATTGTATTTATTTATAAAATTAATAATCATAATTAATACACGATGTGTATATTTAATGATTTATATCTGCAAGAGTGGCAGTCAGAACTGAAACAGCGTGAGTTCTGGTCGTATCTTTAAAAGAACTTTTATTACGGCTAGATATAATTGTCTGCAGATAACGGAACAAAATATATGCAAAATAATTCGTTTAAATTTTTAAATCCAATAATTATTGTTATATCGGATTTTATCCGTGTACATATTCAATTTTGCATATTTTTTTTATTTGTTCGACTTTTGTTATCTGTATATCTTGATAATGTCTAGCTGCGCTGTATCTAGCTACAATCTCGATTTTAATAGTTAACATAAAACCTTAAATGCTCATGTTTTTTACTGCCCCAGTATGTTGGGGGATACAGTAGATAGGAAGAGATAAATCTACCACTAACGGGTCAAGGTTATCGCAGAAGGGACGAAGAAGAAGACGAAAAAGGTGCTTATCTGAACGTGGCTAAACGAGGCCAATTTGTTGTTAATAATTACAGTAGGAACAGCTCAACGATAATTATTATATTATAACTTTATTAGGTTCGCCGTGATTACAATGATTAGCATAGATGTAAACGTCTTGTTATCGTGGCTTGAATACATCATTATAACAAATGAGAAGAATGTGGCAGGTAGAAAGGAAGTAGGCCAAACGAATCGTTAAATGCTGGGTATATAATGGTCTGCAGTCGCCACTACAAAGAGTATAATAATTTAGAATAAATGACGGGACGTATTTCTTTGAAAATTATACCAGCAAGCCGAAACATCTGTAGATCCAGTGTGGGAGGTTGAAGTAGGCATAATATGTCTCTCCTAAAATGGTTAATCCTTAATATGATACCCAGCATAGTTATAAAGCCAGATTTATGATGATAATGTGACGTTATGTGGACATCATGTATACACAGGCAGTAACGACAAAGTACAAATTGCCAGGGTGTGAATTGTATAGTTTATCGGTGGAGTATAGTATAACGCAGTCCGCACAATAGCTGCGTTCCAAACTTCATCTCAAAAGGTAATCTTGGATTATTTGCCATGATTCCAGGACATAAAAGGGACACTAATGGGATTTGTTTTACTGCCGGGGACAAAACATGTTTGCAACGGCAAAATTAATACAATCCAAAAATATTAGGATAGATGTGTGTAAATAACTAATAAGATTGAATTATTATTAGCTGTTTTCCAGAGGTTGGGATATATAACTCACCCCTGGCGGTGTCAAGCAGCAACACTACACACAATAAACAGTGGTGGGGAATCCCTTTGTTCAATTCGCAGTCTATCCTGTTACCTCGGTCATATGTAGAGCCGGAGGTTGTGGGACAAGTCCCAATCGGGACAAACAAACATTAATCATAAGAACAAAACGCGTTTATAGCTATTTTATATTGTATTCACTAAAATATTGGTGATATTGATACATTGGCATTATGGTAATTATTGAACACAACTCAATTACTTTATTTATAGATTATAGATTGTCATTATGGCTATACCATACAATGTATTATTTGCGCAATACTTATACAATACATATGGCGACTGTTCAATATTACATGCATATTAATGGTAAAATTATTATTAACAACACATTTTGTTATTTCTTTCTCTATTTCAACTTTACATGGCAGATTAGTTTTTACTTTCTACTACTTTTGAGATATGAAATGTCAGTTCCTCAGAGATACAGATATACAGAGCTATGACTAATCCACTGGACCCATAGATCATCGTTTCTCCCGAAATGATTGATGATTGTAGTTGTATGAAGGCGAGGCTTGTCAATTACCTACCAATAATTCATCCGGCAGCTTGCTGAAGGAGTCGGTTACATATGCATTTATTGTTAAATTCTTCACACTTGCGAGAGCTTCGAAATCGATTAATGTTGATTAATAATCGTTTTCGATACAAATTTCCGGCGTCGATTTTTTTAATCAGTTTTAATTTTGTTCATAAAATATTAAGGAAAATTACAGCAATAAAAAATGTTTTGGGAGTGAATACGTCGATTGTATTCAGTATTTATTTAGGTGCTTTAAAAAATCGGGCTCATGAATTGAGCTGACTTATTTTGTTTCTATTTTTTCAACAATCGTCACAACGGTACACAGCACGTACACAGTAGCAAGTTTGCAATGTAAAAGCACAGATTTAATACATTGTTGTAAAAGTATCGATGTCAGTTATTCCAGTTTTGATGTCGATGGCGAAAGAGTTTCGACACCGATATGTGACATTAATTTTTTGACTTCGTTGCCATTTTTTTCATTTTAGACCTAAATGGATGGACAACTTTACTAAGAATAGATGTTGCAACTTTGCAACCCAGATTGTAGAGAGTTAAGAATTTGCATGTATATTTTTTTGTATTCGTCTTCTATAACTTAGGTGCAATGAACTGTTGTAATTTTAAAGAGATTTGCAACAATTAATTATTTTTGAAGTTCATGCAAAAACCATAATCAAAAATAATTATCTTGGTGATTGACAACAGATACCTTTTCAAAATAAAATCGGCGGAAAGCGATAATGTAAGTGAAAATATTTACTTTTAATTACTGTTATATATAACGTTGCTGATGTTTTTCAATAAAGATCTGATCAACTTTTTCTTATACCGGTACATAATTAGGTTTCATGAAAGTATTGCACACGTCCTCATACAGTTAAGTATGGTTTACACGGCCGACCTCAAGTTAGATATGGTCACCAGCGGTTTTCTACGGTTCCACCACCTAACACAGATAGCGGATGCAGATTGCAATCTTTATGCCCGATCTCTTGGATGCAGATACGTTCACAGGTGTCGGTCTAGCTTTCAGACGTGCGAGCATTGATCCGCGTGACGTATGCCGTATGACGTATGTATGTATCCTGTTCATGATGTGAACGTTCGTTGGCTACGAACCACTCTTTGGCCCCATGCAGAAGCCAGCCGTTCGTTGGTGAGGTTGCCAAAATGTGTTTCTGGTGGCAATCTTACACTGCAGTAATTGAATTAACTAACTTCGGTCTCAAAGGGTTGAGAAACAAGGTGAATCAATGGACCCCGGGGCATAGATTCACAAAGGTGCCCCAGTGCTAAGACGTCCTAGTTTAGGCAAATCTCATAGTGATATAAATCAGGCATATGTCGTTCTGCAATGTCATAAAGATTTAATAAAGTAAAATATCAACAATTTAACTGCTAATATTTTATTTGTGAATGTGTATTAGTAATACCCAGAGATGATTTATCTTGATTTATCCAGCTAGGATTTGCCTAATTTAGAGTTAGGCATCTTTGTGAATCCAGACCCAGGTGTATATTGTTGCTCCCTAAACAGAAACACGTCGTGTCTCCCATTTGTTTTAGCTAAATCTGAACAATAAGTTAAGGCGGGAACATATAACCCATCTCATACTATGCATGATGTGCATCTCGACTATGGGTCAACTTTGGTTTGCACTAGATGTATAGCTTGGAGGGGGGGGGGGGGGGGGGCTTTTTTGCTTAAGAAATTTAGTGTACACTTTCACCGTACAAGATTAAAGTAATTATCTCAATTCAGATCGAAAATAGAGTAGGCAAGCCAAAATATATTTCGTGTAGTTATTTTAAGTTTCTATGAATACATGTAATGTAGTAATATTATTCTAGACGGTGAGTTGTTGAGGAAGAGGATAACAAACATTTCTATGCCATATGCGTATTACGAGCCCACGTGCTTCCGTGACTGAGCCATTTTGAAATAATATTGTAGTGTAGCCTAAGTCCGACGTTTTACAATCATGGTTTATGGCTTGGGTTTGGGTTTCATTGATAACTAAGAGAGGGGTGTAGATTATACCTCTCATTATTATGTACCTGTCGTCAACTGCCCCACTTTTTGAATAAATCAACCATTATCATTTCAGGTCAATCACAATTTTGATTCAATATACTCGAAATAAATATTACAGTTACCAAACTATTTTGGGCCGCAGTTTGCAAATGCCTGGTCTAGTAGGTCGAGATGATCGTGGTGGGAGCGGATGTATAATTTTGATATATTCTGAAGGGATGAGTTCATGCGAGACCGAAATCAATTTTGGGTCTATTTGGGTACCACGCACATCATGTAAACGGTGGCATCCTATTCATGATAGTTTTCATTAAGTTTCTAAGTTTGGTTCTACATATAAACAGATCTGATGATAGAGTCATTGATTACTTAAATGATTTACAATTCGCTATAAGCAGATGTGTCCTCTACTTTAGACATACAACTAAAATTGTTTATTTTTATAGTGGTCTATTAGCACTAAATAAGACAATCTAAAATGAGATTAATGAAAATCCCCTTCACAGTAAATGATATAAGATGGAGGTCGTATGGTGATGTAAATCATAATGCACTGATCTAGAAAAAACTAGGCAGGTTCTTACGCAAGTTTGAAGTAGTAATAATGTACGGCTGCATTTCTTACCATCTCCATTTATAGAAACAATGCCGACTGGATACTGCAGAAGTGGTGACTGCAGAAACGTACGCTTAGCAGTGGCTGCAGATAGTTGCGATGCAGCAGTTAGTGCGGACAAAACACAATTAGGGGACTCCGACTAAAAAAAAAAAAGTATTGGACTCCGCTTTTGTCAGCATGGAAAAGTTTGCAAATTGTGTATACTATTATTTTATGTCTTATTAAAAACAATTGTTTAAGATTTAGGTAGAAAAGTGCTGATCAGTGCTCGAAATATTGCGTTAATTTTAATCTTGACAAGGAACAGTGCATTGTTCAACTATAATTGTTTTTAATAACATTTTACCTGTTATACTAAGTTTTCTTTTTTATTTCTGTAAACATTGTTTACATTTAGCATATTATTTCGGATCATTCAATATGAACAATTTTGTTAAGTGTTTGAAAATTTAGAAACTTCAAACTAACATGAAAAGTCAAAACTGGATAGGTTCTCGGGAGGGCTTCACTTGCCGGAGACCCTTTCATTAAAAGCAAAGATGTTAATTGTTGGATCATGATTAAAAGCGAACATTTTGTTTCCACAACTATGACTATTTAGTGATTTTTGCACTCAAAGGAAACTAACAATTATAATTAAACTACAGCGTGCATTTTTTTAAACCTCCACCCTCGGTGTAGATTTAGTGATGAGTTAAATCCCCTAATGCGGGGGGGGGGGGGGGGGGGGCGCCACTACAAATACCATATGCTGTGCGTTATTTTCACAAATCAGATTTCTGAGGATCCTATAAAATCAGTTTTCCCTATATTTTATTTTGCATTACGCCATTGTTTCAATACCTCCAACTCAATCCGATCTCATAAGCAGTTTCTCCGGACCTGTAACCCGCCAACAAGATGTTGAAAGACATGATCGACCAACGCGATCAAAACAACATCTTCGATAGCCCATTTTGCACACCGCGCTGCGCGTTTTCTTTCATGAGCTATTCTCTATTATCTTATCAGTCAATCTCCATCTTGATATTAATTTAACAACCGTTTAGTCTTCGAGCCTGTAAGGCGAAACTCATTTAATGATGTTGTTATGTTCCAAATAAAGCGGCAAACCATGACCGATGAAATAAAATGAATGACACCCACTGAAATCTATCACTGAATAAGACGGAACGTGTGTCTAGAAAATGATGGTGCAAAATTGTTGTACAGGTGAAATTAATGTTACTTGTTGCATTACTGCTCTATTAAGGCGAAGGGATACTCCCTGAATTAAAGCGCGTAAAACTAATGGGTTTATGTATACTTAATATCGTGAGGACACTTTGCACATACCGGTAACCAGTGGTGTATTCCTAAAATGTAAAGTGCCTAGGCGGTCGAATTTACTTGTGAACCGGGGGGGGGGGGGGGGGGGGGGGGGCGATGGCGATGGTTTTAAGTAGCCGGAAAACGATTTTATGGAAATTAAACCTGAATACATGAAGACGTTGAGGAAACATATTTTTTTCTCAATTATAGATATTGCGAATACTACATGGGTTCTTGAAATTTAAACAACTGTTCTGTGAAAAAGCGCCTAGGCTAGCCGTGCCTCTAAATAAAAGGGCTTAGGCGCCTCGCCTAAGCCCTCCTAGGCTCGAATACACCACTGCCGGTAACACATCAATTTCAGACTGTTGCGAAACCGAATAAGCTGACTTACAGGAAATATTAATTTGCAGTAAGTCAGCTATTGGGGCATAAATGAAATCTGACATCTGGTTGACATCTGCATTAAAACCAACATGGAGCCAAGAACTTTTCTTAAATTATTGTTGATATTTTATTTGCTTTCAAATGATCACTATTGTGTTTGTATTCAATGTAGCGTACATTATAATCATGGACTTCGTGGTCTGGAATAAATATTGTCATATTATAAAGTAATATAATATTGAAACATTATTTAATATCTAAGATGTGGTTTTGTAACAACTAAGAACTGGTTACAAAAGTTTAATATAATATACGATTGTTTTTGGAAAGAACCAAAAAGTAATTAATTACAAATTCGTTGATTAGCTCCCCAATAAAGGGTCACCATACCGCTAGCAATACTTGAAACTTATGTAATCCATGTTATGGTTCTTATGAAAGTTATCCTGATTATTAATAACTTGTTTCAATATTATGTAGCTTTCTCAAGATATTATAAAATAATTGAATAATCAGTTTAAGCGATTTTTATTTCTATCAATAAAGATAACTAAACGATGATAAAATCATGTTTGGGTAGTCTCCATATGCAAATATGAATTAGCATAATTTTAAAACCAGAATTCCCCGATGCCACAAGGTTACAACTTGTAATCGAGTAACCGTGCACATATTTCTCAAACGGAATCCCGTCTAGAATTAGGACAGAAATTGTGATTTCGTCTCGAAAAGCGCCACGCAAAAAGTTAAAAAAAATTGCTCAAGTCCAGCAGTGTCAAACATAAGTGTGATCGAATTTATTTCGGAAAAAAACAGTAATATAGGTGACTGATAAGTGATAACTGATTAGTTTTTTTTTTTATTAAATAAAGCAAGTATGAAAATTTTGTTTTTATACAATTTTTTATTTTGCTGACTGCGTAATAATGATTGAGAGTTGTGTATGTACACGTTTCTGAAAAAAATGTAAACAAAAAACGACCGAGTGATAAATTGAAATTTGAAAATCATCAACTTTTAATGTCTTCATAATAACAATTGTTTGGCCTATACGAAATGTCAAACTAATGCAATATCATAAAGTCATACAATGTCATGAACATATCAATATGTCCATCACTATGAAACTTTTCAGAAAATTATCTTCAACATCATCTGAAATATTGGTCAGAGCATCAAAGGGTCAAAAGTATAGTCGTTCCTCACGTGCTCCTCAACTCAGCCTCTTCTCAGACTCGCCCAACCACACCAATCACAGAACAGTCCACATGGCAATGCTGCTCTGTGATTGGTGGTTGGGCGAGTCTGAGCAGAGGTGGCTGAGTTGAGGAGCACTTGAGGAACGATTTTGCATTACCCTAAGTATCTCCATTTGGTCATTACTACTGTTTAATAACTTTCTTAATTATTGTGTTCGAGTGAATTAGCTTTTTTATACAGACGACCACCCTATATGTGCTAGTGTATAGCTATAATGTTAATGTGGTTTTATTTAACTACCAACATCACAAAAAAATGAATGATTAATCCTACAACCCAACACACAAAACCCATCAATCATAGTCCGCAAGTTTTGGCAAATTGTTTCGCACCTCAGAGACATGGTTCCATATCTCACGCACAGGTTGTGAGCGTATTTGTAGGCGAGGGCTCTTCTGATTGGTCAACCTCCTTAGAAAACAAAGACGTCGGCATCTTTGATCGCCGCAGCCTAGTCTAGTCTATTCATCACTGATTGAGAAAACCATGGCAGTGACCAGTATTCACAACAACGTATTATTTATTACACGCCCACGTTTAGAAAAGGTTGTACGCTGATTAGCGGCTTGTCAACTGCATGGTCCATTTAGGAGAAATGTGGCTAATTGGAAAATGAAGGTACTTAGCCCTGAAAATGTCGAGGTTTTGATGAGAATCGGCAGTCTCAGCTACTTTCTAAGTAACCAGTTCTACCCACGACGTTTGAAGGATGACCAAAGAAAGTGAGTCGGTTTTGATTATACAAATAAAATGGATGGACTGAAGAACTGGATGCAACAATACAAATATTACCAAAGAGAATACGGTCTATAACTATAAGATTATGACGAACTATTGTGTATGTCTGTGTGTCGTTATGATATTATTTATTATATTATTGTTGTTATTATGAGTATTATTACGTTTAATTTTTAACTTTCAATTCATTTTGTAATACCATTATTATTGTACAATAAATAATCAAGTATCCACCGTGCGCTAACGATTCATTAGGTTCTCAGTCCCTTAGTTTGTAAGTAGGAAAGGTGTGATTGCGAGATCGCTACACATTACGTCATTCCATTAGAATAAATTACTAAATCATATTTTATATTCAAGTAAGTACATACTTAAGTTTGAGATCAAAGAGCGGAATATGTCGAATTCTAGTGCTCAGTTACCTTACATTAGTTGCTTGACTTCGCGTAAATGATCATATGCCTCCATTTCATTTTATGTCATTTCGGACTTCGAGCATGACGCTTTATGAAGAGCAAAGTGTTTTATTATGTATAAAAACAATGTTGTTGTTTTGATGTCTGAACTGTTTATTTTGCTTATGCCACAGATATGTCCTTGCAGGGATTTGTGGATTTATTAATTTTGAAAAAAATAATTTAAAATTGAAAATTAATTTTTAAATTATTAAGTTTATATAAGTTTGTATAATGGTACCGATAATCTAATGTCGCTATAAATACAGATCTTATTAGACCATTGCAAGTCTATCATTTAATTTAAAACATCCATATTGCATGGACAGGTGGAGTCAACCCAACGATCACTGAAATAGCTTGAGGTTAATAAATCTATTCAGCCTCAATCTCAAAGAGTCTCCTTGAGATCGCCTCAAGGACGAATCCCGGTAACCGAATGAAAAAGGTCGTTACCGTTTTGCTGATTCACATGTTTACATTCATTTGCTGTCAATATAATAAGCTGAATAATTAACACTATTATATTGCGAAATCCAGAAATTAAAAAAACAACCCCGACTGGGAATCGAAACCAGGTTTCCCACTTGCCGGGTGGGCGCCTTGACCCCTTTAGATTATAGATATATAGATATTACGCATTATAACATTGTTGTGTTTTTATTTATTTAATAATTTAGTATTTATTTATGCTTTAACCCGTTTAATCTTCTTTATTTGTTGTTGTTTATGTTGCCGTCTTTTTTATTATTATTTTGTAAAAAAGCAGTATATAGTCGGACGTGTAAAAATTGAAGAAATAATAATGGTATAGGTAAAGAAAATTGAATTTAGTATGAAAAGCGCCGAATTGAAAATTAAAAAATCTCCACAAGTAGAGTACTGTACTGTAGTTGTTATTGGATGTGTACGGATGACAACGAGGCTAATCGAGACGAAGGATAGATGCGATACAAAGTTGTCAACACACTGCATGACATCAATACCGTCACCAGGCTTCGCACATGTAAATCAAACGTCACGATACATCAATCCAACGACCAATTCACCACCGGCGTAATGTTTGCAAAACAAAGACTACTCATAACACATTAAATAATGCAAAATTAATCAGGTGTTAACAAGGCCGTAAATGGTATTGAGCCTGGTCGAGCATAAAATGCATCATTACACTGCGTGACACCGCGACTTGGAGTCATGTCAAATGAGCACCGCTGTCCGTGATCACAGCGCCGTGCACGCCAGTGACTCACACCAGTCTGCACACAATGACGTCACTGCTGGTCCACGAGTGAAAGTGGGCGACGGGTGAGGTGTTTCCCAGTGTCTGAGGCGGCGTCCCGTGGGATAACTTCTCCCGACCGCCGCACACGCACCATTTCTCCCTCAATCTCCCATTCACCCCTATACCCGATCTCTCTACCCCACGGGTATACCCACTGAGACACCTCGCATTGGCATGTGGGTTTTACCCGTGACCTCTCGGTACCTCAGAGACCTGAATCCAGTCGCTTGCCTGCTGCATGGCTGTAGCCACGTAATAGAGTTGCCACACTACTCGCTCGCAATTCAAAACCCTGGCCCAAATTGTATACCAATGTGCTGCATAGTGAGATTCAAGGAACGCGGCCATGTGAGTTGATGTGTTTACCAACAAGCGATGGGTGACCATGCCCGGACATGTTATTAGATCCAAAAAATAAAATCCTTTCCTTTTTTGGCGTACATTTAATCGCTGCTGTGTAAATTGCATACATATACACATAATTGCAGTACAACCCCACGTACCATTTATTTAAATATCTGTTTTTGAGATATAAATTATTATATTTTAAAATTACTGATACTGTTACACGATTAAATTAAAATACAGAGTTATATACTTATGGTTTTAATTTTAAGTGGTAGGCACTGATAACCTAGCTCTTATTGTGCCTTTAACATCAGATATAATAATTAGTTTTAAATAAATAAGCTTCAAATTGATATAGAATGATTCTATCATCGTGTTTTTGCATCTAGATTATAGCGACCTTGGATGACCTTGACAATATTTCTTCCAATTTTGATCTGGAGGTTCGTGTAGGTGTAGGTGGATATTCTTTGCACTGTGTGACCATATTTCCCTTGCAGGTGTTATCATTTATCTTGCGAGTGTAGGCCGTCTATAAATAGTGCAGGCATTGCATATCTTGTTACCGTATGTTACCAGATTGACAAAACCATATATATGTGATATTAATACTCGATGCTTTACAGATTTATGTAGTTCATATGCAGTTCAGGTTTAACGCAAAGACTTAACAACGTGATTCTGTATCTATGCCATGTCTTGAGTCATATAGATTATAGACTATAGGAGAAATGAAAAGACATTAGTCATTGCCAGTGATATACGCCAGTTGAGTATCTTGTTGTTATGACATGTTCTATAAACAAATGTTCAAGTATCTTAACAAGAACTTGTGTCTGCCGCCAGGTCTATACCTCATGTTCTTTTTTTTGTTTATATGTACCGTACATTGAAAGATTTCTTGTATTGCTTGGACAGGATCTCAGCACAATTATTATTTTATTATCCTACTCATTCTATTCATGTTTGTTGTTCGTTTTGCCACTTAACACTAATGATGGATTTAACCTGGCACCAGTGGCGTACTATTCAGAACCACACAACTGAAAGAAGTACCAGCCAGATAAGAAGTTGCTAACTCATTAATTGGATTTTAATTAATTGGATTGGTGATGCCGCCATACCTGCCACTGGTGATATGAGCAGACGATGGGGATAATGTAGGCATAATCACGCGTAACAATGTTGTGGATGATTTTAATAAATGAAAAATAAAAAAAAACATTTGTGTGTATAGTGGGTTAACCAGTTAGCCTGTGTTCCCACAGTCTAGTGTTAACAAGGCTATAGTGGGGCATTTGTCTCGATTAGCCTCGTTGCAAAACCATGGGACGTAAAACCCCAAATATCATCGTCACTAGTAAGAAATTATTCATTTCACTATTTACGCGTATATTGTTATAATTATAATTAATAAATTGTTTCCTATGTATTTGTAAGATGTTTACTAAAACTATGTACAATTAATAAAATTTAATAAAAAAGAACGTAGAAGAAGATGCAGTGCAATCATACAAAACCCGCTGCTGTATGTGGGATTGGAACCCAGGTCCTTTTAGGTAGCCTTCGCTGTTAGGGCCCGCGCTCGAACCACATAGGCACCATGGAACGAAGGGCCTGGATTCTTGTACCACACAAAACACGGTTTACACGGTAATTGCTCTTCGTCCTACTCTCTTCCTGTAGAACGTGTAGATCATAAATAGCTGTCGGCGTCCTCTGCTTATCATTTCGAATACTATGACTGCGCTAACTAAGCAATAAACAACAACCAACAATTATGTTGTACAATTTATTTATTTTTAGTTTTACGACGTAACCTAGGTCATATGACGTCGGCCGCACACTTCGCCGGGGTCGTCATAAGGGAGTCCAGTAGAGTAGTTGGCGGGTTGGGGGTGGGGGCGTGGGGGTGTGTGGGCGTTCAAGCCGTAAAGAAAGCCGACAAGAATGAGAAGAGAGACAGACGGAAAAGTTGTAAACTTGAGCAAGATTATGATGAATGAGAAAAAATAATAACTACGAGAGGCACCGATAGGAGAAAAAGTGTTCCTGTTTCCACGGCAGAAGGTCTCGTGTTCGAGTCCCGATTAGATCATTTATTTTGTGCACCGATAATATATTACAGTAACGTTTCCGTAAACGGTAACTTTGTCTGGGGCGGCCGCATACAACTGTAGAACATGATCAATGTATCATGTCGTCCATTGAACGTCAACTGTGTTTCGAGTGGGCCGACAATAAATACCCGTTTATTTATTTGAGTGTGCTCGGTCGTGAGCGGTGTGGGAAGTGGAATTACACTTCACGCTACGTCATCTGCGAGATGTCCGAGCGTGCAATGTGAATATGAACACGGTAGCTAAATAATGTCGCCGGGTCAAGAAGCCGAACCGCAGAGTCGTTTCCTCCTCGGGGCAAAGAGAAGCCTTGGCGACCACGTTGCGTTGCTGCTTTGAATCCAGTGGAGATCGACTATAGGGTATCAGAATCGCAGAATCTGGGGAAGCTATAAACCCAAATTTTAATTTGTTCTTTCCGAGTCCATATTATTGATGTAGATAGTAGTGTTGGTGGCCAACGATATTTTTTCAATATCGATATCGGTACGTTTTTGCCGATATCATATCGCGATATAGAAATTTTAAAAATTATATCGATATCACGATATCGAAACATTTTCGGTGCTCGCTGATGACTTTGAAATGTGCTGCGAGTGTTATACTGGTATTGTCACGTGGTTGAGTCCGAGGTAGCGGAATGAGGCAAGATAAAGATTAGATTTTTTAGCATTTATTTTCTCTAAATTTAGCAGTGATTATTTTAAATTCAGCATTTTGTAGCATCTATTTTTTTGTTCGTCAAAACCTTGAAATTGAGGGGGTTTCTTGCACGTCTAATGGAAAATTATATGCAAACATTTAAAATCAATTCAAATTTTCTCAATAGGAATGAGAGCACCTTATATTTTATAAAATTTTGTTCCATTTTGTAGTATTTTCAAAAATATAAGTCACCGATGTAGCAACTAAAACCTAAAACGCTAAAAAACAAAAACATTTCTACTACAGTTTTAGGCCTAAACGTAAAAATAATAATTTCCTGTGGGAATCTCTCCTGTTCATAGGGTGTGCACCAGCTTTATCCTATATCCCCCTCTTGTTAACCACAATAATATTTCAAACGTGCCATAATATTGAAAATTATGCAAATACATAAGTTACAATCATGTCCAAGACAGGAATCGAACCTGGAACGCAAGAGCCGCGGCTTACTAATCGATCACCTCCCCCCTTCCCCTGTAACTATTTTAATAATACCATACGGGACTATACTTGAGATGCATTTTAGTATTATTCTTTCCGCTCGAGTAACTATAAATACAATATAAGTTGCTAATGGATTATCCGGAACACCTCCATGCATTTTAATCTGCACTCACACCCACTGCTTATAGCTCCCTTTCATCAATGGTATAATGTATGGTGGGGGCTTTGGCCTCAACGTTTCCTCAATCAAAAATGAATGTGTAAGACAGGACATTGCTTCTCAATCATCCAAAACCGCATATCGAATCATGCCGTGCCATACCACACATATCATTACCGATTCAAACCTTTCAATGAAGATCAGACGTAACGCATAATATGTTTTTATGTCTGGGATATACGTTTACGGTTTACGCATTTATCACAAGTCTACCACTAGGAAAACGCTCTGTTTGACGCGTTGATAAGCGAGCGCGTCCATATCTACGAACGTTCTGGCGAAAAGATCTCAATGCTAATAAAAACAACAATTAACAACAATTCAAGAATGTGCATTTCAAAATTTTTTCTAATTTCCATAGCTATAATACTTCCCGATATTGTTGAATGCAGTGTAATGTGCGTTGCTAAGAATTTTCGTTGCCATTCTATCTAGTGTTTTCGCCGCGGTCCGCCACCGTTACTAACAGTTATTGAGTGTAACTTTGTAACTTTTCGAACGATTTTGCCTCAAAACTATACACCTTCAATCCACATCGAGGCTTGTGGATGGTCCAAATTTCAAGTTGATCGGACTTTCCGTTCGACCGCTATCGACAGACATAAAAACAAAACAAAAAACAAACAGCATGAAGTGCCATAAGAGTCTAGTACGAAAAAAACAAAAAACAAACAGAACGAAGTGCCATAAGAGTCTCGTGGAGACGCTCGCTTCGCTCGCTTAACAAACATGGAATTATCTTGTTAAATCACGCACAAGGTTTATATGCAGTCTAAACTAAATCTCCTAAATCGGATAGACATGGAACCTTCGTTGGTCTACAGCTCCAGGCTTCGTTGCGTAGACGCAGAACCGAGGCACGAAGACAAGAATGGTGATTCGCTGTTGGTCAAGGACGTCTCCGTAATATTCGGGATTATGCTGGACAGATTAGATCAAGATGGAGTCTTCTTCGTCCCTTGCAGCGTACGTCGTCCCGTCGTTGGTTACAAAGGTAATCTAAATAATTGCTACGTCAAAAACAGCAGAAAATTGTCATTCTTTAATTATATCTCAAGATTGCAACAAGAAATCGAAAATCTAAATCAACAGCGCACTGTGTTTTGGTAAGCCCTACAGACTGAATGAAATACAACCATTAGCGGAGTTATTTTGATTATTAATTCGATAATTAGTAATACAATTAATTTAATATAAAATAAATTACTGATTATAATGTAAGACACAAGTTAGAACATTCAGTATGTAGAGCTTACTAAACCATGCACAGTGCGCTGTTGATTCAGATTTTCGATTTCGAAGCCAATGTTTGTGATATAATTTATAAATTAAAATTGTGTGTGGTTTTTGACGTAGAGGTATCCTTCCCTGTTAAGACCCGAGAATATATAGCTTTAAAAATATAGTTTTGAGATAGTTGAAAAACAAGATTCGTAAAATCTGTATTAAAAAAATGTAAATGTACGTTTATCTTGATGTGTTGTTTCTCATTGCAATTCCAAAAAGAGTTCATAAATGACTTTTTAATAACTGTAAGTAGTGGACCAATTGTACAATACAACTAGGATTATAACGGAACTTAGTTCAATTCTCGTATAAGATTTAAAGAAAGGAAGGGTATTGAATCTTACTATAGATAAATTCTAGAATGCACTGTCACTGCACTGCCTTGGTGGCTCATGCGTTGGGGCGAGGTCCTACGCGTACCTCACCTATAGCTACGTGGGTTCGAATACCGCATGGGGATTTTTGTCATTGTCTTTCATCTTCATCCATCACCCACCCCTCATCGTCTTAAATAGCATGGTTGCAATAAGGCAACAAGAATCATCATCACCGAATGAAATAATCCTCCAAACAATATACCCATGATTTTTATTTTCATACAATTCCAGTATAGATGTGCATATAATTCATTAATTAAAACGGAAACATAGTAGAACAGGTAAAACGTTATATACAACCTAATAATTGGACTGTACACTGTTCCTTGTCAAGATAAAAACGATTAAAACCGCAATATTTCGAACCCTGATCAGAGCTCTTCAACGGGCGAAAACACACTGCAAATATTGCGGTTCTAATTGTTTTTATTATCTTGACAAGAAACAGTGTATACAGTCCAATTACTAGGTCTTATATATAATTCATATTTGGTTATACGATTTTCCAATTCATTCCTAGATGTCTTTTCGAGTATCCTAGAAAGAGCTAGGAACTAAAAATAACTAAGAAACTCTCTGATCTTCCACTCCAGAGAGACAGAGTCATCTCAAGCGCCATCCAGAGACCTGAACTGGTCCAGGAATCTCGTAATCTGCATTACCGTCGAGTCGCAAAATAGACTCGAACTGGTTTCAAGGCCACATTACACTACACTCATGACTGTCATTACAATAAAACCAAAAGTGTGTAGTTGCTTTGTCGAGTAGTTAGAGAATGAATGATAGATTACCATGTGTGTTAACCGCCAATTCGCATACCTGATAAGGAAACGTAAGCCGAGTGCTTCGGGTCGGAAAACACGTATCCGGCTGAGCGAACACAGATAACTTGCATGACAATGAACGCGCTGCGTGATTTCATGGATATAGGCCAAATTGTCAACAAAGCCCGTGCGACGAAGGTATATTATGCGTACATGTAATTAAAACATATGGTGGGTCCCCAGTCTGGTTTCTGGGCTTGATACATTACTAATTACTAATTAGTGAAGTGACCTTTTTAATAGTGTACCATACCAATACCATATACACATACCAAGGTCTTGAAGCAAAAGCATTCCAAATAACAACGTACCCATTGATATTATTTATTTTATTTTTATTTATTTTATTTTATTGTAATTAAGGCCAGTGTAGGGCACAATGCCCTCTTTAGCCTGATGAGTGATGATTGATGAATGATAATGAGGAAGGGAGGAGGGGAAGCCCGGTACCGGCACGTAGCCTACTCCTGTCGAAAAGTACCAAGGGGACCATCGGCTTTACGTCCCATCCAAAAGGACGGCGTAGCTTCGACCAGTCATATAGGTTCCTCCACTAACCTGGACTGCCGAGCAGTTGACGAGAAGAACGAAGCTGTTACACAAGCTTTCGAACCCTCCAATCTGCTCTAACCAACGGTAACTAGTGTTTCGGAGGTGAGTGGTCATATAACAACATTGCTTTATACAGAGTGGCAGTAGGTTTATGAGTGAAGGCAAAGCTCGCTAGTTTACAACAACAATATAATAACAAAAATATATATTCAGATAATGTGTCAGTGTCACTCTTTCGTTTTGTCATGCTGGTACGTTTCTGAAAATGTGGTTGTTCCTGGTGTCCTTTTTATTCCAAGCGTATGTCAACATTGTAATGACTACACGTCTTGACTTGCAGACCAATTGATGGTTTGTTAAAATTGTTGGTCGAAGAGTGTTATTTTTCTATTAACGATAATTGTCTAAACTGACTGGAACAAGAACAGTGACAATTATGAGGTTTGGCCAACCAGTCTTTCTCAAACAGCTAAGCGCCACTCGTAAGGTACTGACTACATTATGTTGGTAAATTGAAGCCTATGGGTATTTTACGACTTTTACCAAAAATCAAGATCAAGTACTGCAGAGTTTGATGAGCTTATACTAAGATGGTGTCACCAGTCATATTGTAAGTCATATTGGTTTTTCTCCAAACGTTTTGTTTAAGTTCTGCAAAGCTATCACCCGAATGTTTACTAGATCACATTGTGATACATAAATTATAAATATCGCACAAATCCTGGAGCTCACTTTAAAAACCAGAACAAAAATTTTAAAACCTGTTGCAGAAAGAGAACCTAACCACTTTGGCGTTGGAATTTATTTTCTTCTAAAAGTGTCTCCTAATATGCCAATAAAAAACAGTATCGAGTAGGACTTGTTTTAATTACTGTGGTAACTTGATAGAACGAAACTGAGGGAATAGATTCATCTGCGTTGCATTGATCCAGCGCGTCATCAAGTGTAAACGTGCCGGCTATAATATGCAACAGGTTATTCGATGTAAATCACTAGCACCGTATAAAACACGCGTGGGAGAATCGTCACTCGTCAGTCCCGTAACGAATCCGAAAACCTTTCCGATGAGTGTTTTCCAGGGGCGGATTTAACGGGCGGCGAGGTCGGCGAATGCCGACCGGGCCCCGACCCGGTCGGGGCCCCCCCAGACCTCCATTGCTGATAATCATAACTTTATGTAGTTGTCTTCTACTCAGCCGCTATTTGTTGAAATTGTCCATGAATAGGGAAACGAAGCTACAATTGACATAAATTATCTGAAGAGTTTAGTGTGGGCATTTCACAATAACAACAGGCTGTCAGAAGATAAGGGTAGAGACAGCGGCTGAGGAACAACGCTTCGTAAACATAAAAGCGGATGCACATAAGTTCGTGGAAAATCAGTTACTTATGTTGGTGGGGGGTCGGGTGGGGGTGGCTAGTTGAGTCTTATTAAACACGTGTTCGCAGCTCAGTTGTATTATAAGTTCGACAAGTGACGGAAGTCAAGTAGTTCTTGCAAAATATTGTGCTTTAGCGTGTGCGTGTGTGTGAGCGTTATTCTGTGGGACAGTTTTCGTTTTATTCCTTTGGTTTGTTTGTAAGTTTGAATTGTTATTTTACATATATTTTATTCTAGCATAAGGTGTTGAAATTGTGCCACTGCTAGGTTCAGGTATGTTAAGAAATGAGCGAGAAAGACAAATACAAGCAAAACCAGGTTGTAAAAATGTAAGATAGGGAACGTTCTCTTTTAACGAGTGCGGGCAGTGAATCAGTGACCCTAAACAAACAAAAAAATCATTTTTTGCTGAGAGGAAGGTAGGTTCGAGTGCGATTAAATCAGCACGTGTTGGTGAAGTAAATAAACGCGATGAAACGTCGATTTATATTAATAATCTCTGTTCTGGTCTCCCCACAGTGCAACAAGAACATGTGTCCGAATCGTCTAGTGACGTCACGAACATTTCTCAAGTAGATCTTAATGTTAATTTTGAAAACCAAACTACTAGTAAAACTGGCGTCGATTTAATCACATCAGTAGCTACTTCAAGCAAAAATGGGGACAGTATTAATTCATTTTTTTGGGGGGGAAGAGTTTCCCACGGACAAGGCTCTTTTTACAAATAAGCTTTACGCGTTTTAGGCAATTCAACTTATTGCAGTACCAAAAATATGTTCGCTCTTATCGAAATTGTTTCCGGCGGCTGGGGCTTCGCCCCGGACCCCTGCTATTCCGCGCTACCTCATCTACACGTAATTACTACTATCATTAATGCCGACCGGGCCCTTTTTCTTAAATCCGCCCCTGGTGTTTTCTCGACTTCTTGGTCAAGATCAATGACAGGACTTTAATTAACGGTAGTTATCATAATATATCGAAGAGTGGACGATTGGGAACATATTATACTCGTCTCTGCCTACGCGGGCGGCAAGTCGGCCCACTCAGTGGCCGCCCACAGTCTCTCGAGGTAGAACAATGCAGCCAGCATGTCCTCTGGGGGCCGGGGTGCTCTATGGATGGAACACGCAACCTGGGGCCCGCGGGCAGGACCCCACTCACGCACGCTAGTCTTCACGAGATCGCAGTTTCGTGTGTGTAATATTTACAAATTAGCGCCACCCAACAGGTTTAAAAGATACAGAGATCTGACCGAGTTTGATTATGTTGAACTAATATGGTTATCTCAATGGACACAATGAGTTCGGCTTCCGTTGTCTAATAAGATAAAGATAGAGAAACAAAAGGGCGAAACTCAGGTAACACAAGGTAAAATATAATAGGATAGATATTTAATATAATACGATAAACATTAAATGAATTAATAAGTAGGTAAAACGACAAGAATAAAAATAACAAGATTGCCATGATTAAATGTATTGGCTTATGGAAGAAAACGTCTGTTTCATGACCAAAAAGTGACCGTGAACTTACTACAGAGCACCGAGCCGAAAGCTACAGTTTAGAGAACATGCCCGAACGTGAACGAAGAAAAATCGGAATGGTTATAAGAAGAGTAAATGAACCATTTACATGCACATGCAAACATGAGCATCTGCCATCGATGGTGTATTTTGCATATAATGTATATGTCTTTAAAATAAAAAACATCTCATGTGACGTTGTGAAGATATTATCATCTATCCCCTCCGTAGTTATTATTACCTACAAGATATTTAGTAAATAGTAACTTGTTAGTGTATCTTTGTTTTGGGGCTATTGAAATGTGGCCCACCCATCCGGCGACTGCTTGACAAGTAAACGAGATAGAGAGAGCGCTCGCCTTACGATGGGATACACAAATGTTACGTGCATGATACATATTTTAAATTATGATTACGTTAAAACAAAAGGTAATTTATCAAACGTGAAGAATTTATTTTGAACACAAAGTTTCAGTGATGGTAGACAGGATATTGTGATAACAAGAAATATGAAAGAAAGAACAAAGAAGACGTTTCGTGCATGACCAACATTTTCATGGAAAGTATGATAATATTGCATAGCAGTAGCACCACCTTATGAAAGTCAAACTGCTTTGTGACAAAACTTTCCTCCACCCTATTTAGAATAACAGTAAAGAGATTAGTAAATAAAATAATGAATACTGTTTCACAAATGAGCCCACAAAAATGTCGCTCGCCCTATCTAGAAGGTGGAAATAAGATTAGAAATGTGCAATTTTAATCTCATGTCAAACAGCATTTTTGGGACTAATGACCCACACGAGTTTTCGTCAAGTCACCTCACCGTGAGTTGGTAACTTGCGCCTGTGCCCCCGATTCTGATGACGAAACATTGTCTCCAAATGGAACATCTATTATGTATGCACACATTTTAATGGAGTTGTGTCATTTATTTTATTCAAATTACTCATTCATGGGTGGCTGGGTTAGTGTTAGGGATTTAAACATATTCCAAAATGCCAATGTAGAAGCTAAGCTTGTGTATTCAATTCAATTAGTACTGTCGGATAAGTTACTAAAGTGTGTATATATACTAATCACTTGGGTAGTTGAATGATAACATCTTATTTCACACATGCAAGTATAGATACTGATTATAAATTCATAGATGCCACCAAATATGCCTATACTTCTATTGATCATGTGGAAGAATACAACGAAATGGACGCGATGCCCCCCCCCCCCCCCTACACGTGAATCCTAATGATGAATAGTTGAGGGAGGATTGACCCTGAACCGGTCATGTTTTGGGTGTAGTAGCTTTCAACCACAAGAATCAATTCCATCAGACAACTGCACAGGCAGGTTTGCCCTGAACGAACTCACGAAGCTCAACAAGTTAAAACAAATCTAACAAAGAGTGAACTTAAATTGAATTAACGACATCACGAGTTTAAACGTAATCTACTCCATGTCCCTTGATTCTTGTGCTTTTACAGCGAAGGGTACCTCTACGTCAAAAACCGCACAAAATGTTCATGTTTACATTATATCTCAAGAATGTATTTCGAAATCGATCATCTATAATCAACAGCGTACTGTGGTTCGGTAAGCCGTACACACTGAATGCTCTAAATTGTGTCTTACATTATAATCAGTATGGTTTTTATTTATAATTAATTTTATTACTTATTATCGATTTAATAATCAAAATAACTACGTTAATGGGTCTACTATTTCATTTACCAAAACACAGTGCGCTGTTGACTCAGATTTTCGATTTTGTGTTGCAATTTTGAGATATAACTAAAAAATAAAAATGTTCTGTGGTTTTTGACGTAGCGTAGAGATACCCAGAAAAAGTTAAATAATACTTCATGTAAATATCTTCTCTGTAGTGACCATAACGGTTGGTGACATAAGATCAAGGAGGGGGTCAAATCAATACATGTCTACGAAGAGACAAATCGACAGTCTAACAATATTCATATGACGTCATTACGTTTACCCCACATAATGTGAGGTGTTATGGTAATGGTATAGCATCACCTTATAGGCCGGTGTTGCAGTGACGTGTAGTGTACCACGTGACCCTGGATGCTGCTGACTGGGGGAGGTGATCACGGCCGCAGCCAGCTGAAGACATTCAGTGACCAACAGTCGTACATATCGGACACACCTGTATGGGCTTATAATATTACAGCGCGCGCACTTTACGTAACGCCGACACCTCTGGTAAGTCCGTGTGACGGCGATCTTGGCTGTTCAGTAATTAATTGGTTTGGGACGATTGCGATGACGACTGGACTATTTTTTATGGACATTTAACTTTGTATATATCAGTCCGTAAGATCTACGGTTAAATATTTAATTAAATTAATTGTTAAATGATAGAAAAAGCGGTGTTATTATAGCTGTTGTGAGTTATTAATGTGTAGATGACTGGATAAATATATACAAAGTTATTGTGTGCCAAAGAAAATAGAAAGTATATACCACGCGGATATTTTAACAACAATCGTGAGTGTTATTAATTAACTAAAATATTATATTTTGTATTTAATTCACAGCTGTTTATCTGATCATTATTGAATTGTGCCAACAACGTGAAGTGAAGGAGTAAATGTTATCTCATTGCAGTGCATTTAAAAGTGAATTTACGTTTTATATTGATGTAATTGTTTTCCATTTAATATATTGTTTAGATATAATGATTGCAGAGCTTGTCTACTTAAATTAGGCTTCGTGTTCGTTTATAATAATTGGAGTTTACGTTTAATAGTGTCGTGATTAGCGTACCTTTGAAGTTATTTATACTTTTCTAATAGCGTGAGTGTATTTCGAGTCAGTTTTTGTTTTAGTATTGCCGGAATGAATTGATCTACCACTCGTAAAATCAATAGTTACATTGTTGTGAAAAATGTAGTACATTGTATTATGTACATTGCGCGTTGTTGACTCGGTTTAAAAATTAATATCAGTGCAAAATATATTGTTTCGCGTTCGACTTTTGTCTATTTCTAGAATAACTTGGCCTACCTCAAAGTGCGAAAACCATGTATTATTATTTCTGGTTTATTTTCTCAATATACTACTTTGGAAAAGTAAATTGAATAGTTATGGTTGGAGTTTTGTTTGTTATTATTGATAAACTTATATTTGTGCGGGGAAGTCTGGAAACGTAGGCTAATTGTCGTTTAAAATATTTCCCTTCGTCGCTAATTGTTTTGTTCTTTTTGATCTGATGAAACATTCGTAAAGCGATATAGTCACGATAAACCATATCTTTCAAATGCAGGTAACAAAACTGCTTTTTACGTTTATGGTCAACAACATTTTAGAAATGTTACTATCGCATTTGATGAAAATGGGAGTGCGATTTTAATGTAGAAATAGAATCTATAATATTGAGAAAAAAGACCTCACTTTACTAATTGAATTTTTCTCAAATTAAAATGGTCGGTAGAATAATTTCTTACAAGAGTTTTTAAAAAAAAGTTTCAGTGATTAAGATTTATTCCATTGATGGGGACATGATTGTAATTGCTATCTCATCTGTGTAAAGTTTGAATTTCTTCTTACAAAAAATAATAATATGAATCTCTGGAATAACACTAGTAACAAAAATCGTATTAAAAAATATTTATTTTTAAATTCACTTTTATTACAAAAATAAAATAATGCAAGTTACAATCGGTTTCACACCCGACTTTTCGTGAAACTCGTGGTAGTGTTTTTCATAAAAGCATCTGTCTGGATTAGAAATAGTGCCGGAACCGCTCTTTTTGGAAACTATATAAACCACTGTTGGAATGGATCACGCGTGCGAATTTCTTTTAATTCGTTTTCAGTTGGATAAGCCTATAACTTCGTTTACCTTAGGTGTTTACTATACTCGAGATATCAACTCGTCGTTTCGATTTAAAGCAAGGCATAAAGCAATTTATAGGGATCACAAAACATAATAACATCCATTTCAGTCTCGTTATTTATTCTCTCGCGGTATATAAATAAAAGTAAAATATTTGGTCAAAGCAAAAGACAAGCAAGCGTTGTATATGAAGACAGCTAAGCTAATTAATTTTAAACTACCCATTTTGTTTTAAAAATAATGAAATTCATGGCACATTGAATTAATAATGATTAATGAGTAATCTAAGCATATTCTAAAAGTAATTTACTCATACACTGCGTGAGCATGATTTACTTAATTCAACATCTATGTATAATCAAATTTCTCTACGATCGGCCTATAATCAAATCACTATCATCAATCAAGTGCAATTCAAGGAATTCACTTTAGTATTGCATATTTACCATTAGCAACGTCGCATGTTTTTGGTACCAGTACTAGGGTAGCGAACAAGTTTATATGCGATGCCCCTTTCACAAATCGCTACGAAATCCTTTTATGGACATAACTTACAAACCGCGTGTTTATATTGAATTAAAGGCCAACCTTAAGACATACGTCGTCTGGAAACAGGAGACGGTCAATTTAAAATGCAAGGTTATCAAATCATCTATCATCATAGGCTGAGATTTAAATGTCTAGAAATATCGAAACAATGTTTGTCAAAAGAGTGAAACTATCATCATATATTCACTCATTCACAATTTAACGTATAAGCAAGGTTTAGTAGTTTCTATACCAGCTATCATAACATCAATTCTGACTGCAGCACCAACTAACCGCTCCTAGCATCCCAAACTGGATGAATAATTAATTTTTCGTAGAAACCCTTGCTGTAGGGTACACACCAGTTTTGCATGATGTATCTCTTCTGACTGACTAGGTATAGAGTATTATAATTGGGAAGCTATGTCCAAGCTAAGGCCCGGATGCTGAGATGTCCCCTATTTGGGGGATCCCCAGGTTGCTAAAGGATTGTTTTATTGCATGCTTAACTCCTTGACAATTAGTAGAAGTAGTAGTAGAACTTTATTTAGCCATTTGCTATTTTTACATACAATACAAGTAGGCCTACATTATTACCTTACGGACTAGTTAACATTATATTTGACAATTCAATAAATGACTAAACCTCATATTAGGATTCGATTCTACATAAGTCTGTATTGATATATTTAGTCTAGAAAGTTCCATAACCTAGGAGACATAGCTGTGTATGGGCCTAGAACCCAGCAATCGCCTTATGACTAAGGAAACCCATCGGAAATACCAATTGTCGGGATTGCGGTGACCGGACTCGAACCAGCGACCACGCGGATTAACGCATCTCGTGTTACCTCTGAGCCACCTCTTTTGGTGGATGTTTGGATAGTTGGGGAGGAATGTCCGAGGGCTAAATCCCAGCATTCGCCGTATGACTGAGAAAAACCCTCGGAAACACCTTATGTCAGAATTGCCGGTGACCGGCTTCGAACCGGCGACCACGCGGATGAAAGTGTCTTGTTACTACTGACTGAGCCACGCCCACCTCTGTCGGTTAAAGATGGGCGACAATATTTGTGGCGAGGTGACCTAACCACAACAAGGCGGTGTGGGTTTCCTCCGGCGTGACCATCGTGAGGTCAAAGTGGTGTCGTAGTAGTGGAGAAAGGTGACCTTGGCCTCTCGTCAGGGTACTAATATTCTATTCTTTGGTCTGAATTAGTGACTGCAAAACTTGATTCCATCAAAGCCGTGCTGTAGTTATAAAAATATAGTTATATAAGAGGGGTTGATTTTATTTTTATTGTGTTGGTTGCGTTTTAGTTCTTTATTGTTGTGGTATTATGTTAAGCTCACACAACTTCTTATTTACTACTTCGGGACTTCCTGCTTTCATAACATGCGTAAAACAACGATGGTTCGAACACAAGTGGCGAGCTAAACACTTTTGACGAATTATTCCTATCACAAAAATCTAAAATTCATATTAGGACTCGATTCTACATTAGTCTGTATTGATATATGTATATTGTATAAATCTATATTTTTAGTTCGTGCATGTTCCGTTACAGTATGTTATGAGGTTCAGAACTAGAGACTACCTATAAATAGAATGATCGATTTCAAAATGTTGTTAACACTTTGGTATTAAAAAATTTAAGAAGTTTTGTATTCAATTCAATAACAGCTGTTAGCAGCACCGTTATTAAGTTGATTGATAGATTATCTGATGGGGCTTACCGATTAACGTCTCGGTTTATCTAACAGCTATACCTGAGAAGATTAGTATAAAATATAAATAGCTACACAAGCTTGTCGAACTATGAGTATCTTTAACATGTGTAAATCGATCGTAAGGTCTATGCTTTGTAGATTTCATCTCAGGCGACATGACCCTGTCGACACCCTTGCTCGTAGACAATAGGTCGTTATAGCTGTACCTAGAAAGAGCAGACAGAATTTGATGATGATGCCCATGATATTTGGGTGTTATCATCATCATCATCATCATCATCATCATCATCATCATCATCATCATCATCATCATCATCATCATCATCATCCTGACAATAATATAAGGGTAGCGATTAACTCGAGTCCATGACAATAAAGAACGACATGAAATCCGTACACTTCAACATGATTGCACCAGCTTTGAATCTTTCTTTTCTCCTAAAATGAATCTACTGACTTTTAAAATCTTGTGTTGGAGCTGTCTTTCATGGAATGATGATCCGAATGAAATTAATCCAGGGATTTAAAACATAATCCCGTTTAGGATTGGTTTATAATTTCTGGATAATGTATACATGTGGTAGTTTTTAGTGGGCATACTGTGAATATTGCTTCCTTCAATAATTTCTAATACGTCTTCATCAATCATTTCATGATTGATCGATTGATTTTCTACAATGCTTATTAAATTAGTTGCTCTCCAACATTGCAGATTTAAAAAAAACACTATTCTCTATAGCAATATATACAAATATTTGTGGCCGTACGCGTGCTGAAACAATAATCAGAAATAAATGTGTTTTATTTTTATCGTAAAACTATTATTTTTATGAATACAAAGCATACTTTGTTCGTTGTATTTTGATAAAAAAAAAATTGGTTGAAACGCTATGATTTTACTTTTACGCGTATATTTACAACACCAACATACACGAATACCTTTCATGATGCAATAAGCTATATCTAGTACACAACACAAGTCAGTGGCGTATACACGGGGGAGGAGGGGGGGGACAAACCCCCCCCCCCCTTTTGCAAAGGAAACATGGAAAAGGACCGTTTACATTTCAATTGACAGTATTTTAGAGATTTTTTTTGTTAAAACTACACGCATCGATCTATTATTATATTTTTATCTACCAACATGGTGCTAAGGAAAAAATGTGTTGCCAGAAACTGAATAATCTTGTTTCAGTTGGCCGCTGTAAAACGCACAGATTTGCACTAAAATTACCTTGACGAGAATTTTTTCGGGGGGCAAGCCCCCCGGAACCCCAATTATGTTTCGGTTCCACTCTCTATAATACGGGTTGAGTTGAAAACCCCCCCCCTTTCCCAATTCCTGGATACGCCACTGACACAAGTCACAAGTAAAACACACAATAAATCGTCACAAATCTGTTACGAGTATATAAGTGATGATGTGATGAACTTTCTGACATGACTGTGACGAGTTTCATTCGATCTTGATTTGTTTGATGGCAAATTGCTCAAGCAACCCATATTATGATGAACTGGACTCGTTCTCTACTATCGGATTCAAAAAGCTGTGTCTATTTTTAAAACTACCGATTCATTCACGAATAATTTAATGAAATTTGCAATACAATGACAACACGTTTAAAAATATTATATTCTTAAAAATAGCCCGTTTTATGTAATCTGTGCTGTGAAATCCAGAAGTTAAAAAAACAACCCCGACTGGAAATCGAACCAGACATAAGATTGCCAGTTACAGTGGTCTGGTGGTCAAGGCGCCCACCCGGTAAATGGTAGGGTTAAGTTCGATTCCCAATTGGGGTTGTTTTTTAATTACTGGATGTCACAACAAATCCGCCCAAGACAGATGTTTCTCCAATAATGAATATATATTAATTGAGTCACCTGTGTTGTCATTGCTATTTGCCACAACAATAGAACAATGGAAAACAGTAAAAACCGCACACCTTTTCGGTTTTGTCATCAATTAAACATAGGTTAAACAGTACTTAAAATAATTCACAAAAATGTAACCGATACATAATCAAGATGGTATCCCTCTTGGACCATTACTATTCAGTCATTATTTGTGTGCAAATTTTCAAAGTCGAGAAATACCTTTTTGAATCCGATAGTATCCAAGTTTCAATAACTGTTATAGATTGATAAAAATAAAACCAGCTCAGCTGCCGTCTGGTATTGCGTTTCATTAAATCACTTGAGCGTTATTGTCACGCCATACACATACACTCGGATCGTGTAAGATTGGGTGGGCGATCTTCGAACTGAAGGCGTTGTGTGAGAGAAGCCATCACATCACGACCCATTCTAACGTGGATCAGAGTTTAGTATAGCTGATGTGTGGGCTTCAGTATAGAACTTGTTTCAATGCTGTTTTAGAGCACTCAGTTACAGTATAAACCCACGTGTTGTGTGTGCAGGAAGGATGAGATAGGCTCGTGTGGATGGGAAACTTTATGTTCGATCCTCAATTTAAAGTATACGAATTATAGTCTGTAAAATACTTTGCGTCAACATGCCCATGAACAACTCCCCGTCTTGAGCTGAATATTAGTATATAGGGTAAAGAGACAATTGGAAGAGATATTTACTAAGGAATATTTTATAAATCTCAATACCAGCATTCGCTTTTGGACTGAGGAAAACTTTGGAAAAAGTTTCAGTTGCAGGATTTTCAGGATTCAGGCTTATACCGCACGTACCCCTGATTTACTTCTATCTGTATACTTTTTGAAAGGTTATGTAGTTAATTACGTTTCGGTAAAGTGTAAAATTGGTAAAGAAGATATAAAAAATTAGTTGTCAATGTTATCTTAAATACCATATAATTAATTCAATGTTTATAGTTTGTACGAAACCATATATTTTTTAACCTTGTTCAACTTTGTGTATCATTCATTTGGATATAGTCGACAATGAATGAGTACTATGAGTGTTTTCCTCGTGCACAGAAGCTTATAGATCTTCGGTATAAAACATTTGGAGATCACACTCTTCATAAAACTGAGCTCCTGCTCGCTCGGTATTAACCACTTTTGTTGGAGATTATCAATACGTTAAGGAACTATTAAAAAAAGATTAAAAGAAATGATTATTATATTTTTATTTTCATGACTTGAGTGCTAAAATTAAATTAAAAATGAGCTCACGCCACTATCAAAGTTTAATTGTCTATGGCCGGGTTAATTAAGATTTGTTAAAAATTAATTAAAACAAGATAGGCGGTTTATACTAATATGAAATAATATAAATTTTATTGCAAAACCAATTACATATTAGGGGCGTACACACAACCGTTCGCACACACCTCTACAAGCGGATATTTCAATCAACAGTTCTGTTTGGATCTAAAATAATGTTTACAAAATAATTTGTTTTACATCTCAACTTGAGTTTTGATGTAAAATCTCTAGCCACGAACCGTTGATATAAAGAGTATAAAGCAACGTACACATTATTACTAGAATGACGTAAAATTTACTTTTTGTACAAAGACATAACTGCCACTGAATGTGTTAACATCAACTTTCATCCTCAGCTAATTTGCTATTGAGCTGCGGGCATAGCAACGTAGACTACAGTGATACGACTTGTTTATAGATTATAGTACTCTAACTTAACACTACGTTACGGACGTTAAGACAAAATTAATGTGTACTTGTATTGCAATTTCAATGATCTGTCTGCTCGTTCCAACATTTAAGTGAAATTTACACTCACACATTTATTGTAATCACAGAATTTTTGAAAGATAAAGTCCCGTGGTTTCACCAAATTAGTCCCGATATCTGCCAAATATGGTGACTGTAAACGACACCAGCATTTTGATTGCAATGTTTGTTGAAACCATGGCTGCCAATCCGAGACTTTTAAATCGGAGATCAACAAAAATTCGCACCTTAGGGGGAAATAAAAAGTTTGTGCTTTGACCCTATACAAACACACTATGCTAATATACACCAATTGCAAGACCCTCCCAAAATACACATGACTCAGCCTTTAGAGGGGGGGGGGGGGGGGGGGGGTTACTCTTCTGCCCACCCATTCTTTTACTGGAGGTCTTAAGTACCCGCCTTTAAAAGTTATGTGTTTGTTCATTTGGTATTCTTACATTTAAAAAACATGTTACATTTTTTATTTTTTATTGTTTCTCCGATGATAAGTCGAACATGTTATTAGCTGCTAGCTTATTAGTTTAGCCAAAAGCAGCCATGAGCAAGGTAGTTCTACATAGAAGCTGCTCGCTGAAGTCACCAGAATAGGGATCTCTCATTAGCGTTTTAAAATGTGCTCTTATTTATTGCGATCAAGAAATTCAGGTTTGCGGTTGATCGCGCACGACTATTGAGTTGAGTGAAATAAATTGTCCGAGCTGTTGTATAGTTCACGAGTTCAGTTTAGATTAGTGTT
Organism: Isoperla grammatica; assembly: GCA_945910005.1. NCBI lineage: Eukaryota > Metazoa > Arthropoda > Insecta > Plecoptera > Perlodidae > Isoperla > Isoperla grammatica. The sequence goes on from OX246737.1 coordinate 126,180,069, forward strand.
CCTGGCGCTATTAAACCGTCGGGCGTTAATTAGCCGGCGTGCTCATTATTATCTGGTGCTGCTGCTGCACCACGTGCGTGGTTCAATAGCGTGAGAATCGCGCTTACAATGTCACATGCGTCAAAGTTGGGGTGAAACATTGGTACATTAAGAGTCTATTTCGGTAGGGCGTAATGTACGTGTTTTTACGTCTACAATAAATTTGACATATTAAATTTGAAACGAATGTAAATAACAATACAGTAAAGTATTATATTGTTTCCTTAGTCTAAGGGCACTATTGTACGTGGCTACAGATGGCTTTGTGCCCTACATTGACCTTCCTGCTCTCAATCAATTATACAATACAATAATATAGTTGGACAGTCTTTAAAAAAAAAAATAGTGAACTGCCTTTTGACTTTAAAAAAATCCATAACATGTATATATTTTTGCCACTTAATGTGTACTAATTTTTTCAATGCTTCTATTACTACCAACCATTTAAGAACAGTGTGTTTTACAGATAAAGAATCCAAACACTAATTGTAAGAAATTATAGCGTAAGGGAACCTGCCAAATAATTCTTCCAGCGGTGGGTTTTCTTTAGACACCTTTCAGTGTAGAGCGATTACCATATTACCCCCCCCCCCCCCCCGATCCTGGGTGAGTGAGCAGAATCTGAATACCCCGAGCTAGACTATGTTAGATGTCACAATTAAATTAATACAGACAAAAGGAATGCGCTCAATTAATTTGTTCACGTATTTCTGTTCGATGAGTCAGTCAGCTAGTCTCGCATTATGTTTACCATTCATAGTCTTCGGATTGATAATAAGCCACTTAACGCATGAATCTTGAAGCAGACTGGCCTACCGCGAATACGCCCATTGGAGCGTGTCTTAGCTTGTCGTATGACGTCATAGGCAACAAGTGATCCGTCTCGAGGTGTTGGTAGTCGCAAGGAGAACAAGCGAAACGTGAACTGACCTTGCGCACTTATACACAGTATAAAATAACAATATAGGTAGCTGAAATTCTCGTGTTTGTTAATTTTTCCACTTCTTTGCTTGTTGAAATATATTAAGTTTTTTTTTAATGTAAAAAAACTTGAGTGAAATCCCGACGAAACGTCCATAAATGTAATAATGAACAGTCTTATTTGTTTCTTTACATGGTATTAACTTGGAAAGGCAACGATAATCGCATATCGATAAATATCGATAATATCGTATATTGATATTATCGCGATATGGCTAGCCATATCGCGATAATCGTATGATATTAAATTCTGTGCGATATCCCGATAATCGCGGCGACTTGATTTCATATTTGAATTTGGCGCAAAAAGGTAGTTAAGTAGTTTGTTAGTAGAAGTAGTTAAGTAAGTAGTTACTTAAAAAGTAGTACTAATAGTGCTTATTTCATAATATCGCGGCGATCGATCGCGATAAAAATTGAAAATGCAATATCAAGACGATATTTTTTTAGCGCGCGATAATTTTTTTTATTGTTGTCGCGATTGTCGATATGGAATTTCATATCGTTTGACATTCCTAGAATTAACACAAAACATATCAATTACTAAGATCTCTCTCGTGGTAAAACGTCACATGACATCCATGCCCATAAGGCAGGATTCGAACCTAAAACACATGGACGGACCGCGGTTTGCTAAACCATCACCTAATCGACCGCGGCCAACAACTCTATTTGTTGAATTGTTGCTGCTCCATAAACTCAGCGTATGAGTTGATTCCTAGAGGCAACTCTTAGCTTCAGGCTTATATCATATCCGTGCGTGAAGTCAACCCATCTCATCCACACTGCACGCATAGATCTACATCAATACCTTGAAATCCGTTTTTCATCAATCAGCTGTCTTTTTGACACCTTTTAGAAGAATCTAGTCCAATGGATATGTAATCTTCAATGACACTCTGACTAATTATAGCCATTCTCCTTGATTGGCTGTATTGTATGCGTTATTTGTCCAATCCAAACCCTACTTTCTCCGTTTTTATGATTGTTTATTTGACACGCACGCACAACAGCTCAAACGGAAGATCAAAACTAGATAGTCGAAGTTTTTTATTTGAGCTTCGCGACTTTGAACTTAGAAACATAAAGAATGTGTTGTGGTTGACTTAAGCACAGTTTTATAAGTTTTCAAGTTAAAGATTTATGGTTAGAAATGTATGAGTTATGGACACAAAATGCTTACATAATTTTATGTTGTTTATAAACTCGATTTTGGTTTGGGTTCTCTTCTATTTGCTGGCAAAAACGATGACTCATCTGAAAACCATTTCTTATCTGTGGATTCAAGGATTTAAGATCTATCGGCTAGAATGAAATATTTGTCAACTTCTTCAACCTTATATAGCTCTTACGTTTTAGCAAGTTGTGGCCAACAGGTGGTTCCTTCGTTATTCGTTATGAATTCTATACGGATGGCAGCACAATATCCCAGCACAAACCAAATATGATATCCACGATGATAACGATCAAAATGATGATAGTTTGTTTTGTGTTGTGTTGTAGAACAACGCATATTTGAAGCTAGAATTTGCGTAGCGAGGTCTTTAGGGGCCCGGGCCACACAGGAATATTATTGTATCATGGGCCCAGGCCACCTATACGTATGGGTGGCCCCATTATTCAGTATTCACAGTTCACACATAATTTAGATTCTAATTGATTTACTATTTATTATTCTAAAATCTAAACGAATATCTTGAAAGAAAAACGTAAACTAATACCTACCCATCGCATGCTTCGTTTTCAGGCAAATCAATCAAATTGAAAGTTATTTCGAAACATCTTCAACTTTTATATTTTAAATTCATTTTTAATTGCAGCTGTTTCGGATTTGTATATACGGTGTAAACTAATTAGCAATACATTGATAATTTAACTATGCAGACAGTTCAGCACTAAAATCGGTATAGGGGAGGGGGGAGGGGGGGGGGGGGGATGGGGAAATATTATTAAACCCCTGTACATTAGTAAGTACTGAAATGCTGGTGTAGTCAAAACTCATGGTCACAACCGTGTTCACAACCTATAGCACGCACGTGCTTCTCAGAAACACAAGACGTTTTGATGACTAATGACAACGCTATACTTTTATCGCCTCTTATCGCAACGCCAGCGTTTTATTCTCCTCCATGTCTAACTGAGACTCAGTAAATTACTTGGAAGTGTTCATTCAACACGAAGTGTGATACAGATATAAGTTTTTGTTTCGCCGTCCCCGTAGGCGTATTAATGCGTGTGATGCTCGAGGCGTGACATACACGCATTTCTTGTAGTGAAGTATGATAGGATTTATACGCAACACAGATTGCCAAGAAAATATTTAGCACTGTACAGTACAGAGTCTTGCCAATTTGATTTTTGTTTTCTCTTTTTTATACCGACTAAATTATGTGATCGTTTTGGCAGATTCTTGATCACTTCGTTGTAAAAGCTTTTCAATGGAGCGAAATAAGACAAAAATAGTCTATACGTACCACAGTGAGGTTGTCTCAACTGTGGCAAAGTCATTATTGCGATTTTCGTCTGCATAAAATGAATTATTGCTCTTTGACATGGCCAACGTAATAGCCATGAATGGGAAAAATCGATTAATTACCTAATCGGTTAATTAATTATATTAACCGCGGTTAACCCGAAATTCTTAAAAATCCTATAAAAAGTATTCTTTGTTTTAAAACCATTAATTTTTTTTACCGCTTTTCCAGCCTGAAGCGGTTATCCCACCCCTAATAGGCATGTTCAATTTATTTGGCGTAGTTTTATAGTAACTCGTGGTCACTGCGTCTCAGGGTCGAATTCTGGCTTCCCCTTCTGAGCCCGGGGTATTTTTCCTAGGGTGACTCTGCCAGCTGTAAGAGACGTCGCAATGAGGTCCTCCCCTTTCCCTCCCATTAGCCCTTCTTAATTTGAACCCTCCAATCTTTCTCCAGCGCCTATGACCTAGTTGTCGAGCACGTCGTCAAACACAACTAATAAATACATACATAAATTGGTAGCTTTGAGCGATTACATTCGGGTGACATTTTTCGTCTTCATATCACCAACTCATCGCCTCAAATAGCAACTTTGTCACAATATGCGACGTAAATCTCAAACATCATCATCCTCTTCTTCTTTGAAACGCAACGCCCATGTGAAGTGTGTGGGACGTATACTGTGAGTTGTGAAATACGCTGCTGGTATCGAACCCACGCCCGTCCCCGTGTAAACGACAGCATTATTCAAGAGATCCTGTCTGTTGAGGCTCGGCCACACGGCCGACTTCTGATACGTGAGATGAAAGACTATCTTCATGACGTCACATGAAACAGATCACATCTTGTGGCACCGGTGAGATGGCTGTGCGTAGTACTTGAGGCTCTCATTCGGGAGGTCGCCGGTTCGATACCCGCTACTGGCAAACCTGACTGAAGGATTTTTCCGAGGGTTTCCTCAGTCACAAGGCGAATGCTGGGATCGAGTCATACTAACAGCCATCGGACATTCCTATCCAGCAATCCCAAATTCCGCAATACCTAGTTAGTTACCATGGGCCCTCATTCCAGAACAATATTAGGCGGTTGTAGCCGGTTGTAAAGTTGCGCCCCGTATTCCGTAACCTGGGCGCAAGTTTCGACCGGTTGCAACTTACGTACTGGAATGAGGGGAGCGACAAGGATTGTCCCTTGGCAGGTTTCCTACGAACAATTATTATTATCATATGTGGAGTCTGTTGCACGAATGAGAGCGTGTGCAAGTCTTGCCTCGCGCCTGCTGTTTCGCCTCCCGCTTCTCACGCCCGTTGCAAGTGTTGCCTACTCTCAAGGGGCTCTGCTTGTAGTAGACCGGCAAGCGACGTTGGTTTGATAGATGTGGCTCGAAGCCAGGGCACGAAACTGTAAGGTGGGGTGTCCAGAGATTATTGACTGTGTCCCTTGTCAAAGTATCCTTGTGTGCGAATGCCCCTCTCTTACGTCACGGCAAGGAGCTCAGTACCGGCAAGCGATGTTGTTTTGATAGATACGTGGCTCGAATTAAGCCAGGGCACGGAACTGCGAGGCGGGATGTCCAGAGATTATTGTGTCCCTTTGCAAAGTGTCCTTGAGTGCGAATGTCCCTCTCTTACGTCACGTTCTGTGACAACATTGTAACACTCGACCTAAGACAAACTGAAAAAAACTCGCGGATTGTGCATTGATCAGTAAATTAGGTGTAGGAAGGTGTTTGGTTACACGGATAACATGGCAATTGCCTAACATGAAGATGTGTGCACACAGAAAACAGCTGGAACTGGAAATTATGTCTTAGTAGGATTATCAGCAACCTGTGACCAAAGTAAATCTGAAGACTTAATTTTTTCTCTCAAGAGGAGTCCACTTTTAAATTTCACGAGCGTAATAACGCAACAACGGTGTACGTATAACAAATTGTGTTTGGCGAAATGTAAAATAACAAAAAATAAAATAAAACATTTGTTAAAACGGCTGAGACATAATTAGGTTCTTGCTGACGGACTCGGTCGGTAAAGTTTTCCCCGATATTATCTATTATGTAGTATTATAGTTATGTACCATTATATATAATATATTTTTTATTGCGCCAAGTATAAAAATTCGAGAGTTATATTCTTGATATCATTCATCATTATATTCTTGATATCACTCCTTTTCTGGGAGGAAGCGTTCGCTACTCGTTACACACGCAAACGTTTTTTTTTATGAGTATTACTATTTTTCTTCACCTTTCAAAACCGCTAATAATGATTTATTGGTCGATTGATTTATTATATGTATTTATTCTTTTGCAACAAGACCAACTTTGGAGGTCCCACTACTAGTGCAAATATAATATATTATTATGGTGATTGATGAAGGTTAGGTATAGGAGGGCAAACCTGGTACCAGCACTTAGTCTGCGTTCCTATCGAAAAGTACCACAGATCGAATTTGTCTCTTCCGAAAGGATGGTCTAACTTTAACCAGTCTATTGCCAGATCATTACTAAAATGAGATAATGACATATTAACAAATTAGATTGGTCTTATTACTCTTAGTACAATTGTTTAATCAAACCACCGTCTAGTATTTTCTTATACGCTGGCTGGATCCTCTTGAACGCTTCGAAATAAATCATTGGCCGGACATGTGGCATCGCTTCTTATTAGTAGACAGTGGGCGTGTCTATTGCATTAGCCATGAAGCTAATTCTGACAGCTCGTATCATTCACTTAATCTCTTGTCAGGTTCGAAGCCGCCTAAAAATATTACAGCTAGAGTCAAATCGACACGGGGATATACTAAAGTCGTCTGTAAAAGTAGGGTAATGGATTATTTAAATACCTATACAAACACATCTCTTGATTGATATTATTGAAACTGTACTACAGACTGTAAATATTGCACGATCATAATATCATGGGACAGCTGCACTTATTAGAGGCGAAAACATTGTTGGTTATTGGGCAGAAATAGCCATGATTTTGTGTGGCCGTATGAATGACTAATTTTGCATAAATATATTTATATTTATTGTCTACTCACTCAGTAATAAGATTTGATCTTCATTGAGTGACATTATACCAGTTTAAAAATGTGCTGCATTGCTAAGACGACTCCAATGCTCAGGTACGCAGTATTACATCCACAGATTTATCAAACTGGCCGCTGGGAATCGAACCCTGGTCATTCTGCATTAAAAGTATAATAAACCCATATTATCAACGGGTTAAATAAATCAGAACAATGCTAAATCGAATTATAGCTTTTACAAAAAGACGTTGTCAGCTAATTCTAAGTTACGAGCTTGTCCAATAATTGGGCACACATAAAAACTATCCAAAATGAAAAAAACTATTGATATAGATTGTAAGCGCATCCTGTATTGAGCATGTCAAATCCTTAAGTTGATTAATTTATGTGTTATTCTTTGAACTACGGACTAAATCACAATCACATCGTTTTCTCTCATGGTAATTGAGAACGTTTATAGCTAATTAATAATTATACTGCATGACTGACACCCGCCATACTGTTTGTCATTACAGCTGCGAGACCGCGGGTGACGCAAGTTAAATCAAATCAAACAAACAACATATTTCAATTTCACCAAACCAACAAGAGAAATTATTTTTGTCACAGTCATCGCACTTGTTTTCATTTGATTTAATTTCACTTCACTATTCTCTCAACATCGCTTCGTGTCTGGCTGGACCAGAGTTCACTATTCCCATCGTTATATTCTCAGACAATGTTTTCTGCCGTTAATATCGGCTATTAGTATTCCTAACGAAGCTACCGATAGGCTTTTCTTTGACTGCAACTAAAATCATGACTCTTTACGGTATAAAAGAAAACCCGTTCCCTGACAAACAGCAACAGTGCAATGCGAGCCGCAGAAAGTGCTGGACAACCTTGGTAATAGGGAGTATTCACGTGACGTCACATCGGCCATATTGGAGGCCACCTATAGTACTATTTCAAGTTTCATTTAGCTGTCAATAGAAAACGAATAATATTGTTTACGGGGAAATATGACAAGTTTGAACACGTATATCCCCCGATAAAGTGTACGAAAATGATTATTGTATGCTTTTGAGTAATCGAGACAAGAGTTTGTTAAACCAAAGTTAGAGAACAGTTGAATTTGCATCAAACGCCAGCTAAAACATAGTAACAATGAACTACCAATACCATACACATGCCATTGTGTCCTCCAATGTGGCCACCATGCGCAATACGTGAATACGTATACGTATACCTATAGGGGGGGTATAGGACATGAGAAGAAACATGGCCCGGTAACATTTAGACATCGGTTTGAGAGTATTGATGCAACACGGCTGTCATTCAGGATTCTTGATAGCAGTATTATAGAGGAGATTATGTAAATTATCGCCCCCTTCAATCTGGACAGGTGCAGGAATGGAATCAGGATGTTTACACTGAGAGCGTAGGTGACCCGACAAAGTGAAGATTATTGGAGTTAGTGTTAGTAGTATTAGGTAGCGCTCTTACGCCTCTGGGCAATACCCAACACACTAAGTGAGTCTGAACATCTTTCACACATGTCTTGATTGGTTGTTTTGTGATCCATCATCATCAGCGTTTACTTGTGTGCTCACTGTTTGCGACATGGCCCGCGGTTGCTTCTCCGTGTCATTCAATTCAATGGCAAGTCGATACTTACAACGAGTGAATAGTGTGTAGGTAGGCTGGAATGGGCGGGTGATTTTTATTATTTGTAATTTTTAAATTACGTACCTGTACTACCTTATAAGGCATGTTGGTCTGCCTACAAAGTTGCTCCATGCAAGGAGTTCACTTGCGTGTTGAGTATGTGGCTTACTCGGGGCAACTCGTCAAGCAACGTCGATCACATCATGAACTACTACATCGACCGTGCGTGGAACAACTTCTTTACTGCCCATTGCCCAACACTCTTTGTGCTTTTAATGAGCAGTTGATCACTCTTACTTGTGAAGAGTGCCGAATTATATTTCCTTTATGGATTGTGAATAATTATGATCACTTCATTTCAGTCTTACAATTTTGGGGGGTTGGGGGGGGGGGGGGGGGGGGATGGATTAGGATACTCAGTTCTTGTAACTGAGTTACATAATTAATTTATTTATTTAGTGCAAATTTACTGTAGTACATCGAACATTGATATTGTGTGTTATCACATAATGCATAATGTAAGTATAAACTTACCCAGAACAGAAATTAATTACCATTGAAAAATATTAATTCTTAAAGACGTCACCCAAAATATGTATTTTAATCTCAGAAAAGTTACATGTCGTACATGCAGCTAGAAATTTCAGACAAGAGGAAGTTATTTATTTGTATTTATCTATTGTTTACTCCCATTCATATAGATAACTAGGAAAACGCTCCGCGTTGACAGATGAGCGATTTTTTTCAATGTATCAAATCAAATAAATCATTTGCATATCATATTACTCTTTTAAAAAAAAAATACATTTATAATAAACATATGATTTTTTTACAAGATGGCGGATCAAGTTACAACATTATAACTTAAGTATATTATTTCTTGATATGTTGCTAATAAATGCACGAAATATTATTTAAATCCGTAAAGAAGTTTTCTTTAAAGAAATTAAAACCTTCAATTTGATGGATTTCCGCATAATTTCATTCGACCGTGGTCTACTCAATAGGCTCTAATTCATAAACTTTTAAACCTATCAGTGTATGGAAAAATCCATAATGTAGATACAGACTATATCTAAAATTTGATATTGTTAAATCACACAATAACTCGCATTTAAACTTAATTAATAGCTTTTTAAATTGTCGACCTAGTTTGTTGTTATTTTCTGCATGTTTGCCGTGAAAGTCATAAAACATAACACGTCATTGTAGCCATTCTATGATAGCTATCAAAATTCCAAATACATAGTGAGAAAGGTCTGACTGCGTACGCCATTTCGGCAGCATACTATGTGCATCCTTCTTCAATGGTCCACAAATGCGAATCATATCGGTGGAACACTGTAAAAATGAAGAAAAACATAGCCGTAAACAAACAATATTTGTTTATCACATGGCGGTTGAAGCTACAATTTTGAAACTGTTGCCATGTGTTGGTACTATTGATGTGGACCTACATATAAAAAATCATTAATATCCGTTAGTAAGTTTTTATCAGATTAAATTAATAAAAAAACATGTGTTTCAGTTGTTAATTTTTTGTAGGTTGGCATCTTACGTCATTATAGCCTTTTTATGACAGCTATCGAGATTCCAAATAATAATGAGAAAGGTATGATTGCGTACGATTTTTGTGTGTTTACTATGTGCATCTAACTGCAAAGATACGCAAATGCGAATGATATCGGTGGAACACTGTAAAAATGAAAAAAATATTACCGTAAAGAAACAATATTTTTTTATAACATGGCGGATGATCTAACAATTTTGAAACTTTTGTCAAATGTTGGTACCGTTGATGTTAATCTACAAGTGAAACATTATTTAAATCCGTGTGTAAGTTTTCATTTAATTAAATAAATAAACAATTTTTGTTTTTCAGTAATTAATTTTTTGTAGGTTGGCATCGTGACGAATTTTGCTGGTTATGTTAACAGCATCGAGTTTAGTAATCACGAATGTTGACCGAAAATTTCAGCCAAATACGTCAAGCCGTTTGGCCTGTGCGCGACGAACAAAATTTAGCGCACATACAGACATACATACAGACATACGTACAGACATACACACAGACAAAGCGCCGATCGAGTTGTATGGAGAGATTCACTCCGCTTCGCTACGCTCATCTAATTAATGTGGGTTGGCAAAAGGAGCACAGCTCCAAACCAAGAAGTGACTACCAGCTCATGCAATGTAAAAGTAACTAAACACTATAGGTATAATAATAAACAAACAAAACAGTATGTAACAGGGGAATAATGATATAAATAATTAAAACCTAACAATAAATACAAGTAGATGTAATAATAACGAAATATACAACATAGAAAGTAAATTTTCAAATACTTTAAAGTAGGTATTATAAAAGATAGTAAGAAAATTATAAAAAATGCTATTAAAAGAGAAGAAAAAAATAGAGGAAAAGGGAACAGGTTGCGCAAAATAAAACCTAATCCGACCACCTATTCCCCAAGAACTCAGCACAATGTTGAAAAGTAAAGATTCTTACACCCAGTATAAAGCTAATTATTTGTATGTACTAAAGTGAAAACAGTGGTCGTCGTGGACTCCGTGCTACCGTGGTCGTATACACGTATGTTCTGGGTTTAAATGGCCCACTGTTTAGGGCCACATCACAACACCACACCGAGCCATCTAAAGAACAGTCACGTGACATTGTTTATTACCCCGTCCGTCTGTCTTGCACTTCCAAGATGACCTTTGTTATGTAAAGTGTTCTGCGCCGGCCGTAGGACGCGTCGAGGTGGGTAGACGGTGACGTCATCGAGACAGAAACACATTCAAATGAGCTCTCCGACCACATTCCCATCCGTAACCGCAGGTTATATCACCCCGACCACATTCCCATCCACAACCGCAGTACATCTCACCCCGACCACATTCCCATCTAGAACCGCAGTTTATCTAACCCCCAGACTACATTTCCATCCACAACCGCAGCTTACCTCACCCCCGACCACATTCCCATCCACAACCGCAATTTACTGCAGCTCGGAACAATTTTTCGAGCTCAACCGCAATTTTATCTAACCTCAACCACATTTACGTCTGTAACCGCAGTTTATCGCGACACCGAAGACATTGTCTACCTCAAGAAGTCATACGTTCCATTTATAATTAGGAGCCACCCCCCGTCACATCAAAGAAATATATGGTCTGTCTGTACATGACTAGTTTTAAGAATATGAGGTACCAATTCATTATTCAAATCAACTTCTTAGAACTGTGGGTTATGTAAAACAATGCAAATATAACCGTGGTATCACACTCACCCTCCCCCCCCCCCCCCCCCTCCCATACCCCTGACCCCTGTTACCAACAGTAACACCTTCACCTTCACTAACGCCCCCCTCCCCAAAGAAGTGAATGCACTCTACGAACGGACCTATATAATGGCAATGCACTTTTGTTAAAAAAAATAAATAACAAAATAAGTGTTCATAGTTTTAATTGATTATGTTACTATTCCTTGCAGAGAGGTTTTTCATATTCAACTAGTGTATTTTTATGGTGCCGATATTTATAGCTAGTTCATGATCCCTGTAGCCATCATGTGGGGGGCATGTCGTACTAGTTGTAGACCCTAATTGCACGAGCATTAATTGCGGCGCCATCCCTCGTAGTTGGCACGGGGACAGAGTCGCTTTAGTTCAGGACGTTGTTGATCTAGTGTTTTCTGCTCTCAGGTATAATTTGACACATCTGAAATGTTGTATACTTGAGGTTTTCTTAGTTTGACGCTCCCCTGCTGCTCCCCTCCACCGCTATGTGACCACCCCTTACCCTCGTGACAACCCGACAATCATTTTTAGTCACTATATTGATATTCATACGCATATTCATATTCATATTCATATTCACATTCATTTCATTTTATGTTATTTATACTCAGTCATATCTGTTATGCGTGCTGGTGGTCACATAACTAGGGGGTGGAGCTTTTGAACTGTCAAACTTAAAATATCTGCATTATAGTTGTAGATGAAATAAATCATTTAAAAAAATCATTACGTAAAGTTGTTTTTTGGCATATTAACAAATTTGTAAATCCTAATAACCTTTTTTTTTAAATAAAAAATAGAAAAATATATTCGTATTTATAGAGTCTATACCCACTCAGTAACAAGACTGATTTTCAGGGGGGGGGGGGGGGGGGATTCTATTTAAAGCGACTAAACTAACCCTGTAGGCTCCGAACACCATCGACAAGTGAGCGATAACCAATCAAAGATCTATATTTCCGTTTGTTATTTTTTTTTTTTAACGGATACATTTCGGATTCTTTTTTCTACATCCTAAGATATAATACAATATTTTAGATACAAATCTCCACAGACAACGACCGCAACCACCAAAATTAATGCTAGAACTAAGTGATCGTTCTGTGACGTAATTGCCATGTATTCACGTCGTACACCCTAATTGCACGAGCAGTGATTGCAGCGCTATTCCTCGTAGTTGGCACGGGTACCGAGGAGGCTTAGCCGCGGCGTGGGGGCGTCAAGGTTGTTTGGCCCCGCGCCGACAGCCAAACATAGCGATATCTGATAGCGTGGGAGGACCAGACGGATCCGGAGGGTCGGATACATTTAGAGCAATAACTGGACATGGCGTTTTGAACTCGGTCGCACGACCAGGTGGGTAAAGCAGCCGCACTCATCGTAGCGACACCAGCTATTTTGAAAGGCAGGGAATTGAAAAGTATTGTTTGTCGGGAGCAAGACTGTAAAACGATTTACGGTGCAATGAAGGCATATTTTATTTATATATTTTAACAATGAGTCCGCGATGAGACCTCTTCTGCAATAAAAATCTTAAACAGGAAACGTGGATCGGGTCCTGTGGGGTATTATCAAAACATGTCAGTTTCCATAAATATGCAGCCAAGAAAACCTTCACTTATTAGTAATAAGTGCACTTCACTTATTAGTAATAAGTGCACTCCACTTATTAGTAATAAGTGCACTTCACTTATTAGTAATAAGTGCACTTCACTTATTAGTAATAAGTGAAAGTTGTATTGGCTGTATTTATGGAAACTGATGTTTTGTTGTTTAAAGCGACCCAAGTTATTATAAATTATAAGTTATTAGTTACCCATTCATCCTTTATTCTATTGAAACAAGTCGGTGCGCTACGATCCGTGCGGCTGCTTTAATACATTGACAAGGTTTGTTGCTTCGCTCGTTATCGTGTAGCTTGAGGCGACCGCGCAGCGAGGGAGGGTATCAGCATTGAAACCGCGAGCGATTACCGTTCAAGGACGTTACGACAAATCGAAAGCGTGCATCGTGTGGTTTTGTAATTTATTTATTATATTATAATGAGTAGGGTTGATATATTGGTTATTAGATGGACTAAACAAGTACCGTTCTCATAGAATTTAGTAATAGTTAAAGTTCAGTCAGTTGTGCATTTAAAACCACAGGGCACTGCGCTTTTTCGATGCTGTAGCATGATTTAAAAAAATCGTTTATTTCTCGGGATTTTAATACTGTGAGCGGGATCGCACCTCCATAACCGCAGAGCGAACCATCCATTATGAAATAAAGGTGATAATTATGTTAAGCTCTTAAACTCTTTTGGTTTTACAGTGATTTAAAGGAAAAACATGATGTGTAAACTGTAAACATAATATTTTACCAACATTGTGTAGAATACAGAGCAGGATATTTTACGCTTGCATTACTTACTTTTTAATCTATGAAAAAAAAAAAATCAGAGGTTTTGATACCTTCATTTTAATATTTTATTTAATATTTTAAAATTTTAGTTGTGTGTACTTTTTTAAATTTTGATTTATGTTCTAGTCCAGGGGTGCCCAACATACGGCCCGCGGGCCGCATGCGGCCCGCCAAGCCATTTCATGTGGCCCACACCTCCCATTTACACTCTAGTCTCACAACTTAACCCACGAAAAAAATTCAATTTGATTTGAAAGCACATTTATTCGATGGATATGTGTATAACTATATTCCAGACTTCTCACCGAAAAAATTATCACAATTCTTTTGTTTCTACTTCTAGTTTTGTTCTCGTTCAAGCCTAGTTTCTTGGAAGCCAAGGGGGAGGGGGGGGGGGGGGTATTATTGTTTTCTGTGGCAACATCCGACTTGTACTAACTGGCGAGGACTCTACTGGCACAGATAACAAATGCTACTGGTTATACAAGTGTCCCCGCAAGTAAATTTCACCCTTTTAGTTGTGATGTTGCAAATGCATAATGACTCGAAGCACAAAAACGAGTGTAATAAAATGAAGGATTAATTCGAATCGAAAAAGTAGCCTAAATCTTGTTTCGCAGCAAAGTATGTTTAAAAAGAAGGTAAATGAGAATCAAGCGTCTGTCCACGCTAGTTTTCGTGTTGCACAGTGCACATTTACTAGTAGCGAAGGGAACACCATTTGCTGACGGGGAATTTGATAAAGATAAAGAATAACCAGACTTTATACGTTTATATATATATATATATATATATATATATATATATATATATAGTTAAGTTGATGTGGCCCGCCAACATTGAATAATTATGCTATGTGGCCCACTTCTAAATTAAGTTGGGCACCCCTGTTCTAGTCTACCCACATTTGAGAGCCAATGCAAACATGATTTCGCCCTTCTACGTCACACATGCCATATTATTCCCTAATCATTCCCTGACCACAATGTACAATACAATACTAATTATACCGAAACCAAAACCTTCATAATGACACTACAATAAACAAGTAATAATTTGATACTCGATCTAGATCATAAAAGGTTGTCTGAAGAGCGCAATGACGGTCATAAATCAGAAGTATGCCAATCTAGCGAATGAGGTGAAGGGCACGAACCATCTGTCCGACAAGTAACCGAGCGTTGTCAATACTGTATACTATAGACCACTCTAAACGTGACCATCTTGTAGAGTAATGACATCGAAACGAAGCAACTATTTAGCGCACGTTTGGTAGAGCGGAAAGTTTTCTAAACTTTTTTTTTATTTTCTTATATCATTTTAATTTCTATACATACAATCGTCGCGTTTGTGGTGAAATCCATACCTTTCCAAGACAGTGTTTTTTTGTTTTGCCAATTTAGGCTATCGCATTTAATCCAAAAGTAGTGAATTCTGAATAGTATATTGTTTTCGTTATGTGTAGACACTGATTACAGTTGTCTTGTGTATTTTTCCACAATTTCGATAAAAAAAAAAGTTTTAAATAGATGAAGAGAAAACCTTAAAAATTGTCACATTCTACAGCCGCAGACTCCTCTACAATGATCCATCATTATCATCGCGTCGTTCAGTTGGTACCGTGGATCCTGCAGCCTTCTGATTGGTACAGAACGCATTCGCTCGCCCCTTTCGTCTACACGCAAATTAACATGACTATGTTGGTACATTCGTTTCGTTGTGAATTATAGTAGTTGTTGAAGAACACCAGCCTTGAGAACCAACCATGTTGATTGTTAAGCGTTGAGCCCGCTTGATTGTTATGATAATATTATGCCCACCGCAACTACACATTCAAACAAGTTGCATTGCGTGGGCGATAAATATTATTATTATTTATTGTTTAACGACGTACTTGTTGCAAGGTCATAAGATGAAGTCGCGCCTTTGACTTTGTAGAGCTGGGCCTATAATAATGATAATATTCGTAGGAATACCTGGGCGGCTATTCCTGAAAGTTGTCATGGGGACATAACTCACTTAGGTCTGGTTTTTCAATTGGTCATTAACGGGGCCGTTAGTTGACGGTCCGTTATCTGCATAAGGTTTGTTGGGCTAATGATTACGGACCGTCAGCTAACGGCCCCGTTAACGACCCGTTTACCGATTGAAAACCACGTAGAGTTGTCACTTGCTATTGCCTGATTGCTATTCAATCACCCGTTTCAATGGCAAGTGATAACTACGTAGATATCACTTAACGTGAGTTATGCCACCGTGAAAACTTTCAAGAATAGCCCCTCCCCCCCCCCCCCCCCCCCCCTGTTACAGGGTTTTCACAAGCTTTACCCGATATGCTTCTTTTCAGGCGATTAACTAGTTGGATAGTCGAGAAGAAATGCCCGAGGGCTGTTAGTAGGACTCTTTCTTTGAGAAACAAGGCAAAATAAATAAAAAATAAAAAAAATAAAAAATAAGCAATCCCAGCATTCGCTTTTACGAATGAGAAATACTACGGAAAAACCTTCAGTCAGGATTGCCGGTGGCCGGAATCGAACCGGCGACCTCCCGAATTAGAGTCTCGCGTCTTACCGCTGAGCCATATCTATCGGTCTGGACTATAAGCAGTCTCGGCCTTAAATGCAGTCTCGGCCTTAAATAAGGTCGCTCATGATACTTCTAAATAATGATTGATTCTCTTTTACCTTGAACGTTTGAACTTACACCTTTAGTAGAATCTGAATAAGAAATACAGTTTTCTTGTTATTCAACATTTCAATGTGAAAACAAGAAAACCCAAAAAATTAATTTGCATCATAATAATATACAGTATAACGTATAGAAATAGTATAAGCTAGGACGCCGAGTTTTGTCGAAGATGTATTGCGAATTTAATATGGGGTCTGATTATGTATGCAGTGAACTCGTCTTTCTAAGGCCAGAGTATTCACAAATACATTATTAACATTATAATGCTGAGATAAGACATGTGGGCGTAACTTGTAAGGAATAGTCTGAAAAAGGACATGACTATACTCTGCTTGTGCTAACTTAATTCCGGACCTATTTGCGAAGGATCAGTATAGATGAGATGTGCTCCATATGACATATTCAAAATAAGGTCGGTTTCTTCTTTGTCAACTGCCACATATACCTAATTATTTTCATCAGAGGTAACCGCGTGCACAAAATGTAAGGACTGGTTTTACTTCGTGCTCTTTATAACATTTAACTATAATATATTGTTGGGTTTCAGTTTTAGTTCCTTTTTAGTTTTTTAGTTTTCCTTCAGTGTTTCTGTGAATGATTTTTGTGTTAAAAAATTGAATGTTTGAAAAACTAGTCTTAGAGATGATTTAGTTGGAATATGTAAACAACTTGATTTAGAATTTTTCCAAGAAGCTAAGTATTGAGGGGTCTAAATATAATTGATAATTCCATTAATTTATTGTGATACCGGTACTTTAATACTTATTTCTGTTATATCGTTTAATTAAAAGTGCATAAATGCACGTCATAGACCATAACAAGCATATAATAACTTACAACGTTCTATATTTGTTGATAGCTGTGATGAAATAGGTATTTGTTTTACTAAATTATAAGAGTGATGATTTGAGTTCTGAACAATGATTATTGATTCCATTCACATTACATCATATGATAACGATATGAATTATAGGAGTGCATGTATGGCCTATGGATACGGCACATTTAGGCAACTAATGACTAATTCACAAACGAAAAATCAAACTTTCAATAAATTGCTGTCAAACCAATAATTTTTCATAGGAATACCCGTTATAGGGTGCACACCAGCTTTTACCTGATGTGCCCTTCTTCAGGTGACTAACTAGGTCATTAGAGTGTTTGGATAGCTGGGGAAAAAGGTCCGAGGTCTATTTGTAGGTCTCATCACAGCATTCGCCTTTACGACTGAGGAAAACCTCGGAAAAACCTTCAGTCAGAACTGCCGGTGGCCGGAATCGAACCGGCGACCTCCCGAATTAGAGTCTCGCGTCTTACCGCTGAGCCACCTCTATGATTTACGATCTCTATGATCTGTCAACCTATGATTTATGTCAGCATATAATCACTGGCGTCAGTCTTCGCTCATCTATGGATGTACTAGTTTTTCATGAAGATCTCACCCTGTGTCTTCCATTTTAGGTGCTGAGCAGGCGCAGCAACCATGGCCGCTGTCGTTGGCAATGACGTCACCCAGATTCAAGATGAAGACTTATTGCGCCGAATGGTGAGTAGATTACCCATCCATATGTTTTATTTCCCTTAACGTTTCAAGGCCAAGCACAGTTGGACCTAAGTGTTTACATAGTTGTCCCAAGACTACCTTACACATGCTTTCGTCAAAAGCGACGGGTTCGTAGCCAATCAGCGATCGGTATTCGCGCTAATGTTCGCTGGTTGGCTATGACGAGTGCCTCGCCTGTGACGAAAGCATATGTAAGATAATCTTGGGCCAAGTATACCACACATGAAATACATTATTTATATAGCCATAGAAGTAGTCAACATTGCCACTTTTTTTAAAGACACGACTTAAAGTTGTCCCGGACCAACTTTGCAGATGCTTTTGTCATAGTCGAGGGGTCCGCGTGGCCAACCAGCGAGCTCCTATTTCAAACACCGACCGTTGATTGGCGAATCACTCGTATATGGCAAATGCATTTGTAAAATTGTTTTGGTACAAGTTAAGTGTTCCAATTACTCGTGTTTTTGGTTTGTAATTCACGGACTGATGTAATGAGCATCCGTTAACATATGTAACGAGGATCATGACTGTGTTTATGCTGAAACTCCCCCGCCGGACAATCTGAAAGACGTACGACGGCCCATTCGATTGCAATGTGATCTCCACAGATTTAGTTACTATAAGTAAACATTTACTACTATGTATAATTGTGCATCATACATATCAATAAGAAGACCGCTCCTAACGCTAAATTAAAAAGTTGTATAGATCTACATCTTTATCAATGTAAGACAATACTTTGGGAAGTAATTCTACACAGTTCAATGACGTGAAAATAAAATACGAAGAGAAGTTATATTAGTCCTTCACCTTTGCGATTAAAAATAGTGGTGAAACGCTTTAAAGTTGTATTTTAATCTAGTTACTGTTCCTGTTAGGGCCCCGAACAAGTTTATCTATACACAGAAATGAAGTACACTCATTACACATATTTTACATAATTTATGATTAAAATTCAGCACTTAGAGGTTAATAGACTGTAAATACCGGAAGTAGATAAACTGCAGATGGTGTTTAGGAGATTAAACAAAATAACAAAGAATATCAGCACCTACCTGGCTAATTATGAACAACAAAATAATAGTCATTACTATAGCTCTGATGTTATTGCCCCTAAACAATCAACAACAGCAAAAAATGTTTTATTTAATAATAAAAAAGTGAAACTTCTTTTCACCTTTGTTACACGTAAATAAAAATCGAGCACATGCTTTTTCATACAACTGAATGTTTAGTTTTCATATAGACTAACTCTAAGATTGCACACCATTGAAATGTAAAATACACTACTTAAATCCTTTCCAGTCTACCCGTCTGTTGAATATAATATGCTCTCTGTCCCTCTAGTCTAAACCAAGCTTGTGGTAACATAACAATGAAAGAAAAGTCTATAATCAGCATGTTGTGGGGACACATTCAAATAATTAGTTTCTAAAGGGTTGATTTGTTTGTTTGTAGTGGCAAGACACCGAAGACTTCGGCCGCAAGAAAGAAATTCGCGCGCGCATGTATAAACTCCGCGAGCAACGACTCAAGGAGTTCTACACCACCGGCGAGGTTCTGTCCGACGTTCTAACGACAGGCAGCCTCGAGTCGGCTGACTCTAAAACCCGCACGCACTCCTCGTCCACCATCTCCAACAAGCAAAGCCACCAACAGGTGGTGCAGAAGTCGGCGTCATACACGTCCTCTTCTTCGGGAGGAAACTTCGCCATCACCCACGCCAACTCGCTGGCCGATGAAGGGTTCATGACATTGAAATCTAAGGAGATCAGAGATTCCGAATCTCCTACAAGAGATTTTCATCGACGACAACAGACCAATCAGTCTAAATCCATCTCCAATAGCGAGTTACAAAACTTTTCTTCCCAAGATGACGGAGGCAATGGTTACTGGAAAGTTGTTCAAGAGTCTTCTTCTGGAGATTACCGAGCAACTGGTAAAATGGGAGATAACGGGGAAATGATTGTCAAGTCAAGTACGCGAACAGAACAGAGCAAAGTTGCTGGTAGCTCTGACACAGATGGTTTAACGTGTGTCAGCCAAGTGAGTGCATCAGATGATACAAGTGTTATTCCGCCAAAAGAGAGAGCAGCTATTAAAGATATTGGTAGCAATGTTGATACTACATCTGTCGTCATTAGCTCAGATGTTGGAGGAAAAAGTGTCACTTCATCGAGCACAAAGAGCTGGTCAACATCGAGTAAATCTCAAAGAGAAGCGAAAGTGAGCTCAACCTCGACATCAGTGTCCTCGGTTGTCCACAAAGACTCCGGATTCAGTGACGATTTTCAGAGCAAACATGCTCAGGATACGGAAGATGTTAAGGACAGCGCATCTGATCAAACTGAAAGACGCAGTAGTTCTTCAAGAAAAACGTCCCAAGGCAAACATCGCATTACACAACGATCAAGCACAACCGATATGCCGGTCGGAGAGCTGTGCATTGCAAGAGACGCTGACATACCAAGTGGAGCAAATGCTGATACCATTGTTGTAAAGACCACACAGGTTGGAGATAAGATTATCACTGACATCAAAGTGTCTGGCTCAACAGAGGCGAGATCGACCAACATAACAGAGAAGCGAGTTATTACTGAGCAGCACGGCTCAGGTTCCCATGTGTCGACCACACAGAAAACCGTGGTGACATCATCTGATAGTCCCGGGGATGCTGGAAACTGGACCGTTGTATCCAGTCAGACACCAGGAAAACGTGATGGTGTCGACGGAACAACTGAAGAGTTTGTTTTCCGCAGTGGCCATGATGATTCACAAGAACGTAACACTCGTATTAGCAGTTCATTTGTATCTAAAGAAGATGCATCCATTGTGTCGTCGAAGGATACTGTTGATCGCGTTTGTCAAGACAATAGTAGGGATGATATTACTACCAGAAAGCGGGATTCAAGTCCTGAAAAGAAGCCATCAGTAACTGGAGTTCCAACAGAACAGGTAAAGAAGGGCATCATGAAACAGCCGTCACAAGAAAAGATAGTTTCACCTGACCAATATGTCACTACTTATCAGCAACACTTTACAACTAAACGAATCAGTGTCGATAATGATCCAAATCATGATGCATTTGCACGTTCGTTAAGATCTTCTCCCGAGAGGGGAACACCCACGTCAACTCGTTCCTCCTCCAAGGTTTCACTCGATCGTGCTAGTCCAACCAGAAACTACAGAAACAAGACTAGCACTGACAGCAGTTTGGCGTCTCTTAACAGAACTAGTCCATCAAGAACATCGCCCAGTCGTTCAAGTCCTGAAAGGGGTGTGAACAGAGCAGCAAGTCCCACAAAATCAACAAGGAAGACTTCTTCTACAGACACTCCAGATAAATCCGGACCTAGATCATCTCCATCAAGAAAAAGCCCGGAAAAGACCACTGAGCAAGGCAGCCCTACTAAAGATAGGCCCAAAAGTAGTCCCGAAAGATCGCCCACACGAGCAACAAGCCCCAACAAGACAGTGCGTAGACCTTCTTACACAATAAGCAGTCCTGATAAGGGAAATAAGAACGAGCCTGAACAGTCACGTACACCAAGCTCAGACAGAGTAATCACTAAATCACCCCAAACGAAAGGAAGTCCCGATAACGTTTCTAACAGATCCAGTCCTGTAAAAGGGTTGAAAGAACAAACGCCCAGATCACCAACAAGAGAAACATCACCGAGTAAGATTGCGCGCAGATCTTCGTCCGCCAGAAATAGTCCAGAAAAAGAAACTTTCGGGTCTCCAAGAAAAAGCAACGATAACGAAGATTTGACGCCAGATAAACTTTCCAAGGCAATATCACGAAGAGTGAGTGCTGGTGACAGGCCTAAAACAGACATGACACCAAAAACGTCAGTAACATCAGTGATTAAGGAAAAACGAAGATTGTCATCTGGAGTGGCCAAAGATACCACAAAGAAGAAATGCTCTACCCCTGGTATCTCCCCCTCAACAAGCCCAACTTATCCTGAGAGGCAAAGCCGCCCTAGATCTAGGGGCTCTTCTCGGGCTTCTTCAGATTCTGATGGGAGCGATAATGACACAACAACACTTACTCGTAAAACAGAAGAGAATACTCGCAGGTACCAACAAGAAGTGACTAACAAGGAAGAAGAATTAATGTCTTTGAAGACTACCAGTAATATAAAGAATGAGATCAATATAAATGAAAGTGACTCAACTTTGCTTTTGCTCAAGCATGAGCACACTCCGTCTATTAACGAAAAGGAAAGTCCATCTGAACCTGAGAGGTCCCCAAAACGTAATGTTAGCTCAATGGTTGATCAGCTAGATAAGTCACGCATACAAAGAGACTCTTTGGATATCACCATCAAGACAACAAAAACTGATCAAATATCTGTTGATGACATTACTATTACCGATGTTATTGAAGATGATGATGACGTTACTGTGGTTAGTAGACCGGCTGGCAGTCCTCCATTGAAAGGACAGTCTAGACCATGTGAGAGTCCGGTGAGCCGTCCTCCTTTCAGCAAATTGCCCAGGGAAAGGTCTCCCGAGTACAGTTCAGAAGGGTCCCTTGCTAATGAATTACCCCGTAGACCAACGGGTAGCACTTCTAGTTTAAGCAGAGATGCTGCATCACCTGTAAAGCAGTTAAGAGATGTCCAAGAACGCAGAGATTCACCAGATTCAAGCCCGGAGAGAGCCAGTTTCGCTCCAATAAAATGTTTCAGAACATCTCCTGAGGAACGTCCAACAATGCTTGAATTAACAGGCACACAAGGTCCCAAGTCAACACTGTCTAAACCTTCATTAAAATCGACGTCTCCAGACAAGCCAATGTCAGCGCCGAACACATACACTGATTCCAGCGACGACGTTGATGATAAATACACGGCCATCTCCAAAAAGGAGCCTGTGAAACCAGGAAAGCCTATAACGACACGACCAGAAAGCGCTAGACAATCTCCTGAACGCCCCAATTCATCGCCAGTAACTCCAGGTGTCGCAAAGCTAAGTCCAAGTAAGGTATCACCAACTAGACCATCACCTGGTTCAGATCATGTGCCAGAGCTAACTAGGAGGTCCCCAACACCAGATAGTCTGAGACGAAGAGAAAATCGGGAATCGAACTCATCTAGTGTATCACCTTGTTCAAGCCCAGAGCGCCATTCAGACAGAGAGAGTATGCGGTCGGGTCAGTCTGTAAAGAAGAACAGTTTAAAGAAAACAGTTGAAACTGAAAAGTCTCCTAGAGATTATAGCCCAGAGAAGGCAAGTCCCAATCGAGGTGAGCCAAAACGGCGTCCCGATAGTGTATCAAAATCGCCCCAAAAATCAGTACTAAAGAAAAATCCAGACAATGCACAGATCAGAAGTGTACCACGAGAAGCAAATTCGCAACCTGAAAGGAAAAGCAACCCAGAAAATGAATCCCCTGAAAGATGCACTACTTGTCCATCGCACGTTCCAGGAAATAAGGGTGATAAAGTGCCAAGCCAATCAAAATCTCCGAGGCCGTCGAGCATTCCCAGGCCTGGGCAAAAGACTCCAGATTCTCCGCAAAAACCATTTGGTCGACAACCCAGCTGGAGTAAAACATTAAGAGGATCTGATATGGCTAAAGAGTCACCAAGATCAATGACCCCAAAGTCATCACCAGGGTATGAAAATGCACCCTCAAATAGAAAACCTCAATCTCCTTCTTCCAGCCCCGACCGCAAAAGGCCAACGTCTGTCAATGCTAGACCACAAGCAGGTCAGAGCCCTCTTAGGAGCCATCCGTCACCGTCATCATCTCCTGAAAGACAATTTCAGAGCAAACCCCAAAAGAAGAAAACTCCTACTGCATCTGCTATCGATGCCAAATCAAGACCTTGTGACATATCACCTGCCAGATCTGCATTTGCTAGAACAAACAGTAAACCAGATTCGACAAAACGGGCACCAGATGTTCTTAAGAAACCAGAACCAGTAAGTGGTGTATCCAAATTTACTGTTACATCCAAAATCTCTCTCAAGAGTAATCAACCAAAAGTTGACATTGAAGACGGTCAATCTACTGATCGTTCTTCAACAGTGTCCAGTCCTGAGACAGTTATGCCTGCAAGAGATACAACAAAGAAAAAGACCGAAGTATTCATGCCACAATTATCTTCCAATAATTTTGAAGACACACCTGTTTCACTTCCACAAGTAACCAATGAATTCCAAACAGGGGATATCATTGAAATAAAGATAACAAAGGCAACCAGACAAACAAAGGGAGATTACGATGAATTTAGTGATGAGTGCGGGAATTTAATGGACGAAACGCCACCCGAGGAGTTTTTAGTTGATGACGATGAACCAGCCGAATCTAAACATAGGCAATCATCTATTCCAAAGCGATCAAATAACACTGTCAATAGTTTCAAAACCACTATTACAAAGAAAGTATCTGACAACTCGGTTCAAGTTAAGAAGCGAACACAGCCCAGCCCAATCACCAAACCAAGCACTGGTAGAACCCCGGCAAAACCAACTGATGTCAGGAGACCGATTGTCAATCAAAATTTACCAAATTCGTCTCGGATGCCTCAAAAGAGAAAACCAGAACCAGCAAAGACATTTAAAACGGCTGTTACTATAGATACACGTACTACTCGTACAAGTGAACAAAATGTCCGACGCACAGTGCCAACTTCAAATGGAGTTCAAAATAAACGACCAGTTCCCAAATCAGAGACACATATTTCACAGTTATCTGTCAAGAACACCAATGCAAAGACTCGATCTTCTGTACAACAGAAAGTAAATACTGTAACATCCGTGGTAAACACAAGACTGTCATCTACCACCAAAACAATTCAATCTCCAACAACTAGAAAGACAGTGCCACAGCGTGTCCAACCAAAAGGAAAAGTTGTTGTAGAAAAGCCTACCCCTAAGGGTGATATTTCTAAGACTGCAAAACCATTGAAACCGGGTGTTCGACAACCAGGCAAACGGATGAATGGTGTTTCCAAGGTCCCAGAATATTCATCATCCTCTTCTGAAGATGAAGAAGGCTTGCCTGATGAATGCCCATCGCTTGTGGATACAGATGATGACTACATTCGTGAAATGGAAGAATTAAGACAAGATGAAGAATCAAATTATGCTATGAAAGTGACTTCTAGAGAAGATGCTTTACTATCTGTGTGTCAAGACAAATTGAAAACCACTAGAGATTCATTGACAATTGCTGGTATTCGTCTCAAATCCTCCCGAGAGTCCTCTCCAGATTGTCGAGGACCTCGTTCAGTGGGCGATGATGTGCTTGATTTGAGACCACGATATGCTGACAGGGTAAGTGAGCCGGAAGACGAGGAAGATCACTTTAGAAAACCAGATGCGGTGAGATTCCAGAGACCAGTTCTTCATCCGAATCCACTAGATGAGTCTATGGAAGAATGCGCCAACACGCCTACTTCGACTAAATTGGCGCCAAAGGTGTACCCAAAGAGTATACTAGTTGACAGCAAACCTTCCACAGAGCTCACCACAAAGTTGATGAGTGCAACTTTCTTAAAGCAAGACGAGGCTTCGATTGGACGTTTACTTCAAGAAATAGATAGAGGTACTCCTAAAAAGCCTTCTGATTATATCTCACTCAGTTATCCTCAAGGGAAACCAGGAAGCACAGAGCCTTCAGAGTACCCAATTCAACCCCAAGAAGATATGGATGACGAGAAACCAAAAAAGCCATCGGAATATCTTCAAAAGGTTCCATCAGGCAATCGTTCAGAACCAACTAAAGATACTTTAGGATATCCTTTAGCCTCACAGTCTGAAGATGAGCCTGATGATGAGAGGCAGAAGAGACCTAAAGAATATCCACAGCAAAGGCCAGTGCAGGTGACAGACCTTGATGCTTCAGATACGGAGGAATCTACTCGTTTATTAGTTTCAGTGTCTGACCGTGTATCCCATTTCTTGGAAACTGCCAAATCTCAGAGTAGCCCACCAGCACCCCAGTCAGCTGCTGAGCCAGTTGTACCGTCGAGCTTAGACAGCCCAAGTGCTGTGAAAAAGGCAAGAGCAATGTTTGAAACAATTGCTACGCAAAAAACTTCACCGCCTAGCCCGAGGCAAATGGATATTCTGAGCAGACCTTCAGTTTTTGAAGGCCGCCGTAAGGAGAATACTGTTCAAGAAAAATCACAACTGTTCCAAGGAAAAACTACTGAACGTCCAAGAGAGAACGAACCTCGTCGAAGTGATGGCATTACTCGACCAACACCTCAGAACTCTTATGTGAATGAATATCCTTCGGACGATGACAACTTGCCCAGTAATCATATTGCTACAGACTCTCCAGTGCAAATTTCCTCTCCCGAAGACGCTGGGCCCAAAACATCTCCTAAAGAAACTTATGCCAGAAATAAGTCTCCGACAGGGAAAATATCAACAGATACGTATCCTCGGAAAAAATCTTCTCCTGAACGACATGATTTACAATCACCTACTATCGCTAGAACAGTAGTAGACATAGATTCAACTACTGTTTCTAGAAATAGGGTAGATACAAATACTGTGGTGAAAACATCCACGGACACATTTGTAAGGAAGAAAGCTACATCTCCTGAACGTTCAAAGAATGATAGTCCCAGAGATTCTTATCGTAAAGATAAGATTCCTCCAGGAAAAATTAATACGGATACATTCACTCGACCCAAGCCGTCTTCTTCTCCTGAACGTCCAAAATATGAAACCGCGAAGGACAAACCTTCTCGAGTATCTACTGATACTTTCACCCGTCGTAAGTCTCCTGAGCGTCCTGGAGACTATGGCACATACACAAAACCGAAACCAACTGTTGACAAACAACCGACAAGTAATAAGCAGAATACTGTTGATAAGTATGCATCCTTCCCATCGCAGACAAGGGTATCCAAAATGCCAGAAGAAACGAGGCCTGAATCATCTCCCAAGAAATCATACCGGCCCCTCTCTCCAACTAAGACTCCTTCTGATGATGATCACTCACCTGTCAGAAAAGAATCGGTGCCTTCTAGAACATCTGCATACAGTCCAGTTCGCAGGGATTCTCTCCCAAAGAAAGATTACCCTGTAGAATCATCTTATCCCAAAACGAAGCCCACAACAAATGGGCATGTTGAAGACAGAGTTCCATCGCCTACAAGAAAACCATCAATACCAAAACAATCACGGGATGAATCTCCTAAGAGAACGTCTCCCACGAGGCAACTCAAAGAGTCTCCTAAGATGAATGGTACTAGAAGCTCTCCCGAACGAGAATTCCCAAGGAAAACGTCCTTGACAGGCAAGCCTAGCAGTCCCAGTACAGGAAGATTGCCATCCACCGAGTTCGGCCCGAGCAGGACACCAAGAGACCCTCTACCAAAAGATTCAAAGAGAATTGTGTCTCTGGAGGAAAGCAGCAGCAAAAGAGGCAGTGCTGTCTTTGGAGTTGCACTGCGCTCAACTGCCACGACCACGACCACTGCGGCCACAATGCAGCGACGTCGCAGTGGTGACGCAACACCCAAAGCAGCTCCCGTTGAAGAAGATGAAAACATTGAGGAGATCTTCGATGTGGATCTCTTGGAGTCTATGGTAAGCAGACAAACATAATACACTTCGAAATTATAAATTAATAACTACCTTGAAGATAAAATTATGAATTTCCTTTTCTCCGTGGATACAATATTTTGATAAAAACAATATTAATTTAAGTGGTTATTATAGGTACTTTTTTAAGTTGAGATTCGATTGTTCACATTTTCATTTGAAAATGTAAAATGTTATTTTTTATTGTGGCACATATTTTGTGCTATGGATTACAAGATATGTGTGTTTCAAAAGTTGGAAAGGTTAATCGTAATCATCTTGTGATTACCCGTCCCTTACAAAGTTTTTTTGTTTTGTTGTATTACTACGAAACTTTTTTATCATAAGGCTACTTAGTTGCACAGCACATACGGTTTTGGTAGGCCAGTTTTAATGCATGTTATATTCTACAAAGCTTCTGCGAAAAAATGAAACGAAAACAATTGTTGGGACATTTATCACTCATACCTGCTGCACTGAGATATAACACAGTTCTTTGGTTCTATCTCAGATCTGTGGCTTTATTTCGTGAAGTTGTAGACTCAATTCCCGCCATTAACAATAATCGGTTTGATTCTCCTTCAATGGGCAGTTGTAGGTCATCTTTGGTTGATGGAAACTCTTGCCGGTTTATTGATTTCACGCGAATCGTGGATGCCACTGTGTGATATGTGTAGCCTATACTGAGATTCGTTTTAGGTTGAAATTAATTCGTCGCGCATAAAACCGTATAAATTGATTTTTTACTCGGTAATTGTTCTTCATTGTTATATAGCTTGTCTGAAACTAAAAACATAATTTCGACTCAGGAATAATAGTCCCATCAGAGTCCTTTGAAGCGACTTCATAATAGTGTTCACGCGTCACTCACCCGTCGGAACTGTTTTGTTTGGCCGAGCGCAATATGACACGAACACGTGCGTAGGTTTTGACAAAGATCGACGTCCGGAAACCACGTGACCATCTAACTGTAACGCAACCGCATACTAATGTGTTACTGTTCAACTGCATATTGTTATCTAACTCCAAGCTGACTACGTGACGAGCACTATGCGTGCGTAAGTTGATGAATGCGAAATTTACAAGCGCATCCTTTTCTATTTGTTGCTTAACCCTTCTGCTGAGTTATTAAAAACTCTGTCTCCGAAATTACTCAAAAACTCTCCACAAATTTTGTTTGGCATAATACGTTGTTTTTACTGTTACTTCCCCACAATACAGAATCAAATTTTTAATTTCTCACACATTATTTTCATTGTTGTGATTTTTGAAAGCTAAAAGGCGTAGGTAAAACGTCCCAAGAATACATGCATGCTGCTGCAGTGAAGCGTTGAAAAATGAACTTTTAGAAACACAGCGACTATAGTCGAGCATCGCCTGTTAGCCTCATGTTTTTTCAGAGTGATCGACTAAAGTCGAATTTCGTATCCGATGTGTATTTTCATAATATTTCGACTCTCGACAGCAAAAGGGTAAAACCTGATATTAGAGCACTTTTCAATTCTAGCATAACAATCATCTTTGGTAAATGTGTAAAGCTGTAAACTAACTCAAGTGGATGACGAAACTCATCCGATTTGAAAGTAATTGAGAGGAATACCCTGTAGGGGGGATTTAGTTGTGAACACCACAATACCAGGAAATCATGTTTCAAGATGTCTTCTTTTTGTACCTGAATAATAAAATTATGCTGAAAGTTGTAATATCCACGTGTGACATTATAATCCATCCATACACAGTTAAGTTTAGTTTAGATTTAGGTATGTAATAAATAATAATACGTGCACATTTAAGCTATAATCTGTACTTTTGTCAAATTATTCAACCAGTCTTTGTCTACTCTGAACCACCGTTTGTAATTCTTCGCACGATGACGCTCACGCCTGCAGAAACGTGTTAACAAACATGCAGAAACGTGTTAACAAACATGCAGACAAGAACGATTACAAGCAAAACAACGTTAAGTAAACAAAACGTGCAAAAATTCTAAATCTAGATTATATTATAACACAAAGGGAGGATAGAGGTTTGTTTGTTATTAAATCACACTCACAGTAAAGTAACGTTGTAATCTTATTTTATCTTTAGTTGGAGAAAGCAACTGGCTACGACAAGAGACGCCGGCTTCGAGCTCAAATACGAGTCGTCCGCCGTCAAATGGAAGAATCGTCATCGACTATCACAACAACAGTGGTCACCTCTTCTGTCACCGTGAACGATGCTCTCCAATCCAGCACACCGGCAAAAATGAGGCCAGACGATGCCGGGACAACCCCATCTAAGCCATTCCAAGGTCGCACCCCGGAGACGAGGCCTTTCTCGGCAAAGTCAGAGCCTTCTAGGCCTTCGGACGCCAGGCGTACGTCTTCGCCTGATCGTAAGCCCCAGGGTAGAAGGCCTTCGGACACTGTGGACTTCCAAACAACTCGTGCTTCTTCCCCTGACCGTAAGCCCCAGGGTAGAAGGCCTTCGGACACTGTGGACTTCCAAACAACTCGTGCTTCTTCCCCTGACCGTAAGCCCCAGGGTAGAAGGCCTTCGGACAGTGTGGACTTCCAAACGACTCGTGCTTCTTCCCCTGACCGTAAGCCCCAGGGTAGAAGGCCTTCAGACAGTGTGGACTTCCAAACGACTCGTGCGCCTTCGCCTGACCGTAAGCCTCAGGGTAGAAGGCCTTCGGACACTCTGGACTTCCAGACCACGCGTTCACCTTCTCCTGACCGTAAGCCCCAGGGAAGAAGGCCTTCAGACACTGTGGACTTCCAGACCACGCGCTCACCTTCACCTGACCGTAAACCCCAGGGTAGAAGACCTTCAGACACTGTGGACAGATCACCGTCGACTAGGAGGGAAGAAGCCTCAACTTTTGCGAAGAGAAATTCTAAGACTGAGTTGACCATCGAGCTCAAGTCGCCAGCAACAACTCCTGGTGAGTAACGCATAATATACTTATACTTTAAAGGGGTTCTCACCCGCTACACCAAAAAAATATGTTTAACTAAGGCTGATTAGCTATGAAATTAGCGACTAAATGAAAAGAAATCGGGTTCACCATAACCCGGGAAAAAAATATCAAAGTTAGTGATTTTCGAGCTAGGTCCCATCGGCGAAAATCTCCCATAAGAAATAGCATTGGGACGACCTGTATGCCTTGGGACCTTGGAGGATTCTGCTCCAAAAAAAAAATGATGTAATACTTTTCGCTGCGTCTTTCTTTTCTGCGTATTTCGTATATTTTGGTTTTGTAATCGGAGCTTCCGTTCAGGTACAAAATAAAGATGTGTAATCGGGTGCTCCATTTCGTTTTGAGCGTTGCTGTGCGTTGCTGTGCACGTCGAGTCGGCGGGTGTCGACTGTCGAGTTGGTGTCAAGTAAGCCAAGCGAGAGAGAGAGAGAGAGAGTGAGAGTAGTATTGCGAGGGGAAATAGCCAACGCATGCACAATGAACGCGGTCTGTATGCGGTGTCGAATGGAGTACACCAAGGCCGTCTATTTTTTTTAGATATATCGCTTCGAGTACACTCGCACCAAAAGCCGGCTGACACCAACAGTCGCCGCGGCAGTTAACCAGAAATTTCATTAATTAATAACAATTCACAGGTTTTAATACACGATGTTTAATGGTTCATTATCGATTGGTGTGGTGCAGTAGATCATATGGTAAAAAATAAATCTAGCGGGTGAGAACCCCTTTAAATCAGTTTGAGACATGGTCCCTGGTGGTTCCTCAGTTCACAAAGACATCATTCCTTATTTGGCATTGTTACACAAGCGCTGCTGAATTATTCAGACTTGTTCAGGAACTATAGAGCTACCTACTAAGCTACTTCTCGACGTGGTTGGCTGATCATTACAACGAAATTAAACGTTTTGACTCTTGATTAAGAAATTGATTAATGCTATCGTAGCTAAGAATTATTGTCAACATAATTTCAATTAACTGTGAACGCATTGTTTTCGATTATTTTTAGTTAAATACAGCATTCATTCAGTTACGCCGTTCTTTTGCTACTTTTCAAATTGATTCTCTATCACAAATGTTGATATCCATGTTATATAATTAACTCTGCAAGGTTTAGATGTTATCATGTTTAACAATTTGTTACGGTCATACATAGACACTATACACCTCAAATTGACAATATTTCAAAGCAAAATGCGGACAATGCTGTTATTAAAAACACAGGAATACATGCTATACTTATTTTTCATATGCATTCTAGCGTCAGCGTACACATTTACGTATTGTATTTTATTTAGTATTTTTTGCAAACAAGGTCTTAATCATTCGTATGGTAATATACAGTGCTTAGCATCGCGAACTATAGCAATTTTAAGATAAATCTTCGTAGGATTACAGTTTGCTGCTTTAGGTAGGTAGAAAGCATCATTACAGCAACACCAACAAATCGAAACAGCTGTGCAGCCACCCCAAAGATCAACAATCGCACTTTTGTAATGTTGGTATCTTGATCCACTTTGAAACATCAGACATAAAATCTCCGTGGGAAGAATCTACGTAGGATGTTGGCAATGAAATATCTTGTGAGGGCCTACACACGTTTCTAAGTGAATACACGCGGGCACAGATAGCGGGGGACATGGGTGTAATAAATGATGGACTATGAATTAACCAACGAACACATATGACGTAATACAGTGAGTGCTTCGGTCAGTGGCTGCCCTAATCCTTATGTTCAGTACCATAACAGGGTTGTTTTGGTCGCTTTAAATTAAAGTCCCCCACTGAAAATCACTCTTGTTACTGAGTGGGTAGACTCTAAATGTGAATTTTTATTTTATTTTTTATGTTTATGTTAAGTTACTAATACTCTTAGTCAATGACATGAAACTAAAAGCCTATACCCACAGTGCGAAGGTGGGACGCGTACCTTTGATAAGCTATTTTCAATTGAGAAATCTTATTTATTGGCATGTGGTTTATTTTTGTATTAATTAACTTCTTGTGGTTGATTTAAAATAAGGATGTATTTATAAGTTTAATATAAGGAGACGTTTTTTAATCCAATTCATAAATCAATGTTTCGAAAATGTTTTAATATTAATTATATTAATTATATTGTAACGTTTTAATTTATTGTACTGGTATGCGGGGGGTCGTATAGCGGTAACATTGCTTTCGAATATATAAATAATAAAGTAACTACAGAAAACAAATTCCGATAAAATCAATTTTTTACTAAATAGTTTTGGGTGAAATATTTCGTTCCTTGGACTACTAAAATACATAGCGCCCATAATCATAATGACTACAACGGTACGACAGAGCTCGTGGTGTGTAATAGGCGTACACCATTAATTGAGTGTGTAGCGTTTCATGTCATTGCCCTTAGCAATCAAATAATTAACTACGATTTGTTTTACTGTCATCACTACTATCATCGTTATATTGCTCATTGCTGTGTACTCACTAACAATGCATTTAGTTT
Source organism: Isoperla grammatica (assembly GCA_945910005.1). Classification (NCBI taxonomy): domain Eukaryota; kingdom Metazoa; phylum Arthropoda; class Insecta; order Plecoptera; family Perlodidae; genus Isoperla; species Isoperla grammatica. Next base: position 126,213,208 of record OX246737.1, read on the forward strand.
CTAATAATAAATGCACTACCGTACTGTATGTGCATATAATAAATAGTATAGAAACTTTTACTTCAAGTATGCGTACAAACTAAGGAGTGCAGTACACAGCATGTTACTGTCGTCATTGGGGCATAACGGTTATGTATTTTCACTCTTCATAACTTAAAATAGATGTAATCCTATATGTTAATTATGGTAATAATGTAACCAACCATTCTTCCTTCCTTCCGCATTATTGCGTTGCGTGTGTACACAATGTTACCGCACATCATGGTACATAGATAGATGGGAAAAGATGTGTGTGTAGCTATTACTGGGAACTATTCATCAGTTGCTATTTTAAACAGATACACTTCAATACTGACGAAGCCTTTCTAGTGGCGTAAGAAACGCGCCAATGATTCACGCTGTAATGGTAATAAGGCACGTATAGGAAAGTTGCCGTTTCAGGAACTTCTTAGTGTAAAGTAAATCTATCGTTTCCTACTGAACATACAGGATTGCGGTTTCGATGGACGCTCATGTCCAAGAAAGCTTGGAAGTGTAGAGCCATATAATAACGGATGAGGGGGCGTAACAGCGACGGACTGAGGGATAGACGAACTAAATGCATTTTTAAAAATTGTTTATTGCAGCTAACGACCTACTCTTTGTCGACTCTTACGACAAGCAGAGGTACCCTAAACACGTTTTGTATAATGGACCAAGATTCAAAGAGGAATTTTTTTAGGGTAATGGGAGTTATTTATTACCTATTAGATTACGAGTTACGGTTACCATATATAGTCACTATTGATAGTACAGGGTCAGTTGGAAGAAAAGTATTTTTATACTTAAATTCGTCCATTTTTCTTATCATATTTTTCTTGTGTGTTTGAACTGTGTGTTTAAACTGATTTCATATGTAAAAAAAAGGAAAAATAAAGACACTATTATTATTATTGGGCAAATATAACCTCATGCCCAGACAAGGTTACAGTACCGGACTCCATGTTACATGAAACATGATTGAATCTACCTATATTCTAAAACGGAACGAGGTTATATGTTTCACGCTACCATGCAACCAGTAGCATGAATGACCTCCACGTAGGTTGTAGACAATGTTCGTTGTTTTATAGTTGGGGGTATATTATAACACCGCATAATGGCGACTAATAAAATAATAAAACGAATTAACAATTAATCCAACCGTATCACCTACAAAACAACCTGTTCCGCAGTGGAACAGATCGACACGGTTAAAGAACGCGATATGTCTATTAAAAAGGGGGGGATGCAAGTGCCCCCCTCTTGTCGCCCCATTGCCGGCGTCCATGTCAATAATTTTGGCCGTAAACACGGATACGAATATACTGTACTAAGATTACGTTTATATGGACGTGTGCGAATTTCGGTTTATCGTTGCTAATTCTAAGTCTAAGGTTGGAATTCATAGTGGTCCCCTACCCCTAGGGGCGCCCGGTGTTGCTAAGGATTTGGGAAACAACGGGCGCCCCTAATATGGACTTAAATCTAGATGTTGACGTGATCAACAATCATCAACAATCTGTGATCGGAGGTCACCGTGGTCACCCATTGTTGATGACGTCAAATCTAGATTCATAGTCGTCCCCTATCCCTAGGGGCGCCCGTTGTTTCCCTCCGTAGCAACTCCGGGCGCCCCTAGCGGTACGGAACGGCTATGAATTCTACCCTTAGACTTAGAACTAGCAACGATAAACCGAAATTCGGACACGTCCTATATTGAAACTATGAAATAACGAATCAATTGTGTTTGTTGTTGAAATAGCGTGCATGAAACAACACATTCCTACGGCTAGATAATACGATGTTGAACAATATTGTTAGCGTGGCGGATAAACATAAACTTCCTGCGCCTCGCAAGATAACTTCCCATTCACATTGCTTTGTGTCGCCAATGACCGGCAGACAGGTGGGCGGCCGCGGGAGGAACCTGTCATACCGTCATTGTGTGTTCTTCCTCATCCGGTTCGGGGCACCACCCAACATCGCACGTTTTACACTACACGTTACGTTTTACACATTGACAAATGTGTCGCTCGACTTTGAGAATTCGCAAAAAATATAATGAACAGTGGTGGAGCAAGAGGGAAAACACCGTAAAATAGAACTTTGTTTTGTGTTATGTATCAATTAAATGTTTGTTTAAACTTTCGAGTACTTTACCTACTCTACTGCAGGCTTAAGTAATGCAATCTACCATAAAAGTATATGGTTCTTCGCTATTGACCATTGCACTATTGTAAATTGTTGAAACAATAACAAAAAGATGACTTCAATTATTCAATTTAGGAATATTTTTAAGAGTACGGTAAAATCATTTTAATGGTTTTGTTTTGGTTTTGGTTATTACTCGACAGTTTATATGATACCCTCCAACAGATTCATTATACATCGCAGAGGTCTTCATATGAGGGGAGTGCAGCAAAAGGAAGGGCAGAGTCAACTGGAAAGGGACAGGGTCTTCTTTAGTCGCTTCGTACGACTGGCAGTATGGGTATATTCTACCCCGGACCCAGATGGGCTTTAAAATTATCAATAATTGTCTTGGATATTTCGTCATTATTTTGAAGACTGCAATCCCCAAATCATTAGACACACCTTTTTGAACACGATAGTAAGTTGAGCTTCCGTCTCCTGTCAGCTGTCACACGCTTTAGTTTGTGGCTCTGGATTACATTTTTGTCAGTGATGTAAATCCATTACATTTAACACCTTGCCATGTGTTGTGTATATTTATATAGAGGGAGCGCTGCGCGTAAACGTTTGACAGAATTCACAATATCGTGGCCCTTGTTTACACAACCAGGTCGTGGCCTGCCTGGCCTTAATGCTAAAATAATTTAGTTCTATCTTTGGATGTTGCCATCCATACATCTATAATTAGTCTTGTGGCTTCTATTTAGGTCTATCTATCAGCTTGCTTGCGTAGGTAGGTAGATATAGATACAATATTACGAGTGCGCAACCATCGGGTTCATATAACCAACCAATACCATGCAACCACTCGTTACAAGTGTGAATAAGAATATAGTGAAATCGAGCATTGTTAGGTTTGAATGGCGGAATAGAACGCGGGGTTGTTGCTTGTATGTAGATAGGTTAGTGCTCTCTCGTAAGAGACCTTGCATGTCACCTATTCTATTCAGACAGCCTTGCATGGCGTGCGACGGTGCATATTTCCAGCACGTGTTACCCAATCATAACTTTGTACCAATAAGGCAATAATGGCAATCCCTGTTTTTGTAATTGTTTCCACTGATTTTTTTATTTAGTGCTCACTGCTCATCATTGAAAAAACACTCCATGCACACTATAAAACGACACATGAGTGGCAACGCACGCCATGCAGGCTCTAATTCGAAAGGTCGAAACCCCGACTGAAGTTTTTTCATTTTTGAAGTCATTTTCTATTTCAAATTGCGATAATTGTACGATTTTATTTTATCCCGGAGATCGCGATTTTTCATAAAAAGACTAATTAATTTCACCACGATTAATCGTGACGATTTTTTTAATCGTTGAATATTGATTTTAATTTTTTATGTCCCGTATAAAATATTCCCGTTTTACAACTGCACAGAAAAGCAAAGAGATATCGCTGCTTCCAGATTCGATTCTTGGTGGGGACATAAGTACGTGTCACGTTTTCCTTTTATATTCAATATCTTTCACCAGTCCCCGTCTGGGCCTAGAGTATAGACCAGGGTAGCTCTGCCTGTCGTACGAGGCGACTAAAGGCCGACGTCGTATGACTTCTGTCAAGTACATCGTAAAACAATAAATAAAATAACCAGTTGCCTTGATTTCCGTCGTTCCAATAAACCTGCACCAATAATAAGCTTGCATGAAATGCATTTGTTACCGTAGTTTGCAGTGTATAGTGTAAGAGGGCCTTGTTCCGTGCCATGCGCTCGGCTTTCCACCATACAGACAGGCAGGCAGGCAGGCCATCACCGTTATTTTGAAGGCTCCAGTCCGGAACAGAGCTCTTCACTTTCTGTCCGTGCTGTCGGTTCGGCTCAGTCGCATGTTGAGCGGCATCGTGTGAGTACGTTGGTGTGTGAGTGAGTGGTTGTGGTTGTGGTACGCCGACCTGTCAACGTACGGGAGGATAACGATCATCTGCAGGGTGAGAAAATACATTTTGTTCTCTTGACAATCATAAGGTGTAGATTGATTAAAAGGAGGGTGGTTTTTGACGCGTTACCTTGCAGAGATGTAAATTGCATTGTAAATGCTCATGGTGGTACAGGGTGGTTACAAAATAGGGTAAAAAATAGATTTCGTTTCTTGACAATCGTAAGGTGTCCTAGATTGATTAAAAGGAGGGTGGTTTTTGACGCATTATCTTGCAGGCAGAGATGGAAATTGCATTGTGAATGCTGATGGTGGTACAGGGTGGTTACAAAATAGGGTGAGAAATAGATGTTGTTCTCTTGACAATCGTAAGGTGTAGATTGATTAAAAAGAGGGTGGTTTTTGATGCATTACCTTGCACTTGCAGAGATGTAAATTGCGTGGCGGTACAGGGTGCTTACAACATCTCGGTGGAATTTTGTTATTGTAGAAACTCACCCTCACCTACAACGCGCGGTGTACGCGAGCAAATGCCCAAGGTCATTCATTGCGTAGCATGCTTTCGGGGAAGTGTCGAGCCCATCTCCACACCTTGAGTGCAGGTTGTATTGCAATTAAAGGTTCCTCGTCTACTAAGAACCAATTCCCATTCCCATTATCAATTTATCTAACACAATTGCGAATGTTTCAGTGGTTACGTTCTTTATTCTGTTTCGTATTATTTCAGTACCCTTGTTGTAGTTGTATCCTTACATGTCCTGCTCCATCGATTCTCTCAATAAATCGGCTGGCCGTCTTGAAAAAAAGTCTTTGATTTGTTTTACCATTGCTAGTTTTGAACAATAAGTATGTCCCAAAGAACATAAATATAAAAGTTGTTATGATGCTCTTTTTATTTTTTTTTCTGGCACTTTTTGTCATACTTGTAATTGCGTATTTTCTTATAAATTTTACCGCAATGTTTTTGTTTCGTATCTCCCCACATAGTGACCCTACACTGCTTTTTTTTACATAATGCGGGCTGGTATCGCTCCCCCTCCCCCCCCCCCCCCCCCCCCTCCCCCCTCTCAGTGATAGAAAAAATATATCGCCGTAAGTTCCTGGTTGAGGATCGTTGGTACGGGGACCGTTCTTTTCATATTGGCTTATTTATAACTCTTGACTGCTTATTTACGCATCGTTTACCTCCTATGTACTGATATTGCATTTTTATTATTCTAGTTCCAAAACAACTGTAGATTGTTTTCAACGTTCGTTTAATTGCTCGCATGCGTAGTTATTGATGTGAGGCAGCTACTGCGGCAGCGGATACAGATTAATTTAACAATTGATTGTAATTGTTTAACGACGCACGTAGTTTCTTATTATATAGCGTCGGCTCTTGTAAGTCGCCTCGTACGACTCGCAGAGCTTCCCTGGACTTATTTTACCCCGGGCTGAGACGGGACATGATTTTAATAGTTGAACTTAGCTGATGTAACAGACAATATAGATACAATCGGAAAAGTGAATATTACTCATTAAAAAAAACTTAATTTAATTTTCTCAGAATAAAGTAATTTTAATATGTAATTTGATTAATTTTCAAGAACACATCACGTGTTCGCTGTCGATAAATTGTTCTGCACGCACGATAGAACGTTGAACCATTGCCGACGTCAATGTCCGACACTTGTGTCTAGATCGATAATACTCGAGGAAACAAAGTATTTCCGCTTTTCTAACATGAGGAGGGTGAGGGGGTTTCGGGTTCGGTGATGGTTGTTCCCACGGGGACGACTGACGGGTGACGACTGACGGGTGAGGGGTGACCGCAAACCATCAGTCTCATCCCTCCGTTGGCATTATAGCGTGAAGTTAGCGTTTCTGCTCACTATCTTTAGAACACCACAAAACATTGAGAAAGTGGTAAATATGGGCAATTTACTTCCGTAAGAACTCAACACAACATTTGTTACTTTAGTTTGTAGTACAGTAATTAAAACCGTCACATTTATTTCAATTATTAAAAAGTGACAATCATTATAATTACTACTAACTAAAAAATGTGTGTTTTTTTTAATTGGCCTACAGTATTGAGTTCTTCCTTACCAATATAAACTATTGCGCATATATGTGTCACTTTTTAAATGTTTTGTATCGTTCTTGAGACTTGAGCAAAACACAGGGCGTATTTTATAGTTTGAAACACAACTTGTATTTATTCACGCGGAAACCTCCTTGCGGACTTTGCGACAATCATAACATCTCCCCGGTCGTCTTCGCGCTTAGCCTCGTTGTATTAATTAGCCGTTACGGCCCAGACGCGCAGTAATAACAGTAACAGATATTATTACTGGATCGTGCGGTAATATGACGGTAAACCAACCATGAAACAGTGATCACATCAATTATTGGATGTACTTAGTGTAGCGTGTCTCACTCATAAAGGCGGACCTACATTCGTAATGGTGTTGATTTGTTGTTAAAATAGTGTCGTACCGCAGATAATAAAGCCTTCAAACATAGTTAAAACCTCCCGCGATGACTCACACTATTGATTTAGGTCCAAGCGGTGTGGCAGCACCAAAGGATGTTGACTCAGTCACTCAGAACTAAGACATACATTGACTTTTATATTGATCCTTCATCCTCGGCGTCCTGAATGGGTCTAAAATAACCAGTGACGTAACGTATGGGGTCCACATACGCTGCAGGGGAAGGGGGGAGGAAAAGGTATAGTTCCTAAAATACTGTTGGGGGGGGGGGGGGGGGGGGGGGCTATATATTTTGAACTCTATCTTGAAATGTTTGATAACCATACTGAAGTTAATCTTCGATTAAGTCTAGAAGAGTCATAGTCATACACTCATTGGCGTCGCTAGGATATTTTTAAGGGGGGGGCGGGGGGAGACGAAACAACGTTATGCATTCGGGTGTAAGGGGGGACCCAGGGGCGTAATCCTCCCAGTTAGACCCGCAGAGAATTTCTTTTACCGATTTTGCGACGTTAAAATACGTTATGAATTAAATAAATTAAAACATATTTCTGTTAGCCAATATTTGTTTTATTTTTCCTGAAATCCGTGTGGGGGGGGGGGGGGGGATAAGTGAACGCCCCACAACGACGATGATTCATGTAGTCAAAGTAGAATGTAGCTCGAAGCCCGTCTTGTGAGACTAGATGAGATTGAGAAGTATATATTATCTTGCGTAAGTTGCTGCCTTTGGTATTCAATTTGTTTTTATTTCTTACGGTGGCGGACCGGGAATAAAATCGTGCCGGGGAACCTGAATCAGAAATTACGCCTCTAAGAATATTGCAAACACATTAATTTAATAGGGACACGAAACAAAAATAAATTTAAGCTCCAAGCAAATCGTGTTTACATTTTTTAATTCAAAAAGTAAAACATATACAAACGATCTGCTTTTGGAGATATACCACTAGAAGCAAGTCGAATGTTGTTCTGACCCCAGCCTATAAAATACACTTTTTATACTTTTGATTGCGTATGCGTGTGCGTGTGTTTTGTCGGCGTGGGTACTACCAACAAAGGCCCATGTTTCTTGGAAAACGCGGTAAGGTTGGCGCTTGTGGGCAACAATAGCGTGTTGTGTTGTAATCATAATATTATCGGGGCGCCGCTAACAAAGGTGCTAACTGCTAACAAGGTCTGTTGTGTGGTGCAGATCGCATAGAGAAGATTTGTTTGTTTCGTCTCGTGACTGTAAAATAGTGCAGTATAGTTTCGACCATCTAGTCACCTATCAAATATACAAGCCAAATAAAACTATTATTTAAAATACAAATTTGAAATCGAAAAATATGTATTTAAAAAAACATCTGATTTATCATAAACTCAAACTCACACTCTGGAGTTTCGAAGCAATATGTACCTTCGCTTCGCGACTTTCAGACACGTACAGGTGGCTTGGATGTCGTAAACCAGAAATCAATTCTCGGAAGGGGAGAAAAATAATATCAAAGTAAGGGAATATAAATTTAATTGATTTTAATTCCGCTAACAAACGAACAATGCATATACCACCAAAATGCGTTTTTTTTTTTTTTTTAGTCTTTAGCTTTATCTTTTTATATATCAACGAGGTTGTTTCAAACGAAGACTTTAGTTTTTACAGTGTTTGGGGCAGGAAGTTTTGTCTTTAGAAGTGTATGTGGGGGGGGGGGGGACGTTCTTCTTAGATCCGGGACTACTAGATTAAACTCAACGCCATGCACACTTTTCCTTATTTCGTAGCCTACAATATCACCAGCTGAATCTAATCCGTACATTGAACGTGAATGTCCACTTTTCTATTGGCGATGTTGATAGTGTCAATTCATCTTCTATCTACCCACCCAGGCCTTGCCACAAATAGCAGCCCTATGCCGCGGCGATTCCCAAAGTCTGTCAATAGGATACCCCCCATCCCTGCCACCAGTGACGCATATATATGGCGCACTTCATGGGGGGACTTTCGGACTAATCTCCCCCCCCCCCCCCCCCCAATAAACTAACTCCAAAAACTCTGAAAACTAACCTAATTTAGACAACATTATAAATTAAAATTATCCATCCATGTGTTTGGGGTCACATTTCATGCACTTCTCTTTCCGCACATAACATAATCTAAAAACAAGTGATTGCACGTCGTGTCTTGATAAGGTCCAATGAATATGTAGCCGTCTGCAGACTGCATGGTCATCGCGAATTTGGTTTTAAGTTTATTTCTGGGTCAACAAAGACAGACACGTCCTTCGCGCAGACGTTTGCCTACTTGTGAGAAGTTTACAACTCGGGCGGCCGTCGATCTAATGCAACAGCTGATGTCTGCGCTGCACCGCTGTTCCTCCCCCGCCCCCGCCCCTTTACCATACCACGCTTGAGCCAGCGCGCGACCGCAACTCCAAGGTGTCGCATTCCAGTCTCATCTCTGTGACTCGGTGAAGCGCATTGTTGTTAAGTGAGTGAGTCAGTGAGTGAATACGACGTCTTGTCTGCTGTCTTCGCTTGGCTGCAGCGGAAGTATGACGTTGAAATGTAATTATAATACTTTCGGGTTGCATATTTCTAATTTTCTTGACCTGTGAATGTGATCCGTATAGGCTAGGCAGTGGAGAGGTGGACCTATTTTAGGTGTGGGGATGATTTTCTACTGGAAGTTGACAGTTGACAAAATCAACAACGAAGCAGGACAGAGAAGCATGACTTAGTTCTAACTCAAGTTGAATAAATGTGGTTTTACGAAATAAAATGTGTAGGATAGGATGCTATGCAAATAACAACTCTGCGAGTTGTCGTGATTCCTAAGGGGCGTGGGGGGGGGGGCGATGCTTGAGAGCGCTACTCGTGTAATATACCTATCCCATCTGCAACCCACTGCTCTGATTTCTCTAAGTGCTAAGATTCTGCTGAAAAAACGTGCGTTTTATTTTAGCAACATTGTGAGTTGACAGACAAAAATGATTTCAAATTTGTTTTAAAAAGTGCATCTAAACCAAAATATTTTTTTCCTTACACATGCAGTATATACAAACGTGTACGTGTAGTGTGTAATGTGCATTGTAAAAAAAACGCATTGCCATGTTATATAGTCGGTCCACTATTTTCGAGCCACGTTGAAGAAAATTTCTATCCAAAAAATGTCCTTCTACTGTGTCGATAAGTAATAAATACAACACGTATTTTATTAATTTAAAGATTTAAACATAGGAAGAAAGAAGCAGCTGAATTCCATACACGGTTTCGAAGGTTAAAATATTTTTATTTGGAACTATCAAAAACCTAAACACACATCCACCCACTTTAATGTACACAGATCGTGATTCGCGAATGAGTTCTCGCGGGCATGCAGTTACAGTTATACACTCGTGTCTTGACAGACATTCCTCACTTTAGCACTTCTCAGTACACAAATTGCCTTCATCTCTGTGTTGTGTACATATACATATATATACATATATCACTGCACGGCTCTTGGCTTTTTATTCACCCTTCACGTTCCTCCCTTTCCCACACATTTTCATCGAGGCAGAATGTTGTGTAGCCAAGTCTTCTCCTATCAGATCATTGGTTTATCTGTAGCAACATACGAAAACAGAGGTTAAGTTAAAGGTAACTATATTTTAATTATATTTTAAATCTACCTGTTTTATTTATTCAACATTTTATAAAGTGCGGGTACTGATAAACATCTACAACACATATTCCATCCCTCCACGCCCTTTCGCTCAGTATATTGTTTACCTCCTCATTGTTAGGAGAGGAAATCTCATGTTGTTACTGTGACAACAAAATGATTTCGACAGACTGTATAATTTGAAAATTTTACGTTTATTTTGCTTTGCTGAACTTTACTGGACTAGATTTCCACCAAGTGTGAATTTTACTGCATTAATAACTCATTATTTATGAATTTATAAATGCATCACAAACAATCCAACATTTCAGGCATGTGTTGCAACAATGGCTATAGTCTTACTAGGTTAGAAAGCTCTTCCTTAATTTGCATTTAATATGCCTCATGCAAAGTGTAATGGGTGTATGTATCTTTCCGGTAGCCCGGGTCCATGTTAGATGCTCCGTACAACGATGTAACCAGTAACCTAATTCAAGGGGCTACATATACATGTGTACTCGATCTAAAGATAAATCACGCTACGCCCTGATGCACTTGGGCCTACGCAAGACATTTACGGTGAACTCGTATCAAGTTCAAGGCATGGATGCACGCGCGCTCTTGTAGATTACGCACCGGCAGACAGACAGAATATTACGAATACGTTCAAGAAAATCCTTCGTCGATGAGTCTTCTACAGTTCACCACAGATCAAGGACTGTTCAACTTGTCGAATTAAATTAAATCTGGAATTCAAAGTGCGTAATAAATTGCTGCTATTACATAGTTTATATACCTCATTCCTAATGATAGGAACGTAGCTTACTGTATATCTAGTTATCTAACTTTGAAACCTTGATTCAAACTTGAATGCAACTATTGAGCGGAAACTTAATTTGTGCAATATATACCTACGAGTATATAAGACAATATAATATAGAAATAATAAACACCAATGTAGCAGAACAGATTAATAATAAATAGGTAATAAAAATAACAATAATAATAATAATAATAATAATAATAATAATAATAATAATAATAATAATAATAATAATAATAATAATAATAATTTTTCGTAGAAAATACCAGTTGGAGGATGCACTGCACACCAGGTTTACCTCTGATGTGCTCTCTTCAGGAAGAATGTTGGGAGTTGTGGATAGTTGGGAAGGAATGTCCGATGACTGTAGTAGCATTCGCTTTTACGACTGAGGAAAACTTTCGGTCAGGATTGCCGGTGTCTGAAATCGAGCCGCCGACCTCCCGAATTAGTATCGATCTTACGCTACCGTTATCGGTAACATATTAATTGATTAACGCATACTATTAAAATGTATTAATAAATAATAAAAAAATACGTACTGATACATACGATAAATGTTTGAATGAGAGGGTAAATACTAAATTACCACGTGAGAATGATGGTGATTTCTGACTGGTTAGGTGTTAAACGGCGCGTCAACAACATCTAGATGTTATTTACGTCTGAATCGTGAATACCACGCATTTTGCAGACAATGAGCAGAACTTGCCAAGACTTCTCGCAACTAAGAGGAAAAAACAGACTCAATTCAAACAGTCGGCTCAGACAATCAAACATTAATTCAACCAAACAAACTAGTGTTCCACAGTCAATTTCATTTGTAGAGAAATGTGTTACTAATACTGTATGTAAAAAGTACTAGATAGTGTTTAATGTGTAAGTGACGTAAACAGCGTGTCTGACTCACGATTATGATTCGACCGAACCGTCTGAAAATAGCTCAACTTGTTTATTTACTTATTAATTTGTTTGTAGTTTCCGTGTGATTTACGACTGTGTTCGATTCGATCTATATCTATCTATCTACAGCTAGATTCACACTCGGCCTTCATTAATATTCAGTCCAGCTTCAACTCGTTGTCCGAGAGACAGACGATTTGTTGATTAAAGACAGCTTGCGGCGGGCGGGGGGGAGGGAGGTTAACAGATGTGCTCACAAGTACACAACCACCGCGCTGTGAATTAAATCACACATTGCACGCTGCAGTAACAACGTTGTGCGATTCGTTTAGCTAATGATCGTGATGAGATCGCATTATATTTATACGATGGTAGGCTATGCTCTCCTACTTTTCTTGCCTCGAGCCGCCGCCTCGACATTATAATCATTACTGCATGGTTGAACTGTAAGCGTCATTGTTCCTGATTGTGATTGATTCATTGTAATTTTTGTAGATCTAGGGATACTATGATGTTTAACGCGCAGATAACTGGTTAAAATAACTAACCATGCAGCAATGGTCGACTACAATGTAATACAAATGGTGCTAATAAACTACCTAAACAAGAACTGTATTACATTTCATTATAATACACACGTCAATAAACCAATCGATCACCACAACGCCAGTATTTGTTTGACCATCGAAGCACCCCGTCGAAAGTAAAAAAAAAGATCGAGCGTACATATTCATATCTCCCGCCTCCACCGCCGGTAAAAATGTACGGTGTCACGCATTCCTTTTTCCGTTGTTGCTCTCGCGGCTCGGGAGCGGGAGGCGTGGCGTTCCCGGAATGATGACAGTATTTTTATGCGGCGTGAGTTTTGTCACTTGACATCCTCTCCTGAAAGACCCCTCAGCGAGCCTTTGGGGCCTTGATTTCTTGGATAAAATACAAGAACAATGTTGCAGTTAGTGACCCTAGTTTTTGTTTTCTGTTTTAGTGAAACCTCCGGCTAAGAAGTGGTCTGTTGGTGAAAAGCCGCAAGAAGTTTGTCCAGTGACTTCTAGTTATGGTGTAGGACCAACGGACGAGAATGGACGCCCGTTGTTCGGCTTGAGAGCGCTCAGAAAATCCCATAATAGTCAGTCATCAATAGGTCAGTTCATTGTTGACTCACCTGTCATAATTTTATTTATGTAGCACTGGAATTATCTGTTCTTAATTACATTATGATTATTTATAGATATTGATTTACAACCGAGTGCTCCCAAACCCGATGAGAGTCCACTAGAAGTGAGTGACCGCGGTGGACGTCCGTTATTTGGAGGTCTTCGTGCCCTGAAGGTAGCCAGCACTACGTCATCCGTGGTCAGTAGCAGCACCAACAGAACAACTACCAGAAGAGACAGTGGGTCAGTGGTTTCCAGAGAAGAAGAAGACCAACGTCTTGTTGGTACTGACGACGAAATGCCTGAACAGCCGGAATCTCCGCAGTTGAAAGACCTCGTGAGCCGTCATGAACAGCAATTCCGTGAGTATGACAGAACTAAGCATATTCTTGGACCCTTTTTTCGCTTTGTGTAAACAATGAAAGTTACAATTCAGTTGGACATTATTTTAGTGAGTAATGAATAGGTAGCCTACCCGTTCGTAGGGTAGGGCCTAGGCCTAGGCTAGGGCAAGGCTGCACCCAGCACCCATAAAAGTATTACAATATTTTACCCTGAATTTACCTTCTTCTAAATTACCTTTCTACTTTACCTTTAGAATTATCCTGGTGGCAATGGTTTTTATATAAATAGTGTGTAGGTCCCTAGGCATAGGATCGAATGAAATCGAGCATGAACTTGAACAGGGACATGTCATCAGCAAGGAGCGCTAGCCCTGCACGTTTGACCAAGGTCCACTAAATCCCCTGGCGGCTACATAGCGATCTAGTAGACCTTGCGTTTGACTTCGTTACCTTTAAACAAAGTCTACTAGATGGCTAGTACGTGCCAGGGGATTTAGTGGACCTTGAGTTTTAAACTTTTGGAAGAGCGACTCTTGCAGTGAGAATTCGAACTACACGTCGGACTTATAAAATTTCGCTCAGACACGCGTAGACGAATTCCCATATGGATGAACTATCTTCCCTAGTCTGTAGGCCTAATCTTTGTCGGTATTCATAGTCGTCCCCTACCCCAAAGGGCGCCCGTTGTCGCTATGGATTTGTTTCCCATATGGAAAACAATCCATAGCAACAACGGGCACCCCTAGAGGTAGGGGACAACTATGAATACAGACCTGAGTCTAGATTTGATGTTATTAACAAACATCAACAATCTGTGATCGGAGGTCACCCATTGCCATTGGTGATGACACGAATAACTTCACTGTGCATCTGGCCCTTGGGACGAGATGCACAGTGAAGTTAAGTATAGGATTTGTTTATGGTTGCTAAGGAGTTTGTTTTTCTTATGAAAATAGCATGTAATAAAACACTTTCATAGCAACCATAAACAAATCCTATACTTCCTATACAGGCCAGATGAACAGTCAAGAACTAAAATTAACAACGATAAACTGAAATTTGGACACCTCCTCAGAAAAGATGACATTCAAAAGCCCCAATTGTGAGGCAACTGGCTATTTATGCTCCTGGACCCCATGTATTAAACTGTAGGCCTATTGATTAAACAAAAATATATAGCCTGATAGTCATCACTGCACAGTGAAATAAAATCAGTGAATTTTTTTTGTTGAATACCTACCTTACCAACCATTTTCTAATTTCTTTGGGAATTATTGTGAATAGCCATGCATTTTCAGTGGGGACCTCCAAAAAGGATACATTTAGTGGTTTGAATTGGAACAAACACTAATTTATTAAATTATTGCAGGAGGCAGCTCAGCTTCTCAGCCACTTCAAAAGCCCCGGGCAAAGTTGCGCGACAGTTTTGTTCTTCAAACTTCATCAAGTGCGGAATCCAAGAAAGTCGAGGACGCAACTAAAGCTCTGTCGCTTCGAGGACAATCTCTACGGTCACTCATACAGAAGCATGAAAGCATTACCAAAGGTACGCCTAAACTCTCGTATCGCCACTTAAAAATGTAATCTTTCCTCCTTCGAAAATTCTTAAACGTAAAAAGTAAAAAGAAAAATTACGTTTTAGAAGAGGTAGCACTCATATCTTACATGAAACTTAGTGCAAATACTACAAAATTTTAGTGAAAAGAAAAAAGTTTTGCTCAAGAAAGTAGGGCTGTTTTTGAAAAGTGGGAAGTAGGCCCTAGCCTACATTTTGGAGAATCGAGAGAAGTCTACGATTTTAGATATCACTAACTGGCAGAAATTAGCCATAGCAGCAGCAACCTAGAAACATCCGTAAAAAGGAATGTGGAAAATAATAACTCAATCTTAGTTGTCATTCACCATTTACCTTCAATATTGCACTAGTTTGTAGAAAATAGTAGGTAAATAGGTAGGCCTACCTCACGTGCTCTTTTTCTTTTTGCTCAAAATGTTCCTGTGTGTGCATGACAGTAATGAAAAGTTGTTTCACTTCACTTTTCTATTTTCCCAGTGCAGCTACATTAATAAAAAATGCAATACAGTTACTACTGTCATCATTACACAAAATGTATATTTTATCCTTTTTAGGCTGTTCTTAACACATGTTTGTTATGTTACAGATGATGAGACCAGCTTAGTCAGCCTACCACGTTCTGGGTTCTTAAAGACCGGTCGCGACGGTGTGATTACCGAGGGTAGCTCCGTCTCGACAGTCGTCACTTCCAGAGGAACATTGCGTTCTGATGGGACAGTGTCATTGTCAAGGGACATCATTACAGGTCAGCACAAATTACTGATTAGGACTACTACCCTAGTTCCTAGAGAAGCATTTTTATTTTAGAGACTACCTGAAACATAATATTCAGTTTGGAGATTTTTGATAGAATGATAGGCCTACTGCTACGTTAAGTTAGTAACAAATATTTTAAAATTAATGAAATTGAAAATTGAATTGGAATTGAATTGAATTAAATGGCCAAAAAGTTTGAATTGACAATAACAACCTCATTCATAGCCTTGCCATTTCTTATCTACACAAGTTATTAGCAGGAATATGGCAAGTATTTTTATTTTTATTTTGTTTTTTTACTAAGAAGCTAGTATTTTTTTTTTTTAGCTAAGAAACTAGTATTAAAAATCAGTTTACTTTTTTTTGAAAGTGTTACAGCATTATATTGATATGTATTTCTAGGTAATAAGAAAGCAGCCGATTTAGCAAAATTTCAACTGTGTTTGAAAAAGAAATGCGATCCCCCTGTGTCCAGTTGGCCACCACCATCACCTGTAGTTTTTATTAACTTTTGTTCTTGACTCCAGTAAGTTGAACTGACATATAACAATGTAGACCTAATTCTGAATTCAACAGCCCATTAGGATAGGGCTATCTATAAACAATACGATAATTTACAATGCCTTTTTAAGCTTGGGATATTATTAAGCCAATCAGATTCACATGTGAATGGATGAGATGCTGTTAGATTTTTAGATATTTGCTCAACTACAATTAATTAGTTCTTAATACAATATGGCTTTGTTAATTGTAATATAGAAAACACATGGCAACCACTTCTCAGATCAATTCATTGTTACTAGGCCCATTGCCAGTTGGCTTCATGGACAGTAGTTTTCATAACATGATGTGGACAGTTCTGTGAGAAAGAGAGAGAGAGGGAGGAAGAACATGAAAGCCATGTGCGGTTTAAAAATACCACTACATCGTAATGTGTTGGCTAGCTGTTTAAAAGATGGAGCCAGGGCATTGGTCTTGACTAAGTATCTTGCACAGTCCACCAAATATTCACACGAATGCACGCCGGCTACAATTTGGCAAACTGCCCTGCACAACTTCCACTAAACCGAGTAGTTGGAACATTTCAGTGTTCAGTTGGTGGCCAGCATGGAACGAGACAGGCAGGTGTAAGAGTAACCATGCGTGGAAACAAAGAAGCTGTGTGCAAAATACGACATATATATGTGGCTCTTGTTAATGGGAGTGTTTGTTAAAAAGAAATCGCGATGGGTGCAAACACAAAACAACACGAGATTTACAAAAGTGGCATTGTTGTTAGGAAATGATGACACACACTTATAGTTCTGTTTAGTGCAAGTTAAGAAAATGAGTGACGGGGAGGGCGTTGGAGATGCGCCGTCCGAGAAAGTAGTTTTATCGGCACTCGTAGGAGTTGCTGTTTTCGGTTTCATATTATGGGCATGGTTTCCAAGTTTACTAATTGTCATGGCATTGTTACTAGGTGCTGCTGCTGTGAAGTACATTGAACAGGCCAATCAAAGTAGACTCGTGACAACCGTATCAGATTGTGAGCAAAGTGTTGAGTGTAACCATGTGAGCCAGGATATACAACTTGTGGCTTGTTCAACAGGAGAGACAGTGCTGCGTCCTGGGGAGGAACCTGTCACGAAGGTAACCCGTACTCAGCAGCGCTACAACACTCCTAAAGACAACACACCTGCCATACAAGATGTTGACGATCAGGAAGACGTACCGTCCAACCGTAAATTGTCGTCACCCGACAGATTCACGAGCTCGGCGTCTGTTACCAGTAACAGCAGTCTTAGAAGGTTAGAAGATGACGTCACTAGTTCTAGAAGCCAGCGTAAGGTGGATGACAGTAAATTTACAAATTCTTCCATATTGACGAGATCGAAGTTCATTGACGAAGTCCGGTCGAACAGAAAGACTTCCCCCACTAGAGCTTCTCCAGAGAAAGATGGACGGTTTACCAGCTCAACGTCTGCTGTTCTAACACGTCGACCTTCCGACTCTTCTCCCACATCCTCCACCAAACATACATCTTCTGTCCGCCGCCAAATATTCAACGACAATGAAGACAGCAACAAATTGAGTAATATCTCGACTAGACAGGGGAAATACTCGACCAGTACCGTCGTCACAAGTACGAGTCAAGTCTCCAGCGTAGAACAGAAATACTCAACGGGCGGTGTAGATAATCGTAGAACGTCTCAAGATTACATCGTTGACTACAATGACGACGACGAAAGCGACGGCTACCAGCACTCGAGCCGATACATCGAAGAATGCTCGAACAGTTCGTCTCCGAGAGCTTCCCCGGATAAGGTGATCGCCGGATTGAAGAAGACGGACAGCAAAGTCTTTACATCAAGGAGGTCTTCGACCCCAGGAGAGGAGGGTGAGAAGACACCGACGGGAACCAAGCGAGGGGTGACTCGGGGTAACTCTGTCAGAGCGTTGCAGGAAAAGTTTCAACAGGCAGCTGGTAAGCACCGTCTACTTTGACACTAACAATTTTAATTCTTTTAATTTAGATCCATTCATCATATACTTGGTACTTACATAATACATTTGGATATTGGAATTGTAATATTAGTGGATAAACATTACATACACATTTAAGCACTATAATATAGGTACCTACAAAATAGTAAATGGAAAATTTCCTAGTTCTTTAGTTTTCTAGTTTTACGTAACAACAACTTAGAAACTACAGTAGGCCTAGGTATTTATAAAGTATTGTGCTATGACTGTACAATGGCAAGTGGAATTGATTGCAGTAGATAATGTTTGAAATGAAACTAATTGGTCTATACATTGTTACATTTATAAATATTGAGTATTGAGACTTGGCTCTATAGTATCAAAGTATCAAACAAAAATCCTATTACATTGCAACATTGCTTATTTTATATAACAACACAACAAGAACTCACTACTTCTTGTGCTTGGGTCTGCAGATGAGGGTTATGGGCCCTCTTGCTAAATGCTGTTGTGTCCCCATGGCAACGAATTTAGGTCCCAGTATTGAGGTTTGCTAAATGTGGATTCCATTAACAAGGAATCAGTAAACTAACAATATGCTTATAATGTGGCAACTAATTCTGCCTAAATTAAAATAACTGATCTAGGTTTTACTTTTAATTTTTGGCTTTTGCCATAACTTTTGTTTAATTTTTAAACAAGAGTTATATGCATATGAGTGTGTGCGCGTGTGTGTAGCTAGCTAGCTTGAATTGAAATACTTCATTAAAATTTTGTATTTTAAAATTTACTAAAGTAGAATATAACTATAGTCCTAAGGACTATTTATAACCATTGACATATTACGTACTGTAGGTTGGACAAATTTGTGATTTCTAGAAACAGAAAGAATATTTTAAGTAGTGCTATGAAAAACATAACTAATAAAATCATCCAACTAATGTTTGAGCTTGAATACCACTAACTCTAACCATCTAACCACAGCCGAGGCAAACAATCCCGAGTCTAGTCGCTCACAGCGGAATTACCCGAAGGCTGGGCTCATCTTCCGTTCCGCTAGCTTCCGGCTTAACAACGGCAACTCGTCCGAGCCAGGTAACATCTCATTCCATGTCTAACATCCAGGCAACCTTTCCAGCTTTTTGCGGTTGCTACATTTCATTAATTTAACAATATCATATATTTGCAATCCTTTAAAATTTCACATTCCAGCTTTTTTATGCGTATTTTTCTTTTGACTTGGTACCGTAATGGTCAACTGAACGATACTCTTATCAATAATTGGAGTTAATTACTGGATCATTTAGTAGTATTAATTTATGTACTTTTATGGAATATAACATACATATTATACCATACCAGGTTGGTTACGTATGTATTTCTATATTAGTACAGTAATAGGTCTACCCATACTACTACATTAAAACCTCGATTATCCAAGGTGATGGGACCAACAAGGTCTCTTTGTTAAGAATAGTATGACTTTGTTTATTAATGCTACCATATCATTGTGTGTTTGCTCATAAATATTTTTACAATAAGTAAGAAATAAGAATTATGTATAACTAGAGTGTGGTTCACGATATGTACTCTCAACTTAGGCTTCGTTCCAAACATTAAAGCATATGATTGCAGGAAACGATACTGTAGTCGTAAAACGTTTCATGCATTATTAATTGTATGTAAGAGAAAAAAGGAAACCTGAAACCAGCTAGGATAATTCGAATAATTGGATAATAATCGGGTTTCGGATAAGCGAAATTTTACTGTAGTAGTATAAATTAAAATACAATTGAAAAAAGGCTGTTTCAAAATGTCAATTCAATAATCTATATGCATATTTATGTTTGATTCATTATTTGTGAGATCCAGAAGACAAAGATGTTGCATGCTGCAGAATGTTTGACGATAGTGTTTCCATTGCTTGGAAGCTGACACGTTGTTATTGTGATAGGCTCTCCCGTTGGATCGTCACCATCCAGCAACCAGAGCACGCCGCAAGCCGACTGTGCCAACCGTTCCTTCCTTGACAACCAGACACGAGTCACTGGTGTTCAAGATATCCTCACCCGCATGCGCAATGCAGACCATGGTGAGTTTAAGTCCCCCACTGAAAATCAGTCTTGTTACTGAGTGGGTAGACTCTAAATATTAATTTATTTATTTATTTTTATTACTTTATAGTACCATTCTGTTGCAAGATGGCAGCACTCACAAATTTTCTATAAAATAACCGTATTCAAGTGGTGTGGACAGAAGTAGTGCTATGGAGTAGGGTATGAATAATCAATGGTGACAAGGCTGTTGTAAATACAGTAATGGATGCATTACGTACTTCATTCTGTACAGTGATTGTGCTATGGAATAGCCTAATAGGTTTTAGAGTGTGAGATATGACTATGGACTTTACTGCGTTACTGGACCTGCATCTGCTGGTAAATCAGTGCACCACTAAAGTAGCCCCGGAAGTCGGCTGTGGGCAGCCATTTTTGCACTTTGGCTACAGTTCGAGGCTTTTTTTTTACATTGTTGTGATGTAGCGGGTTAGCAATAGGGGCTAAAATGGCCGGCAATTCCCAGTACCGGAAATGAGAATTTCAGACGCACTCTCCAACAATGTTGCAAGTCCATTATAATTAAGGCTGGGCATCGATGTAAAATGGCAACATCGACATGAAAACAAATAATCGATGTCAAATCGCAATGTCGAAAAAATTTCGACATCGACATCAAAATAATATTAATCGACATCGTTTCTTTTTTAATGACACCCGTTACAAAAACAATGTGTTCACTGCAAAGACGAGCAACTATTGTTGCCCATGGCCCCTAGTTCGACATGTTGCCGCTGAGCTTGGTGAGGTCGTTGGTGCCCGCGTGACCGTAACGATTAGTTTTGAAGCGTAAAATTATCGTATTCAAGTGGATTTACAAATTTATAATGGGAAATCGCATAAATGGAAAATTGACTGATTAATTAAATAAATATTTAATAATTTGAGGAAAAAATCGATACCCTATTAAAAAAAAAAAATCGATGTCGAAAATAATCACCGAAATCGATTATTAATCGATTAATCGATGTCGATGCCCAGCATTAATTATAATTGAAGTCCATGGTGTGGCGATATGAATTCAATTGTGACAAGGCTGCTTGCCAGTACATATATATATTAATGGCTGCATTACTTTGTTGTGTGCAGTGGTGGAGAGTGGCGACACCGTAGAGGACAGTGAAGCCCGCGCACTGCTAAACAAGTTCCTTGGAGCGCAGATGATCCTGCAGGGCATGGAGCCTCTGGTGCAAGCCTCACAGAGTGCAGCACTTGTCAGCCAGGTGGAGAGACAGCGAGTGTTGACGTCCACTTCCTCATCCAATAAGGTAAGAAATAACTACTAAACCACTATAGGGAACACGTGTATGAAAATTTTAATCGATTTTTAAATACCTTGTCTCTCAATTAATAATTTTGTGTCTTTGAATTTCGAAAAACGGATAAGTCTATGCCTCAAAATAATTTGTTTAGTAACGATAAATAAAAGGGCGCGAAAAACGAGCCGCCGCCATGTAGAGTGGATTTGACGTCATGGTTTTGTACTTTGTACGCTCACCGCCTCAGCGATTGGTCTGTTGCACCACGTCTACACAATCATTGCGTCACAGCCACCTGTACGCGTTTCAGATCCCCGAGTTTAAACTTCAATAAATACGACCACATTAAACCTATTTAAAAATTTCTGTTTTTACGTGCGACTTGCATTAATATACTTTTTGTATCTAATACTATTAAACTAAGTGTTTGGTTTAACAAAAAAAATCGTACGCGTGTTGCCTATTATTATTAATTACGAATAACGATACTGTAACCTGTTGAAGAGTGGGTTCTAAATGGCGGGACTGAGTATTTTGGGGGGTTGTGTGATACTCGCAAGAGAAAAAAAGAAGAAAAAGGCCGTCCTTAAACGAACAACTACCTGTTACCTATTTCCAACCCTTGACTTGTCGCGTGGTTTCGAAGAAACAAAATTGCTGACACTAAGCTACAAAATCATACTTAGAAACTCTGGTAAAGCTTCAAATCATTGCCAATAGATAGCAGCATTGGCAGCAACTGCCATGGCACTAGAATAATCAGTGTCATCACAATCACTTACATCACTGTCATTATCCTCGGATCTATAATTTATAACGATTTCAGTAATTTCCCCGGCCGTAACACGTTTACGAGGATGCGAGAATGCCGTTCTTGAACGAACAACTACCTGTTACCTATTTCCAACCCTTGACTTGTCGCGTGGTTTCGAAGAAAAAAATTGCTAACTCTAGGCTACAAAATCAAACTTAGGCCCGAACCGAATGCATAGTTCACACTCAAGCCTTCCTCAACTCAGCCTCTCCTCAGCCTCGCCTAGCCACCAATCACAGAGCCGTCCACATGGCAATGCCGTTCCGTGAATGGTGGTTGGGCGAGGCTGAGGAGAGGCTGAGTTGAGGAGGGCTTGAGTGTGGACTATGCATTCGAGCCTTAGAAACTCTGGTAAAGCTTCAAATCAATGCCAATAGATGGCAGCAGGTGGAAATGTCACTCTTTTACTACTGGTTCTGAAAACGTTCCGACTTAAAAACGTATTACTTGAGCCAAAACTATCACCCATGCATGAATGGGATTACTCCGTAATAGCCGTACACTCACGACCCGTAAATGTACGAGCATACTCTTCAACAGATTAAATTACTTCAGCTGTAATAAGAGATTTGGAGAAACGAGAAATGCAATGTTACTTGTAATTAAGGACTAAGGTGGCTATATAATTATAAAGATAAGATAAGATAAGATAAGATAAGATAAGTTTTTTATTCAGTCTTTTTTTTTTTTTTTTTGTACATAAATAAGATAGTATTTAATATAATAATATTAAATTTGTTATAATTTGAGTATACATGTACTATATGTTTAAGTAATTAGTAAAGATAAAGTAAAGTAAAGTAATAATAAAGTAAAGATATTGACAGTATAAAGATCTGAAAACCCACATAGGTGCGTGTGCACGTGTGCGTGGGAAAGGAGGTAGTTTACAGTTTAATGAGGGAATGACGGGGGATATCGAGACTTGTGTTCTGTGTGATTACTGATTATGGTTGTTCTGATTTTAAAACTATTTATTATTTCTTTTTATAGGAATTTCTTAATTATGATGGTTTTGGTCCTAAATCTAATTCTTCTTTCTTTCTTGTTTTTTTTTTTTTTTTTTTTTTTTTTTTTTTTTTTTTTTTCTGATTAGATGGCATTTTAAATTTTAAATTTTGCTAGTGAGTTAGTTTAATTAAGTTAGTGCAGAAATAGCAGTCTTTTGCTATTAGCCATTTGTGGAGATTTCTTTTAAATTTATTTAAGTTATTAGATGCTTTAATATAATCTGGTAGTGAGTTATAGACCCTGGGACCTAGGTAGCTATATTGCCTGAGTCCAAACGATGTATTTTTCCTGGGTAATATTAATTTGTTCTGTGTTGCCGATCTAGTCGTGTGTATATGTGATGTTATCGTGGATTTGTTTGTATTTTTATGTTGGTGAATCGATAGGAATTTAATGAAGATTTTTCTTATATCGTAAATTTGGCTGTTTTGGAAGGTATCTATTGTGGGGTACCGGGATGGTTTGTTAAGCATTATTTTTAATATCTTTTTTTGTAGAGTATGCAGTGGTTTTAGGTGAGTTTCAAGTGCATTTCCCCAGGCTAGTATTCCATACTGTAAGTATGATTGTACAAGGCTATAGTAGACAATTTTTAGAGAGTGAAAGCTAATTATGTTTCTGAGTCTATTGAATTTGTAGGCTATTTTTCTTATCTTTTTTATAGTTTCTTGGATGTGGGTTTTCCATTTAAGGGCACTATCAATTGTCATACCAAGATATTTGGTTGTTAAAACTGTTTTTAGTTCATAGCAGTTACAAATTGATTCTGTCTGTGAATTTACCTTAGTATTATTATTGCAAGATGCATTGTGGATTTTGATCGGTCTTTGTTCATTGTGTTTTAGCGGGTAGAGAGAGAAAAATAAACAGACAGTTTTATCGAGATTAAGCGTTAATAGATTCTCTTGTAGTGATATTTTTATTTCTTTTAAGCCCGCTTCAATTTTTTCGTGAAGAGCTTCATGTGTGATATCGCTAAAGATTATTACAGTGTCATCTGCATATGTGATTATTTTTCCTCCCACTTTGAGATTGCATATATCGTTTATATATATTAGGAATAAGATTGGTCCTAATACTGTCCCTTGTGGGACCCCGCATTTTAGTGTTGTGGGATTACTAAGTTGGTTTCCGATAATAACTCTCTGTTTTCTATCTGTTAGGTAATTTTTTAATAAGTTTAAAGCAATTCCACGGATACCCATATCTTGTAATTTTTCAATTAATTTGTCATGGTGAACAGTATCGAAGGCCTTAGCAAGATCAAGGAAAACTGCTGCTGTTTTTATTGATTTGTCAAGATTATTTGAGACTTCGTTTGTTAGTTCTAATATTGCATCTTGTGTACTCAGATTATTTCTGAAGCCATATTGCGCTGGTGAGATCTGTTTGTGCTTTTCCAAGAAATTGACTAATCTATGTTTGATACATTTCTCAAATAATTTAGCAAAATGATTAAGTAGGGAGATTGGTCGGTAGTTTGTTGTTTTTAGCTTGTCGCTTCCTTTAAAAATGGGTTTGATAGTAGCTGTTTTTAGTGTATTCGGAAATATACCAGTAGTTAGACTAAGATTGAAAATGTGTGTAAGAGGCGTTATTATGTGAGTTTTTATTTTTTTTATGGTTTTGACATTTATTTGGTCAGGACCACAAGCTGAGTTTTCTCTCAGTTCAGAGATATATTTTATAATTTCCGAATTTTCGATAGGGTTGAAGAAAATTGATGGGATGTTTTTCTTATTATGCCTATTAATTTTAGGTACATTTGGTAAATCGTTTATTGTTTGATCTTGCCTAGATTTGGCATTTAATTCCGGTCCTATATTTGTGAAGTAGTCTACAAATGCATTTGAAATAGTTTTTGGGTTTGCTGATTTTTTAGTGTGTAGTTCGTCAATATATATTTCTTTTATTTCTCCAAGATTTCGTGCTTTAGTCTGGGTAATTTCGTTTATTATTTTCCACATTTGTTTTGGGTTGTTATCCGAGTTATTAATTTTATCCTTATAGTACTGGTTGCGTGCTCTCTGTATAAGAGAGGTAAGTAAGTTTCTGAAGGCAATGTATCGTTTTTTGAAGATGAGATTCTCTGGTAAGTCATGTTCTAATCGGTGTTTTGCATCTATTTTGACCTGTCGGCTCATTGCGTCTCGTTTCCTAATTGATGTAATTATTCCATTGGTTATCCAAGGTTTAAGTTTCTTAAATTTACTTCTAGTGTTTTGTTTAATTGTGGTAGCATTTAAAATATGTTCGTTTAGTTGAAGTATGAAGTTATCTGTCGCAATTGAGGGGTTATCTTTGATGTTTAGTGTATCGTTCCATGTTTCTGTGTTTAAAGAGCCAATTAAGGAGTGGTAGTCTATTTTTTTCTCTGACCATTGTTCAATCACATCACCTGTCCCTGGTTGTTTTGTGTTCGGAGGTGCTTGCCAGGTAAAGGCTGTTAGATAGTGGTCCGTGATGGAGGTTTGAAGTATTGTGGGTAAATAGTTAAAATCGTTTTTAGAGTTTATGAAAATGTGATCAATGCAAGACGAGCTTCTAGGGGTTACTCTGGTAGGGATGTTTATGCAGGATGTAAAGCCTTGTAGGTAAAGAAGATCAAGATACTCACTCGCTATTTGCATGCAGGGATTATCTAGAATATTAATGTTAATGTCTCCAACTAAAAATTTGTGGTCAGTTGATCTTGGGTTCCATATGTGCTTGTTTAGTTCGAGTTGCGAGATGAAATTCATGGCCTGTCCACTTGGTGATCTGTAAATTGCTGTCACTGAATAGGTTTGCGAGTTCATTGTGAAGAGCAGTGTAGCACCATTGCCTTCCTTAATGTCTAGTGGAGTGATTGAGGTTATGTTCAGTCTTTGATTGTTTACAAAAATGGCAATGCCGTCGAATTTTGTTACTTTAGCATTAAAATAGTACGTGTCATAGCCAGGAATATTGAATTCGGTGGTTTCATACTTGAGGTGAGTCTCACTTAGCACTATTATATCGTATTTGGAGTCAAGTTCACTTAGAAGTATAAGTAGCTGGTTAAAGTGGTCGTCGTTGAGGCTTCTTATATTGAGGTGAAAAATTTTGAAGTTAGGGTTATTTCTGTAAAGGTGGTTGAGTTCTTGCACTGTTTTACAGTTGTGGGTGAATATATCTCGTTCTAACTCTTTGTTTATTTGTAAATCCATGATGTCGTTTGATGTGTTGATTCTTACAGGTGTAGTTCTAGGCCCTAGATCGGATGGTCTCTGACTCGCTGTCTAGGCCATTTGAGGGTCTAGGCCTGGGATCTATAGGCCTAGGCAGGATGGGTTTCGGTGGTTCTGTGGTGACTTTAGGGATATCACTAGATTTGTTGATGTGTATGATCCTCGAATTTTCGTCCTTTCGCAGTTTAACTTTCCCATTCTTCACCCAGGCAAATTTGTAACCATGTTTTTTCATGCTGCGTGCTAGCCAGAACAGGGATTTGTTTTCTGCCGTGAGGTTTTCATTTATATATATTTGTTTGAGTTGTTCTTTATATCCCAATTCCGAAGTGAATAGTTTCACCTTATTTTTTTTTGCCTGTAGGATGCATTCTCTATCGTTCCTTGAGTAGAACTTAGCAATTATTATTTCATGTTTGTCTCTTTGTCCTGAGGATTCTTGAGAGTTTCTAGTGGGCATCCGATGACAGTATTCAATGTTGTTGACGGTGATGTCAGCTCCAATTGCTCCACAGATGCTCTCGACGATTCTGTAGGGATTTTCATTTTGCGTAGTTGGTACGCCGTGGAATTCTAAATTATAGTTTTTAGAATACTGTTCCATCTGATTAACCCTGTGTTCCAGGTTGGTTACCTTACTTTCCAGACTAGCTTTTTCTTCTTTTAGTTTAGTTATTTCGTTTATAAGAGTAGAGATCTTACTTGTATCTTCTTTTACGCTGTCGTATTGTGTTGACATGAAGTCCATCGAGGCCTTCATTTCAGTCATTAGTTTAAACATTTCGTCCCACGAGATTTTGTTATGTTGTGTTGGTAGTTTGGAGTTGACCCTGGGTTCCTCTCGTGATCCGCTGCTACCTTCAGACCGGTCTTCCGCGATCGCGCACTTTGAACACTTCCAGTTGTCTTCTGGGTTATCCTTTAGGTTCTTAAACTCGTTGTGAGATACACCCGAGCATTTAAAATGGATCCAGTGCTTACCATACGAGCATAGGATTCGTTTTCCGCCCACGCTAATAGATTCTTTGCAGACACCGCACACACACAATTCTCGTCCACCCGCCATGTTGCTTTTTTGAAAGTGAACGAAAGTGAAATTGAAAGTGAACATGACTTTCTACTTACGTACTTGCGTATGTTTTTTACTTACGTACTGTTATGTGCACTACACGATGATTACTTTGGAGAGTGATTATTTTTTTTAATATAATAGTTACCTTGCTCACCCGAACCATTTGGTCTTATTCTCAAATAATCTATTTCTATAGTATTGCACTTACTGCATTTAATTTAATTGATTGATGCCTTATTAGTATTACTGAACATCATGGTAACCACAACCTTGCTGTTATGAGGCTTGTCTATAAAGTGTTACAGTCCAGCCCACTTATAACGAACTTGAAGGGAGCTGATTTTTACTTTGTTAAAAAAGAACTTTGTTAAATCCAAAATTTTGTTAAGAGAGAGTTCTTTAAAAGTGGGCCTGACTGTATCCCTATTTATTATTATGTGTTAGGTACGTGCACAACATGGCATATGGCATTGTAAGATGGCTCCCACCTCCCCCGCCTGAATCACCTCCACCAAGCATTTCACATAGGTACTAAAGTTCTTGTCTTTTTAACCTGAGCCCGGCGTTTTGCGAGTTCAAAGAAAATAGGATGTCGCCTGCTCTATTGTAAACCTTTCTAATTTGACGGGTAGGATGGGCCTCCCCGGAACACCGAAGTACAATCACATCCAATACATATTGGTCCGCTGCTAGTGAACCACCTTCAGTAACGAACGTCAACAGAAAACTGGGTGTAGGACTACTTGGCATACTCTTCTCGCTGTGCATAACATCACAAGCACTAACGTCTCGATTACCCTCTCGCTCCATCAATTTCATCATTATACAAAAAAACAGTGCCAACTACACAGTGGATGATTGT
This sequence comes from Isoperla grammatica, assembly GCA_945910005.1. Classification (NCBI taxonomy): domain Eukaryota; kingdom Metazoa; phylum Arthropoda; class Insecta; order Plecoptera; family Perlodidae; genus Isoperla; species Isoperla grammatica. Next base: position 126,241,768 of record OX246737.1, read on the forward strand.
GACTGTACTTTGCGCAGAGATGCACTTCGGCTGTCAAACTGTAACATGTTTACAACGTGACACAATAGAAGAGGCGGCGCTCTGCGCGCTTTGATTCTGCCAAACGCCGGGCTCAGGTTAAAAAGACAAGAACTTTAGGAACATCAAAGCTAGGCTATAGTAAGATTATAACAAATCACTTTTTATATTTTATTACTTGCTATTGCTTGCTGCTACTATCCTCCCTGACTAGCGATTCCTAGTATAATTATATCTCATCTCATTTTATTATAAAAAAATTACTATTTAGCATATTCAAGTATTTAAAGAAAAAAGAACCTCTAGGGCCTAGAACTTAGAAAACCAATCTAGATCACATGAAAGATGAACATTTCAGTTTTTAAAAAATGTTTTCACTTTTAATTGTTTCCCTAACTAGGAACAGTCACAAAACGTTAAATGTTAAAAATTGAATTGTGTTTAGAAAGTTTTGGCAACAATATTTCTTGCAACTCAATATTTTCTCTAGCTAGCTTTTTAGTTTTTACATTGGGTGCCATTTGGTCTAACATTAGCCTTTGGCATGTTAGATTGAAATCTTGGACACAACTTCATAACAAAGAGAACAAAATAAACTTAAATTCGTTCTTCCTCTCACTTCACTGTCTTTTGGTATGTTATGGCCCATACCTAAAGTATTTACTGAACATAATTATTTTAAGGCTGCGCATCGATGTAAATCGACATCATCGACATCGACGACAAATAATCGATGTCAAATCGCGATGTCGGAATATTTTCGACATCGACATCGAAACGCAAATAATCGACATCGTTTTTTTTTAAATTGATAATTAATCAATTATTAATAAAAAACTTTGTCACCTGTTAAATGGAGCAATATTTGTTTGCTGTAAATCATATGTTCTACGACCACTAATAGCTATCAATACTGCAACATGAGGCATATTGTTGCCGAGGGGTGGGATGAAGTGGCCGCGTATGTGCAGGCCCGCACGGACTCGCTTCCTGGCGATCGTTGCCTCTCCGTCGGCCCAGCGCCAACCCCTCGCCCGCGCTGCCGACTGCATATTACGCGATGCCATCTCAAAGATTACGCGGCCGGAAGGAGGGGGGAGGGGGGGGGGTGGATGCTCTCGCGTGATACCAATTATTAATTGAAATGTGAAATTAAAATTATCGCGCTGAAGTGAATTTACGTTTTTACGGGAAACCACAAAAATTGACAATTGATTAGTTATTTAATTAATTGACGAAAAAATCGATTAAAACCAAAAAAAATCGATGTCGAAAATCGTCACCGACATCGATTATGAATCGATCGACGCCCAGCCTTACTTATTATGTTTTTATGTATAATACATGCATAAAGTACTCATGAAAACAATTTACTTTTGGATGTGGTATGAATGAATATAAATAAAAATATAATGGTAAAAATGAAAAAAAAAATACAAGTGCTTTGTAATTGAAGTAACCTGTAACCTGTAACCTGTAACCAGGGCTACATTAGTGTTAGTTCTTTAAAATAAACATAGGGTCATCAAAGAGTCATAGGTTACATCTATAGTAGAAACAAAAAGTATTGAAAACAGGCCCACTCCAATCACATACACAACCGTGCTATATTTTTCTGAGATTTACCCTCCCTCACTCTCGTTTCTCCACCCTACCATCACAGGTGTTGACGGAAGCACAAGGCTGGTAAGTGCATTGGGTGACATGATCTTGTACATAGTACCAAGTAAGGATGACATCGGGTAATAACATTCGGAACCGGTTCTAGTTCTCATATTACCCGGGTACCCGGATCCTGAAAACGTATTTTTCGATGTGTAGGCTTAATTTGAAGGTCGTCGTTAAGCCTTGTGAAGTGCGCGGGGAGCGAAGACGAGGGACGAATGATATGCACGCTGCCCTCTCGGTTAGCCTCTCGGAATTTGCCTGCAGTAATCACGTCGAGTAAAAAGACATTTCACAATACACAACTGAAGCACGTACATAAAACATGATATTTCAAGGAAAATAAATAGTAATAGAACAAGTATTAGCCAGAATCTTCACAAGAATGTTAAACAAAGAAACAACACGGCTAATTTAGCCTAGAAACGACCTAAAAAAGTACCCGGACCCCAAAAACGGCTCCAGGTAATATTTGGAGCCGGGTACCCGGGCTACCTGGGTACCCGATGTCATCCCTGGTACCAAGTGTACACTGCAGTGGCGGCTCGCCCATAAGGGCACACGGGCACGTGCCCCCCCTTCCCTCCCGCCAACCGCCAACAATCACTCACATTAAATTACGAGTTGTGGACTTGTGGTATGTTTATATAACATCTAAAAGTTAGTAATTGTAATGTGCACATTCAAATAAAGGCACGCTGCGCTGACTTATCCAGGCAGCAGGCGGTACCTGAAGTCTCCGACAGAGCTCGTCACGGTTACGTTTTAGCTTCCGTCGGCGCTAGCCGCCGCGTCTTGCATTTTGTGGCGTGGCCGCGTGTTGAGCCCAAGACGATATCACACATACCGCGCATGCGAGTTACGTTTTCTCTGCGAATAAGTGAGTGTAGACGTCAGATTTTACATGACGAATGAGCTTGGTTTGTCGTGAGCCCCAGTACTGAGCGAGGCGCCGTCTATGCTGTAGTCAGTGGGGCACACCCCACGGGAGCAGGGTAGCGGGCGCTCCAGTAGCCAACGGGGGGGGGGGGGGGGGGGGGGAGGGGGGTCTGGTCTGCAGGAGGAAGAATGTGAAACAAAAAATAAAATAAAAACACGAGAAAAGAAGAAAGTCCAAACCCTAAAGGAAGTAAAGGCTGGATAACGTTATCGCGACATTGAATACATTTCCTTGAAGAGATAGGGTTGCAAATGTTGGAAAAGAAAATAACGGGATCGCTTTTTGGCGTCGCTGATTTGTGCCCTACCCATTTCAAAACCCCGGAACCGCCACTGGTGTACAGTGCATTGTACACGACTACTCAAAAGACATGCAACCTGTTATAAACATTCAATCATCAAATAATTAGACAGCAAGAATTAAGAAGAAAGATAGACACATCTTGAAGTGTTATTGAATGTTTGTGTGTGGCAGTAGTTTTGAGTAAGTAGTAGCTCTGAGTAACAATTTGGTATTTCTGATAACTCAAACATCACCTGGCTAATGAGTTGTAGGGCCTACACAATAAACAAATGCAAACTACTTACGAAACAAATACAAACAAAATAAAAATAAATTGTTATATGTAGACCTATGGGCCTGAACTGAACATACTTATCCACCAGCTTTGCTTAGTTTAGTCATCATGTGTGATGGCATACCATATTTTCAGAATTTATAAAACCTTTAAATGAAGCTTTTACTCTCTCTTTAAATTACAACACTAATTATTGTAGGCAATTCAAATTAGGTTCCAAACAATCTACTTGAAATGTTACATAGGTTATAAATGATTCAATTTCTATTTCAAGATCTCTATTACTGTGAAATTCAATTGCATACATTTATATATAGATTTGGGGGTTTCAGCTCATTAATCCCTCTTTTGGCCATTTGTTTCTGTATGTGGAATAACAGTTGCTTGCTTGTACCCTCACTTGTATTGTCTGTACTAAAAACATCCGATGGGCTCTGGAGTTTCTGCTTGATGTGATTAATGATCACCACAATAAAACCTATGTGTGTCAGTGTCGAAACAGACCCACACTTCACACATCAACCTTGTAACCTATTTGTCTGTAAATAAATACGTTTCACAGTACCATGCCAAAATGTAGCAGTGAGGTACATTTTTTTTTCATTTGTAGTTCTTTTGTTAAGTGTGTATGAGATTCAGGGCCACACTATCAACACTAGTAGTAGGCATGCATGCAATATACAATTTAATTTGAATAATAAGTGGATTAATAGAAACCCTTATTATCAGACCCAGATTAGTGGTGTCCCATGAAACTCGTAGACTGTTTCCATAGATAGCTATTTTGTTTGCATAGATAAGTGTTTGTTCATATTTTTAAATATAGTCTAGCCATGGGTGGGGCACCTAGTTTTAATTGACTGTATTGAACTCTAAACAGGGCTGGTGACAAGATTGAGTTTTAAAAGTAGCTTTAAAATACCGTGTGTTACTAGAGATGAATCACTGTCACCACAGTCACTAGAGGCATACAGAAATGGTTGATTGAGCGCTTCCATTAGTGCACATTCAATGTGTGTCTGAAACAAAACGTTGTTGGTTTAAAAGTCCTGATGGCTGGATGCAGTTTTATGCAGAATAATCGAATGGCAAAATATGGACACTTTTGAGAATTTGTTTTCTGACCCAAAATATGCTAATTACACAAAATAGTACCGGTAATAGTTATTGTACTTCATAATTCACTCTTCACTGGTAGTATTATGCTAGCAAATATGAATTAATTATGGATTATTTAAATTTCACCCAAAAATATTATGGGAATTCTAGTTATGAATCATTTTCTGGGTTTTTTGTTGTTTGTGGAGGACATTATTAAAGTATCAGTTTCCATGGACTTGTTGAGCTCAGAAGTAGGCCCACGCTACCCGTTATCATTTCTGCAATATGAAATGTTGCAATGGAAAAGTAATAATTGTTGATCACCGACAAACATGGACCAACGATTGTGTGGGATTTAATTAAACCTAAATCATCGTGTTTATAGTTTACACTGTTTTGTGTTATCAACTGCATGTGCGATATTTCCCAACAGTGATAGTGGCTACACATTCCGTATATAAGAGTGTTTTTCAATTTTTTAAACTACAAATTTTTGCGGTGCATTACCGTCGAAATTGCGTAGTAAAGTCAAAATGCTACCTTGTTTCTTGAAACTACTTTAGGGGAAAAAGCGAAGTGTGAAGATACCTTGATCGGTATTAAACGCACATTTGGGCAATCCGGAAAAAAATAGCATTTGTTCTAGTTTTCGTTTTATGGGCTTTTTTCGTCCGCCAGTACAAAAATTGCAGATTATGGGACAGTCAGAAGGTGGTTCTCATTCTCCTTCCTGGCTGTGGTGTCTTTCATATTGCGCATGCAGTGTCTCAGTATAAAGGTGGTGTAGTGTCTGGCTAAGGTGAAGGATAGCGGCTTGCTGACGAGGTATGCGCATTGCCGGGTATTTACTTTGATCTTCCACGTCGCATTGCGCTTCGTACGTCGCGACTACTGACATATGGGTGCATCACCTGCTCGTAGTATTGTGGCAACAGCTGATGTAGACAGACAGACAACTTCGTAAAAAAATTAATTGCAAACATAATATAGTTATTTTACACGTTTTAACAAAACTTTAAAATTTGCAAGTGTAGATTCTCCAAATGGCTTTTGTTTAATGCTGACTTTTTTGGTTGTTGCCTGAAAAATAAATGCGTTAAAAAATAGAGCACATCAATGCTTGAAACAATTTTCAAAACTATCAATTTGGCTACTTAAGTTGCCCCAATGTAAGTAGCCTTATGTACCAACCGCGAGTTTAATAGGACCAACTTAATTGTCTACTTCTCTAGCTCCTACCATCTACTTGAAACAGATCCATTCGAGGTAATTTACGACTTTGTGTGGGTTGGATACCTGGAAATTCCTAACACAGCGGGCGTGACTAATGAGGCTTGTGCAGTGTGCACTCTTCTAAGCGGAAGACGACTGTCTACGAATGTATGAAAGAACGCCAGGAATGCGTTGGTTTCTTGAAACAGTGCATGAAAAGAGGGCAGGGCACTAATTCTCCCACTGGCTCAAGCAATTCCGACGCCGGGTCAATCGAAGCGCGATGTTAATTAAATGTGTACATTCGCTTTTTTTTATCAAACACGTTCGTCCTAGCGATCTCGAATTACATGACGTGAATTGGTCGACGGTACACAAGGTCGATAAAATAGTAGACTATTACTGTTTTACCGACCTTGGACGGTACACATGCAATGACGTCAGAACGATGATAATGTAAACTTGTCGAATAAAATGTTATGCTATGAAACAACGGCGTGAATTGAACGGTATTTCGGGAGAGAGATCAATGCCTCCGTTGTAAAGCGTAGTTGAGTTTAGCAATATATTTATATTGGCAATCAACAATAGATACGAAAATAGAAAATCGCAGCGTATCTTGGGATATGTGGGCCAGGCCGGTGCTAATCAGTATATGGGCGTGATGAATAAAGCGGAGAGCACACATAATCACGTCATTTGGTGCGTGAGTGAAAGATGGGTGGTATAAAAATAGACCCCTGTGGTACGCCCCACACACATAATATGCAGCTTCGCTTTGCTTTAAAGATAAACACGACACAAATTCGTTTGTATTTTATTCTATCCGTGTTTGTATCTTGTCAAAATATGATTGGTAGTTTTATAAACGTTTGGTGTTTATGGTTTTTGTGGCCGAATGCCCTACTTTCGAAACCCACAGATCCGAGTAACATTATTTATAAGCGAACGTGTGCACCTGTACGTAATGCTATTTGTGAAGCTTAACCTATACGCCAGTCGGGCGCATTTCAGGTAGTCTCCCATACTTCTCTTACTTCCTCTTGCCAGCGGGTTAATATTTTCGAAAGCAAACCGTTAAAAATAGCTATAAGTATTACGAAAATAAATTAGTCTGTCGCTTAAACTTATGTTTGGTCGCTTCCTATCTCTACAATAGTATTATGAGTTATGACTCATGCATATAACGCGTTCACGTATACGCGCCCGTGTTCGAACCCCGGTCAAGTCATACCACCACACTCAATCCCGTGATTGTGTGTGAGCTAAACGTGGATCTGGTGGTCAGTGGTCGTTCCTATCGCCGATTATCGATCTTCAAACTTTTAACGTGGATCTGATGGTCAGTGGTCGTTCCTATCGCCGGATTATCGATCTTCAAACTGTTAACGTGTCAGTGATCGTTCCTATCGCCGATTATCGATCTTCAAACTTTGTTATCGCCCTGGAAATCTTTCCGTCACAATACCTTAACGCCCTTTACCCAAACGGTGTTATGAATTGTACATTCTAGAACAAATATTATTTGTTCATATGTACGCCTATGGTTTACGAAATACCACCGTCTTGAAACTTATTTTCGATGAAAGAACAAATTTATTGTTCTGCGTTTTCAAAGGTGTTTTTTTTTAAAACATTGTGCAACAAAAAAAAGAACAATCTAAATTTTCTTGATGTCCCAAATGATTTCCAATGATGATTTCGGGCTCCAAGTTTGGGACTTGAACCGCTGGTTTAATCTAATTTAACTCGAGTATAGTGACTGTTGTTCATGTACGAAATGCACCCGCCCGTGTTCGAACCCCGGTCCCGTCGTAGGTACCATTAGGCTCGATCCCGGTGGTTGTGTGAGGATAAACGTGGGACTCGCCAGCCAGGCAGGCAGGCAGGCAGGCAATGTTTGGTTCATTGGTGCTAATTCGGGCCCCGAGTCTTGGCCAACTTTTCAGACTGTTCTTCGTGTTGGTGTATATTGGTGTTCAGTTAGTCAGTGTTGTTCAGTGCATCAACACCGAACCTGTTGTATTCCCGGGTTAGTAAGGGTGAGTTAGTTGTTGTTTGTTCGACGTTCTTTGTCAAATTGTTTGCGTTCTTTTACGCAACTGTTTAGTTTCGCACGTCCGCCTTGAAAACACATAAACACATTGTATAATCATTCCCTTTATCACACCGCGACCCAATTTTAAATATTTGCCGTTTTACAACGTTTTTAATGTGGGCCTCGTATTTATATTATGTTTATTTACATCCATATCTTTGCAGACGTTTATTGTATATCATAAATCTAGAAATATTCGTTATCTTGCGAAAGAAAGAATTTCGCGAGGGTCATACGTCAGTTTTGTGGAAAGCTTTTTAGGTGCGGTTACGAAATCTATAGTTCGTGGTCGTAACATTTGAGTGTGAACTGAAAACATATCATGAATGTCCTAATTCTTTTGATGGTCTTATCTCTTAGACTGGCCTAACTTTGACCTCCTGTAAAACCAGACCCAGGTATCATGAAAATGTTACTAATTCCTGGTAGGAACAAGAACACAATCATCATTCTAATAATATGTTATAAGATATTTATTTTCCTGGTTTTACAAGAGATTCGAAGTTAGGTCGGTCTTGGAGATAAGACCAAAAAAAGACTTAGGACCTCTTGTGAATCTGGGCCCTGGGTTGTGCCACCCTACGCCTAAATGTACAGTATCAACCAACCCCTTCCGCAAGATCAAAGACACTCCCGCACGCAACCAATGTTTGTGTGTTTGTGGTTATGTCGGAAAATGGGAACCAGCTGTTTTTTTTTGTTTTTTTTACCATACGTTTAAAGTTTTATTACAAATGCATACGGAGCCTCCCGATATTCACTGCCACATTTTGTAGTCCCGCCAGTAACATGCACCAAATGTGTATCCGCAATCCGCAGATGGTAGCTCGCGGTCGTCATGCCAGGAATAGATATTTTCCATTGTGGTTATACAAAATGTATGAAAATAGCGTTAATTTTCATAAAGAAATTGATATTTAGTGTTTTAAAATGTTTCTGGCAAGTACAAAGTGTTTCCGGAGTCGTATTTAATAGCTATAGGTCGGAATGCGCACGTCAGGTACTGTAAATATCTTGGCTCGGGACACATGCGGCCACCACGACGGCTCCCGTCTCGTCTTCAAAGAATCGGACTCGACTTACGACTTACGCGAACATTTAGAATAAAACCAGCGAGTATTCAATGTGGTACTGGATTGAGTTATGTTGTACGATTATATCTTCTTGTGGTTGGCTCACTTCCCAACGTATAAATTCAAAAGTAAATCAAGTACGTATAGTGTTGTCGCGCGTACAGAACAATTTTGGCAGATATTTAATAAATAAATAGATAATCTTGATAGTCTTTGTTAATTATCAATAATTGCTAACAGAGTTGCTACCGTACGAGAAGAATCGTTTTATGTACGCAACCATACTCTAAATTCTCATTTTATTTTTTTGAATTGTATCACTTATAAATTGATTCGTTTTAACAATTTAGTTGATCACCCGAATTAATAACAACCAAAATCGGTAGCAAGTCATTATTATTCTCAAGCTAGTTTACTTATGTCCCCGTCTTGTATGTGGGGATATATCAAGTAGTCTTAGGTCCGTATGCATAGTCCAAACTCGAGCCTTCCTCAACTCAGCCTCTCCTCAGCCTCGCCCAACCACCAATCACGGAACGGCATTGTCATGTGGCCAGCTCTGTGATTGGTGAGGCTGAGGAGAGGTTGAGTTGAGTAAAGGCTTGATTGTATACTGTGCATTCAGGCCGTATCCTCACATGAAAGTACGAATTCATAAGCATCGAATTGGCACCAATTGGATATATCAGCTCACAGGATTGTTCTGGGAAGGGTTTTTACTTTTTAGTACATTTAACGCTGATATGTCAAAACAAGGGATATGGGTCATTGTCCTCCTCCCTCCCCCCCCCCCCTCCTCACTGTACATAGACATGTATAACGTATGTATTTGACTCATCAGAACGTGGTCATGTCCTGGTATAGATCAAAACTTTCTTTTTGTTTTTGTTTGGGCATTTTGAACATACTTGTTTGTCCCGTCAAAACAGTACACCTGTCAGAATCTCCACAAAACCTTTAAAAAGTATGTGACAAAACTAACACTCAACATATTTGATCAAACTGCCACCCTTGCAATTATATAGGTAGGCTTATCGGTCCTTGAAACCGATGCACTTTTGAAACAAGATCTCTTCACATTCTTACTATTATCATGATCGAATAGGTACATCGTTTTAAAACTTGTTACACTGCAGTTACACGAATAGACTGACATCGATTTGGCAATGATATTCGTTTAAAAATAGGATCGAAGTTCATTATAGGTAACGAACGATGTAATGCATAGTTTCAACTTGTGAAGGTCCATTATTCATTGCTATTCGTACGCGGGATCAGTAATTGCCTCTCACGAGTCATTAGCTGCGATCAGCTTTCGTTGTTGACAGGTAGAGCGATTCACTGCTGGCGATTCCTCTCAATTAGGCATTCAGTATTTTGTTCATGATAAAGATTAGATAAATAAATTAACAACGCATATTTCGAGTAAAGTGAACGTAGAACTGTGGCAATTATAATAATTTCAAGATTTTTGATGGGAATAAATAATATATATTAAAATGCTAAACACATTCTTGAATAAAATACGTGGGTCACAATCGCATGAAACACAACTGGTTCCTAATAAATATGTTGACAGTTATTAGATTTATGTCATGCTAATTGAAAATCAAAGTATGTCGTTAACGATCAAAAATGTCACAAATCCTGAATGGAAATGTGAACGCTTATATCAACTTTGCTAATTCTAAGTCATCTATAAAAGAGTAGAGTATAGACGCATTCCGCACGCGCGGAGCAACACATTTGCATTCCACTGTGGGTTGTGGAAAGACAACGACGCCCAGTTGGTTGGAAGCTGTCCTAGTGAAATAACTAAATTTACTCGATGGTTCAACCCACTCCATCCACCGTACTTGCGTCGATCATCATGACAGACTCGTTACGTATTCGCAGAGCGCTACCACTTAAGCTTTCTCGTAAATCAATGAGACTAATAAATATTTATAAAATCGTTTCGTAGGTCACAAATTCTCCAACTCGAAAAATCTGTATAGGCCGGTCCATAAGAGCGAAGATATGGGCGGTTTTATCATCTCTTGTTTATACAATATTGCTGATTAAGACGATGTATGTGTGTCAAGTATGTCATCAAGTTCAAGTTTATGGTTCTTATAAACCTTATTATGTAGCCCACCAGCAATCGGCACAAAGGTAGCCTACAGAACACATCAACAACAATAGCAATAAATAACATTAAAAGAGAGCGTGCTGCAGTTGTAGCTACATTATGTTACTCCTACATATTCGATGATTAAAAAGGGAACATGACTATTTCTAAGTATTGTCCTTGTTGAAAAATTCTTGCGTACGGTAAAATCATCCTCTTATCAATCAACCCACTCAGCAGATTATTTAAAACTCTATTAAATTTCTATTATTTCAAATTTAATTGAAATTTGTTTCGTTGTTTATTGAAACAGTTATTGGGATCCGCGATTTTTGTTTGGGTATAATCTTTTTTCCGTCGTGTTTTTATACCAAATTTGCAATATTCATTAAATCAAAAAAGTGCAAAGTTGTGTTAGCTTCCTCACATACGCACTAATATGAACACTTAGGCAACGACAACTTGCGAGCGCGCTCCCGTTTACTCCCCGCCCCGCTGCCCCGCTAGGAAGTAAGTGGTCGCCCATCTTATTGTTCAAGTATTGTGCAATGGCCACGTGCACGATAATGTATGTTATTGTGGGGAGTGATGCAAATACTCGGAAATATTCACGAGTACGGTGATGCCACCTGCCCCCTCCCCCCCTCGCTCCTCTAACCCCATTGTTGTGTGAGTTTGCTGCTCGCATCTTGGCGTCTCGTACGCAACCATGAGTGGCATTTCCTTGTTTGTCCAGTTTCTTCAGACGGACGTAGTTCTTTTGTAAACAATGTAAATTCTTTGGCAACGCACAAAAAATGTGTTTTTTTTTTTACCGCGGAAGGGGATGATGGTAGCGTTTAAAATGGCGATGACCCGACGATGACCCCTACGAGCGAATACCAACTCTTGTTCGCTAAATGATATATAGAACGTACATATATTTGTGAATAAAGCGTAACATTCTTCGGAATCCCCCAATATGTGTACGAATTCGCACGACGAGGGTTATCTCGCCACGACATGACACTCCGTCGTCAGCTGTCAGTAACTGCGCGTCGCGGTGCGTCGTGCGCGCGCACTTCCTAGTTGTCAGGTGACCAACAAACATGCAGCGTATATGCAGCAGTCTGTGTTTGGCCGTGGGTTTTCTCTGTTTATCTTGTCGTGCGCGAGCACGTGGCGGCCCATCGTTGTGCGTTTTTGGCAGTCCTCGTACGTTGAGGGAGGGGGGAGAGGGGAGGGCTGGCAGATGGGCGACGGAAATAGCGCGCACCATGGAGCGCCCCGAGTCGTTCCTTTACGACGAATCGCGCCTATTTTGGTCACGACAGTAACAGCCTCTGTGAGTTTGGTTTAGCGCCAGAGGTTCTCTAGCGTGCTCGCGACCCCGAGGTACACGTCCGGCCGTGTTGAACGAGCAAAGCGTAACATTCATTGTGTGCATGTGTTATTCATAGGGATCCGATCCCGAGTGTGTGGTAGATAAATGTTTGTATATGCGCACGTTTAAACGCTGAACGCGACGAGCGAGGCAATGGTCGCGATCTATGTAAAGAGTTAAAATAGACGACGTCGCCGCTCTCGTATGACCTTCAACAATGGTTAATTGTAGGTCTGAGTGCTGCATCGGCGCATCAACGTGATGTGATGATTTGTGATCGAGAACACGTTTATAAATAGCAGCTGGCAAATGGTTATTGTGAAACATCGGCACTAAGGCCACTTGTTATTTTAGGGGTAGGTATATAATTTTTTTGTTTCTGTCTTTCAATTGCTTACATATTTTACTGCGATATATTGTGTTCTGCATAACGAATAACTAAACTCTGAGTTTGCCAGATGTAATATTAAATTGAAATTAATAATTTTTTAAAGAATATAAATAATCACATGTTACTTATAATCAATTTTACAACTAAATAGGATATGCCTTTCCGTTAAAAATAAATAAACAAACTGTGGCGGTGAGTTAGTTATCTCCAGTGTATCTGCAGTTATATGTCAGCTGTTTTATATGAAATGTTTACAATAAATGTGCCTCTTTTCTTTGCGTCTTGTCATTGTTTACATTAGTTCTAGAGTTTTCCATGGATAACTTGGCAATTAGTGCTACATTGTTTTAATACACATTTTCTCGATTAGCCTCGTGGTGCACAATAATAATAAACAAAGGTTTATCTCCTCTCCAGGAACCAAGTCTATATAAGAGGCCCTACAAGTAATTGCAAATTATGTACTGACACTGACAGCTTTGAGTATCGCAATCAATTGCGCTGTTTATCACAATTGTTGAGCACTTGACTCTGCCATTGGGTAACACCTACTTGAATCCACGTGCGCGCTTTTCTTGAGTTTTATTTTTAGCCGCATGTTGTAAATATCGCGTATTTGTTGCAATTTTGGTCGTTATTCTGTAGTTGCAAGGTTATTGTATATTTTAGCATTATTGCACTAAATGTGAGCTGGTACCGCGGGGATGCAAATTCAGCAGAGACCTAATGAATTTGTACATTTTAGAATGTGTTCCCATACAGAATAATAATGCGGCGCACTATAGTTGAGAAACTGTAAGAATGACGGCCCCCTCCTTATCCCCTCCACTGCTACCCGACCCCCCTCAACTCCATGAAACAACAAACTGAACAACATAACATACTTTCCAGAAGCTTCCTCAGCCGTTATTTTCCAACAATCCAACGATTTAAATACCCTATAATACACATAAGGCAAAGCTGACGATTTTCCTTACATCAACATGCATTATTACGAAACATTATTATTATTAATATAATATTAAAAATAAATGCGTCTATAGGCCTATAGTTATATTATAATAGTCGAGAGCATGTGTTTTTGAAATGTACTGCATTCGAAAATTATCAACAATGTGTTATCATTTGGTTTAACTGTCTATTGTACTAATATGGCGGTATAGTCGGCACCCTGGCTATATATGGCTAATTCGTATGGCTATTCATTAATTATAGATTTAATTTCGCCATTAATGAAGTTTCTTTTTTTATTTATAGATTCAGACGAGTGCTGTTGTCAACAGGAAAGAACAGGACATTGAAGAAATTTGGGACGAAGCCAAACTTCGAAAGCTGGTAAGGAATCTCATTAACCCCAACTTATAGTGTGCCTGGCCCAAATATTTACCTTCAACATTATTTTTTCGTTATTATATTGAACCGCTTTATGTCTCTGGTTATGTCGATGAGGCTCTTGTGCACCGTTGGTTAATATGTAATGTTGTTGCCCAGTGTTTGAGTGTGTTATTGAACGAACGGAATTGATTGGTTCTTTGTTGTGGACGAAGAGTAAAGGCCTATAGTGCGTGTGACTGAGAGTATAGGGTGCGTGAACGCACGCACATTCAACTCGAGCTCCACTTTATAAAACATCACTTTCGATGTATTTTTTAAAACAGGTCTAGCGATCAATATTTGCCTCTTTCCGGTTTTTTTGTTTTGTTTATTCGGTTTCAGTTTAGGCGATGTATGAAACATGTTTAAACTATGGCACACAACACAAGTGTAATTGGTATTTTTCCCATCTATACAGCGGTTGCTACGTCGCAGTTGTGGAATTTAACTGTAAGGTTGGTTAGATTGATTGATATTTGGGCTTAACGTCTCATATTTTTGCAACTTGGCTAATCGAGACGAGACTGCAACGTTTTACGATCTATGAAACTGGGAATCTTAACTTGACGACTTTGGTTCTGCTAAATGAAAGATACGATAATTAGTGATAGAATTGATAAAATGATTATTAATGAATACATTATTGAATATTGTTTTTTTTTTCAGTTTTGCTTCCCCTTTGTATTCATGATACTTGTAATCGTCGCGCATACCTACAAAGCCGATATGTTTCTCAATGCTGATGTATTCACGTATACCCGGCACCTCCACCAATTGTCCTAGCGAACACTGTAAACTAGAATAAACTGTAATTACCTCATTATTAATTGCAAGAAATAAGAACAAAATATCTTTTTCAGTTCCTAGTGAGTAGATTCGATTTTTGTTCAGTTGTGTTGATTTAAACAATAGAAAATATTTGCACTGCATTGCTTACAATATAAAGTACCCATCGTGACATACTTTTGAGATTAAGCACTTTTATAATGTGCACAATATGCTGTATTCAAATTGTTTTGTTTTTTAAGAATAAGCAACTGAGATGTTCATTCCCGACCAGAATTGGTAAATCATTATATATAGCCCTCGTTTATAGCCACCAACTCAATAATTGAATCTGAATGTTATCATTTAGTACATATTGATTGATACAACATTAGGCACTTTAAATACTTACTTGTAAGCTAGTAAAGTATAATGATTGAAACTAAGTTTTTTGAATAACTACTTACATATTTACAAATTACTGAAGCCACCAAATTGGTGCGGAAAAAAATTCACTTGTAACTTATATATATATTCATCAATACCTTTGACATTCCATTTGGAATGAAAGGAGCATACATCAATATAACTTCTCTTTGATGTGTAGTCAACCTACTATTCTATCATTAACAGAAGTTAGATTCTAAGCACTGATCGGTTATCTGATGATAAATCCAAATTACTAACTACTGCACTTACCCGGTATGTATTTTGTATTTTGCTTTCATTACTTTCAGTTGGATAATTGCACAGACTACGAAGCCAGACGCAAGATCAGAGCTAGACTCCGCATAGTTATGGCAGAACAAAAGGGTATGTCTTTATTAATTAATTTATTTGTTTGTTTGTTTATTTATTTATTTATTTATTTATTTATTTATTTATTTATTTATTTATTTATTTATTTATTTATTTATTTACTTTTTTTTATGTATTTATTTATTTATTTATTTATTTATTTATTTATTTATTTATTTATTTATTTATTTATTTGTTTGTTTGTTTGTTTGTTTATTATTATTATTTATTTATTTATTTATGTATTTGTTTATTTATTCATTTATTTATTTGTTTGTTTGTTTGTTTGTTTGTTTATTATTTATTTATTTATTTATTTATTTATTTATGTATTTGTTTTTTTTATTTATTTATTTATTTATCCATTATTTAGTTATTTATTTAGTTATCTATTTATTTATTTATTTATTTATTTATTAATTTATTTATTTATTTATGTATTCATTTATTTATTTGCTTATTTATTTATTTTTAGTTGTTTTTTGTTTGTTGTTGGTTTATTCTTAACTAAGCCATGTTTAATACACCAATAAATATGTTAACAGGTAGTTTTGAAAGTTGGCAATTTAATTATATATAATACAAAAAAGGAACTACCATTGGTAGACAACTCTTAAAATTAAAATGTATAACTAAAACTAAGTTTGACTAAATTGAAATTGCCCTACATGTAGTGTGTTGACCACTTGCATGCTGATTAACTCTGAGTTTTATAATCAACAACCCGCAATTATGCACAGCTAAAATTAAAATATTGTAGAGCAGAATAAAACCAATGATATAACAATTAATTTGTTATGTGGTGCTTAAATATGTATCTCTATTACAAATGTATCTATTTCTTTTGATTGCATCTGGCAGTTTATTAAAAAGTCTTACTCCCATATATGGACAAGACCACTGCAGCTCTCTGTATAGTTCTCCATGTACTCACATATGAAATAATTTAGCCTCTGCCAAATGCATCTCTCCTTGTATTTATTTTATTTTTTATTTATTTATTATTAATTTTTTCCTTGTATTTTACTCTTCATGTAGAACAATGCATTTACTTTGGAAAGTTTGAAATCTTGATAGCACTATTGGATTTAGAAACTTTCATTTAGTGGTTTGTGAAACACACCAGAAAAAAACATTCCTATTTAAAAGACCTTTGAAGAATTAATCAGATTTGCACATTGTATACAAACAATTATATTTATTATTTACATGTCATTATATGATTTGGTCAGACCCGCAAGAGGAAACCAAAATATGCAACATAGATGTGGTACTGAATGGAAAAATAAACTACTCAGTTGTCTAGAGTCTAGGGAATATTTTATAGAACGTTCAAAACGTTCTCCGGAAATGTGAACTTTCCAGACTAAAAGTGATTCGCATAAAAAATGATTGTCATGGAATGTCACCCTCAGTATGACCAACACATTTCACTGACTTTGTTTAACTTTAACTCTTGCTAGTAATAATCCTTCACTTATTGTGCTATCTAACCATGTTTATTTTTAGTTTTGAGCTAAACTAAATGTTGATAAAATAATCAACAGTGTTAGCTTCTATTTGTATTCATACACCTATAGCTAAAACTGCATTACGTTGTGTTATTTGTTACAGCTTGTTCAGACATAGTAACAGCAGCGTTGGCTGATGAGGCAGCTGCTGATAAG
The DNA here is from genome assembly GCA_945910005.1 of Isoperla grammatica. Lineage (NCBI taxonomy): Eukaryota > Metazoa > Arthropoda > Insecta > Plecoptera > Perlodidae > Isoperla > Isoperla grammatica. The sequence goes on from OX246737.1 coordinate 126,258,920, forward strand.
AACAATCAGAATGTGGAACTGCGCAGTGAACAGGGTGAGTCGTTACTCTTACCTTTACTGGTGCAACAGTTGCGATACCGTTCAAATTCTAATCAAACTTCTGAAATGGGAGTTGAAGATTCAGGTACTGAGTCCGGAGAGGACTTAAAACTTCTTGCCGTTGGCCTTCGAGACTCTATCGAACTTCAGAGACAGTCTCAGACATCTGCTAGTGAAGCTCTCGGTCCGACGTTGTTAGCCGAAGTACAGACCGCGTTGTCACGGCTGGAGGCTTCACTCACGCTCGGGGATTCCGAACTCGATTCCAACCGGAAGGATGCGTTACTTCAGTTGGTGGCTCGACTACAATCTTCTCTTCGTTTACCGGCGCCTCCGTGGTCCAAAGTAGAGCCGAAACAAACCGACAAACCTCAGAACCAGCGTAGGTTTGCCAACAGAAAAACACGGCAAAACAGGCACACTGTAGGTGTGAGCCGTGAAGAACTGGCCGACGCTAGAAGATTGATGGAAGAAACCTCCATTAGGGACAAAATATCTAGTGATGTTGTGAAACAAGAAAGTGTAGCAATACAAGTGAAGGAACCTCTTCCAGTTTCTGTCGCCCCTACAAAACAGAATTCTGAAGGAGATTTGTTTAGCACATTGACAGAGAAGTCAACCCCTGTTACCACATCAAGTGCATTTCAAGCGTACCGACCTGTTAATTTCGCACCGCCAAGAAGATCCTCTTCTGGTTCAACTTCAGCTAAAAATCTTGTGCCATTTCCATTTGAAGCCCCCCAGTTTGATGGTCCATTGAATCAAATCCAACCTACCATGCATAAACCTCTGACTCAAACAATGTCATTAGACAGTGGCACGAATAAAGAATACACGAACAATGCAATCTCCAATGACCAGAGTGGGTTGACTAAAAATAATGGGTACACGTACATGCCCAGGCCTTCTGATATAATTAGTCAGAAAGTTTCCGACAGAATGTGTTCAGAAAGTGACAGTTTATGTCATGAAGCTGTCCAATCTTTGCCTTGTGAAAGTCAAAGTTTTCAACAGCCACCCGTTCCCCAAAGATCAGGTAGTGGTAGTTCTGTTGCTGGCAAAGCCCAGCACGTATCCTATTCACGGTCAAGTAGCAATAATTCTAAAGAAGCTGCGCTACTTGATTCAAGGAGATCTACTTCACTATCCTCATCTCAAGATAGCAAATCAAATTCAAAGGAATCCACGCCATTGAGGCTTGAGAAGCCTGTAGTAAGTACGATTAAACCTAAACGACCCCCATTTAACAGTAATAACACTTCAAATGAGTCACTTCTGCAAAACAATTCAGAACAATCTTTAAGTAAGCTAATGTCCCAATCATCTGGGTCATTTGATAGTCAAACTGACTCAAAGGAATCCATCCCACAACAATTGGAGAAAGAAAGTGTTCAACAAAGAATTCTTAATCAGTCAATTTCTCTAGATAATAGTAATACCATTGAAAAGTCAGGCCAAATAGCGGGTCATCCGAATATATCTCACTCGTGTTCGTTAGACAGTGCCAGAAGTGACTACGATCCCAGTGTTCTCCTGTTCACCCCAGCCGAGTCGGTGCAGATCGCAGTACACAAAGCTGCCATCAACAAACAGATATCGATCGAAACGGAGAAGAGATCGAAGAACAATCGTAAGGCCAGCGAGAGTGAGGTGGAGAGTAGTGACGAGATGGTGTCCAGTGAAGACAGCGGCGAGTCTGATTCTGAACAAGACGACGAAGAGGAGGAGGAAGAGGAAAGTTCAACTCTTCGTCAAGGAAATCCCACCAGACCATTTAGCAACGTTTCTAAGAGTGGGACTTCAAGGGAGGCTCCGGTAGTTCCAGATGTAAAGAAAATGTTGGCACGCACCATCACCGATAGAATGGCTGGCAACAAATACGTTCCTCCAAGTAATGATGCAAATATGCAGGTAAATGGAGCGAATTCTGTTAAGTACCCGCAAACACATCCATCAAAAGGAGCTACTGAGCTCGTGGGCTCTGATCTCTCCAAGGTGGCCAATCAACAACCTGTAAATGAAGTGCAACATGCATATAGTACAGGTGATAAGCACAAGAGTGGGTCTCTGAATGGAAGAATTGAGACTGTGAAGGTTGCCGATCAGGAGAAAGCGTCAGTACAAAAAACAGCACCTTTAAATCAAGAACCTGTTAACAAGATGATATGGAATGAAAAACAGACAGCACCAGTAAGTCAAGAATCTGGTCACAAGATGATATGGGATGGATTAAATAAACAAAGTGTACCGACTGCTCAAGACTCCGCTAACAAAAAGATGTGGAATGGCGTTAATGACAAACAACCATTGCTTGTAAGCCAAGAGCCTGTAAACAAGTTAATCTGGAATGGCTTAAATGATAAACATGTGGTTCCAGTAAACCAAGGGCCCAGTAACAAGGTGATATGGAATGGAATAAATGACAAACAGCCGAAAAACAGTACTACTGAAAAAGTGAACGATCCTAGGGAAAAGCCACAAGCTGGCAATATTATGGATGTAAAGATAGGTGGAGATGTGTCTTCTGCCCAGAGGCTGTTGCAGATGGCTACAGAAGACCCCACCAAGACGAGGTACCAAAGCCGTAAGCTCAAAATGAAACGTGCCAATACCATCGACATCCCCAAGCCACTCAACTTTTATCAAGTAGAAGCGGATTCCGACGGCTCTTCAGATGACGAAGCGAATGACCCCAATGGCACCAGCAGTGAGCATCGGGCGGCTTACTTAGCTCTTCGAGGTCCAATACGAGTCGGTAACGGTTGGCCTGTGGAGTCAAAAGCACCTCCACCAAGCTTGAAGCCAAAAACAGAAAGTGATCACAAGTTCCTAGCCCTCCTGAACAGAGGAGGTGCAGTTTCTGCAGACGAAGGATCCAAGACGATCAGCTACAATCCATCTGCACGAGGTGGCCAGCCTTGGAGTAATCGCTTTTCTAACATTAAAACTGCGTTTGAGTCAGGAAACTGTGAGAGCAAACCAGTGCGAGCCCGATCAAACTCGGGTCCAGCAAATGCAAGAATGTTTTGGCAGACCGCAGACGATTCCGTTACGATGCTGAAAAGTTCGACTCCGTCTTCCAACGGTCCGAGGCTGAGTCGACAGGGTAGCATATTCTTGCACAAACTCCATGAGCAAAAAGAGCAAGAGAAGCAAGCTAAACTACCTTGGACAGACAAGAAAACGGGAGTTGAACCATCAAAACTGCCATGGAATGATAAGTATGTAAAGGAATCGGTTGTTGTTGGGTCTTTAACAGTTGCAGCTAAAGGCAACACAGGAACGGTGCAATCTAAGAAACAGATATTCACACCTCCTGCTTCCCCTGTTGTCATTAACAGGCCACTGAACATCAATAAGTTCTCACATGCCCCGATGTCTGCCTTCCGTCCAATTGAAAAGAAACCAACCACTATTTCCAAAACATCAGCTCCACCATCTTTAAATGTTGAGCCTCTTCCTAACCAACCTTGGGGATCTTCTTCTGCTAGTGGCAATGTAAAACAGCTTGCTAGTCAAAAGTTCTGTGCACCACCTCAGATGGATAACTCAAATACTGTTAAGGCAACTCCTCAACAAAAACAAACTAAACTTGGTGAATTTCGACCTAAACACGAACTAATACCACCTGTTAGTCCTACGCTTCCTTGGATACAGAAAAATGGTAGTGATCATAGTGGACTACTTTCAGCTGTAGATAAGTTTGAAAATTTCTCACGTGAATCTTCCCCTCAGCCTCATGTGGTGCCACATTTGCACAAAGTGGCACCGACCCCACCTCCAAGAGCATTCCTTGGTGTGCCCAAACAACCTCCCCCTGTACCTTCTCCTCCAAATCTTATTCAGAATTACAGCACTACTCAAAATTTAAACCATCAGAATCAACTTAATTTCAGTGATAGTACCCAAAATCATAACCAAACTAAAGGTGTCAAAAAAGGTAATTACAGTCAAGTGCATGAAAGCAAAGTGGATTCAAACTCCTTTGTACCACTTGAGGAGGACAGTCAGCACTCTTCAAATTTTGCCCAGTCCAGTTCTCAAATGCAGCTTCTGGAGCCTTTGCAAACATACAGTGGTTGTGTGACCTCCAGATCATCTGTGTACCCTAATACAGGTTTCCAATATAAAATTCCTCCTCAAGCAAAACCGGAACTCTCGCCAAGGCCCGATGTACCATTGCAAGAATTTCAGACGATGTCCTCATCTCGGTCGGTCGACGATCTTGATAGTCCGCCAAACTTTTCTGACGACAGATTTGAAACATTACCTCAACAGCCCATTTTAAGTCTATCTGCTATACCAGCTAAAAATTTAACACCTCCAAAACCTTTACAACCCTTGAAGTTAACTCCTTCAGAGTTGCTTAAATCTCCCCAGTTTCAATCAAAGACTTTAAATTCTCCAGAAGAAATGCAGGCTGTGTCTCGAGTGATGACGGGCCCAGTTTGTCACCAAGCAGAGACAGTCAGTAACAAGACGAAGCACTGTGGAGACGATGAGCCGGTATCACGTACTACTGCAGCTTTAAGCCTCAGCTCTTTGTTAAACAAATTTTCGTCCGACGATGATCTTCTTAAAAAATCTCCCCAACGATCTCCCATTAATTTCAAGCCTGATCTCGATAACTCGGCCGGTGCTCTTCCAAAATATCAATCCTTGTCTAGTCAAAGATCCCCTACATTCGAAGGTCGACAAGATTATGAGATCGGCAACGAAAAGTTCCTAGCACATCAACCTTCGAGCAGATTTCACAGGTCTCCTACTTCAGGGATAATGAGAAACCGCAGTGAACCTAATATCGCAGCAATGATGGATGAGGAGCAGTTCTTAGAATCGCAACAGAAATTACTACCACATCCTAGCATGGAGAGAACAAATAATCTTGCTAATAATTACACACGTGGTGGCAGCCCCAAGCTGAACCCTTCGTTACAGAGGCAGGATGTGAATATGTTTAGTAATTCAAATTATGGCCAGTATCAAAGTAGTACTCCTAGTCAAAGAGGTCCTTATGCATTGTCAACTCGTGTGCGTCCGGCATCGACTGAATCGTTGATAACTGCCACAAGCACAGAGGAATTCCAAGACAGTGGCGAGTCTGTTTTGACTACTCGCTTGCAAATTCCAGTATATAGTAATAATATACAAAATTCCGGCACGAGAGTAAAGGAGGGTTCACATCTTTTATCCGTATCGCCTCGTTCGAATTCGTTCAACGAAAGAAAATCTCCGTCCGTGTCACCCTCGATACTTCAGAAATCAGAGTCGTGGCACCAACTAGCCGCCCAACAAATGCGAGGCAATCGGCCACAAAGTATGGCACTACCCGATCTCCCCATCGTGGCAGGCAATACCGCAAGGAAGATCCAGGCAGCGTTACCCAGAGCTAAATCTAGTCACTCGCTGGCCGCTGCCAAACAGTTCGAAGCGGCAGTGTTGCCGGACGCGATAAGAGATAAGCAGCGAGCGGTAGAAGCGTACTTGAATAAGCCGAGCAGTAAACCTAGTCCTCCGAGTCAACCGAGAATCACGCACGGACCTTCGCCGGTGAAATCGAGCATTCGCAAACAGATGTCGTCGTCGTCCAGCAAGCGGGTCTCGCAGACGTCTACCCTTACCGCAGACGCGTTGCTACTGGACGATAGTCTGGACAATGTCGACGAGGCTTTCGAGACCCTGTTCAACGCGGCCGTGGGAAGCTCAAAGGCCAAAACAAACCTGGCACCTCTTGCCAGTAAGTAGCCGTGTATCTCTTTGACTCTAACCGTATTTACGTAGTGAACCGTCCACGGACATTGTTAACAAGTACTATGTATGCATCCGTAATGTTGCCGTTGTTAAACATATTTTGAAGAGTCTGTTAAGTCATAGCTGCCAATAATCTACAATTATTTTCTTCTGCTTGCTGGCTACAAAGTGCAATAATAACTAGCTCGTCTGCATCGACAACAACTAACTATTTGCGACGTGCACATTCTGGAGAGCGGACATCTTTTCCTCGTCGCCGTTGGCAACAAATTCTACGGTTCGACTGTCGTGAGTCTGAAATCATCAAATCATTATTGTTTGGAATGGAGTCATCAGCTGATGCGAATGCTCTGTGTCGCTTGCCGCCGTGTTACGTTTGCCCGTAGATTGATGGGATGTTGTGTATTGCATCGTGTGCAACCCTCAAAACATTTTATCTTTGCATTTTTTTGTGTTTAAGTGGGCTAACATGTAATAATTGTAAGTCCAAGCTCAATGATTTTGTGCATTTTAACTAGCTGATAGTGTGTATTTTTATCTAAAATAAGTGTACTGTTGCTTCCGTGTTTTGGATGCACTCTGGACAACATTTTAACAGAATGCCGTAGTTGCTTTCATTACAGCCAAATACAGTACATAATGTAATTATTAGTATGACATAGTGTTACGCTAATGCCATTTGTAGTTTGATTGTTCCGTGTTATTTTACAATTTCAATATTTTAGATCTTAGTTCGAATGCCATTTTGAGATGTGGGATTTTATATGTGAACAGGGAATATTCCTGATCTTTTGTTTCTATGTTGATTATTTACTACTTTCTGAATTCTAAATATTTTATGGATCAAAGTTAGCTGAAAGTTCCACGTGTAGTTCAGGGAAAATAGCATGATATCATATCTGAGTAATCCATCACCCTATCACTCACAGATGAATCAAATACAACATAATTAATTATTTTCAATGCCGGTACGTGTATTACACAGAATTTCAGTTCATTTTGTATTTTGAATAAATTTTCTGTAGAAATTGGCAACAATGAATACTTTTGAATTTGTTCGATAATTTTGTAGTGGTGAGCATGGCAGTGAGTAGCAAATTAATTCATAAACAATGTTGTTTACTCAGATATGACATAACAACCTGTTTCACAATAAAATCAGGGGAAAGGAAAATATCAAACTTTGTAACATTTGTTGTAAATATCGTACTTTGTAATGTTGTAAATATCATATAGGCTACCATGACCTTCTGAAGTGAAATATGTATGTTACAGTACTTAGTATTTGTAGACAAAGACAAAAATAAACTTTTTCAGATGATAGAACCAATATTGGGAACTGAGGAATATTCCCCACTCAATTATTTATCATTATCAATTGTAATTTAACACTTAATTGTTTGCGATTGCAGGATTTTCCGAGTCTTCGACAAAGTCTTCGTCCGTTGAAGGCAACGTTACAACTAAGACTGAAGGTAAATCGTTAATAAAGTACATAATATTATTATGTAGTCATTATTGATTAGTTTACACTGAGTTTAGTGAATACCTCCATATTTATAACAATGATTTTCAGAAACCATGTAAGCCCTATATTTTGTTTATAAAATAAATATTTGTTTGGGTAATCAACTTATCATGAATTTGCCCAAATGTAGACACTTCGAACTAGACACACTCACGCTTGTGACTTTTTGTGTGAATTAAAGCTGTCCATGATGTATTTCTAACACACTTGCTTGTTTGTGTGGAAAAATGTAGGTAGGATAGCATCTTTCATAATCTTACATACAACTTACATTAGCAATAAGTTAGTAAAATAATGTTTAATCTAACAGTGACTACTAGAACTTCTAGTTTCTCGTCCACTGCAGTCGGCAGTACCCGCGTAGTGTCTAAAGGTGAGCATATTCTCCTTTGCTAATAATATCCCTGTATCGTGCCTAGAAGTAGAGTACGCACACAGATGTACGTACTTACACTTGTGATCAATGCTGTTTTTGACGTAATTGAAGCGATACAATCAAATAGTTGATATGATTTGGGAAATTTTCCCATAGCGTTAGTTATCGCTACTAGGCCTATAGTTATTATACTTGACCTCAAGATAAGTACAAAAGGTTGGTGATTTACACTCTTAAAAATAATAGTCAATAATTACATTGTTATCAGAAAACCCAAATGGGACCATTGGGTATGGATTGCGGAGGCAGGTGTAATTGTGGGAAAAAGAAGATTTGACAAAAAAAAATTGGATGTAGGCCTACTATTTTTAATATGAAATCACTGATTTGGGACAGCAAAAAAATTACTTTATTTTGGCAACAAATACCTACATGTGAGTGCTTAATATTATAAACTATATTTTTACTGCAACCTGCAAGTACACAGCAAGATCCCTGTTATTAAAATTCTCCAAAATACCAAAATGAAAAATGTTGTAATTATTTTCACTACGGTACCATTTCACTGCTTTTGTGGGTATACACTTGCCTCGTGTTATTTGGAAAAGGTGTGTTTGAAATTGTCCAGCTCACCTACCTAGTAGAATGAATGTACAATGCATGCATAATAATGTACAGCCTGTCTTGGTTCCTGTTGTCAAGTGTGTGTTATTTGACTGAAGCTGTCCCATGTTTCTCCTGTAGCCCCCAGCGGTAAAGTGGTGTCTCCGTTCTCTAAGTTCCAACAAATGGATCGCCAGAACTCGCAGTCCGCACCCAAGTAAGTCATAATACAGAAGCTTTGCAACTACAGTAATGATTCTGTTTAATACTGTAGGCCTATATGCATTGTACTATTTACTAAACTACAAATCATAGATTATTTTACAGAAAAAAAAAGAAAAAGTCTTAAATTGTATCTTGATTCAAGTAGTATAAAATATAAATTATTACTTCTACCAATTGTTTTCAATTTCATTACTAAAATATACTGTTTAAAATTACTTTGTTTAGCATTAATATAATTGTTTAGTATGATAACTACTACTAAAATGAAATGACAATTAATAGCTGGTATCTCATATTGTTTATGTGCTATTTTAAATTTGTATTATGTTCAGGTTTGGTAAACTCTTCTTTTCATTGCCTATTCTGTTACCATAGGCGTATGTTCTACGTAAATGCTGTCTTCCCTTACAAAAATTTTAGTCGCAGAAGCATCGCGAAAACATAGCTTATATTGTGGCATGGCAACCTTTCGGCGATGTTTTAGCAAGTATCTGACACACAACCAAAGCATCGTTTTGTCTTACCGATACACATATCCAAAACATATCCAGAACATTGTTAAATATGCTTCTGCGACCTTTTCGCGAAGGAATTACGACTAAGGAATTTTACCTGCTTTGACCCCTTTAGTAGGCAAAGCATCGCCAAAACATAGTTGAAACATAGTTAAAACATCGCAGAAGCATAGTCAAAACTTAGTTAAAACATTGCGGAAGCATAGTCAAAACATCGCCAGAACATTGTCATTTATGTATTCCAGGATCAAGGTACCTATGGAGAAATCAAGAAATTACATAACTTGGCATTTTTCTTTATTGATGCAGAGTATACAAACTTACTGACAAGATCCAGTTTCTGCAATTTTTATGAGAAATAAGTATTAATTTGCTAGTAATGTTGACGTCTTGACAGTTGTTTGAATCTCCCCCAAGGCGCCAGAGTTGCTGGAGAGAGAATCCAGATCTAGATAGAGTTGGGTCATGGACTTCCAATGGTTCGCTTTTCCCCGGCAGATGGTAAAATCTGTAACATAAAAGCCACTTGCCTTGTAACTGAGGAATTGCCCTTGGTGAAGGAAATTAAAGTTTCATTAATAGTTTCATTTAACAGTAGGCCTTTAAACTCTAAATCCAATGTCAAATTGTTTTCAATGCCTTTTTGTACCACCCTACCCCCCATGCAGACTCATGAAATATCTTGTAATTTCCAACTTTGGATCCTAGATTAGATTATGGACTTCGGGCCTAAGTAAGGCCTTTGACACCATTGACCACCAATTTGACGAGTGGTGATAGGCGGAGCTTGCGCCGAGTACTGTGTCACGTGACTAGCAGTTGGGAAAAGTCCCTACTGTCCGGACGGATCCACGCAAAACACATCCACACTTATCTCGTTCTAGCTGGTATAGTATTCATTTTTAAGATATAACCTGGAAAACATAATAAGTTCACATATCAGTGGTCAATATAAAGGTTATTTCTAGATTATAGACGAAGTAGTTAACTTGTTATAACAATTCACGCACTGAAGAGGATAAAATGAGCAAGGTGTGTTTTGTTTTTTCAACTACAACTGGCAAAAAACTAATGATCGGATTTGGACGAGAGTTTCTTAAGAATACGTACCAATAATGTGAGACAATAAGCAAATAAACTTTCTAGATAGAAAATGCCCAGAACGAAAATTCATAGCATGCACTAATATGCAAGGTGCTTAGTTTCATGGTCAAAACCGCTACTTTTGAGGCCCAACCGCTACACCCTGCATATTATTGCATGCTATGAATTTTCGTTCTGAGCAATTTCTATCTAGAAAGTTTATTTGTTTATTTTCCATTATTGGAACACATGCTAAAGAAACTCTCGTCAAAATCTGATCATTAGTTTTTCGCAAATTGAAGTTGAAAAAACAAATCACGCGTTGCTCATTTTATCCTTTTGATGCGCGAATTGTTATAACAAGTTCACTACTGGGTCTATAATTTTGAACTAACCTTTATATTGACCACTAGGATGTGAACTAACTACGCTTTCCTATAGGTTATACCTGAAAAGTGAATATTATAACAGCTAGAACGAGATAAGTGTCGTACATTAAGCGCGTGAAAGTGCAACAGTTTGCGGATTTGTCCCAACTATGGGCGCCACGTTCCTTCGTGACGTAAGGGGGCGGGTAAATCACCACTCGTCAATTAGGCCTACTCATCAATAAACTTAATGCCTGGAGCATCACTGGCCCGGCCCTAAGCTGGATAGCATCTTTCTTCTCATCTTTCATCTTTTCCAGCCTCAGCCTAGGTTACGTTCCCATTAACGGTAGGCCTAGGCCTAGGGATCATCTGAAAGCGTTCACAAAGATTAGGCCTAGGGCCTAGTAATGATAGGCATAGACTAGGCCTAGGCCACATTTTCCTTTGTTTGTTATAGGGCCTATCCTACCTATAAATGATCAAGGCCCTAGGCCTATAGGGCCAAGTTTGAGATGAAGGTAGGCTTAGCCCTAGGCCTTGGGCTACGCAAACAGTACCCTTCTATGCTAGCCTAGGCCTAGGCCTAGGCTAGGCCCGAAGGTCTATGAGTGACTATATACGTACATATTAAAGTATTATGTATATACTTACAGGAATGAGCTAGGACTTTTCTCACGTAGTCTCGCATCGTTTCGCTAGGGCTAGGCCTAGGCCTTCCCCGTTCCATCTAGCCTAGGCTAGACTCATAACCTCACTTCTTGGTCTACCATTTTTTATGTTCTTCAAAAGACTTGGTATTTTGTTACAGTGTTCGATGGTATAACAGGCACTTCTTTATGTTCTAAAAACTCCACAAGAACGTCTGAGTGGTCCGAAGACATATTTTCATTGTCAACACACGTGTTCTAAACATACACCTCACGTCGCTCTGGGTTCAAATTCAAACCCAACAGACTGACTGACTGTTACCAACTTAAGCATGCAAAAAGTGAAGACGTACTTTACATTATTATTTATTATGCTTTTCCCGTTCTTAGATATCAAATTACAGATGTTTTAATACAAATCTAATAAACTTATAATGATCTCGTCACTAGTATTCACGATACGATACCATAACGAAAAAGGAAAAATTAAAAAATACGAATATACATTTCAATAAAAACTTATGTTGGTGCACCTGCTTATTGAATTTAATACCGCGGATTAATATGATTATGAATGATATTATGTTTTTTATGATTATATTTGTAAATTGTGTTTTGTAAGAAACAAAAACACTTGGAAAACAACACTTTTCAGTTTGTTACGATAGATTCTTATTGGCTGCCGTTACAATGGAATACGGTTGGTTACGACAAGAAACACTTTCTAGTTCGTTACGTTGATGACAACAGGTAGGTACCTGGGTAGTCCGGGTACCCGGCTCCAAATGTTACTCGGAGCCGTTTTTGGGGTCCGGGTAACTTTTGAGTCCGTTTCTAGGATACATTTACGCGCGTAGCTGCAGTCGATTCTGGTGGGGCCAGCAAGGTACGCCACGCACCCACCCTTCCCCAGCACGTGACTCGGCGGGGAACAGAACAGACGCGAGCTGACTTGCATTCGAAACCGTTTGTTCTTTGTTTAACATTCTGATGAATATTCTGGCTAATACTTGTTCTATTACTATTTTTTTCCTTAAAAATCCTGTTTTATGTACGTGCTTCAGTTGTATACTGAGAAATGTTTTTTTTACTCGTCGTGATTACTGCAGGTGTATTCTGAGAGGGCACCTGAGCGGGTGGCATGCATATCATTCGTCCCCCGTGTTTGCACCCCGCGCACTTCACAAGGCCTAGCAACGACCTTCAAATCAAGTATACACATCGAAAAATACGTTTTCAGGATCCGGGTACCCGGGTAATATAAGAGCCGGGACCGCGGTCCCAAATTATATTACTCGATGTCATCCCTAATAACAAACGATTCTTATTGGTTACTTTTCCCATGGGTTACATCTATTGCTGGTTTATTACGTATTGTTCCGGTTAGGCTAGTTACAATTTCAAATGGAATTCATTGGAAACATGTTACGGTTGGTTCTGTGTGAAACCGTCAAGTTCTTATGTGTTACACTAAGAATTACATCTCGTAACCAACCAGAATCCATGGGAATTTTAAGCAGGGATACATTTCTAAACAGTTTTAATAAAACAATGGAATAGCAATGTAATAGTAGACCTATAATAGTAATACAAATTTGGATTTGAATTGAGAAAAATAAATTTAAAAAAATAATAATACATCTTAGTTTTCCCATGAATGAAGACCGTGTTTCTGCGATGCTTTGGTGATGTATCGGCGAAGGATACTTGACTATGTTTTTCCGATGTTTCTGCGAAGCTTAAAAAGGTCGCAGAAAGGTATCTGAAACATAGTCTTTTTTACCTGCGATGATTTTGCGATGCTTTGGGGATGTTTCAGCGAAGGATACTTTTGACTACCTTTTCGCGATGTTTCTGCGAGCCTTTGAAAGGTAGCAGAAAGGTATTTAAAACATAGTCAGTTTTACCTGGCACTATGAATATGTTTTGAAACATATCGGATATGCTTCAAATATGTTTTAGCGAAGTGACGACCTTTTGGATATGTTTGGCGAAGCTTTCGCGATGCTTTTGCGACTAAAATTTTTGTAAGGGTTATTCTTAATGCTGGCTTATTAATTTTGAAGTATATAATACAATTTAAATTAAATGGCTTATATCATTAATTCATTTCATATCTATTCTATTACTTGAAGGTACTCAAGGGCTTCTTTGCAGCTTAACATTGCTTGTTATTCATCATTCATACCATTTTATAAAGTTTCAATTGTAACCAATTTTTCTTTTCTTCTGACGATTAAGTCAAGCGTCATACAGTATCTTTATCAAACAGCGTATTCTGTAAGGGACACAAATCAATACATGTACTTAGATCATCAACATACATAATATATTCGTATTGCCCCAACCCATTCTCTGGTTTACACAAGGCCAGAACTCAGGGTCTTACTTATATCTGTTTTTATTACGTAATATTATTCGCTGTCGAATATAGTAATTCAAGTATAAAACACAATTTTATCGCAATTTTTTATCATACGGCTTATCGTCATGATTTAATTCCACCAACATTGAATTGTACTGTATTGATTTTTCTATCTTACACTCATGGATTTTTGTTTAAATATATAGATCCACATCTCTAGTTTAAACCATCATTCTTGATCAACGATCTAGTACAATGAATTTTGCAGAAATTTTTATCAAAAAAATTGATTTTTTTATATTAATAATCAATGTCGAGATTTCTTGTACCAAAGTGGAAAACCTTTTATAAAACAATTCTTGTACTGCTTAATGTCCTCCGCTTGTTCTCACTAACAACGGGCTCTATCAGCGAGCGAGTCTTGACTCTATTGTCTGTGCGTCCCCTAGCTCCCCTAAGACTCCCGGGGGCTCTGCTGCCGGTCCCCTCTTTACTTTCACCGACCCTAAGCTGTGTCGCAGCGCTTCTGGAGTCAAGGACAGGCTACTGTTCTGGTGTCAGGTCAAGACCAAGGAGTACAAGGTATACAATATACATACAACCTCACCTTACACCATTCCTTCTGAGCACAGTCTGCAACCAGAAGGCGAGGCAAAACTACTACAGTAGTTCTCGTGTTTAGATTCGTACTAAGTAGATAGTCGTTTCGTTTTAATTAACCAGTCTTTGTGAATCTTTGAATGCGCACAAACACCATCACATGTACAAATCAAAAACATACACCAAACTTTCAACCAGAGTGATCTAGCTCTTGCTGTGTCTTCGATACGCAACTTGCATGGCTTCACCCAGCGCCTACAACCCCTGCTGACTGGGTGCACTGTGGTGATTGGAGGGTAATTACTAACTATCTGGCTTTGGTTTTCAGTTGTTTTGGGTTTTTAATGAATGCAACTGTTTTGGATTTTATTGATTAACATTACTATAGTTTGTTTCTGCATTGCATGCCCTTCATCATATTATTACATGCAGAATATTCAAACAAGTGATGGAGATTGTTACGGGAGTTGGAACACAGACGTCTCAACAGAACTAGCAGAAAATTAATACCAGCAATGTACCGACATTTTCAGAACATCCAAATAGAGAACTTTTCGACCAGCTGGAGCAATGGCTTGGCGTTCTGTGCCCTTGTCCATCATTTTCTTCCCGACGCCTTTGACTACGACGCTCTGAAACCTGAAGAGCGGCGCAAGAACTTTGATCTTGCTTTCCGAATCGCTGAGTAAGTTTTATATTTGTGTATCTCGAACATAATGTCAAAATTATGATTATTGATTTGTATTGGTTTTATGTGTTATCTATCTATCGACATCTCTTCTATTGGATTTTCACTAAGGAGAGAAACACAATTTATTGTTGGCTGTCCAACGTACATTGGGTGACCACAAGGATCCATCATACTAAAGATAATTTTTTAAAATACAATTATTGCAACAACTTGCAGTAGTAAATTGCTATGAAAATAAGTGTTGGAGTCCATCCTGCTACATAGACATTTAAAAAAATCAATTTGCACTATTTTGACCATTTATAAGGCAATGGAAATGTAATTTTTTAAAATTAAGTGACCAATACCTGTGGTTATTGTGTGTTATCTTTGGGACAGAGGTACCTAGATATTAAATAATCAAAACATAATTTTGCCTCGGTGTGATAACATGCCATCAAAAATATACTGCATTTTGATGTCAGCAAAATGAACTTAAAACAATGGTGATGTTTTTTCTCAATTGCTGATATGTACAATGGCTCAGACAATGAAGTGGCTCAGGCTCAGGCTGCCGATACTCATTTTCAACTTAAGGCCGGTAAAGACCTTCAGCAATGCCTAATGTGTCTTTGTTTGTTTTCAGTGAAAAAGCTGACATTGCGCCCCTGCTAGATGTAGAGGATATGGTAATGATGCGCAAGCCTGACTGGAAGTGCGTCTTCACCTACGTCCAGTCTATCTATCGCCGGTTCAAGGACCAAGACTGAACATGATAAGATTCCCATTCTATCTCACTTCCCTTCATTTCCAAAACTATTGTATATCAGTGTTTCTATTTATGTACATCATTGTATATTATCGTCTTTGTTGTGTGTAATTTAATCTTTTTGGAGGAAATTTCAATTTTAAGTGAATTAAACTGTGAATGGTATAATCTTGTCATGGTTAGCCCGATATATCTTGGTTAGCTGTTCGTAGCTAATGTGCATTGAAGAACTTGATGGATGAAGTCAGAATGTAATATGTTAAATTAACCTCTTGTCGGAACTCCAGCATGTCGAACTAATACTATATGACTTCCCTGATTCTTTGTATACCTAAATACTGTAGTTTCTTTGTGACTTTTATACAAATTTTATATTATTATCCTTTTATTATTATTATTCTATGTCGATAGGTTAATTATATTTACAATTATTGGAATGCTTTTCAATAGCAAATCATGTGCATGCAAGTACACGCACTAGTGTACGTAATGTGAACTGTTGGTGCTTGAAATATTTGCTCGTTGCTAACTAACTACCAGCTACGGTTACTATTAACATGACGTGTTGTTTTTGTTGCAGCACTGTCATTCCTAATATTGATTTCTACATTTTGCTAATTTAAATATTATTTTAAAAGCTAGTTTTGCAAGAATGGCCATTATTAAATTGTGCCTTGAAAGATATTTTGTTTGCAGCCAAACAAACTGGCAAAGCTGAATGTGATTTTATAGCAAATACTAATTGTAATAAAAGATAAGCTTTCTTTTATATATTAAAACGATATTGTTAAGGGATTCGATCATTCTAGTTTTTACTGCCTAGTCCCCCATACAATTCTATCTACACCCACATCCCTCATCCCGATCCAATGCTTCCTAGCAATTAATCTTATGATGAATGAGATGACTGGGATTACAACAAATATCGAAAGTATGAGAAATGTAGCTCTGCAACCAATGGTTATATCTAGGAAAGATACGTGCCTTTCACAAAATGTCAACTTCACCACCAAACACAGAAGGGGGCATATTAATTGCAATAACAAATATTTAATCTAAATGTAAATGGGTATGTCACATGTAAATGGGTATATCACATGTAAATGGGTAAGCCGATTCACCACTTTTTCAACAAAAATGTATACAAACATTTTGGTGAAATGCAAGCTCAAAAGTCTACTCAAATGAACATCCCAAATTAACAATTTAACAATATAGATTATTTTTGATGGATCGCTTTGCTCAATATTATTCAACTACATAAAACAATTTTGTCACCGATTGGAGGTTTGAAAAGGTGGCCACCTAGTGTTGAATGTAGTGGAGAATTTAGAATGTGAGAGGTTATAGGACAGGGACAAGCTGGGTAGTAGTGGCTGCATGGGACATGCGAGGGATAGGGGTAGCTGAGTCAGGCAGTGGCTGCATGGGACTATTCATGGAAATTTAAAAGGGAAACATGGGGTGAATGGACATTAGTAAATAATCGTCCCCATGAGAAGAACATGTCGAATGGGTTAGTGGGACCGAAAACGATTCATAGAGTATAATATACAACCACTGAGGTTCTGGAGGGGATAAAGCAGAGGATGAGCACACAAACACCAATAACAAGGCTTCTAGAAACAGGATACCATATATGTATACCTATTGCTTTAGGCCACTTTGTATGCCACATACATACATACATGAAATAAGTGAGATAAGCTTGCAGTGACTAGAGAAGGTATTGTGTGTGGTATTTGGAATAGTTGAGAAGGAATGTCCTAGACCTGTTATAGACTAGCATTCATCTTGTAAGTGAGGATAATGTAGGAAAGAACTAAGTAGAAGAATGACATTCATACTTTGGGAACAAACTTTTTAAAACAACTAATTCCATTTATAGTGACGTTTTCAAGTAATGCGATCCATTTTTGTGCAAACTAACCTTTAGTTGGGAAAGTTCATATTTTCCAGAGAACATTCTTACAAATTTTCCTTTTACGACCAAATAGTTTATTTTCCCATTTAGTGCCCTTCTCTTCAACAATTTGCTTTTTGTAATTTTATGGTGTAGTTGGATAAATATTCACAAACAAAGTATAAGTGTTGTGTGCAAAGCAAAGTTAGGCAAAATGCAAAACTCAAAATCCATAATAATAAGAAATAGAGAGAGATTGATTAATGCCCGCAGAGAGAGGGAGAGAGAGAGAGAGAGAGAGAGAGAGAGAGAGAGAGAGAGAGAGAGAGAGAGAGAGAGAGAGAGCTGCTAATCGAGTAGGCTAGCTTGGCTGTTACAAAGGAACACTGTTCCTATTTTTGAGAAATTTGAACTTATACAAAGACACAGGCCCACAGTAATAAAAAGCAACAAGAACTATTTAAAATTTATTTTTTAGGTTGAGTTCCTTTTGAAAATGAACTTCCCCAAGTATGCTGACAGCTGACTTTCGACAAAGCAAAAAATCAAGGTTCGAAGCAAAAAGAGAGAACCCGCCATAAGTTTAAACGGAAAACATGCAAATATCAATCCTACCATCCAGAGGAAACAAATAGTATTTTCGCATTTTTCAGTTTGTTGGCAGCACTGGTGAGGCTCCAAACCCACCGCCTGCTGCCTGCATGAGCTGAGAACTTGACAGCTGTTTTTGACATTAGTGTACGCATCATTGTATAAAATTCAAAAACGTTATTGCAAGTATGGTAAGTTTACATGTTACATTACGTACATGTTTGTTTTATGTGAAAAACAATGATTTGTAGTTATAATTGTACTGAATTATTTGTTGCAGCTGCCGTTATCTTTGTTACGCACAGCTCAAAACCATCCCATGGTAAGTGCTTGGTGCACCATAACCCTACTTACTTGTACCCTAGGCCTACACACAGTTTAATCTAGGCTAATACCAAAGATTAGACTGTCTAATCTTTGCTAATACCTAGCCGACTTACAAAATGGTTCACGTTCCCGCTCTTCTATCTTATTCGTATTTATTTTTTATATTTTACACTAAGCCTAGGGCCTAGGCCTAGCCTACTTTTGGAACGTTTTTTGCAATGCCATTTTATTTAGGATAGGCTAAGCCTAGGCGTAGGTATTCTGTTTCAGAGAATCGGAGACCCCTAGTTGCCAATAAAATTGTACCTTTATATCCCAGTTTGACCCCGTTTTCTTTTTGCAGTTGGTCGAGTTGAAAAATGGAGAAACATACAATGGTCACCTCGTTAGTTGTGATAACTGGATGAATATTAATCTCCGAGAAGTCATTTGCACATCCAGAGTAAGTTCGAACTGTGTCCGTTAACTTAAATTGAAACAGCGTTCATGCAATTGGCGATTGAGTAGGCCTATAAGAATGTAATATAACAACATGAGTATAGGTATCTGTTTACTTTAGTTAAAACAGCGTTCACGCAATTGGCGGTTAAGTATAAAAATGTAATATAACAACATGAGTATAAATATCTGTTTACTTTAGTTTAAACAGCGTTCACGCAATTGGCGGTTGAGTATAAGAATGTAATATGACAGCATGAGTATAGGTATGTTTTTACTTAAGTTAAAACAGCGTTCACGCAATTGGCGGTTGAGTATAAGACTGTAATATAACAATATGAGTAAAGGTATCTTTTTACTTTAGTTGAAACAGTGTTCACGCGACTGGTGGTTGAGTATAGGAATGTAATATGACAGAATGAGTATAGGTATCTGTTTACTTTAGTTGAAACAGCGTTTACGCAATTGGTGGTTGAGTATAAGAATGTAATATAACAACATGAGTATAGGTATCTGTTTACTTTAGTTGAAACAGTGTTCACGCGACTGGTGGTTGAGTATAGGAATGTAATATGACAGAATGAGTATAGGTATCTGTTTACTTTAGTTGAAACAGCGTTTACGCAATTGGTGGTTGAGTATAAGAATGTAATATAACAACATGAGTATAGGTATCTGTTTACTTTAGTTTAAACAGCGTTTACGCAATTGTATTGTATTGTATTGTCTTTATTTAGTAGCTTATGTAGCCAGTTATACAGTATTGAACAATTAATACATAAAATTCCCTAAAAAAGGGACAGAAGACACATTAATAATTACAAAAATAACAAAATAACAAAATGAAAGGCCATGCCCATTGCATGGTACAATGCATATACTACAAAAATTATAGTACCGTAACTAACATTAAATTAATTTTAAAAATATACCAGTATTATAGGCCTATATCACGCTGTTCTCTTACCCAGCTCGTACATTTGTGCTTGAACATTTCAGGATTTTTTGCCAGCTTAATACTAAAAGGAAGTTTATCAAACATAATGGCCCCTGAGTTGAAAATAGAGCTAAGCCATTTTTTACTGTTACAATTAATACGAAAAACTTTTCCCTCCTTGGCATATCTAGTGTTACAGTTATGAACTAGGGAGACATTAGTTAACTTATTATCCATATATCCAGGCATTAGACCATTTTTTACCTTAAAAATAAACACTAATACTAACAGAAAAATGGTTTCTTTCACATTTAACCAATCAAGCCGTTGAAGCATTTCATTGATCGGTACCTCCCGATCACATCTAAGAACACACCTCATTCCTTTATTTTGTAGCACCTGGAGTTTTCCAATATCATTTTTACATGCTTGATAAAGAATGGTTGCTCCATATTCAAAATGAGGCTTAATAATGGAATTATACACCATTAACCTAGTCCAACGTGACAGTTTACCACTTATACGTCTAAGAAAACCAATCTTCCTACCTATTTTTTTGATCATACAATTGACATGTTCCTTAAAATCGAGATTATTGTCTATAATAATTCCTAAGTATTTGAAATCCCTTACAATCTCTATAATGGAGTTATCAATTACAATCGGTTTCCTTAACGGGCTATCCCAAGCCTCCTTACATATTTTTCCATATGCTAAAAACATTCCCTTAGTCTTAGCAATATTCAATTTAAGTTTATTTAATGCTAACCAATTTGCTAATCTTACCAGCTCCTCATTTATCAATATAATTAACTCTTGACAATCATATCCACTAATGGATAGCACCATATCATCAGCATACATAAAAACGCAATCTTGCACACCTTGTTCACATCATTTAGATAAATTATAAACAATAAAGGTCCCAAAATTGATCCCTGAGGTACTCCATTTGTACTATCCCTAATTTTGGATTCCTCCATACCACACCTTACCCTCTGCTTTCTTTCAGTGAGAAAATCTTTAATCCATGCAATAGCTTTCCCTTCGACTCCATACATATATTTAAGTTTATCTAACAGCCTAGCAATGTTAACAGTCTCGAAAGCTCTTTTCATATCCAGAAAAATAATAATAGTTGATAACTTGGCATCTTTATCAGCCAACCATTTACTCAGTACATTTTGAATTGCCGACTCACATGAATAGTGTTTGCGGAATCCTGATTGGTTTACATCTATAAGATTATTTATTTCCATATACTCATACAATTGATCATGCACAACTATTTCAAATAATTTGTCCAAAATCGATAGCATGTTTATCGGTCTGAAATCAGATATTTTAATTGAACCCGTAACCTTACTTATTGGTTTAATCACAGCTACTTTCAGTCTGCTAGGAAAAATACCTTTCCTGAAAGATGAGTTAAGGAGATCTAGCACCTTAAATTTGACTACCGAATACGAATCCATGAATAACCTGTAAGTGATTCCATCAATAGATCCCTTCTTATTTTTAATTTTCCTTATCATACAATCCAATTCGCCTATCGTTATTTCTCTAAATTGTGTTAAAGTACACGTCTCATTTCTATTTAAGTCTTCCAACTTACTCTTATTCAACTCTTCATCATCACAGTCTCTGATACTTACTATAATATCCTCAATGCTTTGAAGAAAGTAATCGTTGAAAGCATTCGCCATGTTTTTAGTGTTCGAAATCTCAATCCCATCAACGTTAACCACTACACTAGGTTCACTATTATTTTTACCTGTACCTGTACTAATAACTTCTTTCAGTGTTTTCCACAAAAGCTGTGTATCATGTTTAACCTTATCTATTTTCATATGGTAGTATTCCCTTTCATTTTTTCTAATTAATGACTTTATCAAATTCCTGTCGGTTTTATACCTTTCCCACGCTTCCATGGTACCTTGCACCTTAGCCTGCTTGTATTTATAGTTTTTTTCTCTTATCAATTTCCTTATTTCCCCGTTTATCCACGGTTTATTAGACTGAAATTCCTTGATTTCTTTTTTTACAACCTGTTTATTTTTACACTCAATAATATTAACCATCAATCTATCAGTCATACAATTAACATCACTCCGGTGAAGTTCCCAGTCACATACGGCCAAATCCGATTTAAATTTGAACTCATCGTAACTACGCCAATCTTCAATAATTTTATTAGAATACCTGTTTTTACTTATACTACAATTAGGCCTACTGTTTACATCTATTTTAAGTGTTTCATGGTCGGAGACTTTCAAATCATTAACAACCTGCGCAGACACACTTCTCTTATCGTTCGTTATAACTAGGTCTATGGTGGTATTAGACACTCTTGTCACACGTGTAGGTTCATTAACAATTTGTTTCATCCCATTCATTTCTATAATGTCTTTTAGCTGTTTGGAGTCATTTACACATTTCCAATTAATATTAAAATCACCCACATACAGAACTTTACATGAAAGGCCAGCGTCCGCGTCCTCTTCCAGAAAAGTTTCGAAATCTAGTAAAAAATCCTTTCGACTTCCATTTGGAGAACGATAAATTACATTAAGAAGCACAGACTCTTCACCAAAACCAATCATCACTCCAAGTACCCAGTAATTTCCATCACATGTCTTTCTTCTTATTACACTGACTTTAACACCTTTGAGCACATAAATAATTACGCCACCAGTATTTCTACTGTTAGTATTACACCTTATAAGATTAAAACCTCCCAATTTAATTTCTTCATCATTTATTTCCTCCGTAACATGCGTTTCCGTCACACATATTACAGCAGGTGCACATTTAATTACCATTTCCCCAATCTCCGATATGTTACGTACAAGACTTTGAGCATTTACTAGTACCATTTTAATACTTTTGGGTTTGGTCCACTTACTAGTCCTAATTTTTTTACCTTTACTACTTCTTCCACCGGTTGGTTGCTAGTCGTAGTTTATTCTACTTTCTAGGCTTTTCACTTGTCTTAAGTAGTACCTACAGTTTTTATCAGTCGAACTGTGCCAAATGTCATTTTCAGCCCCAAACTTGAGATTCATTCTCTCGCAATTAACACACTTAACATCCTCATCATTCGTCTCACAGTCTTTTAGGTCATGGTCCTCCCCGCATCTTGCACATTTTCTTTCGTTTCTACATTCAGCTCTATTGTGCCCAAAGCCAGCACAATTAAAACACCTCTTCACAAAGATATGGTCTTGGACGATGCCATAATGCCAACCTAAGTGTAGAAAACCTTCCGTCGTCAGTCTTCTTCGCGTTTCAGCATCTACTTCGAGCACCAGCTGAACTTGATGTTGATACCGTTTATCTTGAAAGCAGACAATTTTTTTCACGTGTAGATTTTCGTTTTCAACATCTAATCCATTTTGACTAATGATGTTGTTAATCAATTCCTCGTCATTTTCTGCAACACAGGTTTTTTTTAACCCTAGAATCCTTAACCTTGGTTTCCAACCTTTATTATCTTCAGCCAATTTAAAACCACTTCCCAACACCTTCGTAACTTCTTTCTTCAAAATTTCAACCGATTTAGGGTTGTCGGTGGTTGAGTATAAGAATGTAATATAACAACATGAGTATAGGTATCTGTTTACTTTAGTTGAAACAGCGTTCACGCAGTTGGCGGTTGGGTATAAGAATGTAATATAACAACATGAGTAGGCCTATAGGTATCTGTTTCCTTTAGTTGAAACAGCGTTCACGCAATTGGTGGTTGAGTATAAGAATGTAATATAACAACATGAGTATAAGTATCTGTTTACTTTAGTTTAAACAGCGTTCACGCAATTGGCGGTTAAGTATAAGAATGTAATATAACAACATGCGTATAGGTATCTGTTTACTTTAGTTGAAACAGCATGCACGCGACTGGTGGTTGAGTATAAGAATGTAATACAACAGCATGAGTATAGGTATCTGTTTACTTTAGTTGAAACAGCGTTCACGCTTGGTGGTTGAGTATATGAATGGTATATGAGTAATATGACAGCATGAGTACAGGTATCTGTTTACTTTAGGTGAAACAGCATTCACGCAATTGGCGGTTGAGTATAAGAATGTAATATGACAGCATGAGTATAGGTATCTTTTTACTTTAGTTGAAACAGCGTTCATGCGACTGGTGGTTGAGTATAGGAATGTAATATGACAGCATGAGTATAGGTATCTGTTTACTTTAGTTGAAACAGCGTTCACGCAATTGGTGGTTGAGTATAAGAATGTAATATAACAACATGAGTACATAGGTATCTTTTTACTTTAGTTGAAACAGCGTTCACGCGACTGGTGGTTGAGTATAAGAATGTTATATGACAGCATGAGTATCGGTATCTGTTTACTTTAGTTGAAACAGCGTTCACGCGACTGGTGGTTGAGTATAAGAATGTAATATGACAGCATGAGTAGCGTATAGGGCAGGTATCTGTTTACTTTAGTTGAAACAGCGTTTACGCAATTGGTGGTTGAGTATAAGAATGTCATATGACAGCATGAGTATAGGTATCTGTTTACTTTAGTTGAAACAGCGTTCACGCAATTGGTGGTTGAGTATAAGAATGTAATATGACAGCATGAGTAGCCTATAGGGCAGGTATCTGTTTACTTTAGTTGAAACAGCGTTTACGCAATTGGTGGTTGAGAATAAGAATGTCATATGACAGCATGAGTATAGGTATCTGTTTACTTTAGTTGAAACAGCGTGCACGCAAAAGCGGTTGAGTATAAGAATGTAATATGACATCATGAGTATAGGTATCTATTTACTTTAGTTGAAACAGCATCCACGCAATTGGTGGTTGAGTATAAGAATGGTATATAACAGCATGAGTATAGGTATCTGTTTACTTTAGTTGAAACAGCGTTCATGCGACTGGTGATTGAGTATTAGAATGTAATATAACAGCATGAGTATAGGTATCTTTTTACTTTTTTTGAAACTGAGTGCACGCAATTGGTGGTTGAGTATAAGAATGTAATATGACAGCATAAGTCTAGAATTGTTGAGTAGGCTAGGCCTATATAGTACATCCCCACAAGTGGTCAGGTCCCCCCTCAGTTCTTTTTCAGGACACCTTTTATATACCTTGATCCAAATTGGCACACGAATGGTCACATCAAAAAAAAACAATGTGTTTGAAAATAATTATGCTACACTGCTACAGTGAATCAACCATTTCCATGGTCCAACCTAGCTTCTTATTTAATAGGTAGTAAAAAGCTGTAGCCTACACCAGATAAATCTCTGACTACGTATATCTCGCAAGTTTAATGCGCATAGGATATGAAGGCGCCTTGGTTCCAATCGGTTGCAGAGTGTGGTAGGCCTATACACGTCCAATTTACCTCAAGGCGACTCCGATCCCATACACTTTGGCAAGCAAGTTGGAGGTTAGAATTCGCTTTGATTTAAATGCAAAACGGCTCTGCGATCCACGACCTGTGACGTGATTGGCTGAATTCGCAGTCAGTTTAGATGAGGGCGCTTCAGATTTACGTGATATACGTAGCGGATTCCACACTCGGCAACCGATTGGAACCAAGGCGCCTTCATCGCATGCGCATCGAATTTGCATGATATACGTAGTCATTTGCTAGTTGCTTAAACTAGCATATGATTGATAAATCCACATAATGACATAATCCCGAAAGTAAATATAAATGTAAATATGTAGACCTACTTGTAAAATCTACAATTTACTTTTAATTCAAGGATGGTGACAAGTTTTGGAGGATGCCTGAATGTTACATTCGAGGTAGTACTATCAAGTATCTTCGTATTCCTGATGAAGTGATTGATATGGTGAAAGAAGATGCAATTGTGAAAGGACGGGGCCGTGGGGAGATGAAGGGGAGAGGTGGTCAGGCACAGAGGGGTCGAGGCGGTGGAAGAGGTAAGCTTATTTCGTTACATCCTCCAGGTGTATGAGGGGCACAGAGGGGTCAAGGCGGTGGAAGAGGTAAGCTTATTTCGTTACATCGTCCAGGTGTATGAGGGGCACAGAGGGGCCGAGGCGGTGGAAGAGGTAAGCTTATTTCGTTACATCGTCCAGGTGTATGAGGGGCACAGAGGGGGCGAGGCGGTGGAAGAGGTAAGCTTATTTCGTTACATCGTCCAGGTGTATGAGGGGCACAGAGGGGGCGAGGCGGTGGAAGAGGTAAGCTTATTTCGTTACATCCTCCAGGTGTATGAGGGGCACAGAGGGGTCGAGGCGGTGGAAGAGGTAAGCTTATTTCGTTACATCGTCCAGGTGTATGAGGGGCACAGAGGGGTCGAGGCGGTGGAAGAGGTAAGCTTATTTCGTTACATCGTCCAGGTGTATGAGGGGCACAGAGGGGTCGAGGCGGTGGAAGAGGTAAGCTTATTTCGTTACATCGTCCAGGTGTATGAGGGGCACAGAGGGGGCGAGGCGGTGGAAGAGGTAAGCTTATTTCGTTACATCGTCCAGGTGTATGAGGGGCACAGAGGGGTCGAGGCGGTGGAAGAGGTAAGCTTATTTCGTTACATCGTCCAGGTGTATCATTTTGTTTGTTTTATGTTTGAGGAAAAGGAAGCCTGTCTCTACTGAAAAAGCAGAAAATGCATGATGGCCCAGTAAGCCAAAAATGCAGGCATAAGGGCTGGTCCACACAGATTTTTAAGACATAATGCATAAGGTTTCAACAATGAAAACAACGTCTTAAAACTAAAAACAACGTCTTAAAACTAAAACTTGTGTGAACGCCAGTACGTGTTTCCTATGATCCAACTTTACGACTACGCGTTAAACCTTAAATCTTATGCTTAAAAACTCTGTGTGGACCATCCTTAAGAAAAGAAGATAAGAAGGAAGAAGCAGTTTAATAGAAGCAGAGTTAAAAGTTTTTTTAATTATTCTCTTTCAAGAGAGTTGTATAATTGTGTCAAACACGATACAAAGATGCCACGTAAGCCTAATGCAAAATGACAATTTAAAAAAAAATCCAGAACGATACACATTAGGCCTATTTCAGTTTACCCACTCCCACATATTAAACATTAATCCCAGGAGAACAAGATGTAGAAATGTAAACATATTAAATCTCTAAACTCATTTTCTGGGCTCGAGCATCCATTATAAGACACAAAAACTTGTTTCGCCTTCGGCGACTCGGGCATCGCCCCAGGCCCCATCCTCTTCTCTTCTTCTTATGCCAACAATTGACCTATTTGTCATCATGCGTTTTTGGGTTTCCCTCTTCATTTATCATATATGTCCAAATTCCTGTATTTTCACATTCAATAGTTGGCAACCCTAAATGTAGGCCTAGTACCGGCACATATTTTGTATATATAATGGTTGGCCGAGCCACCTAAAACCCTGAGGTTAGAGTTGAAAAGGTTGCATAAAGAACTACAAAGCGCTAACAGTCAGGGAAACTACTCGTGTGCCGCATCTGAACCGGTGCTTACCAGTTTCAATTTCAATTAATTTCACAAACTTTGTATTCTAAGCAAGCCTATTCATGTAGGCCTACAAGACTGATGTACTATTAAGTCTATTGTAGTGATAAAAAAGGATTTCCTACATTAGACCAACGATATAAGTAGGCCTACTTCAAAAACACATCAAAATCTGTAGTCACATGTTACACAAATTATAACTTGTAGGCCTAAACTAGATATTAGAATGTCACGAAACTTCTTCACTAGATTAATAAATAACACGTTGATTCACTTCAGGTAAAAAAAGTCCCACGGTTGTCTGCAATCTTAGCTGGGATAGTAGATACAATTCGTTATATTCACTGGGTAAATGTTTCATACTTCATATGTACTGATACTAGTACTCTTATTGTTCAACAGGATCATTTGGAGGACGTGGAGGTCGACCTGCCCCCCTCGGTCGGGGTAGCATGGCTGGAGGACGAAATCCCAACAACAAAATGAAAAATAAATAGGCCAATAAGTTCGTTCCTGGGGTGCCACTGCAAACCCACTTTTTTTCATTTGACGAGTACCGTAAAAATATTTTGGAAGAGGCGCTGGGCAGAAGTATATTTACACTTACCGTACTAAAGTGATGTATTAATAAAAGAGATATGAATGGAATGTGCTGATTTACGGTACATGATCGAATGTACTACTATAGCCTAGTGCTATATAGTGTATGAGTGAATTATGAATGTATAATACAATCGTATACTTTTACAGTAAAATGTCTTTAAATAACAAGCTGGAAGATATATAGGATATATTTTGTTTTAAACATTTCTTTGTAACAAGGAAGAAATGCTTAGCCATTGACAGTTTCATGTTTAGATTAGGGTGTTAAACCACTTCTGAACATGACATGGAACCGAGTTGTATAGGTTATTGTGTAGGCTACGGTATTCTCATGCACAAAAACCTTATGGCAGACCGCAGGAGTAGCTGGCCAAGGTTGATTAGACATTGGTTTAGTGAACCATGGTTCCTGCATTTCAGGTTCGATTCCTGACTTGGGCATAGATGTCGCATTTTTATAATCGTATATCACGCACTCAGTCCTAAATATTATCACGAACCTTATGGAATAAAACAATAAAAAAAATTTAGATAATTTGGTTATAAATATATTTTACTGTAATTTGTGATTGCATATTCTGATGAGTAATCAGAATATAAAAAAGTGTGCAAAGATTAAAAATTTAAAAACAAAAATGGCTTTTCATCGTGATTTACAAAAAGCATACCATGTCGCTCCTGTTGAGCAAAGAAGCTTTGGCAAACGTACTGCGAAATTTTCTTCACAGTTCTTCAATCTTGTTATGGCGTAACATAGTGATACCTTTCGGTAGTAGTACTTTGAAGACAAGATACATGGCTGAGAGTTTGGGGGATAAATTAGGTCCACTTTTTATTTAAAGTCTCTATGCTAAAAATTAAAATAGATTTGTGATTATAGATTGACAAAACTTGAAATATTGCAATCATTATGGTTGTCATTAGAAATGATAAAAGAAATAACCATGAAATAAATAATAAAGTATAACTTCAAAACGTTAAGGGCAAAGGGTAGTCTCTACGTCAAAAACCGCAGAAAATGCTCATTATTAAATAATATCTCAAGATTGCAACAAGAAAGCGAAAATCTAAATCAGCAGCGAACTTTGCTTTGGTAAGCCCTACAGATTGAATAACATATTATACCCATTAGCGTAGTATTTTGATTATAATTCGATAATTAGTAATAAAATTAATTATTTATAAAAAAACATACTGATTATAATATAAGTCACGACTTAGCGCATTCAATGTGTAGGGCTTACTAAACCACAGTGCGCTGTTGATTAAGATTTTTGATTTCGAAGCCCATTCTTGTGATATAAATTAAAAATTAAAATTTATTGCGGTTTTTGACGTAGGTGTATCCTTCCCTGTTAATTCAGCTTGATTTTACAGTGAGACTACCCTTCCGCCTTAACCACTGGGTGTAGGCTACTGTTTAGTGTTTACGTGTATGAACAATTGAAAGGAGGTAAATGGTAAATACAAGTTCACATTTTGATTTTATTTTATTTTAATGACACTTTACATTTGGAAAGTGGAAACCCAAATTGACGACTCCTAAATTTGCACACTACAGAATACAGATATTAAGAGCCTTATAAATATTATATACACACAGTAACAACTAGTAATGAATTCTTACTGGGCAGTAGGCCTACAGAGTACCTAACTATTTACAAGCAACCAGCTATGATGATTTGTTGGTTTTCTTAAACCTTGTTCTTAGTGGTGACAATCTTGGATGTAGAAGCGGAGACCGCAATAACCACAAGCATGGTTTCCAGGCTTGTCCTGTAAAAACAACAAATATTATAAATGGCAATTATTAAAAACACATTTAAACTGAATAGGGAATGTGTATGCATTTTCTACAGCTCTGAAGGTACGTGGGATATATTGTTATTCATCTAAAGACATCACAAACCTAATATAAAAGTTTTAAAATTAATTCATTATACTTCTATACATGTTCAAAGATTTTGATTATCTGTTTCCCGCACTTTTATTTTTTAACGGTATGTGACGTCACAATCCATGAAAATCACTGCTTATATGAATGACTTTGCATATAACCTCCTTGGAATTTGCCACCGCCTCCTAGACGAAACAATCAAATTTTCAAGGTCATCAAGCTAACCTTGTCAAAATTTTTACTCAAGCTGTTGTCAAGTCTGCTTCATATGAATAACAACACCCAATATTTACTGATATTCTATGAAAATAGGTTTGGTATTATTGTTTTTATACTAATTGGGCTTCAAAATTTATTACTAGGCGTACTAGACATTAATTCGATTTTATATGATTATGGATATGATAATTTCCAAATAAGCGTTATTTTATTTATCATTTTATGATTGGTTGATTGCTGATACATGGCGGGTGACGTATGCCCCATTTTTCTCGCCATAAATATGTGTGAAACTTTCAGCTCGTTTTTATAAATGAAACTTTATTCTATGTCATCGAAATAAAATATTTTTGTATTCAGGAAGTCAATCCTAATCTAGTAAAATAATAAAAAAAAATTATGCATATTCCCCATTGACCCACATGCCATAAAATACCATGGGGTTATAAAAACTAAAACATCTTTATTAACCTTGATTGACTGTTTAGTTTGCACTATTTCTTGGCTGTCTACCTAGGAGGGCATAATACATTAAAACTTCTTTATAACGAACTCTTGTGGCCAAATTATTTTTTTGTTATGAAGAACATTTCTTTAGAAAGACGGTACCTTTAAATGCATAAGACCCTTTTGGAACCTCAAGAACAGTTTCTTGTATGCGCCTCCCTGGATCATTTCGTTATAAAGAAGTTTCACTGTAGGCCATAGTATTCCATTCACTGGTTGCTCGCTCTTTGACTACCGCGTTAGCAGGCGTATAGCATGACATATTGCTAATGATTTCATTATTATAAAATTGTTTTAATAGTCTAGTTCTATTTATTATACTCCTTTGTATTTTATAACTGAATAGGATATAGGATAAATAAATTAAAATTACAAAATTAAAATCTAAATAATAGGACAACAATGATAAGTTGCGTAGAAATAACTTACCAAATTAATATAAACCTTGGGATGTCCAGTAGGCCCGCCACCTCCATCGCATGAAACTACTCGTGATGTCGAGGGTGTTGGAATAGCACATTTGATTAAATCAATAGCAAACTGCTTATTAACTTGCTTGGGTTTATCAATAAACCTAACTAATCGGTAGTCATCTTTTGTCCACATCTGTAAAGAATGAAGATGAACAATCAATGCCTACAAAGGGCACATTTAACAAATTATAAGTTATACTAGCCCCAACGTAAGTATGTAGTCGCCGGCCTCAAGTCTGTATCTACCGCCCCTTTCATGCATGCTAATTTAATGAAAATTAACAGATTCCTGGCGTTTTTTCACACATAATTCGTAAATGTGGTCTTCTGCTTGAATGCACTAGTCTCATTTGTCACACCCACACTTCCAGTTAACCAACCAAAGGTCATAAATGAATTAAAACTAAACCATTGTATTTTCATATTAATTTTAAAATGTTTTCTGAGCTGATAAAATATATGACTTGAACATCTAGATTGAAATGCTGATTTCTTTACATGCTATACATTTTATCAACGAATTTACGTTTGTAGATGAAAATTATTTTTTGTAGCCATCAACTGATACTCAATGTATAAAAAGTGGAGCGAATACGAGCAAGCGTCCAGCGCTAAAAATATTCCGACAATTCGCTTCATTCGCGGCGTTTTCCTGTTCAAGTAGATCACATTCACAGCCTTCTGATTCGTACAGAAACTATTCGCTCGTCTCATTCGCGAACACGAAAAAGATATCTGAATTATGGGGTAGGTCTAGCACTTGTTTGAATAGTAGGCCTGCCAAAACGGTCTTAATTATTCATCTAGTTTTCTAGTTCTTGATTCTACCTCGTCAATCGTCAGTGACGTCGCAAGCAGTGTCCGAGTAGCCTACTCATGTGCGACTTAGATCCGTATTCACAGTCGTCCCTTACCCCTAGGGAAGAGCTTCTCAAGCTTTTTTAACCCACGACCCCAAATTTTTAAGTGAAAAATCTCGTGACCCCGTCTTATATCTGACTTTATTTGAGTAGTTTTTATAGACACCAATAGATGGTCGCTTGTAAGCTGATACTTGCAGCAATTCCCTTTGCTCTGTATATAAGCAGATGCAAGAGTAAGGAAGTTTCCGGTTGAGTCTCTTTTTTCAACTGTTCCATATATGCATCTTTTTATAAATTTTTTATACACTTTGATTTCCATTTTTCATAAGCTCGCGACCCCAGTTTGATTTCTTGTGACTCTGCCGGTGTCGCGACCCATAGTTTGAGAAGCCCTGCCCTAGGGGCTACCGTTGTTGCCATCGGTGTCATGCATGTTATTTCCCGAAAGAGGCCAGCTGTGCGTGAAAGTCAACAACAGCAACCACATAGAAAACAATTCCTTAGCAACACAGGGGTAGGGGACAACTATGAATTCCAGCCTTAATATTGCCACCAAGAGTAAGAACTAGAACTAGAATTAAAAGTGCACATTGTTGTACTTGTAGGTCTTGATCACGATAGTAAGCGTAAACTTGCAATGCCGCCTTGTCCTTAAAACATCTTGAAACTTTGTAATTGCTGGCAAGTTAGAATAAGACCTAGCCTAGGCCTAGACTTAGAACATGAGAATTAGGCTAGGCCTACCATCTGGAATAATATTCGGACACGGTCCTAGGCCCCTAGGCCTACACCACAGTAGGTAGGGCCTAAGACAACATAGGCCCTAGGCCAGCGCAGCCAATTCTAGGTGGATGGTGAGTTCGTTGGTTAACCTAGTTTTCATATTTAATAATACATAGGGCTACGCTTAAGCAATTGCCAGCCATTGGGTTTGAATCTTTGGTCTAGCCTAGGCCATAAGGTTGGATAGGCCTAGGCCTAGCCTATTCTAGGCCTAGGGCCCCAATCCCAAAGCCTAACGTAGGGTAGCCTAATACGTACTTGTCCTGTATGAGTTTTGGTTTCTTTCGGCACCCATGAATCACATCCATCAGTGGCAAGGCCAGCGCATCTAGTTGACTGAAAAGAAAACTGTGATAAAATTTTTGTTAAATTTCTTGAAGATACAGAATGAAGAGAAGCCATGTTGAAAATGACCACCGCCAGCTGTAACTTGCACTAGTGCCAAACGGAACAACAGAAGAGCAAAGTTGATGTTGGCAAGACTGTAAGGAATGACAGTTTGGCAGTACCTGCAGTCAGCTGTTCTGTTGTGGTTTTGTAATGTTTGGTACAATACGTCATTTTTGGCACACAGTTGATTGAAATCTATTCTCCTCTTTCGCAAACTCTGGTTTAAACCTTTAAAAAATGAGTTTTCATCAATTCTTTCGAAACATATTTGGCTTTCCAGACAGGAAGCCTCCTGACAATCATGACAGGTAAGTTTAGGGGCCAGAGACTTTTAGACCTGGGGCCTTGGTCTAAGGATAAGCACTAGCCTATCCGCACTCCTTCCAACTAGATTGGTATGAGGGACGGCCTTTTTATAATATTCCTTACTTTCATAATAGGCCTAGGCCCTACCTTTAATAAAGTAGGGCCTAGGCCCGAGGCCGAGGCCCTGTCGCATGTAAAAGTGCTGAAAAAAGTGAGGATGAACCTAGGCCCTAGTTCAGTTCTAGGCCCTAGGCCCTAGGCCTAGAGTGGTTATGGGCAAGCCTTGCAGAAGAACATCTGGCCACTGCATATGTGGCTGGTTATTACTGTAACCATTCTAGGCCTAGGAGCAAAAGCTCTGAATCTTTTTACGAAATGTATGTCCCTTCCCTGCCGAGACCTAGGCTAGGCCTAGGCCTAGGTTTCACGGCTCTTAAGTGACTCCAGCAAATTTATGTTCTATCCTAGCTCTAGGACAGGCCTGATATTGACAAAGTTAAAGCATCAAGACTAGGGTATTCTTATTTTTTCTTTTCTGTGGCGGCTCTTCCTCTCCAGGGGCAGAGAATCCGCATTTCGTTCTTCCGGCACATAGGCCTAGCTGTGTGTAAAATTGCCATAGTTAGGCTACCTGCCTATCCTAGGCCTAGGCCCCTACCCGTGGACATCACAAAATTTAGTGTGCACTTAAGTCCGATTCACACAAAGTTATAAGGTATTGCAATAGCAATAAGAATAGGGTATAAGAAAGTGGTATAAGGTATAAGCTAAGGACGCCAAAGACTTTCCTGAAAAGATACTACATTCTTGTGTAGACTTCTTTGACTTGCTCTGGCGGCAGTTTGAGTAACTACAGCTGGCTGTCAATCAGCTGACTTCCCGCAGCTGTTATTTACGTTTTTAACCGGCATCGAATCTATTGACAATAATTAAAAACAATAGTTAAAAATAATAAGAAAAACAATAATTATTATTATTCATTATTGTTGTGTTGTTAAATCATTAATGACGCCGATGGGAGAAGATATTTTGCACGTAGTCACCGGATGCAAGGTCTATTTGATGTGAACCGGATGTATACGGTGAGGTTTTGTTTTGACTAATAATTTACAATGAAAGAATCTGTTCATTGATTCAAGTTGGTAGCATCCCATTGGCGTGTTATAAGTGACGTTTCAACGCATGATTGGTCCGTCATAAGAAAGTTGAAATATCTGAACTCTCTTATACCAGTCTTATACCAATTGCTAATGACACGTCTGTGTGAACCCTTGTACGTAATCCCTATGGCCCAACTCGGCTTGTGACTATACCTATACCTTATAACATTCTTATAACTTTGTGTAAATCGGGCTTTACTGTCTGCTTTTTCTTTATTCTCCTTACTCTGCTCCCCAATCCAGTATTGAAAATCAAAGTTACCAGTCATTTGTAGCTATAGTAAGCCATAAGCTCTACTGACCAGGGCCCCAATTGTGTAAGATCAGCGTAGTGTTGAATGCTAATTTGCAGGTGTCGACGTTAGCTTCACCTCTTACACCACTCTTAGAGAATAACCCTCCAGAGATATTTGTAGAGAGTGTGTATCAGAACAGTTAGCCAATCAAAGATAATAGCCTACTGTGTTCTGTGGAAAAATCCTAAATATATTTTGGGCTTATTTTACTGCAAAATAGATTACCAAAATGGAAGAACGTATATTTTTTTAAGAGTAGCCCTCAATTTTAAAGATCACAGTGGCCTAACTTCCATCCCTTCTGACTAGTGATGTGAATTAGTAATATTACCGCTCATGGTAATATTACCGGTAATATTTCACTATGTTCGGTCCAACTGAAACATTCGGTAATTTTACAAAAAAAAAACAATGAGCCTAGTTAGTTGAGTGGGATACTCTAATACAGTTATCTGCCTTACGAGACACATTTTAAAATAATTACGAGCCTTGTGTTGTTTAATGGAAAAGTAAGTTTTTAATGGGCTAAGGAACTGTGGAAAAATGGAAAACTCTACATTCTACATGTGGTAAGTCGTTACGATAGATGTTTTTGTTGTCTTTAGTTGTTATTTATACATTTCCTTATTTAGCGTTAAATGCCGCTGCCAAACTTACCTACTAGAGTTTTTCCTTTTCCTTGCCGAAACCAAATTCTAAACTTGCAATTATTAGGTACTACCCTAGATTTTATTTCAATGCCCATATCTATAAAAATCGTGCTTTATACATTATAATAGCAAATAGGAGACAAAATCGTAATTTACCATGCTCGGTAATATTACCAGTAATAAACTGGTAATATTACCAATTTCAATGTGACCGGTAATTTTCCATCTCTACTTCTGACACAAACATCTCGCATGTTCTGAAATGGAACTAACTTTTCCATCCTCCTAAAACAATAACACATGTGTGACATGTGCGAAACAATGACATTGTAATATGCACGAATAAAAAATGAAATGAAATAATTTTGTCCTTTTATGGCTGATCTCCCCTTCAAAAACTGACTTTGAAAATGTTTCTAAACTTTTAATGATTTATTAATAAACAAGTAGGCCTAGGCCTATTCCCACCATAAAGTTGATCATCTGGATCACTATGTGGCGGCAGTCTGGGATCCGTATAGGCCTACTACGTACAGAGTAAAATATAAAGAGGCAATTGAGAATGCATTGAGCAGTACGAAGAGACGCAAGGCCCATATATATTCTAACATGTTATAAAAGTTGATGAAGTGTTTTTACATTATTACAGACCCAACAATTTACCAACTGATGAGTTTCGGAATCCAATTTGGAACTTGGATGAAGATGATGACGATGATGAAGACTTTGGGTAATTTATAGATATTTTCTAAGTAGGCCTACTTATGATGTTTACTGCTAAATTGAGTAAATATTGTTTGGTATTTGTTTAACACAAGCAGGTAGCCTACTAGTGAGTATGTTTAAGTTGTATCTACAGTTATAGTTTAGTTATACTTATCACTAGTGAGTATGCCTACCAGGCATGCGTTGCAATGCCGCTGAAAGAAAATGTTTGTGTAGGAACACATTATTGCATGTTGATGTAGAATCTGCGGTATGCTAAGTATTGCTATCCACAACACCTCGGACTTGCCCGAAGCCGAAAACAAGGGATGAGATCGAGTCGACACTTGACCAAAGTATTATTATCCGTCCATCCCCCGAGAACTGGTATGGAGGGGAGGGCATAGACATTTGGAGAATCTGTTCAAAATAAAACAACACAACAAACATTGTGAAGTGTTATTCACATTGATGTTGTTTGGGAAAATATCGGCTCGGAACTGTAGAATCATGGGCACAAACTTTTCAAAAGTAGCGATAAAATCGCGCTATTTTTCTCGCTACAGCTACAAAAAAATGTAGCATGCTACAAGGAATCTCCCCCGTTTCCAAACGGGCAGTCATCATGGACATGGCACGAGATCGGCTGTTAGCCTTATCCATGAGCGGCATAGACTGAAGTCAACGAGCTTAGGTGTCATGCAGATGGGTCGCAAGCTATACAATAAATTGCCTAGGGACCTGAAGTCCATCCAGGACGGACGAGCGTTCAAGAGTAACCTCGAACGATTTCTTCAGGAAAAGTCATACTACTCGGTGGAAGACCTCCTGGGGGAGAAGTGGAAGTGATCGTAATGCTTTTAATTATCGACACCCTGTGTCTTTTTATATATCTTTTTAATTCTCTTTTAAATTGTTAATGTTAAGTATATTGTTTGTAATTTTGTATATTGTGTTTGTTGTACAGATTTTGACCATTACAATACTCGACTGATGTTTTTCAGACTTCCGAGTCATACTGTATGCTTGTTAAATAAATAAATAAATAAAATAAATAAAACTACATTTAACATTTTTAAAAAGGAGCACAAGTAGTGAGCCCAGGGCTCACTGCACGAAAAATTTAGCATGCTACAAGTAGCGCGCCACTTTTCAAGACTGGGAAATATCTTTACATGTTCGTCAATTGTATCCATTTTCAATGCTTCCAAAAGGATGCTAGCCTAAATTAGTGTAATTCAGGGCATTTGAAAAATTACTAGTTCAAAACTTGAAACTGCTTTCTTTTTTAAATTTTTTTTAAATAGGATACATCCTGAAGAAAAACTTAAGAAATATTTTAGAACTCGATAATATGATTTGTTATGGTTTGAGCACTATACATTCAGCTACAGCGCAAGTTCTATACGTCACTTGGACCAATGTTTTGCTGCCTGCTATGACATGACGAGTGAGGAATCTGTATGCCACAATGGCAGGTGTGCTCTCACTGAATGAAACTTAGATCATTAAAATTAATTATTAGTTGTGGTACCCTAGTAGTCCTGTCTGATACAAGTTTTGGACTTCTAGTTTTTGCCATATATGTGAATAATAACGCATTCTACAAAGTTGGCAAATCTCAGTGTTGTGATGACCTTCAAAATGTATTTAATTTGTCAATAGTTGTTTTAAACAAGTTATGTTTTAGACAA
This sequence comes from Isoperla grammatica, assembly GCA_945910005.1. NCBI lineage: Eukaryota > Metazoa > Arthropoda > Insecta > Plecoptera > Perlodidae > Isoperla > Isoperla grammatica. The sequence goes on from OX246737.1 coordinate 126,296,651, forward strand.
GTTTGACGATATAGGCCCTATCCATACATGTAAATGCAATGCATTATGTTCACAGAATGAATTGAAATTGAAAATAATACAATAAAATTCCTGTTAACTAGACCATGATACTTAACCAGTCTTGGCCACATATTGCTTCTTTCAGGTCTATGCAACCGAGTCCTTTTGGTTTTCGTGTCTTCAGTGATCCCATAGAAATTCATCGATTTTTTGAAAATCAAATGGATCAAATGTTGAAGAGCTTCCAGGGTTTCCAGAACGTCTTGGACCACTTTGATTCTACATCACATTTTGGTTAGTAACTTAATACTGTAACAATGGCGTTTCAAATGATCTTGCCATTTTATAGGTAAACTGGTGAGTTGCTGTTTGTAACCATAAAAACGTTAAACGACTAAGGATTGAAAAGAGGTTTTCCACTAGCGTGCACTGGGTGCTCTCCCGGCTCACTCTGAAAAGTCAGTGACATTTGACTCTGTTTTTTATTGCATAATTTGGACCCATTCCGTTGCACACAAGGCGGTAAAACATTGGTTGCATTCGATAAGGTCGACTGGGCTCAATCAGCCCGATCGTAGTATTCCATTGCTTTCCCGGTCATCGTTCGGTCGCTACCCAAAAGCCCGACGACTCTGGCTGGTCTTTGCTTCAGATTGCGTGAGGATTTCACACTGAAAAACTACAGAATGTTCTTTATGATACTTAAATGTGGTTAAGTAATACAAATGGAAGATTGAGACATACACACCAACAACTCACAGAGGTGCAGAAAGGTAAATAACATAGCAAAATAATAAATATCATTGATTATCCAAGGCCACACCATTTTAAAAACACCACCTTCTATCATTACCACAGCATTCCGCTGCACTTAAAGATTGCCACGCCCACCCGAGGATCACATTGCGACCAAATGTGAATACTCCGGTCGAGCCCGGTTGTGTAACGGAATGCAACATTAGTGTATCATATAGCCTATTAACTCAAAACAGGAAAACAGTTCATATTAGCTGGCTATATTGATGATTGTAACCACTGTAGTTATGATTTTCCAGATTTGAGGGCTCCTGAAGATATGCTTGAAATAGAGGATGGAAAGAGAGGAAGTTTGCGGGATCAGTATTTAAAACCAAGCTTCAAACGTCGAACTGACTCTGGATTTTCTAATGAGACGGAAACGGATAAAGACTTAGACGATAGGTAAGTCAAGAATAAAAACGAATGAGATTTAATGAAAACACAAAACTGGTATGTAACCTATTGGTTTGCAATTGATAAACCAGTACCATGATTAAAGTGTTCGTCTCAGCACATCTGATAGTGCTGTGTTGCTCTTTGTTATCTACGTCTACTTGTTTTTGTAGACTGCTTACTTGCTAAAAAGTTGCTCGTTTGTCTGTCTGTCTGTCTGTCTGTCTGTATGTCTGTGATTGATTTTGTGATCATTGATTGTGGGAACACTACAGTAAATTTATTTTATTTACAGGGTCCAGTCAAATGGTTTGGATAGCATTTTGAAAGACCGTCCTTTGTTGGACATCCATCCTGGTATTGGCAAGAATCCTGATTTGAAGATATTTGGTAGAAGTGTAGTAACTCACACCGTGCGGCGCCCTGATGGGGTATGTTAACCTCGTATATTTCATTTCAGGATTAGGCCTGTCTGTACCCATGAACTTGTTGAAAGTTGTGTTAGAACTGTTGTTGCATTTTATTGATGTAGGGTATAAATGAGATTTTTTGCTCCACGTTTTACAGACTCTTGAACATCACAGCACAGTCAAAGATAACCATGGAAATGAAGAGACGACAGTCAAACGACAGATTGGAGATCAGATCTACACAGTTACTACTCAAAAGGACACTAATGGTGTTCAGAAACGCACAGAGAACTTCATAAACATACATGAAGGTAACGGACTTTATTTACATGCTTTTTCAAAGATACGTATAGTAAGAGTTTGTTTATGCATTTGCTCCATGTTAACCTACTTACTACAACACTGACATTATGACCAAAAAGAGAATGGCTTGCACTGTTCCATTAGATAAGTTAAAATTATATTATGTAGGCTATCATTGACATAAAAACTAATTTTTTAGTTTAGGTGGTTCATACAGTAGCAATTATTTATATTAGTGATTTCAGTAACCACCACTTATCTATCGCTCATGCAATAAAACTCATGCTCTAAAACTCATGGACTCGTGCAAAGTAAGTTACTTAAAAGCAACTCGACAATCATGTTATCTCTTTCTTGATGTGAGCGGTGAGCGGTATAGCTGATGGATAATAGCGCTGGCCAACGTAGTGCATTTGCGAGATAGATAGCGCATCATTAAAACGTAGTCGTCACCCCTCCCCCAAAACGTGATTTAGTAAAATAATTAAGTTAAATATTAATGCCATATAGGCCTACTGATCCTTCTTCTTTGATGTCATTACTGTGTTGTTGTTAATTTTTTCGTTATCTTTAATGTGACTATAGTCTTGACTACTGAAGGTCACCGTTGACAACTCCTATATATACTATGTATGTCCATTGGGTTGGAAGCAATAAACATACATACATACATACATACAATCATACATACATACATACATACTCTGCAACAAATCTCATCTGCCATTATGTATTTAATTCCCTTTGTTATTGATATTGCTCCACAGAGTACATTTACTTCAAACTAAGCCATAGATCAGTTTTTGGAGTTTGATTGATATAATGTAGGCTAACTCTTCAGATAACAGATACATATCGAGTGCATAATTCATTATTTCCTGACATGGGATTTAACTGTGATTAACAAGCTCTTTTCCTGCAGGAAATTTGACCGATTTTGAAAAGAAGTGGAATCACGGAAATGACGAGAAGTACGAGGGAATTGATAGTGAACCTCGGCATCATAACTGGTTTCCATTCGATAAATTTTTCCGCTAGAAGATATGACCACCCTACACCAGTTTCCTATAATTTGTAACGCTTAGCAGTAACATACAATCAGGTCATAAGCTCATAACAAATGTTTCCTCCATTAAATATCATAAACTTACTAAGACTTGATCTAAGAAAATTTTGAACTTAACCAAAAGACTGAAACAGAATGAGTTTTCAGCATCCTTTAAAGTGGCAACATTGGGCTATCCTTCCTATCAGTGTTATCAGGTTGTTTTTTTGGATCAAGTTTTTATTGGCAATGTGAGCAACTTCACTGTCCAGTGTCCATATTAAATCCAGGTAGCCTGTAATAATCTTAACTGTAATTCACTCAATTAAATCTTGTTCACAGTGTACGTATTGGAATGTTGAAAATAAATATACCTTAGTCCACAGCATCCTAAAAAATACAGTTTGTACCCAACAATACATATTTACATATTTGCCATGTAAATTTTAACTCTATATGCAATTTCAAAACAGAGAAATTGTAAAATCCTAATAAAAACTAAAAAAATGTGGTCATTTAAATTGCCAAGTGCTTATTTAAGAATCGTCATAAACATCAATAGTATAATAACTATTACTTATTATTAATGCAGATGTTACCAGTCAAACGCACAACCCTTGTCTCAGTTACATTGCTTAAAATTAGATTATCATTTTATTCATTCAGTTCAGCTTTTATTCCCTCCCTGTTCTCATCGCCATAGCGCGTGGCCTGTTTGGAGATGAGTTTCATCTTCAAATAAATCCACCATCCACTCACGCATGGCCAAATCATCAGATTTCTACATGAAGATGTCTGCTTTCAGGAAAATCTTTTGACGTGATGTGTACCATTGATCAATGCCCTTCAATTGTTTCTTGATCTCTGTGTGTACAAAATTACTGTACCTTGTCCTCGCTCTAGTGATTAAAACGGCAATTTCTCCCAGACATCTATTTTTAAACACTCAGATTTGAGCTTGTTGGTACCGTCATTAACCAAAACTTCTCTTTATCACTCACATTTAGCCCATCAAGCATCATGATAGACTGAGTGAGTGAACCAGTAGAGACAGGCCTCCTTTAAACCACTAGACAATGTGTCACTCATTTGTTATTCTTAGTTTATTACATCAAAAGAGTTGATTTCTATCCTGATCTACCTAAAACTTTTAATTTTGGCATTGTACATTAAAATATCACTCGTAGCATCTTATCTACGTTGTAAACAAGGGCAAGTCAAGGTAGCCAGCAAGAGAGACTTCTACATTGATGGCAGACCTTGAACTACCTTTGCGAATAACAATCTCCGAACACAGCGCTGTCTCGACACGAAGGCAGCTAATAAAGGTAGGTAAAGGTCAGTGAACAGAAAGACACAGCTGTTGATAAGCTCCTCACAAGAACCCACGGGGGTGCATAATGAAAAAGCGCATAGATACGCGAGCCCGCTGCCGGGTACATGAACTGAAATGAACGCTGAGAATTTGAGCGGCATTTAGCTTTGAGAAAATTAAGAATTTTGTTTTAACATTTTAATTTTTATATTAAGTACGCACATCTGAAACTTGTAATTATGCAAACTTGATTTTATTAATCAGTAGGCCTACTGTGAAAATAGGTGTACAATGTACATGCTTAGAAGACTACTGTAGTTGATGTCAGATACAAAGGAATAGTATTTATTCATATACATTAGGCCAAGCCATAATTTCTGCAAATCAAATTCTTTAAGACTTGCAGAGGTGTTGTCCGGTCTGCCCTGTAAGTAGCCCCTTTGACAGCGTTTAAAAAATGGACATACTTTTGTACACAAGTTATCAAGTAACAGTTACGCTTAAAACTGCTTTGAACAAAATAGCAATTGAATCATCTCAAAAGTCAAAATACAAGCCAAAAATAATGTTGACTAAAAGAGGTAAAATCAAAAACATACAAATAAGTTTAAGAGCAGTACCTTACCTAATAAAGATTATGAAATGAAGACTCTAATGGCGGGTTCCCATGCCCTTACATAGGACGTTGGCCAACCGTAGCCCATAGATTGTCGAGGGGGTGGTGCCAGCGATTGTTGTAATGGCGTGGTAATGGCTACAACTGGCCAACGTCTGTCGTTAGCGTTCGGCGTAAAGCATGAAACCCGCCGCCATTAGACTGGGAATATTGAAATGGAATGAGCACACGAACAACGATCACGGGTAGAGCTGTGCGAGTCTCGAAATTTCGAGACGAGATCGAGATAAAAATTCTGCTCGTGTATCGCTCGACTTGCTCAAACACCTGCTCGAAAATTCGAGTCTCGAGCGGGCTCGAGAGGGCTCGGCCTAGGCCTAGGCCTGGGCCTACTCTAGCCTAGGCTTTGTATAATCTAGATACAACATTTAGGCGGCCTATTTTCGTGATTGTACTACCAAAACATGGATTCTAGTAATATGCCATGGACTTCAAAAATAGTCTAACTCTTTGCAAAATTGCTTGCTGGTCAGCTGGTAAAAATTCCGCAGACCAAGTCATCACTTTCCATTGACGACGTCCATCTTGGATATCACCCCACTCCCAACACCCTGTTCCTCCCTTAGGGCCGGTTCCACCAAACGTTAAGCGTCAGTTATATTTAGCTAACTGTCAGTTAATTTAGTTTGGTGTTCCACCAGCACTAAACTGGACCTTAAATCCTTATAACTGTCGGTTAAACTAAGCGCTGGATTTCCTTCCGGTTAAATTATAAACTTGAGTTTATACACATGCACTGCCAACTATATACATTTTTATGTTGAATTGAAACAGCTGTGGTAATGGTATTTTGAGGTTATGTGCATCATTTCACGGTGTGTAGGCCTAGGCATAGGCAAGCTGTGTTATTCGTCTGTTGGTTAATATATTTGAATTACATTTTAATGCAAATTGTAGACCAAGTATTTGCATTTTGCGTATTTCAACTGTCTCTAGGCAAGGAAAAGCAGACAGACTCAACTTGTAGGCCTAGGACTAGGGCCCCTAGTACCTAGCCTAGCCTAGCTAGGCCTAGGCTATCCAGCCTTCCACATTTGTATATTATATAGGCCCTAGGCCAGTTGTGTCACTGTTATGGCTGGTTACGTTTCGGACGTTTCATTCCCGTCCGATGACGACGAGGAACTCATAGCGTTCTTGCAACTACCGGCAAGACGCCCTAGAATTGTCAAACCAAGGCAGCATTACTTCGAGTCTTTAGACGATGTTGAATTTCTAAAAAGATTTCGAATTTCAAAAGATTCGGCTTTGTCACTGTTGGCGCAAATAGAAGACTCTCTCGAGTTTCCTTCTGACAAGTAAGTATAGGCCTAGGCCTAGGCTATTTGTACATCTAGGCCCTAGCCTAGCCCTATGCCAGAAATCTGAGTGAGCTGGGCAACCACTCTGCATCTGGCCTCATATATGCATAGATTGATATTAATAGGTACTTATAATATTGTTTTCTGCATAGGAACCATGCAGTGTCTCCCATGGATTGTCTCCTTTTGACATTAAGGTTTTATGCCACTGGGTGTCATCTGCTGACGGTGGCAGATTTTATCGGAGTAAATAAAACATCGGCATGCCGAATTGTACATCGTGTCACAGCTGCAATTGCTGCTTTGCGGCCTTTGTACATAAACTTGCCAAATGAACCAAGAGAAATGCGAAACATGCAGCAAAAGTTTTACGATGTAAGAAAATTCCCCCGAGTTATCGGTGCAATGGACTGCACTCACGTGAAGATACAGTCACCTGGTACGTAGGCTTGAGCATGAATATATGTCTACATGACCTAGCTCTAGTTGTTTTGAAATATAGTAAGCTAACATTAATTCATTAACATATTTTCAGGAGGGAACAATGCAGAAGTCTTTAGAAACCGAAAAGGATATTTTTCAATAAATGTGCAAACTATTTCCGACACTAACTTACTTGTGCGGGATATCGTTGCAAGGTGGCCAGGCTCGGTCCACGATACGACAATTTTTAACAGTTGTGAAAAAAGGGCCATGTTCGAAGCCGGACACTATGGAGATAGTCTCCTGGTAGTTGATGGAGGCTACCCTGTTCGGCCCTACCTAATGCCGCCACTGGATCGAGCTGTCACTCCAGCAGAACAGCTGTTCAACGAAAGTCAGATTCGCACTAGAGGTTGTGTCGAGCGCCAGTACGGGGTGATGAAACGGATGTTTCCAATATTGGCACTCGGTATCCGAGTGAATGTACTCAAGGCCCTAGATATTATCGTTGCGTGCGCTGTCGTTTTCAATTTAGCTAGAGGAAATGGAGATGCACAGCCTCCAGATGAAATTGAAGACATACAGGCACGTATCGATGAAGACAGAATGCCAGAATATCGAAATGAAGGGGCTGTTGGTGCTCGTAGAGGTGGGGAGCAGGTCCGGAACATGCTCATAACTGAACATTTTCAAAGGTACGTAAAATCAACTACAGTAGGCTCTGCTAGACATTCACACACAACAAGGCTTGTTCATGCAAAAGCTCAAGGTAGAGCGTATCAATTAGGGATGGGTCGTATAAACGTTTAAACGTGGCAGTAGAGTTTGAACGTTTAGCGTTTTAAACAAAAAAATAAACGTGGAGTTGAATTTTCATCAGGCCTATAGTTGGTACAATTTCTCAAGTCAGCTCAAACTCAGCCGTCGCCGACTTTCTTCGCTTGTCACTGTTATCAGGCACTATGCTCGGTATACCGTCTTTGGAGCTTAATTTTAATTTAACCAATTCGAGCTAGCTATACGTTAAAACGTCGATTTTAAATGGGGTAAACGTTTACGACTCTAAAACGCTTTTCCCATCCCTAGTATCAATTGGCATTACTCTCATCACAAGGTTTACTCGTTATATCTGAAAGCTTTAACAACCGCAGTGCACTAATTACGATTATTTCTTTTTCAGTTTGCTGTGAGAGGCATTGTTCTTCAGACAGCGATATGTTAGCGATAACTGTTTCCATCACCGACGAGTTGAAACCATCGAGGCTCGAACATCACAGTGCTTCGAGTAGTAAAATCTGTTATTCATCTCGATCTTTGTAAACAGTAACGATTTTAACAATCTGGTGTATTTGGTCTAGCGCAAAGGGAAATGAACAGTACTTGACATTAAATCAAACTTACAAGTTGGCAGTGAGAGGTAAACTTGTTCAACAATAAGTAATACTAATAAACAGTCACATTGCTTTACTGCTGCTTGGCATTTGTTTAATTTAACTTAAACTGGTGACAGTGTAAAGATGGGATTTATTCTGGGGAATATTATCAAAATTTCACATTTTTCCAGATATCTGCTGGTACATATACCATATTATATTTATTATGTTTATTTTAACTGACAATGACAAAAGTAACAATGACACAACAGTGTAACAATTGACATCCAGAACATTTGATTCCCTCTAGCTACTAGCTCATATTTCGACAGAGATCACAATAATAAAGGAACACTTTATTCCTACTTTCCGATTTTCAATGAAATGAAATGATTTCAAGGAAAAAGAAACAGAATAAGGGCCCAGCAGAGCAAACTTACAGCCCATCCATTTTTATTTACAATTTAGTATATGTAAATAACACCTTACTATTGGTAAACTTTCTTAGACTGTTCAATGTAGGCCTAATCTATCTCTATGTTTTTAGTATTTATACTATATAATATTAAATTGAAAACTGAGTGTTCTATCCTAACAACAAAGGTTAACAATCTCATTACTAGAAACAATGAATCAAATTGGCAAATTGCACTTTTTTTGTTGTACGACATTATTGTGACAATTAATTATTACATCAACATATATTTGTATTATCAGCTAAACATGATCAGCTAAACATGAATCATTGTAAAATAACTTAAATCTAGCTTCTACATTAATAGTAGTAACGTTACAAAATAATTGAAAATGGTCAGGATAATAGTAAATGCAGCATTGTAAAATAACTTAGGCCTAAATCTAGCTTCTACATTAATAGTTGTAACGCTACAAAATAAATGAAAATGGTCAGGAAAATAGTAAATGCAGTTAATTGTTTTGGGTACCTGTAAGCCTAGGTCTATAGTTTTTTATAATGTGTGGCATATGAAGAGTTAAGGCCAGGTTACGATTGTCGTCAACGCTAACTTCAACGCCAATACGAACCTGTGTATTTAAATGAGTTTGAAGTTGACGCCTACCGTAACTCAAAATCGTAAACATTAATAGATTCACGGTTGAGGTTAGCGTTGACGCCGATCGTAACCTAGCCTTGACTTGGGAGAGATACAATACATTAGGACAATTTACTTTCTAATTTCTTGGTTTTAGCCTCTTCTTGTCTTAGGATCTGTTTTTTTATTTCCACATCAAGTTTTAGCAGCTCTAGCCGTAACGCAGCCTCCTCACTTTCTGCTTGTTGCCTACACTGAAAGTTGGCTTCTTCATGTATTTTCTTTCTCTCTGTTTCTCTTTTTAAAACATCTATTTGCAGTGAAACCAACTCCAGCTTAGCTTGAGCCAGCTGATCAATGTCTGCAGCGGTTTTAGAGGTTGGAGGTTTTTGAATAACTGGGCGTCTCCTAGAATTACGGTGTTCTGATGACGATGATGATGTGGTTGGCAGTGTTGGTAGAGAACTAGTTGGTTTTGGAGAGGGTGTTGAAGTGGCTAATGGCGAAACGTCGGGAACGGTGGCACGACGTTGCAGAGCTGGGTGTCCTGGCGTCCGGAGCATTTTGACAGAGTATTTTGACCAGTCTTGCTGTTGATTGTTGTCCATGTTGTCAATGGATGGAAGAGAATGGTGCTTCCGGATTGGCGTACTAGCCGGAGAGATTTGTTCTTCGCCTATTGTGCGTTCTTCGTCACACATCTCGATTTCAGTGTAACCCTCGATTACCTCTATATGTACACCTGGAATCTGTAGGAAAAAAAAAGTTTCACTAAAAGAATACTCGCCAAACCAGCCGGGCAAAATGTTTCCATTCCCAGTAGCCCCTTATTTCATTTCCCTTCATCCAACCATTGAATCTTATCAGTGTTGTAAAGTAGCGCGCTAAAAGTAGCGCGCTACTGGTAGCATGCTACTTTTCATCAGTAGCGAGACGGTAGCAAGCTACTTTCAAAAACGTGGTAGTGTAGCAAGTAGCATGCTACATTTTAACAGTAGCAGTAGCGCAAAAGTAGCGGAAAATCACGCTATTTATTTGTCAATCGATTAAATTACAAAATCGTTAAAATCTCGTTTTCCAAACTCGTTTAGTTTCCGCTGTCAATGGGCAAATCACAACTGATTCTGCGAAGCATCCACTACCTCCCCCCCCCGCCCCAACGCGCCACCTGCATCATGCCTTTCAACGGACAACCACCCGCGGTCAACGACTCCTTCTGAGAGCAAGACTCAAGAGTGTTGAATGAATGAACCCACCCTTTCGACAAGTGCGTGGGTTGGGTTGCCACTTGCGACTTGCCACCCTCCTCGTGTGCCTTGTCACTCGTCAGTCAGTCTCTAGGTAGCCACAACGTGACGATAACCTTGCATGGTGCGTGTTGAAGCGAGTTAGTTTTATAGTGGTTTGCGATGATAGTGACTAGTGACTAGTGAGTGAGTGATTATTATTTATTAGTGATACAAATGGCTTTCTTTAAAATGAATCAACCTACAAGTTCGAGTGGTCGTGTGAATGTAGTTCACAGTAGTGATGAAGATGCAGATGATGTCGACAGCACCACTTCGAATCCTACTCTTCCGTGGCCATCATACGAAAAGTTTTTCTCTTATAAAAGTGCTGGGAAATCGGGCACCAATACTATAATGGTGCAATGTAAGGTTTGTGTGCCGAAAGTTAAAATAATATCTGTTTCGAAGTCCTCATCATTATTACACAAAACCATATATTACTTTAATTTTAACTTTGCCCGTAACAAACCACTTATGACATTATGACAATGTCAAGAACATGATATTAATATGTATAAGAACGAATGAATCATCATTCATCAACCTACAAAAATGAAAAAATGAATTCCCCCTTGATTTGGCTTTAGACAAGCTGAAACGAGGACATTGTTATTGAATTGATTAAAACTTCGTGATCATCTTTGACGCCGTCGATGTTGTAGAATGATGCGTTTCCTTTGTTCGGGTTATTGACTAATAATAATTGTACTAATTTAATTTGCTACCTGTTTATCCAGTTCCCACATGTATGTCGGTAACGTCAGAATAAAGCCTTGTTTACGAACAGCATTCTAGTTGACCTCAGTCACAGATAAAATATTATTCTCGAAGTGAAGTGAAATATCTGTGCTTCAGTGTAACGCGTGATCTTATGTTCGTATTCACGTTAGCGTTGACAGAATGACAGCCAAGTAGACGCGGATATTCGTAAACAATAGGCTATTTGAACGTATCAAAACAATTGACGTACTATTTATTTCTCACACCACAGAACTGACAATCTGGCTCCATCATAAAGAGCGTGTTTACGTAACACGATTTACGAAAGTAGCGCGCTACTTTTTCAAGCAAGTAGCGAAAAAAGTAGCAAGCTACTTTCTTTAAGCAATTAGAGTTAGCGATAGCATGCTACTTTTTTATGCATTCAATAGTTGGAAAACCAAATGGCAAATTAGGCCTACCTTAAGAATGAAATAATCAGGAAGAAAGTACAATATTAAATTAACTTTGAATTACATGGCTAGATTACCCACCACTTGTCCTTGTTCTGCACCATCTAGGCCTAGGCCGACTACGTCACAGGGCTGCGTACATGAACTCGGCTTCGGCTCGACTCTCATCGTGGTTGCTAGGTTAAAGAAGAGATCAGGGTTATAATAAAATACTATATGTTGTAACCTTGGGGTGGGTCCCCTAAAAAAAGCTAGGCCTATTCTAGGCCTAGGGCCTACATTAGGACTAGAGGCATTCTTACCAATAAATCTGTTGTACCCCGAATCGCTGTCAAATTCGGCAGGCAATGGGTGAGCTGTCCCCGGCATCAACGCTGTAGCCCGTTCATGCAGCAGATTCGGCCTGCAATTAGACGTCCCTCCACCTAAAACGCAGAACACAAGATAGCCTATACTCCCAGTCAGACAGACAGTCTGGGCCTATCTATATTTTCATAGTAGGGCTAGCCTAGGCCTAGTCTAGCCTGGACCCTAGGCCCTTCCTTGTCATTAGATGCCTGGGCCTAGGGCCTAGTCCTAGGGAAGCCAACAACCCTAGGCCTAGGCTAGCTATCAACGGCCTAGACTGGGTAGAACCCAGCTTTGGCAAACTTACCCGTTTTAAAAATTTCCACCTTTTGGTCGGAGATGGCTTTTCGGGCATTCTTTTTGATGTTTTCGTAACAAGCTTTGAGAGAACTTGCCGTTCTCTCGATGCCCACATTGCTGGCATTGAAGTCTTGGGCCACCTTCTCCCATGCTGCCTCCTTCTGTTTCCATGTAGCCCCATCCGTTTGCCGATTTTCAATAATAGATTTGTAGTCTTCCATAATATTTAATAATAAAAACTTCTCGCTTTCGGAATAATTAGTTCCACGGCTGCGGGATTTCTTTTTATCTTCCATTTCGACAGGGTTATATAGCCTACTACAGTCTTTGATTTTCAGGTTATGTTCGACTTGAATAACACAGCCTTGTCAAAATAAACGATGCACGCCTGTTGTATTTTCTACTTTCTGAACGACCAATCACAAGCTCGCTTACAAAATAACTTCCAGTTAGCTAACTGAGACTTTGAAAAACATGGTGGAACCCAACTAGCTTTAATGCTCAGTTTAAAAACAACCGACAGTTGGCTAAACTCGAGTTTATAGTCATTTGGTGGAACCGGCCCTTAGAAGTTATTCAATTAATAAGAGGTTGCGCTAGCATCGGGGCTAGACTGGGACTACTTGATCGACTTGCCGGTATCGAAAGTTACTACTTTATCGACTTTAGGCGGGAATTTCAAACATCGCGAAATGCGTTTGGAAATTTGTAGTCTCCGATTCTAGCGCGAGCGAAGATATGGAATTTTTTGTTTAAAAAAAAACATCGCGTTATATTCGGGCCTTTATGGTACTAGGAAGGTAATAAGAAAAGTATGTTTTTATCTTGAATCTCGCTCGATATTCAAGAAAATTTTTGGTTCGCTCGATCTCGAATCTCGCTCGAGATTCAAGAATATTTTCTGAATCTTGCTCGATCTCGCTCGACTTGAAAAATCCCTGCTCGCACAGCCCTAATCACGGGCATAAACATAATCACTCCCTGCCCTCGTACCCGAGGAAAGAGCAGAGCTCTCGAAAATGTACACACTTGGCAAGTGTTTTTTTTTGTTTATGACTGTGATTATTGTTCGTTTTAATAATAAATATATCACGTACACTTGTGTATAACATTATTAGTTACATTTATTTATGCATCTGAAAGTGGTAGATTTAAGAATTTGACAGAAAAGTGCCACATAATCTGTTCTGAGGTTGTGCTACAGGGAACTAAAATCAAGTACATAAATGTAATAACAAAGATTACTAAAAGTTTGAATGTTTGAGCTAGACAACCTCTTCTTAGTCCAAAACAATTGTCTACAATCATATCTGCCCTATACAAGACGATTCCATCGTGTTTAGTGTTGATGTTTACTTGTAACCATTACAAGATATTGGATATATATATAGTACAATATGCACTGTTATTGCATAACATATATAAGGAAATTAATTTGAAATTAATTATAAATTATCTAATGATAATAATTATTGTATCATGTATAATATACTGTACTAAGTTACTTTGAACTAGTCTGCATATCGTCGCCACTGGTAATTTAGTAGGTAATTATAATTTATAATACACTACAGCTAGCTATACATAAATTCCTATCAATAATGTTTGTTCCTGTAATGCACTGTACATGATAACAAAGATAAATGTGAATACAATACCATAAAATGTATGAACTCAATGAATTCAAGTACAATCATTCACGTTCCTCATAGCCTTAAGTTTAATAGCAGGTACACAAAACTCCTTCAACCAGTTTCCTCATAAACAAACAATGAATTGGTGTTGTTCTGGTAAGAAGTACAATCGTCACATTTTCACCACCAACAACAACAACAAACAAATTAAACTGAAGGATATAAATGCAGTGGATGTACAGTTGTACAGTTTGGGAATTATTTAGGTTAGCACAATATTTTTCATAATGATGTTCGTTTAGTATCACTGTCTATGGTGGAACCATCCATATATGCATAGGCCTACTGTGATAACATACTTTCTTCATTATTTCTTCCGCAACCCCCTTATTGTCAACTAATGGCAAACGTACTCGATTTTACTACAAAATATCTCGTGAGAAAATATAGCCCGTTGGCAACGCGATGCCCAATTCATAATAGTACCAATATTAAAATTCACGTCAGAGATGTCAATAAGGCTCATTTAGTGACTTGTACTGAGGGATCGACAGGTTGTTTTTTGCTGTCACTCGAGTGTTGAATGAATACATAAAAGAAATTGACAGTTATGTTTTATTACAACAAAATGTTTCGGCCTAAACACCAATGCTCACAATTGCCATAGGTATAAGAGGTAGATCTAAATGTTGTGAAATTTTCAAGTTCAGTTTTATTAGAAGATTCCTTTTAATTTGAATAATTAATTTAATTTGAATACCAACGATCAGCTCGAATCTCTGCAAGACATTTTCTTGTATACAAGTCCAGATCTATACTCTATAACTATTTTGTATATGAAGTACGAACACTAGTGCATAATGGATGGCTCCTATTTGGATACAATAATTGCTGTTTATATAGATTCAGCAGAAATTTGAATATGCCTGCAGTGGAACTTAAGTTATATACATTTTTCACTTTTCTATTTGAAAATTGCCAACTATGTATATATGTATACATAAACATACTGGTATATTGTCATTATGAAGTTCTATGTCCATCAATAATAGGGCTACCTACCAGTACAAAAAGACGAATATGTAGTCAAGCCCATTTACGTATGTATAGTATTATGTGTTTGCATGTTTTAAAGCTAGACTCGGGAAAAATGCAGAAATGAAGTTCCACCATACATTATAATAATAGATAGAATATACCCTAGACTGAGGTGGGCACTGTATTGAAAAAGTTAACTGTACACTGTGCAGTAACCCACAACAGTTACTCATTAGCAAACACTTCAAGACAATCTGGTCCCATAGTTTCCTTCCTATGTTACCTGTCCTAAAATGTGCTTCAACAAAAGGAAAAAGCATATACGTAATTCTTTCAACAAACATACACTCGAGACTCTGGGCTTGGTGAAATAGTAGATATCTATCTAGTTTACTATATCCATTATCACTAACAGCTACTAGGAGCTTCATTCAGTTTCAACAGGCATTTGCTGGGGTGTGATATGCTATTTACATTACATAATTGCATATTTTTATAATACAAAAATATTGCTTCTACAACTTATTTGCAAAAGCCATGTATTTATAAATTATTATACATATTATCAAGTGAGAAATCACAAAGGCATATGGTATCTTACATGAACCTCATATGCAGTTAAAATGTGATGGCAGCATGGAAACCACCATTCACGTAGTATGTATACACTTACAGACCTACTGTTAACATAGTCACTGTCAGTACCCATTGTTTGTTTTGTTTATATTATATATACATTCTGATTCTGAATCAAGACACCAAGTGCTAATAACAGGTACATAATTTGATTACACAAAATTAGTTTAAGTAGACATTACAGAACATACCAGATGGGGAATCTGGGTGCAAGCCCAATCCATTTTTCGTCAACTCATTGATAATGTTTACAGAACAATGAATGCACCAGATCTTGATGTGCCTGAACTTTAGAAAGGAATGCAATACTATAGTAGTGTACAGTGTCTATGACTGATGCTGGAGCTTAATGTCTCCTAACCATTTGAGTGGAATTCATATAAAGAATAAAGATTTTAGCAATACAAAATTGAAGTAACGATAATTCTATCCCACAGAAGTAGGTATACTACCTTGTTCTATAAATATAGTAAACATAAAATATTTAACAAAAAAACACCACAAAGTTTTTATATTTAGGTTCCTAAAGTGTTGGATAAAAACTAATTAATTAATCATATATGAATTTACAGCAAGAAATGACTATAGTAGGTATACAAATATGTACAATTACACATACGTATATGTCACGTTTATATGCAGGAGTAAACAATAGGAATGCAGAAAGATCAAGCGAGTGGGTTGACTAAAAGAATTATTACAAAGTGTACAGCTAAGTATCAAGTTGCTGAAGCTAAAATTTCAAAATATTGTTTCTATGATGTCTTTTGAACTTATTTTCCAGTAGATGGTGCAGAAATAATAAGTTCAAACAAACATCATAGATGTGACATACATTATTATTTTCTTATATAATTAACTAGAACAAAATTGGGATAAAGGGCTTCCTTAACTCGCCTTTCTTCTATAGAATCTGATTAAAACAAATCGATACATGTGTACACTAGCAAATCTAGAAGTCGCAAGTAAGCTGATAGTAGAGGAGCAAAAGGTATCTCGTGCGCCTTTCGTGGAAGAGTATTGCGGTAAACGGTATTCTGTTACGGCATACCATACGAGTATTTTGCACCTACCTGGCAGATCCTGGCACGCTGCAGAGGGCGCCAGGAGCGTCGTGACGTCATAGACACGTTTTAATTAATAACGTTTGAACGGTTTATGTCACAGAAAATATCAAGAGGACAATTTTATGATGTCATACTAGATGAGAATTTATAACCTATCTGCCACATTCTGGCGGGCTGCAGAGGGCGCCAGGAGCGTCGCTACGTCATATACACGTTTGAACTAATAACGTTTGAACGGTTCATGTCACAGAAAATATGTAGGGTACAATTCTTCTATAAAATACTATACAAGTATTTTGCACCTACCTGGCACATCCTGGCACGCTGAAGAGGGCGCCAGGAGCGCCATGACGTCATAAACACGTTTCAATTAATAACGTTTGAACGGTTCATGTCACAGAAAATGTCAAGGAAACAATTCTATTACGAAATACTATTTGAGTATTTTGCATCTACTTGGCACATCGTGGCACGCTGCAGAGGGCGCCAGGAGCGTCGTGACGTCATACACGTTTTCATTAATAACTTTTGAACGGTTCATATCACAGAAAATATCAAGAAGACAATTTTATAGAGAATTAAAATACAAATCGATTAATATGTACCAATAGGGTAATCATGTAATATTTAAGGGAGAAATTGCTAACAAATAATAATAATTAGATGTGTATATGAAATGCAGGGCATCCCTCATCGTAATATCTATTTATTACTTTTTCGGAGTTATAATTGTATCACTGTGAAGGACTTAATAATCGTAGTCATCCCAACATACCCATGGGTATCTGTTGTTTAACAATAATAATAATTATTATTATTGTATACTAGTTACTATTCATAGACTGATTAGTAAAACTCACGTTTGCTAGAAGTTCTCTTCATTTTCATCATCATCGTCTTCATCCTCATCTCCCGTGTTGTCGGTATTCAAGCACTCTTGTTCCTCGTCTTCAGTAGAGCAGCCACAAAGCTCGGTGCACCTCATGATATTTGCTTTGCAGCTGCATCTTGACGCACACCTTGATTTTAAGCAGTTGCATTTAACTAGTTGAATGACGGCAGCCGGTGCAGGTTTGAGGGTTGTCATGACTGCCACATACTCGTTGCTCTCAAGTAGCCATCCGTAGTCTTCGAGTAATAAGTTGATAGGGTTGGCAACCTGGTCATTATGCCACACCCAGCATTGATGGTGAGCACATAGTATGGCTTGGAGATATGCGGCTTTGCTGGGTGGAAGCTTTTGGTGGGTGCTTGGCAAGACTTTTTGTGAAACATGCGCCATCGAAAGTCAGACACTGATCTCAGTTTAGTGAATGGACAGTACAGTTTGCAAACAAACTTCTCTAGACCACTTATCACGGAGTCTTTTAGAGCAACAGTTTAACATAGTTCTTTAAATGCTGAAAATATTTCATAGTCGGATTCTTCCACACACCAGCACTTGTGAGGATCTGGCCAAACTTCTTGTCATGCGCATTGACAACAGTTATAGTGAGTTTTCAGAGGTCCACGTGGTATTTGATAGATATGACATTCCTGTTTCATTAAAATCGGCTACTCGAAAGACTTGCAAGGAGGAAAAGCTGCTGTAGCTTATCGCATTACAGACAACACGCCAATCGGGCACTTGAGCATGTCACAACTACTTGGTCACACCAAAACCAAGTATGAGCTGACAGAATATTTTTCACAGAAGATAATTCGAGCCTCACAGGCCATGGAGCGACAACCAGTTGTCGCATGGAGTAACAAGACTATTAGTACAAAAACACTTCTATCACACTTAAATAGTGAACAGGAAGAAACCGATACTAAGATGTTGCTTCATGCATTAGATGCGACAAAACGAGGAGCTACTCAAATATCTATTTTTTCCCCAGATACAGATGTCCTTATCCTGGTACTGCGACGTTACACCGATCTGTGTAAAAATACTGTGTTCATTACATGTAAAGGGGGAAATAATAGAAGGATAGCACTTGGGTCACTATACAACACACTTGGGCAAAATCAAGTTTCAGGACTAACTGGATTTCACGCTTTCAGTGGTTCCGACAACACTGGGGGATTTTCAGGAAAGGGGAAGCTTTCGTGCTGGAAAGTTTTCAGAGAATCCGACTATGAAATATTTTCAGCATTTAAAGAACTAGGTTTAACTGTTGCTCTAAAAGACTCCGTGATAAGTGGTCTAGAGAAGTTTGTTTGCAAACTGTACTGTCCATTCACTAAACTGAGATCAGTGTCTGATCTTCGATGGCGCATGTTTCACAAAAAGTCTTGCCAAGCACCCACCAAAAGCTTCCACCCAGCAAAGCCGCATATCTCCAAGCCATACTAGGTGCTCACCATCAATGCTGGGTGTGGCATAATGACCAGGTTGCCAACCCTATCAACTTATTACCCGAAGACTACGGATGGCTACTTGAGAGCAACGAGTATGTGGCAGTCATGACAACCCTCGAACCTGCACCGGCTGCCCGGCTGCCGTCATTCAACTAGTTAAATGCAACTGCTTAAAATCAAGGTGTGCGTCAAGATGCAGCTGCAAAGCAAATAACATGAGGTGCACCGAGCTTTGTGGCTGCTCTACTGAAGACGAGGAACAAGAGTGCTTGAATACCGACAACACGGGAGATGAGGATGAAGACGATGATGATGAAAATGAAGAGAACTTCTAGCAAACGTGAGTTTTACTAATCAGTCTATGAATAGTAACTAGTATACAATAATTATAATTATTATTATTGTTAAGCAACAGATACCCATGGGTATGTTATGTTGGGATGACTACGATTATTAAGTCCTTCACAGTGATACAATTATAACTCCGAAATAGTAATAAATAGATATTACGATGAGGGATGCCCTGCATTTCATATACACATCTAATTATTATTATTTGTTAGCAATTTCTCCCTTAAATATTACATGATTATCCTATTGGTACATATCGATCGATTTGTATTTAAATTCTCTATAATATTGTCTTCTTGATATTTTCTGTGATATGAACCGTTCAAAAGTTATTAATGAAAAAGTGTATGACGTCACGACGCTCCTGGCGCCCTCTGCAGCGTGCCATGATGTGCCAAGTAGATTCAAAATACTCAAATAGTATTTCGTAATAGAATTGTTCCCTTGACATTTTCTGTGACATGAACCGTTCAAACGTTATTAATTAAAACGTGGTTATGACGTCATGACGCTCCTGGCGCCCTCTTCAGCGTGCCAGGATGTGCCAGGTAGGTGCAAAATACTCGTATAGTATTTTATAGAAGAATTGTACCCCACATATTTTCTGTGACATGAACCGTTCAAACGTTATTAGTTCAAACGTGTATATGACGTCACGACGCTCCTGGCGCCCTCTGCAGCCCGCCAGAATGTGGCAGATAGGTTATAAATTCTCATCTAGTATGACATCATAAAATTGTCCTCTTGATATTTTCTGTGACATAAACCGTTCAAAAGTAATTAATTAAAACGTGTCTATGACGTCACGACGCTCCTGGCGCCCTCTGCAGCGTGCCAGGATCTGCCAGGTAGGTGCAAAATACTCGTATGGTATGCCGTAACAGAATACCGTTTACCGCAATACTCTTTCACGAAAGGCGCACGAGAACTTAAATGTTACCTTTTGCTCCTCTACTATGAAATAGAATCTTATTTCTATCTCATCATAATTATGATTGTAAGTCCCTGTTCTATGTTACAGTGTTGTACAAGCAATACATGCATCTTGTATTATACTTCCTTTTGGACTGAGCAATTTTACAATGAAAGGTGCCCAACATTATATAGAAAAAATAAATTATCAAGCATTCTGAGCTTCACGATACATTTTTAAAAAAGTTGTTCAACTGGGATATGAACTCAGACCCCTCCCCCTCTATAACTTGCCATGTTTCACGTATATGTTTTGTTTTGCGATTCTTGAACTTGAAAATCTCGCAATAGCAACGTTACCTAAACGACAAACATGGATTCAAATCCTTAGCTTGGCAAACTTGTATTGTAATTTCTTTTCAAATCAGTTAATAATAATTTGAGTTTATTTTACTTTGTATTTACTATTGAGTCTATTGAGTATTGATAATTACGGATAAAAGTCCCAATAATATTACACAAATAGTAATAAGTAGATGCTGGGTAGTAATATAGATAAGATATGAAGTACCGGTACTTAGTTTAAACTAGAAAGGATACCATATGACGACTGGTGATTGGTCGAGTGGTACCTATTATATGGTACTACTTTGATTGGTCGAGTGGTACCTATTATATGGTACTACTTTTCCAAGCAGAGTTTCTGGGGTTGTATTCTACGAAACGTGCACATTTAGTTGATTATTTTCCTCAGTCGGGACAAACGTTTGTTGTGACAACTGATGTCAGAGAGTTTATATATCCGCTATCTAGACAGCAAAAGACACCACAGACAGAACAGAAAACTGAGTAATAGCATAAGTAGGCCCTACTCGAGACTTTGTGGAGAAGTAACACGACATAATTATACATTTTATACTAGAATTTATAGTTAGAAATTTAAGCTTGGCAGGGGTACAGTTGATAGGGAGCCCAACATCTTACCTGGTTCGTGACTGCAGGGGTCTTGTAGAAAATAAATAGATACACAGAAAAAGTTAAAAACACAAACAAAAACGTCGAAACTGTTTCGGCCGAACAGGGCCTTGATCACTTGACGAGTGCAGAGGGGTGGGTGGGTTCCCTATCAACTTTACCCCCACTAAACATACCTATTTAGTTGTTTGGCCTCTCCTATCACACACCTAAGTAGAGTAGATGGAAATTTAAAAAATTCATCGAGTGAGAAAAACAATTATGAGTACATGAAAAAAACATTTTCACCGACTGTGCAACCGATGACTACAGCTAATTTGATGTTACCATAGTTTAGGACATGACTGTATTGTTTGTGTGTTATCTTCGCTGCTCAATTAACGTAGCTACGTGGCAATCCACTGTATAGGAAGTGATCATGAAATTGCCAACAATTATGCCCCAGGAAATGCACACGAAATACATTGCAGCAGGTGCCACAAACACTGCTTGGAAGGACAAGCTACTGTGCACAGTCCCAAAGCACCAGTCGTATATGTCTCTATAGAACGTCGCAATATTATCAACATCTATGTACTAAATAATAAATGTTAAGACGTTTGTTTGCCTTTTCCTGATTTTGTCTTACGTATCAATGATAGTTGTTTGTAAGAATATGCCAAAGATGAACTTAAAACCAGTCTTGGGTAGTAACACACTACTGTATCAAAATTACTTTATCGGTAACGTTGATGGTAAGTTTGTTACAATTTTGTAAGAGTAACGGCTGTAATTTTGTTACAATTTGAAGTGATTTACGTTATTAACTCGTTACTTTTGGTTTTGAATGAATGAATAAATGATGACTTGTTTTTCAACAAACATGTCTTCATTTATTTCGAGCCCAACACATTTACTTGTCAAAACTACGCAAAATAATTATGGAAGTAATTGAATTACTTTTTCAGTGGAATTATCAATTAAGTAGGCCTAGTAATCCCATTACTTTGACAATGAAACAATAAGTCAAGGAACATTATTATTTTCATATTGGATAATGAGTAAATTTTATTAGGTAGGCCTACTTTTCAAAAGTAAGTTACCGATACCCAAGACCGTTTACAAATTACAACCAAATATTAAATAGATATTTAAAAAAAACATCAGTAAAATATTTCAAGTTTCAAAAATGAAAATGATAATATTTTTTTTTTTTTTTTTTTTTGTCCTGTGCAGAGATATATTAAAACACTCACATATACACTAATAATAAGATAGTTAGATAAGTGACGCTACTGTTTGTGTGAATTTTTATGTTCTCATAATGTGAATAAAAATTGGATTACCGGTAGTATCTATAAACAGTTCAATGATGACAACATTCACAAAAAAGGAAAACACAGATAATAAAAGTAAATTTAAAATATATCCTGGCATATAAGAAATATGAAACATCCCTTACAAACTATCCCAATGCAGCTCTTTCTAGATATGTATGTGTCAACAATAGGCTGCTGCTCACAACACACACGGATCTGGTACTTTCATCCAAACCCCACTGCATCTTCGAGATACGACATGGTAACATGGTTTTATAATCAAATAACATACCTAAATGTAGAGGGCGTCATTAATGGGATGATCCTTTCAGCAGCAGTAATAGTTTTGACACCCTAAAAAACCTGATGGATGCTTGTGTTTCTCTATATTATTATACTAGTCGATATTTCCAAGTCTTGAAGTCCCAGTTAAAACTTGGTATTAATTTTAATTTTTAAATCACTGGCTGGGAAACTAACTTGAATGTTTTGTTTTTTTGGTATATAAGAAACAACTAAAACAATGCCACATGGTTGTTTTACCGATCATAGGATTTACAGTGAACCACTGCTACAGCTGTCTTCTAGATTTCTCATTTGTCGTTCGCTGAATGTGATTGATTACTCTTGACCGAATCCTTCGGTCTCCTCAATAGCATAGTTGAGCTTCTCTACCATCTGATCGTAGCTCTTGTATGGAGGTAGATCCAAGCGGTTAAAACAAGTGTGTGATCGCGGGAGCCAGGTGTCTTTGCCCACCTTCTCAATGCAGAATCTCTGAGGGCCGTTACTCCCTAAAACAAACATTATAATAGTGCTTGGTTCTTATAATCTATTACAATGTAACACACTTGAAGGGAACTCATCTTTAGTTTGCTAAAAAAATAATGTACTAGTATTTTGAAAATTAGGTACTACATAATGTTAAAATATGAATTTTGTTAAAATAGAGTTCTTTATAAGCAGATCCAACCGTAATTAAAATTAATTCCTCAACATTCGCATCAAAAACTCACAGGACACAACTTGTCGCAAAAGCTGAAGACAAATCAAATGTTCATTAAAAAATTAAGGCTGGGCAAGGAAATCAATATTTCAATAAGATGTCCATGTGTCGTAATAAGATTTTATTTTAGTATCGATATGTAAAAAAATTGGAGGGAAAATGACACTTCAAACACACATGATTTCAATGTTTGAATTCGCCATCAAAACAAACTGGCCGTATCCTGGTCGATCTTGTTTGTCTTGAGGCATTGCTTGTTCCAATTTGTTTCCATTTTTAAATATCAATACTACTACTACCAATACCGAAATTTTGGCGTGATATCGATAATTTAATCATATGTCATAGCCTAGTCCTATTAAAAATGCTTACCCATTAGCTCAGCAAATCCTCCAACTGGTACTCTGCACGTTCCCGTTACGAACTGAAGGAGCCGAGCTCGCTTCTCGCTGTCTGTGGTTCTTACAAACTGAAAAATAAAAACAAAAATGCATGTTTCGTTTCATCTTTGCACATGTTTGCACACCCTACTTTGATATTCCTTCAAAATGCTTCGTGTCCATGTCAACTGTGTAGACAGGAAAACACTAGGGAGTTTGTGCCTAAGATGTTAGCAAGGATATTCAATTAATGTTGGATGTTGTTGGATCTAAGCATGCATAATACATAATTAATTAATGGCACCCGCATCCGTGTTTGTTTCTATTAGTAGTAGGCCTAACTTATTTGTGAAAATATTAGGCCTAATAATGTAGGTCTAGGCCTAAACAGGTAAACATTCTGAATTGTTTACATACCACAGTCTATATCATTATGTGGCCTAGGCTTACTCCATAAGATCTTAATACAGTATTGAAATTGGTAAAAAACAAAAAGTAGATGGCAAATAATTGTCTCACTTAAAACAATAACATGCGGCCAATAATTTACACAACCAATTAATTCACCACTTTTGGGAAAACCAAATTATAACATCACCTTTTTTATTCAATAGTTACTAGCTGCTCTTGTGTATGGGTGCCACAAGACATAGCATAGGGCATATCACAAGGGATCAATGTTATGTGAAATACAAAATAATTGATCACTTTTGTCAGCCATGTCTCATAGGGATAGATATGTGCAGATATGTGAAAAAGACGCAAACACTTTTCGTTTTATTGCGCCTTGCAAAAAACCAACACTCCTACTCATAGGCCTGCGAAACAAAATGCAAAAAGAGAAATCCATACCTGCCAAAACCATGCCACTTGTTTGCTGTTTCGCGTGTAGTGCCTGTAGATGGCGTTTCGCTGCCAGTCGTCCACATCAATCTCCTGCATCCCACACAGAATTAGTTCCAGCTCGCGTTCATCGAAGTACTTGAGCCATTCTAGGGGAACCACTTCATTGAACCCGTCGAGGAATGCTTTTGTCTGATCTTCAATGCCTCTTGTCATACGCCACTCAGTCATCAGTCTGAAAACAACATAAATATTCAGTACCTTTTAAGACACAGTACCTTTTAAGACACTATGCAAAAAATATAGTTGTGCATCACAAGAAATCAGGTGTACACATAATAATTAGAATATATGTGCTACAGATCTATAAACTAAATGTCCATGACAGCCTACTTTTAAAACTGTGTTGGTCAATTCACGTACCTCATATACTCCTCCTTATTCTCTTCATCCACTCGGACTTTGTCGCCGCCTTCTTTCAGCTCATGGTGAATCACCTGGCCGAGTATTTCAAAGTCCACACTGAAGAACAACTCCAGTCCACATTCGTCAATGCTATTGTCTTTAATCCAGACCAGCGAGTTGTAGAATTCAGGATCAATTGATTCAATGTCCTTCATTGTAAGTTTTTTATTCAACATTCGCTTATAGAACGGCATTGTAAATCCAGAGTAAATAAAACGTCCATGATAAAGAGCCTGTAAAAGAAAATACCACATATAGCCATTATGACGAATGATCAAGTCAAACAGAGCAATTTCAGGTGTTTTTTCAATGCCAAAAATACATTGCCAAATACGAAGGGAGATATGGCAATATCGTATACATAGGCATACAGTACATATTGTGATATGATCATAGGGTAGGCTACTATATTTTTTAAATTTGCACGCACAATTTTGACACCAGTACTTTACTTTCTTTAGTTAGTTGTATCTTTTCTAGGCTGGATGCCAACTATCCTAATGAGGAAAGACTGTCCCTAAACTGTTATAGCTAGTGGGGATGGCTAGATCTGTGCAAATGGTGGAGCAAAATTTACAATTTTGTTCAAAATACACAATTAGGCCCTACCTCTTCAAATTTGGTATGATCAGTTAAGAAATTATCTGAATTGTGATTAAATGGGACAAATTACATTCACAAAATGTTTTTGATGTTGTAGCCTTCTTGAAACCACTAACTAGTAACTACAATTGTAACTATCAAGGCAATAATGTCTCAAAATGCAAAATACCTTGCAAAACCTTGCTCTAAATCTGAAATAAGTTTAAAAATAATGACAATAATTTGCATATGCATGTTAATTCCTGTGAATGCATTGTATGTAAGGTAAGCCTAATACAGTAGTTTTATTATAAAGAGTGCTGAATACTGAACGAACTAACCATAGCGATGAATCGACCGATGAACTTGAAGTATAGCAGATGGTCGGGGTTCACATAGGAGGCCGGATTGATTTGTAAACTATAGTTGTTCTTGTTGGCATACTCAAACAGGCAGTACATTGGGTTGAGCACTTCATGTGATAACAAGAAGAACCACTCTCTGAAATTTGACAACAAGTATTAGAATTAGAACATTTATCCCTTAGCGTAAAAATATTAATTAATAGTATTCAATATCAACAAGTTAAATCAAGAGATGGATTCTGCAGTGTTAATTATGCCTAATACTAGAAAGTTAGATTGACATCATAAAGGAGTATGTTTAGGAATAATAAATAACAACAGTTGGCAGTAGGCCTATGACTTCATATCGTAGGGTATTAAAGGCAACAAAACTCGCATTTTCTGCAATCTAGCTAGTAGACCTATTAAACTATGAAACTGAAGTTGATCAATAGGCCTAATTCAATTATTGAAAAGAAAATCACCCAGTCACACCTGTTGATTAACTTCTAACATGTAGGCATTAAGATTGCATTGTTTCACCAAGAACACTTTGGAGCTTTCAGCTTACAAATTGAGAACGTAGATTCATCCTCATTTACAGTCTTAACCTTACCTAGAAACTCCACCGTAATCGAGGCCTTCTTCTCCTCTAAAGATGATATATAAACGTCTCCGAAGTTCGTAAGCGGGTAGTCTCATGATTTGATGATATGAATCTTCAAACAGAGTCTGTCTTGTGACAGTGATTTTGATGTGACTTTGGAGTGCATTGCTTTGACACAAGTATCGGAACTGGCTCAGTTTCCATCTAAACGACCGCTCGTATGCACGGGGTACTCCGTACACTCCTTTAGGCCTGTAACAACAAGTAAACAAAGAATTAAGAAGTTGATCGGTTATGGGCCTACAGTTAAAATAATCAATTATTGATAACGAAAGTTTATCAAACTATATGAGATGCAAAGTGAATGTAGAGAACGTGCACACTGGTAATACGTTAAAAATATCGAGGACATGGCAACATCGCACATCAATCAGCAAACAACACCACAATCATCCATGCTGCTTCATCTGTCTACCCATAGGGAAAGTTGCATGGGATTTGTTTATTATTCTAGTACCAGATAAGGATCAACTGTGAAGATAAATTCATCATCAATTATCACAGATGAACAGTTGGACTTGCAAGCCACCTCGCTAAACCGCACTCTAAACATTATTTTTGCTCTTAAAATGGTTTGAACTTAGAATGTAAAAATTTCGTAAATTACCCCTTTGGTGCTCCTGGACGAGGATCTTGGAAAGTTGTTGTTCTCGAGTTATGATCAACAAAATATCTCACACCATCTTCCGTAAGACGGATCTCCCATCCATGCGGCAGAGCAGGCTCATCAGCACCCATCTCCTGTCTGCAATGTGGCAACAAGCAACAAGTGCTAATTAAAAATCAAACAAATTAAATAGAACAATTATGGAAGAACTTACATCAGGGTTGCCACCAAAAATGAACTCAAATCTCGTTGGAGATGGTAAAATATAGGCCTACTCAGGAATCAGTTGAATACAAAACATTTAAATGGAACATACAACTTTTGAAAGAAATTGTTATTTTGATGTTAAAGTGACATTGTCACATTACATACAAAAAAATATTAAATATATCAGTGGATCCGCTTTACACTTTTAATATCCGCACAAACGGATAAAAACCCTGTTTACTAGTACAATGATTTCATTACCCTTGTGTCCGTGGGTCTTCCCATTGGGTGGTCCTGTTTTTGTGGTTGACGAAGTAGACTCGTCCGTCAGGCTGTATTCTCTTCTCCCAACCAGCTGGTAGAACCCCCAGGGAGTCCTCCTCTGGTTCGGGAGCAGCAGCAGCAGATCCTGCGGACGGCTGTGGAACCTGAAAACACACAGATAACAGGGATTTAGAACTAACTACGTACAATATATGTAGACTGTTGCAAACCAAAATATGTATAGAGTCACCTAAAAGTATAATACAAGAAGGATCTCAAACAGAAAGATTGGTAATAGAAAAATTGGAAAAGGTAAATCCAATGTGTCAAGGAATCAATAAGTTGAACTAGGTCTTGTTTGTAATTGAACAGTAGGGCCTACAGAGTTTAATTGTAACTAACGGTGAGAAAAAATTGAGCGGCAGCTTCGAACCCAGTGGCGAAAGAGTTGCCAACAACTTACAGATGGAAAAGAAAGCCAATCTGGATCAGTCTGAGGACGGATTTAAGAGCGAAAGGTACCTCTATACCTCTACGTCAAAAACCGCACACAATTTTCATTTTTAGATATTATCTTAAGAATGGACTTCGATATCGAAAATCTGAATCAACAGCGCACTGTGGTTTGGTAGGCCCCACACACTGAATGCTCTAAAATTAAAATCAGTATGGTTTTTATTTGGTTTTAATCTGTTTTTACTTTTTATTAATAACTATCGATATAATAAAAACCAAATAACTATGCTACTGGTTAGACCTTTAATATTTTATTCAGTCTATAGCGCTTACCAAAATACAGTGCACTGTTGACTCTGATTTTCGATTTCGAGTACCGGTAGCACTCTTTAGATATAATTCAAAATGAAAATGTTCTGCGGTTTTTGATGTCTAGGTATCCTTCGCTCTTAAGGAGCTTCAGTTAAAAAGTCACTGTGTTGTGCCTTGGTTAAATATGTTGAAGCAACTATAGTGTCATTTTGGTACCTACCTGTGGATAGAGAAATCTCTGATTTCCCTGCTGAACAACGTGTGCCCTCTCTCCCTGCCAATGCTGGTAGTGTTGCAATCTCTCGGAGTTGGGTCTTTGCCACGTGGTGGTGCGTGTGTTGTGATCTACGTAGTAAATCCGACCGCGTGGGTCTCTTCGGATCTCCCAACCAACGGGCAGAGGCTGCGGTCTCTCCCACGATGTGCTCCGGGTGTTGTGATCCACGTAATAGCGACGGCCGTACACATCGTAGCGCATTTCCCACCTGGAAAGAGAAGTTAATATTTTCTATTTATTATCAGAGAAGCGATCTTGATGGAAACGACTATGAAAGGATGACAAAACCGAGAGACATGCCGACGCTGATACTGATTCCTACGAATGGACAATATCTTGTGTGTCGGCATCATATCCCGAGTCCTAGTTGAAAATATGGCGATTCTACGATTCCAAAATTCTAGTTTTTGCCAAACATTTGCAAACGGATATGTTTAGTGCTAAAAGATATCACCTGTTATGAAACAGAGGGTGCAATCGACTGGCCAACAGAGCAAGATACGAAGTAATAGAAATGCTTCTGATGCGAGGAAGTGTGTAGCGACTGAAAGCAAGAACATTGTACCAAATGATTTTGAAAGTGGTTTGATATTACTGTTTAGGATGTTCAACAGGTGTAAAAAAAATGTCAGGTATATTTTGCTGGTTTTGAATAATATGTAAATTTAGTCATTTGCATGAATAAAATATGTTTTAAAGTAGGCCTACCATGAAAAAACTAATTGTGAAATAAACTAATTAGGAAGGAATTGATCCGCATCTGTAGTGAATTGTGTCTTAATGTAATTTAAGAAAGAGTTAAACTCGTCAATTGTGAAACAACTTGATGTGATGATGTCAAACATGCCGAGTCATAACTCCAGCCATCAAGGCGGAGGTGGCAACAGATTGCAACCAGGCAGCCGACTTGCCTCGTCTCGCACACATGCACAGGTGGCAGGCTTGCTACAATCTCTCACTGCAGTACCCATCAAGAGGTTATTCACTGTCGTCAGATAACTTTCAATGATGAGACGTAGGCCTTATCGGAGTAACGAAACCTGCCATAGCATAAAATCAGGAACTATCATATAGCCTAACTTTAGTTCTGCATTTACCTCCATGAATACGTAGTTTCATTCACCAGAGTACCATGCAGAACAATAGCCAATGGTTTCAGTAGACTTAATTCATGAAAAGTAATTAATGTAAAAACAATAAAACAGAATCAAGTCTAACCCTGCTGGTAATGGTTCCTCAACGTTTGCAGCTCCTCTTTGTGCTGCCGATTCCGGTGTTCCGTTGGCGGTTGGTGCACTTCCGTTTGAAGGAACCGCAGCATTTCCAGTTCCAGCGGTTCCATTCGCAAGAGGTGGTGGTACTCCGTTGGCTACTGGGGCGGGGACAGTGTTAGTACTACTACTTCCAGTTGCCACCGCAGGTGGTGCAGATGCCGACAGAGATGCTGAAAACAAAACCACAATCAATATGAGCCTTTTACACAAATTATTTAAATAACAATTGAGTTTGATAGATGGCCAACCAATGTAATTGACCATGTATGACAAGTTCAAGTGATCAGATGAATATCGGCAATTAAATCATTAAATGTGCACACGCAGTGAAATCGCAAGAATAAAGTAACTGTTCTGGCCCCACAAGTAAGTCATTTAGTTCACACATGCAGTGATGTTGTGATCTGTGAAGAGAAACCGTATTGTTAGCCTAGCAAGCTGGTTTAGACTTGTGAAATATCTCGCCGTGTTGTGGCAGTCATTTTATACCATTCAATCAACATATCCCATCCCTTCCCTACTTCCCCACAAGGGACAATTCAATCTGCTATGAGATGTTCTCTTTAAGCAGAGCATTCTTTTCACGAGCAAAGCTCTATTAAACTCGACAAGGCATTAAGCGATGTGATGACATTTATTATAAATACATACATGTGGTCATTTGCAATGGGAGGTGAGTACTGCTGCGATTGGAGTTGGTGGCGGGGGCCGCATTCTCACTTCCGTGGAGCCTCATCCTTGCTCGAATACCACCGTTCAAGATACTTCGATTGACACCAGACGCAGAGTCACTGTTGGCTTGGCCTGGAAATAATTTACAAAACATATATATGAGGCATAACAACAAGTCAATTTGGCTAGGCAATTTTTATTTGGGATACATTTTGATTTGAACTGCGATGACAATTGATGTACAGGATAATCTTACAAAACGGGTAATTACGGAATTGTACCATAGCAACAAGCCAATAATCCAATTGTTATATACGATAGGTACTACATTTTAATATGAACTTGGTTGACAATGGTGGAATCTCCCACTCTCACAATCTAAGACACTATGCTCTGAAGTGTCTTGGATTCAAGATAAGTAACACAATTACCAGTAACCTCCCTGACCTACAAGAGCTATGATTTGTTATTTAGGACAATAATTTTCTTGTTTTACTATACGTACCTAAAGGAGTTGGTGGTGCACTAAGCTGGCCTGTTTGTGGCTGGACGTACGAGCTCATCTCAATTTTGATTCCATTGAGAAGTATGATGAGTTCTCCCACCTTGGGCTGCCCATCATGCTTCGACTCGCTTATTAAATCCAGTGTCAGCTCAAGATTTTCACACTTGCCATTGTAGTGTGTCAAAACCTCAAAGAGACTGAGACGTTTGCCTCCGATGACGGGATCTTTGCGGAAAGTGCTATGATCTAGGAGACGGAAATGAAGGTGGGATTGAGGGGTGACAAGACTGAAACAGAAATTCAAAGTTGAAACATACTTTTTTACTGTAGGACTGGGGAAAACAATCAATTTTATGAATCGATATTGATTTATGTACTTATCGAATACATCTGTCAACATATAAATCTATACTTTCAATTACAAAACAATGATTGAAAAATCAAACTTCCGGCATAGAAAAAAAAATTACAAAACAGTTTTGTAGGCCTACGCCTATTTGCACACTAGCGAGAGATTAACCCGCAAAATGTGAAGGTTTTTTTATGATATATTTCTGCTTTAATATCATAAATAGTAATAATAAAAGCATAATGAAGAAAACAACACATGCTCAACGTAATATTACTTACACTGTAAATTCTTCATTCCACTTTGGTTGGTACGTGTTTTTCACTACTTCAGTCTTTCTAGGGTTTTTATCATCGATCATAAGCTCCACATAAGGGTTCGGTTTTAAGAAACTGCTCCCGCCACGTAAGTGTGCACATTCAACTGAAACAGGTAAGATAAACCAATGCTGACAATACGAACATGCCAACAGATGCTGCTTTTTTACATCTAAATTTCACACATCAACCAATCAGTCAACCATTCAATATCGGTTGGGCATCTAATTAATAATTAATTCCAGTATAGAGTACGCACAACTGACGTAACAGCAGAACTACAACAATGGAATAAATGAATTGAACTGGTGGACAAACAACAACCTGTCAAAGTAATATTTTTGCAAATAATGAGGATAAACAATTAGTTGTAACGATAGTAACTGCTAGCCAGTTAAAATTTATGTTCAGTAATGGAAAGCAACTATCTGAAAGTTTGTAAACGTTCTGAACGTTTGTTTTTTCCAACTTCAGAACTTCATTTTTTTTTTACAGCTTGTTTGTCTATCGGTTTAATTCATTTGTTTCATTGTTGTGTTTTGGTGTTGTGCGTACCCAATAAATAGGCCTACATTCCTTGACTAGACCTATGCCTAATCTGTACCGGTACCTTCCAAGCAATTTTATTTTGAATGAAACCTAGGCCTACTATCCATAAATAAATGTTATCACAAAATTATGAAACAGATTATACCCCTGTCAATTCCTCTGTCCCAAAACCAGCACCCTAGGCGGAGGCCTATAATGTCACAAAAATTACAAATTTGCCATATCCCACACTAACACATTCTGAAAAAAAAAAACACCTTGGGGGAAAAATAATTGTTGGCACTAGCCTATTTTGGTAATTAAAAATCATTGACATTAAAAGTTAAAAACACATTTTTGTCATAAACATTACTACGCTGCTGTCATGCATGGGTTTACAGACAGCTAGAATATTTCAGCCTCCAAATCCATCAGATACCACTAATTACTAGTATAAAGCAAACGATGAAGGTGTGAATATCCCCTGAGACATGCCTCCTACCCGGCTATGCCCTGTGACTGTGACAATTCAATTCAATTCAATTTGTATTCAATAATTCCACATGATACATAACAGAATGGTTATTGGACGATTTGTACATTGATATTAATATCTACGGACAGAAGTTATGTCTTGAGAGTCCGTAGACAAATATCTGGTGTGCGGATTATTGAATACTGTGAGTTATATAACTAAGTGGTAACTTAAATGTAAACTATAAAACTATTATATTATAATATTTTATATCTAGTAACGATTACGAATAGGATGAGGTTTCATGACGAGACGATGTTGGGGACGGTTTATTATTGTTTTTTACCGGAAGTGTCTGTATTTATTATTTATATATTCAGCCATTATTAAGAATGTTATCTTATTAGAGGATTAAAATAATATGATAATGTAGTATGAATGCGGTTGTTAATGCTTTCTAGGTTGTAGGGTAACAATGTCTTCAATTTCTTGAATTGTTTTTTCTGACAACCATAAGGTTATCATTTTCGTGAATGTCGATTTTGACTTTTTTTTGGTGATTGCCGCTGGAAGCAGATTAAATATTTTGGGTCCTAGATATAGATAATGTTTTTGTGCAAATCCTTTGGTGACCCTGGGTATATTAAGTTTGTTATTTGTTTTGTTACGTGTTTGTATTGTGTGAGGGATTGTTGGATGTTTCATGTAATTCTTATAGACGTAAGTGAGAGTAGATTTAATGTATAATTTTCTTATTGACAGAACCTTTGCTTCAAGGAATACTAGGTGGGTTGGGTATAGAAAGTGCTTGTGTAGTAATATTTTTAGTATATGTTTTTGTGTAGTGTTAAGTAGTGTTAGATGTGTAAGGCATTGTCATAAGATGAAGCACCCAATGCACCCATGAATATAAGCAGTGTGACGTAAGAGAACAGTTGCCAACAGATGGCAGCACTAGACAGTGCCAACCTCGAGATTTTATAGCCTAGTAATCCAGAGTGAGTGTGACGTAAGAGTACAGTTGCCAAGAGATGGCAGCACTAGACAGTGCCAACCTTGAGATTTTATAGTAATCTAGTGCGAGTGTGACGTAAGAGTACAGTTGCCAAGAGATGGCAGCACTAGACAGTGCCAACCTTGAGATTTTATAGTAATCTAGTGTGAGTGTGACGTAAGAGTAGGCCTACAGTTGCCAAGAGATGGCAGCACTAGACAGTGCCAACCTTGAGATTTTATAGTAATCTAGTGCGAGTGTGATGTAAGAGTACAGTTGCCAAGAGATGGCAGCACAAGACAGTGCCAACCTCAAGATTTTGTATTAATCCTGTGTGAGTGTGACATAAGAGTACAGTTGCCAACAGATGGCAGCACTAGACAGTGCCAACCTCAAGATTTTATAGTACCATAACCCAATGGGTGTAAAAGGCTACATAAGATAGAATTAAATATGTGATAATTTGTGTTGCAATCTATAATTTTCTAGGAAAGAATTAAAATTTTAATACAAACAAGCATGGAAAAATTCAAAAGTTGGTGAGCTCTAAGTGACGTGGTTACTAGCTAAAATACTTTTTGTTTTCTAGTTGTATTTCTCAACCGGTGTTGAGGTGTTGTAAAAAAAAAAGATCAAGGGGACCGCGAGACACAGATTCAAGAAATTGTCTTCTTTTCAATTTTGAAGTGTTTCTATATTGCCAGCTGTACAGTTACATGGATTGCAAACTACATGATTCTAATCTACATTTTTCTAGTAGGCTAGGCCTATATGCTGATTCACATTAAATAGATTAGAAACACAATCGTAATTATTTTTCTTGTGACTCAACTTTGAAGATAATATATAATATGCTACTATCATTGATTGACTAACTAGCCTAAACTGTTGCTGTTAATTAAGGAATCCTATTTCTACACGTTAACTTGTAGCCTACGCATAATTGCATACGTTTCCTAAATACACAATAGTACCTACGGCTAGGCCTAATTTTTCATTTTCTTATCAATCATTGTAATAAATTTAATATTTGATGCCAGAGCAACGTTTTTTTTTTTTACTTTCATTTGTTGCAGGTTAGCCTACTGACAAAATAACAACAAAAAACTAACGCTTCATTTCATTTCATTTTTATTATTCCGTTGATATGTATAATGTATTGTTGATCAATCATCTTCAATTGTTGATTTCACTAAGCACTGCACTATACACAACACTAGAGCTAGTCGACGTCGTGAGTGTGGACGAAAGCAATCATTAGACAATGTCCATATATATGGACATTATAGATTATGTCAGTAGACCTAACATCTGCAGGTAAATGAAAACATTAGGTAGACAAAATTACATTAAAGATTAAATATGCATGTAGACTAAGCATTACAGTTGACACAATGTATGTAGACAATCAGTGGGCGCTCCCCAATCACGACCTACTGTATGGAGACACAAGGTCTTCTAAATCGTAGTATCATTGAGATTTAATGAAATCTTATAGAACCTTAGGCCTATACAGGGGAATTTATATAGAAGGATTAACTGCTCCCATTTTCTCTGCATCCATTGTTATCGTCCGATAATAATCAAAATCATAATTCATAACAACTTTCCACAGTAGCCTAGATGCCAATGGCAATCACTACAATTTAGCTGTGTGACTGTATGCAGTACCATAATAAGAACCAAGTACGTTAACTCGTTCATGATTTTGATTGCGGTACCGACGTACGCAATTATCTGTGTAGGTTACCGGCCGGCAGAGTTTTGCAGTAAAATCCCCTAGCCCTCAGGCTAGTAGGCCTAGACTCCGTTATTTATGAAAAACCCAAACTCATCTAGGCCTAGGCCTACATGTGGGCCTACAGGTGGCCATCTTTGTGTACAATAACATTGTCTTAAAAGTGTAGGCCTAGGCTAGCCTAGGCATTTGTTTAACTCATTAATACCATGTGTTTAGAGAAAATGTTTTAAACATATTAGATCCTAAACAAAGTTATGGCGTAGGCTATCCTTAAATACTTACTTGTGACACTAAGTTGGTGAAATCCTGGTGATGCACCTTCTGACATGGTAAGAATGACGTTTCTTCAGATTAGTGTCATCAAAAATTAGTTGTGCATAAACTTGGGCTAGAACCTAGACCAAGATCTAAGCCAAAGCCACTTATCAACGCTCAAGCTTAGGCCTACGCTAGGCTTACTTCAAATCCGCCAATCAGTGAGAACACTAGGGACCAGGCCTACGTCCTAGGCTAGGCCTAGGCCTAGGGCTTTACTAGACCTAGAGTAGATAGGGCCTAGCTAGTCCTACGCCTAAGCCTGTATCAGCCTGGGCTAGGTGTAGGAGGTCGCACAGTTAGTGGTAGGGGAATAAACCTACTTGTAGGCGTAAGCCTACTTTTAACCTGGGTTCTTTTTGTACCAATAGGCCTAGGGCAACACCCAAGGGCCAAGTTTTCTTCACTTGAGTACACAAACAGTGGCTGTTATTTAGGCCTAAAGTAGGTTTACAGTAACCTTAAAGTCAGACTTTAATAAACACTTCACTCCTAAGAGATACTGAATCCATTTGACGTTCAAAATAAAACATTTCACTGTTCATCTAGGCCTATCTTCGAAGTAGGCCTAGATAAGGTTATCCTTCCTATCGTTATCTCTTGAACAGGCCAAAAGTATTTGACGTCATAACAAAAAGCAGTCTTGCGAATGTATATCAACATCGATCTATCGATAACTCTTCTTGCGAGTTTCCAAAATGTAACAAGCGGGAAATTTAAACAGTGCAAACAAATTATTGATTGTCGTATTGCTCTTAACAGATTAGCGGTATTTAAATTTACATTCACCGGTTGATATTACTTGTGTACTTATTGTGTACTTGTGTACTTACTATGTATTTACAATCTAATTCATTGTGATTAGTGATTATGCAAAGTAAACAATAATTTAATAAAATGTGGCGGCATGAATGTTTGAATGATATTATAGGATTTGTTGCTATGGATAAGTTTTATTACATGCTATTTTTCCATAAGGAAAACGGACTCCATAGCAACCTTAAACAAATCCTTTAACTCGAGTGTACTTGTATTGTATGTAAAAACAGCATATTGCCAAATAAAGTTCTACTACTACTTTTACTACTACTGGCCCTATAACAATTCCACGTCAGTTCAACTTGATTGAATACTGGTGTGGGCAAATTTTTTTGTAAATGTCACAAATTAGCTATTTTAAACTCAAGTATCGAATTCTATTAGAAATGTATGTTTTCACAATTAATTTTAGAGAGTTGTGGTTTTTAGATGGATGTGTATATTTGTTTTAAATTTCGTCGTTTATTTCGTCTTACGTGAATTTATTTTCTTGCACTAGTCTAATATTTAATATAGCCTACTATAATATTATGTTTTATACTTACAATGGTTAGGTCAGGGGGTGGCTATAGCCACCCCTGACCTAACTTAAGTTGGAAACAGGAGCCAAAGATTTATATATATCGTTGGACTAACTGCAAAACCACGTAAGTGCCTTTTATCAAATTGTTCAGGAAATACGAAAAACTATTTTAACGTAAGAGCTTACAAACAAACAAAAGTGCATACAAAAACACGTAAGTGCTCCAGTAAAGTAAGACATCTTTTGGATGTGATTTCATATTTAAATTAATAAGTAAAGTTGCGTACTAATAATAACCATTATTCAATAAGGTTTATTCTATACTTAAAAGTAAAGATTGGGTCAAGAAATTATAGGAATAAGTGACAATACTTACTTTTATTGGCAGCAACACACAGCCACCATGACTGCTTTTGAAAATGTTGCACTTACCTGGTTTTTCTTGTTCCTTTGCACATACGTGGTTTTAACCATTCGTTATAACAAGCCGTGTGATTGGCTGAGCACTTGAGTGGTTATTTCATATGATGCGGGCTATAAGGATATACCCAAAATCACATCTAACTCATTTTCAACCAAAAGTGCACTTACGTGGTTTTGCAGTTAGTCTGTCAAATACTGTCTAGCCCGGTATCTCAAGTAGACAAATTATTATTTTATATAACTAGCTCAGTCGATATTACATTACTTACTCGTTTGATGGCTTGATGTTTACCTCACGAACAACCGTCGCACTTCGAAACAGGCCTGTTTCGACGTCCCGAAGCAGCTGTCGTGGGCGTCACACACACAAAAACCAGTCCTCCACTGACACCTTTTTAAACAACACTAAGTTTTTTTATCTTGTTATTTTTCTCAACTCAACAACAACTTCACTGAATGATTTCCTAACCCATATTCATTTCCTTGACCGACACAACCATACTGTCAGTCTTCCTTCCAACACCAAGACTCACTGACTACTCTTCCCTAGCAACCTGATCAACAAACTTCAACAATCTTTCTTTTCTAAAAACCATTTCTTCTTTTTACCAAGCTTCCTAGATCCAACCCTATCCGCCTTCCATATATGTTACAATTACCCCCCTATTTCTTATATTTGTCCTTTTAACGATAAATATAGAAATAATTATACCCCAAATGACCATCCCCTAAACGAATATATCCTCCATTCATACTGACTACCTCATCAACACTCCAACTATGGTCAAAGTTTGACAATACCTCAACAATGCCACTCTGTAATTCCCAACAATGTCTGACTTACTATAAAAAAATCCACCCAGTGAATAAAATAATATTTTTTTAAACTTCTCGACAACACTATGACATGACAAGACTATTATGACAACGCTATTACGACAACACTATTACGACAACACTATTACGACAATTACCCCCCATGTTTTTTTAATTTTTTGTCGCAATTTGAATTTCGTTCCACAAAAATGGAAAAAAAACATACCTATGACAACCAAAAGAACATCGAACCCAAGACAAAATGTCGGCCGATCACACTACAGCAACGAAACA
The DNA here is from genome assembly GCA_945910005.1 of Isoperla grammatica. Taxonomy (NCBI): domain Eukaryota; kingdom Metazoa; phylum Arthropoda; class Insecta; order Plecoptera; family Perlodidae; genus Isoperla; species Isoperla grammatica. The sequence continues at coordinate 126,335,558 of OX246737.1, forward strand.
AACATTTAACCACATTACTATCAACATGAAATCCACCAACACATACAGAACAAGTTTATTCCATAAACATTTTTTTACGAGAGTTTCAACAGTTCCACCTCTAAACTTACTCCAGTCTCTTCCTACCCTCATCCATTCTTTCTCATAACAAACCCACTCCCTCTCATTATTGACCCTGGAATCATCTTTCTGCCCTACAGTCAAATCATTATTTTCCTCACCAACCAAAGCATCCTTGTACTCCTCATCTATCTCCACATCTTTATCCACCACTTTATCTATCTGTTGCTCTGTAACAACCCCGTCTTTCTTATCAAACCTCATCTCATCTTGCTCCTCCACTATCTCCACATTTTCCTTATCATCAACCTTGTCCTCTTGCTTCTCAACTATCTCCACATCTTCCTTATTATCCAACCAGCCTACTTGCTCTTCAACAATCTCTTTCACAACATCTATTTTTCCACTTCCTACCTCTCCTACGCTTCTCAAATCTTTTTCTTTCTTTACATCTCCTACATCCACCTGCTTTACCAAAAATATCGTTTTCATTTCCGCGGTCATGTCTCCCATCATCTTCTCCATATCTACCTGTTTAACCATATTCCTCTTCATCTCTTCCAAAGCCCTAGCTTGTTTATCCTGCCCTTTCTTCATCTCTTCCAAAGCCCTAGCTTGTCCATCCTGCCCTTTCTTCATCTCCGTGATCTTGGCTGTCACACCTACTTGCATCCTCATTAAATTCCTTATCATGCTCTTGATATCTCCATCCTCATCTGGTCCATCCATCATCAAGCTCCCTTCAATATCGTCAAGCTCCCTCTCCACTCTTAACCCCTCATATTCACTTCCTTCAATATCATCAAGCTCCCTCTCCATACTTTAACCACTCTTTGCTACTCCAAATTTTCTTGAACCTCCACTAGTCTATTCATACATTCACACAATCATACGTATCAACCTATGGACAATCTCGAATCTGATCTGCCGATTTACTAAAATTTGTTAACACATTCCCTAGACAAACTTCTCTAGCCTAATATTGATCTAAACCTATGGACAGACATCTACCATCTCGGTCGTTGTAGTAGACCGAGCCCTACACGTTGGAGCGCCAAATTGTCAAATACTGTCTAGCCCGGTATCTCAAGTAGACAAATTATTATTTTATATAACTAGCTCAGTCGATATTACATTACTTACTCGTTTGATGGCTTGATGTTTACCTCACGAACAACCGTCGCACTTCGAAACAGGCCTGTTTCGACGTCCCGAAGCAGCTGTCGTGGGCGTCACACACACAAAAACCAGTCCTCCACTGACACCTTTTTAAACAACACTAAGTTTTTTTATCTTGTTATTTTTCTCAACTCAACAACAACTTCACTGAATGATTTCCTAACCCATATTCATTTCCTTGACCGACACAACCATACTGTCAGTCTTCCTTCCAACACCAAGACTCACTGACTACTCTTCCCTAGCAACCTGATCAACAAACTTCAACAATCTTTCTTTTCTAAAAACCATTTCTTCTTTTTACCAAGCTTCCTAGATCCAACCCTATCCGCCTTCCATATATGTTACAAGTCCAACGATATATATACTTACAATGTTTCAACTAATTTTTTAAATGAGGCAGTTAATAAGTATACACTATTCTATCAAAAAACGATGGCCAATGTTAAACATCACACATAAACATCAATTTCAATATTATAATATACAGCACTTTTGACAGAATATTTATTTAATTTGTGCCTATTTTATCCTACTTTTTATTTCATGTATTAATAATAATTTTTCGTAGGAAACCTAGCTGCCCATGCATCTTTTTTTTCATGTAACTAACTAGGTATTGTGGTATTTAGAATAGTTGGGAAGGAATTTCCGAGGGCTGCTAATATGACAATCCCAGCATTTGCTTTGTAATTCATTCATTCATTCATTGCTCTCCATCTCTATAGATGAGCATTCGCTCTTTTTTATGGTGGAAACCACGAAAACCACCTTCAATCAGCATTTAGAACTTCTTGGTCTACATTCTTCTAAGTTAAAAAATGTTCATGCTATCCTACACGTAGGCCTACATTATTATTGCTTTCTGCATCTTGATTTACGTTTGGTTGGAGCGACCATAGTGTCGTGGAGCTTTAGCGGTACAATGAAGAAGGACATAGTCACAAAAGCGTTCCTCGGCAAAGCCGTCATGGAGTGGAACGGTCTCGCGAAAAACCAGGTCAGTGCAAAGGGCCACGCTGTCAGGCCACTTCGACTGACGGTGAAAGGGTAATACGGGTGACTAGAGAAGTAGAGGGAAGAGAAAGAAGAAGATTATCCACTGACCGAAGAAATTGTCAAAGGCGAGAGTAGGCCTACTCGGTACGTACTACAATAATAAATCTACAAACTGTCATACAAATAGCTTATTCATTCGACGTCGTAATCAACGGAGGCCTCTTTGCCGCCTCTTCTTACGACAGACTCGGCCAGGTTCTTAATGTTATAACCTTTGGGAACAGCAGCTGTCCACTCTGGATCTTTTCTATCGCAAGACCAACGAGGGAGCTTATTTGATATGTTTGTGTAATACCGGTCGTACCACTAGTAGGACTAGGCTACCACGTGAAACCACCGAGTAATTTAGTAAACTCAACCAAAGGATTAAGAAATCAAATATAAATGCTACATCGGAAAAAGGAGTCTAGTAAAGGAAGAACTTCAACTTTATTCAAGGATACTAGACTTGTGTTATCGCCAAATTTATGTACATGCTGTGGTGCATATTTGGTCAGTGCTGCGCATTGCTTCAAAATCCCGCTCTCTGCCCGCAGCTAAGGAAGGCGGTGTGACTCCAAGTTTTCGTTTCGTTTTCACCGTTTTCGTAAAGGCGGTGTTTTCTGCCAGCAGGTTGTGTTGTCCTCGTGTTTCGTGTTTACATTTGTCATGTTAATAATTTAACAAAACCGTTCAACAAATCGATCTAAAATGCCCAGCAAAGTGGACTGTTTAGTCGTGGATACAATGGCGTTTATAAAAAATAAATCGCTTCAGGTAACTATTAATTACATCGACAGCCTAATACGCAAAGCTAGCCTCCGCGTAGGCCCAGTCTAGGTTAAGGTAGACAACGTAGGCCTAGGGACTAACCAAGATTAATTAATTAATTATGCTAGATTAATAGGCCCAGGCGGCCAAGGTAAAATCGGGATGTTACAAGGAAACACAAAAGTATCTAACAAGCATGCAGTGTTTCGAATTTCAACTTTTGTTCGACAGCTTCATTTGCTCTTTCGCCATTGTTATTAGGTCCTAGGCCTAGGCCTAGTTGGCATTGCAATCATAGAAATATGAACACCCCCACCCCCTCTAGGCTAGGCCCCTTATTAGGGCTACAATCTGGATTGAAACTTTACGGACCCATGACCTTGGAGAGAGGACCTACATTATAGAAGGCTTTAAGTAGGGCGGTTGACGGAGCCAGTTACAGGGGAAGGGGGGATCATCTGTGGGAGATAGAAAGAAGAATATGCCTGTGGAGGACGGATGTAGGCCAGTTTTCTTTCCTGGGAAGGACGACCGTTGAGTGGAACCGGCTGGATGGGGAAGTCGTAGGGCTAAAAAAGGTCAGCATTTGCCGACAGGCTGAAGCCTAAACCCAAACCCAGGTCGATAGAGGAGGGAAAGGCGACGGTCCTGGGAAAGGAAGAAGGATAAGGAGGGTGATGGAGGGGAAGGAAGCAAGAAAACTAGAGAAGAATGGAAAAGGAAAGTGGGTGTTGAAGGAAGAGAGGAAGATGTAAAAGATGGGAAAGGAGGGATGAAGGAAGAAGTGATCTCTTGCCACCGGCATACAGCCAACAGCGAAGAGGATAATAACAACAAAAACTTTCAACTGATAGATTCGTTCTGTCGGGATCATCAGCAGAGCCTAAAAATAGAACAAATGTGTCCGTAATCTAGAGTGGCAGTGGTTTTTTTTAATGCTTGGATAAGGCTATCGATTTTGATATGCAAACCTTATTGCACCTCAATTGAAAATCACATTAAATCTGACTTCTGCGTAGCCTATTTGGTTAGGCCTATGTTAAACTGGTATTTTTATTTTCAGGACATAGCTACTAATATTTTCACGGTTCAAGAGGTAGTGGACGAAATAAGAAATAAAAGGCAGCTTCGAAATCTTGTTGTTTTGCCTTATGAACTTCAAGTCAAAGATGTGTTTTCTGAAAATGTTCTGTACATCACAGAGTTTTCAAAGAAAACTGGTGACTATCCAAGCTTGTCTTTAACAGATATCAAGGTTATGGCCTTGACATACCAACTTGAAAAAGAAAAGGTTGGCAGTGAACATTTAGCTAAAGAGCCGCAAGTCAATCGAATTATTGACTTTTCGAAGCATAATTCAGAAATTCCTTCTAATGCTGATCTTACTGGATTCTATACTCCATCAGCATCACAAAAGGTAAGACCACTGAAGACTATTGACCAGTTTTCGATTATCAACGCTAACTTAGTGAAAATAATGATTAATTCCCTACGCGGAGGTAGTGCAAATATTGTCGTGTCAGTTCAGAATGACTGTTAGTGTTAACAGCCAAATTGGTTTTCACAATTCTACTAATATATTCTTCAAAACCATAATATGTGCCAACCCCTAAACTACAAAACATACAAAATAATATAGGCCCTATAGCTATTCAGAAATAACCCCACATTATGCTCACTTATTAGCACACTTGTCCACTCGATGAGTGTGAAGTCACCGCAATCGTCAGAGTGATCAAAGCCCCGTGTAAGTGTCTTGCAATCAGTTTCAACGGTTTTCATAATGTAGACATTACATTTTATGTGTCTACAATGTGCTCTTGGTGTGTCAGTTGCCTACCAGGTAAGCTTTTGGGTTCTTCTTAATCAGTCTCTAAAAACTGTCTTAAAATAGCAACTAGCTACAACAGGCCGTGCAAAACTTAATTATTAATTTATTATACTATAAAACTAGGGATGACGAAACCCGACTTTTTTACGACCCGGGTACCCGTTCACTATACCCGCGGGTTACCCGGGTAGGCCTAGGCCTAATAAAACAAAAAAAACGTGTGGGGTGTCAAATCAACCGCTCAATATCGCTCTCGTTGAAAATAACACCACAAATAGTATATAGTAGTAGCAGGGATTAGGATGTTTCATTACATTTCGTGATGAAAAGTTGAACACCCATGACAAGAGAAAGTTACAACACGAGGATCAGAGCGGGATGAAACATAATGCGTCACAGCTGCCACTCAAGCTCAAGGCCACGGGCAGACCGGCCCGTTGAAGTGTCGATTGGTTTGTGTGCTTTGTGAGGGAGAAAGAGGGGGGAGGGGTGTAGAGTAGCAGTTCATGCTAAAACAAACTATCAAAGTGGACAGTTTATTTATAGACGCGATTCTATTTCTTAGGGAAATACCGCCAAGCACAAAAATAAAATACGTAATGACAGATGAATCAGTTCAAATTCAAAACATTTAGCTAATTGGCGGTTCTCAATTTCAGGAACCGGGTTTTGTCGGGTAAACGGGTAGAGAAAACACAAACCCGTACCCGACTTCGTCGGGCGGGTATCGGGTACCCATCGTCTTCCCTATATAAAACCTATTCATATAGGCCTTATCATTTGTTTTACAGAGTACTACAGCATTATCAGAACTAAAACAAGAGAGTGGTAAAGAAGATCCAGCATTATCAGAAGAACTTCACAAAGAATTGTCCAAAAAGTTTGCATCATTGGAATGCGGTACTCTCGATGAACATGACAGTAGCTGTGACATGGATAATATTCTCGTCCGTGTGAACGACACCTGTGACAGAAATGTTAAAACTACAAATGAAGACGATGATGCCACAAATTTGAATAGGGACTTTGGCAGCAATGAGTCACTGGATGGTGATGATAATAGCTTTTCTGAAGACGGTTCTGATGACGATGATGATGTGGGTTGGATCACCGTTGAAAATATTGCCCAAGTAAAAAAGGAAATCAATGGTGACAATACTAATGAAGAAGAGGTTGCTGTTGCATGCATCACAGCTGATTTTGCAATGCAGGTAGGGTCTAGGTTTGTTTTTAGATTGCATTGAATACATAAAATACAAAAAAAAAATTGCTTTTGATGTCAAACTAGTAGGATATGCATATTCCATGACCATAACAATAATTGGAGTTCTACTGGTAAATGATTCAATATTAATTGCCCAATTGGTAATTGTTTTTTAGTAGCTATTCACAGTGCCAATAATAACATAAATTAAGAGTTGGGCCAACTACCTTACTTCTTTGGCATAACAACTCTTCTGCACTAAATTCTGCTCTTAATCCAATTTATAAATAGGCATGTAAAATATATAATACATTTACATGAGCAACAACAATAAATGGAGTACAGAAAAATTGTTCAAGTAAACTAGGTACCTGTCCTACACTTGATTTACTTTACCTATATATATTTCGAGGACAGTATGTTTACTAAAATTAAAACTAAGAAACTCACTTGAATTCTTTCTTTTTCAGAATGTTTTAAAACAAGTAGGCCTCCACATAGTATCCATTGATGGACTTCAAATAAATCACATACAAACTTTTATTTTACGATGTTACGCGTGCTTTAAGACAACAAGCATCATGACAAAGATGTTTTGTCCCAATTGTGGAAATAAGACTCTCAAGAAAGTTGCAGTTTCGGTCAGTGAAGATGGAACACAACATATCCACCTCAACGCTAAGCGACCAGTCAATGCTCGAGGCAAGAAGGTAAGCTGAATTGGTTTTCAATATTGCCAATGAGTAAATGACTAAATGTTTTATGTATGTTATAGTATGCAACTTTGTGAGCCATGACCTTTTTATGAAATTAATTTTTGTATACAAACTTGTGAGGGAATTTAGATATACCTGCTATTTGGTATGTTTAGGATATTCAGAGGTTTTGAAGAATGTTTGGGAATATTTTGCCTGTTTGAAGACATGGAATATATTGCTAAAGAATAGCTACCGTAGCCTATTTTTCTTTTTGCCCCTGATTGTTATTTTAGCAGCAACATTAATTAATTCATTAAACGTCTTTGTTTACTTCACGATGACGTCAATGCAGTACGTACAAGGAAAACTCTGAACCAATAAGATAAATGTAGTTGGCAGCCAAGATAACAGGTAGCACAGTAACAAGAGTACAATACAGTGTGGCTGGTGTGGGGAGGGTGGGGTTTGGTTAGGTACTATTTGCATTAGGTACTATGTATTCATTTTTGACAAATCTTTTCTATTTTTTAGTTCTCCCTACCTACACCCAAGGGTGGTAAGCATGGTAGTTACCCATATGTGTGCGAAGATCAACGATTTCCTCACCAAAAACCAACGAGACTTGCACGAGTAAAGAATGATCCACTAGATCCTGACTATATTGCTGGTAAGTGGTTTTTTATTTTGTATTGTACTTTTATGTGTGGAATAGATGACTATCGTAGTACAGTACGTAGGCTAGTAAGTTCGGTAAACTTCAGAATTTATGTTTTTAGCTTATAAGAATAGGCAAACTGGCAATTTGCTATATTTATTAAAGGATTCTGATTCCTGACAAAGTTAACTGCGACGCTTTTCACAAATAGAAATGCTGAAAGGGAAGGTGAAAATTGTTACTATTGTCGACTTAGTTATTCCCATCCTAAGACATTTTTTTTTTTAACTGAACAAACCCAGTCCTGGGCTATTTATCAGACTTAATTGTAGTTTAAAGGGCTTAATCTTCAAATTCCCAAATTATACTAAAATCCATTTTACAGTATTGTTGTTTATAAACTGTTTTTTTTTTTTCTAAGGTTTTTCACCATTTGTGATGAGAGACATTAACTCTAGATCAGCTATTCTGGGCGTCCATGGATCAGGAGCAAAATACTGGATGAGGAAAAATCCCAATGAAGGCAGAAAAAGCAGTAAAAAATAATTATTTCTCAAATTTCAAAACTTGTTTTGTTATGCATTTGGTTTTTTAAACACATTTTGTTAATTGAGGTGAACATAAACTGTATGATAGTTTAGGTAGGTATGGTAAGTAATACTGTTAAATTTGTTTTTACCTGGTTATCCCGAAAATCAACATTACATTACCGGTACTCTTGTATGTAGGAAGTTAATTAAATAATACAATAAAACAAACATGCAATCGAAGAGAATATACATATATTGCATTTATTGAATCATACTTTTCTGTCATAGTACATAGGGCCTACATCAATGGTGTGGTCAGTGATTGTGAAATACGTAGTAGTGGTATAATCATATCAATTAATACCACAAATTTTCCGCCTTACGTTGTGCTGACCCGCACTTTTGATTTTTGAAAAGTTTGGATTTGCAATTTAATACTGTAACAAGACTTTCCTTTCCTATATAATGGGCCCTCGAGAAGGACATTGACTCCCTACCCGACGAAATAAGCAGGACAGAGAAGGAGGCAATCTTGTATTGGATAGCAAGAAAGAAGAATGGCTGAAGAGGCCAACTCTGCATAGTAAAAAAAAAATATAAATACTGTATATATAATGGGCAAATGTGTAAAAAAACAAACAAAAAACAATTCAGAGCGATTTATTTATTGATTTAATGTCTATCCTATTCAGTTATAAAAACTGATTTACAAAGGAGGACCTTAAATAAAACTAGGCTATGCAAACAATGAATAGTAATGAAATCATAAATAACAATAACAACAAAAACAAAACAAACTACTGAACTATATAAAATATAATCAAGAACAAGAAAAAAAATGAGAAATGAAATAAAATCAAATGAAGTGGAAATTCAACATATTAAAAAATAAAAATAGAAGTATGCAAATAAGAAAGAACATGAAGAAACAAAAAAAATTGTGGGAAAAAACTAATATATATATATATATATAAGTGAAAAAGAAGGAAAAAAGAAGAAAGAAAAGAAAAAAGAAAGATGAAAAAAAGAAAAAACTGATTTGTTAACGGTCCCAGCTCAAACGAAATGAGGATTGCAAAAAATCAGAAACTGCAATCTTGCGGCATTGCTTTTTGCTTCGAGTCGTTCAACTTATCGACGAGTGTCGAGTTAAAAGTACAACAGGTGTAGACAGTCGCCCACCAATCAGCAGTTGGTGTGAGCAACACCCACCTTTCAGTATTCTGAATGAGTTTGTTTGATTTACCAATAGTACCTACTACCTTCATACTGTTTGCATTCTTGGTCCCCATCTTCTATCATAGAGTGCAGAGCAAAAGTTATAAGACAAGACAAGGTAATCAAACACACTCCTAGAAATGTGATTGATCATTATTAGTTAACATGGAAGGAGACGCCAGTCAAAGCCAACTGTGAATCTGCGATGGGAATGATACAATTTTGTTTTAAATGTTTGAATGCAAATTGTATTGTATTGCAATTGTAATGTGTTTAGTTTCTAAGTATTAATGTTCTCTTTCCGTTGAAGTTTGTTTTGACTTTTGATACTCTGGATTATCTTGACTGAGCACTACATTTACATTTTACATTATGCATTTGTAGTTTTATTATTGTCTCTCCTAGGCCTATACTTCATATAGTTGTATTTATTGTTCTCAGCTTTTTTATCGTTATTCTTAATAGGTAGGAGTGGAGAGTCTGATGTTTAAAATGGGGAGAGACAGATTAAAATGGTTTGGCCACCTTAAGAGAATGAATGAAAAGAGCATACCAAGACAGACATTTGAGAAAACTTATAAGAAGAGAAGAGTAGGAAGACCACGGGACAGATGGCTGGACCAAATAATACAGGACGTGGAAGCAAGAGGAGAAGAATGGACGGTGGTTGAGTTGGAGAGATGGTGGGAGGACAGAGCTAGATGGAGAGAGCTGGCTGGACGAAAGGAGAGGGAGGAGAACAATTGGTGATTAGGAGCTGAAGGAGATGAAGAAGATGATGCATCAAGACTGGCAGACTGGTGCTGATTCCTGAATGCCCTAGTATTTGGTGGCAACACCCCCTTACCTGACAATGTTGGAACAAGGTGTACAGATAAAAAAATTCTTAATAGGATAAATAAAAAAGGAATTGCCCATTAAATAAATAAATATTTTAATAATAATCTTTTAATAAATCTTTTGTTGATTAATACAGCCTCAATCAAGGATCATAGGACAGGATCATTTTTAATAAATAAAGGAAAGTACAAATTTTTGTTTAACGTAATAATGAGCATTACTCACTCACTCACTTCAAAATTATTTGGTACAGCCTTTCTTGCTGCGTGGTCGCTTGTTTGAACTTACGACTGAACAAATCAAGTAAAAGTCGTCAGGTCGGATGAATATCGTGTAGTTGTTGTCACCATTTATATAAAAGTGATGCTCCTGCAGGCCCCAGTTGATTGGACTGTCTGAAAAACCTTGGACATGGATACTTGCCCATGGACTTTTCTGTTGGAGGGCTATAAAATGTCTGAAACAATAAATTTGTTTTAATAATACGCCTAATTCACCACAGTTCTCAATATTAGTTTGATCATATGAAGTAGATAGGCTTTTATCTACCAACACCACCAGCAGCATAAAACTTAAGCTTCAAAATGCCATGGTTCGATTTGTATAACCTAGCAAATTTTCTTTTCCCTCGCTTTTGTCAAGAATCGAGTTGTTACGTCACATCGGTCAACACTAAACAGCATTGTTTATGAATGAATTTGTAAATCGTGTCTCTGCTCTCCACTAAACCAGTCCCAGAAAAAACAATGTACGTATTTATTGTTACCAATCACTTCAGAAAATGAGTTTCAACTGGAAAATTTATAAAATTCTGTTGCAATGTTGCAAATACTATTTAAAGCCATGTGATGTAAAAATTAATGGTGGAAGCCAATTCTCATTCATACTAGGCCTAGAACCTGTTATTCCCGCCATAACTAAACATACGTGTGGAATTTTCAGCTTCTATGCCTGAAAATGTTGACAACAATGGGTAAATGAAATAATTATGTATTCAGAACTTTGTCAATAATTTGCAGTAGCCTAGTAGAAAAAGTAAAACGTATTAAAAAAAAAACGTATTTTTACATATATATACTTTTAATTTGTTAAAACAAGAAACAACTTGTCAGTAGGCTCTATTTTCAAGTGTTGCAAGTCTACTATTTTTATAAAAAGAACTCGAGACAAATTTAACGGGAGTTTTTGGGCACCAGTGGCCAAAAAAACAATGCTTATCAAAGCTGTTATGTATTTTGTTTTATTGCTTCCATCATTATTCAACACTGCTACATAAACTATAGGCTATGATATTCATAATTTCTTTGCTTAAATACAGTACATTGATATTTGACTCATGACACTGTTCTCACAGACCTAATAGTAATAAGCGGATATAATTATAATATCTACAATCAACGAGCAGATAAATAAAATAAATTCATATTTTTTTAGAGTTTACACATCACACACAGTCACATCTGTTTTTTTTCCATTACTTATAATAATAGCAACATACCTGATCTCATTAAAAAGTTTCTTAATTTTTGAGGTTGTGAAGAATCCTGTCCACTGAAGGTTCACAAGTGTATCGCATAGTTGATTCTCTGTTGGGCACTGATAAGAGCTGAGGTATTCATCAGGACTGCTCGATTGTCTGTGGAGGAAAATGAGTGTTGATATGAGCAATCAGTCCGGTCATTGATTAGTTTCTTATTCAGAAAGTGTTCGTAAAGGGCTGTGTGGAATTTGATGCCATTCATACTAATTTATATATAAGCACAACACATTACAGGTACATTGCATAGGCCTAGTGCATACTGATTAAAAAACTTAAGTGGGCTTTGATAGGTTTTCTTCCATCAACAGAACAGAAATAATGCACATTCAAAGATGCTATCATTTTTTCGTTTTTGTCACATAGGTATACCACATGTTTCTCCATCTCAAATACTAATTTAATATGAACTACATAGTTAACATGGTTATTGTTATTTCAGTTGAAATCAACATCACACTGCCTAAATAACACAATGTGGAAAAATCTTACAATGCAGCACTCTACCACATATTATGCATCAAGTGTACATCTGTGAAAAGGGTTGTGTTATGTCATAGCCACCTTACTTTGTCAACTGCTGCCTTACTAATAAGTATGCAGTGAAACTTATGTATAACAAACTCTTGGGGACCAAATTATTACATATTTGTTACAAAGAATATTTCTTTATAAAGATGGTATCTTTACACGCGTAAGAAGTAAGAAGTTAAGAACCTTTTGGGACCTCAACAGTTTGTTATATGTGTAGATCATTTACGTAGTTATAAAGAAGTTTCACTATAATAGAATGTTTTAAGAATGGCTCAAAATTACTAGACATATCTATGCTGATTCAACCAATACAAGCAGTTTGACAATCTTCCTTGTTAGATATCTTTGGAGTTTGCATTCATTGTGACTACATTGACCCATTCAACTCATATGCCTACTACTTTCAATTTAGGATGCATTCAGGAAGCAGGTGATATTTCTTTTCCGACCATGTACCTAGTACCTACACAAAACTATGGCAGCCTTGAAGCTTGAACAGTGGATATACGGTAGTTTGTCTTAGCTTTGTTAAGACCCTAAATGAAGCAGTAAAGTATGTTCCACATTGAGGAACTTACTCTTAGTGGAGAGTAGGTACACAACACTGGACCAAAATTGATAAGCATCTTATATGAAAGAGCTTTATTATAGATATGGGTACTCACAAATCAACTCCAATGCTGTATGCACCTAGCCACTCTAATAGCTCTGCTGAACTGCAACTTTTCCCCACGTCTTCTGACCCAAGTAAAGGAACGGTGACATTTATATCATGCCGTTCTTGAAACCGAGGCCTGCATAATGTCACACAGAAATTTCTAGCTTGTAGGTACGCAGCAATGGAAGATGGACAAATTTGCTCATCTGGAACAAAAGATGTATTTAATCTTCTGTATAGTTTATGAACATGTGCTAACGATTTGTAATGTTTTAGAATTGTTTTAGGAATGGAAATGTGAATGTGTAGGTTTGCCTAACGGCTAGGTTTGAGCTTGGGGGGAAGGATAGGAAGGAACCAACAGCTTACCTTGTAGTAGTTGCGGCTTTCGGAGTTGATAGGAGTTTATATCTTGTTTAGGAATGGAAAATCGTTTTAATAGCGTCGGTGAACTTACACTTACGTTTTGGCATTCTGATCACTGAGCGCAGTATAGTAGTATAACTGGCTAGAGGCCCATTAGACCCAGGCGAGTACGTTGCTTGGCTTCTAAAAGTCAGCAACATCATCGGAGCCAGACACTCCCCACCCCCCTCAACACTCCCATACATAGCAATAATGCATTCATTAGGCAAAGCAAAGTGAAGGCTAGCAGACAAGTGTATAGGCCTACAGTATACATGTAATCAGTAAATTTACAGCAGACTAGCCATAATCTACACACAAAATCGGTACTTTTAGAAACAATCTGACGAATACCCAATAAAAGATTCTCAATAAAAATGGTAAGTAATCATGTTTGCTGATAGAATAACAGAGCTTACCTGTTGGCTCCCATGCTAAAAGCAAGTTGAATTTCAAGTAGGGTGCGTTTGCAAAACGTAGTAGAACGCTGTCATAGTGTTTCTTGCCTGGAGTAAATTGTTCTGCCAGTAGATCCAAATCAACCACTACCGGCACATACAAAAACAATACAACAAACATAATATCATATTCATACCTAATATACTCTAAAAAAAGAAAAAAAAAAGTGTATTGGCACACTGGAGATCAAACAAAGTGAATATTGAATATATAAGTTAGAAAGATTATTTAGGATCCTGCTATGATTCAATGATTCAAAATTGACGGATATCTGGGATATTTTGCATTTGTTAATGGCATTCAAGATTTGCTGTAGATTGGCTGTCTGGAACTAGACCATTCCTCCATCAGGATAGATGTGTCAGAATCCTGACAGTCCAGAGAAATGTCATACAGTTTGCAGCTCTATGCCCAGATGCTGAAGGGATGTACTGTACTATAAATTAAAACTATGTACTAAAAGTAAAACTCAATTTCTTTCAACAATTAAGGACTTTACCCTGAAATACATCCTAATGTAGCTATTCTGTACTTCAATATAAATAAGAAATATTTCTCCTTAATAGCATTTTATTTACAATTCTGTGTACATACATACAGTCAAAGAATAAAATAGATTGAAGATTCATAACATTCCTAATAGAGGCACTGTTTATTGTACAATATATATATTACATTTTTTTTTTCAAACCCCTATAACAACTCTAAACTGACACGTATTTAGAACACGTTGCAATGGTAGGTAAGCCTACTTATTATTATTTGGTGTTTAATGACATATTTGAGAATTAGGTCATATGATGTCAGGAGACTGAAGGAAAGGGACAAGTAGAGGAAAACACAGATTTTAAGGAGTAAAGGGTGGAAAGGGGAAATTGGAGGACCTCACTTCTTCGCCTCGTACGGCTGGCAGCCACCCCGAGACAAATTCTCTGAAGATTACAAACAGAGCTATTCTGGGCTGCGTACCAACTATGACTGGCAGTGACTGCAGTGACTGAGATCCGTACCAACTTGACTCGCAGTCAAGCTGCAGTCACTGCTTTTTGCGTACCAGTTTACCTCGCAGTTACCCCTCCAGTCACTGCGATGACTGGGCCGAAAAGATCCAGCTATCGCAGTCAAGGGGGGCGTGGCTAATAATTTACCGCGAATTATGAATTTATAGACAATATTATATGGTTTAAAACTTAAAATAGTAAGTGACATCACAACACCATATAATCTCAACTTAGTAGTCCCGTAAGGGTTAAATTATGAATGTAATGTTGTAAGGTTAATTAACATATGGCAAATGTTGCTTTTATGAATGACAATTTCTGCTGTTGTCTGCTTTTGCTGAGACTGTAACTGCAGCCCGTACCAGCTGCTGCGTTAACTGCGTTGACTGGGTTACCCCCACCACCAGTCACAGCCACAGTGAACGCAGTCAAAGTTGGTACGCAGCCCTGGGTCTATCCTACTCCAGACCCAAACAGGAAGTGGGATGGAAAGTGGAAGAATGCCAGTTACAGAAGACAGTGACCAGGAGGATATGGTAGCCTTGACTACTAAGCACTAATAAAAAAAGTAAGCACTAGTAGCCCAAATTACTTGTGACACTGACATCTGATAGTATCGGTACTGAACTGAGTGATGTCATTGTCACCAGAAGTTAGGTTATAGAAACTTGTTTACAGAACTTTCAAAGTCATCAAGAATATTAAAAAGTTCATGTATTATAATGGTTCAAATAGATGTTATCCAGCAACCTGAATACTAACAATGACAACTAGAGCAATAGCAATAGCAAATATATGTAATCTCCATCTCAACACGGCTGCCGATCTTCTTTAAGGTGAGCTGTTGGTTCCTATAATTCTTTCCCTCTCAATACTAATAACATTAGAAAGTGAATATTGATCAATAAGTATTCAAATGATTTTTCTTACGATTATATACTAGTTTTAAAAACATTTTACTGAAAAATGATAATTATGCGCATTGCAACATGTGCATAAAATATAGGGATGTGTAACGATATTGATTTTTCAACACGATTTAGATATCGCAAGTAAATCTACGTTAATTTTGATATTGATATAGTTGCTCCACATCGGAAATATCGCGATATCGAACAAAAATGTAAAATCAAAAATCATTTTGTCAGCGACTGCAAGAAAAGATTCTACAGTCGTCGTTGGAGAATAAATAACTAGGCCCTAAGTGGGCAGAGAGTTGCCCGCCAACATCCCTAATTGATAGGCTGAACAGTCTTCCATATTGTTACTAGTAAACATCATTTTTGTGATGTTTTACCAGTTTATTAGTGCCAACTAATTTTACATAACGATATCACAATAAGATATCGGCAAAATAGCGGCGATATCGATATTTAAAAAATATTGTTGCACACATAACTAATAAAATATATGAACTATGAATATCATCTTATGTTCAAATTGCACACACCATACCTAACAATTTGTAATAGAAAATAGTCAAAATACCCTGTAATTATTTCAAATATAATTTGCTCTAACTGCCTTCCAACATGTCTTTATGGCATTATTCAGAAACTAGGCCGGTAAAATTTTCATTTGTGTAAATTACAGGAAATGTATACTGTAGAGATCAGCAAAACATTTCAATATGAAAGAGTTGGCCGTATATCAAGGTCTATGTTATTATCTTTAAGCTCTTGTCGGAACTCGGACAATTCATTCTCGGCAATCCCTTGCCAACTTTCAAGCTCTGATAGAACTTTAAGATTTTTACAGTGCAACATTAATAACCTAACTGTTTGCATACTCAAATCATCACTGTATAGAATTTTCAATTCTTCTAACAACTTCATTGGATTCTTTAAGAACACTCTACCCATAAGTACATCACCAATTCCAGTTGAAGATCCTAAGTGAATGTGCTTGATGTTAACACAGTTTGACAGTAAAAAGTCTAGATGCGTTAGAGCACAATCAGCTACACACTGAATGTACTCCAAATTTTGAAATGGTGGTACCTCCAATTTTCTCAAAGACACAGATGTGTGATCCAAAAACTCACAATTGTAAAATACTAGCTTTTTTAGGTTTGGACAAAACTGACTGATGTATATGAGAGCATTTAAGTCAATTTCATCAACATGTTCCAGATGAAGCCAAGTGAGATTCTGGCCTTTAATCTCAAGTAGTTGTTTCACACAGTCAGTGAAAAAGTCACAATTAAGAAGTTTTAGTTCGGACAGATTATCCAAATTTGCAAGCACAGTAAGGTCACTGATGTGATAATCATGATAAAGTGAAATATGAGTAACTTTGGGACACATTTCTATTAGTAGATTCAAGTGGTTGGTCGTAACATCACGGCTTTCGAAGAGACGTAGACCGAATGGCCCGCATTTGCCCGTTGAAGACAAATATTCCAGAATGTTCCCGAAATCATCGCAACGGCCCAAATCTTGTAAATGTTGTAAGCCCATTAACACCTGGGCATAACCTTCCACAGTTATAGATGTGCGATAGAGATACAGTTTCGTCAATTCCTTGCAATTCAGTAACGAATTGATGCTGCGGTCCGTGACCGATCGTGACGAAGTAACATCTAAAACTTTTAGCCTCTTGCAACTTTCTCCGACAATGGAGAGGATGTGATCTGTGCAATCAAAGCACAAGCACAGATTTGTCAAGCAGGACATGGACTTAATGCTGGCACTTATTGCCTTCTCGGCATCTGATGTCTTCCATCCACCGGTACCAGAGCCCAGGTTTAATACTTCGAGGCCAGTCATTCTATCCAGCCTCTTGTACAATACATGGCGCATTATTTTGGGCCATAAAGAAAAATCGATATGACGTAAATACGGATGGAGAGCAACTTCTGTTAAATTTACTACTATGTTCATCTGGTTGATGAACACTGACATTTCCAAATCATTTACTTTCTTTTTAGTATCATGGATTAATGTAGCAATTGCAGTTAGAACTTGCACTGCCATTTTGTCAAATAAATACCAGGGAACACTGGCATACAGTATTTCATTTAATCGATCCAGGCTGTACTGTAAAATATCCATTCCTTCGCTAGTGTTTGTGCAAGTAACTGAGCATATTGGATAAATTATTTGATGCCCAATTGATATCACAAAGTGGCCAACACCTTGGAGAGCCAGCGCCTGCAATGTTGACGGTTGCTTTTTTTGTGGCATATTTCACAACTTACTATGTACTGGTCATTTCAAATTTCAAATCTGTCACAACTCTTACGTCACACCAGAACTGTAAAAGAAATTGAACTGTATCATGACTGAGCACTGCTAAGAAGGCCTACCAACACTACTATTACTATATGTAGGCCTAATTGAGCTGTTTTAAAGACAGTATGATAAACCCAATACATACAACAGTTAAGATCCTATAGTCATCGTTTAAATTGCACACAATGATTGTGCAAATGCAGTATGCTTTAGATCAATCACATGTCAATAATCACAAAACAAATTAAAACGTTTAAATGTCCCATACTGATATATCATTTGAAGTAGGCCCTACAACATTGGAATTTTGTAAACAAGTATTCATTGAAATACTGCCCAACCCCCCCGAGTTACTGTCTAGGTTTAAGGTACATAGGTCGAGATTGTTTAGGTAGGTAGGTAGGTAAGGTAAGGTGTGATAGGAGGTAGGTAACACAATCTAATGGGGAGTTTCATGTTTTTACGTCGGACGTTAGCCAATTGTAGCCATTTACAACAATTGCTGGCACCGCCTCCTCGACGTTTGCCGAGAATTCTACGGGCTACAGTTGGCCAACGTCCGACGTAAGGGCATGGGAACCCGCCATAAAGTAATTTAAATACATAGTGCAAATGAAAATAACATACATAGTTTAAACAGAAATTCAACTAGAAAGATACAACTAACAACACGCACAGATCTAAATGTAAATTTGATACTTACCAAAACGATTAGGTTTCTTTGGAGAAAATAATGAAGCTTTTCCGTCTATGCCAAGCTCCTGGTAGGTTTGTCTTTGAAGTGAGAGCACAAGATGGCCTGATGGAGTTAATGCCACACAATCGTCAGTGTCCACATGATTCCCATCACTCAATACAGTCAACTGACCTAGAAAAGCATGTAAATACCAGAATGAAATGTATGGTTGTGTATTACAGTCAGCTTGGTTAATTTCAGGGTGGACCTGTCTGCCCACAAAAAAAGAGTGGGCAGACGCAATACGCATCCCCCCCCACTTTCTTTTTTGGAAAAGTTGTACCGGTAAAGGCTGGTCCACACAGATTTTTTAAGCATAAGATTTAAGGTTTTAAGACGTTGTTTTAAAAACAACAATGAAAACAATGTCTTAAAACTAAAACTTTGTGTGAACGCCAATACGTGTTTCCTATGATCCAACTTTACGACTACGCGTTAAACCTTAAATCTTATGCTTAAAAAATCTGTGTGGACCAGCCTTAACTGGAAAGTCAATCAATATGATATACAGTACTAAAAAGAGACTGTAATTACATTTGCATTCTGGTGGTAACAAAATGAACAAGATGCACAGGTGTTGCTAAACTAATTCCTTGCATTGCTGAGCATTGGTTGAAACTAACATGGTGCAGACAATGGTACCGCTAGCAGTACAATCTCTTGGCAGTTTTAGTGGTGGATTGTATTAGACAGTTAGACTACAGCCTGTAGTCACTATACTAATGTCCCGAATGGACTTTTCCCCATCCTCCCTACCAAAATTCAAGTAGATTTAACAATAAAAGATTAACGATTTTTTTTCAGTGATTCCATCATTTTTATTACAGAAAACGAGACACTCAAGTCGCCACTTGACCCCCCCGCCAAGGAAGAAGATTGTCGAGTGTCTGCCCACTTATTATTTTAGAAATTAACCACTGATTTACAGCTTAAGTCTAACTAAATAACTGAAGAACAGTACCTCTTTTAACAAATGCTTCAACAAATTCTTTTCGGATGAGCTCACTGATACCAATGTCCTCTACCCTGTAGTATTCGCTGTCTTCTTCTAGAATTCTTGTAATTCTGTCGTGGTTTTGTTCACCAGGGATGGTTACAGAAACCTACAATGAAGAGAGTGACAGCAAATGTATAATATGTACATGGCTGTTGCTGTTCAGTGTTCAGTGAAGGCTGACGTACTTAATGTACCTGTAGGCTACCTGACAACCTGTACCTGAGGACAGGACTATTTTATAATCATTTTGTTGTTTTACTTTTAACTTAATATTGACAGTATGCAGTGACTGGCTATAGCTTATAAATTTTGCAGCATTGGATTTTATACTTTTAACTTCTATAGTACGGTTTAATTCTAGGCTCGCGACTGGAAAGCTCGTAATGGATCTTTAGAGGGAGGGATGGTAGCTAAGTTGGTTTTATTTCAGTTTATTTGATCGTAAATTGAAAATTTTAAGTCAATGCCCTCTTAGTAAAACTTCTTTAACAATGGACGCATGGCTTGTGTTGAAAGTGGGGGTAGGAAGCGGTTTCTCTGCCACTGGTGAGGTAGCGCTGCCGCGGATGGGAAGGAAAAGTAAAAATATAGATGTCCAGAGCCTCTGCTTATTTATTAGAACAAAGCAGTGACAACTTTGTCAGGAGAGGGCCAATAGGCTCACCACGATAACATGATAAACAGTAGTAATTGGAAAGAGCAAGAGCAAGAAAACTTTTGACTTGGGCCAAACAGTATATTGTTTTTGGACACATATGACCTACAGAAAACTACAGTGAGGAAGCACATTAAGTCTACAGCTATAAAATCAGACGTGGAAAATTCAACGTGCTCAATAACTCATTTTATCGCATCAACGATTTCTTTTAGACTTTTAACTTTTTAGTTAACAGACAAAGCTACTTATATAGGCTGAGCTACTTTTATTATACTATAATAACCCTGACTATGTATATGGTAACCCCATGTACTTTAGTACTTTACTGGGGATTTATGTACAATATACTAGCAGAAGAAGACACTAAATGTGTCAAGAGGTAGCAACATGGTTGACAGTTCGAGGGTAACAAACTGACAAGAGAGCTTGGATCCGCGTAGGCATGTTATTATGCAAAGTAAGTTTGTACTTTATTCTGAAATATGCAGATATTTGAAAGAAAGTGGAGCCAAAAGGAACCTCAACAAAGCAGAGGCAGTGTTAAATAGTGGCTTTTCAATTGCGTGTGATTTAACGTTACGATCAGAACATAAACTTCGGATACCTGTTTTGTGTTTACAATGTCAGCCCTGAGTGACCCTGATCCCCAAACTATCAAAGGCATCAAGGATATAGTCCTCCCAACGAAACTATTCTCATGCTTTCATCACAGGCCATGTCCAGAATGGCAACTTAACTTGTCATTTCTCCGTGTGCTTGATGGAAGATTGCGTCGGATTGTCTCAGTTCGTGAGTTGGCCAACTTGTCTGACGTTGATAAATGGCAATGCTCTCATTTGTGTAAGTTGCTATTAATAATATTACACGACAAATATTTTTAAAAATTATATACAAATATAAGTTTGTAGTAACAAAACCAATAAATCCTGTTTGGAGAGAAGTTATAATTGAAAATAGATCACGGGAACCCAGACACTCACAGCTTTTGATACCAAGAAATGGCAGAAACGCCGATGTTTAGACAACTTATTTCATAAAACTAAAGTAGGACGGACTATACCTTTACAGTTTAGACCTACCTCTAGAACACAGTGGAATATTAGAATAAATACTTGCTGCGAGTACTGTTACTCAGTGGATCTACTCAGTAAAGTGTGAATTTTGATACATTTTGACAGGCCTTCAATAAAAACAAAAGACTGCCAATGTTGCTCACAGCTTGCTGGATTTTGATAGTTCCTGTGAACTTTTTCGAATTCTCCAACTCTCATTGGCTACACAACAAGGTCTACTTGATCTCCACCTAGCGGAGGCTCGTCGAACTCCCGAGTTCGACAAGCCTCCGCCAGGAAAGTTACGTGATTGCAGTGCAGGAGCAATGTGCAGGAGCTGCTAATTTCGTCGAGCGCCATCTTAGTATTCGGCAATAGTGCGCGCATGAACACAGGCAGTAAACCGTCCGCGGAAGTTTATTTGGAGGCCTCAGGGGTTATGACGAAAGCATGAGAATAGTTTCGTTGGGAGGACTATAGGTAGGGTACCACAGCAATATAATTACACTATGGCATGCAACAATATTGTTAAACTTATGTTTCTATGGAGAATACGTGGCCAATCTCAAGTAAACACAGTGACAAATGACATCCAGCGAAGCTATTGCCCTCTAACTAATACTTCACTACTACTACTCGCTACCGGCAATAGCTTAAAAAATTAAAATTTGACCTTGAGGTTTTAATCTGCCACCCACAAGGGCAAGGCACAACCCAAGAGGTGGCATGGCGCAGCTGGAGTCGGGGGCGAAGCCCCAGTCGCTGGAGACAAATACGCCGAAGGCGCACATTTTTTTTTGGGTTAGGCCTACATTGAATTTTATGGCCTAAAATGCGATTTTAGGGCGCGATTAACAGAGGCCACCCTACCAGAAGCAAAATAATTTCAATTATATTCAATGAATTCATTGATCCCCATTCACTTTTGTAGTAAATGGAAATGATTAATAAATAAAAATTACAATAAATTCAATTATAATTTCAAAATAATAGGCTACTCAGAGTGGGGTTAAGATATTTTAGCCATATACTGGTACAGAGAAGTATTTGTATCATAGGAACTTTCTGGTGGCCGCCCGGGGGCCCGGACTGCCAAAGGGCCCGGATTTGCCCAGGGGGCATCCCTAGCCAGTCCGCGCCGGCACTAGGGCCTAGTGATAGGCCTAGGGCTATGTTCACCACATGGGAGCCAGTCCAGACTAGCCTAGGGCCTACCTAGGCCTAGGCCTAGCCGGGGGGTAGGCCTAGGCCTATTTACTAAAGTCTACTGAGATGAGGCCTAACTTAGTATCTTTTTGGTGTGTCCGGTGATGGGGGGTTGCTGCAGCCAAGACGACTTGATCCAGGCAAATGAGAAAGCAACACATGCCGCTGTTTTTTGGGGTGGATGCATCTGATCCGGACACGGACATTCATTCATTCATCACACTTTTTCAGTCTGCTAGGCCTAGGTCGTTCGCCTAGGCCTAGGGCCTAGCCTAGGCCTAGGCCTACACACATACGCAAAGGCAAGCATCCTAGGCCTACTTACCAGATGATTTAGATAATGCGATGCAATTACGTTAACACAAGTAGTAGACTTGTCTTGTAACTTTCCCTTTTGAAAGTTAAAATTACATGGAGGGGGTGAAAAGTTCCAAACTTCAGGCGTTTGCATTCTTACACGAAAATAAAACTAAATATAGAAATAGAACAAACACACACAAATGAAACGTGCGCGCCGAAACCAGTCTGAAGTAGGATACATTACGCATCTGACTGTCATGTGTCCAACGTCTAAAAAACAAACACCCCAACTTGACGGTAGTTCCAGGGGAAAATGTTCAGTTAGTGATATTGGATATTTTTATTTTAATAATATTTAATTTAACGTTGTTGATACATATTATTATTATTCAATATTTAAAATGGGAACATCAGTGGATTCACCTTGGAACTTGTTTTAAAATTAGCGGGTATTATATGTAAACAAGGCACTGGTACTACTGGTACAGAACATTATCAATGGCGGTGAGTTGTTCAGCTATAAATAGTTGTGTCACTTTGACATCTGCACTTTTTCTTTTTAAGATTAAGAAGTAAGTTTATGGAATCTCTAGATGAAAAACTTTACCTTGCTGTTGTTAGTGAAGACACCAAGGCAGTATCGTGTCTCTTGAATGAAGGTGGGTTGCATGTGTGTTCAAAGTTAACTTGGTAAGTGTCCGTGCCTAACCTAAAAGTTTCAATAGGGGCTAGGCCCTAGCCCAGCCCAACATTGGGCTGATGCTATGTTACACTCGGGAGGAGTGGAGCACAGAAAGAATGACACCGCTAGGGCCTACAGCCCTACAGGTCATGGCCTTTTTTGTGTGAACCACAAGGGGTTTGTTGTTGTTGTTGTTGTGTCTCTTGTCGTGCTGTTGGCTATATGTAGGTGGCAGGAGTTCCTTTTCTTCCATCCTTCCTTGCGAGGTAGGCAAAAAGAAACCTATATATTATGCACATGCCAATTATTACTCTACTCCACTCCACCTTTATAAGTCGGCTGCTTGCGAGCACGGCAGGACTCTTTGGTTTAGCTTGACAGAAGACGTGCCGAGTGAAACTCGTGTTGTTCGTAGGCCCATATTGTGCCTAAATATTTAGTATGCATTAGCTATCCAATAGTCATATTTTCTCCCTCGTTTCTCCTCACGTAATTTGTTTCCTTTCCAAAACTTCTTCAATTCAATTCAGTCTTTATTTAGCGACTCTGCGCTAGTATCCATTCATGTACATAGTATATCAATCAATACATTACATTTACATATATTACAGATAATGACACACAATCTATCTAAACATAAGGTTGGTGCACAATTGCCCGGTAACGATAACTGTAACTATAACGATAACGATAAAACGGTAACGGGAGGGCATTCGATGCACAATTGCCCGTTAAGCAGCCGCTCGGCTATTTGCTAATACTTTTAACAGGCCGTGGACGCTTGATTCTGATTGGTCCCGGTAACGTACAGACGGGAACGGTAACGTTAAGTTAAAACTTGGCGAACTTCCCGTTCCCGTTACCGGGCCCGGTAACGGGAAGCTCTAATTGTGCATCGTATCATATAGGAATGACTTCGGATCTAATAATTCGGAACCGGATCCTCCCGCGCCGGATCCGGTTCAAAACCGGTTCTTGAACATTTTAATTTTGCTTATATCACATAATATCTATGTGACACTAAGCCTGTTTGTCTTTGACTTTCGTACAATAGTCCCACACAAATGACGAATTCGCTCGTTTCGAGCTACTTGAAGCACTCATTGTCAAGTGTCAACTAATCACTCACGTTGTTTGCGGCACGAAAAACAAAGAGCTACTGGCGTGCAGTAGGGGTGGGTTGACCGGTCAGCCTACATTAGCAGACGACACCGGCGGCGACGATTGTGGTGGCTCGCTGCGCGCTTTTACCAGTGTCGTACCGACAGCATTCGAAAAAAATAGGACCGGTTCCAAAAAATGGAACCGGATTGCAATTGGGAACCGGTTCCGAACCGGTTTCCGGATATCCGAAGTCATCCCTAGTATCATAGTTTAACATGGAATCGAAGTTTATTCCCGTTATCGTTATCGTTACAGTTATCGTTACCGGGCGATTGTGCACCGACCTTAAAAGCTAACATTAAAACACAAACTTGGAACAAAATCCTTGTTATTTATTGTTTCTAGGCCTAGTTGTGCGGATACCCACACTGCCAAAGTTCAGAGTGCAGAGTTTCCATGTCCTTTAACTTCTTTCAAATAATATACATGTGGCCTACAATAAACAATAGCATTCTACATCTGCTATGTGGCGGTCGATACGTCTTGGGACAAGTAATTAAAGTTGCAAATTAAAAGCTTATGCCACTGCAATGATGACAAACCTTTTAGTAAATTTATTTCAATCCTCTCTTCAGTGTGTCAAGCCTGTTAAGTGCCCTTGTCAAAGTAGCTCCCGAACAAATCTCATATTTTTAGAGATGGCTGTGTCATAGCATGTACAATGAGCGCACTGTTGTGATGGCTCCATGTTAATGTTTCTCATCCAACAGTCGCAAATTAGTCAGTAAGTTAGTATTATGATGTGTGCTCGGTGACAGCTTGATATTACCTAATCTGTTCGTTTTGTCATCTTCTTTTGTTATCTTCATGTGACATCTTCAGTAGCCCTAGTAATCATGTCAAATGCCTACCAACAAAAGCTTACTCACTCTGGATTGTCAATGCTGCATTGACAATCCAGAGTGAGTGACATCATCAATCAGGAGCATGCATTGACAATGCATGCTGCTGATTGATGATGTTGTCATACGTAATTATATAAACTGTAGGTCTATTGGCTATGTAAACTAAGCCCAAATAAACTAAATAGGCCTAAACCTTTTTTCATTTCAGGAGCAAATATCAATACTATTTGTTCATCGGGGAGAACTCCACTTGGAGTAGCAGCTGGATCAGGGAATATTCCAATCTTACAGACATTACTTTCAAAAGTATTAACATCAGTACCTGAAAATTGCAACAAACGAGATGTGGAAGTTCAGAAATCCCCGAAACGAAGCCGCCGAAAAAAGATTAACAGGGAAATAACCCAGGAAAATTCTTGTGTAGGGTCATTTCATGATAATGTAGACCTTCACCAAATTTATGGTAATAGGAGCAGCTGCCAAAGTGAAAATTTTGTACCAAGAGATAGTGATTTAGGCATTTTAGGACTCCACTTTCGCAACTCAGTGCCCACTAGTCCTAGTGAGATCGATTCTGCCAACAGTGGTTGTAACTTAGGCTACTTTGTTGTAATACATAATGATAGGGATTCAAATGGAGAAATTTGTGAAAGTTCTACATGTAGACCTACTATGGATGAGAACTGGAACAATGGAAGCTCATCAGGATGCGGACTAAACGATGCGGAAACTCCGGATGGAATGGACAAATTGGAATGGGATGTGGAAGTTGACGATGTTGAGGAAAGTGTAGGAGCGGAAGATTCCTTTGCGTCTTTATATAGATGGTATGCCGACATTCTAGACAAGACAAGTTCTATGCTCCAACTACCTCAACATTGTGACGTTAACCATCAAGATATTTATGGACGGGGTGCCGTTCACTATGCAGCTGAACATGGTTGCGTGCGTGCTTTGCATTTGCTCACAACAGCAGGTATCAAAATTTGACTGTAGATTGGTAGTTTGTGTTTTAACTTTTAAATATATTTTAAGGTTTAAACTAGTATGAAATGAGTGCTAAAGTCAGACCTCAAAAAACCTTGAGAATTTAAGGTTTTCTATAATTGCATCTTTAAAACTTCTTTTAAAATCGAAATTGTGGGTCGATAGATATGCCAGCGAGATACTATCAGGGTCTGCACTCTGCAGATAACGTAGAAAAAATGTGTGCAAAACTCGCTACGTTTGGATAAAATCTGATAATACAATAATATCACAATTATTAGTTATTAGTTACTAAACCTAATGAATTTTGCATATATTCTTAACCTGATATCTAGCTGGTATATGGCTAATTAGAAAATGCATGATCCATGAGAATGCAATTCAATTTGCAATTATTTCTAAAATTCCACAAGATGGAAATGTAGGCCTATACTCAAATGCACAGATCTCAATTTCTCCTCTCAATTCACGTTTCTAACTGCATACTACATACTTTCTAAGAAGCTGTTGTCCTTCTGTACTTTCCCCTCCTGGCAGATGTTCTTAGAATTGCAATCATATAATTATATCTTTCAAATTACCCAATGCATGTTTTCTCTTCAACGTGGTTTAGCTTCAGCCATTGTATCTTGATAGATGGTCCAATGATTCTGTTTTCAGGCTGTAGAGTTGAGGTGGGTGACTTTGACAGTTTGACACCCCTGCACTTGGCTGCGGCTCGCGGCCACTGCGAGGTAGCGGAGTTGCTGCTGGCGGCGGGCATCGACGTCAACCGCAAGACGAGCGACAAGACGTCCTCGCTGCACATAGCCGCGTCGCGAGGCTACACCGACCTCGTGCAGGTGCTGCTCGACGCAAACGCCAGCGTGGACTCTCTGGACGCGTCCGATCGGACTCCGCTGATGGTGGCGGTATCGCGCGGACACGACGAGACGGTGCAGCTACTCATAACGCACGGGGCCAAGGTCAACGTTGAAGAGATTCACGGTAAAGTGTTTCACCTTTTCTACAGCAATAATAGAAGTCGAATGAATACAGTAGTTAATTCGTAAATAGGATGATAGGGAAACCAACAGCTATCCTAGTCATTTGCTGTTTGGAACTTGATACGTAGCTCTTTTTTAATTTTTATGAATCTATTTTATGAATTTTTATGAATATGCAATAAATGTTAAACATGCTTTGGCTACACATGAACTTGCTCACTGAACCAATGTAAAGCTAATCCTCTGCACTCGTTGAGTTACTAAGATTGTGTCTGGCCAAAACAGTAACTAAATTATTGTTTATTAAGTACTTTTTTAAGAATTTCACCAAGTTAACCGCCGCCATCTCGATAAACCATTGGTTTCTCTATCACTTTTCTGTACTGGTTGACCAGATCCAGCATGTTGGCGTAATAGTGTTTAAGAAGAAGATACTCAATAATATTCATATAATAGCCTACTAATTCATTATGTATTACTAATTTTTTAGTCTTGTAGACATAATCGGCTTTTTTCTTTTCAGGCTATACTCCATTATGTGAAGCTGTGTGGCAGAAAGCTGTTCCAATTGTTCAGATGTTGCTAGATGCTGGTGCTAAGATCACGCAGTCTCACTATCTCCTCCACTACTCTGTCTTGCATCGCCATGTTGAGATGGCTACACTTTTGCTCAAAGCTGGTTCCATTGTTAATCTAAGAGATGACAATGGCAACACACCACTTATCGTTGCCGCTATGACTGGGCACTTACAGTTAGCCGAACTGCTGCTTGCAAATGGTGAGTCTTAAAACATGGACACATTCTGTGTGTGTTAACTGTTAGAGTCACCCAGGCCAAATTCTACTCTGGGTCCAGGCTTGCCTTCATTTATGGCATTCTACTTATGAAGACTGCAAGAAAGAAAAGACATATTGCTTGTGAAAACAGCGATAGAACCCAACCCAATAGAATATCCTCTCTACTTTTGTATTTTTATTTTCAAATGTCATTGGTTTACGAAACAAAAGCTGGTTTGATAACCAGTTGCAGATTATTCAATGTAGCCCCTAGTAAAAACACATCTTCTTAGATAAAATTTTTGATGAGAGAAAATTGGAATTTAGTTATTGAACTTGCATTCATAGCATATTTTATCTCTTACAGGTGCATCTGCCAACTATCCCAATGCATTAACAGGGAGTACACCTTTGCACGAAGCAGTAGAACACATTCGTGAATGCGAGTACTCCAAGTTTGAACAGTTATTCACGGTATTGCGTTCGTATGGAGCGTTGTTAAACATCGAAACAACTACAGGAGGTGACACGCCACTTTTTCGTGCAATTTTGCTTGAGAAGTACCAAGCAGCTATGCTATTGATCCGCCATGGCACCGACGTAAACCTGTGTGAAGTTGAAACTTGTTATGTGGATAATCTTTGCCTGGCTCTGAGACGAAACAACTTTGCACTGTCAAGGTAAGACAAAATTCTCTTTAATTGTACATATATTGCATTGTATATAACAATGTTAAAGTTGGTGTAATAATAGTTGAGTTGTATTTATAAATGTTTCTCGATCATAAACTATGTGGGAGGAGGGATTTAAGAATGTTTATACCTTTCAAAATTGCTCGTTAAATTTCATAAACACATTCTGAAAAAATGAGATAACCATTACTGTAAAACAAATTAAATAGCACTACATTTAGCATTAAAATTGCAAACGCTTTGCCTTGATTGGCCAGCTAGGAATGTGTTATTGCTTGAACTCTAGTGTGGTACTGTAGCCATGTCAGGCTGCCTCGTGAGTGCAGCCACAATGCAGGCTCTCCTGGGTGGGATCGCCAGCCAACCACCAAGTAACCCAGGACCCATTATGACTGTCAGTTCTGATGTTTTTTATACCAAAAAGCAAAAACAAAGGCAGTCTTGGAGGGAGAATCGAGAATGTTTTCTTGCTGAACTACTTACTGGTTATGAGATTATCTAGAATATATTTTTGTTTCTCTTTCGTAGATTGATTGTTTACGCAGGATTCAATCTATGTAAATCGATGCCCTATCTCAAGCCACTAACATCATCTACAGACACGGACTCAATAAGTGGTTGGCTAACATATATGAAATACAACCCAATGAGGTTGACAGATTTGTGTCGACTGGTGATCCGAAAACAGTGCGGAGAGAATGTGTACAGCAAGATAAATTCGTCTGGTCTACCTAATGTAATCAAAAAGTTTATTTTACTAGAAAATGCTGATACTTGATCCTCAAAAAAGATATTTCCTATTTGATCAGTTTTGTGGTGTAAGTAAATGCTATTAACTCAAATTGTCACAGAGCACAAGCCTAAAACTTATTTTTATTTTTGTGACTACCTATGTCATAGTGATATGTAAATGATTTGTATTTTTAGGTCTATGTATTTATGTAGATATTTACATAGTAGGGCCTACATAGGTAGGCATCGTCGATTAGAATGGTACACATCCAGTTTCAAGCAAAGGTTATGTGTGTAGGTACACTACGTGTGCTAATCTCTTCACAAGGATTGAGTCAAAGGAGATTTATTTCAAACCAGTTTCAAAAGTTTTTGTCTCACATTTCTGTAACATCAAAATAGATTGTTCAAAACAATTTGAACAAGGTCTAGCCAAGCTGTCTGTTTTAAAAAATACTCGCCATTCAATTCAGACAATTTTACTTATTTATGTAATTAATTAACTAATTACGAGCTTACCATACCAATACTGATTCCTCGGATGCCCAAGATCAATGGTGCAAACACGCCTTTACCCAACTAAATGACGGAATAAAGAGTAGCGATATATATAATTACTGATAATTACACATCAATGCTCAATAGTGTGTTACTTAATTGGCTATTTAGCTCAAATTGTTTACATGATACATAATTGCTACAGAGGATTTTGGTTCATTACCCTGGTGTATTGTTTCATTAGGGTATGCAGGTCTAAATCCTAATCCTAAAAAAAAAAAAAAATAGGCAGCAATAAACAAGTCTAGTCAATGACAGAGAGGATGTGTACTCTGAAGGAATCTTTTTTTTTCCTGTGCAGAGTTGGCCTCTTCAGCCATTCTTCATTCTTCTTGAAGGAATCCTAGAAGCATTTACTCAAAATTCTGTAATACATTCTCATGATGCACGCTCCCATGCCGATATTTACATACAATTTCATATTATTCGATTTATTCATACAAATATCACATCTCAGTTTAGTAAAGGACCAAAATTTCTCTGTGGTTACCCCTGTAAAATAAATTACCGCTAGTCATCAAACAAATAATGAAGCACACAATTTTTAAAGCTAGAGTTAAATCATTCCTCCTGGCCAAGACCTTTTTTATTCCATGAATGAAGTTATGAAGGAGCAAGCCTCTCTTAAAAGGATCATAAAATGTGTTCATATTTTTATTTATTTATGAAATATTTCTATTCAAATATACAATAGGCTTAATGTTAATAAAATATTATACATTTTTATTTATTACATTATTATAACATTATGTGAAGTTATCTAATGGAAACGGTAACTAGTGTGTACTAATAAATATACTGTGTATAGTAATGCAGTATTTATTAGGTTATTGCCATAGTTGTCCCAAGACTATCTTACACATGCTTTCATCACAGGCGACGGGTTCGTAGCCAATCAGCGATCGGTATTTGTGCGGGTGTGTCTCGGGCTGGTTTGCTGGTTGGCTACGAGTGCCTCGCCTGTGACATAAGCATATGTAAGGTAATCTTGGGCCAAGTATAGTGTTACATTGTGTGAACATACATGCTATTTCTGTCACAACTAGCACAATCACTCGTGAGCACAGCAATATCATTCATTGTACATGTATTACAACTTATGATACCACTGTAGATTAAATTATTTATTAAAAATCTGTTAAAATTGACTGTATTGCTTATTCTAAAGGTCCTACTTCATAGGATTTCCTACGGATGCTTGCAGTTGGTGCCAGTGAGTCACATAAAATCATGGTCTAATAATATTTCTCGTAACTGAGGTATTTTTAACCATTGTATTTCTAAACTAACTGCCAAGAAGACTTGGAGACATTCTCTTCAATTTGAATTGAATTTATTGGGTTTAAGGGCGCTTCAACCAGTTAGGTCATTTTGCGCCACCAAGATGGTGTTTTGCAAGCTAAGTAATTAAGTAACTATGAAAGTAGTATGTTTTAATTTTATATGAATTTAATTTATATTATTTTATATTTATAATTGGTTGTATTTAAAATTGTTGGAAAAACTGTGTGCGGACAAGAAATTTTAAAAGTTTATCACAATTCTCGTATGACAAAAGTTCTTCATACAACGGGGAAAGCTTTAATTGTGTTTTCAACACATCATGTTTGGTACATTCTGACAATATGTGACGTACAGTCAGAGTGACGTCACAAGTGTCACATTTTGGGACAACTTTTTCTCTAGTGAGGAGATAGCCATGAGTCAAACGAGTGTGGCCAATGCGAGCCCGTGCCAACACAACCTCTTCCCGGCGAGAAAGACGGGAAGATGGAGGCCGCACTTTATTGATTAATCTAGGCATCACACTGTGCAACTTGTTCAGTTGCACTTGGTTCCAAGCAGCTTGTCGTTTATCTAAAATGACTTGTTTGAACGCACTCTTGATATCTGGAACAGGGACGATATCGAAGTCAACATGGCGATGTTGACAGGCTGCCTTTGCAGCCTGATCGGCCAATTCGTTTCCTTCGATTCCCACGTGTCCAGGTACTCAGCAAAATTCGATAGTATAATTCCTCGAATTGAGTTTCTCCAGATAAAACTGAATGTCTTGGACCAAGTGATGGATGGAATACATGATACAAATTGCTTGAAGTCCACTCATGCTATCCGAACAAATTAAAAACTTACCCTTTGGAGAACGTGATATATATTTCAGAGCTTCGCGAATGGCGACCAACTCTGCGGTGAAAACTGAACACATGTCGTGTAACCTGAATTGTTCAGTTAAGGCGGAGCAATAAAAGCTACATCCTACCTTGTTGTCAATTTTGGAGCCATCTGTGAACACCAAGGTAAACCCACGGTGTTCATGGCAAATTTCCAGAAAGTGAATTTTGAATTTTAAATCCGAAGTAGAAAATTTATCAAGACGACAAAGATCAAATCTCATAACCGGTTCCGGTATAATCCAAGGTGGATTAGTACCAAAAACCGAGTTGAAAAGGTTTGGCATATCAAATTCTAAAAATGTAAATAAATGTAAAACACGCAAGCCCGTTGGTAATGTAGCCAACGGTTTACTATCAAAATGTCTGACAAATCTGTCGTTAAAAAGAATCTGATGTGATGGATGATTTGGTATAGCTCTGATCTTCATTACGTACGCGCCCATCAAGTGGTTTCGTCGCTCTGCCAAAGAGGACTCTCCTGCTTCAGCATAGAGGCTTACGACGGGGCTTGTTCGAAATGCGCCTAGCGCAAGGCGAAGGCCACTATGATGGACGGTATCGAGCAATTTAAGAGTCGTATCACGAGCGGAAGAGTATACAAAACAACCGTAATCCATTTTGGATTTAATTAACGCTCCATACACGCGTAGCAGACAGGTGCGATCTGCACCCCATTTAGTGTTGCTCAGAACTTTTAAAATGTTGAGGGCTAACATGCAACGTTTTCTCAATTGGACAATATGATGATGCCAGTTGAGCTTCACGTCAAGCTCCATACCGAGAAGACGGACATAGGGCCTGAACTGAAGCTCAACTTCAATAAGTGGTACACACAAACATTATTCATGTAAGAGAGAGCTAGTAAATAAAATAATGTAAATAGATAAGACTACCAGAACAAAAATTCTCCTTGGGAATTTAAACTAAAATAAAGCCAGTTTCTATCACTCTTCAATTATTACCAACCCTTATTTATTTAAACACCTTTTGTTATTGAACTCCTTGACTTGGGCTGTGGTCTTAATGGGGGTTGGAGAGTGTACCTATATCATGAGGATTTTATTTCATTCTACTTTCCGGCATTTTATTTTATGAATTGATGTGCATAGATGCCCACTTAGTAAACCTTGAGGGAAGGGTTGCTTCTGCCACCGGGCTATAAGGCCCAGCTGCAGAAGAGAGCTTTACTACAACTACACCTTGACTGCCCCCCCCCCCCAGCTAAAAACATTAGTTCCATGGTAGACATTAAAAAAAAATCAGTCATTTAGGTTGCATTCCATAACATGACTTAAGTTTGGTCGTAGAAGGCCAGAAACCACCAAGCGACTGAACATGAAAAGTCCAGTCAAGTCTGGTTTCCGATTTCGGTACATAGGCCTATTCACTTTCCGCAACAATAACAAGGGATCAAATGGAATTACTTGGAGCCCGTTTTGGCAGAGACTAGGGGAAGTAAATTAAATGAAGATACACACTGCAGCAGGCACCTGTAATGGTGATATATTTCAATAGTTTGTACAGCTGTACTAAAAACCATGAAAAAACAATAGTATTATCAATAATACAGTACATACATTGATAGCTCTTTAGTCTTTAGTAGTTCACACTGACAATGAATATTTAAAGTTTGCCTGCAGCGGCCATCAATGACAATGGATGGCTAAATGGAAAAGATTTAGGGTGGATAGCAAATATGATTGACAACTGACAACCAATACAATCCAGGTAAAATTTGACTTTCTTATTTACTTTTGTTCTTTTCCATAAGTTGACATTGCTCAATTCCGTACATCACCTTTTATAAATAAAGCTTTGTGGATGAACAACATATACGTAGAGATTTGCAGTATGGAACTTGTATACAATGGTAACTCAAATTAGTAGTACGTAGTAATAATACAAATAACAAACTGAACCAGGAGTTAGTACTCGGCTCACACTATTTGAATGTGTACCATTGATCAATGAATACCTATACTATTTACACTGTATTTGCACATTTACAGTGTTGGCACTACTTAGAAAGGTAAATTTACTTAACCCAAAAGAAATGACACTAATTAGCAAATTATTTTTGTGATAGTGAGATAGTGTAGTATAGATAGTGTAACTTTGAATACAATTTAGGACATTGAAACACTTTGGACAACAGTGCTAATTAAGAGCAAAATAGGAATAAGCAAAATAAGTAGTTATGAAAAAGTGTATAGCAAATCTTTATACAATCATAGTAGACATCACTGACTTTTTAAATATTGTGTATAGCCTGTGCTGCAGCCAGGGTTGGGTAGGTATAATACTCGACGTCGAAAATGGGTATTATACGTGGTATTATACGCGTCGAATATACACGTAGTAAATTACACTTTACGACATTAACGACACGTCCAATATTCCAGCAGATTGGAGTATGTTTTTTAGGCCAAGTTGACATCCGAGATGTTGATTGCGTTCAAACAACGTAAACCATCACTTCTAGACTCTAGTCCCTTTAGATAAACACTACTCCTGAAGGGATTGTCAAAGCAGCTGCAAGAAATGTGAGATGGTAAAGTGATGGGGGAGGGGGGGGGGGAAGGAATTAATAGATTAATGACTAGTTAACAGCACACGCACATTTCTTTCCTTTTCACAGCTAAGACTAATTGCTTTGGCCCTTTGTGGGTCATAAATTTACAGTTGTGTATCTATGTATATCATTCACAGTATCAATACGACCATGACAGAAAGTAGTAAGCAGACCTGATGATGTAGGGCTAATAGGTAGGAAAGGAATATTGTGCTTGCAGCCAGTCTTCAATCTCGTCCTCAATCTTGTTTCACCGTGATGTATGAACACACTGTGACAGGAGCTTTACACCTTCGCCGACTCCGAGGAAAGGCGCTAACTACGATGGGGGATTGGGGGGAAATGGATTTTGAAAGGGAAACGAGGCATAATGGCGGGAATATTCGAATTACACGAACATAAAAGTTAATTAGTTTTCGACGCGAATATTCGACATATTCTACATATTCGACACGTATTTTCGACGTGACGTGTCGAATATTATTTACGACGTGTCGTTACCCAACCCTGGCTGCAGCCTCAGACCAAGTGGAAACAAATAAAATATCGTTAGTTGTTATTTATTATGCATAGGGATTAAACCCAAATAATAGTGACACTACAAAATACTCGTAAAGAAATGGTGAATGTGGCAAGTCTGCAACCTTTATTTGAAAAGTAATATCATTACACACTCAGTAACATATTACTGTCTAATGTTACTAGTTACTACCAAACACTGCATATTTACTTGATTATGAGTAGAATCCAACAAGATTAGTGTCAACAAATATAGGATGCAAGTGATGTAGAGTAACTTGTAATTGAAAGCAGAACCCCTTTTTCCCAAAGTGAAACAAAAACACACCAATTTGCAATAGAAAAAATGTGTAGTAAAGCTCATTTTCAAATTTTGAGACTGCAAAAACAGTTAAGGTGTGATCTGCTTTGAAGCAAACATAATACATGTGACAATAGCAAGCAATGACACATCATAGAGTAAATATACCGTACGTACTAAATCTAAACATTTTACTATGCACCAATCAAGGAACATAGTTTGTATATCAATTTACGTTATTTGAAGTCAGTACCAGAAGCACCATATCTTTTACCTAGTTTTGTTTTAATAGAAAAGCACGTCTATCATTTCAAAGCAAGTCAGAATGATGGTGATACAACAGAAACCCACCACTAACACCGTTTGCCATGCTACTGTGTAATGCCAAATTTAACAGAGATTATGGAAACGGATGGTCTCAATTGAACATGAAATGCTTACTTCAAACCAAGAAAATGAAAGTGACATCACAACTTTGAAACTTCCAAGATGACAACTGTACCACTGAACATACTATTAGTATTTGTAAATGTTATTTACTATGTAAGTACATATAACTACTCAGATAAAAACTATGTATAATTGTTTTTTTGTTGTTAGTTGTTTAGGTACATTTATGTACTATAACAATTTGGGGCAAATATAAAGACACATTTCTGGTGTTAAGGTTGGGCTTATATTTTTTATTGGACAGAATAATAATGTCACGTAGCCAGCTGACTGGTGAACGTGAAATACTACCTTTTTTCTCAGTTGATAATTACGTAGTGTGTTGAGTATCAATGCTAGTGTTTGGGATTTTCACAACACTTTTTTTATGTAAGAAAATTCTAATTGTAAGGTAACTGGTACAGTCACACAGCATGACTCACCTGAAGACCATTTACTTTTAAGGTGTATAAATATAAAGTTTTCAAGAATGAGAGTTTACAAGTCGCGTACGTACGTACGAGTAAAATCTTGCAAGTGAAAGCACATTACTTTTGATTTGGACATGCCCTTAGTATTGAACAATCACATAACTGGTGGTTCCACTCTGCTAAATAGTAATTTTCACAAGTGAAAAATAAAGTACGTACTATACACCGGTATGTATATCATCATAGGCCTAATCCAGAATTGATATTCATGCACAACAAAATACATACCTTTTTTATACAGGAGATTAATCATAAGCCTAGTTACGTACTATAACAATGGTATTTAAAGAAATGAGATTTATAAAAATGTATTAAAAGCAATAAAAGGTATAACTGTAAATGCATACAACTCGTTAAATCAATAAATCACTTCAAACACGACTGTACTTGTGAATAGAGTATCATTACTGCACCCCTAAAATATTACTTAGCTTAGCATATTGACTAAGCAGCTGTTATTTTGTGTTAGTAGCTGTATTCAATAGATAGGCCTATTAAAAAATGAGTAGATACCATGCTTGTTTTGCATATCGTTTCATGTTATAATTAGACCTATTTAAAGTGTGTAAGGTAGTGGTTCATTCACAATCAGTCAATGATTAGAAAAACAATTTGTTTCATTATCTTCATACTTTTTAGTTTTGTGTGTGTGGAAAACAAAAACATAACATTTAAGTTTCCAATACTAATTCTTCAATGAAACATTATATATTTACCATTCCGGTTAACTTTTTTACTAAATTGGGTCATTACATTATTAATGTTACTTGAATTGATCACTTATTATGTGTGACCAAATCAAATTCGATTATGACATGAACAATTCTCTCAAAATAGGGTTATTTTCAGCATAATTTAGAGGAATATTACCTTTGCCATCCTTTATACCTTTTAACCGACGATTATGTTCGAGCAAAGCCTTAACAATATAAACGTGGCCCCGTTCTGTAGCCCTGTGTAGCGCCGTCTTGCCGTCGGCGTCTACGAGCTCGGAATCGGCTCCCGCTTTCAGCAAGACGTCAATTATCTCTTCTCTTCCAGCAGACGCAGCTCGATGCAGAGCCGTCGCCCGGCCGGCTCTCGTGACGGCGTTTACCGACGCCCCCGCGGCGATGAGACGGCGCGAGACCGCGGCGTGATTGTTGCGTGCGGCGTAGTGCAGAGCTGTATACCCCGCCGTGTCAGGCTGATCTGCACACGAGCCAGACGAGAGAAGCTTCTCAACACGCT
This sequence comes from Isoperla grammatica, assembly GCA_945910005.1. NCBI lineage: Eukaryota > Metazoa > Arthropoda > Insecta > Plecoptera > Perlodidae > Isoperla > Isoperla grammatica. The sequence continues at coordinate 126,373,497 of OX246737.1, forward strand.
TCAGGTCACCATATTGAGCTGTGGAAGACGGACACCAATAAAATATGTTCAATAACATATGGTAGTAGGGTTATACTTTTTACAAGTACATATTTTATTAAATTATTTTCATTGTATGTATACCCAGTTCACTCCTCGTATAAACTTTTCCCTACGTGGATCTGATTTGTTCAATTTTACACTAACATCAACGTTACACAAAATTCGGGAGCGAGTAGAAAATAGTAATTATACCCACGCAAATCTCGTCATTTATGCAGAATAGGACATGGCCAGGATTGTAATCCCGAATTCTAAGTTACGTATCTAATGAGTCATATTTCTTTGAAAGTAGAAGAAATGATGAAACATGTTATGATTATGTTATGAGTGAAATTTAGATTAAGTATAAAACTGACGTATCATGTACATGTCAACTGGTGAATAATTACTCTACTCAACTCTAAATAGAAGACCGAAATTTGTTTTCGAAATATCGTTATCTTAGTTTATTATTATTTTATAAAGAACAGTGAATAGTCCAAAATAGAAATAAAATAGTATCTAAATCAATTATTTATGCACTTGTATCAACTGATGGACAAAGCAACAGGCTGGATTAAATGAGTTCGGCAGGGAAGCTAAATTACAGATCATGCTGTGACCGACCAACTGATTATAAGAATCACAGTATTTGCTAAGATCCAAGATTTGTACGGAGTATAGCTGGATAACGTATTTCGTTGCTCTTTTCGCAAACTTGAATACTTTATAGTTCGTGTTATTTGGATTTATTTTTTAATTCTGTCCATACCTGCAAACCAAATTCCTCTTTCGAAGTCTAGTTCATCCAGTGTCTGGCAGACACTCGAATTAGTACTCTTACAACAGTGGTCATGACAATCTGACATAGTTAAATGTCTGCAACAAACAAAATGTTACTTTTTAATTATGCCATTGAAACTAGCAGTATTTTGCCATACTCAAAGCCATACTTAGGCCTATATAGAGAAATTTCTCGTCTCGTGTTAGCGAAACATTATAGCTAGCATGCTTACTAATGAAAGGTTGATCAGGATAAGTCGAAACCTAGGCTACTTCTCTCGTCAATTGCAGACGAAAGACCTATTTCAAGACCATGCATTTACAAATACTGTATAATCAAACAAATTAAGATAAATATTATATAGCATATACTGTAGCGTAATTGCAAATCAATTCTTGCGATGGAATGAATACGTAATTTCAATAAATACAGCTTTTGTTACATTTTTAAACTCTACAACACAAATGAGTAGTTTGCAACACTAAAAACACACAAACAAAAATCACTTGATTTGACAGGATACCTTCTTTCTTTGAGATGTATATACACATGCAATGGAATTTATTGTGTGAACAGTTTACTTACATATATATAATATAATATTGGCATTTAAGCATTTGTGGCACATCGTCTGTGTAAACGAATTTTATGGTTTATCGAAGTTAAGTCCATGGTAATACACACATGACAACATATAAAACAATAACAAAAACAACCATTTCATTACATTGTGTTTTATGTTTTTGTTTTTATTGATTGTTATGCCTTAAAATGGCTAAGACCTCGTTTACATTACTAGCTTTAATGCGTTGACTACTGTACCATTGTCCCTCGATTTGCGTACACCTTCCAAAAATGGGGCATTAACATTCAAATGCAGTGCATAAAGATAAAGAATTCGTATTTTGTGTCAGCTGTCATCATAACATTATCATCATGGATTTTGAATTAATTGTTTTAATTGGTACGCTGGTATGTGGCCAGCAGCAACGCAATCTCTTTACGAGCCATTTTCTGAATTTCAAATTTTAACTGAATTTCCAGACATACACGTTTAATAATATAGAGAACTTTCAGCGTGGGAAAAAGCTGACCTGCCTTCTCCATGAAGATAACTTTAGGTTATGTACGCTCTTCGCGAACCAGCGTTGTCAACCTGCATTGCATTTATATTACCAGGATTCCTCCATGTTGGTTAGTAATCCGCATTATGAGCGCGAGTAACATTTTCAACCCACTGGCACCAACCCTCCACCCTCCACTGGCACCAAAATGGCAACAAGATCCGCCGCTCAAGCAGCAAGGACTGGCCCTTTTCAGGGCCCACCAACAATATTATATTGGAATGCAGGCGGCATCTCCACAACAAAACTGGCCGAGTTTTACGATATTGTCTGTAGAGAGAAAACTGACATTTTCTGCATTACAGAGGCTGGCAAAATTGCAGAAAAAAACCCTCAGAAGCTAAAAGACCTCTACCTACCTGGTTTTACCATCCACATCTTGACGAAAAGCAGACAAATATCATCAGGCATGGTCATAGGAGTAAGAAAAGAACTGGTCGCTGAATTCAGAGCCACACATCGCATGGATGACAACGATAGAATCGAAATAGCTACAATAGAGGTTTGGATGGGAGACACAAAGTACAATGTCCATCTAGTGTACAACCCTCCTAACAACATCCCAGACTGTCTTGAAACACTAGCTATTTCCAGGCACACAATGCTAATCGGCGACCTCAATGCTCCTCATCAAGACTGGAACTACGCTACAACCACTCCTGTCGGACGTTCAGTGGCGGAGTTCATCTACTCTAACTCCCTCCTGCTGCTCAAACCAAGTGACGATGAAGATAGACACACCTTCCTGTCCAACGCAGGCAGCACCTCACGTCCTGACCTAGTAATTGCGCACGTACTCCTAGTCGATGACCTGAAACAAGTGAACCTAGACTGTCCTTCAGGCCTTGGGCACAAAGTTATCAAAGTCCAAGCTGCACAACAAAATAGCAGTAAACCAAAAGCCACTTACCTCAGATGGAACTTCCAAAAAGCAAACTGGCCCAAATACACGGAAGCCTCTGAGCAAGAAGCTGACAAGCTAGAGCTGACAGGCAACCCTCACAGAGACACAAAAATTATAGAGGACCTGATCATTGCTACCGCTAAAAAGCCCATACCTAGAGGCTCCCGCAGGGACTTCAAACCTTTCTGGAACAAGAAATTGGAAAAACTGAGGTTGCAGAGAAACAAACTCAGAAAAGAAGCAGTTATTCAAAAAACTCAACAGAGTAAAGCTGAACTGATAGAGGCCCAAGCTGCACTAAATAACGCCATCACAGAAGAGAAGAATCATAAGTATAGAGAGTTCCTAGCCAAAATGGACTACAGAAAAGACTCCAGCAAAGCACACAGCTTCTTCTCCAGACTGTGTGGGAAAAATGCCAAACCTGTAGAAGAAAACTCACCTCTCATCTGCAACGGCAAGACAGCAGTCACCAACAAAGAAAAGGCCAACCTACTAAGCCTCCACTTCAAATCAATCAGTACTCCAAAGAGGAAAAGACCTAAAAAGCTGCCAGACATTATTTACCAACGCCTTCCTGCAGATCCCTACAACCGGTTATTCAACCTGAGCGAACTCGAAGTGGCCATCAAGACTCTGGACAACAAAAAAGCCCCTGGACCTGACCAAATTCACGTTGAGTTCCTCAAGCACCTGGGACCAAAAGCAAAAACTCTAGTCTTAAATCTAGTCAACAACTCGATGACGAGTGAAGTCCCCTCAAGCTGGAAGAAGGCCTACATCACGCCAATCCTCAAGCCAGAAAAGGATCCCAAAAATCCAGCAAGCTACAGGCCTATTGCTCTGACCAGTGCACTTGCCAAAACTGCTGAAAAGATGATCAACCTGAGATTAGAAAATTACCTGGAGAGTAACAACATAATCGAGCCAGATCAAGCAGGCTACAGGCAGAATAGAAGCACGACTGACCAGGTGGCCTTCCTAGCGCAGACTGTCAAGGAGGACTTCAGTCAGCACCAAAGCACCCTTGTTGTCTCAATAGACCTGTCAGGTGCCTTTGACTCTACCGACAGATCGTTTGCAGTCAAACAGATGATAAAAGATCAAGTCCCCAACAATCTAGTCAAGTGGCTGTATGACTTTATTAACAAAAGGCGAATTCAAGTGGTGCACCATGGAGCGCAAAGCAAGACCAGACACACCCATGCAGGAGTAGCACAGGGTACGATAACAGCGCCCACCACCTTCAAAATCGCAATTAATGGACTCATTCAGCTACTAAAAAGAATCCATGGACTGGTCGTAAAGGTCTTCGCTGACGACTTCATACTAGTCTTCTCTGGAAAATGCCCTGCAAACATGGAGTTGAAAATGAGTTTCACACTAAGAATAGCGAGCATGTGGCTCAAAGTGCACGGCTTCAAGATCAACAGCCAGAAAACCATCTGCACCTACTTCACCATGGGACACAATCCTTACAACTTTGTAATCCCAGTGGAAGGAGAAGCAATCAAGCAGGCTGACCACATGAAGTACCTTGGCGTGACCCTCGACACAAAAATGACTGGAAAACTTCACTTCGAAGAAGCTGCTGAAAAAGGAAAAAAGCGGCTAAAGCTACTACAAAGAGCTGCTGGCAGCTCCTGGGGAGCAAACATGGACACCCTGGCCCTCACGTACAAAGCCTACATAAGACCAGCTATGGAGTACGGCACAGAGATCTTCCCGATGGCAGCTGCCCTTCACAGAAGTCAAGTCGACAAAGTCCAAAATCATGCCTTAAGACTCATCACAGGAGCCATAAAAACAACACCAATCGATGCCATGGAATGGTATAGCCAAATTGAGCCACTCCAACTAAGAAGAGAACAAAGAGCAATTCAACTGCATGAAAAGCTCTCCAGACTCGACCCTGACACCTGGCTCAACTACCAGAACTCCAGAAAAGCCGCCCATGCAAACTTTGCCGAAACTGCCACCCAGCTAAAGCAGAAGTTTTGTCCTGAGCTCCTGATGATGGAGCGCCAACCATTCATCCACTTGGCGCCCGCCAACCTACCTGACCAGTCCAACCAAATTGAACCAATCACTATTATAGGAGGAATTGAGAGGAAAGGTGACCTGGACCTGAATACGCTCCGCAGACTCACTGAAACCCACCTGAAGGAAAACTACCCTACTGCAGCATGGCTTCATGTCTTCACTGACGGCTCTCTCAACCCACTCACTGGCAGCCCAGGATATGGCACCTACTGTCTACTATTCGAAGAAGCGATCACAATGAGTGAAGGTGCCACTCACTTCGATGCAGAAGTAGCAGCAATCGCCACAGCTACCAAGAGGGTTGCAGACCTAAACAACTTGACAAAGCAGAAAGTAGTAATCCTCAGCGACAGCGTCGCAGCAATTCAGTTTGTCACCAAACCAAACAACCTCCACAAAAATGCTCTCCTCTTCAAAGCCTCTATCTCCAGACTTCGAAGAAAAAACAAAGAAGTGGAGATTCAATGGATACCAAGTCATTGCGGTATCCTAGGCAACGAGAAAGCTGACTACCTGGCCAAGATGGCAACAAAAAGACCTCCTCCACCAGCAGAACCACTCTCGTACGACAGAGTAAAGACAAAAGTGAAATATGCCCTCAAAAGGCTCAATAAGACGGCTAAAGAAGAAGCTTGTAAGCTCAAATCGTGGTGGACGGAAATTAAAAAAGGCCCGGACAAGACCTGGAGCAGAAAAACTGCCACTGCTCAATTCCGGCTAGCAACTGGCCACGACGTACTCCAGCACCATCTCAACAGATTTAACATCACAAAAGACTCGGCCACTTGTAAATTATGTCAATTTGAACATCAAGACAGGGCGCACCTTTTCAGATGTGCCGCCATGAAGAGTGATATCGACTCCCTGCCTGACAACCAGAGCAGGCCAGATCAAGAAGCTAATTTGTATTGGATAGCGAGAAAAATGAATGGCTGAAAGGTCATCATTGCATAAGAGGAAAAAAAAAAAAACATTTTCAACTAGTGACGGTAACGGGAGTGCATTATTAAGAAATCAACGCACTTTATCTAAAGCTAGTAATGCAAACGAGGTATAAGTTTTGTTTATAACACCGCTTGTGTGTATGGCTATTGGCTATCCTCATTTGCTTTGGAATGTGCCATTTAAATACTCACCATCTAATACTTGGTTGCTGAAGAAGTTGACAACACAGCATCTTCCTTGGAAAATAACGTCACAAGTGGATGCTTCCTTGAAGATTTTGTTCATAATTGCAGACCTTCACACATGGACTGTTGGCAACAAATTGTAAGAGGAGGGGAAACACTGACTGGAGTTATACACTAATTTAGTCCTTAGAATAATACGTATTTCATGTTAAAACAATTACAATTATTGATTAGTTCACCAATTAAGATTAAACAAAAATATAAATTCAATAGAATTAATACTTCCTATAAACTATAGACTGTACTTAATGATAAAACCACACATAAAGCCTACAACTCCCGTTCCATGGTCCATACAAGCTCTCCTTCTCCAGTAGTTGATACAACTCTGTATCCAAGCTCGCTTAAGGCATTGACCACCTTAATTGGGGGGCCTGCTAGAACACAAACATATTACCATGTTGTATTAAAATACTCACTTAGCCACTCTTGAATTGGTTAGTGAAGACTGAAGATAAAAAGCAAAACAATTTCCCCAAGAAGGTAGCATGCATGCAAACCTTAAGAAAACTGAGAAAAGACAGAAACAAAATGTGCTAATACAAGTGTACCGGTAATGATTTATTTTTTTTATTTTTTTCATATTACATTTAAACTTGTAATTCAAACAATTAAACTATGATGACTAATCTGAAATTTCATAATTTAGTTTTGATAAAATTATTAGTAGGGGCCTACAGTACGTATTACATAGCAAGATCAATAATTCAATAATCCAACTGGAATAGAAACCTGAAGGTAGTTAAATGTATCATAGTTAAATGTACATAGTTTGACCAGTCTGGCCAATATGCATTTGCCAAAGATCGCCACATGGAATTATACACCCCTACCCCTACCCTCCAAATGTACTGTACCTTCATTGCAACCAATAACAAGAAGTAGCTTCCAAAGTAGCCTACAAATGTAAACTGTTAGGGGTCTTATTATTATTATTATTATTTATTTTCTGTTAAACCATTACAGCACAATGTGTGTGTTACTGTTATTACAGAGAGGGGACAGGAAACGAGCCACAGCGGCCCATACTGATAATGTCCTGTCCCCTTGCCTTATTCTAGTTTCTAATGAGTGGTGATTATGAATGTGTTATGAATATTTATATTGATACACTGATGCGATGGGTCCCTATTATAATGTATTACTTATAAGTTCAAAGCTGCCAGAGTCCAGTCCATGTCCGTATCGTGATCCTTGTGTGCATAGCGGTTGTTATATGTGATTTATTATTATCTGGTATGTCTTGGCAGGGTTATGAAAAATGTTTTTTTATGGCTGATTTGAAACGGGGGGCTGAAGCACTTAATTGGCATATACTATTAGGTAATGAGTTCCAGGCAAGGGCAGCTCTATTGTAAAAAGATTTTTGGTAGGCGACGGTGCGGCAGGTGGGGGGCCTTAGGTACACTCCCTGTTTATCGCCTCTCCCCAGATCGATGTACCTACGATCGAATTCAAGTCTCTGCTGCGGGTCTATGTCTAGTACGTTGTGGAAGCTATTGTTGAGAAAGATTGTGTCCGTTTGTTTAAGCACGTTGGCAATTGAAGGCATCCTGCATTTGGAGAGTCTATAGCTGTGGCGCTTTTTTCTTGGCAAATTATCATTTTAGTGGCGCGATTTTGAATTTTTTCTAGGGTGAGTCTTAAATGTGAGAGTATGATTATCACTAATCAGTAAGGATTAGTAGGGATTAAGCAATCTTAAGACATCATCTAAGTATAGGTAAATGTAATCTGAAAGTGCACCAAAACGAGGAACAGTCCACTTATGGATGAAAAAGTGATTTTTCCTGCTAATTCAATCAAATCTGCCACATTACAGACACCCAAAATCCAAAAACAAAATTCAAAGAGCAATCATTAATCTATTTTTTTAAACAGTTTTGTACTTTTAAAAGTAATCAACTACTTGTGATTTATCAGAATTAGTTGCATAATCAAAATGATTTACATTGCACATGATGCAAAGCCTCGGTGTCATTTCTGTTTTTCCATATTTGCCTAAACAAAGAACAAAATATGCAAACAAAGGATAATAATTAATAATGCTCAATTTTAAGTTCAAATACTTGACAGAATTATCACAATTAGAAAAAATCACCCCTGGGCCCCTATAAATCAGTTGTCAGACTTTAGCTAAAAGCTATCATTCAAATCTATCATTGTCTGATTGCGATGAACCTAAAGTTCATCTCGGATCAAGAAGCACTTTCGTCAGCACAACATATTGTAATGGCAATATGCGTTACAAAGCGAGTACGTAATATAGCAATTTAGTGATGTTAGATAGATAGATAGATGGTCTTTATTTGTTTGTCGATGGGATTACAAAGCAAAATGGTGAGGTTCAATTATTTATCGCTCTTCAACTTTAAAACCAGAGTTACCTTCAATCTTCTTCCTCCTATCATGCTATATTGGGCTACGTATATGTCAATATTCCCACTGAATGCCATGCTAAGACCAATATAGGACCAACATCATGTAGTAGGCTACTACCAAGAGTATACTCCTTAGTCTGGGATGGACTGTACTTTCATTTGAAACTACAAGAACACATGCTAATGTGTAATATTAAGTCGGATTGAGATCTACCTACTGGTCAGTTAATTAATAGTAACTTTTAATAGGCCTAAGTAGGCTATGTTATTATAAAATAATATAATTAAAGATATTGAATATAAAAAACATAAAACATAATTGGCATTAGTTGCATTGCTACTTTATCATCAATAATAATCATCTTGTAGAGCTGCAAAAAGAGTAGCATTATTCCCATTCAGTCAATCGTCACTCGATTTATTTGATTTACTAATTTTACTTAGGCCTAATGAAATGTTTTATTGACCAGCTGTGGAACTATGGTGTGCTATTTGAATGGATATGAGTGACACAACAATATGCAACACAATATGCCTTGACCCTCATGTCATATTAAACTGCAAACCACAATAACCTCTGAGCCTAACAGATGCTAGTGATAACCTAGAGGAAATGTTACGAAATAGTGCATTATTAAGTGCATGGAAATAGAATAATAAGATATAAATTGAAATATTATTGAAAGATTTATAAAAGAAAAGTGAGTTATTTGTTAGTGCGAAACTTTATTATTTGTACCTTTTATGAGAACACCATTAATAACTTGAACAGTAGAATTCTGGAAACGTTTTTCCAATGCTTGAATTTCTACATCTATAAGTCCAAAAATAGAGCAATCCGTTGCATGTAGTGACCCCTTCACGCATATGTAACCATAAGATGCCATTGCGTTCTTATAGCTCCTTGGAATTATATATATCTTCAAATTCTGAAATCATGACAGGAAAAGTTTTATAGATAATATTAGTATTACGTACCATACATAATAGATATAGAAAACAATGAAGCCTACTGTAGTGCCATTATGCAACATCTTAACACAACATCTTTCACAACTTAAGTTCCTGTTGGAAACTGTATTGTTGCTGAGTAATAAAATACTACGGAATTGAATTGCATTTGGAAACTAATTTTAATTTCTTTAAAATTACCATGTATTTTAGACTAAATCGTATTTCAAGAATGCTGCACTACATGAACACGTGAGAAAACAGCACTCTGGGACCCAAGTCTTCAACAAAATGTAGAAATGTTTTAGACATTGTGCGTGATACGTGATCTCAAAGTTTTATCCAATACGGTAGCTTGCCTACAGTACCTAGTACAGTAAGTACAAAGCGTAATAATAATAATAAATAAATAATAATTTAAATTTGTGTAATTCTTCCGATCCAGTCTTTCCTCCACCTTCGTCGGGTGATCAAGGCCACGTCAGGCCGAAACTGTCTCGACGTTTTGTATATATCTTTTTTGTGTTTCTATCTACTCCAAAGGCCCCAACTACTACCAGGTAAGCTGTTGGTTCCTTCCTATTCTTCCCCCCAAGCTCAATATGGATAGCGAGGAAGAAGAATGGCTGAGGAAGCCGCGCTCTCTGCATGGTAAAAAAAAAAATAACTTAATGTATCAATATCATACTAGTATCTGTCCAAAATTAAATTAAAAGTACCTATTTTTATTCAATTCATTGCATGTAATGTGACTTCCTTACAAAAATACTAAAAAGGTACAAAATGAGCAGGTACGGTAATCATTGTTTTGTTATCACATGAACGAGACAAATTTAACTGCCACTTACACTCAACAGAAGATTTAGTTGCCAAAGGTTGATCAGCTTCTGGGAATTCTTTTCTCATAGTCCACATATACTCATTATAGTCTTGTTTAACAGCAGTAGAAGAAGATGCAACAACCTTATAATCTAATACTTCCAGAGCAGTCAGAATAACGCAGGGGTGTTGCAGGTACACAATTGTTGACGGGTCACTATAGCCTCCAGAGGCAAATCTGTTCAGTTGCTCTATATCGGAGCCTGAAAAACATGGGTTTATCTAGATAATCTTCTATCTGCACACCATTGATGGGAGCAACTAGATAGGCAGTAAATGTCACCAATTTAATAACATGTGACACCTCCATTGTAATATCCTATGTAAACGTGCTTCAAGAATTAAAATGTCTTTTTCAGTCTAGGCATAATTAGGCAATGACAGATTAAAATTAACATTGAGTTATGAGTGACCCATGTTGGCCATGTCACCTACACCTATATTGTTTTATTAGTCATTAGATTAGGCCTATCCTATATGGATATTGGAAAAACACAATATCTTTCAGGTAAATACATACCTTTCAGGCCAGACACGAGTACTCGCCAAGGATGTTTGTGCCCGTACGAAGCAAGATTACCCCGAACAAGAATGTAGGGCATCGATTCAACACTCTAGTACTGGCACTGATTTAAGGAAATGTGTTGAGTCGAACCTAATAAAAGAAACAATTTTGTCCTAAGTCTCTGGTTACGGTCGGAGCTAAACTATGGTAGGCCTAGATAAACACTAATTAGTAATTACACTTAAGAATGTACTGGTTTTATAAAGGAGGAGAAACCTGCAGTAAGAAATGGGGAGAGGTCAAGAAAGATTTTTGGCACAAATAACCAAGATGTTGACGTGCCGTTAGACACCAAACGATCAGTCGCCAAGAAAGATTTCCAGGATCTCCAATTTGGCGGAGAAAGAGAGAGCTCACCACTGACCTTTCAGACGCATTGGCAAGTGGAGATGATGGAACAACATCAAACAATTCTGCCTCCTATGCTTGATACGCACACTACGGCTCAAGGCGTAATGAGCAATTGTAAGGTTTATCGCTCAATACATTTACAAGAAATGTCAAATCAAATGTTTAGAATAAATAAACTTGTATAGGCCTATGCCCCCAGGGCAGTGGGATCATATAGTAGGAATGGGAAGATTTTGTTGTGATTGGCTCGTCGTAAAAATTAAAATTTGGACAGTTCATTGAAATATATTGAATTTAAATAGACACAGCAATATTAAACCATATGCATTACGACTTATTCCTTGCGACTGATAGTGAATGGTCCAAAATGTATCACGTACTACAAGTATTACTTTTTGCTATACACAATGGTTATGGAAATAGACCTAGACAGGTGTCCTAGGCCTGTGTACCAACAAACAAAACGACTGTCTAGCCCATTGAAATAAATATGCCTATTTTTGCTTCCTACCTCCAACTCCACCCCCCCCCCCCCCAACCCTTACATGCATACAGCATTAAAAACGCACTCAACAGGACTGCGCTTTCTGCCTCCCCCTACGGTTCCGTTCTAACAGGTGTTCGAGGCGTTGCAAGCCTAGCGTGAACAGGACGTTATTGTTACGTAATATCAGACATAGCCTAAGCCTAGCCTAGTTGACTTTGCTAACATCAATGACTATAAAACGCATTTATTCCAACAAGCTTGGGCTAGGCCTAGGCCTAGCCTAGGACTATACTAGGTTTACTTAGGGTGACCAGACGTCCCGGTTTTACCGGGATCGTCCCGTTTTTTGCGGCCTGTCCCGGTGTCCCGAAAATAGTTCTCGGGACGCCAAAATGTCCCGGTTTTAAGAGTTCGTCCAATTAATTCGTATTCTCTATTTAAATTTCCATTAATAAACAATATTATGTTTCATATAAAAGCCAATACTAGTTATAATTCAAAATACTCCACATAAATACTACAAAATACAAATCTCTCTGGGCTACCGGTCCATTTTGTTGCTGCAGTGACTTTACAATGACGCTTGGACTTGCCAAGGCTTGATCCAATAGGGGTGGGGGGCTGCCGGTTCGTGCGCGGCTAGCGCTCAGTAGTCGAGCAGCGAGCGGCTTGTAACAGTAAGGATCAAGTGTCATGTCAATCACCTGCACTCCTTTGCGCGTACTTATCTTTTCCTGGAACCTGATTCTTCTCTTGCGCCACACCGTCAAGGCAAAAGCCAGCCCCCAGCCCAACCCAACCTGTCTCAGATCTCACTACAGGCTATCTTGAGATAAAAATTGTCCAAAAAATGTTGCGCCTCCGGCGGCTGGGGCTACGCCCCAGACCCCTTGTTGTCCACACAAGTCCATACAAGTCAAGCCTCCATGTGTCCCGGTTTTTGCTTTTGTAATTATGGTCACCCTAGGTTTACTATTTTGTTCTAGACCTAACCCCTACGTAGATTTGTTTATCCCTGGCATTAACATTTATCAAAACGCCGGTAGAAGCACTGTTGAGGAAAATAAAGGCGTAGGCCTGTCCCTGGATTAAGCAATAGCCTAGCCCGAGACCTCAGGTTCCTAGGCATAGGGACCTACAATTAGGTTACCCGCGAGTTCTGTTGAAGAAATAATCCCACCTGTTGTTATAAGATTCCGTTTATTAGGCTTGCAATAGCTAGATTAACATACTTACTGGCAATTGATTCTAATTATAACAGTTTATTATTATTACTACTACTGTCATGTAAATGTCAAAAGTAGGTCAACAGTCTACAACAGCTGTGGGTTTTGGTCAAAGAGTTTCAAAAGAAAAAAAGTCTGAATGGAATTATTGCTACTTTGTCTTTACTCAAAGGCGGTGGAATTTTAAGACTATTTAAAAAATATTTTGTAGTAGCAATTCATGGTGTATATCTTATTTAAAATAATCAATTTTTTAAATATAGTATAATAATCTCTTTTCTATTAGCAGATTTACATCAAGAATGATAACATTCAAAAATAAAAATTCAAAAGTGCAACTTGGAACGAAGTGCTTTGGTTTGTAAACGGAAGTTGCTGTGATGGAACCCCATCCAACCTTTTGCAATAATTTTCTCTCTTCCGGTACGTTCAACAGGGTGACGGTTTACCGTTTTATTCTGTAGTTACCAAATCTTTTCCCATCTTCCAATATGAAGATCTACAAAGATATTTTCACTGGTAATTATGGTTCAGCTTTATTATCTTGTTGTAGCTATGACAATAGCATAACTTATAACCTTGTGGTATTTAATATTTCTTCAATTTACAAACATAGGGTCACTGTACTAGAGCCTTGGCCTATCTCTGCAGTCTGTCAATTCATAGGCCTGGGCCTAATCATGTCTGAACCAAGTGCAGTCATTAAAGATTATGGTTTCAGTATTTTTATAAGTAGTATTGCGTATTGATAATATAATTATTACGTTATAATAAAATATTTGCCTGGCCTACCTAGGCCTAGGCCCTCAGTCCTTGGAAACTATGAAACGCGAGTGATTTGGATATGTCATGATGTCATCAAATCCATATGCTGTCTGACATTGGCCTAGCCTAGGCTAGGCGTAGGATGCAAAATTTATGTTATCCTTAAGTTATTATTCACAATTTGTTAGCCTCTATGTCAATTTACTGTAAACCCATCGAAACTGGTAAAATGTGATTCTGTGTGCCTTGCCTAGGACCCTGGAATAAGTAATTTGACAGTTAGCCTAGGCCTAGCCCATTCATAGGCCTAGGGCTAAGGATGACTAGTGCCCCCCCCCCCCCCCCCCCCCCCAATTACCACAGATCTAGGCTGAGTCTCAGTTTTGATGCTGACTGGGCCTAGGATTCCAGGAAATTCTTTTCACTAACCTGTCCAGGATAGCCTAGGCCTAGGCCCTACATATGCATGCCACATGTTTTGACAGTTGTAGGCTCTGACATGACCTTTGTTGAATTGTATGTGTCGTTTTTGTGGTGATTGAGACCCAGCATCAAATTATTTATTTTTGATTTAACATATCTGCATAAGATAGTATTTTTTAAAAAAAATGGTAATTATACACATAAGGTCCTCGTGTTGTTCACAAATTTGCATGCCCAGAAAGTGCTTGGAACCGTAAATCTACACACTAGGTGAAACAAACTTAGGCTAGGCCTAGTACTTAAAGATGAAAAATCACAACTGGATATAGGCCCTAGGCCTAGTATTAAATAATAGCATCAGAGTTTGTGCAGATGCATCTTGGTCCAGGTTATATAATTGATCCAGGGTAGGCCAGCTAATGTCAGAATTAATCAAACCAGAAAGAATCAACATCCATGTTCAGATTTCCATGGGGCAAATAGGCCTACTTAGATGCAAGGCATGTTGTGTCCTAGGAGCCCTGGATAACCTAGGTCTACCTAATAGGAGCTACAACTGAAACTAGCCTATCTAGGCCTAGGCCTACCATTAGTATTTGTGAAAACAAAAGTCAAACCAATTAAATGTAGCTAACATAGGCCTAGGCCTACCTTCTAAATATTAGGCCTAATGTGAAATTTATAACTGGGTGGAAGATCGTTCAAAGAAGCAATCTTTCCGACATCAGAATGTCACTAAGTGTAAGTTTCAGAATCGCAATAGCAATCGGGAAATATTTGTCATACTTTGCTCTTGTAAAGCACACAAGTATAATTATTACAATGATTACAATCTGATACAGAACTGGGAAAATTGTTTCTATTTCTACGACGCCAATGATCTTCATGACAATGGGCACAGAACACATCAGTCGGCTCACAGCCTTAACTTTGAAACTTCTGGCTGGAGACACTCATAGTCGCTAGGTTCGCTGCTAAAATCGTTCGCTTTGTCAACAATGATAATATCGGAGAGTGTTTAGTGTCACAGCACGGTACAATATTTGACCCTATGGCTCCTCCATCCCCAACTCCACCACCATCTAATATGAACTTCTTACGTATTCCTGGGCCTACTAGTCAGTGCTTTTGTTGTTACTATAATTACTTAGGCCCTACTAAATCCCTTGTAGCTTTTGTCTTTTTTTGTATATGATAGGCCTATGGTATTTTAAAATCCAAAACATTAACATTGCTCCATTTCCATTCAGTTTTGTCTGGACATACGTTAAAAACAATACCTAGTCATCCAGTATGTCTTGTCAAAAGTTTGTCGTTTGCTTCAAAATTATGCTGGTATACAGACAGCAGCGACATCATCTGGCAAAGCCAACATCTATAATTATTAATTATTAATTCACATGCGATTTAGAGTTTCCGATATGAAGGTTGCCGGTACAGGTTACTAGATTGTTAGAAACTAGTTTTAGTTGAAAATTGATAATAGGCAACCCGCGTACAATTTTTTTTGTTAAACCAAACACTTAGTTTAATAGTATTAGATACAAAAAGTATATTAATGCAAGTCGCACGTAAAAAAGAAATTTTTAAATAGGTTTAATGTGGTCGCATTTATTGAAGTTTAAACTGGGGATCTGAAACGCGTGCAGGTGGCTGTGACGCAATGGTTCTGTAGACTTGGCGTAACAGACCAATCGCTGAGGCGGTGAGCGTACAAAGTACAAACCCATGACGTCAAATCCACTCTACATGGCGGCGGCTCGTTTTTCGCGCCCTTTTATTTATCGTTACTAAACTAGGGCTGTGCGAGTACTCGAAAAGTCGAGTTCGGTCGAGTAGCTACTACTCGACTCGACGTGATCGAGTTTTTCATGAAAAACGAGTCGAGTTCGAGTAGTTTTGATCGACTGAGCCGCCGTATTCAACTGGTTAAAAATACCGCCAATAGGTAGCGCTAGTATCCAAAAATAGCTTAAGTATCGATTTTATAATCGACTTTGAAGAAAAAGTGACCTATCGATCATTGTCGAGCAGATCGATACACGCAGACGACGCTTATTAGGCCTATACTTCTGCAAATTCGCAAAAAGTGTCTGCGTTTTTTGTGGATGATGTAGAAGTGGCAGCCAAACAAATGGAAGGGAATCTTCGAGAACCTAGGCCTACGAGATCGCTGACGCATAGGCCTACTATGTTCAAAGAGCCTAGGCCTAGCATAGCCTAGGTCTAGGCCCTAGGCCTTGGCCTAGACCCTGGTCGTAGGCCTGGCCTAGGCCTAAAAGTACCTAATCATCAAAGATATTATATTATTATATTCATGTATTTAGAATCATTTTTAAAACGTTCCATACAACTTAAGTTCAAAATGTAATCTTTGCATTATTAACCTCAAAATGGGGAAACGCTCGCCAACATGGTCTCACAAAAACAAAAGTGGCCATCTGACAACCCATCTGCAAAACAGATTACACTGTAGTTCTATTGTTTCTCTTAAAGTCTTTCTCCTGTGCCAGGTCCCCGTGTACAGTGTAGGCCTAGTCCTAGCCTAGCATTTGGCCATGCTTCGAGCATAGCCCTAGCCTATCCCAAGACCCAAGACCTAGGCCAAGCTTTAGTACTTTCCTTGTCTAGATAACGTAGGCCTAGACCCAGTTGGCAGAATTTGGCATCGTTTGAGCCTTAGGCCTAGGGAGACAATAATATTGAACAAATTACAGTAAATGGTTTTAGGCCTGGCCCCAGGGACAGCTTTTAGGCCAAGGCCTAGCCTAGGTGAACTCGGCGGTAGCTTAGATGGGGTCCTAGGTCTAGTCTGCCTAGTCCTCTACCGGTAGTTATTCCTTTCCTGTATCTTTTTATTATATTCAGGCACTACTCGAAACTCGAGAGTTATTTACAACTCGAACTCGACTCGATTTGGAAAAGTGCTACTCGCACACCCCTATACTAAACCAATTATTAAATGAGAGACAAGGTATTTAAAAATCGATAACAATTTTCATACGCGTGTTCCCTATTTAGTAGGTATGTCTAGTTGGACCTAGACCATCGTTTGGACACGTCCGTCGTAACAATCACATGTCAAATTCCTGGCCTGTGTGTAAAAAAACTGTTGTCCTCTCTTCTAATTTAATTTTATATCTCTGAACTATATTTAAGTATAATAAACCATTAGCCTCTAGTGCTTTCATCATATACCTAGGCCTACTAGTGATTTGTAGCCATCTAGCAAGCCCCAATTTCAAATGGCGATCACTGGTTGGTCGTGAGTCACTCGACTGACGAATGCATCACTAACGACCATTTCATTTCTCATTGACTATTTCTGTTGCTCATTTGGACACCACAGCTGTCGTGCACAACACACATAAAGTCAGAAACTGAAATGTTTGTGTTTATGCAGGCATTTCTCTTGCCCATACGTTCCCGTAATTGTTGAATTTATTTGTTTCAGGTGACGAGATGTTCTCAGACACCTACAAAATAAAGCTAGTGGACGAAGTCATGTATGAAGTTTATGGCAAGGTGAGTTTTTTTAGAATATGTTTCAATTAATTGAAAACATTGATTTTTATAATTAAGGATGACAAAAACAGACATTTTTACAATTTGGGTACCAATTCTTGTAACTGAGTGGGTCGACTATAAATACAAATTTATTCAGTGTTAAAGGAAGTGAAAAGAAATTGAGTGTGGTATCTAATAATATTGCTCTTTGCTTACAATAGTAATAGCCAAAGTTGTAGTGGTGGCAGTTCTAATGTTGAATTAACGTAGCTTCTTGACAATTGCTTTTTGCAAAGTGCAACCGCATGAGTATTTATGCTAGTGATAACATCAGGTAGTAAATATTGGAGCCGACTCTGGAACTTTGGGAATCCAGTAAGAATCCACTCCTTGACCAATGTTTAAAGTTTAAACACCCTCCTCGAGCCACGCTTGTTCCAGGCAGGAGCAAGCAAAAAAAAATTGTTGGTAATAATATGTAGCAATAATTTATTGTTTGTAATGTTGGCTTGGTGTTAAAACAGTAACCTAGGTTATGATTATGGTATGGGGTGGGGGCCAAGTACATGGCCCCCATAGGCTACATTCTGTTAAACACGTGAACAAGGCGTTCTGCTGCCATTAGGTGGGGGCAACCTAGGGTGGAACCGCACGTTGCCAACTCTTGCAGAAACTTGAGTCATTTGTAGGCTAATTGCCGGTGGGGATGTCGTGGGTTGGATGGACAATTCACAACCGGAAACAGGTTGCATTCCTCATTGTCTAGTTTGTAATGGTGGTCTATATCAGTGTTCATATATTTTTTCAGCACATTCAAAGAAAGCAAGGTGAGCTTATGATCGAAGGTTTCAACCCATCTGCAGAGGAAGCAACTGAAGGTACTGAAGATGGCGTCGAATCTGGAGTTGATATCATTTTGAACCACCGGTTGTGCGAGAGCTTTGCCTTTGGTGACAAGAAGGGCTTTACTGCTTACCTTAAAGAATACATGAAAAAGTAAGTACCTGCCGCATTTGCAAAAAAAAAAAAAATGTAATATGAAATAATATAAACCTTTGTAATGTTGATGCTCAGAGTAGGCTAGGCCTAGTCCCAGTGAAGTCATTTTAGGAGTAAGATGATCCTACACTACCAGTCTTTAAATATTATATCTTGACCCCGTTTCCAACATTAATTTATCGGGTAGGGGGGAGTAGCAGAGTACTCCATGTCTTGGGCTAATGTCTTTGTTGCCGGCTAGCCAGGCCTGACACAACCACCTCCTCAACCTATTCCTCTTTTTAATCTTTTTAGGCTTGTTCAGAAGCTAGAAGAAACCAGTCCCGACCAAGTGAGTGTCTTCAAGAACAACACAAATAAAGTGATGAAGGACATTCTAGGGCGATTTAAGGACCTTCAATTCTTTACAGGTAAGCTAGGATAATTTGAGTCACTAAGTCTTTTTGGTAGGCCACCCCCTATGCTGACACTTGATTGTACCTGGACTATATTAAAAATGCTCGCACCCAATGCCTGCTAGCATGGAAAAGTTGCTTTACAGCCTAAATTCTTATTGGTATTATGAGTGCGTTTTAAGTAATACAATAATATGGTACATATTTCTTTGAAAATTGTTGTAGACCTACTGCTTGGACAGAAGGGCTATAATCTAAAATTACTGTTGGATGCATTATGGCTAGAGGTGTTTGTAAATGGTGTAATGTTTTCTTAAATTTCGTTTATAGATTTAATCATTTCGATGTTATGGCGGTGTTATGCTTTTTGGGAGATTTTCTACTGTAAATTTCGCCAGAAACATGTTTAAATTAAAAAGGAATTTTAATGTAATTTAATTTATTTGAATTGTATGTACAAACTAGTATGTACTAGTTTGTACAAAGTGTATTAACATTACCATTACCTGTGTTTGTCTAGTGTGTCTTTACGGTCGAATTAAAGGCGGCAGTCACAACACATCAAAATCTTCTATTCCGTCACGTAAAATCCTTCAGAATTGTACTCGTTGCTCTGCTTGACGCCGAATTCCAGCAAAAATAAATCGTTGATCTTCTTAACGAAATCATTATATAATGAAAAAATATTAGGTCTCCACGATTGTGTTGTAATGACGTTTGACTGTAATAATAAAGTTCAATTTTTTAAAAATGTTTATATCAAATAAAAAACAATCGAGATTTCGTGTTATTTCGCTCTTCAATACAAATTTCGATGTTATGACTGGAACTTGACGGATTTCGCGAATTTTCGCGGTGACATTTTGATGTTTTTAAGGTGTCTATCAACAGATATACACTTTGTTTATCTCCCCCTTCTTTATCAACACTTTTCGCGATTTCGCGGTCCGCGAAAAACAAACACCTCTAATTATGGCAGGGCAACTTTCTCTCTATCAAGCTATGAATCCCATACACACGCCATTTGCAGAGTACTTGTAGACCTACCTATTTCTGACAGCGCTTAACGGCACACACAGGAATAACCCGTTGTTTATTAATGTGAATATGTGTAAGTTTGCCTAACGGCTGGTTTGAGCTTGGGGGGAAGGATAGGAAGGAACCAACAGCTTACCTGATAGTAGTTGCGGCCTTCGGAGTAGATAGAAACACAAAAAGATATAACAAAACGTCGAGACGGTTTCGGCCTGACGTGGCCTTGATCACCCGACGAAGGTCTTTCCTCCACCTTCGTCGGGTGATCAAGGCCACGTCAGGCCGAAACCGTCTCGACGTTTTGTATACAGTATATCTTTTTGTGTTTCTATCTACTCCGAAGGCCGCAACTACTACCAGGTATGCTGTTGGTTCCTTCCTATCCGTTGTTTATTAAATAATTAGTTCAGTAGGCCCTATCCTACACAAATGTTTTATATGTAACATACAACACTTTCAAAGTATTTCCTAAACAATGCTCAAATTTGTCCAATTCTAAACTATTTTTTTTCAAAATATGAATCAGTTAATAAGTTTGGCCTGATCTATATGTCCCGTATGTGTTGGTTTAGTATTCAAAGAGTTGAAATAATGGTAAAATTGTGGATATTTCAATTTTCAATTGAATCAATACATCTATTAAAAAATAGACAAAACGACCTTCATGCTCTTCTTCATAAGTGAATTCAAATACTGTATCTACATTTATTTTTCTTTTGTTCAGGTGAATCAATGGACGTTGATGGCATGGTGTCCATGCTCGAGTATAGAGACATTGATGGTGACAGCGTTCCAGTGTTGATGTTCTTCAAACATGGGCTAGAAGAAGAGAAGTTTTAGGGTCGCGATTTGGCACTTCGATGTAAGTATGTTTTATAAGAAATAATTGTCGAAGAGAGTGGAAATAGAAGCATGTCTACTGGTTGACCAGATGCAGCCAGATCCAGCCAAATGTGGGCATTTAAGCAGAAGAAATTACCACATCTCCTTAATTGGAATTCAAAGGACCCTAAAAACTCTAATTTGAATTACAACATTTACAGCTGCCTTGATTGCCTTGAACAATAGTATTGAAACATAATATTGTCACATAATTAATATTTGTATTGGATAGCAAGAAAAATGAATGGCTGAAAAGTCATCATTGCATAAGAGGGAAAAAAATATATTGTTGTGAGATGATTGATTACTGCAGAGTGAGTGGCAGGCTGGTAACACTTCATATCTCTACTAGATTCCACCCGCTCTCAGCCAACCTCGCTCACCATGGCTTCTTTGTGTTATTATTTATTTTCTTAACACATTTATATAGATAACTACTTATTCGTCGAATAGCTTGTTGTCTCCATGGCAACTCTCAATCAAAACCCTTGAAATCCTCCAAATTTCTTATTAGGAGATTGTAAGAGTGGCCCTAAGCCCAACTTAGTTTGTAGTAGTACTTTAGACGACTACATGTTGTCTCTACTGGTTGACCAGATCTTACATGATGGCCTGATTAAGCCAAATGTGGGCATATGATAAAAAAAAAAAAAAAACATCAACAAGGTTTTTATAGCATTTTCTCTTTCCTTTTACTACCAAACTTGGTACTTGCAATTAGTTTAGAGCTTGATTTGAGTTCAATAAAAAGTGCTAAAAGGAAGATTTTTATAAATGTCAATTCCTCAATTCAATTTGAGGATGAAAGGCCAAAACACTTCAATGTTGCTGAAACTGTCCTTGTTTTATGTTTCAGATGGAAGATTACATACGTACATCTTGTTAACATCTACAAAATCAAATGGTCTTCATGATCATCCGAAGATTGATATTATTCTAAAATTTATTATCATTCATTTATTTTATAATGTACTATTTTATTGGTTATCCATCCAAACATAGCCTGCAAATTGTGATGGAAGGCAGTGCTAAAAGCTCTGTGTCAGCTTTGTATATTTATTTCTAAATGGAAGATGGGAGAACAATATTCAATGTCGATTTGAAATTTGATTGAATTACAAACTTGCAGTCTGTTTCACAAAGAGCATTGACATTATTCAACACCTTGAATAAAACTGATTTTCATATAATTTTAAAAGTTTCAAATTAGTTGTTTAGGCCTGTATGAATACACCTGATTGGCTTGCTTTTAGATACCGTATTTATTCGCATATGCCATCATAGCCAATTGCACTTTCTTACTTTTGAATCTGATTGTGCAGCAATTATCATTCATTGCTGAAAATTCAAAATACCATGAAGTTCTCTAAAATCATGTTGCAACGATTCCGAAAGGGTATCCTTGCCCGTTTACAAATACATTTGAACAGTTTTGTAAGTTACTATGAAAATTTAAATTATTCACACAGGCCTAATATGTTCACCACATCTATGTATGTAGTGTATTGCTACATCATAATTCCTATTCCCAAACGTGTTCGATCTGCATCTATGCATGACATTGCGTTCCATATTGTTGCACAAGTAGGCCTATGCAAAAATATTAAAACAAATATATTAATAGGTAGACTTCGAAACTTGTAGGGAACCTAAGCGGTTGTGTACTGGTTATCAGTATCATTTGTGAGCTGTTTCCATTGATTTAGTCGTACTAGACTTTTCTGAATCGCTACCACCTATGCTGGAGATGTACAAGAAGCACACACACACATACAGTAAACCCTCGGTGTAAAACGAACTCGGTTAGTGCGAATTCTCAGATAATACGAATAGTAAGCAAGACCCAGCCCGTGTAAATAGGACACTCGATGTTAAATAAAACGGATATAACGAATTTCGCATAATACGTAATACGAAATAATTATTTATCCCCTGGATGGTACTTACACATAATAATCGTTGTTTAATACGAACTATTAATTTTGAACCCGCACAAACAAAATAATGTATCCGAGAGTTCAACTCGCAGAGTGGGCGTAGGTATCAAGATTTTTGTCCGCCGAGCGTACGTCGTCGCAGGCAGCTACTTGTTTTGTTGGTGCTTGGTTTTCCCTTCCCCCTCCGCCGCCCGCAGGCGCGATCGGATGCGCGCGCCAGCCCTTACAGCTGTTGAGGGGCGTGGCTTGCTCACTGCAACATGCCCGCTTAGTCCGCCTACTATGCACGCACAAAACATCATACCCGCGCACTACTATCCATTGGAAAACATTGGTTGTTTGTAGATACGTTTATTTTGGCTGGTGCTATTGAATTTGGACGTTTTTGCGATATTACGAATATTTATATTATGAACTGACGATTTCTGGGTGCCTTGATGTTCGTATTAACGAGGGTTTACTGTATTTGAAGAAACTAAATGGTCCCAGGTTTTGCTTTGAAATGCAACACCTCAATTTCTAGTAGGGGGTGTACTGGTATGTATGCATTTTTTCAAGTTGAAGGGATCATTAGATCACCAAAGTCATACGTTTCTTGTATAGGTCTCGCAAAACAACCTCGGTAATGCTTTCGTCATCAATGACGTGTTTACGGTCTCGGCCAACCCGAGCAGGTATCTGAATTAGCCACGGTCGCTGGTTGGCTGCCGCTCGCCCACCTGTGACGGAAGCATTACCGAAGATCTTGTACGGCGAGTATACAGTGTAGACAAATGTCGAGACGAAACAAACACGATGTGTCAACGGTCACCTTCGACTATAAATACTGTAGGTATACATAGATTCATTGAAGAGCATTCTTTTTCTTCAGTTTCCCAGCAGGGCCAGATGATCTCTTGCCCCGCTCCCCCACATCAGGTTATGCCACGATTGTTTTGTAGCTTTATTGATTGATACATTAGTAGGTCTCAACTAAAAGTGACCAGACTTACAGCTTGACTATAGGTATCTATATTTTATTAGCCTCAACTAATTTCACTTGTACCCAGTTACTCAATTTTACTGTTTATCAATTTAATCTTACACTTATTTAATAGGTTATCAGTTATCACTTATCTTCATCAATTTCACAACTTAATTTTAATATCAGTCACAATTGGAACCAGAGTTGACAAGAATACCATTGAACAAGAACACCTATCTGCTATGAACATAGTATCACATTGCATGAAAATAAATTATCACAACATATTTGAAAGTTCTTCACTAACAATGTGTTTCTCATCGTAATCACAATATAAATTAAACTTGTTGGTCCGCTGCTGGTTTTTCTGTGTTGCTAAACCACCGTGGTAAAAATATAAGCATCAGAACAATTGCTAGAAATGCAGCCAGTAAGCCAACACATCCGGTAGTGGATATCTCGTTGCTGGTGGGTGGTTTGCAGTGCCCTAGAAGAGCCGTCTGAAAACAAATGAGAGACTAATTAGGATTAGTAGATTCTATTGAGGGTATATACTATGCAATTAATTTGTAAAAACACATGTTGATGATAGGCATTAATCTCAAAATTCACAACAATCAATTATACTAAAACCAAAACTTAAATATCTTTTGGCAATAGAAAGACCCTACTTGTTCAAAAGGTTGATACAGGTTGCCATAATTTATTTATTTAATTTATCCTATTTCTGTTATCAAATTGACTCTAAGGACAATATATAAAACTAAACACTGAAAAAGAAAAATGGCAACAACAAAAAATGATACACCAATAAAACTAATGCCATCTATGGAAAAAATAATTCTGAAGGTAAGAATTGATTTGTAAAAAAAATTATCTAATATTGTAATTGCAATTTTTAATATTAAATTGACATACAAAAGAAATACAAGGGTGAAAAGTAAGATCATTATGCATAGAAGAACAACAATGGGGAGAGAAGAAAAAATATAAAAAGTTAATCATGTATAAGAGAAAAATAAGGAGGGAATTAGAAAGGAAAAGAAAAAAATACTACAAGAATGCAAAAAAATAGGGAATCAAATTTCACGAAAAAGTAGCCAGAGAAGTCTTATTACGTAATATGCTGCAGAAAGGTAAGTCGGCGGGGTAATACCGATTACTCGACGACTTTTTTCGTGACCATGGTGTGACAAACAGTAAGTGCAAGCGCTCAACCCTTGACGAGGCTGGCCCATTTTCCCTCCCAACCTGCATTTAAGTTGACGTGAGCACAAAAACGACATGCAGTTTGAGTGAGAACATATCGTGGTGACCCTGCGCGAGTGGAATACGCAGAAAATGGTATGTGCATGAGTTTACGTGACACAATTGGAAAATTGCTCACGCAACTGCCTTCAGTCCCAATAGCGAAACCGCGCGAAATTGTCTTCAGAACGTTAAACTGATTGAGTGATTAGGCAGTTCCGGAAACACTGATATGATGATTTTAGTAGGAATATAAATCAATTCAGTATGAATACGAGACCTTGTCAGATGTAACCTTGGAATCACTCTGTACAATAGTTTAAGTTGGATTTTTAACTTTGGAAATGATTATATCAAGAAAATACTTATCAATATGTATTTCTTATATAATATGTTGTATCTTGCAACTACTGGCCAGTCTGGCCCTGACCCAACGTGAGTCACAATCCACTCACGCGTTCACCTCCATAGTTCTACACATGACATTAGGTATAATAAAATAATGAATAAAGATGAAATGAAATGTCAATCGCGAATCACTACGTAGACCATGCGACTACATACAACTGGGTTCATTTGCAAGAACTGATTTTCATCGGGGAGGGGGATGGGGGTGAGTCCAGTAATATCGATAAGAGTTAAAAATATGAATCAATCAGTTTAAAAAATACAGTCCAAACCATTAAATTAACTCTGGGACCTTCTAGATTGGAGGGAGGACTCGAAGAGAAACTGAACTTTTTCCATGTATCGATATATTACGCCCCATGTTTTAGAAACGAACGCGTATTTTTTATAGTTTGGTTTTATCAATTACCCTTCTTTGTAAATAAGTGTTAAATGAATTCGATACACATTAAAATAAAGGCAAATTTTTAAATTTCTCGTTTCCTTCTTCCTGTTTTCTTTTGGTCTTTTTGGGGGAAGGCGGAAATTAGCCTACCCCACCCCGCTCCCCGATGGATATGACAATATATGGATATAAATATTGTTTACCTACCCACCCACCGTTGCTGATGACCCAGGGCGCCACCTCCTCCTCCAAAACCTCCCCCATCGCTTCCATCAGCCCCTGTAGATAGTCCGGGTGTCCTTGGCGCACACAGTCGACCCCAAGTCCTCCAGCCACCGCAAACAATGACACTATTTTACCCCACGTGACGTCAGTCTTGAAGAGTTCTCGTCCAACAGCCGACAAGACCAGCCCGGGCGCTTTCTCGGACGCTAATACGCCGCCCCCGGGTGACGCACTGGCTTGCCGCGTCACTGACGAGTACAACTTGGGGTGCATACGCTCTAGTTCCTGACCAATACTGACGAGCTCGGGGAACACTTCACTGACCACTAGTCCGCAGGGGGTACTCCCCACACTCCGTAACCTCTGCAGTCCGCACTTCCTATTAAACACTCCCGAACGTTTTAAACGATTCCGAATATATTGGCAACACAACGACTTCCCCTGTTCGACTATTTCTTGCGTTGGTATCGACGCGGTGCGCCAACCAATCGTGTTGGAGAGTTTGCGCGAGACGGCGTCGCTGACGTTGCTGAAACGACGTCGCGCTGATACATGGCCGGCGCTGGGCGTCTCGGGGGAGGCTAAGCCGAGGAGGTTCGAGTGGAGAGACGCCGGGAAACTGAACTTGCGGCGCTGTTGCTGCAAGGCGGGTAGCGTCAGTGGATGGTAGGGGAGGCCGACCACTTCGGGCTCACCCGTCATGGCTGCTAAACCGCCGCCCGCGGAGGTCCACCCCACCCTCGAAGATGGAAATCTGAAACGGAAAATTAAATTAGCAAACCGGCAGGATGGATGCGTAAATAACCTGCAGCTCTGCTGAAAAGCGTCAAAAGCAACAGATGCCCGCCTGGCCCCGTGACAAGGTCCGTAAATCCCCTGGCGGGGGCTCGTCGAACTCAGGTTTCCCAAACCTCCGCGCGATCGACGGACCTTGGCCCCATGATAGATGATTTTCAGAATTGATCTAGAAAGCCGTGATTTGCTCTATCTAAGGGTCCTTGATAGTTGTGTTCAGGTGCATTTTCCACTGTTGTGATATCTAGTGATTAGCTAGCAATAGTGATTAGCCGTGATTAGCTCTACCTAAGGGTCCTCGATAATTATGTAAAGGTGCATTTTTCACTGCTGTGCATTCTTGTCATTGCAGATCTAGAGAGCCGTGATTAGCTCTATCTAAGCATAAGGGTCCTAGATCAATTCTGAAAAAGGCTTTAGGGCAGCTTTTGCCCGTCGTATACGAGGATACAATAATATAATGAAAAGCAATAAAAACTAAAGAGGACAGCCTTTCGAGAAGAGTTATAATTTTAAGTCAAATCCACTTTAAAAACTGAAGAAGCTCACAGGACAAACCCGCGCACGTCTGACGCTCAAGCTACCGTAGTTTTTTATGCGCGGTAATATTCAAATAATAGTGTTGTACCGTACATCATCACTCATGCTAATATAACCTAATGTTTCGATTACTACGCGCCGAAGTAGTATGAAAAGTACTATACAATAACATTAGTAACGGAAATGATGTATAGTATAACTGATGAGATTTGATCTGAATCTGACAAGCGTCCGAATGATTATATATTTGATGCGTTACATTGAACAAAATTAATCAATAACTCTCAGTCAGTAACGCGTTACTGGTTGCAAAACTCAGTGGTTCTGTCATGTGCACACGAAACAATGTGCTTTTTTCTTTTAATAATCGACTTCAAAAACTGCTTTGCGGATTTTGCCTAAATTGTACGTGATCGTCAATTGAGTACGGTAGCTCATAACACTAACAGCCAGAATACGCTGTCAGAGGTTCGTCGAACTCTTTGAGGTTTACCGAACCTCCCTAAAGGACCTTTTAATTGTCTCGTACGACATGCAGTGCTATCCTGTGCATCATATATAGCTTATTCGCACGAAGTTACTATCATAAAAATCACAACAATCGTGGCGGTCGATACCGTAGTTCACAGCAAAGATTACAAATTGGATTGGAGATTTGAATAGTATTAAAAAATGTTCCAAATGAATATAGGAGACATTCAGACGTTGCAGTGTGGAATAACCATGGGATGAGTATAAGAGGCCCCAGTTTTAGAGCAGCAGCTGCAACTTTGCAAGAGACAGTGTCACGCCTACATAAAACAATCTTGTAAGTCATCATGGATATATTAGTGCCCGTTTCACTTTAATAGCATAGTTAGAAGGAAATTTTGAAATGGGGCTACTCTCTAAGCTGAAGAATTCATAGTGCCACTCGATTATGTTCATCTGTGCTTTAATGTTGTGAGTTGTGTTGACTGTCGAGTCGCTGGAATAAATGCAACATGCAATTCTGAAAGTATGCTATCGCGAGTTGAAAGTTCGCAATTCCACAAACAGCTTGTTCGGTAAATTAAACTAATAGTGGATGCGACGAAAAGCAGACGGGTGTTTGCTGTGTGTACATTTCACTTATACATATTAACCTTGAACGAGCGAACGAACAAGAGTGTGCCATACCATAAGCGCAAATATTGACACTAACAACGCTAATGCTATACACAATGTCTGCATTGTTTCGATCTGGTTCTAAAATGTCCCGTGCATGTATTGAACATTAAACAACAACAACATGGCCGATAACGAAATAAATAAATACAAATTATTATATGTTTTGTCTACCAATCATTTTCAAAAAAATCCTGACTTTTAGTGCGAGGACATTATGTATCATAATTTATTATTATTTTTATTTCAATTATTTTTATAATATTATATTTAACGCAAGTTGAGGGGCATGAGTTTAAAAGTGCAACAATCCATTATCGGTGCTCCTGTCATGTACACGAGGCTATAATTGTGGACTTCCTAAGGGACGACAGCGGCCTCTGATGTGCAACGTGTGATGTGTCAAGTCCAGCTGAAGACAACTGTAACCTTAGACTGGCGACATCAGGACTCACATGGACCTCTCTCTTCACGCATCGAAGAACAAAATGTATATGTTTTTTGTTTGTTTTTGTAAACAATAGTTTATAGCGGGATTTGGATTCACAAAAGTGGCTAAGTGCTAAAATGTCCTAAGACGTCAAAGTTAGATATATCAGTATCACTTGGTTGGTAATCTCGAATTAAAAAGGTTGGCCGCCATTCTTCAAAGTGCATTTCTAAGACGTCCAAAGGTAGGACAGGTCTGAATCAGTTAATTGTGTTTTCACAAACAAATTGTAATTGTGTGGTACCGTATCATAAGCAGTGTCATAGGCAATTAACGCTGGTGACACTCTTATGGATATAATGCTACTAGTTTCCAAACTTTCCTGATGGTTTCAAATTTTAATGAACAGTCGACCCCATAGCTGTAAATGAATATCGTGATTATAATTGCTGATGATATATAATTATTTCTTGTGTGTTTTGGTTCCTTATACTAATAATTATAGTAGTAGTAAATGTACTATAGTGGTTATACTTTTTAGTGTTTAATTATATCAAAGTTGCAGAGTGGGTAGTGACAAACAGTGGGGATGGGTTGACTCCAATATACCGCGGAATATAGTGTAATAAAGATAATTATTTTGAAAGCGGGAGGGCAGAAACTCGCTTCCACTCGACATTACGTTTTTCCACAGAGAGCTAAGCTGTAATCCACAACTTTCGATGGAACTGATTACCCTTATTGATGTCTGGACGGCATCATTTGGGGGCCCATATCATGACCGTCGACTAATGGGAGACATCCCGCCTAAACTTGAACCAATAACATCTGTAGAACGATTCAGTCATAGATAACTAATTATACACTCCATGTGGTTCAGTAGTACAACTTTGATCTTATTATAACGGTGGCTACTCGCCCAACACCCACGGTATTAAGTGAGCCAAGAGCACGTCTGTCAGTGACCTTGTATGTAAACAAGCTACTCAATTATGTAACGCGTTTATGTCGGCCAGTGGTCTCCTCGAGAGGACTAAATAGTAAACATTAATGATTGATGAGCCTTATCACCATTCTTAATTTTGATGCAGCATATAGAGCTCATACATTATTTTGCAATGAATAAGAAAAGTAAAAAGCACTAATCGAAGAGAAAAAGTTACTCTTTTAATAGTAGATACATATAGCGTGTAGCTTACAAACTTTTCGCGTTGAAAAAAAAGCAAAAGAGCAAAACGTTTTTACTCTTAATTTTATTGTGTACTCCGTGTGACAGTAATGCGAAAAGTCTAGTAAGCTCTATCTTTCTACTAGTAAAAGAGGCAACTTTACTCTTTGCTTTTTACTGTTCTAACTTTCCCGTGTGTAACAGCTGTTGCTTCTAAAAGTGAGCCAGCTATTCGTCGAATATAGCTTGTTGTCTCCATGGCAACCACGAATCAAAACCCTTGAAATCCTCCAAATAGCTTAATTGCTACAAATAACTTTCTTATTAGGAGATTGTAAGACCAGCCCGATAAATAGTGATATTTCTGGAAAGCAAATATGAAGTTATTGTAAACAAATTAGCCCAACTCAAAGTCACTTATCAACACACAGTTTTAGCTTTCAGCTTTATTTACAAAGTATGTGTTGCCTAAACAATAAACAATTGCGCAGTAAAACGAATTAGAACATTTAGCTGGTACCTTGTCAATCTAGAACAATTGTAACATAATCACGAAAAAACGATTGGTATGGCTTAAGAATGATAACAGGTTTTTCTCTACTGATAATGTAGACTTACTTCGAAACACGAAAACAACTTGTTGGTTCAAATCTTGCAAAACCAGTTTTCACTAGGAATGTGTCTATACTGAGTAAAGCCGTAAAATAATAAAATACATCAAGGAATTCTTTACTTTCTCACTTTTAGTGTACCTACAAAATAAATTTCCCGGAGAAAGGATTTTGCACTTTATTGCACAGTCAAAAATTATTGCCTACCACAAATTTACGTCACTCTTCTATAATTAATTTTATAATGTAACCGTGGGACTTCTCTTGTAGTTAACTTTTAAAATAATTCAAGTTCATATATTTTAGAAATGTGAACGACGCTACGACCAATAATTGTTTCAAAAAATCATATAACATTATTCATCAAAGTTACTTTTTCTTGTATTCCATGATAAAAACAACGATGATTGACGTTAGGTGCGAGTCCGTGTGAGACCATTTCAACATATTACTACATTCTAGAACCAAATAGTTTAGAGCTAAGATGTATAATAAAATGAAAATACACAATGTGAATATATAATCTGTGTCATGGATACAACAAATTAAACGATATTATAAACAATTGATTGTAGTACATAGTATTGATTCGCTACATGCGTGAATTCACAATTGGTATTAGTGGCCATAATATGGGTGGCAAGGCCGTTGATTGACAGACATTGTCTTGTCTCTGAGGACGCATGACGCATTCACTTTGAAGGCCCCCTACTCTCTTCGCATGGCTTTTGTTTGCCAGAGCTCGCCTCAAGAGTGACTTGACCGCAACAGGTAAATCCAGATAGCGAGATGGATTTCGATCCAATATGAGGGCGTAAAAAAACGAAGAATTTTATTTACTCAAAGCACATATCTTGGTCATTAAATCGAGCATCTGTTAGTTGTCACGTGTATGATGGACACGAACCATGTTACAAACAAACAGTGCGTTGCAGACAATATATTGTGAAATTGTTTTTTAAGTCAGAAAGGTTATATATTGGGCACGGTACAACTGGTTTGAATGCAAAAATAAGGAATCGTTATGAACGGCAAGGGGTTGGATACCATCGCAATGGAAAACCATGCAAGTTGTATACAATCTTTTATTGATATTTTGAGAACGCTTTTTCTAACCAAAGATTTGGTTTTGAATCATCTAATCATTCAATTGAATTTATAAACTTTCAAACAAAGCAATTTCAATACCTCGAAAGTTTTAAAATTTATTGTGTAGCTGATTCAAAAACAAATCGTTGGTTAGAATCACTTTTTCACTTGAAGCGTTCACAAGACATCAAATAATTAACGTTTAATTTCCGTGGTTCCAACAATGGTTCAACATTGCAATTAAGGAACTCCTTGTTCTTATAGTCATGTGATTTACCGGTTTGAGTTTTTACGCATTTTTTTTTACAGCATTTACCAAACAAAACAAAAAACAACATTCTACACAATAACAATACACATAACAATACTTCATAATAACAATATGTCATTCATAATTCGCTCCAGTAGAGATGAATATATGATGAGCAAGTTCTCTATTGTCTTACCTGGTCAACTTGACTGCAGCAAAACCGTCGACTGATGTGATTCCAATAATGATGCCTCCCACCCTAAGTTCAGCCGTGCACTGACGTCATTCAAGTTCATCTGGTACCTGACCACCTCAGATGCCAAGGCTGCTTAGCTCCGTCAGCTTTCTACTCGGCTTCGGGCGTTTATAGAAATAAAAC
Source organism: Isoperla grammatica (assembly GCA_945910005.1). Taxonomy (NCBI): domain Eukaryota; kingdom Metazoa; phylum Arthropoda; class Insecta; order Plecoptera; family Perlodidae; genus Isoperla; species Isoperla grammatica. Next base: position 126,405,984 of record OX246737.1, read on the forward strand.
TGCTGCTTGATTGCATAAGAGCCATCACGTCAGTCTTGACTCTTGTGTTATGAAAACATGCGATGCCAACAAGTCATTGATATTATGAGTGAAGGAAACCTACTATGCACTATCAACACACCTCTTTTGCGTTGTCTGTGAGGTCTGCCTAAATATCTCTAAATAATAATACAAATAATAACCTGCCTGCCAATATGAGATCAATGATTTGACATATTATTATCTGAAATTTTGCATGGTTGTATAATTAAAAATATGAATATTAAATAATATTTAAAAAATTAAAATGTAGAACCTGGTGTTGGTAATTTCTCATCCGCCTCCTCCCTCTTCCCCTCCCCATGCTTCTCCCCCTCCCCATCATCTATTCACCTTGTTCGTCTTTACAGATGAAACATGTGAAATATTCAGAAAGTATTTTGGAAAACAATGTTACTCGAAATTTACATTAACCTACCAATTTTCCAGGATTCTCTTGAAAATTCTTAGTTTCTTCAATTGGTAAGCTCTCTTTTCAACACCATCCACGACCATAACAGACTAATACGAAGCAAAACAGTTCCAATGTTTATCAAAATGATAACGCAAATGAATTGTCAAATAAACTTGTTTCCTCGCCAAGCCAATAGAAATAGCTTATCCTTACAGCGTGCATAACTAATGCACATATATGGCGGTATTATAAATGATTATTAGCGGCTTCTATTTGAATTGTAGTAATTATCATATGTGTACAAAGGTGTTACTTTATTATAACATTGCGAAATTGCGTCGTTGGTAACGTCTAATTACGTCTGCGCGTTACACAACACTCATAAGCTAAGCTTGCCTTGTAAATGAGAAAGACTGAAGATGATGCTCGCATTCTCCTATTTCACCTCACTTATGCTTCTCCGTCAGACATTATGAATAATCACTGAGCGGAATTCTCTATTTATTTCTAGGATTGAATGAAAGGTTAAATTTTGATTTTGTACCATCATCCTTATCTTTTGTATGTAAATTTATTAATGGTAATGTAGTATTAGCATCTCTGCTCTAAAATTAAAGATGACGTTTTGCTAGTTACTACATATATTTTTAATTTTACAATGACTTATGAACATTAAAAATATAAACATCAACAATTGAACTAACTTACTGGCTTTGTTTAAAGTATTTGTGTCATGAATGAGTTACTCGAACTTTGCGTTGGACTTCTACACAAAGAAATGGGAAACCACAGATGAAATCTTGTTTCTATATTATACATTTGAACGACACGATTTCGTCGTCATACTCATAATATAGCGAACACTGAAGCTACACTTGAAAACGATAAGTACTTGACTGATAGTGATTAGGGCACGATAGAGCTAGCTCGAAGACGCGAGACTCTAATTCGGGAGGTCACCAGTTCGATTCCGGCCACCGGCAGTCCTGACTGAAGGTTTTTTCCCGATGTTTTCCTCAATTTTATCTTATACCTGTTTCGTATACGAGGTTCTGGCCGTAACGTAGCTTCATTCGCCTTTCTTACACTGGGTCATACACTGGCCAGTGTAAAAATATCCTGCACTGGCTACACTTGAGTAACGCCATTAACATATTTACCCGGGTACAAACAAACGACTATAAGTACTACTGACACTGACTTACACTAGTGTAAAGTGTAGAACAGACAAACGAAGCTCGTAGTACCGGTGATGATAATACACTGGCACGTCTCACTAATGTATCCACGGAGCCACACGGAGCAGTCTTCAATAGGTACCGACACCGTACCAGCTGCGACCATTGTCAGTCCCACATTCATAACAGAGTGATTTACGTATTGCGCCATCGAGTTCCTCTTTCTCATCAATCGCAATTAGTTAACAAACAAGTAACGACTAATTGTAGACAGAGTTATAATACAGAGTGGATGAAGGCTATACGTGTGCCTGCCACATGATTCCCTACGTTTAAATTGTAAAACGACTATGGCAGGCCCACAAAAAATGGTAGATAGTAACGATACAATTGGAGCAAACAATAACTCCCCCATCCAACCCCCCCCCCCCCAAGAGGGACGTTGGGGGCGTTATTCAAGTAGGATTTACTTTCCCGACTCTCTACTTATGAGAGGATTACGTTGCAGAGCCACAGCCCACAGATGATGGGGATGAAAATTAATTCTCTCTTTATTTTTATTTTTTTCGTTGAACAGTACCGGAACAAATATTAGAACTTTGACTTTTTAACTCACCGTCCTTCCCGAGAGATTGAGGGTAGTCTTAGTCGAAACGTCGATCCACGTCGCCCTAGGGTTGGTCGCTGATCCATTTCGAAATTAAAACTCAAAGAATGAAATACAAAAATTAATATTCCCGACACTTTCCTCGCTTGATAATTGTCTAGCAACGGTTTTGCGAACCTTCACAGAGTATATTTTGTCTAGATCGTTATTAGTGGTTTGTAACACAATTCATACCACATACGCTGTACTGTAACACTTGCATAGCATGGTCCTACAACGACTGATGCTGTTCACATACTCACACTAACACCAAAGCTGTTACTTACAAGTTACACCTCAACTATGTATGCGCAATTACTGTCCTTCACATTCAGTAGTAACATCATGTCGCGTACGATCTTCAAGCAGGGGAGGTGAGTGGACTGACAAGTACCTCACTCAACCCTAGCCGCGCGACGTAAGCAAGGTCGCTGGTTCGACCTTGGTTAGCGACATCGCCCGGCCGGCGCATGCTGCATGTACAACACATGTTATCGATGAACATACGTCATACGTGAACGTTGGTCCAGGGGGGTTATTCCAGCTTTCAATGCAGAAGGTCCAGGGTTTTATTCCCGGTTCGGGCTGCGGGTTTTTATCCTGGATTGACTTTAATCCTTCTATATGATACCGGGGTATATAACCGGTGACTTTGGAGCCGTCATAGCAACAAAGCAAATAATTAATCTTTCTTTAGGCTGAGTGGATATATAGATTATATAAATACAAATTTATTGGTTTATTTATTTCATGATAAGTTTAAATTGTTTTTCAACGATGCTACTGAAACCCGCTAGTTTAATTAGGAAATATAAGATAAAAATAAATATTAGAATTTTTTTGAATGTGTGTATGCAGGTACTAAATACTTAACCGGTTGACCCGCCTTTATCGAATGCCATTGCCCATAGAGGTGCTTAATGGTAGCACGCGATACTCATTCGGGAGGTTGCCGGTTCGATTCTGGCCACCTGCAATCCTGGCAGAAGATTTTTCTCGTGACAAAATGGGATTATAGCTCGCGAACATTTCTTCCAAACAATCCCAGCAATGATGTATGGCGAGGGCCACCTCGGGTAAAGCTGATGTTATGCACGAAAAATATTATTATTATTTATTATTATTACCCACTAATTTCAACTGTCGGCACACAATTATTGCACAACAAAATATACTGAAAATACACGATTAAATTATAAAAAGTTACACATACCATAATATTGCCTACGATCTCATAGTAAATTGCTCATTACTATGGTCTTCACGTGTAAAGCTATTTCTATTCCCATTCTAACCTCTTATTGGTCTAGACTAAGCTTCTCCATATTATGTTTAGGCTAATGGGTTTCAGCGTCCATCAAAATACCATCATCAATAAGAAAAGGTTAATGTAACTCGCTTATGAGTGACTGAGAGGTAGATTAACTATGACATAATCATACCTTGAACAAATCGTCTCGGAAAGCAAATTAGCCTTTCGTTAGTATGAAATTTAACACTCATTATTCTAAACAATGATTACTGTAGGGCCTACAACCGTTGACCCCGAATATGGACATCAACGTATCTAGTGGTAATCATTTGTAGTTTTTAACGAATTATAATATTACGATAACACGTTGTTTTAAGTTTACCAACAGTTGTTTATCTAGTTCATCTAGTTACTGGATGCGATAATGACAATGTTGCCACAAAGAGAATGATTATAACTACCTAATTTCATAAGCAGTGTGTGTAAGTTAGTAGGTGGGTAACCGCGGGTTGCTGTAGATTTCCCATCCCACCCATCGACATCATTCATGGATGAATAATCGATATCGATTCTGGCATTGCTTATTATTTTATCAAATAGTTAAACCAAAGATATTATAATATTCCCTATGTTTGTTTGTATGTATGTATGTATGTATGTATGTATGTATGTATGTATGTATGTATGTATGTATGTATGTATGTATGTATGTATGTATGTATGTATGTATGTATGTATGTATGTATGTATGTATGTATGTATGTATGTATGTATGTATGTATGTATGTATGTATGTATGTATGTATGTATGTATGTATGAGTTAAACAATGTATATAGGTATTAAAAGTCTACTCTTGTACCGACTGCATATCCAGATCTATCGCCCCTTTCATGTGTGTCAACAGATTTCTGGATTCCTGGCGTTATTTCACACATACGGTCGGTATTCCGCTAATTACTACGATTCTGATTGCTTTACGTTTCAATCATGCTATTCAAGGCGATGCGGTGTGATAGACGAAGATGGAGGAGAAACACAAACACATACCTTATTGTGCGGGTTTCGAACCCACGTCTGTCTTACGCATCAACCGCATTATCCGTGGACAATTATTATGGTTTTACAGATATCAAAATTTGCATCAGATTATGAAACTTTAGACCGGGAGAATTTTAAATAAACAGATACACAACACCAACTGTGACAAAAGTCACACATGGAAAATGAAATGAACACATCTTGGAAAGTTTCTTTTTTTTTAGTTATGAACGTGGTTACGGGTCGTGTTTTATTTGCATCAAATCTATAATATGACAGCATAGTATAAATGTTCGTCTTCAATTTATCACAGGTTATTCGACTTGATTCAGACACGCATGTTTCAATCCCCAGCTGTCAACATGACGTGGCCACGCCCGACCGTGGGACAAGGAGACTTCTACTCGACCCATGCACGACCTCGACACCTGGCTCGACCGCAACCACATTCAACCTCAGCATAATAATATGGTTTACAATTTACATTTACATTTACATTTCACAGAACCATATCATTCGATCGGCATTCATTGCAGTCAGTTCTTGGCAACATTGGTTATATTATTTTGTTTGTTATAGCAGCAGCAACAATTTCGTCTGCAATTGTATGATCGCATTCTGAGGAATTTCAATCGCAATAAATCACTAATACAGCTTGAGTAGCCAAATGTACGTCATCTAATTGGTGACACCGACGTGGGTGTTCCAGGGTTGGGTGCGGTCGTGGTTGACAGTAGAATACAACTTGCAATTCAAATATAAAGTACTGGCGAAAATATGCTTGTTTGAATGCCCAAGATAAATCAACGATATAATTATTATGTTGACACATACACTTTGATTCAAATTTTGATATTCATAAAAGAAAAAATGTGTAATAATTCATTGTCCACGGTGTCCGATGCGATTTGAAGCGCATGTGCTGCACAAATTACCCCAAAATATTACTAAATTGCCGAGCTCAAAAGTACTATAACTAATTTTCTCTGTTTCCTACCATCTACTCGAAACTGGTTCATCATAAACCATAACCACCTTGGGTTGGTGAGCTGAGCACTCTGCTAAAGGGTCTAGGGAGACCATACGGTTTCGATTGAAGTTGAATTGAATTCTAAATTGTCAGGTTCTGTAGCTCCCCTATATCTACTTCGTCCGCTCGAGGTCGGTTCTCGTGGTGACCGGTGCCTGCAAAGAGGACTCTCGTGCATATATTTTTCTCTTCTGTATCATTCATGCCGGCTCTCTATGCGACCTAAATGCCCACCACCACCCCCACGCCCTATTCGCCAACCCCTACCTCGACTCCCCTTATGACGACCCCGGCGATGTGTGAGTCACCTGAAGAGGGGCACATATGGAACATCCATTTGCTAAACAAGATTGTCTTCTGTGCAGCCTCCTCTAGGTTTGGGCAGACTTGCAGGTGCTGGAGATCCTGAATCTGTCCACGGTTCGTCAGCCTCCATGTATCCTCATTTCCTCATATCTTCCTTGCATCTTGACACTCCTGTCCTTATATGTTGCTGTGTTGTCTGTTGCTGTTGTTTTTTTTTTTAGCCACAATGACAAAGCTACAAAAGTGGTAGATTTTTTGGAAACTATAGTTGTATAGAATGGTGTTCCGGACATGGAAATAAAAATTAATGAATGATGGAACATTATACATAGGCCTATGTATGGTCAACCTCTCTTCAAACATTATTTCTCCTTCGAATGGTATAAATATTCTATAAATCATGGCCTAAACTACTATTAATTAAAGAGAAAGTTAATATAATAAATTATCATTTGAAGCTACCGATACAGCTGTTAAGACGCGAGACTAATTCGGGAGGTCACCGGTTTTGTATTCGATAACATTACCGGTGATCTTATAACTGTAGTTTTCGTCAAGGTTTTCCTCAGTCAAAATAAGAATGGTGGGATTGAGTCATATTATACAATAAGTCAATAACGCTTGGGCATTTTCTCCTACTGTCCTCATCATACCCTGTATTCGTAGTTAGTCACTAGAGGGACAATTGTTGTCTTGGGGCAGGTAATGAGAATTACTATTAGAATACCAAACACAATAAAATTATTATTCGTACTTATTATTTGAAAAAAAAATGGATTTATTCTTCTCGCCACATATGAATGATATGATACATTTAGTTAGACCATGTTTAAAAGCCTTTAAAACTGGTCCTTACTAAAAATGAAAAACTCGACCGACAGAAACACGTACTGCATTATTACAACGTGGCGGTATAGAGACTAATGATAAATTCACGTCTCTATAAAATGTGGGCGGAGGGGGGGGGGGGGGGGGGAGTTGGTTACTCAAAGCATGATTTAAATGTATTGCTTTACTATACTTTGTAAGTCTTCTTCGACCCATGAGCTCTCAATTCTTTGAGGAATATTTTCCTTCAAATTATCACTTTAAATTTTCTTGATTTCATTACAATGTTCTCATCCAAAAAGTTGTGATATTTACAAATAAGCTTCACGGAACACGATAACGATGATCGTTGCTTGTGCTCTTACCTGTTTCTAAATAAAGTAACTACTTGCCAATAATGCGATTTGATATCTTCCGTGATGAGTGCTTTTGTACGTACAATATGATATATACTCGCGGTCTCGAGTGCAGCACGTCCCTCTAACACTCACACTAGAATCACTTCGACTAATACTTTATCGAATTGCATGTAAACCATACTACTTGTCTAATTAGTCATAAGTAGGTCCGGGTTGCACCTATCGCCTATCACTGCTACGTGCCATGTTGCATGGCGCGTGTGTACGTATAGTATCACGACAGCACTTATCACAGTCGTGTAGGGTCGTAATAGGTAGAAATATATATCTATAAGGTGGATTTTAAAGAAGAAAGAATATTATGGTATAATAGATAACCTTGGTTTTTACTTGTATTCTATCAATGAAAGTGGGTCAATGAGCCCTCCTTCTCACGCACGAGATATGTCTGAAGTGATCTATTGCCTACATGTATCTATGTACATGTTGTACATGTATGTTGATGTGTGGGCATGTAAGACTCTGGGCTGCTGAAGGTAGATCACACTCTTGCCATTGACTCGAGGCCCGTGCGCAGGTCCGGGTGACGTAACACGATGATTGGATGTATTCACGTGACGTCACAGCGGCCATATTTGTGGCCAAAATGTGTGGAATCGTGTGAAATCGTGAAACTCGGGCACATATGTGTCGAATAATCACTTATTGGAATGACCTGAACTTGTATTTGTTTGTTTTATGGCACCGACAGTCAGAAAAGGGAACTGTGTGTTGGTGTCTGCCTAGGTCTCCTTAATAAGGCGTGCCGTTGGGTGGCGCCAAACGGCGGAGACTAGAACTGTTTACATTTACACCGAGGGTGGTAAATTTGAAAACGCACACAGTCTTGTCCGCACATAGTCTGGCCCAAAGATATTATGATATTCCCTGTCTGGCCGTACAAACGAGGTGTTCGAAGCAAAAAAGAAGATTAATTATGTCTTATGAGAAGTGTTCTATATGGATGGCCGCTTTTTTCCATGGCTAACGCGTCGATTGTATGATTGCATGATGATTATTACATGTTCTGGTGTGAATGTGATCATCATCATCATCTTGCTGGGTGATCAAAAATGTACATTATAATAAATAAATTACAAAATGTCAGTATCGTTATCATTATCAACATTATTTTAACCAAATAGTAAATACCAGACAACTAAATATAGCCATGCAGAAATAAAATAAAATAAGAACGACAGTTGTTGTTGAGTTATACTAAATACGTGCTTTGGCTTTCAATCTCCATGCCGGTGCTGACCCACATATAACTACGCGAACGAGATGTGTTGCAGAGCAGTAGCTGTCGTGGGAACGCTGGCTGAGACAGATGATGTTAGGCTACATCCGACCATAGCAACCTGTAATTAGACATGCTTGGCAGGCGGAGACTTTGTGACTCAGCATGTGATACTAGATTGAAATGCAATTACATAATGATAGTAACTTCACTCGAAATACCGACACTGTATAGTGTATAAGTCAATACACCATAGACACTAAACATAGAGGTATAAAAACAAGCCATATGGAACTGATTGTGTAACTTACCAATATGTCATGAGGCAGAGTTAGTGAGAGCTTGGACAGTCAACAATATGAGGAAGGATAATTATGTAACACTCGAAAGTCACAATTTAAGAGTGTGTTTACTATTTAGTGGATACCAAACATTTCCAAGAAGTTGACTGGTCTGATCAATAAAATATGCAAATTCCTTTTCAACTGACATTTAAGTCTACTAGTCTAGCAGAACAATTCCAAATAACTTTGAGATTTTGTATGTATATTCAAAACATTTTCACTGGTTAAAGTTTAAACTTTTTATCACAGAAAAATATGCGAATTTCAATCCCGCAGTATATAGATTTTTTTTAGCATGAACTACATTCAGTAACCGCAATTTACAGATAAATTTACAAACACAAATATATCCATGGTAGTGTTGAAAGATGGGATACTTTTTTTACTTTTTTTAGTACCTATGGAGAAAGATCACCCTAAACTATTTTGATTTTTGACCACATAACATCAGTCACCTTTAACAAATTAGAATAACACATTCTCGCAAAATTGTACTTGTAAGTGAATTTAGCTATTTCACATAAAGAGAACGAGACAATTCTTCAAAATATTCAGCGATTTCCTAATCATTCATCAGACACCGCTATATACCACCTTGTCCCTCGTCCTCGGTCCTTACATTATTATAAATTAGTTTCAGTTCCTAATGAGTCGTGATACATTGGCCGTTTGCCCTTTAGTTTGGTCTGCATTGTGCCTTACGCTGCACTGATCGGTCAGGTCAATGTAACACCGGTTTCACAATACACAACCATGTGTTATTCAGAATATCACACGTGCGTGGTAAAATGTGCGGTATGTTCTTGTTCCATTAGTGACCCCTATGAACTCTTGATGTGAGTACTGAAGCACTGTTCTACTTAATTCAAGATCAAGTGAGTTTGGTGAAGAAGGAAAACGTTTGATTGAACGATGAGCGAGGCACTAGAACTGGATGTAGATGTGAAACGGCACTTGGACCAAACTTGCGTATTGGCGAGACTCGAATAAGGGAGGTCGCCGGTTCGATTCCGGCCACCGGTAATCAGACTGAAGATTTTTTCCAAGGTTTTCCTCAGTCGTGCGAATTGAATCCTACTAACAGCACTGCGGACATCCCTTCTCAAATATCCAAACACCCCACCAAACCCATAGTTAGCCACTGAATAGGGGCACATCAGGTAAAGATGGTGTGCACCCCATAACATCTATTACTACGAACAATTATTATTATTTACTATTTTATACTACACAAGTTCGGAATATGATTCCCTCAACATGATTTTCAGTGTATATATTTTAAATATATTATTGTTTATGTTTACGACCGCGTATTTATAACGCATCTGGTTTGAAAATGTGCTCTTTACAGAAGATATATTGCAAACATACTGTGACTGCATTTTACCGTGGGTACCACACATAACAAATATTCCCAACTTATTCTAAAACGACTTTCTTGTAATTGAGGACTATATTTATACGTTAAATATACCGGTTTATAAATACTTAACGCTTTGGTGTCACTCTTTACAGCGCACATTTCTTTTTCACGATCGTGACATGCATCTACTTTGCGCCACGCCCCCAATGCAAATTGTGAATAAATTCCCACTTCAGAAACTTCGCAGATGGATATAGGTTGCTTGATTCATTGCCAAGTGAAGTGACAGCCGGTACGGCTTGGTTGCATTGCATTGTTCCATTTGCTTCATTGCGACATGACAACGGCAACAGGCTAAGCTATTGACTATGGTGGCGGTCGTCACTAATGTTGAATAATAGCAGTCGCCACAGTTCAACAATCGAAAGTAAACCCACTTTCGTCAACGTCAAACATGAAGACTTGGATGAACGTCGATCGGCTGACCCAAGACCCAATTATGTAGATTATTCTGTATTCAACGTATTCGGAGAATACGGAATAAAAAAAAAATCATTAAAAATAAAATTTAGATTGGTTTAACCGTAAAATGTATCCTTTCTTTATATATATATATATATATATATATATATATATATCGTGGGGTAAGAGGTAAAACTGATTAAGTCCAAACAGTCAGTTTTGAGCTAGGTGAATTTTAAAGTTTGCATTGACCTATAAAATCAAATTTAAGTCAGATATTGATGTAGTCACACTATAACCTTTACCAAACATTTTTGTAACATAGTAAACTATCAAATCAGATCAAATAATAATATCTGAAAAGTTATTACTAAGAGAAGGATTTAAGCAGTTTTGGTTTGGACAGGGATTATGTTCAGAGGGACTTATTCACTTTTAAAATCAAAGTAAGCCCAGTTGTAATGCAAGTTGTTAGATTTTATTATGATGGTAGATTACATTAGTTAAGTCACTTGAAAAAATACTGAGATGTGTTTCTTCTTCTTCTTTTTTCGCTTTAGTATAACTTGCAGAAAGTCAGCCACTTTAGACATTGGAACACACAAAACTTTGTAGGCCTATTTAGTTACCGTCAACATAAATGAATGAGATTTTAGGTTTAACTTAAGAGTTCTCGGTTTTAAGACGTAAGATATTGCCCGGTGTCCAACTTATCGACAAACCAAAGAAAATTCTGACAACGTCACAGAAATTAAGTTATCGAGTAGATGTGCATACATACAGTGAAATAATACAGTGAAATACAGCGAATACAGTGAAATCTCAGAGATTGCTATTATCTTCATCACTTTCCACTCCGGGTTCTGGAGCAGCATCTCGTACTCTTGTCGAAGTTGGCAAAGCTGCATACCATCCATGAAACTCTTCCGGTATGGCTCCGGTTGTGCATAGCCGAACAAGGTCAGCCTTTTTTTGTGTACTTATAGGCAGTTTCTCCGTGTACTTGGTTTTTAGGTCTGCTGGTAGTGAAGGTCTTCCTTTTCGTGAAACTCGGATCTGCTTATAGACCCCATCATAGTCATAGCGATATTGCAAAATACCGGGCAAAGCTGCATCATACTTGAAACCCTTGACCTTTAACCAATTCACTTTATTTTTCTCCACATCTAGGGTTTTGTTCTTCATCATACCTTCGGCCAAGTTTTCTAGGTCTAAGAAATCGGCAAACTGAAGCAACGTCACAAAGTACGGTAGAGCATCCTTTCGTTTACGGTTGGATCGCGCTGACCGAAAAATATTTATCCAATCTTGGATTGTGTACACAGATACAAACTTTTTCCTGTTTTCTATAGCACTATGCATGGAATCGCACTCCATATGGGAGTGGCCACTCTCTAAAAATATGTGCTCGATTATTTTAACGTTCGACTTCTGTACTGTGTACATCATTAGGGCAGCAACATTCTGGTTCCGGTTTTGACCTGCACACGTATCCGAGAACATCGATACTTCCGTTACGTTGTCAGGGAGTTGAGTCAGCCACTTCAATAAACATGTCCCAATTTCTGAACTACCTCTTTTGCCGTGAATTTCGCTCCATACATAGCAGTATGCATTATTTGGAGGAGGTGCTTTGTAAACTGTGAGATTATAAACACAAATCTTGCGAGAATAATACATAGAGGAAATATCGCTTGATGGTATTTGAAGCACACTTTCTAGGTCAAAAGTAACAGATTGAAAATTTGCATCTGCTTTTGCCCGTTGCTTATGTGCATTTTTTAAAGCATTTGCCATATTTCGCCTGTTAATGTGAGTCGTGTATTCAATGTCACCTTCGCGGTCTTCCTCAGACAATGCAGTGAACTTAGCACATACAGCGCACTGATCCTTTTTAGGCTTAAAAAATGAATAGTTGTAATTGTTGCAGAAAATATCTCGGTATTTGTTCTGCGAACATGCAGCAACACCATCCAAAGTGCATTTCTTACAATACAACTCAAACATCTTCCGAATGCTTAGTTTGCTATCCAAGTAGAGCCTCTTAGTTTCACTCCTGGAGTAATGCGACTCCATTTTTGGAAAGCTTTCGATGTGGGACTTAATCTGCTGTAGTTGATCGGGAAGAAGTTTGTTGCCACGCAGGCTCTTTCTTACCTCTTTCGTCTCTGGATGTGAATGTTCCAGATTCCCCTTTTCCCCTAAGGGCTGTATCCACAGGTCCATGACTTATGTTTAGGGTTTTTAAAAAGAATGATTGGCATACTCTTAACATGTTTGATTGTTTCTGAAAATGGTATACCTTTGAATTGGCTCGTTCTTTCCCATTGCCTCTTGGTCTTCTACGTTTGGGTGCTGAAGAATGGAGTTCTAGACATAATGAGAATAATACATCTTAATACTTACAGAATGTAAAGAGAACCTTCAGATGCTTCACATGTCAACAAATGTCACAAATGCACCGCCTTGAAGTAACTAACCGTATCCTTCTGCCCGGGCTGCTCAAAATGTAATGGACTTAATCACTTTTTGCTTCCAAATTATCAAAGCTAAAAGTGAATACTTGCAAGTAACTGGACTTAACCAGTTTAAGCTCTCAGCATAATGTACACAGTGGACTTACTCAAAACAGAAACTGCTATTCGTATTTAATTAGAACTAGTGTTGGACTTAAACAGTTTTGCAATAGACAGACGTGGAAATTTGGATTTTTTACATACCAAACATGCATAATGGTCAAATGTGGACTTAATCAGATTTACCTCTTACCCCACGATATATATATATATATATATATATATATATATATATATATATATATATATATATATATATATATATATATATATACACCAATAATATAGAAATAAATAATCACAAAGTCAAATCCCGACTTTAAAATGAACCCACATTAATATAAAATTAATATATTAATTAACTAATAAATAAATAAATAATCAATAATTTAACTAATTTTATTAATTAAGTAACTCTATTTATCCATGTACAGATTATAATTATGTCGTTGAAGTGGATTGTGAAGTATATAACCTACCTGGGATTCGAACCATTGCCCTGCCGGTGAAGTGTACCGGTAGTTTTCAGATGACAATATACGTCTTACAATAACTATTGTATTTTGTATCCACAGTCCACAACACACGGTTCACAATTGTACTCTTTTGTAATTTCGGTAATTGTTTAGTATCACTGATCGCGTTTCGTACTCACTTTTTTTCTGTATTCCTTTGCGATATTGATCATATGCGCAGTACATTATTGTTATTTCATGATTTATCTGTAAGCTCCAGTGATTTTTAATACAAATAGTCTCTTCTTTCATATTAAATTATCGTTTTGAAGTTGCATCGATTTGACAACACAATCACGTTAAATATGGCAATATGGCGGACGTGCGAGGGCGCAGCTGTTCGGAGCACACATAAAGTGTGGTCTACCAACGTATGTACATGAAAAAACCCTACCTCTTGCGCCCGAAAGTGACTTTGCCCGAGGTTAGGGGGTGGTTTTGGATAGTTTGCCAGAAGTTAGGGGGGGGGTTTGGATGTACGTGCAAACTAGGCCCCTACGATTAAATACCCCTTCTTCAAATTATGCAATTATGCAGATTTGCGCCCGAAAGAGACTTTGCCCGAGGTTAGGGGGTGGTTTTGGATAGTTTGCCATTGGCAGCACTGCACCGGACACAAGCAGGAAACAAGGAAGAAGACGTCAACTTTTCATATAAAAACTACAAACAATCATTTATTACTCTTAAAAACTAACCACAATATTATAATAAGTATCAAAAGAAAAACAATTAAACATTGTTCAATAAAAATAACACTTTAAATAAGATTTAGGCGTTTTTCATTAGAAAAAGTGAGTAAGAAGCGCGATCAGTGATACTAAACAAATACCGTAATTTCTTGCTCATTTACGGACAACGAAACTGTCCTTATAAAGTATACTGTACTATTTTGTTGTATGATTTACTGTCTTAGATAAAAATCCTGTATCAATTTCCATTTCCCTTTCGCATCGACTAATTAATTTGTTTTATTTGAAACAAATTCACGTTTTGTAGTTTTCGAATAACTGTAAATGTAGCTCGCCCCGGAAGAATGTGGGTACAAGACGTCTTCTTGTTGATAGTGTCAGGTAATGAATGAATTACAATGTACGTGACATAAGCCTACCTTGTGCGAGAGACTGCGCTGCAGACGGCTACACTAGCACAACTGAAACAAGTATAGTAGAATGAAAGGGAAAACCATGCAGCGATCTTTATCCCGCCTATCTCTTTCTCATTTGTAACACTGTTACACGTAGGAGCTAGCGGCACCTGGTGGCGTTATACCAAGACGTTATTTATATCTGGTTTATTATGTGAAGCATACAATTGACTTTAATTAAACCGGTGTAGAATAGTTTGTTTATCTAATTGAATTACATCAATAAAGTCAATCAATAAACGTATTCGACGACTTTTTGGCAAGGTTTAAAGTTCATTGACCGGCTGTCAAGTCAAATCTCATACAAGTTATTGTCGTTTTAATTGCATCAATCTAGTGTTATTCATCTCCAGTACAACTCAAAGAGCGTAGCGAGGTTGGAAGCCCCCACCACGTTTGTGAAGCCCCCCCCCCCCCCAAATATTTTAACGTGTGTAAACGTTGAAATGTAGAATGCTATTTTGTTATGCTAATGAATAGCATGAACAAAATAAATAATTAAATAATTCAGTTTGTTTACACATCCAGTTATTTACAAGCATAGTTTTTAAGTTATTATACGTTCCTTGATGCAACAACGACTTCAAAGCCACCGTTAGCATGTTGTATAAAATAAGTTCTTATTTGAATGTCATGCCAGTGTCTGTATCATGTCAAAATATATTTTTTTAAATCAATCAATTAATAATAAGTATACAATGAGAGAGGGAGATCGAGTTTTTCAGAAACCTCGAACCTTGCATGTTGAACTTCCAAAGGACACGCAACGATAGTCGCGCACCTCACGATACACATCCAAAACTCTACGCAGAAGGACTCATGGATGTTATAGATTATAAGCAACGAAGAATCGTTTTGATCGAGCAATTAAAACCACAGAGACAACTTCCGTGCTCGAGTAACTATCAAAACCTTTCCCTGCCATCTACGCTCAGGCTCAGGTCATTCATCCAGGGGCGACACTAGGATTCTGGGATTGGGCGGGCGCAAGTAACTAGTTGATTGGACTTGCGCGGGCTACACGGAGGCTTTAAAACAGCCTTTGCAGCGATTTGAGCAAGGGAATCATAAGGATAATAGAGCGGCCCTAAAATGGATTTTAGACACACACAAAAAACTATTTTAGTATACCAGAAGGCTGATTGCATGAAATAATATTATAAATAAATAAAAATAAAATAAATTCACATTTAGAGTCTACCCACTCAGTAACTAAACTGATTTGCAGTGGGGGACTTTAATTATAAATAAGATACAGAGGAGAGTCACTGCGCTTTTACGTCAATATTGTGGGGTACATTTCGAACTTAGCGGCATGACATGGGTCTTAATATAAGGGCTGGCTCTCGTTTAGCTAGTTTAGATAAATACAATACATATTATTTATTATTAATTACAGCTTCTTAGGTCATATGACGTCTTCCGAATCGGATCCATAATAAATCGCGGGGGTCCAGCAAGGGAGGGCTGCAGGGCCAACTTGGGAGGAGGAATCCTAATTGGGATAGTGAAAGGAAAGGGACATGGTCTCCTTTTATAGTCTCTTACGACTGGCAGAGTCACCCTGGGCCGCCTAATCTACCCTGGTAATTTTGTTATAGTATTTTAATTATTTATTTATAAGATAACAATGTCAGTCATTCCTCAATTACTTAACAAAAGATTAGCCATAATGCTGCAGGAGATAATGCTGATTAACGGTTAGATTTTAATCAATGAAGGCTTGACTAATTGCCATAAGTATGCATTAGTAGTATGGAAATTATTGGGGGGGGGGCGCAGATTGCGATTGGGGGGGCGCAGGCCCCCCCAATCGCAACCCGCTAAAATCGACCGCGCTAATCTGAGTCCCTGACGCGTATCTGACACCCCCTCCCCCCCCCCCTCCCCATCAAATCGCATATAATAAATTGTAAACATTAAATATCAGTTAGTGGGTCGACTATAAATACAAAATGTATGTATTGTATGACCCGTCTGGACCCAGGGTAGATTAGGCGGCCCAGGGTGACTCTGCCAGTCGTAAGAGGCTATAAAAGGAGACCATGTCCCTTTCCTTTCACTATCCCAATTAGGATTCCTCCTCCCAGTTGGCCCTGCAGCCCTCCCTTGCTGGACCCCCGCGATTTATTATGGATCCGATTCGGAAGACGTCATATGACCTAAGAAGCTGTAATTAATAATAAATAATGTGTATTGTATTTATCTAAACTAGCTAAACGAGAGCCAGCCCTTATATTAAGACCCATGCCATGCCGCTAAGTTCGAAATGTACCCCACAATATTGACGTAAAAGCGCAGTGACTCTCCTCTGTATCTTTGTATAGGTTTATAAATATTATGCTGCTACCGTACACGAGATAATTTTCTATGCAATCTGTGCACATTTCACGGAGGAAATGACAATATTATTGTGAACACTTGCGGCACAGCTTGCGGTGTACGAGTTTTGCTTATGGAAGACACGAAAAAGCAATAGAGGCGTGACAATGTGTATTGTGTAACTTGTCATCACCACACGTTCTAATAATGAGTTTATTAGTACTATTTCATCCAAGCAGATTCATTATTCTGTAAAATATGAATGGACATTTAAAGCACACGTTACACTATCTAAATAAATTGTACGCTAATATTTTTCATATTTTTCATGCCATTAAAAGAACTGATTAGTTCAAAATCTGTATCGGGATGATATCCCGCCCCTTTCAAAACGTTGGTATAATAAAACTCGATTAAAATTAACCTAACACATGATTATTATTTTACTCTAATCTCAAACTGGACGAAAGTACTATTTTAAACTTCCCGCATAGAAGTGGCCAATTATATGGCCTTTTATCCGCAGAAGGTTGTATCCTACGCGTAACGTAAGACGAGTGCCCATTGGACGACTCGTAGGCAAAGAGAACAGCGATGTTCTTTGAGCGAATAATGATTTCTTTGCCGCCATCATGGATGTAACTTTGTATGATTCAACTTTTTGTAGATTATGTGGCGAAGAAAACTCAAGTGGTGTATTATTATATTCGGCTGGCGATTCAGAAGTAGATTTAAGTGTTTTAGTGAATCGTTACCTTCCATTTAAGGTAAACCATATTTTCAAATACTCTTCACGAGACGACAACTTGACTTCCTATTTCGTTATCAAAATGGAGGCTGTACTGATTATTGTTGCTCTCCAACTTCCATGTGGAAATGCAACCTAAACTACTCGGTTCAGATTCGCACCTTAAAAGTGTCAATTTGATTGAATTTGAATTACATAATACTGCTCTATATCAAAAGCTAGGGTACGGTTAGTCGGATCAAAATTTTAATTTGGGCTGTATTCGAAAACCAATGTTAAAAAATGAGGCTAGACATACCTACGCCCATGCCTAGGACCGTTTTTAGGTTTTCCTAGGCCTAGGGATTTTCTTTTTTTGATAAGCCTAGGCCTAGGTTAGGGTAGGCCTAGGTTAGGGTAGGCCTAGCCTATGCCTAGACCGGCGTAGGCCCCTAGGAGCTTTGGCCTGGGCACGCCCTAATTCCGTAAGTCGCCTAGGCTACCTTTTTCGAACAAGTTTTGCTGGTCGTAGCCTAGGCATACCTAGGGCCTAGAACACGGTGACTGTCAACAACAAACATTTTAGGTTAGGGGTAGACCTAGGCCTATACACAGCCAGGATTGATACAAAGATTAATTTCTACTGTAGGCTTACCTAGCCTAGCTAGGCCTAGGACCTAGATCTATGTTTTTCTTTTACTCATATTTAGTTGTACTAAGGCCTAGGCTAGCATGTTGCCTGTATGCCCTAGGCCTAGTCCTAGGTCTGTTGAATCGTGAACATCACTTCCTGTCAATGATCAATGACTACGTATATTAGCAAGTTTAATGCGCATTGGTTGAAGGCGCCTTGGTTCCAATCGATTGCAGAACAGGCCTACCTCAAGGCGACTCCGATCCAATACACTTTGGCAAGCGAGTTGGAGGTTAGAATTCGCTTTGATTTTTGAAGTGATATACATGTTAAAGTGGCTCCGTGATGTGCGCACACCACGCAGCCACTACCTGTGATGTTATTGGCTGAATTCGCAGTCTGCTTAGATGAGGGCGCTTCAGATTGACGTGATATACGGAGCAGATAGGTACCACACTCTGCAACCGATTGGAACCAGGGCGGTTTCATCCAATGTGCAATAAACTTGCGTGATATAGGCCTAGGCCTACATAGTCCTTGTCACCTTCTCAATTTCCTTCTCCTCTAAGCCTTCCTCCCCCATTGCATGTAGCAATGCACCGTGTGAGGGTTCAACAATTACGCAAATAAATACAATTCAATACAATCACTATTATTTTCATGATCACTTATGCCCTCCTCAACTCTACAATACATCAATATTAATTGTCATTTAGATTCAAGATGATGGCAAACTCCCTCGAACAATTTGCCCCGGTTGCAACATACAACTGCAGTCAACTGCTCAATTTTTCGAGTTACTGGTTGAAGGGCAGAAGAAGATTCGAGATATGTGGAAGAATCAGTTGGAGATTCAGAGAAAGGCACGTTTGAGGAACGAATCACAGGGCAGAGAATCACTTTTGATCGCTTCTGATCACAATCAAACAAACCTGGAAGTGGACCCAGAAGAAGATCAAATTGTTACTATTCAGAGTAAGTGTCAGTATGGATTGAAACTTGTGAAAAGTTTCAGTCTAGGCCTATAATATGTCAAGAAATGTTGCACGATTCATATTTATAGGCTTAGGCTTTCTGTTAACCTATTACTGTGTTCCAAACTCAATATTTTTGAGGAACTTGAATGGTTTAATATGGGTGACAGTATAGAAACCTGTGTATTTTGTTAAATAGGTCTATCATTCCATGCTGTGTAGGTTAATATTTTATCTTACAAATTTCCAGTTATGGCAGACGGTGGTTTGTTTTCTACCAATCATGAGATAGCTCTGAAAATTGATGGCTTAGAGCGCCCTCGGCGTAAACGTGGACGGCCACCGAAACGCCCAGTTGAGGTAATTGAAGAGCCTGAAATTGAAAAAGAGGTAAAAACCGAACTAAAGGAAGAGGTTCCGGAAGAAGAGGAAGATGAAGATGTTGATGGAAGAAAACGTCGAAAGCGAAAAGTGCCGCTGAGGTAAGGAAATTGTAAAGTAATTTGGTAAATTCCATTTGGTGAAATTTTAAAACATTCTCTTCTTTTAAGGTACAAGGAAGCTGTTGCAGGGAAGGAATTGGAGAGAATTTTCCGCGAGGAGGGTGTTATTGATGAAAACGAAGCAGATGATGATGATGAAGAAGTGGACAGAACTGTTATTGGAGAGGGTGATCCTGAAGGTAAGAAATTGAAAATATTATTTTTTGGAACCATTAATAGTGAAGTTGGTTCTTCCATGCACAGTTTTTATTTCAACTTCTCTAGTAAGCCTCGCTGTGAAAATAGAAGACAATTATTGTAACTGATCAAGGGTTTTGATGTTGCAGTTTATTGTATTTCTACGCTTCTCCATTGTATTTATCTTACGACTTTTCAAGCATATTCCTTGGTGTCTATTGTCACATGTATTTCTTCGGATTTAATAACCGTTTTAAAATCCATGTTGTCGACCAACAATGTTTTTTCCGTTTGGTTACATCAGTTAAGCCCGACAGTACATAGGATCGGGTGTTAAATGACTAGAGAGTGTAACCAAAGTGCTCAATGTAAATGACTTCCTCTGTTTTATTTGTGATGACTGATGACAAGCTTAAAAGTTAAAAGATACCGGTACACTTTACATTTACATGGCATTCATGAGTTTGTGTCCCATTAATTTAGAGGTGATTGGTCATCTGGAGAACCACGAAGGCCAGGACCTTGGCGAACTCATTATCGCCAATCGTGGCCGAGGAAGAGGCCGGCCAAAGGGGGGGAAACGTCGAAGAATTCGTTTTGAATGTGAAATCTGTGGGCGTGGCTTTCAACACAAGGGAAGGTACATTTTACACAGGTGAGTACAGCGCATGAAACAATGACAACAAGTTTATCTTTATTCATTGGTAACCTACTAATTCTCTTTCTCCTGTGACACTGAATCCCCAGCCCTGACAATTCTGTCTATAGTAAACATTAACTAGGATCTCTACCTACTCCATTTATGTAGGCCTACTTATTTTTAATTTATTTTTTTATTTCCTATCACAGTTATTATCATAGGTGTCAAATCAAACAGTGGGGTGCATTATTATGGTTATTTTTCTTTTTTTTCAGGAGCTATCATAAAGGTGTGAAATATGAATGTACAGAATGCAACAAACAGTTTTCCAACAAAGAGAACTTCTGTCTTCATCAGAAGACGGTGGGTCACACAGGAGAGGGTATGTAGTCTATATATTTGTATTTTAGTGCAGAAGAACCCTTCTCGAGTGATTTTTTGTGTACTGATTAGGTCTAACTGGAAATTGTTTCAATGAGGGATGCAAAGGAAGTGTTAAAATTGAATGACTGTCCTAACCTAGAGGAAACCTGCACAATAGAGGATCTAGTTTTAGCAAATGACAAAGCCACAAAAGTGGCAGATTTTTGGAAATAAGTTGTGTAGAATGTTGTTCCGGAAACGGAAATTAATGAATGATAGCATCGGTTAGTTACGGTTAATCAATTTCTATTATTGTTCTTAACTTGATAGCTAAGTAATTACACTTGTATTTTCTCATTGATTTTTTTTTTTGTAGGTATTGTGGAAGGACTGGCAGATGGGCAAGATCTTGGCCATCTAAAGGCGGCCGTACGGTTTCCGTGTGAACAGTGCGAAAAGACATTCCAGACTAAACAGAGCCATGAAGTGCACATGAAAGCAATCCACGAAGGACAGAAACCATACTCATGTGAAGTCTGTGGCAAGAATTTTGCATACCACAATAGCCTTAAGTTTCATATGGCAGTGCATGAGGAACATAAGTCAGAGAAAGGTAATGAAACATTCTGAATTCTGATTGGTATTTTACAGCATGCACACAGATTACCATGGAACCATTGCTGCCTACCATACAAAATATTGTTCACCGATATAGGTAGCTCCTGCCATAAGAAGACTAATTCAGGAGGTCCCCGGTTCGATTCCGGCCACCAGCAATCCTGACTGGAGATTTTTTCAGCAATTTTAGTCAGTTGTAACTTAAACGAGTGCTGATATTGAGTCATACAAACAGCCCTTCGACATTCCTTCCGAAGTATCCAAACACCTTAATGTACCTAGTTAAAGTCACCTGAAGAGAGGCAGATTAGGTTAAGCTGGTGGCACCCCATAATAATATATCTACGAAAAATTAATTATTAATATATTGTTCCATACACACAATGTGATCGTAAGATTTCTCCCCTACAGGCTATCCTTGTGATATCTGTGGGAAACTGCTTAATCACCCCAGTTCAGTGGTGTACCACAAGGAAGCAGAGCACAACAACGGCCGGCGGTTTGTGTGCAACAAGTGCGGCAAGGGGTTCAAACACAAGCAGCTCCTTCAGCGGCACCAGCTCGTCCATTCGAACGAGCGCCCGTTTGTCTGCAAGTCGTGCGGAGCCAGCTTCAAGACCAAGGCCAACCTTTTGAACCACCAGCCCACGCACACCGGCGAAAAGAAGTACTTCTGCGAAATGTGCGGCCAGCAGTTTGCTCACAAGACCAGCCTGACGTTGCACTACCGATGGCACACCGGTGAGCACTTGAAATGTGTTTATCATTCATAATCACGAGAGTTTTTTTCATGCTCGAGTCTTGCATTGCAATCCTTGCCCATTATTAACCTTTTGAGTACCGAAATTTATCACAATGCTGTCATATTACATTCTTATACTCAACCACCAATTGCGTGCACTCAGTTTCAACTAAAGTAAAAAGATACCTATACTCATGTTGTTATATTACATTCTTATACTCAACCACCAATTGCGTGAACGCTGTTTCAACTAAAGTAAACAGATACCTATAGGCCTACTCATGCTGTCATATTACATTCTTTTTTTTTTTTCCTTCTTGTGCCAAGATGGCTTTTTCAGCCATTCTTTTGTCTTACTATCCAATATAAAACTGCTTCCTTTTCTGGCCTGCTCATATCATTGCTCAACTGCCAATTGCGTGAATGCTGTTTTACCTAAAGTAAACAGATACCTGTCCTATACTCATGGACAACTGTTTCAACTCAACCACCAATTGCGTGAACGCTGTTTCAACTAAAGTAAACATATACCTATACTTATGTTGGTATATTACATTCTTATACTCAACCACCAATTGCGTGAACGCTGTTTCAACTAAAATAAACAGATACCTATACTCATGCTGTCATATTACATTTTTCTACTCAACCACCAATTGCGTGAACGCTGTTTCAACTAAAGTTAACAGATACCTATACTCATGCTGTCATATTACATTCTTATACTCAACTGCCGATTGCATGACCGCTGTTTCAATTAAAGTAAACAGAAACCTATACTCATGTTGTTATATTACATTCTTATACTTAACCGCCAATTGCGTGAACGCTGTTTCAACTAAAGTAAACAGATACCTATTCTCATGTTGGTATATTTCATTCTTATACTCAACCGCCAATTGGGTGAACGCTGTTTTACTAAAGTAAACAGATACCTATACTCATGTTGGTATATTACATTCTTATACTCAACCGCCAATTGCGTCAACCCTGTTTCAACTAAAGTAAACAGATACCTATACTCATGTTGTTATATTACATTCTTATACTCAACCACTAATTGCGTAAACGCTGTTTCAACTAAAGTAAAGAGATACCTATACTCATGCTGTCATATAACATTCTTATACTCAACCGCCAATTGCGTGAACGCCGTTTCAATTAAAGTAAACAGATACCTATACTCATGTTGTTATATTACATTCTTATACTCAACCGCCAATTGCGTGAACGCTGTACAACTAAATAAAACAGATACCTATACTCATGTTGGTATATTACATTCTTATACCCAACCGCCAATTGCGTGAACTCTGTTTCAACTAAAGTAAACAGATACCTATACTCATGCTGTCATATTACATTCTTATACTCAACTGCCAATTGCATGAACGCTGTTTTAACTAAAGTGAACAGAAACCTACACTCATGTTGTTATATTACATTCTTATACCTAACCGCCAATTGCGTAAACGCTGTTTCAACTAAAGTAAACAGATACCTATTCTCACGTTGGTATATTACATTCTTATACTCAACCGCCAATTGGGTGAACCCTGTTTCAACTAAAGTAAACAGATACCTATACTTATGTTGTTATATTACATTCTTATACTCAACCACCAATTGTGTGAACGCTGTTTCAACTTTCAACTAAAGTAAACAAATACCTATACTCATGTTGTAATATTACATTCTTATACTCAACCACTAATTGGGTAAACGCTGTTTCAACTAAAGTAAAGAGATACCTATACTCATGCTGTCATATTACATTCTTATACTCAACCGCCAATTGCGTGAACGCCGTTTCAATTAAAGTAAACAGATACCTATACTCATGTTGTTATATTACATTCTTATACTCAACCGCCAATTGCGTGAACGCTGTTTCAACTAAAGTAAACAGATACCTATACTCATGTTGGTATATTAGATTCTTATACCCAACCGCCAATTGCGTGAACTCTGTTTCAACTAAAGTAAACAGATACCTATACTCATGCTGTCATATTACATTCTTATACTCAACTGCCAATTGCATGAACGCTGTTTTAACTAAAGTGAACAGAAACCTACACTCATGTTGTTATATTACATTCTTATACCTAACCGCCAATTGCGTAAACGCTGTTTCAACTAAAGTAAACAGATACCTATTCTCACGTTGGTATATTACATTCTTATACCTAACCGCCAATTGCGTGAACGCTGTTTCAACTAAAGTAAACAGATACCTATTCTCACGTTGGTATATTACATTCTTATACTCAACCGCCAATTGGGTGAACCCTGTTTCAACTAAAGTAAACAGATACCTATACTTATGTTGTTATATTACATTCTTATACTCAACCACCAATTGTGTGAATGCTGTTTCAACTTTCAACTAAAGTAAACAAATACCTATACTCATGTTGTAATATTACATTCTTATACCTAACCGCCAATTGCGTGAACGCTGTTTCAACTAAAGTAAACAGATACCTATTCTCACGTTGGTATATTACATTCTTATACTCAACCGCCAATTGGGTGAACCCTGTTTCAACTAAAGTAAACAGATACCTATACTCATGTTGTTATATTACATTCTTATACTCAACCACCAACAGCGTGAACGCTGTTTTAACTTAAGTAAACAGATACTAATACTCATGTTGGTATAAAACAATCTTATACTCAACCGCCACTTGGGTGAACGCTGTTTCAACTAAAGTAAACAGATACCTATACTCATGGTGTCATATTACATTCTTATACTCAACAACGAATTGCGTGAACGCTGTTTCAACTAAAGTAAACAGATACCTATACTCACGTTGGTATATTACATTCTTATACTCAACCGCCAATTGCGTGAACTCTGTTTTAACTAAAGTAAACAGATACCTATACTCATGCTGTCATATTACATTCTTATACTCAACCGCCAATTGCGTGAACGCCGTTTCAACTAAAGTAAACAGATACCTATACTCATGTTGTTATATTACATTCTTATACCCAACCGCCTTTTGCGTGAACTCTGTTTCAACTAAAGTAAACAGATACCTATACTCATGCTGTCATATTACATTCTGTCACTCAACTGCCAATTGCATGAACGCTGTTTCAACTAGGCCTAAAGTAAACAGAAACCTATACTCATGTTGTTATATTACATTCTTATACTTAACCGCCAATTGCGTGAACGCTGTTTTAACTAAAGTAAACAGATACCTATTCTCACGTTGGTATATTACATTCTTATACTCAACCGCCAATTGGGTGAACGCTGTTTCAACTAAAGTAAACAGATACCTATACTCATGTTGGTATATTACATTCTTATACTCAACCGCCAATTGCGTGAACCCTGTTTCAACTAAAGTAAACAGATACCTATACTCATGTTGTTATATTACATTCTTATAGGTACTCAACCACTAATTGCGTGAACGCTGTTTCAACTAAAGCAAACAGATACCTATACTCATGCTGTCATATTACATTCTTATACTCAACTGCCAATTGCATGAACGCTGTTTTAACTAAAGTGAACAGAAACCTACACTCATCTTGTTATATTACATTCTTATACCTAACCGCCAATTGCGTGAACGCTGTTTCAACTAAAGTAAACAGATACCTATTCTCACGTTGGTATATTACATTCTTATACTCAACCGCCAATTGGGTGAACGCTGTTTCAACTAAAGTAAACTGATACCTATACTCATGTTGGTATATTACATTCTTATACTCAACCGCCAATTGGGTGAACACTGTTTCAACTAAAGTAAACAGATACCTATACTTATATGTTGTTATATTACATTCTTATACTCAACCACCAATTGTGTGAACGCTGTTTCAACTAAAGTAAACAGATACCTCTACTCATGTTGTAATATTACATTCTTATACTCAACCGCCAATTGCGTGAACGCTGTTTCAACTAAAGTAAACTGATACCTATACTCATGTTGTTATATTACATTCTTATACTCAACCGCCAACAGCGTGAACGCTGTTTTAACTTAAGTAAACAGATACTAATACTCATGTTGGTATAAAACAATCTTATACTCAACTGCCACTTGGGTGAACGCTGTTTCAACTAAAGTAAACAGATACCTATACTTATGTTGTTATATTACATTCTTATACTCAACCACCAATTGCGTGAACGCTGTTTCAACTAAAGTAAACGGATACCTATACTCATGTTGTTATATTACATTCTTATACTCAACCACCAATTGCGTGAACGCTGTTTTATCTAAAGTAAAAAGATACCTATCCTGTAGATATACATTAGACAATGTAATTGAAGATTGCCCGATCGGTAGTGAGTTAATTTTCACTAGCTATTTCATATTCCCACAAAATATTTTTTTCTGCCCACAAGTTTGAACTAGCACAAGGAAATTTTATGTCCACACCATAAAAGGGTTAAACCATGTTTTACTTAGACCTATGGTAGTTTTTTTTGTAGCAAATTGTAAGTTGATTTTTTTAAAATTTTAAACTGCACGTATTAGATACAGGCAGGTGTATTGTCGAAAAGGTTAAATGGCTTCGCAAACTTGTCTTGTAAAATCCAGCTTTGGAAAACCTGCAAGCACTCTCTTTCAGTGACACTTAATCGTTTGCATGTTTTTAGCACTGGTGAAATCACTAATATTTTTTCCACACTCAACGTGTTGACGATAGCATAAAATCCCACCATAGGTGCCATTATCTCCAGTAATTGATGTAACTAAATAACTCATCTACCGATTTCGTCCGACACTAATGGTGTTCAATCCACGTCGAAGCTTGTGGATGGTCCAGTTGTGTCATTATTTCCTGTAACTGTGATGTAACTAGGTAACTTCTCAACTGATCTTGTCACAAAGCTAATGGCGTTCAATCCACATCGAAGCTTGCAGGTGGACCAAATTTCCTTGAACAGACTCGCCGTTCGTTCGTTACAAGTGGCATAATAGTAGAATGGAGACGCTCCTCAAAATAGATATTTTAGCTCTCTTAATTTTATTAAATAGCGTGTAGGTTTAAATTAAGTAAAATATCGTCATCGATTGCCTCGTCCAACTATGCATTGGGTCGGTATTGAAGATAAGCCTCTTCATCTTCTCCTATCTCACCACCACGCTTCCCTTTCCACCATAAATTCCAATTTTCTTGCTGCTCCACGTCCTACCTTAGAACGGGCCGACCACAACAACGATGGCAGGAAATAAAATATAATTATACTAATAAATATGCCCTATATATTTTATTGTTTGAAGCGATACTGTGTAGCGCTCACACGTCTGGATTACGTTTGCAGGCCAGAAGCCGTACGAGTGCCACGTCTGCCAGAAGACGTTCTCGCAGAACGGCAACCTACAGGAACACCTGCGCATCCACACGGGCGAGAAGCCTTTCTGCTGCGACTATTGCGGCCGGTCGTTCACCACGTCGTCCCAGTTCAAGCTGCACGTCAAGCGTCACACGGGCGAGCGGCCGTGGAAGTGCAACGCCTGCGGCAAGGCGTTCCTGCACAAGGACACGTGGAAGTGCCACGTGCGTCGCCACAACGGCGAGAAGCCGTTTACTTGCGACTATTGCGCGAGGGGATTCACCGAGCAGTGGGCGCTCAAGAAGCACCAGCGCATGCACACGGGTACGTCAAGTTTCACATTTTGTAAAATAAATAAATGAATAAATGTCCTGCGGACAAATGTCAGAATCAACAAGGCCGATTCAGAACGGCAGAAGGACAGCTCCAAAGTCACCGTTTACTTATTCCTAAGCCAAGAAGTAATGGAATTGAACTCACGTTAGAAGTTAAAAAACTTCTGCCTGAAGCGGGATTTGAACCCGGGACCTTCTGCTTTGGAAGCAGGGATGCTTACCACTGGACCAACAAGCCACCTTTATTTATGACATCATATCATCGTATATTATTCATCAGACATCATTAGAGATACGTGAAAATAGCGTTTTGTGTATAGATGCTACAAAGCGCTATTTTTCAGTAGAAAGTAAGGTTTTTTCTGTTCCTATTTTATTATATTTAACATAGTAATTATACTTTGTTTATGATAAATGCAATTTGGTTGATTTTAATTTTAATAGTATGACATGATTTTAAAATAAAAATTTGAGAAAACTTCATTCTCAAGTTTTTTAATCTTGGCAAAAAAAATAGATGCTACAAAACGCTATAAAATGACAATTGAAAATGCTATTTTCACGTATCACTAGACATCATATATACTATTATGGCATCATGTTGGATCTGGTCAACTAGTAGGGAAACGCTTCTTATTCTGCCCTCTTTTTGCTGCTCGCCATTGCGTCTTGTTAACATGCGAGTTTTGAACATGTGGCTTCTATCCTGCTCCCCATTCCCACAAAGCTTGTAGCTACTGGTCTCCAACACCTTATTTGCCACTTTGTCAGTGTTGTGTGGCATTCTTGATATATGTGACCAAAAAACTTCAATTTCACACGTTTTTAATACTGGCAGTAGTCTTTCCTCTTAGGCCTAATATACGTAGTTAAATTAATACAAGCTTAGACCTTATTAAGCGAGCGAAGCGAGCGTCTCCACGAGACTCTTATGGCACTTCGTTCTGTTTTTTGTTTTTTTTGTACTAGACTCTTATGGCACTTCATTCTGTTTGTTTTTTGTTTTGTTTTTATGTCTGTCGATAGCGGTCGAACGGAAAATCCGATCAACTTGAAATTTGGACCATCCACAAGCCTCGATGTGGATTGAAGGTGTATAGTTTTGAGGCAAAATCGTTCGAAAAGTTACAAAGTTACACTCAATAACTGTTAGTAACGGTGGCGGACCACCGCGAAAACACTAGACAGACAACGAAAATTCTTAGCAACGCAAATTGCACTGCACTCAACAATATCGGGAAGTATAATAGCCATGGAAATTAGAAAAAATTTTGAAATGCACATTCTTGAATTGTTGTTAATTGTTGTTTTTATTAGCTTTGAGATCTTTTCGCCAGAACGTTCGTAGATATGGACGCGCTCGCTTATCAACGCGTCAAACAGAGCGTTTTCCTAGTTAAACTCAACCAATAAAAATACATTAATTTTTTTCTTCCTAGATGTAGAGTGAGTAACTGTAGGAAGAATACAACTAATTTATTATTTGCTTTTAATGAAGTTGGAAACCTTTTTGTTTCCTTCATTTCTTGCACGTACGGTATGCATATTTCTTGCTTAACTTAACTTAAAAATACTGTCACTTGTTTTGAGTCCTTATCACAAATAACATGATTTGTTTCAGGTGAAAAGCCTTATACATGTAAAGTTTGTGGGAAAGCTTTTGCTGATTGCTCTAATCTGACGAAACACAAAAAAGTTCACCGAGAGAATAAGGAAGGTGCACCAAGTAATGGTTATGCTGTTGATCGTACAGTTTGGAACATCATACGATCACATTTGGCTAATGAGGTAAGGTACAAACTTCTCCCCTTCGTGCTCTCCTTATATCAACCGTAAAACCTACTTATAAAAAATAACCTATCAGTCTCTCTCCCCAGGCTTCTGTCATATATAATTATTGCAGCTTCATTTTTTCAAAACCTTCCACAGTATTTTCTATATAGGCATAGGCCTATAGAAATAATTAACTCTTAAGAGGTGTGTGAGTGGTATGAGTGGAGCCAAGGTGTTACAAAATGATGGTTATTAACCAGAGATGGGCTGATTCCGATTTCTACGATTCCAACATTTAACTTTTTAAAGTGTATTCCGAAGCCAGTGGGGTGCCATCATCCCACCCCGATATTTTTCAGTGGCCTGGTAGTGAACAGGTCGGTAGGTACCTAAGCCCCCTTCAAGTTATATTGTCCTATCAATGTGTAAAATAACTAACTAATAAACCCTTATAAATTTGTATTGATAGGTTGGTGCTGGGAACATGGTAACTGGGGAAACCTTGACAGGAGAAGATGGTGAAGGCGTCCAGCAGATAATCTACGTCACTTACCAGGATCCCGATCATCCCAACGAATCCAGGACTCTTCATATAGTGGAAGATGTGAATGCAGAGGGTAAAAATGAGGTAGGCCCATGTCATGTTATATAATATAAGTAGGGACAATCTTTAATTTCACTATATAAAATCAAAAAATGGCTCTGTTTTGCTATATAAAAAAACAGCTATTTAAACACAGCAAAGCCTTAAGAAATTTGTATATTGCAAAAAATGCCATTAATTTACAAGGTGTAGCCTCAAGTCATTTTAAATACTACCTACTACTATAGTATCATAGTAAAAACAATAGTAGTTTGCAAGGCATAACCTTGTATATGCACATACTTCACAGTGAAATAGTGAGGCCTAGGCCTGTATTTAAGTTACATAGCCTACCTAGGCCTAGGCCTAGTTTCGAATTTTCGCGCGTTGCAAAACTTGCACATTATTATTTGAATTTTTTAATCAAAAACGTAAAAACCTTCACTTTCAAATTAACGTCAACCACCTTCGGCATGACGAAATACGAAATTCTTTAAGACAACACGGAACGATAAATGATCGATCGATCGATCGTGAACGGAAGTCGAAAGTCGAAGCGAAAATGCATTCGATTAGGTCGAAAAGATTTATTGCACCAGTGTGACCAACAGACAAAAATTCGATTAGTCGTCAGGAACTTTCGATTTTCGGCGGTGTACCAACTACGGAAAAAACAAAATTCCAGCCGAGCTGTCAAATTACGCATTTTCGCACGAGACACATCAAAATGACACGGAAAATCGGGAAAACTTACCGATTTCGCTCAAATTTAGCGGTAAACTATATAAATGCTTGTATTTCGCCAATACATGTCAAAACAGTCTTATTTCACTCCATTTCGCGAATATTTTTTGACGTTTTTAGGGTCCCAAGGGGTTGTCTTGTCCACAAAAGTGTATTCGTCTACATTTGGGAAAATTTCGCTTAAAAACCATTCGCGAAATTTCGGTGTCCCTAAATATTGTTAGATAGCGAGAACCTACCGTGACTTCCATCCAATTCCGTCGGCTCGGCCTCGAACCCACGGACTCCCAAGTCGACGGACCCGTAGAAATACTGGGGCGTAGCTCTAGGGGTGGTTCTCACATCATAGGGATCGGGACATACCAGTTCAGACAGTTTAGGAATCATAAGACTTTGGTTCAAACAATAGAGGAACCGCAATTTATTAGAATTAAACATTTATCCTACGTGGCTGAGTTATGGCGAATCTGTCTATGGGCATTCCAGGTCTGATGGACTTAACCTTCCTATCCAGAGGGTAGCTGTAGTAACCCCTATACCTTGGCTTCCCGGTGGCTGCCTCCGACCCCGTGTTGTGGCTTGGCTCCGTCGTCCTGGTCCACGATCGGCCTCCATGTCCTTCCCTCTGGGTCTTCCGTCGTTCTTTCCACCGTTCCACCTTGGCACAGGTCTACCTCCTCTTACGTTCCATGATTGAATGCCCCGAATTACACACGTGCTCCCTCGCACCTAGACTTTCCTACGTCATACCCCAGTCACCCCCTCTCTGCCCTACGCTGGCTGTACTAAGTCATAAATTACCAATCAGACTACTCGGTTCGACCCCCTCCCGTAACAAACACAAAAGAGTGGGGCCAGGCTCTACTGACGTCATCACCGAACCAGCGCCCTCCTAAACCGAGTAGTCAGCGAAGTTGCCGCAATCATTGCCCTCAATACTGCAACAATTATTATTGAAATAACCAACGCTCTGGGCTGACGAAATAGCCAGCACAGCGCATACCTTAATTGTGAAAGAAAACTGTAAATGACAAACCAACACCATCAAGATATCCATAAATCACCAAGAAGGAGATTACACCTGTAAAAGTCATAAAGTACCAACTTTTACATGACATCCGCCCCTCCCGGATAAGATTCGACCCCGAATCGAAGGGTGATTTATGGAAAGCCAGAAAACAAAGTGATAACCAAATTTGGCATCGGATGTATGACGTAAGCAAAATTACAGATAATTTGAAATTAAACAACCCACCCCCTTTACAAAATACGAAAAATTCACCAGGACCCATAGTCAAATTCCTCACTCCTCAGCCATATACATTCTAAAATGAAGCTACTATGAGTCATGATCTCTCCAGCACCCTTGTGCACACACCTGAAACCGAATAACATTCACCGTACGGCCTAGAGATCACGCTCCGCAAACGATGAAATGACCAGAAAACATAGATAAACAGAAATTAAAACTCATACTGCAATAAATAAAATAATCATAATTTTATAAAAGAAAATAAAGACAATACATAATGTACGGTTCCTCCTCAATACAATGGACTCCGGAGTCGAACAATTCCTCGGCCCGGAGCTGTCTTTCCGCCGACCCGCTGACGGCAGCCAATCCACCCAAGCCAACAGATCGACGGTTCGAACACAGACTGCGGAGGTGCAAGGTACACTGGAACAAAAAAAAAACACCAGCAGAATGGTATTCCCGCACCTGCATCCCCCTCCAGCTACACCATTGTATATCATGCATGCATTGCATTGTCTACATACATTTAATAACGCTAATAAACTACCAAGTTACTACATTACTACACTATTACTACACTACTGTGCAGACGATAACAACTGCCGTTTCCCAAAGAAACACCGCCCCAGAAAGTGGGTAGTTTCCATCATATGCCTCCTGTCATACAGAACAGCTGACGACGAACGGCCTTGGAAGCGCGACTGTATGTCCACAACAATATGCGACAGACAAGACCGCTTCGAGAAGCACTCCAGACAGTAGTGAGTCATGACGGCGACAGTCGTCAGCACAATAGTGAAACTATGCATTCCTCTCACTCCCTCCAACGTACAGCAAAGAATCACGCGTGACGTGTCACGGCACACATGAACAAACTGATGAATTCACCACGTAACACGTGAATGTGAATTACATAAATCGACTTCCAAAAAACCAACTTGAAACAATGACATAATGTGCTCATGTGATTTCAAAAGGAACGTAACAACCATTACGGCAACCGCCAAACAAAATCAGTATCACCATAGAAAAAATTATGCCTGACTACAATGTAGAATCTGATGATCCCGGCCCACGTAAAACCACCAACATCACAACACAAACACTCCCCCCCTATAGGTAGGGTGAGTGCAAGCAACTACAGGGATGTCCGAACAACAACATAAAAATAATACCTTAAGTAAATATTTCTAAATTAAACTTAAAAAAACAATACGACAATAAACTTATCATACATCCCCCCTAAACTACCACTGCAAGGCGATAAAGGGAGTTCAAAAGGTAGAAGACCATAAACCTAAAAGAACATAAACCTAAAACGCTTAAACAATAAACCAACATGGACACCCCTGTCGAAAAACCAACCCTTACGGAACCTGCGTCACCGAATACTACACGTACTCAAAACAAGAACATCCATACTAACCAAAGAGAGAACATGCACTCAAAACACACGCACATATACACATGTTTACATGTACACGCGCGACAAAAGCATACACATAGACCTCCCACGGTCATCCTATCGCCCTCCAAAGGCGCACATATGGACCTCCAACAGTCCCCCTCATCGCCATCCAAAGGCGAGCACATGGACCTCCAACAGTCCCCCTCATCGCCATCCAAAGGCGAGCACATGGACCTCCAACAGTCCCCCTCATCGCCATCCAAAGGCGAGCACATGGACCTCCAATAGTCCCCCTCATCGCCATCCAAAGGCGAGCACATGGACCTCCAACAGTCCCCCTCATCGCCATCCAAAGGCGAGCACATGGACCTCCAATAGTCCCCCTCATCGCCATCCAAAGGCGAGCACATAGACCTCCAATAGTCCCCCTCATCGCCATCCAAAGGCGAGCACATGGACCTCCAATAGTCCCCCTCATCGCCATCCAAAGGCGAGCACATGGACCTCCAATAGTCCCCCTCATCGCCATCCAAAGGCGAGCACATGGACCTCCAGTCGCACATATACATGTAATCACTGTATTTGTCATACATTCATACACACTACACGGTACACATACAAAAAAAAAGTGATTGCCCAGCTATAAACTATAGCCTTCTTCGTGCGAGCAAACTGCTGACACGCGTAGAGCCTTGCTCAATGATACAAGAAACAACTCACATTTCCCCAAAAAAAACAAGAGAAAAGAAAACATTATATAGAACAGAACAATACTCGACATACCAGGAGAGAGACAAGCAAACACACTCAAAGAACACACCAGCCTGTTCCGCCACCCAGTGAGAGCAAGCGCGACGATGCTACGCCGAGCCAATCACGTCGCCCACTGCACCTGTAACGAGGCTCATCGCGCAAGCACGACACAGCCCAATCCACGAAACGACAGAACACGCTCACACATACACACACAAATATACACACAAACACACAACCATCATTCATCACTGTGAGCTAAGACTTGGAATATCGCAAAAACAGCACCGCCCTACCGTTGACCAAATCCTAAGTTCACAACAGGACCTGCCGAGCTCTTATCACTTGAAAGCCACACATAAAAACCTAGTTAACAGCACTTCACCACATGCATTACACAAAACATAGCATGGACTTCTTAAACAGCACCGTGTAACATGTTCTCTAGGAAAAATTCATGACTCTACAAGAACTAATGACGTCAACAGAAACGCGATGCCACTGCACACACAGCAAAACAGCACAGAGATGAATGAACACTTCCTGACCTACATAGACAAACTAGCAAAGACTCATAGCCACGATATAACAATTAAAATAAAAGAATTAATTTAGAAAAAAAACTAGGAAAATAAAAAAAAACTGCCTGACCTGGCTGGGTAGTCCAAACACAAGAAAACTTAAGTTTTGCGACGGTGCTTCTACCATTTGTTAGATCATAAAACAATTTGTCACAAAACTAAGTCCCGTGATAAAACAATTTGTCATAAAGCAAATTGGATCCGGCCTGCCTCCACCATGTGTTAGATAGCGAGAACCTACCGTGACTTCCATCCAATTCCGTCGGCTCGGCCTCGAACCCACGGACTCCCAAGTCGACGGACCCGTAGAAATACTGGGGCGTAGCTCTAGGGGTGGTTCTCACATCATAGGGATCGGGACATACCAGTTCAGACAGTTTAGGAATCATAAGACTTTGGTTCAAACAATAGAGGAACCGCAATTTATTAGAATTAAACATTTATCCTACGTGGCTGAGTTATGGCGAATCTGTCTATGGGCATTCCAGGTCTGATGGACTTAACCTTCCTATCCAGAGGGTAGCTGTAGTAACCCCTATACCTTGGCTTCCCGGTGGCTGCCTCCGACCCCGTGTTGTGGCTTGGCTCCGTCGTCCTGGTCCACGATCGGCCTCCATGTCCTTCCCTCTGGGTCTTCCGTCGTTCTTTCCACCGTTCCACCTTGGCACAGGTCTACCTCCTCTTACGTTCCATGATTGAATGCCCCGAATTACACACGTGCTCCCTCGCACCTAGACTTTCCTACGTCATACCCCAGTCACCCCCTCTCTGCCCTACGCTGGCTGTACTAAGTCATAAATTACCAATCAGACTACTCGGTTCGACCCCCTCCCGTAACAAACACAAAAGAGTGGGGCCAGGCTCTACTGACGTCATCACCGAACCAGCGCCCTCCTAAACCGAGTAGTCAGCGAAGTTGCCGCAATCATTGCCCTCAATACTGCAACAATTATTATTGAAATAACCAACGCTCTGGGCTGACGAAATAGCCAGCACAGCGCATACCTTAATTGTGAAAGAAAACTGTAAATGACAAACCAACACCATCAAGATATCCATAAATCACCAAGAAGGAGATTACACCTGTAAAAGTCATAAAGTACCAACTTTTACATGACAATATAAGTTACTGCTATCTATGAATTAAGATAAATACAAATACCAGTCAGATTTTGTAAACTTCCAATAATTACGCTAGACCTATGGTAAAATGCAAAAAAAGCAAATTTATAATAATAATAACAATAATAATGTCAAAAATAATTAGGCCTATGGATACTAATAAAAACAAACAAATTACTATAACTCTTTTGTTCATTGTCACAGTCCATTGTCACAGTCCCTACTGTGACGTTTGTGAACATTAATTTTGAATTTACTTACAACCCTACATGCACCGTTCCTATGCAAATAGAAAATTCCCTTGGTATCTTCGCTGTCACTTTCACTAAGTTTGAGACTACGCTATCAAATGGAATTACAAAAATAAATTAAAATGAATAACAAATAGTATCCAACGGTCCGATATTTAGCCTTGAAGTGGAAGCTTATCAGTCACCATCGACTGTACCTAATAATATGACCTCTCACCGACACTCCTTCGCAAAACTGTCGTTATGCCAAATAATTTATAAAACTGATACTTCTGAGAGGTTTTCCAACACGACGTACGTGCGTGTGTGCTTGAGTATTTTTCTCGTGTGTCGTCCATCGAGTGATTGGCTATGTAGATACAGTAGTTGCGTCTTATTTGCCATTCTAAAGAAAGGTCTTAAGAAACTGAGCAAAGATAAAGAGGTCTTACACTGCACAGGGCATGCACAGAAACAGTGAAACACTCTACCGTACTTAGCATGACGATACCTGAGTTCAATCCTTGACGGGGGATCCACATCACCAGCATTTAAAAACATTTTTTTTTTAGTAAATTACATCCATTTGTGAGAGTTCTCCAGGGTTAAAATGTCACACATTCTGCCGAGCTAGCTGTTGAAGCAGAATAATTGCCTACCGGTATGCAAGTGCAAACAGTTACAGTACATACATTGCAATTGACTTCCTTTATTTTTATTTTAGGTTGTTGTTCCTGGGGCTAATGATGGTGAACTAGTGCTCGGCGATGACAGCGTTGATGAGTCAGCTCTGCAGTTAAAGCGTTTGACTCAGCCGTCAGTCATGGAAACACAGACATTACAAGTGACGGATGAAGAGGGCAACCCGATTCACTTCACAATGACTGACGGGCGAGAACTGGAAGTCTCGGTAGGTTGGCTACTGTAGAAGTGGAAAACACATTCTAACACGGAGATTTTTTATTTTTCGATTTAAGGTTGATAGTAGGAGGTACACATTTCTGCAACCGTGGCACTGATCGAACATATGATTGCACTTTAAAAATTCTAGGTTGCTATAAAACTCCGTGACGCACATAGTTCGTAGTTGGCAGTCAAGGTGATTGACAACCTTTCTGTATAAAATAGCTTATGGTGTTAACAAGGATTTGACATTGAAGTGAGATGACAATATTGTAGTAAAAATCTGCAGACTCAACGACATCCATTATCATTCTCATTAAAATTGACTCATTCCCTGGACATTGCTGGCATCTGTGGTTTACATGCGAATAACACGCTTGTCTCTAACTCTCGGTCTTTATTATCACTGATTTTAGTCAAAATTTTAATTGATTGCATTAGTCTCATTTGCAAACAATGCCCGCACGAGGGTGTAACATTTCAAAAAGCCATCTGGACTCGGAAATTTGGAGTGAAAACACACCATTTGACATTTGTTTATGTTTTACATGCTGTGAAATCACTTTTAACTCGAGTATGTACATGTATTACGTCTGGTGTTACAGATTACATCTTCCGATGGCCATTCCCTCCAGGTGACCACTATGGATGGGCAGACGATTCCCTTGCAGTTGATGACTTCAGATGGACATCCAGTTTCCACCGAAATGGAGAGCCAGCTGCCATCGGTCATGAATGTTATAAGCAAGGTTAGTACATCTGTGCCACTGTTTGTCAATTTAAATTTGTACTAGTTTATCTGTTGTGTGGAGGTATGAAAATAACATTTGTTATGTGATGAAGTTATGTGGAGTAACAAGCCTTATATCATTGGCTGGTTAGTTGAAATCCAGCCAGGCATACAATATCAATTTTCTTAAATAAATATATAATACAGTAGTCCCCGGAAAATTCGAACTCGCTTACTTCGAAAACTCATGTAGATTGAAGAGGTTTCCATGTCCCAGAAAAACTACATGTTATTTTCATCTGTTAATTCGAAATTCAGCTATTTCGTAATTCGAAGTGAATTTCAGAACGAAGGTACTGACATTCTTTCATTTGAAGTCGTTTATTTCGAAATAAATGACGGTGACTGTAGTGCAGCTTGAGCCATTTCCCGGTAATTCCAGTTTTTGTAAACAACGCAACGACAATAGCGAGCGGTCGCCCCGAGATGCGTTGCCTGCCTGCAACATTCCACCCCCCCTCCCCACCCCAATCCTAATAGCTGTTGCCGACCGACCACAGATGGGCAGCCTCGAAGCAAGTCGGCCGGACGGACGCCTGCGCATGCGCTGGCATTGACTCATCACTTGTTGTTGTTCGAGTGAGCTGGTAGCACGTGTGGTCGAGTGTGTTGTTTGGAGCATATCAGTGTATCAAGTGTGTGATAGTGAACATCGAACTGTGTTAAAAATGTCGGCAACCAAACGAAAGTACAACGAGACTACAATATCAAAAAAACTAGAAATATTGCGAGAAGTTGATAGAAAGGAGCTGAATAAAACGCAAATCGCAAAAAAGTTTGGAATTCCACAGTCTACTCTATCAACTATAATAAAAAATCGAGATAAAGTAGAAAGTGCGACTTCTGTAGGACGATCTACCAGCAACAAGCGTCTACGAACCGCGAAATATTCTGAAGTAGAGGAACAGTTGTTCGAGTATTTCAGTCGCGCCCGTGTTGCGAATATACCCTTGACTGGTGTAATTTTAAAACAACAAGCGGACATGATCGCGCTCAAATTAAAGATCGATGGGTTTCAATGTTCAAGTGGGTGGTTATGGCGTTTCCAGCGGCGATACAACATATAGTCCAAGAGCCAGCAACATAAAAGCTCCCCTCATAAGGTACATATGTTTTGACTATTGGAATAGGAGCGGAAAAACTACTCTACTAACAAAACGCGCGTCTTACTCCTCAACGTGGGGGCTTTTAGGCCCCACAGGGGGCCAAAAAAGCCGAAAAAAGGCCCAAGGTTCCCCTCATAAGGTACATGGATGGAGTAAACGCCATTTTGTAGAGATAAGTGTCCCAAATAGGAATTCGAAGAGTAAGACGGGATATTAGGGGGCGTTTACCGATCAGACGCCATTTTACCTAAAAAGGGCCATTTTTTATTTTCGCACATGCATGCGCTTAAACACTCAAATCATATCCGGAAATGTCTCGAGACGTAGAAAAACATACATTTTAAAGAATTTTTGGGTTATTGTCCTCGCCAGACGCCCTCAAAAGCGGCCCAAAAAGGCCAAGGTTCCCCTCATAAGGTACATGGATGGAGTAAACGCCATTTTGTAGAGATAAGTGTCCCAAATAGGAATTCGAAGAGTAAGACGGGATATTAGGGGGCGTTTACCGATCAGACGCCATTTTGTCCAAAAAGGGCCACTTTTTATTTTCACACGTGCACGCGCTTTAACACCCAAAACATCCTTAAATGCCCCTAGAGGTGAATACATTTCATAGATATTGTGTGATGTCCTCGCCAGCCCCCCCCCCCCCCCCCACAGCCTCGATCCGGATGCGATAGTTTTGAAGCTCCCCTTACAAAAAGTGGACCTTTTTTAATAAAATGCCGTCTGATCGGTAAACGCCCCCTAATATCCCGTCTTACTCTTCGAATTCCTATTTGGGACACTTATCTCTACAAAATGGCGTTTACTCCATCCATGTACCTTATGAGGGGAACCTTGGCCTTTTTGGGCCGCTTTTGAGGGCGTCTGGCGAGGACAATAACCCAAAATTTCTTTAAAATGTATGTTTTTCTACGTCTCGAGACATTTCCGGATATGATTCGAGTGTTTAAGCGCATGCATGTGCGAAAATAAAAAATGGCCCTTTTTAGGTAAAATGGCGTCTGATCGGTAAACGCCCCCTAATATCCCGTCTTACTCTTCGAATTCCTATTTGGGACACTTATCTCTACAAAATGGCGTTTACTCCATCCATGTACCTTATGAGGGGAACCTTGGGCCTTTTTTCGGCTTTTTTGGCCCCCTGTGGGGCCTAAAAGCCCCCACGTTGAGGAGTAAGACGCGCGTTTTGTTAGTAGAGTAGTTTTTCCGCTCCTATTCCAATAGTCAAAACATATGTACCTTATGAGGGGAGCTTTTATGTTGCTGGCTCTCCGTCTAATAGGTTCTTTGGCGATATGCGGCGAGGCGCAAAAAGTGAATGACGTTGAAGTGGCCGAATTTCTTATAGGCCTAATTTTCCTTTCCTCTCATCCACTAATTTTGTTTTTTTTTTAACATGGAATTTTATATTTCGAATTTTTATATTTCAAAGTTGGTATTTTGAGGGCCCCTGAATTTGGAATTAAAGGGGGACTACTGTATATATATGTATATATTGTGTGCTGTCTATTACTTGAGTGGGCCTACATAACTTTTTAATATTGTCAGTGTAACCACGATTATTTTGTTCTATTATGTACACATTCTAGACCTAGCCGACTTTATAGTTGGAAACTGGAACAGATGTTGATTGATGTAGATTGATGTAGACATCCACATCTTAAACTTTCAGTTGTTTTTGTGTTTACTAAAAATTTTGTTCTGCATAATGTAAAAGTAATGTTGTGTTGATTTTTAAATTTACTGTATCACTATACAGTATAATACCTAGCCCACTACTGAGGGAATAAAATCGTTATAGGTATGAAATCAACTATTCACATTTGTCAAGAGCCAAAAAATCTGCACCTAGACTTATTGCATATTTTATAGCAAAATGGAGTAATTGATAAATGTTAGTACGGTAGTAGGTATGTTCTAACAAATACACTTAATACATTTCTTAGCATGTTTAGATAAAATTAACCTGATCATGGGCTATTGGTACTCATTTAATTATTTCTGGTAAAATTATGTAGGCCTATACTAAGTTAATATCTTCCCTTGTTCCAGCAGGATTCGCAGATACAAGACC
Organism: Isoperla grammatica; assembly: GCA_945910005.1. Lineage (NCBI taxonomy): Eukaryota > Metazoa > Arthropoda > Insecta > Plecoptera > Perlodidae > Isoperla > Isoperla grammatica. The sequence goes on from OX246737.1 coordinate 126,447,431, forward strand.
ATTCGGATACAAACGATCTCATAGCCGAAGAACAAGCAATTGAATACACTACTGAGAATGGGCAAAAAGTTAGGATTGTAACATCATACGATGTAGATTCTCTTCAGCTAGAATCTGAATATCTTACACAGGAATAAACTAGGAATGGGCTGATTCTGAAACCATCTAAATCTTTCTTATCAGAAATAAATATTCTGGTCTGAAGATGTTTTGAGGTCAATTTGGTTTTCATAAAATGTACCAGTTGTGGCATCTGGATCTGCTGTTATGTAGGTCTATTCATCGTCATTAGCCATACTGCGTAGGCCATCTGATCTGTCCATCAATACCAGCCCCATTGCTTGCTTGTATTGTTAGGAAACATCCTGGTGAATTGTCATGATATGAAGTTGCTAGAAATCAAGAGTTATTAAATAAGGTAGGCTTTCCTTTTTATATACTAGCGTAACTCTTGAAGCTGTTTTCAAATAATTCGGTCCCTTCTTATTCAAATTGAACTTCCACTAAACATTTTAATTAATAAAATGGGTTTATTGTAAAACGTGCAGATTAGGTTAAGGTAGTTTTCTACTATCAGTTTTATCTGATATTATGTATATATTATTTCGTAATGGTGTATCTCGTTGTACAGTAATCTACGTATCATTATTTCAAATCCACTGCACCGGATATACACTACTATAAATGTTAAAAATTGCAAAATAATTATTGAAAAATTGAAAGTCAATGTTTTATGTACCAAACATTATATAATGCTACATAATTGATAATGTAAGGCCCAGACAATTGAAATGAAACTTATGTTTGTCATAGCGTGCACACTCGCCACCACATCTGAACCTGTCCATTGCCTCCTGTTGAAAAAAAGTTTCAACCTTTGAACTCAAACAAAACTTTTACCAAGCAATGCAATAAACAATTTTAACTTGGCTATATGCTTAGGTGTAATTTATGGCATTTGATTTGTATTTATTGTTTAACAATGTATTCAGTAACAAGGTTGTATGATGTACAGTATTCTGTTATTGAAATTATAAATTTTTATCAATAATTTCCAAAATACTTGTTGCCCAAATAAATATCGATATCCCAATTTTTCCAATATTGAATATCGATCGTTAGCATCGAGTTTTGACCAGCCCTACTGCCTATTAGGGATAATATCGATTCCAATCAATCAGTGTGGAATAAGTTTTTAGTAAAAAAAAAAACATTTTGATTGTAGTAGATAACTAAGGTTGGAATTCATAGTCGGCCCCTACACCTAGGGGCGCCCATTGTTGCTAAGGTAACAATTGTTTCCATGTTATTTCCCATAAAAAAAACAAATCCATAGCAACAATGGGTGCCCCTAGGTGTAGGGGCCGACTATGAATTCCAACCTAAGTGTTTATGTAGTCAGTCACCACCACTAGTAACAAATATTCATTACCCCATTTTTAATGTTATTATAGGATTTGTTCCCTTATAATACAGTAGTTAAGTATGATTTCAATGTGGGATGCATGGTTGGTGGTATCACAGTATAAAAATGAAATTGGGCATACAATAGCAAAACTTGATCAACTTCTGTGCAGCAGTTCGTAAATGTGCAGATCCAGTCTTCTAGCAGTGATCGGTTTGAGTTACGTTTTAAGAAATGGTAGCATGGGAATGTGTAAATGTAAACGTGAAATATCACGCTCGCAATTAATTCATCGCAGCGGTAGTTAATGGGAGAGATAGCCATTCTTTCAACTATCAACCCAATGGGCGCTACATGAGCCAGTGTCAGCTATGTATACGGAAGTTGTGAGTATGAGTTTCATTACTGTGTATGCCTATCTTTATTCTTTGTACTGCAGTGGTACATAGATGAATGTGAGAATCTAGGCCTACTCTGCAGAATAGAAATTGTGAGATTCGATTATTGAAAGCAATTAGTAAATAAATCTTCCCTTATACTGTATCTCATCCTTACTTTCTGTTACATAGTTGTTTGCTAGCGAAAACAATGAAGGATGACAATTCTATCAACATTTCTTCACTCCCAGTATTGAGTCGTGAAACCTGTGAATGTAGTAGGGTATGTACCACAATATTAGGTGTGGGTTTCACTACTTTTGATTAACTGAAATGAAAGAAGTTTCTTCATCTCGGTTGCTTTTTGGTGCTTGTAGCTGTAAATACTAAGTATGGACGAACATGACTGAATGTATGAATGAAAGTAAAGTTGTAAATATCGCTGGTTGCCAAGAGTTTTTCTACTTCATGGTATGCTTTAAGCACGTTCAAATATTGACTGTTACGTGTGGTAAATTTATAGCCATTATACCTAGGCCTAGATGAAAACTATGATTAGCATAGTATTCTAGAACCATAGTATGAGAATTTAGAAATGCTTTAAATTAAAGTGTTCCCCCAATCTCTATGAGAGGCAGACAAGATGTTCTTCAACACTCATTATCGGTTATTGGTGAAAAGTGAAAACCTCTGCCAGTTAGTGAAAAGACTGTATCAACGAGGAATAACATCGGGTATTCGGTTTCCAGATATTACCTGGAGTCATTTTTGGGATTTATATTTACTATTTAGGTTAAATTGACGACTATGTGTTTGGAATTTTGTCATGTAAACCATGCAATACTGCATGGCAACATGAAAAAAAATATCATTTTCCAACGCCCATCAAATACAAAGTGCAACACATCAAAATGACATGTTTTTAGGATATCCGGGTAATATGAGAGCTGGAACCAGTACAAAATTTTTAAACCCAGTGTCATCCTTATTATTATTGTTGTTTAATATAAAAACCAAAAACTAGTATTCAATAATATTTCTACAATATAGCCATTGTACAGAATATGCATTCTTTATTTTACACTAAAAACCAACCATATTATGTCCCATTTCCATCTTGTTATTTCCATGTTTTTCATTCGTAATTTTTTCAAATTTTCAATAAAAAATGGACCATTAAAACAGCATTAATTCTGCATAGTGTTTATAGTTCAGCATTACTACTTCACATAGTAAGCCTATCCAGTATCCATTGTACGTAACCTTCAGTAGGCTTATATACCCCAGCTACAGTAGTTGCCTTACATTTTTTAGAACTATGCCCAAATTAGGTACTCCCTTTAATTAGACAATATTTCAGAGTCTCCGACTTCTATCTCGATTATGCACAATCAGTGCATTTTTTGTCAGTAGGCTTTAGAAAGCAGTTTGATACTCCATAACACCACCTAATTAAAGTAATTTACCTAGGTGTAGTTCAGTGTACATTAGTAATTAGTATAACCATTATGGATTATTTACATGTGCAAGTCAAAATTATGCGCAACATGGAGCATGCACTTGCTGTCTACACACAAGTTGTGTCAAATACATTGCAACAAAAATGTGCCTGGCCCTGGCACTACCATGGTTTCTACTTTCTTCTCCAATTAATTAATTATTAAGGTTGCCCATCGATGTTAAATTACAACATCGAAATCGAAATCAAAACATCAATGTCACATCGCGAGGTCGGAAATTTTTCGACATCGACATCAAATCTGAAATAATCGACATCGGTAAAAAAGTTCCTTGAACAATGTAAAAACTAAAACGAAAAACTAATCGTGGGTTTACAGCTAAGCGTTGGGAGCAAAGACAAGGCGCGAGCTCCAATCAGTGGTCGAGTTCCACGTGAACTCGGCCGCCGATTGGAGCTCGCGCCCTCGCTTCGCTCCCAACGCTATGCTGTAAACCCACCTAACAAAATCGTTTCTTGTTCATCGCAAAACCTTCTGGTAAGTTGATAATGTGTTGTAACCCTGTCGACGAGCGGAGTACATATTTTTTATTATTATTATTATTATTATTATTTTGTGTGAAAAACGATTCGATTCGATTTATGGAAAAAAAATCGGTCGGAAATTTGCATCGACATCGATTATTAATGTCGATGAGCAACCTTATTAATTATCCAGTATAAATGTTAACTTTGACAGTGAGCAACATCAATTGGCTACTATGAAACCATACTGTCACGGAGAAAAGCATGACCACTTTAAATTTAAATTCAAAACACTTAAAAATCACCAGCTATTTCAAAAAGGTGGCCATAAAAGTTGAAAGGTGTAATTTTTATTTTGTCATGGTACATTCCTACAAATAATAGATACGTTCATTAATCATTACACTGAAGAAAACTGGGCGAAATATTTCAATTGGAAATAAAGTCGAGTGAGATGCATGATATGCCGGTATCAATTGGTAGAAAACAAAATGATTTTATATTTTTTAATAAATCATTGACACAAACGAATTTACTAAGTATCTTTATTAAATTCTTATCCACGGCCACAACACGAGTATCGTTACTGAATAATAAGTACCGGTACAGTAGATTTGTAATAGTAATATTTGTATACTTTATTTCATTTTCTCTAATAGACTTTGCATAACTACAGTATAAAGCTCAGATACAATGATTCAATGAATCATTATTATTCATCAATCATCATTAATAATCCCAATTGTAAGAAAGCAAATTACAATACAGTACTGTATATCAATATTATTCATCACAGTTAATAGACTAATATGTACATATACTAGTATTGGAATAAATGAAACCTGATGTGTTCCACACAGCAATATATATCAATAGGTAATGTACAGTGTAGTAGTGCATACATAGTATAATAAAGGTTTGTAGAACATGAGTTGTCAAGTAAGCAAGACAGAACAATACAAAATTGGCTACACTGAATACCAACAAAATCAGATTCTTGCTAGTAGCATGTCCAAGTACCTTACTGTAAATCATGCCAGTTGTTGACAGAAGCCATAAATCAAATACAGGGTATTTAGCTGGCCAAGGAAATTGAGGCTTAATTTTAGTTGTTTCAATTTAGTTGTCCTCTATATGTAGGATATTGTGTTTTCATACAAAGTGAGCTGAGAAGATTATAGATTCACATGGTAAAGTTTTGAGTGTAGTCATACTCAATGGTTGGGATCACGGCTTGAACAAACTTGAGAAAAATGATTAGATACATGTGAACCCCCAATTCTCCACCGCCCTCCATCACCGTCTGTATGATTTTCTTCATCACTTCTGCGTGTCTGTAACAAAACACAACATGTGTGAAGTGTGAGCAACATAGGCTACACATACAATATTGAGTACAAGAGATTATTTATCAGGTGAGAAAAATAGATATAAGCCAGTTGTGACACATACAACATGATAACATAAGTGTTTATGGCTAGACATCTAAAGGCTAAACGCATATTCTATACGTTGTGGGAGTTATAAGGGAAAAGATTTAGTTCCGAATGAAACCGATTGGGATTGTATAGAGCAAAACGAGAACTGTGTTTTTCCCAAAGCACAAAGATTTAGAAAAAGTTCAAAGTGACTCAGCTGTCATGACTTCCGTCTATCTTCATTCTTCGACCAATCAGAATTACAAAAATCTCAAACAAAAAGAGAATACAATATGTAACTAGTGGTGTATGTAGTGGTGTACTGTACCAATACTATCTGTGTTTCACAAGCTGTAGCTTTTTTACCTCTTCAGCAAGCACAGTATGTATTACCGTACATAAAATGTAGTTTAAGGTACTGAAGTTCTCCTTACTTGCAAGGATGGACCGAAGCCATTGGTGGCCCAGGCAGATGAGGATGTGTCTCCATTGTGACAGTTTTTTTTGCATGATCTTGACTAACATCTTCATACATCTCATCGACGGTTAGTGGCTTACGCTTCTGTAATGCAAACACATAAATTACTATATAAGCTCGAAGGTCACTCATCATTCATTTATTTTTAGAATAGCAAGTGGGAATAACGTGGCAGACTATAGGGGCGATGCACAATAGCCCGGCAACATTACTTTTATTTATTTATTTAACGGGAACAGGAATACTAACGAAGTTGGATCCTGTGTTATCTTATCACACGATGCACAATTGAGTTTCCCGTTCCCGTATCCCGGTTACGAAAACGGCCAGCTCGACAAGTTGGCGCTTGCGTTCCCATAAGCCTATATTACATGGAAAAATTAGCATCAAGCCAACCTAAACTTGTTGATAGAATTTTTTTATCAAGAAGGCATTGTTATTTTGCCAGCTGATCAACCAAAGGTTGTGGTTTTTGTTTGAAACTGTGAAGTGTAAACAACATTTCATAACACCACCCAAACTTTTCCACTTTTTCGCGGTCAAAAACTATGTAGGCCTACCACACATGCGTTATCTAAAAGTATAACAATAACAAATACAGGTTAACCAACTTAATATTTTATTCATTTGCATCTGCTTTACGGGCTATTGTGCATCAAAGCCCATTACGTTACCGTTTTCCCGTTATCGTTCCCGGGCTATTGTGCATCTCAGGACTTTTGCAACTAGTATAACGCTGAGAACTTACAAATTAGAATTAGGCCTATAAAAATCTCTCTTGCGAGTATTTTAAAGAAAAAAACACATTTTGAAATGAAATTTTCATTTTTTGCTTAAATCCAACTTACAAAATTTTAATTTTTTATTAAAACTTTTTTTCGATATTATCAATCGATAACAATAAATGTCCTTCAATTATCGATCCCCATATTTGGAATCGATGACCATCCCTAATAGGCACTACTTTTACAAATGGGCTCATGCAACCAATAGTGTGTGTATCACAGTGTTGCAGAATGATATATGTCAAAAGGGTGACAAGTTGCACTGAGAAAAACAGATGGACAGGACTGTATATATACTTTTTTAAATTTTCAAAGTGGTAGTGCAGTGATACATTTTCCCATTCTAAAAATGAGTTAGCTAAAACATATTAATTTTCTTCTATTGTAAATCAAGCACTTACTTCATCGTATCCTGATAACCAAAGGCGAGGAGTCTGATAATATTTGTCGTAAGTGATGTGTAGATCATATGTCCTCGTGTGGATTATTTCACCACCAGAAGAGGCGGATTGGTCTGCCACTTCGTTTGATGCAGTTTTTGCTGGGTTAAGTGAAGCCTTCAAAAATCAAATAGTAATTACATATTTTAGTTTTAGGATCTAATTTGATATGGAGGTTAGGAAAGAATTGTAGGAGCCAACAGCTTACGTCTATTCGCGTTTAAATCCAAAGTGGCTGAACTCTGGCGGACAAATCAAGAACCAGTACAGCCGGGATTAGGCCATTATCACATTAAGTTCCGAACTGGCAATTGCAATCGTAAACAAAGAGCCAATAACTTTAATTATATATTTGTTTGTGATTAAGGCTTGTTTTATTAGTTATTATAGTTTAACTTATTTCCTAGTTGCACGATTTTAGGATTTTCAGCTGCTCAAATGTGATTGGAGAATTGTAGATTGCGATTGCAATTGGCGACTACAACCTACGATTCCAATTGTAGTGTGATATGGCTTTAGCCGTGCGTTGTTTATCCCAGCTCGAACGGCCATGATGGTCGCGAAAGTGGCGCGCCTACATCTCGGTTTAAAGGTGAATACAAGTTAGGGATGACATCGGGTATCCGGGTTACCCGAATCCAAAAATTACCCGAATCCGTTCTAAGGATTCGAATCTTGTTCTGGTACATTTTTAGTTGAATTGTTGTATGCTTCAACAATGCACCAACAATGGTGATAACAAAATGACTTGTTTCCATTTCTAAAATACTTTCCCGCTCCGTTATGTACCCATTATCGGCTTGATTAAAAATAGACTAAGCCTATTTTATGTGGTGTAATTGCTGCAGGCGAGTTCTGGTATGCCTGTGCTCCCACTGGCTCTCGGCCTTCCCCCACCCCTTACCGACCATCATCACTGGCTGACAGAACGCCGCTGGCAGCTTCTGCCACGGGCGGTCAATGGCCTTCAAATAACATGTTGAGCGATGTGATTTACACTTCTAGGATTCGGGTTACCCGAATCCTTGAGGGGCTGGAATCGAATCCAGATTTTACTACCCGATGTCATCCCTAATAGAAGTGTACAGTAGTCCCTCGTTAATTCAAACTCGGTTAATTCAAAATTATGTATAATTCAAACTATTGATGGAGTCCCAGCAGAAGATTTAGGTATGGTGCTTAGGGTTAAAGTTCTTTTAATTCAAAATTTTGTAATTCAAATTGGAGTTTTTAGGGTCCCTTGAAATTTGAATTAAAGGGGGATTACTATATAGAAGTAGCATATGAAGTGTGAAGATGACACAAATCACAAATACATACACATGCAAACAAAACTGATGAAACGTTTCGGCTTCAACATCTTTGTTCACTTGTTGGAGTGGAGAGATTAACTGGCTGGTTATAGTTAAGTTAGTATTTAGGGGCCTACATTAGACACTGTTTGTGGTGGCAGGGTACACTAGGCGGGGACAGAAAGGTAAAAGTAGGGTCAAGTGAGGTAAAAATGATACACCCAAAATATTGGGCAAAAATGATACAGTCAAATTTAGCCTAGTTATATTTACTTTATTGATAAAGGATTTTTTTTAAATACAAATTCATTCTTTTATCTACTAATAGATATTCATTATAAGTTTGTTAGTTGATGGCAATAAACTTCAAATAATTAATTAAAATGTGCCTGTACATTTCACTGAAAAACTTTGCACAAGTATGCTTACACTTTCAATGGGATCTCTACAACCACTCGTTCAAATTTCCCGCTCTCTGTTTCCAAACGTTGTCAACACTGCACTTTACCAAGATTGCACAAGCAAGTGCTGCTACCTGTAGCCATTTGGCAGGAAACCAAGCTGGAAGTTGAGGTACAAAAATGATACACTCTTTGGGGTAAAATTGATACAGTCAATGGCAGACCAAGACACATGTTGATTCAGCTTCAATTTATTTGCAAGATAAGGTTTTAGACTATAATGTGGCTAAATTTAATTGTGATAAAGGTTATTTAACATTATTGCCGCCTTAATTTGTGTATAGGCTCACTATCAAAGGCCTGTAGCCAGGTCTTTGGGTCTAGCTAGGCCTAGGCCTACCTAGTTTAAAATTTAGAATTTTTTCTCAGCTAGGCCTATTGACCTATTCTACATAAAAGCAAGCCAGAGGGCCTAGGCCTAAATGTAATGTACCTCTCAGTATATTGTTTTTCTTGTGGCTAAAATAAAGCACCCCTTCCTTGAAAATTTAACAGCTAGGCCTAGGCCCTAGCTTGGCTAGGGCTAGATGTTCCCGTCGTAACACAAACTTGTGTAAGATAAAATAATTTCATTATTTAAAATTGCATTACAATATCACATATTATTAAATAGGCCTCCGCCTATAGTCTTGAATAGGCCTTCATTACTAAATTTGTTTCCCCGGATAAAAATTATTCCATTCAGTAATTAGATTAGAACCATTATTATTAAATGACATGGTATATTATTACTTTTTGTAGACATTTAATTAAATTGTCCATGTGTTCCTCTTCCTACCCTATGTTGTTCAAGGCTTAAAATGCAGTGTATCATTTTTAGCACACGTGTTGTTCAAGGCTTAAAATGCAGTGTATCATTTTTAGCACACGTGTATCATTTTTAAACACGCGTGTATCATTTTTGCCCTAAGTGCAGGGTAAAAATGATACACACATTTTATTTATTTAAATATATTAACACCTATAAAAAGTGAAAATAAATTATCTTGTTGAATTCAGAATCAAATTTCCATGGCATACACATTAACCCTTTTATCATTTGCAAACCAAATAAAGCTGTGTATGACAAAGTTGAGTTTTCTGTATCATTTTTACCTCACTTGACCCTACATAGTTCACTGTGTTGTGCAACAAACAAACAAGGCAAGTTCAGGTTGAGTGGTTCACGGAATCTTGTGACCATTTCCTTAAGTTTAATTCCAGATAGGTGGCAGGAAACCCTGGATCGTGTGGGGATGGTGGTATAAAGCAAATTGACATTGCCAGTTACCAAGATAGTGTCTGCTGGTAACAATGTGTCCAAGACTTGGACATAATTTCCCTTACACCAACATCCCCAAATCTCCATTCAACCAGTATTTTGAAACAAAAAACAAGAAACGAGCGTCATGAAAGTTGAATAGTTCATTTAATTACCTTATCTTGCTCATCTAGCAACCCACTCTCCTCAAACTCTTCCATATCTGCCGCCTCTTCATCATCGTCTTCATCATCTTCACTATTCGCAACTTCTTGGGGTTCTTCCTGTAACACCAATTATTGGGTACACATTTTCAAGTCAATGGGCACTTTTGCAAGCTTAGACCTAGGCCTACTCAAATTTCAAAACCGTGCCAATGCAAATAAATGATTACATTCGATATGATACATATACATACCTTGCTTTCTAATGTCATCTCTGAGATTTTGTCATCTAATCCAGTTGCTCCAGAATCATAATGGTGAGTGTCTACCCAGCCACCATCTGGATCATCAGCTTCAATTATTTTTTCGTTATCATCACAGTACTCCATCTAAAACAAGATAGCCGAATACACATGTACTTCAACTAGAACTTGTCATAATTGTGTAAGCTAAATGAGGCTGAAAGTTGAAACTAACAATTAAGAAAATCTGCCTAACCATTAACCAAACACGATGTCTATGCTATACTGTAGTTATTTAAGTCTAAAGGTTCTTTATTTAGTGAGTGAGCATCGTCTAAGAATAAGTGCTGCAAAATGGTAAGCCTCATCTCATGGGAGTAGGTCTATGTAGCTACCCCCCTAGTGTCATATCACTCTTGTCATAGTCAATCATGCTAGCTATAGGCCCAGAGTTGAGGGATAATTTATCACAGGAGAAGCTAGGTAGGCCTACTTAGAAAGTGTTTGGATAATGTTATCTTGTCTAATGTTTGGTTCTATCTTGATTTTGTTAAGGGCAAAGGATAGTCTCTACGTCAAAAACCGCAGAAAATGTTCATTATTAAATAATATCTCAAGATTGCAACAAGAAAGCGAAAATCTAAATCAGCAGCGAACTTTGCTTTGGTAAGCCCTACAGATCGAATAAAATATTATAACCATTAGCGTAGTATTTTGATTATAATTCGATAATTAGTAATAAAATTAATTATTTAGAAAAAAACATACTGATTATAATATTAGTCACGACTTAGCGCATTCAATGTGTAGGGCTTACTAAACCACAGTGCGCTGTTGATTAAGATTTTTGATTTCGAAGCCCATTCTTGTGATATAAATTAAAAATGAAAATTTGTTGTGGTTTTTGACGTAGGTGTATCCTTCCCTGTTAAATACTAATTATAATACAAACAAACTCATTATTATGTGGTTGAATCATATAATCCAGAATTTCGGATAATGGGGGCTCGTAAATCGAGGTCTTACTTTCACCAGACTGTATAAACAACCACAATCTGTGAGAATGTTAGTATGTACTGTGTCTGTATTGATATTTAAACAATATGAAAGACTCTGAAAAAAGAAGAACTGAGGATAAAATGTTTTAAATTGAATTGAAAATGAATACACAATGTTTATTGGTTTGCAGTATTAAATCGTCAGTTAAGAAAGTCGTCACTGATCAATTTATCCTGTTGACAGCTTACCTGTTTGCATCTTCTAGAACATGGCACGTTACGAGTGATCAAAAATTGCTTGTTACGAGGCAAATATGACTTAGCTCTTCCCTCATCTCCAGTTGCCCACTGCCAGGTTGGACACTGATGTACCAAATGGTCACCAGCTGCTACAAACTCCTCAGGGGTTATCACACCAGTTTCACGAAATTTGGATTCCTATAATGAAACATATAATTGATTTACTAAACTGTAAACTCTAAAACCAAATTTTCATCTTGTTAAATAAATTTGTATTTATAGTCTCCCCATTCAGTTAGGCTACCGGTACATTCGGGCCCACTTTTAAAGAACTCTCTATTAACAAACTTCTGGATTTAAGAAAGTAATTTTGATTCAGCTTAAACAAAAATGCATGTAACATTGGTTCAGTTTTAAAAACTTTTTTAACAATTTACTGGGGTAAAAATCAGCTCCCTTCAAGTTCGTTATAGGTCTAAGTGGGCTTGACTGTACAAGAACTGATTTTCAGTGAGGAACATATTTTATACCATTCTTTATGTGCTTTGTTGATATGGCTCTAAAGTCACCATTAACCAGTGTTGTTAAGTACAGCGCTACTTGTAACGTTACTTTTTTTGGTAGCAAGAATGGTAGCGCGCTACACTTGAAAATGCGGTGAAGTGGCGAGTAGCAAGTAGCAAACTACCTACTATAGGCTACGAGTATTTTAACGAAAAATTGCCGATTGCGATACTCTATTTCTGCAATAAACAAATAAACGCTTGTTTCTCCCGCCACAATTCCCACCGTCACAGGTGCAGGATGCCTATAGCACAAGACACAATTCCAAAAATAGCCATGTGGCCGTGTTTTGTTTCAGACAAACATCGAATATGCACCAATCAAAGAAAGATACAACAATGGAGTTGCCTAGCAACACATTATTTGTCCGCCTGTGACGTCACAACCATCTCAATTGAGGCTTGTGCTATTGGCATTGCCCATCTTGCTCTAATGACTCATAGTCCCAAGGCCGCCTCCTCAGCACTGAGTCTGCTGTTATCACCCCGTGGGCATGAGTCATGATATGGGTATGACTCACTTCCATTGAGTGGACAGTACGGTTGTTTCAAGAAGCTCATAATGCACAGTGTATAGTGCACAGAGTATAAAGATATTTATATGCATTTAAAAATTAAAAGTACCATGAAGTGGCATCACTTATTTTGAGTAGCTGTAGGCCTACTTTAGTAGCGAGCTACCTACTTACTTACAAATGACAGTAGCTGAAAATTAGCTAAGTTGAATGAAGATCAAGTAGCTGTAGCTGTAACAGTGCTACTACTAAAAAAGTAGCTTTAACAACACTGCTGTTTACATATAGGCCTATATATAGGACGAATTTCAAATTGATAGATTTAAGTCACGTTCCAAGTAAAAAAAAAACCATTGCCCGAACTAAGAATCGAAACCATGGATCTTCTACACTGGAAGCCAGAATGAACCCACTAGACTAGACCAACAGAGTAGGTTTATTGCTGCTTATAGCTTATTTATTTATGCCTCTAAACATACCAAAATATGAAACCGTTATAGGTTTACCATTATACTCAAGCCGTTTAGACTTAGAGTAAACTGGTTTAGAGGCAGTGGTACACTCATAGATTAAGGATGTTGGTATTACCTTTGCCAAACCAGTTAGGGTATTAAATTTAAAAATGGTTTTTCAAAGTAGCCTATAGACCTAGGGCCTAGACCTAATTTAGCCTTTGGATGACATAAAAGTGTTACATAGGGTCAGGTAAGAGGAAGTCTAGGTCTCAAGAGTTCCTCTATACTTGCCGACTTCAAAGGCTATGACCTAGGGCCTAATGGTCGGTGCACAATAGCCCGGGAAGGAGCTTCCCGTTACCGTTAACATTACCGGGCAATGTTAAATTATATCGAACTTTCCCTTTACCGTTACCGGAGCTCTTTCCCGGGCGATTGTGCACCGACCTTAACTGTTGAAAATGTCGGTCACAACACAATATTTTTCAAAATCCTTTTCCAACACACAAGGCCTAGGGCCTAGGCTAGCTTAAATATAGATTAGAGCTAACTGTCCGTTACTGGAGCTCCTTATCGGGCAATTGTAGAACCCACTTAATGAAGATATTCGACATATAACATGAACAAAGAAAAAATGACAGCAACTAGGCCCTAGGCCATGCCTAGGCCTAAAATCTTCTAGTAAATATTGTGAATGTGAGGTTATGTACGAGTAGACATTATGCAATTACCTTTAATACAGGTGTCAGATACTCCGCTACACCTAGGGCAGTACCTTTGACTGAATTTATAACATTCTGCATTTCGGCCTAAAAGTAAACTAAGAAGGGATTAAAGTGATTTCTAGAAACAATTTTACACCACCTACAAGGCACCTAGGCCTGAAAAGCTACAACCTTCAGATTTCATGGTGGCCAACAGTCGCCAATAGCACCAAATGTCAAAAATGACGTAATTAGTTTGGTTGGTACCCCTTGCATAAAATTACCAATTATTTTGCCGCTGAATTCAAGAAAGAATAAAAAGTGAACGGAATTCCATGCTTAAATATTGCAAAGTAACATTATTATACTGAAGTGCAGATGCTTATATACCTCTCTGAATTCAAGATTGAATGCGCAACCTCTGTAATTTTTGAAAATTCCAATACGGAAGCGAGTACAGCAAATAAATTCAACGAGTTTTTTGTCTCAAGTATTTCGGAAATTGAACAATCCATTCCGACTGATAGTACATATGACCCCTTGAAGATATTGAAGGAGAAGAAAAGCGAGTCAAGGCTAACAGTATTCAAGAAAATGGAAAATAAAGATCTACATAGAATAGTATCAAACCTCAAAAATACAAGTACATGTGATACTATATCATTAGAAATTTTAAAGAACTCGATACATGTAATCGGGGAGGAGCTAGTAAACTTAATCAACAAATCGATAGAAGAAGGTAAAGTTCCGAAAGACTGGAAAAAATCTACAGTGGTACCAATACCAAAAGTACTAAATCCAACATCAGCAAGTGAAGTAAGACCAGTGAATATGCTCCCATTATATGAAAAAATAATGGAAGTATTTATCCACGAGCAACTGTTAAGATATTTTGAGGAAAACAATTTATTCTACGTATACCAATTTGGTTTACGAAAGGACCGGTCAACTCAGGATGCACTACAGTTAATTTTTTCAAAATGGAGAAATGGCCTCAATGAAAATAACCTGATATGCTCAATACTACTAGACCTGAAGCGTGCCTTCGAGACAATAAATAGAGAAATCCTATTAGAAAAACTGAAACTGTATGGACTAGAAGAGAAAGTGATCGAGTGGTTTAGGAGCTATCTCAGCGACAGAACACAACAAGTTCGATTGGACGATGACCTATCGGAAGCAATTCCGTGTACGACTGGCGTTCCACAAGGATCGGTGCTTGGAGCACTTCTCTTCATAATATACATGAATGACATCCAAAACTGTGTGAAATTCCTCAAAATCAACCTTTTTGCGGACGACACACTAGGGTATATCATGGGAAGAGACATCGTAGACATGTGCAACAAAAGTAACGAAGACCTAAAAAGAATAGAACAATGGTTAGCTGGCAATAAACTTAAATTGAACACTAAGAAATCCGTAGCAATCCTTTTAACGACATCAAAAATACAAAGAGACAACATCTTGAACATCTACAGTGAAGCAAAAATTACAATAGAAGGTGAGGTGCTACCCTTTCAAGAAACAGTTAAATACCTGGGTGTACAAGTGGACTACCTCTTAAACTTCAAAGAGCATGTGAGTTATGTGTTAAAGAAAATTAATCAAAAAACAGGCTACCTACACAGAATAAGCAAATTTGTATCAACATGGGCCCTGAGATTAATCTATAGCACAATCATTAATCCCCATCTAGAATACTGTGTTTCTATTCTTCTAGGTATAGACAAATGTGAAATGGAGAAGATGCAAAAGCTCCAAAACAGAGCAATGAGGAGTATTTTAAAATGTGAGTACAGAACACACAGAATTGACATGCTTGATACACTTAACTGGCTATCAGTGGAACAGAAAATAGTCACCAAGTCTATTATGTTCATTCATGATACTGTTAACACAAATAGAAAAGTGTTCTATCTAACAATACCTATTGATATTTCACTGTACTAATTGCTAACCACACTAGACTTACTATAATGACTATTATGTAAAATATTTCACGACTTTCATTATTACTGACACATAGGAGAGTCTAATACAGCAACTTATTTTTGTTATTATTCCACTACTTGTTAACTATAAATTCCATTATCTGACACCATTATCCCAATTACTGTAACCATCACGCTGCCATCTTGCAAACTTATTGCTGTAAATACAATGTTAGAATACTCCCACACACAGGATCCCGATCCTAGGTGGGTTTTCCTCCTTTTTAAAAAATGTACTGTATACACTTTAAAATGTTCTGTACTTACTGTATTTCATTACTGTTTTCACTTTGTTTTACTGCTGTATTCCATTTGCTGTACAAAGAAGAAAATAAAGTTCTATTCTATTCTATTCTATTCTATTCTACATGAAAGATCTATACCAGAAAAATAAGGAAATCCATTCACACGCAACTAGGTCAGCTGAGGATTTCCATATGTTTACCCAAAACAATGAGACACACCAGAAGTCTCTGTTTGTAAAAGGACTAAAAGTCTACAACACGCTACCGAAGAAAATTAAAGAAAATGTGAACAGAAAAGCCATACAGAAAGAAGTGCAAGAATTTGTAAAGATGACCTACCCTTTAGAATAGTGGTAGCAGCAGAAGACTGCTAAACCAAGAAACAACAACAACAACAAGTTGAACAGAACAAGAACACTGTGTAAAATACAGACATGAGGGCAGCCCTCGCAACCGTATTTGCATGAAACTTGGTTCTTCAAGAAAATTCAACGTGTAATGAATATTATGATAAAATAAACATATAAATAAATAAAAATATATATATCAAACACCCTTATCCAACATTCGTCGGGTCGGGGGGTGACAAGTCACCAGTTTCTCGGGCTATCTTCTAGTGCTTGCTAGCCAGGCTCAGCACCTCATCTTCTTCGTTTTCTTCTATAACCGCCGTTTCTAATAATTCTCTCCACCTCCTCTGAAACTTCTTTTACAATATATTTTGCCATGTCTTTCCTTCATTAATCCTATCCCCTGATTCCCCTCTTTCTTCGACGCTTTTTGCTTCATTTGGTCCCTCCATCTATCTCTTGGCCGGCCTACTCGTACTCCCCCACATGTACGTTCAAATTCTCTTCGACTTGATAATTTCGTCAAATAAATAAATAAATAATAAAATAGTAATGAATGGTGGATGTCATGTTGAGTGTATTATGAATGTGAGTAATAATATGCGTGCTGAGTTTTGGAAACAGCTTGGAAGCCTGGGAAATAATTCGCAAGAGACGCAACCAAACATAATGTCAAGCTTTTTAATTTCATGTCTGCGAGACGCAACACGACGACACAAATTACTTCTCACTACTCTTAATTAATCACTGGGCGCGCAGTTCACTAACCTGCCTTGGATGTAATCTCAATAGCCGGGTGCGCTCTCTCTATTCTTGGGTTCCTCATTATTGGCATTACAGCGATTACATTCAAGAAGTGGAGGGCTGATCTTGGAAACAAAGTGCTACTCAACTTAACAGCTACAATGGGATTAAACTTAGTTATGTATCTTTTGATAGATATTTTAAAGCCTAGTTAATAGTCTGTGGTATGTATTGTCCATGGTACTGTCTTACACTACTCACTAATTGCCTGTTTTTGCTGGATGTTGGTAATAGCAGTTCTGCAGTTGATCGGCCTTCTTACAATGAAGGGAAACCATGCTGTTTCCTTTTTGCTTCTCAAGGCAGCTGTAATTGGTTGGGGTTTGCCACTTTTCCCCATCATTCTTCTTGTAGCCTGGGATCCTCATTCTTACACAATATACTCCGATGAATTAAAATCTACAACCAGAGACTTTTGCTTTCCTAGTGGATTTACATTTTATTTAACTGTATAAGCTCCAGTGTCTTTAATTATGTGTATAAACATAGCAGTGTATATTACAATAATGTGTCATAATTATATACTCTTGCTTTAGCTGGGGGCAAATTGGACCTGGATTGCAGCGACACGGTATTCAAGATTACCATCTGTCGTTTAGGTACTAGTATTTTCCTTGTCTTTTTGTTTGGATTAACATGGGTATTTGGAATGTTGGCACACATTGCAGTCTTTATGCAGTCTATAATGATTGAATTTCTCAAAGACCCACGGGTAGAAATAAAAACAGTATATAATAGTATAAACAACACATCAATCAATGTAGAGTCATCAACAAACTTTGTGGGATTAATAATAGATAATAAACTCAAGTGGCACGACCACATAAACTCGTTAATTAAAAAACTAAACTCTGGCTACTTTGCAATAAAATCCATTAAGTCCGTAGCAAACATTGCAACAGCCAAAATAGTATATTTTTCTAACTTTGAGGCACATATACGATATGGAATTGAGTTTTGGGGCTGCTCTCCCAGCACCAAGAAAATATTTATAGTTCAAAAGAAGGTAATCAGGTCAATGCTGAACAAGTCACAAAGGTCACACTGTAAACCTCTCTTCATTAAATTAAATATTTTAACATTCTATAGTCTGTTTATTTTGCAGGCAATCCTAAAAGTTAAAAAAAAAATTGATACATTACCAAAAAATAAAAATATACACACCCATGACACACGCCTAAAAAATAACATCCATACACATTTTTATTCAAAATCATCAACACAGACAAACTCCGACTACACACACACAAAACTTTTTAACAAATTACCAGCTGAACTAAAAAATATAGACTCATTAAACAGTTTTAAATACTCGGTAAAAAAGTTCCTTATTTCAAAAGCATACTATTCCATAAACGAATATTTAGTGGATAACCTGTAATTATTTCAAATTTTATATTAAATCTATATATTTTGTTATTCTATTGTATACGTTTTACTGTATTATGAAGTTTTACTGTATTTCATCTATACTTCAAACTGTGAACTTCAAACTGTATTTCATGTATTGTTTGTATCATGATTGTCTGTACATCTGAAAATGCTTGATCCCTCTCGCAGAATGTAGATTCTATGACAATAAACTAATATTAATATTATTATTATTATTATTATTATTATTATTATATTTACCACTGTGTTTTCATACTTGTTTTGTATGTCTGCTACATTACAGGAATTTTTCATGTTTGTGTTCTTCTTTATTATTGAGAAGAAATCACGTGGTTACTGGCAAACTTTTACTGCAAACCCTCTACATACAAACGACTACCACTCGGTAGCAACCCAGTCAACAACATACTCTGAAGATGTACCTTTTCGTGGGGAGACAGAAGATGTATCGACCAGACGATTGCATCCAAAGACTAGTGTACAGGGTTCAACTCACAATTTATAGCCTCGATTGTGTCAGCTATGTTTACTGAGTTGTCAGAGTGGCCACCACTGGCGGCAGCACTTTCTCATGTGCACTGTGACCATTGTATTATCAACAAAGTTAACTTGTTAAGTAAACAAATTGTTTCATGAAACTATCTCTGAAGCTACACACTACCTCTGCAAATGTTTAGCACAGTTAAAATTAAAATAATTTTAGTATAAAAGAAAATAGGGTTAAGACGACATCAATGTCAAACCCAACACTGCTTTTTAGTATACATAAATCTGTTTCGTTAAATCGTATAACCGTTTAATATCAAAGCGTCTGTGCAATGTCGAAATATGCGACGTCATAAATCGTTTTCAAATAGTCGGCACAAAGCATGATCGAGCCCGCACCATGGTAACTGACTGTGTTGTAGCAGCTAGCAAGGCAGTGGCTTGGGCTGTCCCGCACGGCTATATTAACCAACATCAAGAGGCCACATCAGCAGCCGTGCTTGCCCTATGAAGCCTCATTGCCTGACAAATATTATGGTCGGTCTACACACATGTTTAATGCTTAAGCACGACGTAAGACCTTGTATTGAACAATAGGAAAACAACGCTAGCGTTCACACACGGGGCTAAGACTTGCACAGGTTTAACGAAATGACCAAATTTCATTTCTTAGATACTCAATAAGACAAACCGAAACCTTAGACCAACCAATCAATTATCATACAGTTGTGATGTCAGAAGCATTCTAGCCAATGGTGTTGTGAATACTGGAGTGAATTGAGTATTATCATAATCATCTGTGTGAACGCCTCTGTTAACCCTAACGAAAAATCTTTAGACAAAATTCTTAAACATGTGTGTAGACCGACCATTAGATGCAGGAGGTGGAAAAGATCGACTGTATTTCGTGAGTCAAATGTGCGCAGTCCGTACAGTCACTCGTACACGCAGCATCAGCATGTGGAAATAGAGTTTGAAGGAGTTACTGCATCTTACGAAAACTATCACGAATTTCACTGTTACATTTTTTGCACACCTGTATTGATGACTACTATTAATAAAAACAAGTTTTTGTATATTATGTAGGCCTATAGGCCCTAATAATAAAATATCAAAATAAATACAATGTAAATTAATAAATTAAGTAGAAAACAAATATGTAGGCAGGTACCCTCAAAATAGGCTACCTAAAAGCAATAGTCAGAGTTTATGTATCTTAGCTGACTAACCCGTTTGAAAGACCAGTGTTCTAATAAGATGCACAGATAAAACACTAGCTATAGATATATAAGAACAGCCTATTATGTCATAGTATTTATTATGAAGAATATACCATGTTTACAAGAAAGAAACACTATCATGTAAGCCTATTTACGTGGTTTGAGAGTGAAAAACATACGTATGTATAAAAAATACCTAGAGTTTCCCAGAGTATCGATAAAATTTTGTGTAGTTGTTGTAGAACGTTCTAAATATTTCTTTTGATGCAGGTGGAAGTTCGTGTGTCAGGTATGCTATTGCATGAGTATCGCAGATGCTCAAGAAGCTGTATACTGCATTTGTCAAGTGCATCTAGAATGAAAAAAGAATACACAATGAATTACAATTTACCAAGAAAGGAAATACATACTATACATATTTTAACAAACAGCTACTTTAGATGTGGTGTGATCATGCAAAAAAAAATGCTCCCAGCTATTTGGTACACTTGCCTACATATTTACTATAAATCAAGGGTAGTTAAACTACACTATTTCCATCAATACAATATTTCTTTGGGCTTGTTTAGGAGTAGGCCTACCTGGTTTTGTGATTTTGTTATTGTACTGTATTACCAACTGAAACTTTTAAATACTTAGTCCTGGGCATAGAGGATATTAACATAAGCTTGGCATGTATTATTAGTTTAAAGTTTTGCTACATTACATATCTAAAGGATGAAAGGGACAAAATGCCGGATGGCATGGATCGGAGGGAACACGACACACGAGTCCTATCTTTACTGGCTGACCAGAAAATACATGATGACATGAGATGTCAGTTGTAGGTATAAGACAAGAAGAAGAGTTTTGCTAAATGTGCTTGAACTTCAGTGCAGGCTAATTTCAAGTGTAGAATTTATAATTTCAGCATGTTCTTTGTAGTTTAAAATAGGCGAGACATGTTATTATTATTATTATTAATAATTAGAGGTGTGCGAGTAGCAATTTTTTGGTTCGAGTCGAGTTCGAGTTCGAGTAGCTCAAAACCAGAAATTTTTCGAGTCGAGTTCGAGTAGTAAATAATTGAAGTACTTAAATATGCTGGGGTTCATTGGGAAATAGGTAGCCTATAAGAAAGAATTGTACAACAAGGTGAATACATTTCTTGTTACTTTTAATAACTTAGTCTTAAGTTAACAGTAAGTAATCTTAACTTAGGCCTGTTGTTAGGCAACAACAAGGCCTGGCCTAGGGTTATTCCTATGGTAGGCTAGGCTAGGCACAAGAGCCTAGGCCTAGACCTAGATTAGCCTATTGCATTTGTAACTACATCTAAATCTGAACTCACCTTGTAATTCTTTTGGCCTTTGGGTCAGTAGCAGGCCACTTCAAAGCAGAGTTTATTCTATACTCATGAAGTGTTAGCTGTGTCCTAGCCTGCATTGGCCTAGGCCTAGGCCTAGCTGGTGTATGGCTAGACTTAAGACATTTTAAAGGCCAAAAGAATTACAAGGTGAGTTTAGATTTAGTTACAAATGCAATATGCTAATCTAGGTCTAGGCCTAGGCTCTTGTGCCTAGCCTAGCCTACCATAGGAATAACACTAGGCCAGGCCTTGTTGTTTTGTAGGCCTAGGCCTAGGCCTAGCTGGTGTAAACTCTGCATAGATCTGAAGATGTCTAGCACAACTTGTTGTGCTTCCACAATTGACTTTCATAGTTGCCGCACTTATTTCGGTGCATTTATCGATCGCACAAAAAAAACACGATACAAAAAACAGATAACCTTCAAAAAGACAGGCCAGCCATTGAAGTTGAAGAAGATATCTAGAGAAAATGATGTTCCAACAATGTCTCGTAGCCATACCGGATGTTTGGGCGGGGCTTACGTATGCAGCTTCAACTAAGCTCCGCCTCCAACGCTCACTTCAGTGTAGTATAAACAGCGTTTTGACGATCTCCAGCGATATATCGCGCAATAATCGAAACTCGAAAAAAACTCGATAGTCGAGTAGTAATTGTGAATTTCGAGTCGAGTACTAAAAACTCGACTCGACTCGAAAACTCGAGTACTCGCACACCCCTATTAATAATCATTTCCATTTACTACAAAAGTGAATGGGGGTTGGCAGAAAAGAGCACAGCTCCAAACACCAGAGTGACTGCCAACCCATACTAAAATTACTTAAAATCTAAATATAATAATGATTAATGAACATAATACAAAATACAAAATATAAAATACAAAACAAAAAAACATGAAAACATAATATGAATGAAAATATAATTATAAGATACAACTGTTAAATATGAAGTAAAAAAGAATAAAAAAATGAAAATTTACAAAACAATGTTTAAAAAATGCTCCGTTAAAGAGGCTTTGAAGACATCTAATGAGCGTGCCATCCTGATCTTGAGTGGAAGAGAATTCCACGATTGACAAGCCCTATAATAGAACCCTTTCTGGTAGGCTGCTGTTCTGGCAAAAGGTGGCCTGAACAATAGACCCCTACCAAATTGGGCACTACGATTACAGGCTTGCAGTCTTACATATGGATCCAGGTTTGTCCTACCATTCAACATGCCCCACAAAAATTGCAGCTCTACTTTTTTCCTGAATGTTCAGACAATCAGAAGCGAACTAACTAACTCGAATAGACAGACGAGCGTAGGAACAGGATACAACAGCTTACATTTGAAAATATAACGAATGTTAATTTTGTTCTTAATGTAGGGGTGTACCTGTGTTCTGTACATACATATTACATATCTAGATCTACTAAGTACTAACATATACTAGTATTGTTTTACCTTGACATTTATTTGCAGAGTATAGACTTCGAATTGGTATAGAATATTTGCTACTATGTACTGGGCAATTCGATGGAAATGCTTGGCATGTTTCACCATTGAGCTGGCCAGCCTACAACGAAAAAAAACAAAAAACAAATTAGTTATTATTTCAGCAATGGCTGTCTTTCTTCGGAACTATGAACCATTCAACGAAAATTTAACAGTGACCATATTTTGTATGCAGTGCAATGTAAGTTACAAATGGTGTACATATGATATGTATATAATATATATATGTAGTCATTAATTAATATAATTTACATGGGAAAAGCAACACATTCCTAACACAGTTACTCTCATATAACCCAAGAAATGAATGAAGAATGTGTTAGACTAATAGTACAGGACAAAATGAACAACAATGCAGTTTTATATTAATATTACATACTTACTTCTCTATGGAGAGTCCGCATGTTTCAATCATTGGATCACTTTTGACATCAGTCAAGTTTTCATTCTGAATTCCTTGTTTGGCTACAATTGTAACTAGATAGCTGAATCGTTGCACAAAGGCAGGGATCGTGTCCAACACTTGTGCACTGCAGTGGCTCAACAGCGAGCTGAGAAGGTGCAGCGCTAAGACTACGGATGTCAAGTTGTCCAGTTCCAGTGCAGTGATGCTTTCTAAGCAACAATCCAGCATTTCTGGTTGAAGGCTTACCTGGGGACAACATTTATATAGGCATACAATCTTCCATTATTGGTAGCCTATGGTAGCTAAAGAATTGCATATATACAATTACTAAGTTCACATAATGAGGAACTAACAATAGCGAGAAGACGTGTTGATAAAATGTCTTTACTACCAAGAATGCACTTTTGTAGAAACATCAATCTTTAGTTGAGCTAATAACGTGTCAATACATACACTATATTCTTTCAACATGTAATATTTCAAATTTGCAAAATAATGGTGTTTTAAACCACTTTATATACCTACCACTTTTGAACAATTGTCCCCACTTTGTACACTGATATTAAAACTTTCATGTATCAAAATCCAGAATTAAATCCAAAATCATCGATGGAAAAAAATCAAAATAACATCAAACCGTTTTTCTGTATTAAATATCGACCGATAAAATCAATAACTTATCTACTCCCTATTTATATGTTATATTAATTCTCTATTTTTTAATCTTCTGTGGGCCTGCATTACCCTTTTCATGCTTGCTGTACTGTACACTTCTGCTGTATAACTACTAATGTACTGTACTGTCTAGATATAAATTTAAGTTTACCTGTTGACAACTCACGACAGCCAAATTAAATTTCAAAAGTGTTTGGATGTTGGTGAAATGCCCCAGTTGAACAGCAGTCAGCAACAGGGTATACAGCTGGAGCAGCGCTACCTGGCGTACTTTACATTTGCGATCACTCAAGTCTGCCATCACCATCGACGTCCACAAAGATGGAAACGCTTCCGACTTGGTAGAAAGGCCAGATGTCGAGTTCAGCTGACAACAGAACAGAGTCATACCCATCTATAAATAGCCATTTCACATTTCACACATTTTAGCAAGGTCCGTACATTCTTACTACTCTTGCAGAGACTTGACAAGACTTCCAAGTCAGGTCGTCACGAGTGACTCAACTCGACATTGACATACATACATTTTCGTGAAAGTAGAGCACTATTTAAAAAAATATTCTGAGCAAAGTAATTAGCATTAACAATAGCACACTACTTTTTTAAGTAGCATTTACAAACTTTACAACACCGATACTGGTGTATGTAAATGGTGACTTTGGAGCCATCATAGCAACGAAGTGCATAGTAAATGGTATAAATGTCCCCCACTAAAAATCACTTCTTGTAACTGAGTGGTAGACTATGAATACAAATTTATATAAATTTTCATCCACCATAATCTATTTTTTTTTTTTTTTTATCTTATGCCGAAAGTTTGATTTTTCAATCATTTTTCTTCCTAGCTATCCAGTAAATATGTGCTTCCTTCTCTGGCCCGCTCAGGTTATTTGGCAGGGCGTCAATGTCAGATTTAAGTGCAGCACAGCTGAGGAGATGTGCTCTGTCCTGAAAACCTAATGTACATAATTTGCAAGTTGCTGGTTCCTTTGTTATTTGAAATCGACTCAAGTGGTGCTGCAGGACATCGTGTCCTGTGGCCAGCCGAAACTGCGCTGTTGCCACTTTTCTTGACCATGATTTGTCCGGCCCTTTGAGCACCTCGTCTCGCCACAGTTTGTGGTTCGTCTTGGACTCTTGAAGTCTATCATATGATGTCTTGAGGCCCTCCTTAGCAAGGTTTTTGGCAGAGTTGAAGGAAATACTCGCCGTGTCGGGTGCCGACTTCTTCGAGCCCAGTTTGGCTAGTGCGTCGGCTTTTTCGTTGCCCAGGATGTTACAGTGGCTTGGCACCCACTGGATTTTTAGCACTTTGCCATGCATCACATTTCTGATTAGACTTTTTTGAAGTGACAGGGAGGCTTCTTCACATTTTTCAATGTGACAGATGTTCTTGATGGCGGCCTTGCTGTCTGAGATAATAACAAATTTTGTTTTCCTGAGTGGAAATGTTGGCGTTTCTGCGATTTTTTCTGCTGCTCTTGAAATGGCTCTTATTTCGGCATCAAAAATGCTCGAGCCTGGTGCCATAGGGTGGGCCTCTTCAAAGAAGATGCAGTGGAAGCCGAAGCCAGTATTCCTTCCCGTGCTGTCTTGGGAGCCGTCTGTAAAGACATGAATCCATTCGGATTTAGGGTAGTGCTTCTTCAGGTGTGCCTCAGTAAGCACTTTCAGCTCAGTCTGGCTTTTTTCTTCCCTTTTGCCCACACCTTCCACTTGAAGATTGAATTCGATTTTGATGGTAGAATTTGGCAGGCAGTTGACATCTAGGGTGGTAAGCTTTTGTCGAGGATGACGTAGCAGGTCCGGACAGTGCTCCATTTTCAGGAGTGTTGTTTTTTGAGCAAAATTTATGTGTCCTGCTGCACTTGCCATTGGGAAGGCAAGCCATGTTGGATCAATCCTGGCCAGTTTCTCATGCAGTATGATGGCTTTCTGCTCTAATCTCTGTAGTAGGGGCTCTACTTTGCAGTATGCTTCCATTGCCGCCACTGGTGTTGTCTTTACTGCACCGCTGGCGAGTCGAAGGGCCTGATTCTGGATTTTACTAAGTATATCAAGATGGTTCTGCGCCGAGGTGATAAAAACTTCTGCTCCATACTCAAGGACCGGGCGCACATAGGTCTTGTAGGTAAGAACCAGTGTGTCAATCCTGGCTCCCCAAGACACTCCGGCTGCACGTTGCATCAAGCGCAGCCTCTTTTTGGCCTTCTCAGCAGCTTTCTCGAAATGGGCCTTGCCGGTGAGCTTCTTGTCAAGGATGGCTCCGAGGTAGGTAACGTGTTCCTCTTTTTTCAGCTGCTGTCCACTTATGTACAGCTCGAGAGTGGGGTCTTCGTGTTTAAAAGTAAAGACCATGTAACATGACTTGTTGGGGTTCACCTTGAAGCCACGGGACTCAAGCCATCCAGCCAACATACTTAATGCGGAGGAGAGCATTATCTGCAGGCCGCCGATGTTCCTGCCTGTGACATAGATGAAGAAATCGTCAGCGTAGGCCTTAACGTAGATTCCTGGCAGGATTTTGACCAGCTTAATTCCTCCATTAACTGCAATTTTAAATATGGTAGGGGCGGTGATAGTGCCTTGTGCCACGCCGGCAGAAATGTATCTTGTGCCGCTTTTCACACCCTTGTAGGCTACTTTTATTCTTCTATGATTGATGAAGTCGTGCAGCCACTTGATGAGGTTGTTCGGTATTTTATTTTTCTGCATCTCTTTTATGGCGTGGGTTCGATCAGTGACGTCGAAAGCTGCAGACAAATCGATGGACACGGCCACTGTGGTCTCTTGTCTGGTAAAGCCTTCCTTTGCATGTTGCGCGATGTATGCCACCTGATCCACTGTCGATCTATTCTTCCTGTAGCCAGCCTGATCTGCACTGATGATGTTGTTTTCTTCCAGGTAAGTTTCCAGTCGTTGGTTTACCATACGTTCTGCTGTTTTGGCAAGTGCGCTCGTGAGGGCGATTGGACGATAACTGCTCGTTTGATTTGCGTCCTTGTCCTTTTTCAGGATGTCCAACCATAATCTAGGTTGGACATAATCAAGTGTTCGTTTGCGTATGCGTTTTTTCTACTTAACACCTTCATCTTCATTTTCATCCTCTCGATTAGCCAAGTTATAAAAATATGAGACGTAAAGCCCAAATATCAATTAATCAATCAACCAATCAATGTTTGTACCTTTTAAGACTAAAGTCATTCTTTCATTTTAAGTATCTTACCGTAACTTTAAGTAATTCTTGTGTGATACTCTGGAACTGGTGGAGATTGGCTGCTTTGAGTAGTATTTTCTGGAGTTCAAATGAGGCATTGTCATTTGACAACACTGCACTCACTTGGAGTAAGAAATCAGTTGGAAGAGCTTTCTCAAGTTGTGCATGATTCCTCAAAAGTATGCCTACTAAATTGATACATTCCTGCTCGCCATTACTTACACCAATCAACTGGAACATGTCAAAGATTTGACGAGTTAATAGTCCGGTAAGGCGATAATATAATCATTAATCAACTTTTTAGCTGAATAGGACGGACATTAAAAAATTCAATAAATTATAAATGAAATAAATGAAGTATAATGTAATAAATATAAACAGACAACCATTCTAAAATTATTGTCTTGGACGGTAAAAAATACATAAAGCTCAATTTTAATTGTACGTATTAATGTTGACCAAGAATTAAATCATGAGGCTATATTACCTAGTTCAGTGAATTATAAATTATAACTTACTTCCAAGGTCACACACTCGCACAATTTTACAAAACTATCCAACAGAAGAGGAAACTAAACCACACTGGCTTTAAGATACCCTAGCTTAAGCATTTTCGAACACATCTCCTTGATGTTTTACACGCTTGATAAAAACATTTGTACTCACCGCCTCTTTGAGGACTGTGCCTAAAAATGGGGCAATTACGTCCAGCTTGGTTTTCTTCTTTTTGGCAATGTATTCCTGCAGGGCCACATGAATTATCTTCAACTGAAGCTTGATACTGAGTCTTTGGTTATCACCTGTGTTACTGGACTTTAAAATGCGCACGAGGTTTCGAGCCAGGCGTCGTCTTATGACGCGGGTACTGAGCTTTCTGCTCTTCGCTAAAAGCAGCCTTTGATACCTGAAATAAATTAGCAGATGCAGTAATAAGTAGAGCCTACTTGAAATTTAGTTTAATTAAATTAAAAAGAAGAAATGCAACTTGGGAAGAGGTCAATCAGGAACAATGGCCGGAAGATAGAAAAGTATGGACAGAATTTGTAGAAAGAGCAGAGAAAGACGAAAGTGAAGAGGAGGAGCCAGAAGAAGTTAACATTCATGAGGGAAGCGTCAGGCATGGCCAGCCGGCTTCGATGTACCTAGGGGCCAGAATATGATGGGATTAATTTCCTATCCCCTACCCGACTTCATTGTTGGACACAGGGAGCAGATATATATATATATATATATATATACAGGATTAAAGAGAGGCCAAAAGGCTAGCAATATGATAGGTAGAAGGATAGACCCCAACAGCTTACCTGAATTGTAGACCGTGGTGGTATAGAGATTAAGACAACATATATAAAGGACAACACAAGTTTTCCGAGACGTTTCGGTACAAGACCTTGATCACTCGGGAGTAAGAAGACTACTGACTAACTAACCTAACCTATGAACTAAACTAGCTGGCCCTATTGGCTGTTGGGGGGGGGGGGGGGGGGGGGGGGAGGGGGAGAGTGGCAGAAAGAAGGGGTTGCCAATAGGGCCAGCTAGTTTAGTTCATAGGTTAGGTTAGTTAGTCAGTAGTCTTCTTACTCCCGAGTGATCAAGGTCTTGTACCGAAACGTCTCGGAAAAGAAAACTTGTTGTCTTTATCTCTATACCACCACGGTCTACAATTCAGGTAAGCTGTTGTGGTCTATCCTTCTACCTATCCCCCCCCAACAGCCAATAGGGCCAGCTAGTTTAGTTCATAGGTTAGGTTAGTTAGTCAGTAGTCTTCTTACTCCCGAGTGATCAAGGTCTTGTACCGAAACGTCTCGGAAAACTTGTGTTGTCCTTTATATATGTTGTCTTTATCTCTATACCACCACGGTCTACAATTCAGGTAAGCTGTTGGGGTCTATCCTTCTACCTATCATATTCTAGCCTTTTGGCCTCTCTTTAATCCTGTATATATATATATATATATAAAAAAAAATGATGTGCATATGGACTAACGATCAAAATTATAAATAATGCACATTGGTGCCAATTGGACACAAACAAATTTACAAATGCCCTAATAGGAAATGAAATGGTTTATAGGGCATTTTATATTCCTAATTCAAAGCTATTTGCACTGGATCATGCAAAGCATACCTTATGGGAAGGATCCTGGAGAATTTTCTGGAGTACAGCAGCTGCATCAACATGTTTCGGATTCAATTCCAGCGCAGCTCCCCCCTTCTGAAGTAACGGAATGGCATCTTCCAGATGACTGAGTGATAGTGGGTCCTCTAAACTTTGTACGAACAACAGTTGTAACAAGCGCTGGTGTTGTCGTGGACTTAGCTGGAGGTCTGTTTCCAACAGGCGACGTATCAACAGTCCAGCTTGTAGGTGAGGAATTACACGGGGGGGATTTTGCCCATCCAGCAACCCTAAACATATTACATACATAACATTGTTGACTATCTTAGGCTACAAGAATTTGATTTTGATTTGATTATTTGGTGTTTAGCAATGTTCT
Source organism: Isoperla grammatica (assembly GCA_945910005.1). Classification (NCBI taxonomy): domain Eukaryota; kingdom Metazoa; phylum Arthropoda; class Insecta; order Plecoptera; family Perlodidae; genus Isoperla; species Isoperla grammatica. Next base: position 126,477,321 of record OX246737.1, read on the forward strand.
CGACAACTAGATCAAATAAAGTCATATAAATCATTCAAGGGAAAGCACTAAGCAGTGCTGTTAATTGTTGACTACAAATTGCTTACTTCACTAATCACTGGACTGTTCTACTGTAGGCTATATGAATATGATACCATATTGTAGGTTGGAAAACTTAAACAGTCAATATTTTAAAGTAAAATAAAATTACAAAATTCACAAGCCAAAGAACAGTAGGCCTACCAACTGAAGACTATGCTAAAAAAAAGTACTTCATCAGAATTGTGTTGCAACTTTGCAAGTGTTACGGATGTAATTCGAGCTTGCATAGATGCAGTGACACACTAAAAAAAAAACTAACAATGAAATGAATGCACTCAATACCAATTTTATTTATTATTCATCATAATTTTTATTCATTATCATTTACAATTAAAAAACTTATGTCATGTAGGCTTACTGCATGACGACACCTCTGGAGAATATTTCTTCATGTCTAGAAATCATCGTCATTAGCATTTGTGCACAGGCAGTTAGCTATTAAAATTGTTACTTCTACTGTATTATGAATCTCTATTCTTTAGATGACTATTAATTAGATTAGACTATTAATACTTAATAACAAACAAAAAATGCACCCTCATGTAGGCCCACATTGTTTAACTGCAAATAAAAATCTTCCTTAAAAATCTATGTAAGTACAGCAAGCTCCACATATTTAACAGTTTGTTCTTATAAGTGAATCTAAATGAACATGTGAGATGAGTTCTACTCTACTAGGTCTACTAGGAAAGAGCCTAGTGTGTTGTTACTTACCCAATAGAAAGTTCTGATGAAGTATATTCATGATTTCCTTTTTTTTATCTTCATCCCCAAGTTCTGATATTTGTAGGCTAAGAGCCAGAGCAAAAAAGCAAAACAAGGCAACTGTTTGGAAATCTTTAGGCAAAAACTCTATCGGCAAGACTTTCAGAACTTTAAAGAATCGTTCCATCAGGATCAAATCCACTTTTGGTGTGGCTGCAAAGTGAAAGAAAATAACAATGAAGTGGAAATTGACAACAAACAACTCACCTTCCCTAAAAATGGAGTAAACATACTAGGAAGTTAGTACACAACTACAGATAGCACAGTCTGCCCTACAGTAAACCCTGGTATAAATTAACTAGGCCTAACCTAGGCAAAAGTTTCATTTTACAGAAGTAAATAGTTTAATACTCTTACAACAAAGTTTGATAGTGTTCTATTTCTAGCAAAAAATGGAGCGTGACTTCATCATACTGTAAACATGTTTTATGAATGAATTTGTTATTCATCTGTTCAAAAAGCAATGTATTCACCATTGTCAATCTCTTGAGATCAATTTGAAAGCTAAATACAGTCAAATAAATATTTTACATATTATGTTAACATTCTTATAAGAAACACATCTGGTTTCGAATATAGACCTACTCACATAAGTGAAATAATCATAAAAAGTTGTTACCTAATTAGGTAGTTCATTTTTATCTGCTTGGTCACCCAGCTATGCTATGACATAATGTCTTGTTTCCCCCACCATGACAATGACATTTTCAGCTTAGTTGTGTTGACGATTTGTAGTTGGCGTCCCTTTAGAGGGCCCTGTGGGTTTTTGTTGTTTGATTTAGTAGTCAAGGGGGACGACTGGGCTACTGTTCAGCCACCGTACGAGCTGCCCAAAAAATGTTATTATTATTTCTGGACTTTTAATAGTTGTATGACTGAAAAATGGCTGAAAAAGCCATCTTGGTACAAGAAGGAAAAAAAAAAATTGTCTCGAACTTTATACATCCTAGGATTATATTCTTGAACAAGATATGGTATGTAGTTACCTGCTGCCACCATGTCTGTGCCAATCTCTAAAAATGTATTGATGACTCTTGCCATGCTAGAAATGATTTCCGTACAATCCAAAGATTTTCGCACAGAGTCGACTACAAGATGAGGGTCCAGGGCTTTAAAAATATCCTTAACCATTTGAGAACATGGTGTCAACTTTTCTCCCTTTTTTTTAGCATCCGTCCAAGGCTTTGCTATTTCAGCTATTGCTGTGATAGCCAGAGCAGAAATTAAATGCCTGAAACAGATAGAATATTACTTAGTTTTATCATGTTGTAGCCTTCAATTGTCGGCATTTATTCATTGACACAAGGCCGGTTCATAAGTAATTGTAATGGATGAAAAACAACAAATATCTATAAACCGACTGTGAATTCAGCCAGTCACATCACAGGCCATGCGCACACAGGCCAACACACAGGCCATGCGCACATTGTGGAGCTACTTTGATGTGTATATCACAATCGTAAGTCGTAACCTCTAACTCGCTTGCCATAGCATATTGGATCGGAGCTGCCTTGAGGTAAATTCGACGTGTAAACCACACTCTGCACCCGATTGGAACCAGAGCGCCTTCATCGAATGCGCATTAAACTTGCGTGATATACATAGTCACTGTTAGGTACATATATCTACAGTTAAACAATGGATCTTGTTATATTTACAATTTAATTTATTATTAGAGGTATGTCAATTGTCAACCGTTGAAAATTCCACTCGCGAGCTCGCATTTTACGAGTAATAATCCTGTACTTGTGAGTACCGGCATCAACATCTCAACACATGTGACCATTTTTATTTCAATTTTTTTAAATTATACATTTATACTGTATTCAGTTTTTCAGCCATCTACTCTTTGGTATTGTTGTATTTTTGTATATTTCTCCAATTATGTATATGCATAACACCATCACATATGACAGCAAAAAGTCACAACGAACACCAGGGGATCCCGCTTTTATCTCGTTAAAATGATCAATTCTTTAAAATGACCAGTAATTTGATTTTTTCTAAAAATGAGATCCGCGATCCCCAGGTTGTAAATGCAGCTTCCGCGAGCGAGCGCGCTTCGCCTCTGCAGCCCAAGCAACCAAACTGCTCGAGTGCCTACAGGACAATGATGCACGCCTCGGGCATTCAAGGGCGGCTAGCAGGGGAGGGGGCGGAGGGGTACTGGCGCTGTTTACTGTGCCGCGCTACTCGTGACGCCTGCGGCTGGGAATTTTACCCTGCACTTATACTTGACGAAACCAATTTGATTATAGTCATGGCTGAAAATATCAGTTCGTTAAAATGATTATTTCTTTAAAATGACTTTTTGTTGTAACGACTATTAGGTATTTAACATCACAAAAATAGGGATTTGGACGGGACCACAACAAATTTTCAGTGTAATGATCTAATCTCGTAGTAATGGCCTTCGTTGTAATGATTTTTGACTGTAGTACCTTACATATAATAACATGATTACTGGTATTGATTAACTTAAACATTGACCAATTCTAAAATAATGTTCGGATAGAAAAGATATTTTAAAACCTACTTGTTCTCCTGGATGCCAGGTTTTTGTAGTGACTCTAAACCACAGTCTCCATTTCCAATATCCTTCACGATATGCTGCGCCAGTTTGAGCAACAGTGCGGTATTCAGATGAGACGATAGCAAAGAGCCATTATCACCGAGCATTTGCGGCCAACCGTCATCAATAGACATCACTAAATGCTTAGCAGCAGCACTTAACACGTTGCCACACGAGTTGTTCACGAATAAAACCAGAACTTCAAATTTCTGTAACACCAGCTGATTCTGCAACAATAATAATAATTACACTACATAAATACTGTACATAACACAAATTTGGTCCGTATTGTTATTGTTGGTCATATAAATTGTAATTATGTGCATTTACTTTTACTTCAGTCAGTGAGACTATTATTATCTCTAGCTAGACCGAAGTTACGTTAGCCTTGTTACAATCATGACAATTACAATTTTAATAATACCATGAATCAAAGAAAGCTAATTAATTTGTAACAATACTTAAAGACCCTAAGCTTATATAAAAAGTAGACCAAAAATTAGTTTTTTTATTTTCACTAATGACCAATAAAAAACATCATTCACCAGTAGAAGTCCCAGTCATCATTTGCAAGGGATTATTTTTATTTTCATAAAATATATCTATTTATGTATTAATTGAACACATTCATTATGACAATGTTAGCAATTTTACATATCTAGAGGATCCACTACTTTGTTTATGACATCCCCTCGTGATCCTGATTCGCCTATTGCTTATTTGCCGCACGGAGCAGATTGGTAACACTAGCGTTTTTGTTTATTCCGCCATGTTAGTTATGACGAGCGTTGTTCACATGATGAGTCGACGGTATTTCATTCCAAAAAAATAAAAGCTTAAGTGAAATGATGTTTATTTACCAGAAGACATTTGCACGCCAAATCCCCAAAATTGGTTATTCTCTGTGCTACCAAGCTCCACTGATCACTTGAGAGGTACGGATGGAAGCCAGAGAGATTAGTAGCACTACTGTCACTGTCAGTGGATTTGGTATTCCCGACTTCTACCATCTCATCTTGTGGCCTATATTGAAGCATGAGCACCTGCATATCACCCCAGTTTAGACAAGAACTCAGAAATGCACCCATTAATGTGTGATCCTTGAAAAAAAAAATACAAAACAGGTTATATCTATTTTTTTTATTTACACATATGCCTCCTACCTTTAATTCAACAGAAAAAATCTTTATTGATATTGGTTAATTTAATTCTATTTATAAAATATGAAAGTAGGCCTACAAATTTAAAATGTTAAATGGTTATGAAAAATTAGGTGAGCTGGAGAGAAAATGTTTTTTCATTTCACAAGTATTTGCTAGCCACACTGAATTTTTAGCAGTATGCACAGTCGCCAACAACGACATACATATATAAATCAAGGATAGCACTAATACAAACTGCATAGGTGTGGGTTTGAGTGGTGCTAAAGGGTTCCACAAAAACTGTCAATACTTTCTTTTACCTGATTGAGTTGTGAAAGCAATGTTCGTAATTAGATGCTACTTTAATGTTTATTACATATACCTATAAATAATCTGTAAATTATCTCTTATCGTCCCAAAAATTTAGGCTATGCTTGTATTACGAAATCTTTCAATATCAAAACACCTGGAATAAATAACAGTTAAAACACTTTCTTAGGTAGTACGATGATGCTACCAGTAGTGTGACAGCCAATTCTTACTAAAACCTCAACTATGACAACTATCATGAATTAACGCAGTAAGTATATTTACGTGTTCTTTGTGTAAGAGAGCACGCCCCAATCTTCCCAGCAGGTGTTGCAACTCGTCCATATGACCAACAAATTTGGCAGCCAGTGCAAGAGGCACCGTGTGTTCGGCCATGTGCACTTTACTTAAATACACGCATAATAGCTGGGACACAATTGGCAGGATTTTTAGGCAGTTGTTATCTGTGAAAAGAATGCCACATTAATAATGATTGTAGTCTAGTTTATTCAATAGTTTTAGTTTGTCAATTGCTATTATATAATGCCAACTTTTCAAATATATGGCCAAATTGTTTTAACAGAATTAGGCCTACCCTACTCTAGCTGTTTCATTGCGTCCAAGGCAAACAAACGGCCTACTTTTAGACTGGTGAACTAGATCTATGTCAAGAACCATGGGTAGGCCTACACACAGATTACTACTAGATTTTATTTTGAATTATAGGCCTAATTCTCAATTATTAGTAAATCATAATAGCCTAAATAGTTAGTAAAAGAAGGCCTACCTAGTTAAAATGCACTTAGGCCTACTACATGTAAATCTAAACGTTTTCTTTTCATACTCACCAAGTGGATCATTTTCAAGGGGTTTTACACAATCTTCATTTAAGGACCACAATAAAGTCCTAAATATGTTTATGGTTTGCGAGCCCTGTAAAGCTGTCAAGTGTTGTCTGAATGCATCACACCACTTCTTGGACAAATTTCCAGGCAAAAGAACCTCCTTACCGGTACTTCCAACTGTATTCCTTAATGATCTTAGAAGGTTAGACACCAACTTATCCAGTCTATGCAACTTGTGATAGGATTCAACTGTGCGGCTCTTGCATAATGTCTTTATATTAAGGTTGTCCTTTACCAGTTTGTCATTATTAATACTTTCGTCTACACAAATCTTCTTTGCTGATTGTGATCCACATTCTTCTTCAAGTTTTCTTTTAGTTGAATCTAAAAAAAAGAAAATTAAGTACGCTTCAAAAAGACGACAAATCCCTTCCCACAACGATTGCATAGCTGACAAAAAAAAATCCGAAGCACACTGTCAGTCTTGTTCTCCGTGGATCTCAAAGGGTCTGGCACTGAATCCAGATAAAAGCAACAAAGAAGACAACATCGCTTCACGCGGCATCAGTATTGCAATCCGGAAATCGTGAAATTGAATAAAGCTGGGTTTTTATGAACGTGACGTGCCGAAAATGATATTTGACTAAGTTGCTGCGCGATGCCATAACAGGAGTTGAAAATGTTTCACCATTGGCCGCGTTGCGTCTGATGGACATATGAGAACCCGGCTTTAACCTCAAGGTTCTTATGGCACTGACCACTACTCTAGGCTAAATCGTAATGTCACAAGCGGCATTATCTTCGGGAAGTTTGCATGGTCTAGTAAGATATTCTTCTCTATAAGAAGATAATGTCACATTTATACTGTGAGAAGGCATGCACCGAGAGGTTTAGAATACCCCAGGTCTCAGTTGCATAGGCCTACCAATTGTGGATGGGCTGGTTCCTATGATCCCGATAGCGATCTCGATGGCAACATTTGTTAAGACTTATAGGGCTTAGCTTAACAGAAAGTGCAGCCATGCACAATAAAATAATTAATTCCCAATAAGCCTACCTAGTGGCTGTAAAATAAATAATATAAATAGTATCGTGTAGGCCTAGGCCTATAGTATGCAGGCCCCTGAGACGAAAGTGTTGGTAAGGTTGTGTCGGAACCTTAGACCTTAGTAGGCCTATGCTATATTACAATGCAAAAATAATTGTGATGCATAATATTCATATCGGTTCTGGCGAACTCGGCAACGGTAAGTTCGATCCTGGCGAACATTCTCGTTACAGTTGGGCTACTGGGAAAAAATACCCGATATAACAGGGTTGACATTGTGTCATAAGATGCTTATTGGTTCCGGCAATGTCCAGCAACAGCAAAGGCCCTCTTGGTGAAATTCCCATTACCGAAGAAAATAAACTAGCTAGGCCTACGATAAGGGCAATGGTAGGCCTAGGCCTAGCCTATTGTGTCTCAACATAACCTCCTAGGCCTAGGCCTACCTAAACCTCTCCCGGAAACTTCGTCGTTACAGTTAGTTTCTGGCCTATTGTAAAATGACATCAAAACATTAATCAAGGATGTAAACGCTTGCGCGCATTCGCTTTCAATCTTTTAAACAAGTGGACGCTTCATTATAACCTAAAAAGCATGCAGTCCCTCCTAGGCCTAAAATCTATCTTTTGGAGACACACTGCCCTAACTGCTTCAAACTAATATATAGAATATTATATGAATAGCTCTACTCCTTACAATTCACCGTAAAACAATCTATTTATGTTCTATTTAATATTAAGCGTGTACATTACAAAGCGCACGTGGGTACTTACCATCAGCGGTATCCATTTTTGACAGTCAGTAAAGCGTAAAGCAGGGTTGCCAATTGCACTACTACGCCTAGCGATTAGCGAAATTGTGGTGTGGTTGGTACGACCTACGTACCATTTCAGCGTGATATTCGAAACGGGGAACGTTAATATCAGGGAATAATATCTTTGGTTAATTCCGAACATGGACTACATGGGAAATGTCTCACATTATGAAAAAAAATCTATCTATAGTATCAATAATGCAAAAAAGCCTGAAACCATAGCCAAAGTGCAAAAATGGCGGACCACAGCCAACTTCCGGGACTAGGTCCTAGGCCTAGTTTGTGGTAATCTACCAGAAGATGCAGGTTCAGTAACGCAGTTATTATATATTCCCTACACATAAATGTTATAAGACCATATTGCAAGGTTTCATGCAGAGTATTTTGGAAAGGATTTTCAAAGGAATGAACTGTATGTCATAGATACATTAAATTTGTATTTATTTACAAATATCCTCCATTCTCCTGACGATCATTGTACATGGAGAAAACATATTAGCAAATACTGTAATAGACGCCATCGCTTAATACAGGAAACTTCCGTCGATTTCTGGCGACAGCTGGCCTAGCAGCTTGGAGTTAAACTAGGTAAATGATCGACGCGAAGAAGTTCACTCGCTGCATCTAAAGCTGCCAAATTTTGTTATCGACTGGCTTGCGATCTAGTGGCTGTCTAGTGGCTTGGTGTTCAACTTTATACGTGAACTTGTGTTGCCATGGGCATTGCGTTGCCATGCATGTTAAACGGGCCCATTTCCTGTATTAAGCAATAGCGCCTGTACAGTATTTGATATTAGTACGTACTCATCCATTTTACTGTGTATATATCGTGCAATGCTTTTCATACAGAGTACGTTTATAAATGTTTGTATTTGTATATTTATATATATAATATCATTTAATATGTACACAAACCACATCAACAAAATAAATATATTACCACGTAGACATGTACAGAATTTAATTTGAATAAATGAGCCTCTATTAGCTTTGAACTCAAACCCCTAGAGGGGAAGAGATTATTATAAAATTATTTATGAAGAGTTTATGAAGTATTGTGACCATATTATGCACTTGAATATAATATCAAATGAACGTTAAATGAAGCCGTGTCCGTGGCCATTTTCACATATTTTTACATCAAGAGGTCAACACAAGGTTAATCACAAATATCAACACAACTTCTTAACAGTTTTAACATTGGTTTTAATTTTTAAGTGAAATATAACATTAAGCCTTGATTCATGACACATGAAACATATGTATTTAATATTTACTATCAAGTCATTCAGATTATTAATTTAGAATGCTACAATTTTTATAATTACAGCTTACTTTAACTTGTGGAAATCCATGTTGGATTTATTCTTATTTATATAATATAGTCTTTGGGTTTGCAGCTTTGAGTATAAAATCACTAGCTTATCTTATATATAAGAAAAAACAAAACAAGTAGGCCTACTAAGATAAACAAGTAACAACTAAAAACAGGTACGGTACATGTACGGTACGGACGGTACATACTAAAGAAAAGATGTGAATTGGGGTCTTTATATATGCAAACTTGATCCAGATCACTACAGATTACAATCTGCCCACTCTGTTACATTGCAATGTGTTATCCGGATCTGGTTTGTATAAGCACCATTGAAGTGCATTTTTGTGATTAAGTGGTAGGCCTAAATACTTTCATATAGTAAACAGCCTGTCAACCATTAGAAAAACTGAAATGTACAATATTTGGTAGTACCCTATATGTATTACAAGTACGTAGACTATGTATCTTGAGTGACAAGAAAGTCACCTCATCACCCACGACCGGAAACATCCCATTTAAGTTATAATTTTATTTCATTATTACTGGGTCGTGAAAGTTTAAAATGTTAATTAATAACAATAATACTAATAATAGTTCACATTTTAAACTTTCGCAGCCCGGTATTAATAAAATAAAATTAAAACTGAAACGGGATGTTTCGCCCCGTCGTGGGTAATGAGGTGACTTACATCACCGTCGACGTGGCAAAAAATCCCGTTTCAGTTTTAGTTTTATTTAAATAATAAAAATAATAATAATAATAATAATAATAATAATAACAACAATAATAATAATAATAAAATACCATTACTTAAATTTTGTAGAAGTAGATGAGTTAAGGCTGTGTACATTTATCCCACACAAATCACAATTTCTGTTGGTTAAAATTGCTTTAAAGTTTAAAATGTTCATAAGGAAGAAACAAATAGTAATGCAGTACTGTATGTGTAAGCCATCAGCATTGCCATGTATGCCATCACGATGGAGTGCTTTTTCTGAACGAATATTGCCATGTTCCAATAAATATTTTTGTTTTTTAAATGAATACATCACATTGCAGAAATATTTTTCACAAACACATAACAAAAACAATAACATATGTGGTAATTTTGTAAAGGAAAAACTGTTATATCATGTCGTAGCAAGTAAGACTATAGGCTATATATATAGAGAACTAAATTCTCATCGGAATGCCATACGTTACCATCCTTGCAACAACTTTAAAGTATTAGAAAGCAACATCAAGTAGAAAAAAGTAGAAGTAAGTAGCAAGTATAAAAACAATTTTAGGCATCAACGTTTTTGTGGGTCATGCTCATGAGGACAACATCCGTAATGGCAAAGGGTAGTCTCACAATAAAAACCGTGCCAAATTTACTGTTTTATACTTAAACTTTGAGGACACGCAAACTAGTCACTACACAATATTGAAAAGAAAAAATGAGGGCAATGCGGTTTCATAAGAAGTAACTAAAAACTAGACTACCTAATAAAATTTCAAATATTGCAATCATCACGGCTATCCTTAGGGAAGCAAATTAGAGAACTAACAATTAGCTTCCCTTATGACAATCGTAATGATTACAATATTTGAAATTTTGTTAATCCAGTTTTTAGGTCTTACGAAATCACCTTTGTCACTTTTTCAATAATGTGTAGCACTCTCAAAATGTAACTAAAAACTAGAGACTACCCTTAATTCACAGGTGCTTGATAAAAATCATTAATTTTAATAAATATAAATATGAATCCACTATCCAGCATTGTATGCTAAATTAAAACAGTGTCAGCTGTTTTCTAGTGGAAGCGATAGCGCCTACAGTATTGATTGTACTAGTAGTACCGGTACGTAATACATTTAAATGTTATGTGCATAAGGACTATCCTATTAAGTTATAAAATTGATATCTAACTTGGAATTATATTCTAGATTTTGGCCTCTTTAAGATCTAAATTGAAAATGAAAGTTGACCCCATCATAGCACATCTATTGGAAATCTATGGTTGTTACTTGTTACCTAAATGTTTCATGCATGTTATTTTGAACATACTATAACCAAAATCCCTAGCAACAATGTGTGCTGATATATATAGTACATACATACAATGTCAATGGGCCGACTATGAAGATCGACCTAGAACGTTATGTAGTGCTACATTTGAAGTATGTCAACACAAGTAACATTCATTATTAGGTTCATTCCTAATCATTAATCAATAGACAAAATCCAAAACATGTACATAGTCACACACAAGCACTAATAGTATCCAGGCCTGCCGTTTTTACGGATATAATCCGTTTTAACAGATATTTGGGGTGGAAAACGGACAGCAGGATTTTTACAGTCATTTACGGATTTTTCCAAAATATTGTATTTCGCGGAATTGAATTTCGCGGGTAATATTAATGTTTGAATGCGATCGATAAAGAAGTCCATGACGTAATCGACTTTGCTACCAGAAGTATTCAATGACGCCGCGACCCGCTATAGTGCGCGCAGGCCGGTAAATAGTCCGGGCGTAGTAATTTTCTCCGTGAAGTAGGCGGTTAACCCATCCGCATCAGTTGCCTCATTTGGCTGGCCGCCCCCGGAAACCACGCACTTCTAGCGCGCGCCAAGGTTAACACGAATACGTCTTCATTGTCACTTTCGTCAATGTCCATACCAATGTCCACATCGCTATCACTGTCACTGATAATAGTAGACCTAGCTGTTTTACTAGCCGGAACACGCACATTCGTATCTCTAGGCATACACTTACACGCGAGACCTAGGCCTAGGCCTAGTGTCACTGTCATTGTCCATTTCACAATCGCTCTCACTCTCATTTGAAACCACAATATTTTGTAAGTTTGGGTTGTTGTAAACACCTTTTCCATCACTGTCACTAAAATCAGATCCTAAAACGTCTAAACTCTGTATAATGTCACTTTCTTTGCCCCGAAAACAACGACTGCTTTCTGGCCCGAGTCCATCTTGACAAATTTGACAGCTGATCTAAGTTTCGAATCGAGATGAAAATCGATTTTAAGAACAAACAAAAGCCGACAGAGTTCATGAAATGCACACTAGAATCGCCACTAGCTTGAGCAAGAGATTGCAGGAATTAGTTCCTATATCGTACGCTAGATAGCACCACTATACATGTTCAAAGTGAAGCGCGCGCAAGTGCGTACCAGTCCGCTTCTGGTTACCGCGGCCAGTTTCGTATAAGCGTACCAGTCCGCTTACCGATGCGGATGGGTTAACAGCTGTGATGCAAGACGCCACAGACCCCTCCCGCAGTAATGACAGCGCATACTACCCTGCGACCAGCTCGCCACGCCCACAAGCAGGAATTCACTGTAGCTTCAAGGAAAGTAGCCGCAAAAATATCGTCGCATATTTTTTTTTTTTTTTTTTTTTTTTACAGATATATTACTACCCGATTAAAATTCGAATTCTAAAAATGGATTCGTGTAATTTCTGGATCCGGGTAACCCGGGTACCCTATGACATCCCTAGTAAAAAGTATATTTTTTTAATATAAGACTTGCCGAGACCAATTAAAAAGGTACATTTCGAATTTACGGATATTTTCAGGACATTTGACCCACTCCAACAGGATTTAATTTTTTACCTGGTGGCAGGCCTGGTATATGCTTCGCAGCACGGCTATCATCAGAGATTTTTGATAGATTAACACAATTCCTAGAACTTACAGACAAGACCAAACGTCACCTTTTGAGCATTTTCACAAATAATGAAGACGTGCATAGACCTACTATCAAAGAACCTCCCAGTCCCATTCCTCGGAGTTTGTGCCTGCGCTGAGATCTTTCGTCACTAGTGTTTCATTTGGTGTTGACAAGTTGACTGTCAGTTGAGTATGTTTCAGTAATCCCACATTCTTGTCCAACGCCCACAAGTCATCACTCGCAGATGCTACAAAACAAATTGTAAAATATTTGTTAAACACATTATGCAACATTTGAACGTTATGAAATTTACGTACAAGGTAAAATAACAATTTTTTGTACACACATGGGATATGCCTACTAGCCATTACCTGTTTAGAAAATAGTAAAATAAATAATACAAATAATAGCCATCAAGAAGCTTTTCACATGGAACAACAATTTGCATTTCAAAGCTACTGCTACATAATATGACGTCAATTTATTCTTCACAGATAATCTATATTATTGGTATGGAGATGAAGTTTTAGAGAAGTGTGAAGGGTGTTACCAACATGGAAAGAATGAGATAACAAGCAAGGACAACATAAATAAGCCAGGATTGTAGAGATTATGATTTAGCTGGGAAGGCAACGTCTAAGGTGGTTTGCTCATACGATGAGAATGATAATGGAAAAGGGTAGGAACACCGAGAGAGAAGTAGAGAAGCATGATCGAAGGAGATGTTGAAGAACGGAACAAGTCTTGGGAGCATGTGGAAAGAGTGAAGCAGTGGAAGAATAGTAAAAAGTGGAAGAAATTAGTGGAGAAGTAGGAGGAAGAAACAGTGAGCTTGAGAAACCCAAGAGAAAGGTGGACAACCATTGCCCAATCTGAGTTATAAAATAATAATGAATACACCCCTATTAATATTATTATTATTATTGCAGTATTGGTACATGCTATACTGGCGACTTAATCGATTTATTATTTGGTGATGGTGGCATACTCGGCAGCTTAGGTCATACTCATACGACGTCTTCCGAATCAGATCCATTATACATCGCAGGGGTCGCCATAATGGGAGTCCAGCAAGGGAGGGCAGGGCCAGTTTGGAGGCGGAATTTTAAGTGGGACAGGGGGGGAAGGGACAGTTGTAAGCATTATTAAGTGGCTAAGAAAGCTCTACCTGTAATTGCAGCAACAGATCCAGGTATTTTTTTCCAATAGTCTCCAATATAGTTGTTTTGACTGATGCCATACCTACGATAAATATGACCTTTTGGTGAAAGTGCCCAAACAGCTGAGGCACTAAAAACAAAGAAATACCATCAATTAATAGATTGCTTTAAATTAAAGCAATTGCATAATGCCAAAAAGCAGAATGGGAAGAAGTCAATGCATTTTAATCATTAGCCTAGTTGAATAGGGAACAATACTTCAGTTTCAATTTTAGCATGTAAAGTAGAAAGATCTTGATCTACAATCCTAGGAACATAGGCTACAACAAAGTGATTATATCACTTATTTCTAAATTAAATCAGATAATTTCTATTTACGTGCAAAATCCCACTTTTTTCCCTACAACTATAATGAAATGAAATTGGTAAATAAAAAATAAAAATAAAATAAATTCACATTTAGAGTCTACCCACTCAGTAACAATTGACTGATTTTCAGTGTAGGACTTTAGTAAAGCAACTAAACCAATGTCATTGTGAGGTAAATAAATAATGCTGTTTAGTGTTTTTGTCGATGAGTTTATGAACAAATCCACAACTATTTAAGGTTTAAGATTTAAAACTAAACAAGGCCAAAACCATTAGCTACAGTGTTCACAGATATTTCTAATATAGTATTTACTGTGTAATATTCACCACATCTTTAGACCTAAATAATTCTTGACCAAACCAATGAAATGCAATCCATTAGTATTTGTCTAGGCAATGGTACCATCTAGTGACTATGGTAGTATAGAAAACATAACTAATTTATCATATTGCAATTGGTGAGAGATGAAACAGCTATTCAGGGCTTAGCATAAACAGAGTGACTTTGATCCAGTTCAAGTGGGCACAATGGAGTTCACTTCTTTCGAGAAGTATCACGCTTGTGAACACTTACCTGACACTCAGTTGCGTTGCCTCGATACCGGAAACCAAGACCCATCCAGTGCCAATTTGAAAGTCATTGAAGATTGCTTCTCTCACATAGATATTCCCCTTATTATCAACTGCCCACACCATGAATGTATGTGGTCCAACAAACACCTATATTACGTAAAAACAAACAAGAGAAACAATAATGCCAAGCACACTCAATTTAGTAAATACCGTATTTACCTGAATCTAATACTATTATTATTTCCATTTTGCACAGTTCAAATATCAGGAGTTGTCTTAAATTTGCGTGTTAAGATTATGAATATAATTTTTTCCAGTTAAATATTCTTGAAAATAAGGGTTCGTCTTAAATCTGAGGTCGTCTAATATTCGGCCAAATACGGTAATTATTTTACTGTACAAATTAAGAAACAACATATGTATGGGTGATGATGTACAATATAAGGGATACACAAAAGGAGCCGACTAGGAATCAAGTACCTGATGTCATTACTAGTTTACATTGAAAATAAATATCAAAGATGCTGTTGGAGATGGATGTAGTAATGCTGGAGACATAAGACGGGGGAGTAAAAGTAGTCACGTAAAACATGGTGAGGATTTGCAGTTATGTGGAACCTGGATTTCCTTTTCCATTGGTGTGGACCATGTGGTATTCTTCACATTCCAAGTTCTACTGTGCCACAGTTGGCAGGGAGCTATATGACAACCCTGGTCATGAAACATGAGGTTGAATGCCAGAGATTATGGCCACATGACAAACCAGTGAAAATTTCAAGAAATTACACTAGATGATTTTTTGTTTTTTGTTTTCATTAATGTCTTCATTGGGGCTAGGTGAAAGTATAGCCTTAATCAAAATATCTTTGCTATGAAGAATTTTGTTAAAACTTAAAAGGTCATTATTTTTTTCATTTTTTATTTCAATCACGGTTGAATTTATGACCTGCTTTGTAAATTTGTTTAAATAGAAAGTGTAACAATCAATTTGTATTCAAATGCTTTACCTTGGAGAAGAAAATTTTGCGTAATGGTTTCTCGTCCACCATAATCCACACAGGTGAGAAGACGGAACTGGTCATTGAGTGCGGGGAACCAACAGCCATATAAACATCACCGAGCTTATCGCATGCCCACACCACATCGCAGCCGCATGAGATGTGTGTCAGGTGTACTTCACCTTGAACGAAATCACAACCGTTATTTCTCTGGGATAACATCACATGTTACCATTTATTTAAAAACTATATAACTCTTTTGGAAAGTTGATCTAAGGACGTGTCTGAATACCATTCTTGATTTCATTCTTGTTCTTATTCTTATTCTTAGTCTTGTTCTTGGTCTTGTTCTTATTCTCGCTCCAGTTGCACATATTCGGACGAGAGCCAGACATTACTTGATTTAAGTAGGGTTAGGGTCGTAACTCGTAACGCATCAGATCAACATTTTTTTTTTTTTTTTTAATCGACATGTATAACCAAAATGTAAGATTAAATATGCATTTTATTTAATAATAATTATATTGTAGTGACTTTTGAAGGCCACAGATTTTAAATACTTAACAATTAAATTAATAGAGATATGTTCTGACCCATCGTCTGCCATCTTCCGGAATGAAATCTAGTGTGCACTTTCAATTCTCGTTCTTATTCTTATTCCTAGTGACGTAGTCACGTCGTGCGACAGTATTCGGACGTAACTAGATTAGTCACGGACTATTGATGATGTAAAATCAAGAATGAGAATAAGAATGAACGTCGTTTTGGTACTATTCGGACACGTCCTAAGTCATCCTCAAAAGATATCTACCAGCCTAAAGATCGTGTTAAACATCTGACCTGGCAACGTTCAGTTACACAATATGAAACACCCTGTTGAAATAAAGTTCTGACATAACTGCCACACTTGTTTGTTATCTGGTTGGCTGCTCTTCAATCCATAGTTAAATTCATGACTCCCTAAGAGGCAAGGGTAAAAAAGAAAAAGGGCTTCAGGAAATATTAAGTTTAAAGAGCCACAAACAGGATAAACATAGTAGCTTGAGATGGTTTGAATTGAAATAGATGTGAGGACTGACCAGGACAATGTACGATGATGATTAATTGTGGATCACAGAAGAGATGTACTGAGGTAAACTGAGATATAGGTATGTATTATTGTCTATTATTAAGCTTATAGTAGAAAGACAGTTGAGTGTGATTTACAAATGGAAGGGTTGAAAGATTATGATGTGAGAATATTATAAAAACACAGATAAAAAAGCATGAATATGGGTGGCAAGTAAAACCTGTCCCAGCCAGGATAAGTGAATACAGTATGTATGAAAAAGAAAAATTAGATAGTGACAACTGACAGGGATGATAATACGTACAGTGAACTACAAATGTGTTACAAAGCTGCAAATAACCTTACACGATGATACCTAGAAAATGTTTCTGTAGGCACATCTGGTAGTTTAGTTTCCTTAAATTCCTACCACAGCTATGGTATATAGTACTTACTAATCTGACCCAGGTTAAGTTCTTTCCATGAAAGCCCTTCAATGAACGTATCACTCAGTTCTTGACGCACGTATATCTTTCCCATAGTCGAGAGAACCCATAAAGAATGAGGAGATGCAGCAAGATATTCCACAGAGCAGTCGTCAGGTATGGTGACAGCCTTGAAACATTAAATCGTGAAATTAAAACAATACTTTTTAAAGGATTCAAAGTCTGAAAGCACTAAATGGACTGCATATGTACACAACATCAATACAAAGTACAATTTTGCAATTTAACTATGGACACATCCAGTGCAATTTAGATATGTTATGCAACATTACTGACATGATTACTTTGGAATTTATCAGTTATTTCATTAATTTTCTTATATTATTTAAGCATGTCATTTCATTACTAGATATTTAAGACAACAATATGTAGGCCTATATCAAACAAGCCTCAGAACATACATCAGAGAAATTGATTTAGTAGCAGTAGGGATTTTCAATAACAGTTAGCTGTTCATAAGACTAGGTTTTTCTGCTACTTCTACTATTTATTTTAATTTAATTGAGCTTGTTAAGAAAACAATAATATGATTTTGTTTGTTAAATGGTACTTTGAAGAGATGTATGATTGTTGATTAATGATTTGTTATTCACGAATTCTCAAAACATTGACACTTACGTACATGTAAAGAATCAGAGTTAGAAGGTAAGCAGAACAGATCTCCAGAGGTAGATAGCAGCCACAACTGTCCTTTGTTTTCAAATATTCCTTCTGCACTTATCTCTTGCCATTTGGTTGAAGGAAGGAAACACTTTAACGGTTGATTGTTCCAGCGATGACCTGAAGAACAACACAATGTACACACTTTATTTGAAAGACTTACTTGACTTAGTCGAAAGAGTCCTTACTGTAACTACTGACCTGTAAATTCAGTTTTATTCATGTGGATACTAGTAGCAGACTTCTCTGCAATCCAAATTGTATCCTTTCCCAGAGATATTAGAGGGGCTGAATTTGAACGTAGGTTAAGTAAATAGTTATCAGCTAGTCTGTCGCGAAACTGTTGCAATGTAGTGCTCTGAAGGTAGATGTAGTCGCTGATCAGTATTTGCCACCACTTGGGCTGTGGAGTTGTGTAATCATTAGTGAAGTACATTCCACTTTTAGTATCCACAACCCAGCCAGACTTGTGGTCTCCCACTGCAATGTTTCCCGCAACACCGCACGGAATGCCGATTCTTCGCCAGTCTTTACCCTCGGGAGTCTCTTTGGTGATGCCGACCCTTGCGATAACTTCGCCACTTTCCGTTAGAGCCCACACTGCGCCCTTGTAGCAACTGATTCGTGACACAGGCCACGGGCAACCAATAAGAACAGACTTACTGATTGGTTTAGAACAGCTCAAATTTTTTTGTATGGAAATAAGCCCACCTACGGAAACCATCCACGCGATGCCTTCGTCAACAGCAATGAATTGAATGTCACTAGCTGCTTCATGCCAATTGTCACCAAACGGACCTTTACTCAAAGGATTCTCCAAGGCATATGCTACATCTTTTACTAATTTCCATACTATGGATCCACTCATTGAAAATGCTACTTGTTTTGATTTATAATCTACTTTTTGCCATTTAAGGCCAAAACCAGTTAGCCCACTATAATACACTGAATCTTTGTAATCTATACAACAAACGTAATGGTGACAAACTGCTAGGTTAGCAATCATGTCTGGAACTTTATATTGCATCCATTTATCTCCTCTTTCAACAGCGTTTTTTAGGCTACCACTATACTCGAACACTTCAAGAGAAGTGATGCTGCTCGGAGGGGCACTGCTGCCAGACGGAGGGCCATAGCTTAAAATGCTATCTAACGAATCATCTTGTTCCTCGTCATCTATTTGGTTGTTAACGCTACAGTGATTCTCGCATTCCTCAGACTTAACGTCGGTAATACAGACATTGTGCGACAATTCCTCGGAAAGATACTCCGTACATTTTTTGTCAATATCAGTCGCAGAAGATTCGGGTACTTTTAGAATGTGATCTACACATAACGTTTCAAGGTCCAGAACTTTTGCAAGTAACTTTTCTTTGTCTTCTACGTCACGCTCGATAGTAGCTGGACTTCTTAAGTCTGGTAAGAACGGGCCATCGTTTGAGCCGTTATGTGTGTTAAGCGTGTCGGGTCTATGTATGTTACCACACGATATAACATCCTCGATAAAGCTGGCACGGATTGTTGTTTCTCCATCACCGTCACCCTCGTCAGCAAGAGTTCCCAAATCGCTCGTTATAGAATCACTCAGTCTGACTAGTGTTTCTTCGGATAGCGATCGATCCACTCCGTAAAACACTTGCTCCGACATACTAGAGCTGTGTTTTGTAGAGTTGTTACTCCAATCACTACTAACGTCAAGCTGCTCGCTAGCCCACGGGTCTTCGCCTTCCGATGTTGCGGAGTGTACGCTGTTCGTACTCACAGTGTCAGAACCAGACTCGGTACCTAGAGCAATACAGAATAGATTAGAAATCTCTTTTTAAATTTATTATCCAGTTTGGTACCTGCATATGAAGATTCTTTCTGTTAAATAGTCACGTTGCGTAGTACTGTAATAAATATGGATATGTACTAGGGATACGCGCTGTGTCACACATTGATAAGCAAACACCTGACCTTGAAGAGAGAGCGATGAGTGCGAGACTGTCTTATAGTGCTACGGAGGTGCAAGGCGGCAACGTCATATTGCTCCAGCTTGACACAGTCAGTCAGTCAGTGGTGTTCCAAATTAACTACGATACTTATCAGCTCGAGTTGAGATTAACAAATTTGCCATAATTTTGTTCTGGAAAAAATATTTTGTGCAACTATGGTGTAAGTGACTGTAACTAACTAGTTTCATGAACGATGAACGGTCACAACCCTAATGGCATTCAATTTATATCGAAGTTTGTGGTAATTTCAAAATTCTACTTTAGATCGGAATCCCTGCGCAACCTCTATTGCAAAAAAGAAAAACGAGTGCCACAGAATTTTATTGAAAATGTTCGCTTTGCTCACTTAATAAAAACATGAATACTTTACATACCTATGAAAAGTGTGAAGGGGCTTAGCCTATATAGGAAAAAAATACATGTAGGCCTAGACCGAGCAAGACAATTGCATTTAAAATAACACTAAAAAAAAAAAAACTATAGTCTACGTTAATAATGAACAGATCACTGAAATTAGGCACGTACCTGAGATTGTTTGCTTTATCTTTTTTCCTTTAGAAATCTTTCGTTTAGCTTTAGGTTTGAAGAGAATACTTTCAAAACCTTGCTCTCCTATTTTGTCTAGCAGTTCTCCACGCGAGTTCTGCGATCGATGTCGGGTCTCAAGCGTGCTCTGCTGAGATCGGTTGTAAACTTCTTTGAGCACCTTGTGTTCGCTCGCCGTGTAGTCAACGCCGGGCTCGGTCTCGAGACTTGTCAAACAGTCGAGCGGGATCGAAACAATGGGCGGCAATTCGACAGCTTCGTCCGCGGTGATTATGGCGTTTCTATCAGTCTGATCCACGTGAGTAGATGTGTTGGCTAAGTCTATGACGCTATTGCTGAAGAGGTTTTGGAATGGTATCGTTGGCCCGCTCGCATTGTCTTTTATCTTCGTTGACAGTCCCAAGAGCGAAGACACAATCGTGATGTCGGGTAATGACACCGGTATTGACGTGTTAGTGGAACCTACTTGTGGCTGATCAGTTCTTGCACCTGAAATAGAAAAACGTCTATGTTCTATCTGAAAAATATTATCGATCATGCACATTTACGTGCAATTCCCATTCAACCAAATGTGAATCTATTATCTAATGAAATGGGGGCCTCTAATCTCCCATGCCTTACTTGAGACAGGGACTACGTATTGGTCAGAGCTTGTTTGAAACCTCAAGAGCACCTTAAATGTCAAATCTTTGTTGCATATAAATAAGGTGGGTACCCAACGACATCATAATCAATACTTATCAATGCCAGACTTGTATTTCAGAATATGTAGAATTGTATTGCATTTGCCATTTTTCATTCCTTTCTTGTATAAGGCCTACGTGTGTAAGAATGTTAAACCACAAAAAAATTACGGCACATTTAAAAAACATTAAACAAAATTACAGTTTCAAAAGACTAGGTAATGGCAATTTGGTGTCCACATAGAAACATTAAAATCATAAGCAAATACGATGTTTGAGAAACGAAGCTGTAGTACTGTATTACCTTTTTTTACACAATGTTAACATGAATCACTGACCTTGAAACGAAGCTAGAAACGGATCAGGAGCAGGTGCTACTCGGATCAGGCTTCTCTCTCCTTCCAAGATGAAGATCTCATCTCGGCCAACCGCCACGTCCCTGACAGCGCGTACGTCGGCCACGGTGGCGACAACCCGAATAGTGATCGGATCTAGGATATATATGGCGCCAGCGCCGTACGTCACGAGGAACTTCTCTTGGAACAAGTGCAAACGCCCGAACGTGGGCTCCCCGCGGGACAGTCTGATGTGGACCGGAGCGGGAGTGATCAGTGGTGCTTCTGGGTGATTAACACTTAGTGCATCCTAGGAAAACAAAACAAATGCTAGATAAATATTATTATAATAAATAATAATTAAACATTCCACTCTCTGATAATACTGTATACTTAAAGTAACAAACCTACACTTTTTGGGGCGATATATTTCACAAATGAATTAATTTGATAAGATTTAACTGTTTTTATATATTGTTAATTTTCAGTCTTTGTGACAGTTGAATTCTACATTTGCGTCACAAAAATTATTTTTAGCCTATTGCCTAGGCCTACATTGTTTTTTGCATGAGAAAGAAAAAAATTACAAATCGTTATCCAAACCATAACGTTTTAAAGGGAAAAATTATATTGCTGGTGGTTGCACATTTAGATGATACTGTATACCTACTTCATGCCTTTATAAGATTCTGGGGCATGTGCCTCAATCACAGTAAGGGGAGGGCAGATCATTGAAACTGGTATTTCCCTGAGACCCTGACTAGTTTACATAGTAAATTATCAACCTTGACTATGATTCGTTTTTATTTAATCTAGTGGTACAAGTGCCCAGCTTGCACTACAGCAATTAGGAATTAGAATTTAAGTTAATTGTTTCTTTGTGAGAAAGTTGTTGGATTTGTTTTCTGATTTAAGCCTTATATAGCCCTTGTCAAAGGCAGTGAGTTCAACTTAGGAGGGGAATGCAAAAATGTTCTAGATAGGCTACTAAGTGGATTATATACAAAGGCCTAGTTGATAATGGTTCGAGTAAGCTGTGTGTTGATGGATCTCAGATTAAGGCCCAGTATTATGAAATGTTCAGTAGTCTACTAAATTATTTTTACCACAACAACCACCAATGAGAAGTCTGGATGGCATGGATAAAAAAAGTTATTAGCTTACTAAATATTTCATAATTCACGTTCTATGTTAAATTAAGGTATATACTCAAATTCAAAGTCAAAGAACACATCGATTAGGTACCGTACCTTGTAAATTAGTGTTTGCTGAACAACCCCACTTTTATCAGCTCGCCACACGCGAAGTCCTGGCCTGCTTGCATATACCACGACATCCTGAGGTCTACCAGATCCCGGACAAAATGTAGCACCAAGCTTCCCTAGACTAACATGAACAAATAAAACAGTTTAATAAAACAAATTAAATTACCAACATTTAAATAGTGATGTAGAATAAGTGCTAACTAACATTTTTCTTTCTTTCTGCCCAACTTGAATGACCTTCCAACGATCTTCACGATGACACACAATGGTACGGTAAACTGTCGACACTAATAGAAGCTGCTGGTTGTAGCTCAGTTGCACAATCTCATACTTTTCATTGAGCAACTCTACAGACTTACTAAGGTGCTAGAATGAAATAAACAATTTCAATTAAACTTGCACAGTAGAACTAATGTCAGTGATAGCAACAACACACCGGCACAGACACCGGTGTAATGCAGTACCCATGTATGACTGAATTTGCAACCACAGGAGGAAGTTTGAAAAATTTCCAACACAATACATTTAAATTTTTTAAATTTTAAAAGACATTGTGTGTTAAAGGTCTCTCACACCAAGAAGTAAGATAGTGCCAGTGGAGTCAGGACCACCCACAATTAGTTTCCAACTTAGCAAGTGCGAATCACTAACGTTTTTCCCGATTATCTAGTACAATTTGGTTGCGTTAAGTTATTTGACGGAAACCTGCTTGCACGTTTTCTTGTGCGTTACCGTCAAAAAACTTACCGCAACCAAATTTTACTAGATAATCGGGAAAAACGTCAGTGATTCGCGGTTGTTAAGTTGGAAACTAAATGTGAGCGGTCCTGATATTATCTTACTTTTTGCTGTGAGAGACCTATGATTCATTTTAAACAATACTGGTACTGAAGCTTGAAAAGTGTTAGGCCTGCATTAACAATGCATATTAACATGCATATTAACTTTAATGGTATATTAAGTGAGGAAAGGATCCAACAGCTTACCTTCGTGTAGTAAGATGACGGATTTGCGAGTTTGAAGTACACATGAAGACATAATACAAAATATCCCCTTTCATCGTTATATTTTGTATTATGTCTTCATGTGTACTTCAAACTCGCAAATCCGTCATCTTACTACACGAAGGTAAGCTGTTGGATCCTTTCCTCACTTAATATACCATTCCAGCCGATTGGCACCTACTTTCATAACATATTAACTTTAAAGTATTGCTAAGCATTATAATACCCAAACCACAGATAACAAACTTTCCCCTTTCATCACTAGTTTGAATTAAACACGAACACGAAACATTAAAGATCGGGACTACTGTAACTGACTATGTATCGCACACCACTAAATCATCAACTATGCACAACACTTACCATGTAGAAATCAATTTCAGTTAGTACAACAAGACCATTTTTGTCCCCACTGAACAGTTTCATGCCATTTAAACTCCACTCAATAGCTGTCACTGCAGTCGAATGTAGGCCACTAATGGTGTACCTTTCCACTTGCTTGTTCTTCTTTGGCTTCAAGCTCTCTGGTATGCAATCAGGGTGAGTTTTTGGTACTTGAAATACAGTTACTACCCCTTGGTCATTCCCAGCTGCTACCATGTAATCAACAGTAGACACTATCTTCAGGCAAGTTATTGCACAAGCTGTGTTCTGTGAACAAAAGAAATATACTTGTTTAATACTAAGTAAGCCCTTAATAAATTATTAAGGAATTATTATTTTTTATTATTATTATTATTATTAATTATTTCCGAGTTGCTCGCGTGAAATTATCATGATGTGTAGGCTTGCACGTTAGCCTCGCGGCTTGTCGGCAGCTCAATACACCACTGAGCTAACTTGTGAAAGCTGAAAGGCATGTAACTTGTTTAACTTGTCAGCAACGAAAGTAAGCGAGCTCTGGAAAATATGAGCTTGCTGCCATAGACATGACATGCCATAGAGATTTTTAAGTTAAGTTTAAGTCTTTAAGTTTAGATTAAAAAGCAGGTTTAGCACTTTGTGTCATGGAGCTTTTAGCTCTCTCTAACCTGCTTAATAATAGCTTAGTAATAGTTCCATATAGGTGTAGATCTACCTGGGTCCACACTCTAGCGTAAGTCTGTATCTATATGAATTGTACCTAAGAGATTGTTGAATAAATAATAATAATAATAATAATAAGGCCTACAAATCTGATGATTGGCTGAACTGTTCCTCAACAGCTCAACCGTATCATGGACTTAGGACCGAATGCATAGTCCAGACTCAAGCCTTCCTCAACTCAGCCTCTCCTCAGCCTAGCCCAACCACCAATCACAGAACAGCATTGCCATGCGGACGGCTCTGTGATTGGTGGTTAGGTGAGGCTGAGGAGAGGCTGAGTTGAGGAGGGCTTGAGTGTGAACTATGCATTCGGGCCTTAGTCTTACAATGTCCCAATAACTACTTATTCATCGAATACAGTAGCTTGTTTTCTCCATGGCAACGACCAATCAAAACTCTTGAAATCCTCCAAATAGCTTAATTGCTACAAATAACTTCCTTATTACGAGATTGTAAGACTGGCCCTTACAATAGTAATTACTGCGTTACTGGACCTGGTAAATCGTGCACCACTAAACTAGCCCCGGAAGTCGGCTGTGGGCTGCCATTTTTGCACAGTTTCACTGTGGTTTCAGGCTTTTTTACATTGTTGGTAATAATTGCTAGCAATAGGGGCTCAAATGGCTGCCAATATTTTCAGTACTGGTGCTGGAAATGAGTAGGGCCTATCACAGATGCCCTCTACATCAATGTTGCAGATCCTTTATAAATAATTAAATAAGTCCATGGTCGTATATCGAAGAGGGTAGTAAACTCACTAGAGCGAAGTTAGTCTTTCATGTTATGAATATGTATGTAATTACAAGCAATCAACTGTCAATACTGTATGTCAGCTGTCAGCAATCTACTTTCAGTCAAGTAAATGGGTGCCAAATAAGTAACACACACACAACAACACTTAAAAATTAACGTTTTACCATAGCCAAACCACAATGCTGAAGCATGCCACAACTGTAGCTTTGAAATTACAAAGTGTCAGTCATATAGGTACCTATAGTTATTCATAAGAAAATTAATAAATGGCTGTTTTACCCAAATAGTTTTTAAATAAACTTCATTTATATTTTAGAACTTGAACTTTTAAAGGTTTGTTATTTGAGTCGTGAACTTAACTATTAAAAGAACTCATATTAAAAAAGAATGTCCCGAACACTGCAAAATTCAAAAGCCCTACATAAATAAGCTTAATTAATCTAAAAATGTTCTTTACACTTAAAAATAAACTAGATAGGCCTATGCAACGTACCTCACAGCGAAGCCTTTGAAGATCACCCTTCCTTCGACAATACCAATATACAAGGCCCAGACTAGTTCCAACTGCAATAAATTCTGGTAAAATATCCACACATGTGAGATTTAACTCATGTGTGAAGATTCCTCTTTGGGCTTTCACTGGAATCTGCTGCAAAAGATCCGTGAGTGGTGCCCACTCCCGTAGAATGGTTTCTTCTTCCAAGGGGTCAGCCATTTTTTAATTCCACTATATCTTTGAGTTAATTTTCTTTCGTTAAGATTTGAGTAATCACCAACATGACAGAGAAAAACAATGGATAAATACCATGGACAGCCATCTGAAACCAATAAATTTCAATGAATAGGTACCAATACTTGTCCGTGTCAATTTGTCAGATGCTAATAAATATATACTGTATACACAATCAACATCACAACATGTGTTGTATTAACCTATAATCTCCTATTTTGAACATAATATATTTTCTATCGTCTGGTTTAGTATCGTGTCATTCAACGGCTCCACATGATTGGCCCCTAGCTTATAAAGCCTTCATATTTATGGATATCCAAGGGTTACTTGCAGATACCTGCAGAAATATGAGGGTTGTGAGTAACATAGGATTTAGTGAATGGTTGGGTGTCGGGTAGGCTATGGGACGACGATGTAAATCTGAATTATTTATAAATTTCCAAAACATTTTATTATTCGTGGATTTCTGAAAATGGCAAATTTTACGTTTCCATCAGGTCAGTTGACCCATATTATTCTGTGTTCCAGAACTCACCTTTTAACAAGTAATTTCAGATAACCTGCGGTGACGTCAGGATGGATTGGACCATAAACGGGATACTTGTGGGATTGGTTTTGCTTGGAAAATGAAGGGAAATTTGAATTTGGAGATTATATTTATTTGTATGAAAGGGTATTCTTTGTCTGAACCACCGCCTTGTCACTCCGCTGGTGGTGTACACCTCTTCACTTTTTAGTTACTGGTTTGCCATACAAGCAATTGAACATATTATACTCAGATAAATGTTGGTCAATTCAAACTCAAGCCACAAGGAATCCAATCCAAGGAATTTGAGATATCTCGGTTAAAGAAGGTTGAGTTGAATGTTAGTGGGATTAGCTTGGGATTGATTCTGATACATGTACCTACCCTAGTATGAATATTTTGGAACACTTGAATTACTCTTGTACGAGTTAGATTAGTAGGCCTTAGGCCTATCTGATTAAGGCGGTCTTACAATCTCCTAAAAAGAAAGTTATTTGTAGCAATTAAGCTATTTGAAGGATTTCAAGAGTTTTGATTGGTCGTTGTCATGGAGACAACAAGCTATTCGATGAATAAATAGTTATTGGGACATTGTAAGACTGGACCTAAGACCCAGTATTACGATCTCGGGATAAGGTTCTAGATGAAGTTATCCTTGATATAAGTAAGATGTCAAAGCTTCTGATTGGTGGTTGCCATGGTGAAAACAAGTTATCCCAGGGATAAATAGCTACGTATACCGATATCGTAATATCGGGGATTACTCTGGAAAGCACCTAGGCCTATAGTACCAGAACACATTGTTGCTCAGGATTTTGTCCAACAAATTTACCCAACTTGTAGACTAGGCCTAGAAGACTAACTCTAACAAAAAGTTACTAAGTTTATTTTTAAATCGTGGAATAGATTAATGCATTTTTAATTTCCTGAGATAATGTATTGAATATTATGCTGAAAATGTTTGACTGTTTTCATATTTTCACTTAGAAACAAGTTGAATGGATTAATTAGCCCTATCCACAATTGTCGGCATCGGGATCGGGATCGCAATCATAGAAATATGAACAAATGCCCCATTACAATCCTGATAGCAACATTCGACATTATGACATAACAATGTAGTTGTGAACAGCGCCTTAAGAATCTAATAAGTAGTCAGTTGAACTAGGCCTATTCGACGACTCCTGGATTACCATTGCAATCCCAATACCAACAATTGTGGGTACCCCTAGCCTAGGGCTTTAGTGTTGAAAAGATGTCGGTTTGAAAAAGCAACTGTGGCTGCTGTCATTAAAAGTGTCGAGGAGAGGATCCCTAGCTGTGGGGTGTGGGTAATAACTGGGGACTGCTGTGCTCCCTAATTACTAACTCCATAATTAACCATCCCAAACATTTTCATAGAACCTAGGTCTAGGCCTAGGCTAGCCTAGGCCTAGACCTAGGGCCTAGACCCTAGCGCTGCCAGCCTTGTTTCTTCATTTTGATGGAAGGCCCCCTAGCTTAGACCACCTATAGAATCCCAGTACACCTAGCCTACAATTTATGAGCTGGACACGATTTAACGAGATTGTCTCACTTTAGAAATTAATAATACAAATAATAGGGCCCTAGGCTAGGCCTAGGCCTAGTCTAGGTGTAGGACCGCATGTATGCTTTAAGGCACTGGCCTACCTAGCTGCAGTTAAAATAAACCCATTATACGCAGGTCTCTAGTGAGGGTCTGCGCTCTCTTAGGCGTAGGCCCAGTTTCTATGTTATGCCCCTAGGCCTAGGCCTAGTACTAGGATCTATCCTTGGATTCAGCCGCCTAGGCCTAGGCTTAGCACACTACTATGCAAAACAATACACACAGACCGAATGTCAGGATGATTATTGATCAACAAAACGTAGTTTATTGCTTACCAAATTCATGCTTAGGCTAGGCCTAGGCCTCAGGCTGGATCTTGAAATTTTGACATATTGACATTTTCATTCAACAGCTGAGCTGACTCACTACTACTCGTTTTGTTTTTGATCCAACAGCAAGGCTGTGGCTGTGGCCTGTTGCCGCTGAAAGTTTGAAACCGAGAAACCACTTTTCTCATAATTTATTTTGTAGTAAATAAGGTTTCTGTTAAGCGTTTTAAATTTATTTTGTTTTTAAGGGATATTCACTGATACAGGCCCAATACTAAAACGTCTCTGTACATTACAAGTGTGTGAAAAAAAAAATTACAAGGGTTTATGAGACAGCAATGGTGAGGGAACTGGGGTGGGAGAAGCTGGAGGATAGGAGAGCAAGGGACAGGTTGGGTAAGATGTATAAGGTGACGAGGAATATGAAGGGATGGGGGGAGTTGCATAAAAGCACTATACCCGCAGTTTACATGGGACGGGGGGATAACTCATGGAAGTTGGAAAGAAAGACCTGGAGGACGGACCTCGGGAAGTTTTCCTTCCTGGGCAGGACGGTCGTGGAATGAAATGGACTGGGTGAAGAGGTGGTGAGCCAGGAGAAGGCTAAGGGGTTTATGGAAAGGCTGAAGGCAGAATGGCAAAGGGAGGTGAGAGGAGGAGATGAAAGGAAGGAGAAATGATGGTGAGAAGCCCAAGAGTTACGAAGAGGAATAGAAAGAGGAAGAGGACTGGAGCGAAGGAAGTGGAAGGAGTGAAGGAAGAAAAAGGAAAGGAAGGAAGAAATGGAACCTGCCACCGGTTCATAGTGACCAACAGCAGGGAGCAGTAACAACAACAACAACAAAACACTCTGTACACGTCAAACCGATGGAACCTCATTTTTGGCAAATCAGTTTAGTTACTGAGTGGGTAGACTCTAAATGTGAATTTATTTTTATTTTTATTTAACCACAATCATCATCATTGTCTTGGAAATAAAGATAATACGTGTTTTGCCATTATGAAAGTGAGTTTAAGTTCAAGTTCAAGTTTAGTTTATTAACCATTATCAATGTACATTAATTTGGGTTTCGTCTAAATATATAATACATACAAAAGTATATACAATAATACATAATACATAAAACACAAGAGGAACAGTTAACAATGAAATTGTATTGCAATTATTATACCATAACATAAGTAATGCCTGGCACACTCCAAAGAAAATATGGTAAATAAAATAAATTCACATTTAGAGTCTACCCACTCAGTAACTAAACTGATTGGTATCTTTCTTTCATGTAATATTTCGAATTAAAATTATAGGAACGAAATCAAATCAAAGTAGTCTGGATGCTGGACGCTGAAGCATCAGAACCAGAATCAGAAAAATGTGTATTCACAAAATATGCTTATTACATTGGTTACGTGGTTAAGAGAAGTTTACTGAGTACTAGGCCTAGTGTGGTCTTGTTCAGTTCGTTCAAGTGAGTAAATCTGGTTGAAATTATAAAAAAAATCACATAATGGTCACATCATGGACAGCTACCAAATACCAGCCATTGGGCCTCAGCTACCCTTTGATTCGTGCAGCCCGCCATTATTTCACAGCCTTGTAAATGAACTATGAATCGTACAATTTTACACTGCAGTGGATGTGGGCGGTGGCTATAATATCAATGGCGGTTTTGGTATCTCTGCTGTCAGTTTGTACCAATTCTACGCTTTTGTTTGTTCGCTTTTGTTCGCTGACTGCGGAAAATCTAGTTCAGAGCTAGAATTAGTTACTTCTCTTCATTGACTTGTAGTCTAGTCAATCTTAATTATAAAAGTTCGTTTCGAGAACGGAATGTCGGAACTCATCGCAGTAGGTCACTGCCTTTATCTAGATATAACTAGGCTCAAGACCTAGACCAAAGATAGGGCTAGTAGAAACCCAATCAAAGTTCCCAGTGCTGAGGGTGAGTATATGTGTTGGGACTTGGGCTAGCAATGTTCGGACTAGGCACTATGTATGACTAGGCCTAGGGCCTACTCTCCACACAATTGATGTACATGTTCTTGTGGCCTAAAACTTTTCTTCCTGTGACTTTGCTAGAGCCTAGGCCTAGGCCTAGGATCTAGGCCAAGCCTAGCCAGCCTAGTGGGCCTCTAGGACCTTTAGAATAGAATAGAATAGAATATAACTTTATTTTCTCCTTATTATACAATATAAATTGCATTTTAGTACATAGTATTTTGTAAAAGGAAGAAAACCCACCTAGGATTGGAGTCCTGTGTGTGGACCAAGTAAAGGTCATTATACAGTGTTTAACAAGAAAGATGGGTTATTGTTCCGTATCGCTGATTTGCGTTTCGGGTATTTGTGACTTGTCGCTGATTCGCGTTTCGTACTCACTTTTTTTTATTGAAAAACGCCAAAGTTTTGTTGGAAGTTCTATTTTTATTGTTCAATCTTGAATTGTCTTTCTTTTGAAGTATATTATAATATTGTAGTTACTTTTAAAGAGTATTAGGCCTAAATGATTGTTGAAGTTTTTATATTAAAAGTTTACGCCTTCTTCCTTGTTCTCCGCTTCGTGTCTGGTGCAAAGCTACGAATCTAGAAGGTAAAGATCGAAAAAAGTGCGCAATGATGAACCATAACCAGACCCAATAACCTTCCCAACTTTCTTTCGATGTCAGGCAGCTAGGCCAAGATCAACCAGATAATATAACCCCCCCTAACCTCGGACAAAGTCCCTTTCGGGTGCAAATCTAGGGTTTTTTCATGTACTTATGTTGGTAGATCACACTTCTTGTGTGCTCCTTAGAGCATGGATGTGTGCTCCGAACAGCTGCGCCCTCGCACGTACGCCATAGGCCTATTAAATATTATTTAACGTGATTGTGTTGTCAAATCAATGCAACTTCAAAATGATTATTAGGCCTAAGTATGAAAGAAGATACTTTTTGTATTGAATATCACTGGCGCTTACAGATAAATCATGAAATATCAATTATGTACTACGCACATGAAGGTATACAGAAGGGCCACGTCTATACGTTCGACGTCGGACGGCCTAGGAGCACATGCCAACCACTGGACCAACGAGCCACCTAGTTGATAATTTTGTTCAGGATCGCTCAAGTAAATTCAACGACACCCAAGCCCTCAACTATACGTCCGACGTCCGATAACGTCGAATCAGCGGGCAGGTCCGTGAAGTTGGCACCCCCCATTTCTCCAATTCGCTCACTGTTCTTGACATGAATTAGTGCTATATTAGTGCCATTTAGTGCCTTCTATTCCAGAATGAGTGCTGCATTATTAACGAAGTTATGGAGACATGTCTGTGGGGGGGCCCATCTTCACGTAGCACCCCCATTCATCCGATCTTATTCAAACTGCACTAATATTTAGTGCTGAATTAGTGCCATTTAGTGCCGTTAAAAGTAGATTTAGTGCTACTTTATTTCAAAAGTTATCGAGAGAAAAACAAAAACTATAGGGGGTGCTCATGGGGGGTGCCAGCACCCCCCATTCATCCGATATCACTCGTACTGCACAATTAATTAGTGCTAAATTAGTGCCATTTAGTGCCGTTAATACTAGAATTAGTGCTGCTTTATTTCACAAGTTATTCATGGGAAACCATGGGGGTTGCCAACATCCCCCATTCATCCGATCATATGCAAACTACACGAATATTTAGTGCTGAATTAGTGCCATTTAGTTCCGTTAAAAGTGGATTTAATGCTACTTTATTTCAGAGTTATCAACAGAAAACCAAAAACCATGGTGGGTGCCAGCACCCCCGATTCATCCGATATCACTCTTACTGCACAATTAATTAGTGCTAAATTATAAGGTTGCCCATCAATGTTAAATTACAACATCGACATCAAAATCAAAACATTGATGTCACATCGCGATGTCGGAAATTTTTCGACATCGACATTAAACCTGAAATAATCGACATCAGAAGAAAAGAGTTCTTTAAACAAGGGGAAAAACTAAAAAGAAAAACTCACAAAATCGTTTCTTGTTCATCGCCAAACCTTCTAGTAGGCCTAAGTTGATATTGTGTTGTAACCTTGTCGACGAGCGGAGTACAGATATTTTATTATTTTTATTATTATTATTATTATTATTATTATTATTATAATATATTATTATTTTGTGTAAAAAACGATTCGATTTATGAGAAATAAAATCGATGTCGGAAATTGGCATCGATGTCGATGGGCAACCTTACTAAATTAGTGCCATTAAGTGCCGTTAAAACTAGAATTAGTGCTGCTTTATTTCATAAGTTATTCATAAGAAACCATCGGGGGTGCCAACACTGTCATCCGCCCGCCCCGCATGCGCAGGGCGCATGCGCAGAAGTCGGGCGTATAGTCTTCGTTTTACTGGCCGTCCGTCCGACCCGTCGGAGGTATAGACACTCCGATACAGAAGGAAGTAAGTACGAAACGCGAATCAGCGACGCGCAACAATTACCGTGTTTCATACTTAACTATAGTGATTTTCAATTCAAATAGTTTCTTCTTTCATATTAAATTATCATTTTGAAGTTGCATCGATTTGACAACACAATCACGTTAAATACCGTATGACAATATGCGCATAGAGAATAAAAGTAGGATATGGCGTACGTGCGAGGGCGCAGCCTACAAAGTAGGTATAGGTTATCTTGGGGCGCAGCTGTTCGGAGCACACAGGAATTGTGATCTACCAACGGAAGTACATGAAACACCCTAATCCTCTGTTCTGACTGTTGCACTCTAGGTTTGAACGACCCGAGTCACCCGACGCCGACAGTTCCATTTGTTAATTCTCACAGTGCAGTCATGTCGTGTGAGGGTGAATGCAACATTACTTTCATTAAGTTTATTCAATTGTGTGGTGATGACGAATCATTATGGAAGTGGCTAGAGAATCATGGCGTGATTTCGAGACAACTTCCATGCAAATTATGCAACAAACCACTAACTTATAACAAGAAAACCGGAATGTTGTCCTGTTTGAAGACCCTCGCCTACAAAACGAAGTGCCAATATAGAGCCTCTGTTAAAAAAGGCACATGGTTTACTGGGTCCAACTTATCCATCGCAGTAATTTGTGAGATTACGGCTGTGTGGGTTTACTTAAGACCTCCGAGGCAGAACTTTTTAAACCAAGAGTTGAATTTGGCTAGTGGAACTGTGGTTGATTGGTCCTCTTTTTGTAGAGAAGTTTGTGTGAACTGGTGCGTGGGGGTAAGGGAGAAAATTGGGGGCCCTGGTGTTGTCGTAGAAATTGATGAGGCCAAGCTTGGGCGGCGAAAATATAATCGAGGCCGTATAATAGATGGCAAGTGGGTATTTGGTGGCATTGAAAGGGATTCGAAGAAATTGTTTATTGTTGGGGTCGCTGACAGGACCAAGGAAACATTGTTAGCCATTATCAAGGAATGGATTTTGCCAGGGACTACCATAATGTCCGATTGTTGGCGGGCATATGATTGTCTGAAAGACGAGGGATTTGTCCATCTTACGGTAAACCATTCGGTGAACTTTGTTGACCCGGACACTGGGGCTCACACCAACAATATTAAGAGGGTGTGGCGCGAAGTCCACGGTAGTATTCCCCGATACGGGCGAAAGGAGGCACACTACGAGGGGTATCTCTGCGAATTTCTTTGGAAGAGGGCATTTCCAAACCATTCTGAGAGAATGCATCAATTCTTCAAAATGGTTGGAAAACTATACCAGCCCGGATCTGAGAAACAAGTACCTGAAGAAAGCAATAGCGATGAATCATCCGATGCGTCAGAGTCTCAATGGTATGTGCAACCTAGGCCCCTATGATTTTAATACCCCTTCTTCAAATTATGCAAGTAAGCTAACCTTCAGGTTAGGGGGTCTTTATGTGTTTTAAATTAATTATATTATGTTGATGTTATGTCATGTAATGTGTGTAATGTCATCATTGCACACTTTTTTCGATATTTGATTTGATTCAACTGTAATCAAGTGATTTCATTCTTTACCTTCTAGATTGGCAGCACTGCACCGAACACGAAGCGGAGAACAAGGAAGAAGGCGTAAACTTTTAATATAAAAACTTCTACAATCATTTAATACTCTTTAAAAGTAACTACAATATTATAACATACATTAAAATAAAGACAATTCAACATTGAACAATAAAAATAACACTTCCAACAAAACTTTGGCGTATTTCAATGAAAAAAGTGAGTACCAAATGCGAATCAGTGATACGGCACAAATATCGAAAGATGATGAGAAGCCATTAGCAATTTACGTGTGGCTGAAGAGCAAGTTGGCATGGTGCTAAGACAGGACCTAGCCGAGGACCTAGGAACTGGGGGTCAGGACATAGGCCTATGCCTAGGTTTAGTTAGTTACTTAGGGTCCTAGGCCTAGGTCGGTAGGATCTGTTTGTGGGGAGGGGTTGTAATCCAGACTTAGCCTAGAGGTACCTAGGCTAGCTTATTGTTCAAGCGGTCTTCTCAAACTTGCAATCAACAATTGACAAACTCACATTGCTAGGTCTTGGCTGTTCTATTTTGCATCGTGGAAAGTGCTGTAGACCTAGCAGTGCAGCAGTAATCGGGTCGCCATTGTGGAGTTAGGCCTAAGATAAGCGTATGGGGTTCTGTCATAACATCACACAGTCTCACTGATGCAGAATGGAAGGGATGAACATACTTGAGGAAGGAATTTTTAGGGGGGGGGGTGGTAGTGTAGTGTATGTGGCCTATGGCAGTTAGCAGAACTTTCAAAAACTAGTTTTCAAGTAAAACGTATGAAAAATGGCAGTGTTGGGTAAGTTCCTTAAAAAATGGACCTAGTTCCAGTTCCAGTTCCACGCAAGGAAAAAGGAACTCTTTCCAGTTCCAAGTTCCTCTAAAAAAAAAAGGAACTGGGGCGTTCCTTAGTTCCTTTCAAAATGGAACTAAGTTCCTAAATAGTTCCTTTCTGCAAACAACCATTTTTCTTTGGATATTGCCGAGCGGGATACTAACCATCGACTCAATGGTTATTATCCGGGTTTATGCATTATATACCAAGAACACTGACTAAAAGTAAGATGTTATTTTATATTGTCAATTCTTAATGCATTACAATTTACATTAATTATTAATAACTATTATAATTAATTTAATTAAAGTTTTTAAATTAAATTCAATTCCAAGGGTTCGCAAATAAGGCCTAAACTATGGTTAATGCATGTGCTTCTTTAGATTGGCTGGCGATGACCTCGAAGCACCGATTACTTTATTAACTGGTAAACAAAGCAAGCATTTTGCCAAAAAGATTTCTTCGTCGCCGAAATATCACTTTCGCCCGGAAAAAAAATGGCCTGTATTTTTGAAAGGGCAGTATGTTATTGCCACGAACACCAGACATTATAACAAAACGATCGAAAGAGACAGCGATGTTGTCACATGCACTTGTCGCAAAGAATTGAATAGATCAGTGAATATTGAGATAGCTCCTTGCCCCTAAATAACTTCTCCCCCACCCCACACGGACCACATCTTTCATCAAAGCCTTCCCGTTTCCAATGAATTCGAAGTGATGGGTTGACAAGTGATATATTTCATGTTTTGTTTGATTTCGGAATGACAGTCTGAGTTGCTCTCACACTTGTGTATAGGAGGGGTTGGAAGGTTGGTCAGTTATAAGTGACATGACACGCTTATTCCGCACGAGCGATTTGGGATTAGTCACCGGTTTCGGGTCTTCGACTTGTGCCGGTGAGCGACTAATTGGAGACCCCACGCGTGGGTGGCGTAGCAGGTGGAGGGTTGGGATGGGTAGACAAGAATGAAATATTACAAAAAAGTTGTTATAGATTTCTCGTTTCTGTCATCTTGTAAGTAAACTATGTTTTGTCGCTTTGGTCCTTCAAGCTTATACAGTCAAGTAAAAATAAAAGGAACTTATGAAAATAAGTTACAGTTCCTGGAAAATTGGAACTATGGCGTTCCACAGTTCCTGGTTGGAAAAAAGGAACTATACCGTTCTTTAGTTCCTTAAAAAGGAACTAGTTCCAAGGAACGGAACTAAAAAAATCCGTTCCTACCCAACATTGAAAAATGGGGATGACTTGAACCAATCCAAACCGACTTCTGAGGCATAGGCGTATACACACATGCATTTTTGAAAACTCATTCAAATTGACTTCAAATCAGCATTATATGTAGTATGTAAGATTATTCGCGATCGCAGAGCTTGGATACGCTTCCTAGTAGTAGTAGTAGTCTTTTTTTATTATAGCACATTAGCTTATAGTATTACAATACAATACAAATAGTACAATGTAATTCATACAGATATTTAAGAAATTAGAAACTTCACAGTAGAAAAGTACTGCACATATGTAAGACAAATATTAGAATACATTTAGTTACAAATACCATAAGAACAACCCATTGGTACACCACTATTTACCTAAATACAAAATAATACAAAATTTACAAAAATACATACATAAGTACATAAAGGAACTGAAGGGATAATAGACAACTCATCAATTCATCATCACCCTAAACACATTCCTCATTGCCCAGGACACAAAACGTAGTGACATTCCTACATAATCATATTAATCAACATAATCATATTAGTGGGAAAACCTTTCCCTAGAGCCAAGGAGTAGGCTACTAACGTAGCACGCTCATCACCTAGCTTTGTGCGTATTGGATGATATTGCACTTATTTGTAAACAAAGACCACCAAAAGTATCCCTTGTTGCTGCCATGTTAGACAGTGACGTCATGATAATTCGCACTTGAGAGAGCAAATAACATTTATTTTGTTTCATAACAATGAGTGTTAAATATGTTTTGCATACTTTATTATTATTATAACAATCAGGTTAACAATGCGTCAATGCTACAAATGTACTTAGGATATTCCCTAACATTTCAAATTTTCTTTGGTGGTATTTTTTACTCAAAACCTTAGTTATCCAGTACTGAAATTATGTTGACTGCAGTACTAAGTAGTTACTAGACCTATGTTACATTAGCCTACCTATGTCAAGAAAGAATCCTTTTAATCTATCCTTTTTTAAGAAAGCAAAGCAACGATGTAAGTTTTTACCAGGATGTGTAGGTAAATTAGCCAATTCTCTAAAGCTGTAGGCCTACCTATCTAATTATTCTGCTGTAGTTTTGGGCCAAGTTTAGATAGACAGGCCTACCTACCCTAGTAGGCAATGACGGATAGCCACTTTCAACTGGATTAATCAGTTGAGTTGAGTTGAGTTGGGTTGATCAGCTGGGTGGAGGGAAAAGACATCAAACTAGGGCCTATGCAACATCACTAACTTTTTTTTTTTTAAAGTTATTATAGCACCAGTTTACCAATTACAGTTGTATCAATATTTTACTAGAACTTTACAAGTGAACACAAAATAGACAAATAATATCATTGTCATAAAGTAGGCTGAATTTCATCGAGATTGCATTAACATAATAAGGAATGCTCCTGAACTTTTGGTTTATGATAGTTTTAACAGTAGTAGTATGCAAAGCTGCCCTGCAAAAGATTTTTTATTATTAAATACTTTATAATTAAATTAAATAGTGAAGAGGAGGAGCCGGAGGAAGTTAACATGAGGGAAGCGTCAGGCATGGCCAGCCGGCTTCGATGTACCTAGGGGCCAGAATATGATGGGATTAATTTCCTATTCCCTACCCGACTTCATTGTTGGACACAGGGAGCAGATATAAAAAAAAAAAAAACATTTTAACTACTTTTCCGAAGGTTTGCAAAATGCACGTTTGAATTCCGCGCCTAAACAGCTCACCGCCTGTCCCGGCGGCTGTGACGTCATGGTTCGCTAGAGCTGTGTGACCGTGCGGCCATACCGCTGGTGTATTGTGCGTGTAACTATCGAACGGGACACTTGTAATTAAAGTGGGGCATGTCAAAAGTTTTCAATTTAGTTCTCTTTAAGATAAAAGAAAGAAAGAATTTTTTAAAAAACATTTGAGCGTGCTGGGTCGAAAACCGCAAAACGCGGTCGAAACAATTCCACACAATGCGAAATGTATCACATCAGGGCGGTAGGAGGGGGTGGTCCAAAAAAAAAAAGTGTCAAAACGTAGCCAAAAGGTGAGCGCTGGATACTGCAGCGACAAAAAGTGAAAAAAGTCATTTAGTGATGGCATTCGGAAAAAAAATTGAAAATCGGAAAAATCCACACATTTGTCGCTTCCACCCGAAAATGGAAAATCCAAAAATACCATCGGAAAGCTGGGAAAATTTCGGTCATGGACATTGTCCAGTAAAAGTGAATTTTCCACTTTGGAAGGTCCAAAATGGGCAAAGTGCAAGGAAATCTATTAGAACGTAAACACAATAGCCGCTAGCGAACTATGACGTCACGCACCGTAGTAGCCATCGCAGAGCGTTTTCGTTCCAGCTCCACATAGCCAAAGCTAAAACCGTGTTAAATACACCAAAAAATACAGTAAAACTTCTTTATAACGAACTCTTGGGGGCTCGATTATTATTCTGTTATGAAGAACATTTCTTTATAAAGAGGGTACCTTTACATGCATAAGAACCTTTAGGGACCTCAAAAACTGTTTCTTATATATATCATTTTGTTATAAAGACGTTCTTTATAAAGAAGTTTCACTACTTATATTTATGAAATTAATATATTTTTGGAACAAACTCTTACTATATTTGATGTAAGTAACAATTATGTTGTATTATTAAATTAAGGAGCATTCCCTATTGTATTTCCTTGACGTTGGCTAACCCACTTTGCGGCTGGAGCTATGGCGGCTACTTGCGGGTAGAGATGTAAAATTTCCGGAAAGATAAATCTCGGAAATTTTCCGGAAATATTTCTGGAAATATTTCCAAAAAAATTCCTTACCTAAAATTCATGCAAATTGCAAATTAATGTGTTGGGGTGTAAATCATAATATACATCTTTCCACAGAACTTGCATGAATAACTTCTTATTGCCTTGTTCTGATGCTTACCCATTCTTTTACTTACTAACTAGGCCTAGTCAGGCTAGACTCAAACAGTTGCAGTTCAGTTCAGCTCATGATCTTGTGAACAATAGGGTTATGTAGCCAATACCATGTGTTGAAAAGCCACTGCCTTACTCAAAAACATTCATTGTGGGAAATTTGAAACATTAAAATAATAATGATAATAATATTATGCAGATGATCAAAAGTGTAAGGTAATAGCTTTGTTCGTTTGTCCTGTGATCATTACTCCAGGAGTACGGTATTACGAAAACCCCGTTTTTCTGTCCTGGAGTAAGTGTGATGGGAGTAGCTGCGACAAGTTCTTTAGTCCAGTGGTAACTTACTACAACTGTGATGGGAGTAAAGTTTTTACACCTGCTTCCCGAGTAGGAGTAGGAGGAACAACTGAAACGATCTCAACTGTGACATCTCCGTTTTTTTGTCCAAGTGGGAGTACCTAACTGTGATTTCTACTCCTATATCCGTTACAATGACGTATTTCCGGATTACTCCTGGCGTAAAATACTACTGTTGAGGCAGGACAAACGAACAAACCTAATGAAGTTCCGTGCCCACCTTACATTTTGTGAGGGAAATTCAAAATATATTTCCAGAAAATTTCCGGAAAGATAAACTCGGAAAATTTCCGGAAATATTTCCATTTCCGGAAAATTTCCCGTGGAAATATTTCCGATTTACATCCCTACTTGCGGGGGTACGAGCTATACCCGTTAAGATGTCCCCTATTGATGGAGTAAATACTGAGATATTTAGCTCTTCTGACATTCATTTGCACGCCACCCAAAACAACGATAGCATATATGCAACATACTGGAAAGGTCAAAGTGAAAGGGAATCAAACGGGTTGAATTTTATTTAGGGTTTCAATTGTGATACCAAGAATAGGAACGCTACAAAAAATTAGCTTTGCTAGTTGTTGCAAGACAGCCTTAATTTAAAAGTAAAGGCTTGACTAAAATTTTGCCTTGGCTGTGCTCCAGACCAGTTTCTTGGCTCAAGAATGTAATGTGTAATGTTTTTATGGAATTTATATTTATAAATATCATCATCATCATCATCATCATCACCTTACCCCTTACCTATGTATTAATATTTACTATAGGCTGAGCTGGTAATGGCTTCCATTCCATTTAGATTTTTACACATTTATTTATGTTAGGTTTTTTTTTTTACGTTTTATTGTGTCTTACATGTATTTTTCTGCATTCACTTTTTCTTTGATTTGCACAAATAAAGGCTTACAGACGTACAATACATAAAAACATATGGTATATCTTATTCTAACTGATCAAATTAAAGTAATTAACGAAATTGTAAACATAATAGTAATAATAATCAATCTTCCTTCTTTTTGTATCTCCTCTCTTTTGTCCAGTCTTCTGTTCGCCCTCTTTTCTTTTCTTCTTTCTGAATTCTTTATGGTTGTTTGAAGTGGTGCATGAGGAAGGTGTGCACCACTAAGGTGGCAGGTCTACATTACATACGCTTATTTTATTTGTAGGTGGTCTGTGTGCCCAATCCAAGGGCATGCTGCCCAAAGCCCAACAGATTTCTTGAATGTTTCCTTCTGGAATAGGTTGCAACCTTCCATTCCCAAGCTGTCTGGGTGTCCCAGCAGAATCGGAGGAACTCATCTCCAGCAAGATGGCTCGGGAACCAGTCATTCTCAATGTGTACGACATGGTGAGTCGGAATCTACCAATGCTTACAGTAATTAGTTGTTTGGTGTACACTGATGAGTATGT
This sequence comes from Isoperla grammatica, assembly GCA_945910005.1. NCBI lineage: Eukaryota > Metazoa > Arthropoda > Insecta > Plecoptera > Perlodidae > Isoperla > Isoperla grammatica. The sequence goes on from OX246737.1 coordinate 126,518,777, forward strand.
ATTATAATTAAACTCGTGGTTTGTGGTTTAGAACTAGAAAGGGTAGTTAGTTCCAATATCAAAATTAAAAACCGTACGAGATCAATGGATTTGGTTTTCTAATATATCAAGAATGCTGAAGTAGCATTGAAAAAGAGAATAGAAATTAAAAATATGAACATAATAAACATTTTCTAGCAGAAAGGTTCATATTTATTATGATCTGCTTCAAAATTGAAAAAGAAAGTGGAAGACAGACCATTTCTCATGTTTCTAGTTTTATTCTTTACTTTATTCTTATTCTATTATAGGCCCCTACTGCTAATACAGTCATCTGCTGGAAGCTTGCCTCTAGCTTATAGGTTTAAAACTCACCTTGGATTGCAAGAAATGCAGATTGTTTTGTATATTAACCTGGCCCTAAGTACATTCTTAACTGCCTGTATTAGATTCATACACATTCATAGTCTAGAATAGGGAATATTTCACAGTTTCCGATATTGGTTTGAATATCTAGAATTGATAACTTGATAAGCCTTCATTTACAAACACTTGCAACATTCTTCTTTAACTTCAAATTGTGTTAAGTTTGATTTTTATAATTTAATTTATTGAAATTGGCAACCAATTGACAATTATGTCAACTTGAATTAATAGTAGGCCTACTGCAAAATGGAAACTGATTCTTATTCATACAAGAACCAAATTACAGTTTATATATAGGCCGATTTGTTTGAGTGAGGTTTTCGACACATAAACCACATTTGATTTATTTTTTTTGTGATGGACAGATTGCTGTTACTCGGTTCTGACGTTATATCCTATTTTTCCCACCATAACAATGTCTGGAATTTTGAGTCTACTTTTATTACTGAAAACATGAAAATGAAATACTGTATTTCTGTATTCAGAAGGTCGTCAATCTTGTACGGTAACATACAAATCAGGAATATTCCCTATAATCGCTAGGTTTCCAATTCACCATCTTCATAAAGCTCCGATTTACTAAGCTTCGTTTGGTAACCATAGTTTCAAACATTACATTCAAGATGCATGGCAGTCACGATGTTTGTTCGTAGAGAATCTCCGATTAACGACTAAGCGAAGCGGAGTATAAAAAGTTGGTGAAACTGGCCCTTAGATCCGGTATTACGATCTCGAGTTAAGGTTCGAAATAAAGTTATCCTCTGGGTAAGCAACATTTCAATGCTTATGACTGGTGGTTGCAGTTTTTCCAAGGATAAATAGTTTTACTGAGATCGTAATATCGCAGGTAAGCCTACCAGATGTTTTGACAGGTCTGTTTAGTCAGTTGGTTGTTATAATATCCTGTTATGAATAGGAGCTTTTATCATAAGTGCATATCGGTATTAGGAATTAGTAATTAAATTGTAGTGTAGAGCATGTTGGAGACAAAATACACTCATTGATTCCAACTTTATTGTGTTTAATTTAGAAACATAGGCCTGCTCTACTAGTGTAGTGTATAGTAATTGCTTGCATATTAATAATTGGTATATTTTCTAGTATTGGATAAATGAGTACACAACAAATCTTGGTCTGGGAGTTTTCCATTCAGGAGTTGAAATATATGGCTCAGGTAAGAAATAACATTTTAGCTTATTATTTTTATATTACATAATTAGCAGCTATAAACGGAAAACGTTCCTGACTGTAAAAACATGGTATATCTTTCAAATATGGAACATAATAAAATTTTGTCTATAGTACAAATTTTAACACTGAGGTAATCAGTTTTAAAATGTGGTTTTATTGTTGTAGTAGTAATCAAATTTAAACCATCATTCTATTGATAACCAGGGAGTTTGCAGTACAATATGGGTTTCAAAGTGTGCTTTGTTAACCATAAAACATTTTTATTTTTTACTTTGCCTACTGTGGTGTAAGGTAGCTGGCAAAAACACAAGAAAAACAGAAACAAACGCTACCACCTACCCAGCTACTATTGCACCCTTAAATTATCTAGGGTTGATATTATTATTATTATTATTATTATTATTGATTTATTCACACACATTTTTACATAGTCAACATCTCTGCAGAGAGGAATGTGAACAGTCCTATAGATGGGTACCTAGTTTAAACAATATAATACATTTACATAATATATGTAGGCCTACTGGAAAGCAATTTGAGCCTTAAAATTCTCAGAATAGATGGTCATTCCACGTGGTTTATTTCATCGGAATTCGTTGCGTGTAATTTCCTGACACCTGCATGTTACTTTCCACTGCGTAGAGTACGCACCAACCTGATAAGAATGTACTTTCACCATGCCAGCCAACAGACATGCTGATAATATCACCACAATACCGGAGGCACGAGATGCAACTAGATTTAAGTGTCACATGCGTCACTTTACTATTACATAATCCTGATGACACTAGCTTGCAAGTTAATGCGACGGGACTAGAGTGGTTCTAATTTGCATACCACAATGAATGATTATAGACATACACTGTATTTTATTTCCAAGGATTTAGTCAAGTTTAAAACTGAGTTATATAGGGTATGGATAAGGTACATAAATGAGAAGGATGCAATTGGCATGGTGGATAGGAAAGAAAAATGATAGGTACATTTTAAAACTAATTTATAACATTATTTGGAGGATGATAATCTGTATTTTTTTCAGAGTATGCATATGGAGGACATCCGTTTCCATTCTCTGGAATATTTGAAATCAATCCCAGAGATTCAGAAGAATTGGGAGAACAGTTTCAATTCAGGTTGAAATCCATAACATTTTTATTTGATATGAAACATAGTTCGTGAATGACATGTACTGTATTCTAATTTTCTGCTATTCTCCAGGCAATCAGTACAAATAGGCTACACAGACTTTACAGAGGAGGATGTCAAAAGAATAGTTGCAGAACTTGGAAAAGATTTCCGAGGGGACCGCTATCACCTCATGAACAAGAATTGTAATCACTATTCTGGATCATTTACACAAGTAAGTTAAAAAATTGAAATGCTTTTCTTTACGGCATTATTATTACATACTAGGAAAACGCTCTGTTTGACGCGTTGATAAGCGAGCGCGTCAATATCTACGAACTTTCTGGCGAAAAGATTTCAATGCTTATACAAACAACAACTAACAACAATTCAAGAATGCGCATTGCAAAAATTTTTCTTATTTCCATGGCTATTATACTTTCCGACATTGTTGTATGCAGTGCAATGTGCGTTGCTAAGAATTTTCGTGGTCGTGTTTTCGCCGCGGTCCGCCACCGTTACTAACACTTATTGACAGCAATAGAAATGTAATTTATGTTTCTAATACGTATCGGATCGCGTTTACATTAGTATATTCGTAACCGGACAAAAATTTACTATAAGATAGCCACCTCACATTTTGCCGTAACTGTGTTTCAGAAATATATTTTCGAGTAACTTTTGTGTAACTTTGCCAATATTTATTGTATTGTCAAAAAATGAACATATTCGTGACCGGAAAAAAGTTTAAAAAAATATGGCTATCTCACATTTTGCCGCCATTTCGTTTCAAAAAAATATTTTGCAGTAACTATGGTGTAACTTTGTAACTTTTCAAACGATTTTGCCTCAAAACTATACACCTTCAATCCACATCGAGGCTTGTGGATGGTCCAAATTTCAAGCTGATCGGACTTTCCGTTCGACCGCTATCGACAGACATAAAAACAAAAAAAAAAAAAACAAACAAACAAAAAAACAGAATGAAGTGCCATAAGAGTCAAGTGGAAACGCTCGCTTCGCTCGCTTAATTAATATTATTATTAAACCACTATGATGCTATATACATAATAAGGAAATTATGTTTATATTCTGTTCACACTTAACCCTTTAGCTGTGTTATTAAGATCTCTGTCTAGAAAATTACAAAAACACACCACAAATGAAATACAATTTTGTTTGACCCAATATTTTTTTTATTGTTATTTGAAGACATCTTCACGACCCAGAATTTAATTTTTCACAAATTATTTTCATTGTTGTGATTTTTAAAATTCAAAATGCATAGAGAAACATAAAAAAAATACATGCATAGTGCTATACATACAGTGTGTTCTTTTATTAGATCTGAATATCTGCCCGAGGATGCTCCGTCACATGACAGATTTCCAGGTTGGCTGATCAAATCAAAGAATGACGAGATATAGCTCTGTGCTAGTTTTTGTCAATAACGGTGGTTAAACATTGTTTCGACGATAAAATGGATACTAAAGAAAATATTCAATGTCGGCTTTGTATTTTTTAAAGAGTTTGTACCAAGCATCTCTGACGCTTTACGTTTAACCCATCTAGGCCTATACTTGAGGTTAGACTTATATTCTGTTTGTAAGTCTAGGACTACTTAAACCAAAAGGTGTCATCTTATTAATTATTAAAAATTATTACGTACCAGGCTTACTTTCACTTCAAACTTAAATTATTTTCATTGATTAAAAATCGCATCACATCCAGGTCGGAAGCCACGTCGTTTCAAAAGAGCCCCGCAAATTTGTCAGATGTCAGATGTCGCTTGTGCAAAACGTCTTCTGCTCTGCTCGGTAATAAAAGAATGCCACGAGCACCATCTGATTGCTAAGATATAATAAAAGAACACAACCATTGGCCTACATGCATTCTGCTGCGATCTTGTGGTGAAAAATGAACTTTTAGATGCGACCATAGTCGAACATCGCGTATTAGCCTCATGTTTTTTCAGAGTGATATGACCAAAGTTGAATTTTGCATCCAATGGTTATTACTTATTAAGTTATTATTGTCCTGAAATGATTAAAGTTGCTCTCCACAGCGAAAGGGTTAAGAGTAAAGAATACTGCCAATATTTGAATTGGGCAAAATTAGAGTTTTTTAATCATAACTAATTCAATCAAACGGAACCATGCCTCAATTTCGGTTGGAATTATCTGAATGTTAAAAAAAAATTCGGATATATTATAATTAGTATGGGATGGGTGTTATGTGTAGGCCTAATATAAAAGAATGGCTGAAAGTTAAAATGCCATTTGGGCAAAAGTGATAAAGAAAAAATATATACGTCACTATGTTGTAAATTCCAAATACCAACCCTGATAATAGGGAACACGTGTATGAAAATTTTAATCGATTTTTAAATACCTTGTCTCTCATTTAATAATTTTGTATGCCTCAAAATAATTGGTTTAGTAACGATAAATAAAAGGGCGCGAAAAACGAGCCGCCGCCATGTTGATGGGATTTGACGTCATGGTTTGTGTCTGTGTACGCTCACCGCCTCAGCGATTGGTCTGTTACGCCACATCTACTGAATCATGAACGTCGCAGCCACCTGTACGCGTTTAAGATCCCCGAGTTAAAACTTCAATAAATGCGACCACATTAAACCTATTTTAAAATTTCTTTTTTACTTAGGACTTGCATTAATATACTTTTTGTATCTGATACTATTAAACTAAGTGCTTGGTTTAACAAAAAAAATCGTACGCGTGTTGCCTATTGGTCTACAATATTATGCATACCACATTATACTTGGCGTAAGATTACTTTAAATACACCTGGTTTCGTCACAGGTGAGGCATTTGTGGACAACCAGCGAACGGCCCGAAACAACCTTAAAATACTTCAAATACCACAAATACCGAACGCTGATTGGCTACGAGGCGCTCGCCTATGACGAAAGAAAGCATATGTAAGGTAGTCTTGGGACAACTATACTGCATTTCTGTGTATTATAGTATTCTTTTTGCACATTACAGATCCTTTGTGGTCAAGAAATACCTTCCTGGGTGAATCGATTGGCCTACTTCAGCTCGTGTGTCCCATTCTTACAGCGCTGCTTGCCACGTGAATGGCTAACACCAATGGCACTACAACAGTCACTTAACGCACACCACGAAACCTCACCAGATACAACTTTGTAACAGGAAAATAAAGCCACCAACAAATAATGCCGTCACACATAGATTGGTTCCATATATTTTTGCCATATTTAAACGAACGTTTTCAAGTGTCTGTAAAAACAGTACTATATAAAGGATAAACATATACGTCACAAACACATTGGGTACCATGTTAAGGAGGACTGACAAAGTACTTAACGTTCAATAAGCACCAGACAAATAAAATGCAGATAAGTACTGATCATTTAGTGTAATAGTACTTGTCTATTTCTGACATCTGTCTGTGGTCACATTCACAAACTATGGTATAACCCTTTGTATGTGATTCAAAGTCCATCACTGAGCGACGTACATGACATTTTAAAATGTGCTTGTGTAATTGTTGTATGTAACAAAATCCTGTTGGTTGAGAATTAACATCAATTCTAAGAAATATTGTAAAATTGTAAGTCAAGCATTTCAATGTTAGGTCTGGGCTGTGACCTTCTTATGTTCATATGGATTTATTTGAGTATGTAGGCCTACATGTAATTTGGAAGGAAAACTAATATGCATGCCTAATTTATGTAGTTTCCATGCATGATGTTTGGATACCCAGTTTGTACCTAGACATAATGGCAGCACCATTTGTGATAAATGAGAAAATATGTTTAAATATGTACTTGAAAATATTACGGTAGGTGTTCAGCAGGCATTTGCCTTCCTCAGTAGATGGAACATTCAAATAATAGTGATGCGGTGGGGTGGTGATGCGATGGTGTTCTGTAACCATTTAAGGTGTCGAAGTTAAGTTGACTGTTATGTACATAAATGTTATTACAGTATTCAGTAATTTATTATAGTGTCTTAAAAATAAAATAGTTCCAGATATGGCCATTTGCCCTTCCTTCCCAGCCTTTTACCTTGTGCTGTGGAATAAAACTTGTACTAAGTATTAATTTATTTAGGTGTACTTACAGACACAATACAAGCGCCAGATTTTGGTGTAATTTAAATTTGAGGTTTTGGGAATTTGGAAGTAGTCATGTAATGTGCCATATGTTTACATTTGTCTCGAGACACAAGTTTGCCAGTTCTGTAGGATTTTTGGCATAAATGATTTCTCTTCAATCTAATGAAATAATTTTAATGACAGTGTGCAGATATTAATGTTATGTCATAACCACTATGTACTGTATTGGTAATACTAGCACTTAGTAAGCATTTATTTCTTAAGTTTTATTAGAATATATACGTATAATTTATATATAAAAACGGAATATTTAACATGTTCAGACTAAGTAAATTTAACTATTTGCTGTGGCTCTATTGAACCTCAATATAATTGATCGTAACATAAAAAAACAATGTGTTAAAACGATTGTTTGTCCAACATAAAAGTAATGTTAACAAGTAAAACATTTTGGCTTCCTCATTTAACCGAACCACTTTGTTATGGTGTCCAGTTCGAGACAATTCCTTCTCCACCTTAACCATTTGAATAAATAACATACAATACTGTGAGCCTAGTGCATTGTATGCCTTCATGCAATGAACATGATTTGTAGTTACTACTTTGTAAACTGCTTTAGTCCAAGGTTGGAAATACCATTTATATTACATGGCCAGTTGTACTTACCTTAAGTTATTCTTAAGCAATCTTGCCAATGCTTTTGTTATAAATGCCTTACCAACGAGCCCATGTTCGAAATGCCGATCACTGGTCAGCCAATTCCTCGGTGAACTATGACGCCAGCATCGGGAAGGTTTCCTCAAGAGTCATTTTAACCGATTGCGTAACGAGACTTGGCGACGTAGATGCTGTGGTTGAGTACTTTATTTTAAAGAAGGGGATCAATAACTTGGCATCTATTACTACTACTAGTAAGTTAAGGGTAGGTACCAACTATAAACAGCGTATCCAAACACTCTTGAAAGTTGAAACTATTCCAGCTGATTGGCATCTATCGATTTGATTCTAAAAAAAAATGACGATCAAAATATGTTTATCTTAAGGGCAAAGGGTAGTCTCTACGTCAAAAACCGCAGAAAATGTTCATTATTAAATAATATCTCAAGATTGCAACAAGAAAGCGAAAATCTAAATCAGCAGCGAACTTTGCTTTGATAAGCCCTACAGATTGAATAAAATATTATAACCATTAGCGTAGTATTTTGATTATAATTCGATAATTAGTAATACAATTAATTATTTCTAAAAAAACATACTGATTATAATATAAGTCACGACTTAGCGCATTCAATGTGTAGGGCTTACTAAACCACAGTGCGCTGTTGATTCAGATTTTTGATTTCGAAGCCCATTCTTGTGATATAAATTAAAAATGAAAATTTATTGCGGTTTTTGACGTAGGTGTATCCTTCCCTGTTAACTAGGCCTGTACACTAGTTGTATGTATTCCCATTGTACAAATAGATACATGGATGGTTTTACATTTGATTTTAACTAAAGTGCAGGCGTTGCAATGCATTGACAGTTAAATATCCTAAATAAATACAAAAATGATCAAGTTCATTTTTCGATTGAACTTGAACTTTTTAAAGTTAATTTTTTGGAGGGATGCACCGAACTTTCTAAAAGAACTTCTTCAAGGATGCTCAGACATGAAGTAACAACTTGTTCCATGATAAAAGTGGGGGGAACAGAAAAATGTGAAACTTTTTAAGGTATAAAATCAAACCAAACCATGGATTTTTTAAGGGAAAAAAGTATGTTACCACTGTTTGTGATGAAGGCCCATCTATTTCATTTCAGATGATCAAACCAATGTGAACTGGGAAATATAATATTCTCTATTATGAATGATGGAACTTTTAGTCCAAATAAATGTGTGATATCAAACTCAATCTACACTTTCAAAAACTTAAAAATTTTCAAGTTGGATTAACTTCTTCCTCGGAAACCCAATTAGCATAAATGAATTTCTTTTCTACCATGATGGAACTTTTAGTTTATATTACATCATATAGCTTCATTACAATACACTATCATTGTATAAAAAATAATAATAATTTCTAAGTATAAGAATTATTTATGAACCTTAAATGGTGAGGTAAGTTTAGTTAGAGGTATGAGGTTCAACTATCAAAGACAATCGATCAAATTTAGTACACAGTGCACTTGCAATATTATATATGAAAAACAATTAGTTTATTACAAATTTCAAAATCTCCGTAAAGTTAATACATATTAGTATTACTAAGCAAGAAAGAAATGCATTTCTTTCTTTAAATAATCCTTACATACTAATTGTTAACTATGAAAGTTTTTATTTTTATTTACAAATAAATAACAGTTTTAGTAAAGGCATAGTTAATTTCAAAAAAATATGTTAATACATAGTGGGAAGCCAACAGGCTCAAATCACAGCCAAGCTTATATATAAAACTTTAACAGACGTTACCAGCGCACACAAATCTTATCGCCGTTTTCGATTGAGTAGAAATTAAGTTCTTTCAGTTCATTATCAAATGGAAATTCAGCATCTGGGTTCTGGAATATAACGGAAAGTATTATTACATTAACTAGCCTAGGCCTACATGAGTAAAATAACCAACATTCAAAACACGGTTACAAACCCTTGAGCTGATGTATGACAGTTTTGGGATTTCAGTGCCCGTGTCAAAAAGCCTTTGTACAAAGCCAATCAACTTTTGGACCATCAAGGTATTTGGCAGCTTCTTTGTCTTTGGTTCACCCAAACCATCTGGACTGAATATCTCAACACCTGGTTTATGTTAAGGAAAATATTGGCATATCTTAATTGTCTATTACTAGGAAAACGCTCTGTTTGAAGCGTTGATAAGCGAGCGCGTCCATATCTACGAACGTTCTGGTGAAAAGATCTCAAAGTTAATAAAAACAACAATTAACAACAATTCAAGAATGTGCATTTCAATTTTTTTTCTAATTTCCATAGCTACAGTATTATACTTCCCGATAGGTACTGTTGAATGCAGTGCAATTTGCGTTGCTAAGAATTTTCGTTGTCATTATATCTAGTGTTTTCGCGGCGGTCCGCCACCGTTACTAACAGTTATTGAGTGTAACTTTGTAACTTTTCGAACGATTTTGCCTCAAAACTATACACCTTCAATCCACATCGAGGCTTGTGGATGGTCCAAATTTCAAGTTGATCGGACTTTGCGTTCGACCGCTATCGACAGACATAAAAACAAAACAAAAATCGAACAGAATGAAGTGCCATAAGAGTCTAGTACAAAAAAAAAAAAAAAAAAATAGAACGAAGTGCCATGAGAGTCTCGTGGAGAGGCTCGCTTCGCTCGCTTAATAAATTACATGCGTCCCGTAATTTTTCGCACAATAAGAAATAGAAAGTTTTAAATCAACCATATATTCATTATAAATCATCAGGTAAGCCTACCATATCAAGGTTGGTAGAAATTGTATGCTATTCATAAAGGCCTCTACACCTAGGGGCGCCCATTGTTACCAAGGTAACAGTTGTTTGCATGTTATTTCCCATCAACGAAACAAATCCATAGCAACAATGGGTGCCCCTAGGTGTAGGGGCTGACTATGAATTCCAACCCTTAAGTCTTCTGTTATAAGTAAACATCTAAATCTAACTAGGAAAACGCTCTGTTTGACGCGTTGATAAGCGAGCGCGTCAATATCTACGAACTTTCTGGCGAAAAGTTTTCAATGCTAATACGAACAACAATTAACAACAATTTCAAGAATGCGCATTGCAAAAATTGTTCTTATTTCCATGGCTATTATACTTTCCGACATTGTTGTATGCAGTGCAATGTGCGTTGCTAAGAATTTTCGTGGTCATGTTTTCAATACGGTCCGCCACCGTTACTAACACTTATTGACAGCAATAGAAATGTAATTTCTGCCTCTAATACGTATTGGATCGCGTTTACATTAGTATATTCGTGACCGGACAAAAATTTACTATAAGATGGCCACCTCACATTTTGCCGTTACTGCGTTTTAGAAAAATATTTTCGAGTAACTTTCGTGTAACTTTGCCAATATTTATCAGATCGCCATTACATTAACATATTCGTGATCGGAAAAATCTGTAGAAAAATCTGGCTATCTCACATTTTGCCGCCATTTTGTTTCAGAAAAATATTTTGCAGTAACTATGGTGTAACTTTGTAACTGTTCAAACGATTTTGCCTCAAAACTATACACCTTCAATCCACATCGAGGCTTGCGGATGGTCCAAATTTCAAGTTGATCGGACTTTCCGTTCGACCGCTATCGACGGACATAAAAACAAAAAAAAAAAAAAACAAAAAAACAAACAAACAAAAAAAACAGAACGAAGTGCCATAAGAGTCAAGTGGAAACGCTCGCTTCGCTCGCTTAATAATGTGCAGGTATAAATTAATGGTATACTCGGCATGCACCTAGCTTGTCTACGGTACCCGGGATCGGAAATAAAAAAATACATCCAAGGTGGAGTACTGTTCTGATTTTTAAATACACCTATGTCATCCCAAAAACAATGTATGTCTAAGCCAGGTAATATGATTAATACATCCCAAAACCAAAAATGTACCAATGTTACCATATAATATATATCTCTGGCTCCTGTTTCTAACTTAAGTTAGGTCAGGGGGTGGCTATAGCCACCAGGATTCTAGGGCACTTCAAGAGCTCCAACACCGGCTTGCCAGGCCTGTCATGTCCTCTTCAAATTCACTCTCTTTTCTTCCCACCAGCTCACGCCAGCCACTTCTGTCTTCCCACAGTCTTTTTGCTTGCACTTCTTGCCAACTTCCACCTCTATCTTCTACATCATTTCTTATTTGATACCATATTTCGGTAAATTACCCGAGTTTTTATTTTAGGTTAAATCCTCATCACTAATAGTAATTAATAAATTTTCACTAAGATACACTGTTATTGATACAGCAATATTAGAAACTACTCAGTTTTAAGGTAGTTTTAAGGCAGCACACATTTGAATCAAAAGTAATTGTTTTTCTAACAAACGAAATTCAATTGAAAATGTTTACGTTCACATGAAGGAAAAGAATCATGTGAAAACTGAATACACTATCATGAAGCTGCAAATGTAACCAGATTTGGTAGGTATGGTACTATGAGAGAATAAGTCATAGCAAGCATTAAAAAGGATACTTATTACATTTGAACTAAGAGTAGTTGGTTCAGCTTTCATCTCGCCTTCTTCCGGCATTCCATATTCTAAAACAGAAAATATCCATTAATGAGTGCCAAATGTTTTTTAAATTTCAAAGAAAAAGAAATTGAAATTCATAGTAGTACTACTCACTTTTTACAAGAACTGCATATCTAGGATAAAGAGATTGGAATTCAGTTATACTATTCTCATTATTTTCAAGTTTAGTTGCCAACCACTTTTTTCCAAATTCCTTGAGATAGTCATATTCTGCCCCTTTTCTTTCGTCTCGGGTGACAAAAACCCCATTCAACATTGTAAGGCCACCAACACTGACAATAGTAAGTTGTCGCTCAGTATCTATGTCGTCTCCATTCACAATAGGGTTATCTCGGAAACGTAATTCCTTCAGCTGCTTTAACTTGTCAAGCTGGCAGACGGGGACCCACTAAAAATGAAAAACTTTCGATTACAGGCAGGAAAGATTCATTAATTCAAAGTAAAGGCTCCAAACTAGCTTGTGATATTGCAGCAACAAGGAACTGATTCAATTTGAATTTTGTGAGTGTGGAACAGAACTGAGTATTTTTTGGTAACATTCAATTTGGAATCTTTTTAATCTAGAAACTCAGCTTTCTTTTCATTAATTTTGTAATTTGTAATATACACAGGCAAAACATGAGTGACGACATTTTTATGGACATGCGAGTGGACATGTTCACTTGATGGTGAGTCAGTGACCACCATTCTTTTGAATGATAACGACGTTACATCAAAACGTCCTGTGTTTGTGGCATATTCTTTTTGTTCAATGTTACTTTCATCCCTCAAATTCATCAGCTGCCGTCACACTATGGAGGAAAATTGTTGGATCCAATCCCATAGTTTAGTTAACTACTCCACCCAATTGACATCCTTAGGTGTAATTTTATTAAGATAATTTATTACTACTTACACTATTTATTTTATTTCTACACAAGTTTAGCTCCTTCAACATTGGAAAAATGTCTGTCTTGCCTGAAGTTAATCCCACCGGAAAAGAAATGCCTGTAATGTTTATATTGGTAAGATTCATGGCCTCCAAACTGTAACAAAAACAGAATAGGTTCACAGATAAGAATACACACGATAAAATGAAGAGTACCTATATCAAACATCAAATGGAGGACTCGGGACGGTATTATCGAACGATAAATTCAGCAAGGAGCGGGCACAATGACCCTGTAGACAGAGTGGGAGGAGCTCAATGTGCATTTACGCGAACCTACTCCGAGTAACCTGGATCACATAAAATCGTTCGTATACCCGATCGGGTTAAATCCGTGAGAGCGTTCGCGTACCTGATCCTAGTAACCCAGGATCAGTTGGATCATGATCCGAGTGATCCCCATTCAGACCAGGGTCAGCAGGATTACTTTTGAGACCTTGGCACAAATCTGAATAAACATGGCAAACTTGAATGGGAACATAGGCTATCAGAGCTGCCAGTTAAATGCAATATTTTGTTTAAACAATGGGGCTGGAGAAATCCTCATCGCTGTCTCAAATGAAGAAGCAAAGATGATTGAAAAAGGTTAAGTATAGTTTCTTTTGTTTATGCTAGGCCTATGAAGGTGAGGTCGAACCCACACTGATCGGAACAAAACTGTCACGTGACTTGAAGTGATCGAACCGACTCCATAGGGTTACTCGGATCAGGTTCACCCGATGATGGGCCAACAGTAGGTCTAGGTTTTCGCCTGCAGCACGAAGGAAGGGGGCCTACTTGTATCGTCAAGTTGGTTGATGACATGTACGAGATATGACTCGGAACATTGCCGACAGGTCTCCGGTAGGCCTACACGGTTAATTGTCTGACATGCACAGAGGATATGATAAGGGCAGCATAACATCGGCATTCATTCTATAATATGATCAGTGATCACTGATCACTAATCTGTCTCGTCAGGGTTTCTTCAGAGGGCTCGAAAGAAAACCCACGTCCATACACCAGCTAACAAGATTTAACACAACTATCATATAATGATAAAATTTATGGGTGATCTAGTAACTGCACTATTGCGAGTGATGTCAAAGGATTGCAAATGTCGTCAAGATTGCCGTTATTTAACTTAAGCTATGTAAAAGTGAACGCACTATGTCTAATTTAGGCGTACAACTTACAGTGGAAGATCTCCGAGTTTGTTTATTTCTGTCCAATCTCCTATATCATTGCCTTCTAAATCCAAATGGGTAAGTTTAATCAGAATTCCAGTTGGGGGCATTTCCAGGCAAGATATGTTATTGAATTGCACCTGAAATGATAACAATTGATGAACTGTAAAAATATGCTCACAATGTTTTATGTAAGCATGTTGGCGAGTACCTTTTTTAAAAGCGGGAACATAACATGTATTCAGTTTTAAAATCTGGTTGACCACACTTTACTTTAAATGACAATTCTTGAGTGCTGGTGGGGCCCGGATGGCGAGGGATAGGGGGGGGGGGGGGGCAATGGCAAGTCTGCCACGGGTTCAGTTTTCTTTTACCAATTTCCCTCACATGTGCTGTAGAAATAATTCAAATAAAATAGCAGTGATTATTTTGCAAGCAAAATTTTACCCAACCAAATACCAGTTATTATTATAAACTATAAAGAATCCTGTGGTGATGCATGCAGCACATACTTATCGACACCCCTACAATGTTCTAGCAAACAAACATGGGGAATAAATTATAGCCTAATATATTTCTTGTAGATGAAAAATAAATGTCATACATCTCTAGTTGCAGCAGTATAATTACAGTAATAATTGGTGACAAGAATACACATAGGCCTACAAGAAGTCAATAACATACCTGCAGCTCGTTTAAGTCTGGCCACATGATGGAACATTTCAAAATCTGAGACCAAGAATAATCCATCATTCCAAGAACAATATGACGTATAGTACGAAAAGCTGATTGGTACACTGCTGGATCATCTGGGATTATCAATTTATTTTCACTGAAATACAGTAAAGGTAATTGAGTTCATAAGATTACATCTGGATTGTGTAATTATCTAGGTAGGCTATCAGTTGTAGCTAGGACATAAATATAATTTATTATTATGGGTTAATGATGTACAGGTTCTGCTAAATCATTCACGAGAATAATGTGACTTTAATATTTACCTCACATTGAGAATACGCAAGAGTTCTAGCTGACGAACAATATCTGCAACGGTATGCCAGCTGTTAAGAAGGTTTTTAGAAAGATCTAGGTCTTTAATTTTTGGACAAAGACTTTGCAAGTCCCCTGGCGATCCTGCACTGACAACATTGTATCCTCGAAGCCACACCACACGTAACTTACTGAACTGACTGCAAGAAAAAATCTATATCATTAATCATTATAAATCTGGCAGGAACATTAGAAGTTGAGAAAGTTAGATGATAATGGATGTCACACACATATGTTAGAACAGCCCACATGTCCAGTTCAAAAGATAGTGTCATGGACACAAATTATATAACCTACCTATACCTACCGGCCTATCTACTTTCTCAGGTAAGCTGTCGTCCTTCTGTACCTTTCCCCTCACTAGAACATGTTTTATCTTGTTCTGAGTTCCAATTAACTACCTATACAAATTATATATATGTACTTATCATAGCCAGTATTTTAGCAAGATGTCATAATATAATAGCCAAATGTGGGCATTTAAAAAGAGGAAGAAGATTTTAAATAGTATCCCTCTGGTGATCAAAACATCCAGTTTATTTTTGCATTTTTTATTGGTGTTTTCTTTCGCTATGTGGCTTGCCTAATTGTTTGAGGAAAGACGTTTACTCCTATCCTTCTTTCCCACTCGTGTACATGTACAAGCCTTAAGGCTATTTCTATCATTTCCTATATCAATAGAACCACGAAATAGAAATAGGACCAAGAAAGCCTATGAATTTTATTATATTATGTGCATCACAAATTTTGTCTTCAGAAGATATCCTAGACGATAGGATATGTCAAGAGTGGACAAATTCAGAAGCCTTAAAAGTTATCTTCTTACATAGGCCTACCTTTGCATTTTGTTGATCTTGTCAAAACCTACCACTTCCATAAATCTAGCATTCAACTTTCGTTGACATCTCGCAAGATTCTCTTTGTCAACTCCAGCAGTTTCATCCCCCTTCACCTCTCCGTAACGTTCTTTAATGGCTTCCCCACACGTCACACCTAGGCTCAATTTAGTGGGGCGCACAAACGACCCTGATGTTGGGTGGCTGCAACAGAAAATTAAAGCAAGTTACTTAGGGCTGGGAGAAAACGGTTAATTTTGTAAACTTTTATTTTTCCGAATTTTTCGCGTTTAAACGTTTAAACGTAACACCCCTCCAGTTCACAAAATGATAACAAAAAAGTGAGTTATAATGTTGCGAAAAAACATGTTCAACGAAATAACACGGTTGATTTATTATAATATTCATTGTTGATTGTGTTCCCCACCGTTGTGTCCAACTGTCCACAGTCATTTTGACTCCACACACTAAGCTATGCCTCGTCGGCTCGTCGAAGAACTGTTACATCGGAAGAATCTGTGAATTGGGTTTTGACACGGTTAAACGTGTATGAATGTTTGTACACGTATATTTTCTCGCGGGCGTTTACACGTTTAAACGACTCAGCCCTAAAGTTACTACACATTGTGTAGACTACCGAGACTACCAAGTGCTACCACTACTTTTACTACTACTGCCACTGTCACCACCACCAATACTACAACTATCACCACTTATGTTGGAGCCAGATGTTGTTTCCTTAAAGAAGATATGCAACAACTGGTTATGAATTTTTTGACTGGAGATTTATATAAAAAAAAAGTTATTTTGTTTAAGATTTCTTCCATTTCTTTAACAACTTATGAAGAAGCGGGTGTTACTATGCTCTGCGCGACTTCCTCCACAGATCGCGCTGCAGTCGAGCAGCTGCTGGAGCTTAGTGGTGCATTGCAGCGGGGTGGGACGCGTGGTGCGGTAAAGCGATCAAGTGGGGAAGTGAGGCGATGTAGTGGGACTCGGTGGGGGAGACAGTTTGGTGGTGCGCTGCTCCCGTGGTTGTTTGAGGTCGTGTATAGGTATTTCCGCATCAAGACACACAGCTGTTGCGTGCAAACTCAAAGAAAGTTGTTAGTGTTGTTAGTTGGAGACCATACGTCAATCTTGGCTTTCTTCCGAAGAGTACGCCCTACTAACCATCCCTTTTAGTACAACCAGCTCCAAACAATATTGGCCTTCATTCATTTGTATTGTCGACCGACTCCATTAGAAGAACTCATTCAGTGGTTTCAGGTCAGTATAATAGGTCAGAGGTCAGACTTACTTTGTTTGGAAGTATTTAACTCCTTCATAAGTTCCATTATGTTTTCCACGTGAGGGATCATCCCATTCTACACCAAGCCACACACCTTTGGTGGTTGCAACTTCTCCAATGTATTTAATTGTTCCGTAACTACCAGAACAATTAACACGACTTCCCACAGACACAGGCAATGGAACTCCATTAGGTTCCATTCTCTCTAAGAAAAAACAAAACGGGAATTACTAGTGAGTGATACTTTGTCTGGAGTGAGTTGAGGCGTAAGGGTTGGAGTGAATAAACATTAACATGTATTTTTCAAGTTCTAATACAGGCAAATCCAATACAAACAAATATTGCAATTAGCAGGCATAGGAAATTAACATGCCTATTTATTTATCTAGGCCTATAAGCTGATCCTACTCACAGGTAGGCCTACGCACAGTTTTTTTTAACGGAGCTTACCTCGGCCCAGTATTACGACAGACGGCTAAAATATTGAGCCCTCATTCACTGCCACTGGAGGACCTTCATTCACATTACCAACATAGCCTACCAGTGCCAAAAAGCGTAAACGAAAATGTTGCATGTTTGGGCAAAGTTGTTTGGTAAATCTTACGACTAGAACAAAAACCTTAAAGGTACGGCCATACACGTTATGGTTTGCCAGAAGGTTTGTGTCCAGCAAGGCTTCCTTTCCGTTGAGTCGAAATGTGTAGGTCTATGGGCAATTCGTCCGGAAGGTTTGGTGCCAAATCGAGCCTCTGAAAAATCTGCTGTCACTTTGACTTTTTACCTGAGGCAGGTATTTGGTTGAGCAAACCAGAACGTGTGTGGGCGATCGGAGGGGAGGGTTCAGATTTCAGTTACCGAACCCATCAGTGGTCAGTTTTTTGAATTTTAAATGCTATTTCCATAGTCCTTGCATATGCTTGTCTTTTTATTTAAGACAGATGGTATGAAAAGTTGGTCGTATTGTATGATTTTATTTACAACTAACTTCAATAACTTGAAATCTTACAATTCCATCCGGTGGCTAAATATCAGAGTGTTTACCATACGCTCAACTTTGGTCCATTTACGTTTATTTGTTGCAAAAATGCAACAGCAATGGCAATTAGTACGACATAGTCTTCCAATAACATAATGAGATCGCGACAGAGAATAAGTGGCAACCTCCTGTAAAACCTAAGCATGTGTTCTAGAGGGTACCTGGTTTACCTTACGGTCTCTTCATATATAGAGGCGCGCCTTCCGGCAGGCCATAACGTGTGCCTAGGCCTAGCGTATGGGGACCTTAAACCTTGACACTTTGTATGAGCCGAGCAAAACTTTTAAAATCCCTAATCATAGGCCTACCCTAAATTATAGGCCTACTACAAACTCACTGTGATAGTTAGGCCCTATACACAAAATTAATTCAAAATGGCTTCTAAATGATAGGGATGCATCCTACCGCCACACTGCGAGTCTAGAGGTCTGTTCGTTCTGTAGTAGCAGTTGCACTGCAGGAGGCGAGTTGGAGCAAAGGTATATGACGTCATAGGAGTTGGTAGCACATTGGAGTAGTTTATAAAAACGAACGGTTTTGTAGCAGATTTTGTTGCGCGGCAAATTAATTCTCAATTACCTTGAGATACCAGCATCAACCTTGAGCTACTGAATAGAATATTTCATAGAATAATAGTATTAAAATGTCTCTGCAGGCCAAGTATCACACTATTATACTCGAAAGGCGAGAGTAATTGTTATTTACAGAAGGGCCTAGGCCAACTCATTGGTGAGCGGTTTGGGACAATCCACTAGGCCTAGAGTGTAGAAAACACTATTTATATAAATTTAAAATGTATACTAAGCATAAAACTCATTTGGACTATCAACTACGTAATGGCCATCCACTATTTCTGGGCCATTCTCTCCACAAGCAATCTTGCACACTTCTCCATCCATAATTGCGCGCCTTTTTGCAACCTGCTACAACTTTACTGAAAGCGCTCCACCTCTCGAGTAGGAGCACTTTCAGTAGAGTTGTATCAGCTACCATTTCGAAATCGAACACTTTTGTAGTAGCGCCAACTTACTATCAAAGCGCCTGCTCCCATAGAACGAACGCTTTGGTAGTACTGTCGCACATTGTAGTAGACAGAACGAACAGACCTTAGGATTTCAGTTAGGGGGTTAGGTGCAGGCCTAGGCCTAGGCCTATAGCCGAAAGTCACATAGTGATCAAGACCGAGGGGTCGGGGGTGGTAAAAAGGGAAACAAAGGTAAGGGCCTAGCCTATTCACATGCATAGTTAGCATGGCCTAGGCCTACTCAGACACAGTTAACAAGATTATGTGCGGGGGCTAGGCCTAGGTAGGCATAGCCTAGCCTAGGCCTAGGGGCTACCCTTGCCTAGAACCCATAGCACCTGAATAATGGAGAACCGGGGCGTAGGCCGAAGTAACTGCACAAGTTAAAATGCAGTTAGGCCCATGGCTATAACCAATTAGTAGGCCTATATATGCCTAAAATTAGTGTCAATATTATGCCTAGGCCTAGGCCTAGGCCCACGTGAAAGAATAATAGGCCTAGGCATATCTCTCGTCTCGATACTTACAGTTAGGACTA
Organism: Isoperla grammatica; assembly: GCA_945910005.1. NCBI lineage: Eukaryota > Metazoa > Arthropoda > Insecta > Plecoptera > Perlodidae > Isoperla > Isoperla grammatica. The sequence continues at coordinate 126,538,704 of OX246737.1, forward strand.
ATTTAAGTATACAACTAGTTCTTGGATACAATAATTTGTAATGCTGTTGCTTATATAATAATGAATTATAAAAGACCGAAAAATAACACCAAAACGTCAACAACAAAATAATGTTCGATGCAAAGCTGGAAGTGAAGTTTGACGAAAACAGCTGCAACTAGAGTCGATATATCGAACTCGAGATATCGAATATTATTCAAGCCAATGAAAATCTTTAGCTTGAACTGCTGAATCAAAAAGCGGGAAATTATTATCCAATAGAAAATTGAGTGTGTCGCATGTGGGTGTTGCATGGCTGCCGATTGCCGATAAGTTGCCGATGGGGATTGGCCATCCATCCATCATGGGCCCATGGGCCATTTCTCTGTGGTAAGGTTAGAGTGTAACGTTCATTTTCTCTCAACAAAGTAGATTTTTATAATGTTTTAAACGTAAAACCTAACATAAGTTTAATAGTCAGTCAACTAGGCTTATGTGTGGTGAGTTGAAACGTAGATGGAAGTAACCAGGCCTAGCCTAAAAATGAAATCAAACAAATGGAGGCAAATTCAAACAAATTAGATCGTCAACATGGAATGTGTGCTTTCAAGGTACGTACATTGGGTTTAGAGTTGTAGGTCTACGTCTACGTATAATTCGACGGCGCTTACATTTGTTCAAATACCAACTTAGTAAGTTTTATCCTAGGCTTACGAACAATTACCACAATCTGAATCCTTATCGTACGCCTTAGGCCTAGGTGCTAGGGCCCTTCCTTCCTAGCCTTGATAAATTTCCTAGCCTAGGCCCTAGGCCTAGGGGGCCTATGTCTAGACCAAAGGTCATATCTGTGATAGGCGTAGGTGCTAGATATACCAAGACGATCGTTACTTGCCTAGGCCTAGGCCTAGGCTAGGCCTCAGTGTGCAGCGTCTCGTACAAGGGCCACGTGGACTGAGACCGTCGCACCGACGCACTGAGACCGTTGCACCAGGCCTGACGCCTTCAGGTGAGTGTCTTATTACACCTAGGCCTAGTCCTCGACCCTACAAGGTTAAAAGCTAGGTTATAAGCCCAATAAGCCATAGGGCCTAGTCCCTATTTTTGTATCTGCGATGCTGAAGATCTCGATGGCATAATCATAGCCAAGGCCTAGCGCCCATATTTTTGTTGTTAGTTTTATTGCTTTCTTCTTTTTGCAGCTGGCTTCTATTGGCCGCCACACACTGCTAGTCCCTACATCACCCACTCAGCATGACCATATGACACTAGGCATTGTCATATGGCATGTACCGTAAACTCAACTGAACTGATCAATGACAATGAAAATAACAATTGCTTGGCCGATCTGGTCACTTTATGGTAGGCCTACATGGCCATAGCCAAGGATTTGGAAGGGTTTTTTCTTCTGTTTTGTTGTTCTAGCAACTATAATGATATAACTATGGCAACTGTAACCGTAACGATTAAGTTACCTAACTTTTGTGTTATCTTACGATGCGAAGTAACCATTTCCAATAACTGTAACGGGCATGTTCACCAAGATTGAACTTGCCATTTCCAGCGGTTGTCAGAACCCATCAGAAATTATAATATTTATCTATTGATGGATTGATTGATGTCTGATTAATAGTCTTATTGTCTCTTTTTTTTTCCCTGTGCAGAGTTGGCCTCTTATAAAGTCTTAAAGTCTTATTGTCTCTTGTCTGTTGGATTGATAGTCTCTAACTTGATAGGCCTAGTCTGACAACTCTTCAACAGGGAACGACCTTGGCCCCGATCGAGCATTCATCGAAGCCCGAGGCCTGGCGGACAAGGCATCCCTTTCAGTCGCACTCTAGATGTGCACGGCTATGTTCACCGGACTAGAGAAAAACGTTTTTCAAACTTGATTTTTTTTTTTCAAGGCGAAGTATCATATCGATGTCGGAATTTTGCCGCAATGTCACTATCGAAAGGAAACATCAATGTCGAATAGCAGCCCTAAATCTAATAAAAGTTAGGGCCTATGATAGGCCTATATTTTTTAAACATCTGAGCCCTGATTTTTGTCTTTTGTCTATACCAATTAATTGTTCTCCTTTTTCCCAGTTTATTTCTGAAGAGAGACTAAACTATATTACACAGAGAGTGCAATATGATCAAAAAAAGAAGCTTGAGGATGAAGCTTGGTTCAATTTCCTAGCAAGAAAGGATAAGTCAAAAATAAAAAGTTGTAATGATGATAAGCCACAAAATGCTAAAGGTTTGGAGACCAAGCAAAATGAACTGAAACAATCTATTGAAATACCAAGCCCTCAAAACTTGCCTCGTTCAGAATCCAATGGGAATGTTTCGGATGCATTTTCATCAATTCCTAAGGTGCCATCGTTCAGAGAGAATACCTTACGAAGGATTGGCAATGTAGCTGAATTATACAAAACACAAATGCCAATGCTAGATACCCATTTGGGCTCTGATTGTTGCCAAGAAGAAAATGAATGTATGTACATGCATGATCTATATTTTTTAGTTAGGCCAGTTTACGATTGGCGTCAACGCTAAATTCGACTTTAACACCTTGTTCAACCGGTGTATTGATGTGAAAGCATTTACAATTGCGGAAATGCGTCAACCGTTAACTTGAACTCGTGACTCTGAACTGAAATCATGAATCAATTCACGGTTGACGCTTGAAGTTGGCGCCAGTCGTAAACTGGCCTTAACCGCTATTTTACATCCTGTAAAAAAGAGACATTATAACCTGTTACATTTCTATGTAGGCCAGCCTAATCCATTAAACTGTCTAAGGACGTGTCCGAATTAAGAAGAATGCATACTTGTATACTTGTACTTGTACTTGTCAACTTCACTCACTACCTCGCGCGCTCGAATACTTGAATTTCGGACAGTTCCGTCCATGCGCGATCTCTGACGTGTAAAGAAGTAACTAACAAGTAGCAGCCTTCTTGATTGCCTCGAACTCCTATTTAGCGGGCGGTGAATCAGCTGATTCAGTTCAGTGACACTTGTTAAAAGCAAACAAACTAGCCATGGAGGTGGAAATGTATTTATTGTTTATGGTGAAACTGTATATTCAAAACGTCAGACGTAGAAGAACGTTACGGCGAAAAATAATTATGATAATGCGTAAAAGATTACGTGATAAAGTAGTAGGTCTAAGGGTATTGTGGAACAAGATGTTATTTAAAAGTGAGGTTACAGTGCGTTGTTTGGGGCCGCCATGACTGTTCAAGTACTCAAGTTAAGTGCGCGAGCTCGAATGATGTGTGTTCTCGCAGTCTCGTCATCGTCTACTTGCAAACTTCTAATTCAGACACTTGAAATGACGTCACTTCCGTACTTTTCACAAAGTCAAGTCTGAACTTGGTAAGAAGTATGCATTTTTCGATGAATTCAGACACGTCCTAAATCATAACACAAATTTGGGTGATAATGGTCATCTTTTAGAATTCCAACTTCTCAAATAGTCTTCACATTCCTGTCACTTGCACTCTGTTGTGAACCATATCCACATCACATACGCTTTTCTTTATTTTGTTTTTGTTGTATCAATATGACGGGATTAATTTCCTATCCCCTACCCGACTTCATTGTTGGACACCTATCCCCTACCCGACTTCATTGTTGGACACGGGGAGCAGATATATATATATATATAGGCCTATATATATAAAAAAAAAATAAAACTATGTAAGAGTAAAAGCCCATGTGATGTGGGACATAAAGAGACACAAAAGTTTGCCACCAGTGTTGTGGAGTTTTGTCCCAGGCCATTATTTTTGTTGTACGTACAATGTTCACCATTTTTGTTCTATTATGTTAAGAATCTCCCCCCACCCCCCTCATCAACTTTAAACTGATTAAAATGCATTTTGCTCCCTGTAAAACATAATTCTAAATCCCAGTCAAGTTGTTTCTCTCTTCAAAAAGCTACAATACAGTTAGCGTTAAAATGTTACTACACCTATTTTGAGAAGGTTCGCCATCTGTGCCCTAGGGTATGCACGGAGCACTGTCAAGGATGCTTTAGAAAAGAGCAGGAAATACTATCTACGACTCCTGGAAGCGTCTTATTCAATCTGTCGAAGGTGGCCGACTGCGTTGACCTCTTTCTTAAGCTTGAATTCTCTTTGGATTAATTAGATAAAGTGACACAAAGGGTTTGAGCTACATTTTTACTCCATTAAAACAGAGAAGGCAAATAGTTCATATTTTGTTTCCCACTATTTACCATAATAGTGAACTATGAACATAATGATTAGCCTACTGCAAGAACAGGGTTTGTTACCTTTTCTAATTTGTGATGCAACTACCCAAACAAGCTAAAATTTGGGAAATTGAGAAAGTTCTGTTACTGTATACATGCAGGCCTACATAATCCTTGAGTTAGATGATTGCTTTATTTTGTCAGCCCTTGCTTGATAATGTATGTTTTTCGTTTTTTTAAATAGATGCAGATTCTGGACAAAGATCTTGGGACCATTCTGCTGCAAGTCTTCACGATTTAGAAGTTGTCAGTACTATACCATTAAGCGAGGCTGCCCTTTCATTTAGTACTCACGAACAACATTCTGTGGGTGATAGAAGAACTATGGACCACATTGACAAAAAAAGAAATCGTACTCTTTTTCGTATCACTAAGGCCGATTTAGAACAACTCAAAGAACTCTGGATGAAAATTGTATTGCATCTTGATGGAATTATGTCTCTTCATGTGAAGGCTCCAGAAGATGAGAAATCTGAAGATTACTTGCTGCGTCAGTTAAGGGCCACCGAATTTACAGCTTTTTTCTCTAGGAACTATGTGTACTCGCTACGTAGAAAGGTATGTTTGCTAAACATGTTAGTGCGGGTACTACATTCATTTGTGGACATAATTTAGCTCACCAATCTTCTACGTTTTTCTTCTAGTGAAGTAATTCAGATTGTGGCTTGCCACCTGAATAAGCCTCGTTTATATCTGATATAGAACTATAAATCTAAAATGTTAGGTACAATATTGTTTTTTTTTTCTCATGCCAAGATGGCCTTTCCAGCCATTCTTTTGTCTAACTATCCAATATTAAGTAGGCCTAGCCATTCCATGTAGGTCTATGCGTGTGATCCGTCACATGTGTTGCTAAGTTTTCACGCACATGACAATTTTGGCGACAATGTAGCCTTCTCCAGCAGTGTTAGCCATTTAGTTGGCAGTAGTAGAGGCCAAACGGCTAGATATATGCAAGTAGGGGATAAGAATATATACAGAACCCAACAGCTTACCTGGTTGGTGACGGCACGGGTCTCGTAGATAAAATTAGGGTTAACACATAAAAGAATTCAGACATAAAACGTCGAAATTGTTTCGGCCAAACAGGGCCTTGTTCACTCTGCACTCGTCGAGTGAACAAGGCCCTGTTTGGCTGAAACAGTTTCGACGTTTTACGTGTGAATTCTTTTATGTGTTAACCCTAATACCCCCCTGTTTTATCTACGAGACCCCTGCAGTCACCAACCAGGTAAGCTGTTGGGTTCCCTATATTCTTATCCCCTATTTGCATATCCATTTAGTTGGCAGTTATATTTGGTGAAAAGAGTAGACACTTCGAATGTTCGCTGTAAGTTTCGACAGGTGTCGGAAGTTTAGTAATGTTTCGTATTCTTTATGAGGAAGAATGGAGGAAAGCAGGCTACTTTATCATTCTGAAAAAAAAAAACTACCAGTACTGTATTTTTTATTGTCTTCATGTTAATTATATTATTTTGTCTATGTTAAGTGCTTGATGGAACAGAGGAGAATAGTGGATGAAACAATGTGGGCAATTGTAAGTTTGATGCACAGTTCTTACCTAGAATTCCCACAATGCATATTTTTTTATTTCAGATACAAGAACTACATGCTGGAACAGGAGTTTGCCAAAATAGAAGAAGTGCAAACAAATTGCATATTTCTCTGGTTGCTGCTCACCAAGCTGCCAATAAAGCACTCATCACATACTTGAAACGAATGCCATGCCCTGTATGTGTGGGTGTACCAGATAAATTAAGTGAATTGTTACATCTTATAATTGATATGTGTGCCATATGCAGCCTTTTTGCAATTGAATCAGCTGAACTTAAAAAAGGACCAGATGTAAGTTTTCATTAATTGCATATTATTGTATTTAGGCTTAAAATACAACAGTGATACATATTTTAATTTGTTCAATCAAAGAAAAGTCTACATAATATGTAGTCTGCTTGAGAAGAAAGCACACACACACACACTTTTTGGTAACGTTAACAGTTAAACACTCGACTATTTCAGTTGATTAGCATCACACTGTAAATCCCCATCCCCAGACTGCCATTATCACACTACACTTACCGCGTGCACACCAAAGTTCGCTTCTGTACGTTTAATAAGTTGCTTGAACTTTACATCCTTGTTCTTTAAAAGTTAAAACCTCATTGTTGCATACAGTTTACATATTTGAACACAATGAATTGGTGCAGGCAGACAAATGTAATAGTACTACTGCCCCTAACATTCCATTCATTACGTTTATACCCCTACCCTATTGCATCCAAAATTCTACTAAACTATCGTCACCTATAAAAAAAAATTAAAAAACGTGCATGTAGAAAGTCTTGCTGTTGTCAGGCTTGTATCGTTCTCACTGGTAGATTGAGTGCAAGCGATTTTGAGGGGGGGGGGGGGGGGGGTTAGTTTCCCTATTTTATTGAAAGGTTTTGCTTACAACTTAGGAGGCTAACATTTTTCTTATTGGTAGACCTAGGTGCTTTCCAGTCAGGGTCAACTTTTTCTCAAATTGCTATCACTTCACAAGTAGGCTACCAATATACTTTACATATAGGGTGTACATGTTATAATATACTATAGGCTATGATGGGTAGAAGGATAGAATCCCAACAGCTTACCTGAATTGTGGACCGTTGTGGTAGAGAACAACAACAGTAACAACTGAGGACAACACTAGTTGTACTTCCATAATGTGCATATTGGATACTATTTTCAAGTGCATTACTTCAAACATGTACCCACTTTGTTTTTTGTTTTGTTTTCTATAGGAGGTAGAAAATAAATGTCAGTTTATGCTGATTGAAATTCAAGAACTGATAAACCAACACTGCATGAGTATTGACGAAAAGCACAGTAACGTATTGTCAACGGATAATAAAAAAGTGAGCACTCTAAAACCTAAAAAGAAGCTGAATTATTACAGCCTTTCAATGTATAAGCCTAAAGTAGGCCCACCATTAAGAGCAATACCTAAAGGGTACAAGAATAAAATTCAACGCTTGGCACAAGTGAAGTTTGGCCTTCCACCCAAAGCCAACTCGGAAGCACTACAATATGGAAAGGTGGCCATAGAGCATAACTTGAAGAGACACCACGCTGAAGTTCTGTCACCGAGAAGGATGCAAAAAACTGCAAAGGTACAAACTACAAATGAATGTATTGGAATTAGACCCATTGTATGCCCGACAAATATAAACCAAAAAGATATATTCTGGTTGTGTGTAAATGTTTTGTCATTATATTGCCTATCAAAACTTGAAGCCCTTTGTATAGAATATTAGAATACATAATATGCTAGGTAGAAGGATAGACCCCAACAGCTTACAGTAAACCACCAGTTATACGATCGTCGAGGGTCTGGCTAATGCCATCGTACAACTCAAAATATCGTACAACTGATTATTGATATTACCAGCCAAAGAACATGTTGCAGCTATAAAACAAATTATGGGTAGTGGTATGTTGTGGTCGGGGGGGGGGGGGGGTTAGGGGTTAGGCCATAAACTAGTCACATCAGTTAATGATTGAATTTATTGATTAAAAGAAACCTTTATCTTTTATTGTTTTTAGCAATTAACATAACAATATTGACACATTAAACTAATCATGGTAAATCTATTAATTTAATAAAAAATGGTTGACTGCTATAATGAATTCGTGCACGCTTATAAATGGCCTACAAGAAGAACTCATAATACCGCGGATCACGTATCGTACAGAAGCCCGGGCAGCGGGAAACACGGCTCCCGGCTACTGATGCTGCATCGGCCGCCAACACGTAGCGCGCGAATGCGGTGAGTGAAAGCGACCCGTGAGTCACGCATACGCTGCGTTGCCGTGTCACTCACCGCTCGTATCAGGGAACAGATAACTTTAGCAGATAAGTTAGGAATTCTTTCGGAATAAAACAAGATTATTTTGTTTTGCGTTTTTTTGTCCTAATTTGTCCCCGCATGGCACTGGAATGTCAATACGATGACACAAAGACAGCTGTTCTGCCTTGCTTCATCCACCCGCTACCTGCTTTATTGTGCTTTGAGTTGGTTCGGCTGGCACATGAATAGGGGGGGGGGGGGGTTTATACAGAACATCCTCCCCCCCCCCCCCCACAAATGACGAAACCAATATTTGTACCATGTACAGGTCTGATGATGGTGAATAAAAATCTTATCTTATCTTATCTTACCCACCCAGTCTGTGAACACCAGCCGCTGACAGCGCTCGATATCTACCATAAATCTACAACCAATAAAGCCGTCAATCATTTTCATTCATACTTTACAAGCCGGTGGTCGGAAACGGTGCTAGGGTTGAGGGGGGGGAGGGGGCTCACAAGTTTCGTCGGCAACAACATAAGATAGCCAGCAGAATGGCCTGCCAGATGACTCATTAGCGCACGGCGGTCCAGACCGCTTTTGTCAAACGAGATATCGTATTACTGAGAGTTCCATACTTGCCTGGAGCTAAAAATACATCGTATAAACCCAAATATCGTATTATCCGATATCGTATAACTGATTGTTTTATTCATAAATACACTAAGCAAGTTGGTGAGGACCAATCGTTTTCATCGTATATGTACAAATATCGTACAACTGAGCATCGTATAACTGGTGGTTTACTGTACCTGAATTGTAGACCGTTGTGATGGAGACTAAATAATAACATATATGCGTAAAAGACAACAACACAATTGTATTAGAATAAGCTTGACGTAGGCCTATATTATTAGTCAATAGTTATACCTATGTTTAATGTGCTTGAACTTTAGGATAATTTAATTTCTGTTGTAGAGCTTACAATTTATTTGTAGTTTCAATGTGCTAGTGGACTGCAAAAAGAGCTAGCAGTTAGCACAAGCTTTGCTACGATAGTTTGAATGGCGCATTAAACCAAGAAACCTCAGTGTCACGTTGTACGGATGTACGTTATCGTCTCGTTGTGAACATTGAATTATATTTATAGTTTAGGCTACTTATTGTGCATATAAACTGAGGTAGGCATATTGATTCTAGCATCAATTGCAAACAGCACCAAAGCAAACAGTATAATTCTTAAGAGTCAATGTTAAAATTAATTAAAATCAGGTATCAATTATTAGTGTGCTTCTGTCAGTGATTACTGACTACTACTGTCTACTACTACTACTTTGCTGTTTTAAATTTTATTTATAATGTTTTCTTGATTTGTTTGCAGGTGAAAAAACCACATAGGTCAATGAGATCTACCCATGACAGCTTGATTGAGGTTGGGAAGTTTGATGACAGTGACAACATCCAAACCTTGGTCGAACTGTTTGGTAAAAAAGAAGATATAAATGATTCAGAAGAAACCCAACCCAATTTTAAATATGTCGACAAGAGGATGAATGAAAAAGAAGTACTTAAGGAAGTAAGTTACTTTTGAACTATCTTGTCTTGTTAATTTCATAGCCTTCCGCACATAGGCCCAAAGATATGCTTAAAATTGGAGAAATCATTATGTACTGTATGGTAGTAACTTAGTAAGACAATTTATTAGTAAATACACTACTAAATACATTGGTGCCTGGGCAAATTGAAGTAACTAGGGATGCACATTGGCCATCGATACATTTAAAATACATAATTTGTTATCAAAAAGGCAAGTTTGTTATAAAACTAAAAATATATTACTATTCTTAATTAATTAGTTATGAGTAGGGCTGGGCAAGACTTCGAATTATTCTAAAAGTTCAAGCAGCGATATCCTCTCGACGCTCACTCCACCGAAATTCATTCAGATTTGGGCAGTAATCTAAAATTATTCCTGGGTATAGAACAATTTAGCTTAAATTCCAATTTTTGAAAGCCTACTGAACAAGGTTTGGAGATTTTTTTGGAAGATTTATTATCCGCAAATTTCGTTCAAAATTCAAGCAAGTTTCTAGGTCTTGCTTAAACTCACTCAACTTAAAATATGCCTGCTCGCCCAGCCCTAGTTGTGAGTACAGTAGGCTAACTGAAATTTTAATTATGTATATATTATTGATTCTTGGTTGTCAGGATTTGCCACGTCGATTGTCTACATTTAGAAACTAATTTTATATTTAAAAACTTCAATAATCAATAAGGACCCGAACTGTGGAATCATATAAACGTATAGTATGTACACTGTACTTACTTAAGTACTTTAATACACTGCACCTGCACAGTACTTAAAACTAGAAGCATGGTAACTGTCTTAAAAGTTCAAAGTTAGAGCTTAAAAAACTGTGAAACAAGTTGTATTTTATTAATTTTTCATATTTAGGATTCGATCCCATAGTTAAGCACGTCAGTTTATTTTTGGTTATTCTGTATTCAGTATTAGTAACCAAATGTCCAGAAGACTAGTAATTTGAAGACATTGAACAGAATTCAGTGGGTTTCTACCGTCCCGTTGCTGCTGCATGTGGCGCATATAGGCTGGCCATTCACCACTTGAAATCTTGGATCCGTTATGGGGTTTCCGCATGCCTGAAATTAAATACCGATACATTGTGTTTCTACTTTTTACTGTAGATAATTTTGAAAGTTGTTATACATAAAATAATTGAGAAGCACTCATGACAATTTTTCACAAAGATGGCACTGATGTTATCGAACACAGAGCCTTGAGTTTCATAGCCCTAAAGTATTAACTCTGATAAATTCAATTAACTCTGAAACTTCACGTACAGTGGTTGAAATATCGGAAATAGGCTTACTACGGCAAGTAGGCTAATTACTTTTTACTGAAGTAAACGTAGCGTTGACATGTACAGTAGAAACATTTTCTTTAAAAAAAATATGAATAAAAAGATCAGCATGGTCGTCGCCACTGGCCATGACATCATTGAGCTAAACCAACAGTTTGAGTCAACCGAAGTCTTATGAGAGACATAATCTACAAACAGGTGAGATTTCATTACTAATTCGTAATTTTGTATGATATAAATAGTTGATTGGAGTTATGACTTATGATGTCAGAGCCTGCTGATAATAAAGAAGGTAGAATAGGTCAGTGTTTGAGCGCAATTTGATATCTGACTAAATATTTAACTTGCTGCTATAGCCTAGCTATATTAATGCATTCTTTTAACCAAAATCGTTATAACAGGCATTAGCTATTAAATAATAATGGAAAGTAATTACCTTGCACTTAAAACACTGTGGATGCCAGCTTTCCCCCATAGCCACTAGTGTTGTTTCGGCGATTGCTTCGTTACAGCCAAAGCATCGAGGAGAAAATTCATCTTGGTAATCTTTGACACAGTACGGAATACCTTCGTTTTCACAAAATGCTTTTCCAGCTAGTTGTTCGCCACACTTGGCACAAACGAAATGTTCCTCGTGCCAGTTCTTTCCCATTGCCTTGATTATTATCTACGTGTAAAAAGTGTGTAAAAAGTGCATAAAACAATGTGTAAAAAGCTGTGATTATAATCTCCTAAACAATCCTACTTAATCTACAAAGATCATGACAGTTGCTTGTGATTTCATGCTCAACAAGAAAAATGAAGTAAAAGGTTCATACACATTTATGGTGGGAAAAACGGGGCATGATATCAGTTATTCACATATCATACAATTTTAAACAAAATAACTCTTCTTCAAATAAATAAATAAATAAATTTATATTTTTTATTTCTATTCTCTAGTCTACCCATTCAGTTACAAGAATTATTTTTAGTGGGGGACATAATTTATACACTTTATTATATGCTTCGTTGCTATGACGGCTCCAAAATCATCGTTTTTATGTACACCAATAACGTATAGATAGATTGCAGAAGTCGAGTTCCAAAGTTAAAAAAACTCCACCCCGAATGGGAATTGAACCCTGGACCTTCTGTGTTGGAAGCAGGACTAAACTAAACAACCCACACACTTTGCAGATTATCTTGCTCGTAGCAAATTTATGTGTGGTATGCCTAATAGGGCTAGGTAACAGTGTTTAGGGGTCTAAACTAAATACATCTACCAGCTACCTATCAGGTTAAAATGTTTAATAGTTGAGGATGATTTACTTCTCATTTTAGACTACCTAGTTATATAGATACTGATAGGTATTTCATTAGCTTTTTGCAATGTGTGCTGCTACGTGGTAGAGGAGTGTGGGGTTGCGACAGACAAGGAACATGTTTTGGGAGGGTCGGGCAAGCGGCAGCGATCTCTCAAACGCTCGATTATAACAATTATCGTAATGTGCATCAATTAGATAATGTATTAATAAATCGTGCAAGAAAAACGATACTGTACACTTTAAAATATATATTTTATGAATCATGGTGTAGCCGTTACTACTTACTATTATTGGAGTAAATACAGTAAGCCATATTTAAATGTACAGTTGAAGCAGAGTATGCCATATGTGTGGTTAGGTCTGTAACTTACACAACTACAATATGCAGCTATAGGTACAATAACAAACACCACCAAAGATACTTGAATTTATTTACCTCCTTAATTGGTTTGCCACAATATGCACACCTTTCAAGAAATAATTCTGCATAATCATTTTCACAATATGGTTTACCATCTTTGTGATTATATCTCACTCCCATCAAAGGTTTCTTACATACTTGACAGAGAAAGTGGTCAGGGTGCCAGGTCTTTCCCATTGCTGTGACAATCTAAGCATACAATATTATTATTTTAAATTTTGTGATCAAACTAGCTTAGCAGTATAGAACAGCAATAACAAAACATACCGTACCATGGATTGGTTGATTGCAGACGTTGCATATCACATTTCCTTTTACTGCCAGGTAAAGTTCTTTTTCTGCCATATTGAGTAATTCTTTAAGAAAAGAGAATTAAAGAGAATTGAGCGGCTCCTAAATTAAAAGTATAAACACTGTGTAAAGGGGGGTTTTGACAAAACAGGAGATTTTGTTACCCAGGAAATAACGAATAATAATAATAATAATAATGTGGATGTTACGATTTTGATTCAACAATCAACCATTAAGCCCGGTGCACACAAAGTCATAAGAATGTCACAAGGTATAGGTATAGTTAGGCCTATAAGCCGTGTTGGGCAAAAGGGATTACGTACAAGGGTCCACACACTCGCGTCATTGCAATAGCAATAGCAATTGCAATAATACTGGTATTAGAGAGTTAAGATATTTCAACTTCTTATTACAATACCATATACCTTACGACAGACCAATCATGCGTTGAAACGCCACTTACAACACGCTACATGATAACACTTATAAATGCTAGAACGTGAGTAAGCTGTAAGATATCATTGTCAAAACAACTACCACACTAGTCAGGGATGTGACATATGAGAAAAGAGGCAAAACCCTCAACAAAATACTATACCACATGGTATATGTCAGTTGATTACGTGTATCTTGTTGCATCGAGGCAGCTTGAAGAACACGACAGCAGTCAATTTACGTCAGAGTATCAGATAATAGACTATGTATGTATCAATTTCAATTTATCTTCACAGTGCAATAAATCTTTACAACGATGCACTTATTGAACACTACAGAAAATGCAATCTAACAATTAATAAAACACACTGTGACAAGTGGTAGTCAGATAGTTGTCAGCCAGGGACGAGTGCTGTGGCTAAAGTAATTATTTCAAGAACAAAGATTTGGTGGTTGACGTGACCGTATCTCAGGGAAAAGTGTAAAATGCCATTTACCATCGGGTTGCTGCCAGTGAAGTGCTAGGTGTTTGAAAGTTGATAATTTTGATTTAAATGTATAAAATTGAAGTCGGAATTTGTCCGCAATGTCGAGATCGAATCGAAACATCGATGTCAAACGGCAATCCTAATTACAACCATGCAGTTATAACATGGCAAACCATTAGCATTTAGCATATTATAATTATTGACTAGAAGAAACAAGAATCAATTTCAATTGATGAGGTGCTATCTGTCACAATGTAGTCTATATGTTGAGAAAAAATAAACAGATATAAGGAATAGTATAGAAATAAAAAATATGTAGAAACAGATTAATCTATTTTTCCGTTATTATATGCAACAAATGGTATTATTTCTGTTACACATTATACATGCTGTTATATATCAAAACATTAGTCTTGCTTCAAATATCTTTAATTTTCTAAATTAGATTGCCATTGTGTTCTGTTTGGCTGGGTTTAGTTAATTAAAATTGTATTTTGTAACATTAAAAATACACCGTTACAAGTTTCTTAACAGTTTCTTTAATAGGATAATCTCAGAATCTGTAATCAGTTTGATCATTCATGTTCTTTGGAATCTGAATGCTGGATTGAGTTGCAAATATCTTCCTTTGTGGTTCTCTATTGGCTACTACATCTGACACATACTGGCCGATCATTCATTATTGCAAACATCCCATCCGTTATGGGTTGACCACATTTCTGAAATAAACACAAGCATTTAAGCACAAACGTGCCAGATTGTTTATGTGGAACATGCTGGTAAATCTCTAAGGTAGAAGACAAAACTATATTTTTTTCATGCGAGTAGTTTATTTGGAAGATATCTACAAAAATCATTTTGCCTTGAGGAACTAAAAGTTTAGAGCTGTATCTTAACTCAAATTAGTTCAATTAGATAGAAGGTCCAATAAGCTGGTTTTATCTTCAAGAAAAGTTCAGGTTGGGAAAAACACTTTTACACATAAAACTTATGTAGAAATAAGTTCAAATAATCAATTTATAATTAGTGACTTACCATGCATTTAAAACAGTCCCCGTGCCAGTGTTTCCCTAGAGCCACGAGAGCTGTGTCAATAATTGGCTTATTGCACCCAGCGCATTTTTCAGAGAACAGTTCATGGTAATCTGCTTGGCAGTATGGAGCACCTTCATGTTCCAAAAACTGTCCGGTTAGTGGGTTTCCACATTTTGTGCAAACAAAGTGTTCTTCATGCCAATATTTTCCCAAGGCCACAATCATTTTCTACGATAGTTACAAAGGTACTATATATATGAATTTTATAACATAATTTTTCTCACAAACTAATGTCATTCCACAGCTACATTGTGGATGCTGACATCATAGATTAGTGAGGCATTGGCCAACCAAATGTATTTATTTGAAACAACCACCCGACGATTGGCTCGAACTCACTTGTCTATGACGTTAGCATTCACGAGGTTGCTGTGGAACCATTTTACCCAATGCAATTGACCACTTTTGGGGTTGCTACATAACCTATATAAATAGTATATGCTACATATCATGCTTCTGTATACTTGCATAAAAAAAGTAGTGTTGATAATGATATTTTACTTGATTGTTTATAAGTGGTGTGCAGTGATTTTTTAAGTTGGGGAAACAATTTAACTATGTACAGTATATCGATTGCTTGTGTTAATTTGCTCAATGTTAATTAGTTTGAAAAATATGTGGGATTTGTGAAGTGTATTATAGTATTCAACAATGGTAAACACCTTTTTAATGCTGTGGCAACATAGCCATATCTGTTGTGTAATTTGGTAACACATTTTACAAAATAACTTTGAATTAAACTACAGTAGGGCCTACTGTATTTACAATTTTGGTAGGCCTACTAGTACTTATTTAAAATACTTCTTATTAGAATTACATTTGAATATGAAATGTCTGCTATTTACCACTAGCTCAGATTTGTCTTTACTTAGTATTTACTGACAGCTAGTAGCTGTGTCTTGTAGCTATTGAACATAAGGGACGAAACTCGTCTGCACTCAATGCATACCGTTGAACCATAGACGCATGCATTTAGATTTGCTATCAGGCTTACAGTAAACGGAATGAAGTTAAAATATAAAGCTTTGCTAGTTTAACTGCGTAGGACCGGGGAACAACACAGTAAGCTACTGGTGAATAATTAGTAATAAACAATAAATAGATTGACAAACTTTATATATATTTGTAGTCGTAACAGCAAAGAATGGTCTCATAGTCTCACTGCAAAAACCAAGTAATTTAGCTATACTGGGACCACGGGAACGCACCTCTATTAAACTGCCAGTTTTTGTTGAGCTTGTTGTTGAAACAGGATCGATTGAACAGTAGACTGCATACCCATAAATCGTTCCGTGTTTTATTCAAACGACTGTAGGATAGCATACTATAGTTACCGGTAGTGTTGTAGTAGTTGAATTGAGCCTCATGGATAATGTATGGAGACAGCAATTGTAATAGAAGTTTGCCCCGATTGGGGAATCAAACCCAGATCCTACAGCTCTACGTACCAATCGTCAGTCGACCTTAACCCTTTCTTACCTCCTTAATTGGTTGATTGCATTTAGCGCACTTTTCAGAAAATAATTTTGTAAAATCGTCTTCACAATATGGTTTATCATCTCTCAGGTTAAATCTTCCTCCAGATAACGGTTTTTGACATTTTGCACAGACAAAGTGTTCAGGGTGCCAAGTTTTTCCCATTGCACTTATAACCTAAGAGAAAATGAAAATAAAATTACTTTTGTTTATTTCAACAGTCTACAACTTATTTGGGAATTTTGGTTATATTCCAACAATAATGTACAGTAGTATCCCATTAATTTAAATGTAATATGTATGTTTCATGCAATTCAGTGAACAAGTCCCTGCAGAAAGTTTGAGGTTGAGCACATAGCTAATTTTATTGTTAATGGTTCTTTAGTTCAAAATTTGGTAATTCAAATCGTGGTTTTTAGAGTCCCTTGAAATTTGAGCAAAAAAACAAATGTGTCCAATGATAATTTTGTCTGATAAATATGGTCCATGACGTAAGGTCCAACCGTTAATGCTGTGCGAGTCGTGTGTGAATACAAACTTCGAGTTTACCATTTTTCGTTGTGCTGCAAACACATGGAATGTGAATATAAAATATAATTATTCCCCAGAAAATGTTATGCCCTTTTTTATGGGTATCGTATTTTTTCGATAACAAAAAATCTATGCTGTGCTTTAAAGGTTACGATGTGTAGTGATGTGCTCGACCAAACAA
Source organism: Isoperla grammatica (assembly GCA_945910005.1). Taxonomy (NCBI): domain Eukaryota; kingdom Metazoa; phylum Arthropoda; class Insecta; order Plecoptera; family Perlodidae; genus Isoperla; species Isoperla grammatica. The sequence goes on from OX246737.1 coordinate 126,555,890, forward strand.
ACCTAGTCTGCCTAGCTAAACGTATCGCACCATATAATGGCGTATGGCAATCTTCACACATTTTTCCTTGTGCCGTGTCTATATAAATATATATATATATATATATATATATATATATATATGCAACCAGTAGTTACATTAGTAGTATTACAACAGTGTTGGGTAAGTTCCTTAAAAAATAGAACTAGTTCCAGTTCCAGTTACACGCAAGAAAAAAGGAACTCTTTCCAGTTCCAAGTTCCTCTAAAAAAAAAGGAACTGGGGCGTTCCTTAGTTCCTTTCAAAATGGAACTAGTTCCCAAATAGTTCCTTTCTGCAAACAACCATTTTTCTTTGGATATTGCCGAGCGGGATACTAACCATCGACTCAATGGTTATTATCCGGGTTTATGCATTATACACCAAGAACATTGACTAAAAGTAAGAGGTTATTTTATATTGTTAATTCTTAATGCATTTCAATTTAAATTAATAATTAATAACTATTATAATTAATTTAATTAAAGTTTTTAAATTAAATTCAATGCAAAGGGTTCGCAAATAACGCCTTAAATATGGTTGAGATTTGTAGGAATCAAAATGCACGTGCTTCTTTAGATTGGCTGGCGATCACCTCGAAGCACCGATTACTTTATTAACTGGTAAACAAAGCAATCATTTTGCCGAAAAATTTTCTTCGTCGCCGAAAATATCACTTTCGCCCGGAAAGAAAAATGGTCTGTATTTTTTAAAGGGCAGTATGTTATTGCCACGAACACCAGACATTATAACAAAACGATCGAAAGAGACAGCGTTTTTGTCACATGCACTTGTCGCGAAGAATTGAATAGATTAGTGAATATTGAGATAGCTCCTTGCCCCTAAATAAATTCACCCACACCCCACTTTCATCCCCCACATCTTTCATCATCAAAGCCTTCCCGTTTCCAATGAATTCGAAGTTGATGAATTCGAACATTGACTGATGTGATGGGTTGCCGGGGGGGGGGGGGGGGGGGGGGTGATATATTTCATGTTTTGTTTGATTTCGGAATGACAGCCTGAGTTGCTCTCACACCTGTGTATAGGAGGGGTTGGACGGTTGGTCAGTTATAAGTGACATGACACGCTTATTCCGCACGGGCGATTTGGGATTAGTCACCGGTTTCGGGTCTTCGACTTGTGCCGGTGTGCGACTAATTGGAGACCCCACGCGGGGGTGGCGTAGCAGGTGGAGGGTTGGGATGGGTAGACAAGAATGTAATATGTATTACAAAAAAGTTGTTTTAGATTTCTAGTTTCTGTCATCTTGTAAGTAAACTATGTTTTGGCGCTTTCGTCCTTCAAGCTTGTACAGTCAAGTAAAAATAAAAGAAACTTATGAAAATAAGTTACAGTTCCTGGAAAATTGGAACTATGGCGTTCCACAGTTCCTGGTTGGAAAAAAGGAACTATACCGTTCCTTAGTTCCTTAAAAAGGAACTAGTTCCAAGGAACGGAACTAAAAAAATCCGTTCCTACCCAACATTGTATTACAAGCTATCAACATTCAACCATCAGTCATGTGTTGTGGTTGTGTTTTAAAGAGATATTCAGACAAAAAACTAAGACAGTCACAGTTTTCTACAAGGGTGTGAAAAACCTTCTGCATAAATGACAAACCTCAATGGTCCATAAAATAGGAGGGGAACAAAATTCAAAACTTCACCTGATTTTACTGAATCGTGTATTTCTTGAACACAGCAGAAGACGTGCACTCTCCCTTACCGTTCGACAACACAGTCGACCGCTGATCCGCACCCCCTCCCACCCCCACAGCCGCACAGCAAGTTAAAGGGACTCGTAAAAGGGGAAACGTCTGCGACGAGAGAGTTATTCACCTCAAAAGCAACCACCAGCACTTGCAACCCACAGGCACACTTTCAAGTACTAATAAATGAATTACTTGTAGGCCCACATGTATCTATTTGTTTTGTGTACATGTATGTTTACCGGAACAGAACAAGGCAGATTTGGAATAACATAATAGGATGGTTGATGAGTGCCTGTTGAGTTGTTGTTGTCCTTAGTTGATTTTATTTTAAATCAACAACATAGAGCTAAAAATCGCATTTCGTTCAACTGTAACCGCTCTATTTATGATCATACATCTTTATGTACGGTATGTATAATTGTGGCAATTGAAATGCTAATGTTGGATTTGGTAATGTTTTCTTATTTGAAGGTCGAAATTTCTCGTTGGTTATACTTTTTTATTTTTGGGCCGACTATTCCTGTAATAAATCCTTCAGTGCCACCATTCAATCCAAATGCTTTGCTGAACCCCATTGAAAGTAAGTTATTCATTCCTATCCTACCAAGCTCGCAAAAATTGTTGGCAAATAATTTGGCACTGAAAAATACAGACCCATTCTGGGTAGTACCTATATTGTTTTGTTCTTAAGAAAATGATATGACACAAATGTAACCAGGGTGCGAATTGACAGGGGGGATTTCCCCCCTCTGATAGTTTCATCGCTGGCTCTGTTTTACTGAAAGGTATCCCTGCCGGGGATGGCTAAATCCCCACCTCTGGGTACATATCATATCAAGTGACTTTATCTCGCAATGTTTATAAATAATGCGTCAATTAATTTATACACATAGCCAGAAAGTGTTTGTATGTTAGTTAACCAAACCAATTGACTCAGATCGCTTCTAAGGCCATCTCGAGGGCAATAATACTCAAAAAAATCTTGCTCCAGGCCCCTTACTACCCATGCAGATATTGAGCATCCCCCTCTCTGCCAAGCTGTCAATTTGCACCCTGAATGTAACAAACATGTATCATTATTATTATGAGGCTCAAGACTGTCAACTTGAACTACGTTTAGTATACGCAAGCCCTCTAATTGCAAGCAGATCCCTTCAACAGCTGCCTTTAGTCGCCAGTCGCCTCTTACGACAGTCAGAGCTACCTCGGGCCTAGACGGGATAATAAACCACTAAAGACCTTGCCAAAAAGTGGTGTGATAATATCCCACACCACTTCCAGCTCTGTTTAAACATAATACATATGTACACATTTTCAAATTTTTACTTTCAATATTTGTTTACTATGCATTTACTATATCACCTTTTTATATACTTATTTCATAAGTGAAGGTAATTCAGATTGTGACAACTTTCATACTTCATGTTCAAGTAACAATATCGACACTAAATGTGTCAAGAGATAGCACCACTGCTGCGCAACATGGCTGACAGTTAGAGGGTAACAAACTGACAGGAGATCATGGATCCGCCTAAACTTGTTATTGCGCAAAGTAAGTTTTTAACTTTATTCTGAAATATACATATATTTGAAAGCAAATAGAGCCCAAAGGAACCTCAATGAAAGAGAGGCAGTGTTAATCGGTGGCCTTTTAATTGCATGTGGTTAATTAACATTATGAGCAGAACATGAACTTCGGATGCTTGGTGTGTCCCCTGATCCAAAATCCCCATAATATCAAAGGCATCTTGGAAACAAAACGCAACCAGCAAATATCCAGCAAAGCTGGATATTCACTGATGCAACAATATCGCTTATGTTTCTTTGGAATCGTTGCCATTCTCATATAAACACTGACAAATGACACTGACAAATGACATCCAGCGGCTTTGTTGCCCTCTAACTATTAGTTCACGATTTCGCCACCAGAGATCATATCTGCAACATTTAGTGCCGAATTGGTAAAAATTGCTGTCAAAACAGTCCAAATCTTGATCACTTTTTGTGACAATGTAGTTTTATTACGAAATAGTAAACTAAATACCCATAAAGGTATGTGATTTTGAATAGGTCACTTTTAATTGACATCTCCAATTTCCAATTTACAACACTACATTATAGTGGATCGATTATTTACTAGAGTAATTTAAATTGTTACTTGTTAGGGTTGTGCTACAACATACTTGACCCTGGATCGGTTTATGGCAGCCATCGCAAAGCAATTGACCTTGTGGTACCATGAGAACGTCTTTCTGTGCCATGTTGATGAGTTCTGTATGTAAATTATGGTACTTTCAGTAAGTAGTGGTTACCAAATAATGGCAGCATGATCATTGTAAGGTTACATCATGATTCAAACTAAAATGTCAAAATACTATTCATTTTAAAATAGATTTTGTTTCCAAGGAAATGTAAGCAATATAGGTACTATAGTATGCAAGTTAACAATATAAAATACCCTTTTCTTTTATCTTATAACATAAAAGGGTATTTTTCTATTTTATATTGTTAATTTGCATGATTGATTGATCCAATGGCAGTTAAATACCTTTTTTTCCTATGCCAATACCTAGTTATACCTATCTAAATACCTAGTAGCTTGGACATTGTGCCAGTAAAACTGTGAGCATCTTTGTACAGTTAACTTTAAAAAAAAAAAACCTTAGGAAGTGTGTATACTGGGCTTTACAGGTTATATTTTTAATTAAGAATAATTGCAATTGTAAAAATTTAAAAATCAAATTTGTCAACAGTATAAAAGGCTCTTAACAAAAAGCCTATTAAATATCAATGAACACAAAGCATCAATCATCTCGACGCAGTTTATACTAAAAATATATTATTTCAAATGTTTTCACAGTCTTATTATGCCAATATGCAAATAAAACACAATACAATGATTTTGTAACTTTATTTATTTTCAGACAAACGAAACAAAGAGAGAAGAACCCGATGCTGAAACTAAAGTGGATAGTGCCTTGCATACGCATAAATCAGAAAAGGCCATGTTTTCCAAACAACAGGCGATCAAGCTGGGGGTTAGCAATGCCCAGCTGATTCTGCTACCTCCGTACCAACTGCCTACTGAACACAGCAAACAGTTGGTAGATGACCAGCATCAAACATGTCGACAACACAAGACAACCTTGAGGCAAGGGGAACGGCAACAAAGGTTTCGACACCAACAGTGTAGCCGACCGATGCGTAGTGAACCTCAAAATAAATCGCCCAAAGTAGTAGAGACATTAAACAGAAGCAATGATGAGTTGAAGCATGAAGATAACGGTGAAAGTCAAGTGTCATTAACAAGGTCACCCAGACACAAAGTTAGAGACGCCTGCTACCAAACATCGCCAGGAGAACGTTTTCAAGCAGTGCCTTCCAGTGCTGTTTCTGATAAACACTTGATTTCCGAACAAGCCAAGATAATTGAAAATATAAGTGCCAGTATCTTGAATTTGAACACTTCACATGCTAATATGACTAAACAAATTTCAGACTTACATAATCAACAACAGGAATTCATTAGTGCCCAAGTAAAACGGCCACAAACACCAATAGGAATAGGGGAAAAGTGCAATGGTGAACATGAAAGTGTACTCTTGGAACAAAACAATTCTGCTAGAGCAAAGATGAATCATACAAGACCAGCACCATTAGACGTGTCCGACCAACAGTTATCAGCAGTGTTGAATTATTTGGATCAGTGCGAAGATACGTTGCAAACTTCACTAGATCACAAACAACATTTAAAACCCTGGCGAGTGCTCAATGTTTTATCAAATCAGATAGTGGACAGTGCATTAAGAAGTATTGTCGAAGAACTTGATTTTGATGCTCTCTTGTCCAACATGTACAAACTTGAATTTCAATAGATTATCAGTATATTATGTAACATCATGGTTCCATTAAAATAACACTTTCAACAAGTTGTGTTTTAACGAAATCATAGGTAGATAGATAGACCCGTGATACTCGAAAATGACATTTGCATTGAAATATATGCAGCAATTAAATTTAACGCTATGCAAGACTCAAATTTTCTCGGATAGTTCAAGCAGAGATGAGACTTCCTCTCGATGCTCATTTGACTTGCTGTTTTACTAGCTTAACTACTCTATCTCAAGAAAATTGTTGGCATTGCCAGGCTCCCCCACCTATTCTATTAATATTATCCACACACATATGACTCTCTCATCTGTTCCTCCTCACTTTAAGGTGCATCACCCCATTCCATACCTTTGTTCTTAATATATACCTGTCTGTCTATATGTGTCTATGTATAAGTTGCATTACTAGACCTACATCTGCTGGTAAATCAGTGTACTACCACTAAACTAGCCCTGGAAGTCTGCTTTTTTCCCGCCATTTTTGCACTTTGGCGACTGTTTCAGCTTTCACTGTTAGCTTGTTTTGTCGTGTCCAATTTTTGAAAGGAACCAAACCGGATGCAATGGTTGAAGTGTGAGGGGGGCTAATTTGAGCACAGGCAAATTAAATTCAACCCCCCAGCATTGCCACAATATCTTACAGGGCGGGCGGAACACTTGTCACACTCTGGCCCAACTAAGACTACTGCCGTCTGACAGCTCATCACTACACTAGGCAACATGCACTTGCCGATCAGTTCGAAACCTATAGAGGACTCAAAACTAACATAGATAGTGCTGCTAAGCAACCTCCTTTCAGTGCCATTGATGAATAATAACAATAAAACAACAATGAAAATTGACAGCTAAACCACTCTTAATAGAAGTTTATTTTCTTGCCACCAGAATGTATCTAGTCTATTTTGAGTGCTCTATTGAAATTGAGGGGAATAAAATGATCTTCAGGATCGGTTTCCTTGGGCCCCATCCCCTCGCTACCCACCTGGCACAATGGTCGAGCACGTGCTTTCCAGATTTGTGTCATGCATGCGGTTGCTGTCTTCAAATGAACCCCCAGCCCACCCATTCTGTTTTAGGTTGGAATTCATAGTCGGCCCCTACACCTAGGGGCGCCCATTGTTACCAAGGTAACAATTGTTTGCATGTTATTTCCCATAGACAAAACAAATCCATAGCAACAATGGGTGCCCCTAGGTGTAGGGGCCGACAATGAATTCCAACCTTAGTTCATGAACATAACAATAGCTGCTTAGCAATAGGGGCTAAAATGGCAGTTGATACCCAATTTGGAAATGAGAATCGGACAACGGCTGGGAGGACAGTAGGGCAAGTAAATAACCGACTTGAAAAAACTAACAATTCATTGTGTGGCAACAGTTTGCAATAAGTTTTTTTTTTAATCTTGTATAAGAAGTGTGGTCTTTTACATGGAATGTTAATTAGGTATTTAAGTCATAATTTTCACTTCCATTACATCCATTACTTACCCTCCCTACCACCCGTCCAGCCGAGGTCGATGTTGGGGGTACTCAAGCCTAGGAGTGCAGACTGTGGGTGAAATCGAGAATATCACCTACTTGTTTACTGCCACAAGTTCAGACTCGTTTGACCATTCTTTGAATATACAGTATAATCAGAGGCAGGAGTTTATGGTGATTTTTTTTTTTAATATTTCGTTTTTAAGATTTGAAAAGGTGGTGAATTGGTGTTAAATATTTTGGAAAAAATCGTTTTTACAACAGTGTTATTTTTTTTTTGTATTTTTGGCTACATTGGGACCATGGAAAATGAATAGGCTAAAAATTAGAAAACAAATATGAATCAACCTACATTTATTAGGTACATATCACAACCCTAAACACATTAATTACCGGTAATCAATGAATCACTGAGTATGTCTATGTAAAACAGTGAACACTTATTGTAGGCCTACTCACACTAGTTTCCTTAATCTATGTCTGTAAATTGCAGTGCGTTGTCGAGGACGCCGTTCGGCCGTGACTTGACACAAAAACGTAAAAATAGGATGGTAAATCGCAAATTTGTCATTAATTTATTTTATTCCAACGTTATTCGTTAATAATGGGTAGAATCGCTCAAATCGCCGCTTTACTTAAAAATCGCGGAAATTCGCCAAAAAAAAAATGTCATTTCCAGCACCACAAGTACCTAAAATGTCCACATCTATAGTCATGAAACATTTTCTAAGAAATTCGCGTTTATCGTTAATACCATAAACTCCTGCCTCTGAGTATAATCAATTAATTACATTTGTAATTCTTAGCTAGTGGCATTCTGAAAACAGCCAAGCTATAAGGAACTGGTTACAAGATTGAAAATAGAAAACATCTACAATAATTATTGTTTATTTGTGATACAACATAGTGGACAATATAGTAGAATTGTGAATATACTCTACATAGCACTAAGTTAATCATTTGGTTTTAGTCAACTAAAACATCGAAAGAAAATTTATTGAGCACGTTATAAAATATTTGTATAATATTATTTTTCTTCAATCAAAATTGAAGCAATACTGAACCAGCTAGTTTATATGTTAAGTTATGTATAGATAATTATAAAAGTTGACTTAAAAGATAAGTGGACCAAGTCTCAAGATGGATTTGTACTAGTTACCCTAGTACAATTGCATTAATTGATACCATATTATGTTTCGTCAATTACAGTTTTGTGTGTATATATATATATCTAGTTGATTAATATAATTCTATGATAGAGCCTACATGTAATTTTAGCATTTTTCTTCACGAGATTGCATCGTTATGCTGAATCTTTGGATACCATTGCTTTAAAACATTTATAAAGTAAAAACAGTATTCAGTTGTCGATGGATAAACGTACAGTCTACAATTGACGTCACATGTTGCCCATACTTAAATGCATGAGGAATCTTGCATTCAAGTTAAAAGCCGACTAACAAACAAACCTACTGTACTATAGAAAATAGAGAAATTATTTATTAAATAAATCCAGCTGTGTAGTAACGTATGCTACATATTAAAATTACCTATTGGTATTTGTTTTGTATCATACTTGAAAATCACTTAATTTGATGAATTATGATGGGTAAACTATACCAAGAGTCCCAGCTAAAGCTGCCTTGGCTGCTTCTTTCTTTGCATCCTTCTTGTTTTTTGCTGAAATATTAAGCAAGGCATTAATTAATATCAATTACAAGGAGTGAATTTAATACTCTGAAAGTTTTTGTCAAAACGAATTAAGAACTACCCAGTACAAGTAAAAGTCAGGTTGGCCAGGGAAAACGGTCTGAAACCCCTCCGAAGGGAGAAGTAGGCCTAAAGGAGGATGCGTGCGAGGGGAGATAGGTAGAGAAGGGAAATGGAAAAGAAATCTTGCCACCGACCAAGTGAGGTCATCTGCAAGATTGCAGCAACAACATGTTATAGTACTAGTATCAAGCAAGCATAATTCAGGATGCCGATTCTGTAATAATTGCATCTCTCTGTCACCTAGTGTTGTGCTTGTGCAATGATACTGATTCTACAATACGATATTGTAAATAAATGGAGAATAATTTCAATATTTATATAGTCGCACCATATCGGAAATATCACACAAAGATCACTTCCTGCAAGTGATCCTGCACTAGACTAGGTGGAAGGAAATTCAGATGGACAAGCATTGATGTACTCTCACAACCTCATCTACGATCGGCTGCATTGTTTTTAAATGATGTCGTGGTAAATTTTCCATGGCAAGTATTGTTTGGCGAGAGATTTGACTGTTTACCTGTTTTAAATCAGAACCCTGAACTTGCATCAAAAGCCTACAAGAAATTCAGACTTTGTGAGAGAAAAACGTTAGTAGGCCTACTTTTCAAACAAATGAAAATCATTTAGCTAAATTATTACTAAGATTTGAAGAAATATATAAACCAGTATACATCTAGAGGAAAATATTAAAGTTCACCATCATCGGACCTCTTGCAGTCGTACATATCCATAAGTACCCTCAACTGTATTGTTACGTTATATATATATTGGAGTTAAAGCAAAGGGGCAGTCTCATTATGTAAAAAACATGCAAAATATTAGGTTTTGTGTAAATCTTGAGAACATAAATGCCTGAATTGTGGTTTTGCAAGAACTAAAAACCAATATTTTTACAGTAACCAGGTAATGGATTATTTTCAAAGTTGATCTAGGACCCTTAGATGGAGTTAATTTTGGTCTTCCAAATCCTCAATGACAACAATGAATAACAATTATAAATGTACCTTGACATAACGTTCGAAAACTAGTATTGTTATTGTTGTACATTGTTGTCACTGATGATTTAGATGACCGTAATTAACACCGTCTAAGGGTCCTAGATCAATAGCTCAAGCCTCAAATCCAAAAATAGCCATGTGGTCATGTTTTGTTTAGAACACAAATTCAATAGGCCTATGCACAATCAAAGAAAGATACAACAATAGAGTCCTCTAGAGTCTAGAGGTCTCTGTCTACCAACAGATTGTTTATCCACCCTGTGATGTCACATGTGAGCAATTTTGTAAATCATCTATAAGAGGACTCAAAAGTAACATAGATAGCGCTGCTAAGCTACCTCCTTTCAGCGCCATTGATGACTAATAACAATGAAAATTGACAGCTAAACCACTCCTAATAGAAGTTTATTCTCTTGCCACCAGAATGCATCTAGTCTATTTTGAGTGCTCTATTAGGTAGTAATCTTTTGTACAAATTTTGCATTACCCTACTAAAAACAACCATAATGATTCAAATATTTGTTATATTTTTTAATGTAGTTTTCAGTTCTTACAAAATCACCATTCGGACATGAATCACTTTTATTTTGTAGCGTTCTCCAGATATTAGTTTAATGTGTTCAAAATATACCAACCTAGTCCTTCATATGAAACTCCGTCTACGGTGACTTCCAATGTAAACGTTACATTTGGGGGGGATCCATCTCGAGACTTCTCCGTGAACTTCACTCCCGGTCTCATCTGACTGAGCAGCATAACTGGATGGCGTTCAGTTGGATTTTCAGGCAGCTGCTTCATCGGGGCAGTTTTTGCCGGGGCAGCGGGTGTCGGTGTGGCTGTCTGCTTGGCAATGGGGACGTGGGTTCCTTGGCTCTGCCACTCGGTGAACAACTTGAAGAGTGCAAACGAGGCCAGACTTCCCCACGGCACTTCGTCATCCGGGGCTCCGGGCTTCTCGTCTCCGTCCTCGGACATGGTATCGATGTTGTCTGCAGCTCCGTTGTTCTGGGTGTCGGTGTCCATGGGCGAAGCGGCGCCCGTGCCGTCCATTGGCTTTGATGCCGCGAGCGTCATCTTCTCCAGTAGTAAAACCTTCAGAGCATTCTCGGCTGCATTCTGTTTTGCTAAGGGTTTCGACAAACCCTGACCAATATGGTTCTTCCCGTCTACCTCGACATTGACAACAAACAAGGTCTGGGTTAGAGCATTGGACTGCTCAGTGAAAGTGAATTTAACACCAGCCTTCAGTTCATTAAGAACCATAATGGCATTCTTGGGTTGCAGGATTTTACGAAGACGAGCATTTTGTCGACGTCGCTTGATTTTCTTGTTGACCTTGACTGTAAAGAATGCAGGATTCCATTTATATGAGAAGAAAGTTTGAAAACCCAAAATTTCTCTATGTAAATAAAAATCAACACATCCACGATAGTCGATAGCATTTCAATATGAAGTATGTTAGAGAATTTACAGAAGGAATAAACACTCAAAGATCAATCAACACACTTTGCTCATATTACTACACCAATATAATATAAATAATAATGCTTTGAGGCTGCATCACCCAGACTTTCGGATGGAGGGTCTCAAAATATGCGTACTTTCTCAATATTATGAAGGCTTCTGTGCAAGAAGTATTGCAATGGGGGGGGGGGGGGGGGGGGTGTTAGTAACATATAAATGAAGCTCTAATATGTTGATAATTTGATTTACTTAGTTAAAACAATATTGATATTACGTTGGGCGATATGAAAAACCTGATTGCTCAGCGTGCAACTAACCACCATCACATAAAAAAGTATCGATTTAGTAATGGGACAGGAGAGGTCGATATTCCCAGTACTGCTACACAATGTGTGCACGCATTAATGACGTGAACGCATAAAATCAAAGATATTAGGGTCTATGACAAGTTTACGAAAGCATTTTACAAGTGTGTTATAGACAACTTCATTTTGCCTATGACTATGATAGGAGCAATTCACCCACATCGTTACTCACACCTAGGCTAGGCCTAGACAGGCCCTTGACACTGATGTAGTCCGACACATACGTGACTTACGAGAGCTGCAAGCATGTTGATATCTCAAGTTTGTACTTTGTATCTGCATTTATAATCATTATAATTTGGCTAACTTGTAAAATAATTTTTTTACCACCAATTCATGGTCAAAACCAATGCACAAAAGTCGCAGCAAATATGGTGTTACGTCAACTCACAAAGGAAAGCTGCATTTTGAAATGATGCAAGAAAATCTATGAATCTCTTGCAATTGATAACCGTATGGCATTAAAATACCCATCGATATCATATCGATTAGTAATGAAAAACCTAATATTAATTGACTTGACATGTATGCCCATGATTATCGATATTAAAATTCTTAAATCAAACAGCAACCCACTAGTACCACCAAGTATGTTTAAAAGTTGGCAAACTTGAATGTAATAACCCTTTTTGTAAAATGGTCTACTCTAATTACTTAAAAGAAACACTCTTACACCCAGGAATTTTCTTCTTGATCCATGGCCTCTTTGGAGTTTCTCCCGACGAGTCAATCTCCGCATCCGCACTTGCATCCGCACTTGGTGCAACGGGGGTAGAGATCTCATTCTTGACGATGGGCTTCGACTGGAACTGAGACACTGGCAGCTGTTGCGGTGATGGTTGTTGTGGCGGCTGTGGTTGTTGATTCTGATACTGGAATGACAGCCAACCGGGGATATACCCACACAAAAACCTCACCGGATCGAACACTCGGGCATAGGTCAAAACGCTGCATACGAACGCTGCTGTCTTGCTAGCGTTTTACTTCACTAGTTTACCCATTGGTTTTGAATAGGAAGGCAAGACGATTTGCTACATATACAAGTGATCACTTTGCCTTTCTAAAAACCGTGTTAAAGCAACCGTGAAGACAAACCGAGAACATAACTGCACTCGCTGTTTTGGTGGCCGACAATGGCAACGCACGACCATTACCAGAGCGCTTATCCTCGGCACTGATGCATGTTATCTAATCCCTGGGTGGTGGAGAGGATGGAAAGGAAGAAACAAAACTAGATAAATCTCTCTCTCTCTCGAATATGACACATCTGGCATAATTGCGCTTTCTACCTTACTAGTGAAACAAAGTCTTCTACTGTAGTACCCCATTAATTCAAATTTTAATGTCCCTAAAAACCCTGATTGAATTAAAAGGACATCATATAACAATAAAACATACCCAAATTTTCTGCAGGGACTTCCATCACTAGTTTGACTTAAAGATAAATTTGAATTAGCAAGACACTACTATTGTTAACAGTAAAATATTGATCAGCATGAGTTCATTATGCAGTAGGCCTACACCTAGGCCTATAACCAAGGTCTACTGGATTTACTCCTAGCGGAGTATATGCGAAGCGCAAAGTAAGGTCATTGAATGAGATCCAAAATCGCCATTTTGGATCCAACTACAAAAATCGCGTTATTATTTAAATAATCCTTACCAATAATGTGAACTTACACGTAAAGTATTAAAACAAATATATAGCCTATATAGAATGTGAAGACAAAATCTCATTACAGATTGTTATTTTGCCTTTTTGGCCCATAATTTGTTTTGACCGATCAATTCATTTGTTTTTCTGAATGATTCTCCCATTTGAATAACATGTGATTTTTAACATTATGGAAATAGGTTAGATGAACTTACTTCGCGCGCGCTACAAGCGATCTAGTGGACCTTGCCTATAACATGTTACCTGTTTAGAGCAAAGCAATAAAAATTACATTGAATCTTCAGTGTAGCTGAGTGGCAGTTTCTAATAGGCCTACATATTATACAATATTGATTGGGCTACACATAATTTTAAATTTATTTAGATAGATGAAGATTCAAGATAAATTGAGACATTTCTTCATTATTCCAAGGTGGCTGAACAATTTCAAGTTATTAAGGGACTAAGCCTATGATTGTATACCATAAACAAAAAGTAGAGAGTGCTTGAAAAGGAAAACGGCATTGATAACATGATGACCGACCGATAGAATACAAAAGCAAATTACAAAAGTAGTTGAAATGATGCCCAATTTGTGTTACTACAGAAATCCTTAGTGGTTTAGTGTACGTATTTGAAAACTCTAATCCGAGACAAGGTACAATATTGTAACCACTAAATTGCCATTGCAATAAGGAAGATGTCTTAGACCTCAATTTGGTTCGTAATACCTAAAATAAATAGCAGTACAAACACAGGATGCATAGTTTCTAAAGAAGTAAGTATCTAGGCCTACCTGCTGAACGAAAAAAATACTAGGCTAGGTACTATTAAAAGGATAATTTGTTAGGAATTTAGCGAGAAAAAATAAAACTAGGTCTACATTGACTTAGTAAAAAAAGGCTGAACTTTGTCCTTTTCAAGCCAGGTAGGCCTACCATCAGAAAAATTCTCCCATAAGAAATGTATGGCAACTTATTACTTTACTTATAACTGTCGGATTTTGGATATTTTTGGATTTTTGTCGTGCTAGATATTAATCATCTACGTGATCTAGCATTAAGAAAAGCTCAAATAAATAAAATCTTAATCACTCTCAAAAGCACACCAATTGTAGTTTTATACAAAATGGGTAGACCTCGTATGTAATGACCACCTCCCAGGGCCTCATTCCTGCACATTTTTTAACTCTCACTAACCGGGCATGTTAAAATGACCTCTACCAAGTAGGGCCTACATCGAATAATCGGAAACCGGTTTGAAACCGGTTACGTAGGAAACCGGTTTTCATTTCGTAAACCGGTTTTTTGAAAATAAAAAAATCACGTTTTTTAAACATGCCCGTGGAACACTAGGCGCATTCTCGTGTGCCCGCTGGGCCTTAGACAGTCAGCAGTCAGCACTGGGCCGGCTCGCACGTTCGCATTGCGAGTTGTGACAAGTGAGTTATCTGTGTAATTAATTGGTTATCGCGATGTCAAAACGCTCAACGCCTCGAAGGTCACTCGGGTCACTCGACGGTCGACACTTGCTCAACGCAGCGCTTTTCACCTCGCTTTTCACTCACCAGTCACTTTGTTCGGCAGCCGCGTCTCCCCCCCTCCACCCGCTCCCAACCCACAGCGCAACACGCCTGGCCAGTACTCAACTTCCTGAATACGCGCGGACATCATAATGTGCCTTTGTCGTGAGAGCTGTTTAGTGCAGCGTCGGCGGGGGGGGGGAATGTGTACACACAAAATCAGTTTTTTTTTGCATTTTTTGGAATATTACACACAACTTTTTTTTTTTTTTTTTTTTAAACCGG
Source organism: Isoperla grammatica (assembly GCA_945910005.1). Classification (NCBI taxonomy): domain Eukaryota; kingdom Metazoa; phylum Arthropoda; class Insecta; order Plecoptera; family Perlodidae; genus Isoperla; species Isoperla grammatica. Next base: position 126,571,054 of record OX246737.1, read on the forward strand.
TTTTTAACCGGTTTTTTAAACGATTATCCGGTTCGTAAAAATACTATTCGGTGTAGGCCCTACTACCAAGCTTTCTCTGCATAATATGGAATCAAATATGATTCTGTCCGATAGTAGGGTTAGGTATCTCAACAATACTTGGAAAGGCCACGGTCATTTTTTCAGTTGAACATGTGTAGGCCTATAGTTTCACTAATGTCACATTGCAATTCTTTATTGGGAATATCCTGTTCCATTGATATGTTACTTTAAGTGTTAAGCCTAAACTATTTTGTCAATATTTTGAGGTTATTGGACAGTGGACTGAATCTTGTTTGTTACCTACTGATTTTATTTTGACTAGTTTTTTCAACTGATGTCTTCCTTCTATCGGCGCCTCAATTGCCGACTCCTGATTGGCTATTGACTAACACCGGGGTTAAGTTTGCAAATGTACTGGAATGAGACCCCTGATGGCAACGAATGACGTATCACAGCAGATTAGAAGGTGGTAACTTTCGGCTGCTTACTACACCTAGGACAAGGCTCGAAAACACTTGATCAGCTCTTAACTAAGTGGTAGGGATGCTTTGCACTGCAACGGCAAGTTTTGGTTTTGCAGCGCAAATTGGACTGTGGTGGCCATTTAGAACCTTAGTTATGAAATATAGGGCTATCATCTTAAATCAGCGTTTTAAATTTGTATGCGAGTCCAGTTGTTGGAAATTTAATGGCCGTATAGGCTACGTTCATTAATTTTATATTTCCCATTTAATTCCTTCAGAAACGGGGTGTGAGTCATACACGAGAAAGAAAATATGGTAATGAGATTTTGGGTTAAATGTCCCAATGGAGTGCATAATGGCATACAAATTACAAACTAATATTTGGCCATTCAACCATATAAAGTAAACTCGTACTCTTGATCATCACTCTGGCAGTCCTGAAAAGTTACATAGGTCTACCTACTACACACACAGAGTATATTACCTAACATGTAGGACGTAGGTACACGACTGCCTAGAAAGAAACCTACAAGTGTGCAAATTAGGTAATTAAAAGTCAAGTAGGCCGTTTGCACAAAACAAACCTCATAAGTGTTAGCCGGAGTAAATGACTGAGACAGTGGCTTGGGCTGAGTGGAGTAAGCTGGAGTAGAGCTTTGTTGAGAGTTATAACCAGTTGTCGATACTGGTGGCAATGATTGCTGCGCCGTGTTGGACGGTCTGCCCTGCGTCTGGACGCCTTGCCGAGGAGTTTGCTGCTGATGGTACATTATCTGAGTTGCCCCAGTCCCTCGACCAACTCCTAAAACAGAAAATAAATTTGCTGACTGTCATTCTTGCCATCAGCCCCAAACCCCAAAACAAAAACAAGGTTACAGTGACACAGTTGCACAAAGAACTTCAGAGCGCCACCAGTCACCCAAACTACTCTCGTGCTGATCTATCTGATCTATCATCCAAAATGTACATTAAACATTAAGTTATAACATATTCAAAAGAAAACATATAAACAAAAATTTGAAGAGCAAGAGCTAAATTAAGCTTTTTTATGATATAACTCCCACAAAGACCTAGGACTAGGCCTAGCCTACATACCTTCCACACTTCCTTAGGGACATCGGGAATAGGCCTAGTGGCAACCAGGTGACAGACCTGCCTAACAATGTCCAGCACCCACATTGTTAATAGATTAACGAAACGATTCAAGTCTGGCAAAAAATTTAGAATAAGCTGATTGGGTATTTGTTTAGTATCACTGATCGCGCTTCTTACTCAATTTTTCCAATGAAAAACGCCAAAGTCTTGTTTAAAGTGTTATTTTTATTGAACAATGTTTAATTGTCTTTCTTTTGATGCTTATTATAATATTGTAGTTAGTTTTTAAGAGTAATAAATGATTGTTTGAAGTTTTTATATGAAAAGTTGACGTCTTCTTCCTTGTTTCCTGCTTGTGTCCGGTGCAGTGCTGCCAATGGCAAACTATCCAAAACCACCCCCTAACCTCGGGCAAAGTCACTTTCGGGCGCAAATCTGCATAATTGCATAATTTGAAGAAGGGGTATTTAATCGTAGGGGCCTAGTTTGCACGTACATCCAAAACCACCCCCTAACCTCGGGCAAACTATCCAAAACCACCCCCTAACCTCGGGCAAAGTCACTTTCGGGCGCAAGAGGTAGGGTTTTTTCATGTACATACGTTGGTAGACCACACTTTATGTGTGCTCCGAACAGCTGCGCCCTCGCACGTCCGCCATATTGCCATATTTATTGTGATTGTGTTGTCAAATCGATGCAACTTCAAAACGATAATTTAATATGAAAGAAGAGGCTATTTGTATTAAAAATCACTGGAGCTTACAGATAGATCATGAAATAACAATAATGTACTGCGCATATGATCAATATCGCAAAGGAATACAGAAAAAAAGTGAGTACGAAACGCGATCAGTGATACTAAACAATTACCGCTGATTGTTTTCTTTTTGAAATTTAGAGCGGGAATGAGCATATTAAACGGCATGTACACCTGTAAATAGGGACATATATTTTTTCTCAGTAGGGCCTAGGGCCTAGGCCCTAGGCCCTACCTTGAACATCTATCCATACAACTGACCATTAATAATAATCGAAATGTTATTTCCAACAAGACATGACCTTAACCATGGGCCTCATCAGGGCATGCTGGGGACATCTCCATATTTTCGTAGCTTTACCCTGAAACCAATAGGGCACAAACCGAGACCTAGGCTAGGCCTACGACTAGGCCCTAGGCCTACGAGCCAATTCAAAAGGGAAGTCTTCGTAATTAGGCTAGGCAATGGCTAGGCCTAGGCCTAGGTCTACGTTCATTTCTTGCACTCAATTTCGAACGAAAGGTCAGCAAGGCCTGTTTACAAAGTTCCACGCTGAGCCTAGGCCTAGGCCTAGGCCTAGGCAAGGTGAAAATCTATTAACGCAACCTACGCCCTAGCCTAAGCTTAGGCCTACCTAGGCTAGTATTAAAGCGGTAGACCCTAAGCGTAAGCCAACGCTGTCATCGGCAACTCAATATCAGCAAGTAGAGAAAAACGCTTTGGGCCTAGGCCTAGGCCTAGCTAGGGCCAATGCCCAGCTACGGGGAACATCCTTACCTTGCCCTTGTGCGCCTTGTCTTGTATTTCTTGTGTTGTACGACATATTGACAGCAACCGATTACACTTTTCAGCAAAATGCTCTGCAACACCACACTACAAGATACTTTCTTCTGAAATTGTAAGTATTGATTTTAGGCCCAACACGCGTCTACCTACAAAAGTGCCAAAGCCTTCCAAAGCGGTTAAAATCAAAATGGCGACGAGAAGAAATGGCGGGTGCCGCACCGGCAGGAAACTAGCACCAGCACCCAGCGAGGAGCACCTCGGCAACGGTCGCCACAAAACCAAAGCTTACTACAAAAGTATTAGCATATTTTAACCATGGTTTACTGTTACAACAAAGCTTGCACAAAGGAATTCAACACATGGAGTTGTTTATAAATGACCTAAGGAAAACAAAAATAACAAATTAATTATTGCCTAATGCATGATTAAGGCCAGCCATGGAAGCATGAGTCAACTTTAAAGGGTGGCACTATTAAAATGTGCTTGCACAAAGAATAAAAACACATGGAAGTGTTTAATACTGACCTAAAGAACTCAAAAATACCTTATTTGTATTTGCCCAAAGCTTGATTAAGGCCGGCCATGGAAGCATGAGTCAACTTTAAAGGGCGGCACTATTGAAACTGTGCTTGCACAAAGAATAAAAACACATGGAAGTGTTTAATACTGACCTAAAGAACTCAAAAATACCTTATTTGTATTTGCCCAAAGCTTGATTAAGGCCGGCCATGGAAGCATGAGTCAACTTTAAAGGGCGGCACTATTGAAACTGTGCTTGCACAAAGAATAAAAACACATGGAAGTGTTTAATACTGACCTAAAGAACTCAAAAATACCTTATTTGTATTTGCCCAAAGCTTGATTAAGGCCGGCCATGGAAGCATGAGTCAACTTTAAAGGGCGGCACTATTGAAACTGTGCTTGCACAGAGAATAAAAAAACATGGGCGTGGTTGCTACTGACCTAGGTAACCCGAAAATACCAACTTAATGTTTGCCCAAAGCATGATTAAGGCCAGCCATGGAACCATGAGCCAACTTTAAAGGGCGGCACTATTGAAACTGTGCTTGCACAAAGAATAAAAACACATGGACGTGTTTGATACTGACCTAAAGAACCCAAAAATACCTTATTTGTATTTGCCCAAAGCTTGATTAAGGCCGGCCATGGAACCATGAGTCAACTTTAAAGGGCGGCACTATTGAAACTGTGCTTGCACAAAGAATAAAAACACATGGACGTGTTTGATACTGACCTAAAGAACCCAAAAATACCTTATTTGTATTTGCCCAAAGCTTGATTAAGGCCGGCCATGGAACCATGAGTCAACTTTAAAGGGCGGCACTATTGAAACTGTGCTTGCACAAAGAATAAAAACACATGGAAGTGTTTAATACTGACCTAAAGAACCCAAAAATACCTTATTTGTATTTGCCCAAAGCTTGATTAAGGCCGGCCATGGAAGCATGAGTCAACTTTAAAGGGCGGCACTATTCAAACTGTGCTTGCACAAAGAATAAAAACACATGGATGTGTTTGCTACTAACCTATAGAACTCAAAAATACCAATTTCATGTTTGCCCAAAGCATGATTAAGGCCGGCCATGGAACCATGAGTCACCTTTAAAGGGCGGCACTATTGAAACTGTGCTTGCACAAAGAACTAAAACCCATGGACGTGTTTAATACTGACCTAAAGAACCCAAAAATACCTTATTTGTATTTGCCCAAAGCATGATTAAGGCCGGCCATGGAACCATGAGTCAACTTTAAAGGGCGGCACTATTGAAACTGTGCTTGCACAAAGAATAAAAACACATGGGCGTGGTTGCTACTGACCTAGGTTACCCAAAAATACCAATTTCATGTTTGCCCAAAGCATGATTAAGGCCAGCCATGGAACCATGAGTCAACTTTAAAGGGCGGCACTATTGAAACTGTGCTTGCACAAAGAATAAAAACACATGGACGTGTAAGATACTGACCTAAAGAACCCAAAAATACCTTATTTGTATTTGCCCAAAGCTTGATTAAGGCCGGCCATGGAACCATGAGTCAACTTTAAAGGGCGGCACTATTGAAACTGTGCTTGCACAAAGAATAAAAACACATGGACGTGTTTGATACTGACCTTAAGAACCCAAAAATACCTTATTTGTATTTGCCCAAAGCTTGATTAAGGCCGGCCATGGAAGCATGAGTCAACTTTAAAGGGCGGCACTATTGAAACTGTGCTTGCACAAAGAATTAAAACACATGGAAGTGTTTAATACTGACCTAAAGAACTCAAAAATACCTTATTTGTTTTTGCCCAAAGCTTGATTAAGGCCGGCCATGGAAGCATGAGTCAACTTTAAAGGGCGGCACTATTGAAACTGTGCTTGCACAGAGAATAAAAAAACATGGGCGTGGTTGCTACTGACCTAGGTAACCCGAAAATACCAACTTAATGTTTGCCCAAAGCATGATTAAGGCCAGCCATGGAACCATGAGCCAACTTTAAAGGGCGGCACTATTGAAACTGTGCTTGCACAAAGAATAAAAACACATGGACGTGTTTGATACTGACCTAAAGAACCCAAAAATACCTTATTTGTATTTGCCCAAAGCTTGATTAAGGCCGGCCATGGAACCATGAGTCAACTTTAAAGGGCGGCACTATTGAAACTGTGCTTGCACAAAGAATAAAAACACATGGACGTGTTTGATACTGACCTAAAGAACCCAAAAATACCTTATTTGTATTTGCCCAAAGCATGATTAAGGCCGGCCATGGAACCATGAGTCAACTTTAAAGGGCGGCACTATTGAAACTGTGCTTGCACAAAGAATAAAAACACATGGGCGTGGTTGCTACTGACCTAGGTTACCCAAAAATACCAACTTTATGTTTGCCCAAAGCATGATTAAGGCCAGCCATGGAACCATGAGTCAACTTTAAAGGGCGGCACTATTGAAACTGTGCTTGCACAAAGAATAAAAACACATGGACGTGTAAGATACTGACCTAAAGAACCCAAAAATACCTTATTTGTATTTGCCCAAAGCTTGATTAAGGCCGGCCATGGAACCATGAGTCAACTTTAAAGGGCGGCACTATTGAAACTGTGCTTGCACAAAGAATAAAAACACATGGAAGTGTTAAATACTGACCTAAAGAACCCAAAAATACCTTATTTGTATTTGCCCAAAGCTTGATTAAGGCCGGCCATGGAACCATGAGTCAACTTTAAAGGGCGGCACTATTGAAACTGTGATTGCACAAAGAATAAAAACACATGGACGTGTTTGATACTGACCTAAAGATTCCAAAAATACCTTATTTGTATTTGCCCAAAGCTTGATTAAGGCCGGCCATGGAACCATGAGTCAACTTTAAAGGGCGGCACTATTGAAACTGTGCTTGCACAAAGAATAAAAACACATGGACGTGTTTGATACTGACCTAAAGAACCCAAAAATACCTTATTTGTATTTGCCCAAAGCTTGATTAAGGCAGGCCATGGAACCATGAGTCAACTTTAAAGGGCGGCACTATTGAAACTGTGCTTGCACAAAGAATAAAAACACATGGAAGTGTTTAATACTGACCTAAAGAACCCAAAAATACCTTATTTGTATTTGCCCGAAGCTGGATTAAGGCCGGCCATGGAACCATGAGTCAACTTTAAAGGGCGGCACTATTGAAACTGTGCTTGCACAAAGAATAAAAACACATGGAAGTGTTTGATACTGACCTAAAGAACCCAAAAATACCTTATTTGTATTTGCCCAAAGCTTGATTAAGGCCGGCCATGGAACTATGAGTCAACTTTAAAGGGCGGCACTATTGAAACTGTGCTTGCACAAAGAATAAAAACACATGGACGTGTTTGATACTGACTTAAAGAACCCAAAAATACCTTATTTGTATTTGCCCAAAGCTTGATTAAGGCCGCCCATGGAAGCATGAGTCAACTTTAAAGGGCGGCAATATTGAAACTGTGCTTGCACAAAGAATAAAAACACATGGACGTGATTGATACCGACCTAAAGAACCCAAAAATACCTTTTTTGTATTTGCCCAAAGCTTGATTAAGGCCGGCCATGGAAGCATGAGTCAACTTTAAAGGGCGGCACTATTGAAACTGTGCTTGCACAAAGAATAAAAACACATGGAAGTGTTTAATACTGACCTAAAGAACTCAAAAATACCTTATTTGTATTTGCCCAAAGCTTGATTAAGGCCGGCCATGGAAGCATGAGTCAACTTTAAAGGGCGGCACTATTGAAACTGTGCTTGCACAGAGAATAAAAAAACATGGGCGTGGTTGCTACTGACCTAGGTAACCCGAAAATACCAACTTAATGTTTGCCCAAAGCATGATTAAGGCCAGCCATGGAACCATGAGCCAACTTTAAAGGGCGGCACTATTGAAACTGTGCTTGCACAAAGAATAAAAACACATGGACGTGTTTGATACTGACCTAAAGAACCCAAAAATACCTTATTTGTATTTGCCCAAAGCTTGATTAAGGCCGGCCATGGAACCATGAGTCAACTTTAAAGGGCGGCACTATTGAAACTGTGCTTGCACAAAGAATAAAAACACATGGACGTGTTTGATACTGACCTAAAGAACCCAAAAATACCTTATTTGTATTTGCCCAAAGCTTGATTAAGGCCGGCCATGGAACCATGAGTCAACTTTAAAGGGCGGCACTATTGAAACTGTGCTTGCACAAAGAATAAAAACACATGGAAGTGTTTAATACTGACCTAAAGAACCCAAAAATACCTTATTTGTATTTGCCCAAAGCTTGATTAAGGCCGGCCATGGAAGCATGAGTCAACTTTAAAGGGCGGCACTATTCAAACTGTGCTTGCACAAAGAATAAAAACACATGGATGTGTTTGCTACTAACCTATAGAACTCAAAAATACCAATTTCATGTTTGCCCAAAGCATGATTAAGGCCGGCCATGGAACCATGAGTCACCTTTAAAGGGCGGCACTATTGAAACTGTGCTTGCACAAAGAACTAAAACCCATGGACGTGTTTAATACTGACCTAAAGAACCCAAAAATACCTTATTTGTATTTGCCCAAAGCATGATTAAGGCCGGCCATGGAAACATGAGTCAACTTTAAAGGGCGGCACTATTGAAACTGTGCTTGCACAAAGAATAAAAACACATGGGCGTGGTTGCTACTGACCTAGGTTACCCAAAAATACCAATTTCATGTTTGCCCAAAGCATGATTAAGGCCAGCCATGGAACCATGAGTCAACTTTAAAGGGCGGCACTATTGAAACTGTGCTTGCACAAAGAATAAAAACACATGGACGTGTAAGATACTGACCTAAAGAACCCAAAAATACCTTATTTGTATTTGCCCAAAGCTTGATTAAGGCCGGCCATGGAACCATGAGTCAACTTTAAAGGGCGGCACTATTGAAACTGTGCTTGCACAAAGAATAAAAACACATGGACGTGTTTGATACTGACCTTAAGAACCCAAAAATACCTTATTTGTATTTGCCCAAAGCTTGATTAAGGCCGGCCATGGAAGCATGAGTCAACTTTAAAGGGCGGCACTATTGAAACTGTGCTTGCACAAAGAATTAAAACACATGGAAGTGTTTAATACTGACCTAAAGAACTCAAAAATACCTTATTTGTTTTTGCCCAAAGCTTGATTAAGGCCGGCCATGGAAGCATGAGTCAACTTTAAAGGGCGGCACTATTGAAACTGTGCTTGCACAAAGAATAAAAACACATGGGCGTGGTTGCTACTGACCTAGGTAACCCGAAAATACCAACTTAATGTTTGCCCAAAGCATGATTAAGGCCAGCCATGGAACCATGAGCCAACTTTAAAGGGCGGCACTATTGAAACTGTGCTTGCACAAAGAATAAAAACACATGGACGTGTTTGATACTGACCTAAAGAACCCAAAAATACCTTATTTGTATTTGCCCAAAGCTTGATTAAGGCCGGCCATGGAACCATGAGTCAACTTTAAAGGGCGGCACTATTGAAACTGTGCTTGCACAAAGAATAAAACCACATGTACGTGTTTGATACTGACCTAAAGAACCCAAAAATACCTTATTTGTATTTGCCCAAAGCTTGATTAAGGCCGGCTATGGAACCATGAGTCAACTTTAAAAGGCGGCACTATTGAAACTGTGCTTGCACAAAGAATAAAAACACATGGAAGTGTTTAATACTGACCTAAAGAACCCAAAAATACCTTATTTGTATTTGCCCAAAGCTTGATTAAGGCCGGCCATGGAAGCATGAGTCAACTTTAAAGGGCGGCACTATTCAAACTGTGCTTGCACAAAGAATAAAAACACATGGACGTGTTTGATACTGACTTAAAGAACCCAAAAATACCTTATTTGTATTTGCCCAAAGCTTGATTAAGGCAGGCCATGGAACCATGAGTCAACTTTAAAGGGCGGCACTATTGAAACTGTGCTGGCACAAAGAATAAAAACACATGGAAGTGTTTAATACTGACCTAAAGAACCCAAAAATACCTTATTTGTATTTGCCCGAAGCTGGATTAAGGCCGGCCATGGAACCATGAGTCAACTTTAAAGGGCGGCACTATTCAAACTGTGCTTGCACAAAGAATAAAAACACATGGATGTGTTTGCTACTAACCTATAGAACTCAAAAATACCAATTTCATGTTTGCCCAAAGCATGATTAAGGCCGGCCATGGAACCATGAGTCACCTTTAAAGGGCGGCACTATTGAAACTGTGCTTGCACAAAGAACTAAAACCCATGGACGTGTTTAATACTGACCTAAAGAACCCAAAAATACCTTATTTGTATTTGCCCAAAGCATGATTAAGGCCGGCCATGGAAGCATGAGTCAACTTTAAAGGGCGGCACTATTGAAACTGTGCTTGCACAAAGAATTAAAACACATGGAAGTGTTTAATACTGACCTAAAGAACTCAAAAATACCTTATTTGTTTTTGCCCAAAGCTTGATTAAGGCAGGCCATGGAACCATGAGTCAACTTTAAAGGGCGGCACTATTGAAACTGTGCTTGCACAAAGAATAAAAACACATGGAAGTGTTTAATACTGACCTAAAGAACCCAAAAATACCTTATTTGTATTTGCCCGAAGCTGGATTAAGGCCGGCCATGGAACCATGAGTCAACTTTAAAGGGCGGCACTATTGAAACTGTGCTTGCACAAAGAATAAAAACACATGGACGTGTTTGATACTGACCTAAAGAACCCAAAAATACCTTATTTGTATTTGCCCAAAGCTTGATTAAGGCCGGCCATGGAACCATGAGTCAACTTTAAAGGGCGGCACTATTGAAACTGTGCTTGCACAAAGAATAAAAACACATGGACGTGTTTGATACTGACCTAAAGAACCCAAAAATACCTTATTTGTATTTGCCCAAAGCTTGATTAAGGCAGGCCATGGAACCATGAGTCAACTTTAAAGGGCGGCACTATTGAAACTGTGCTTGCACAAAGAATAAAAACACATGGAAGTGTTTAATACTGACCTAAAGAACTCAAAAATACCTTATTTGTATTTGCCCAAAGCTGGATTAAGGCCGGCCATGGAACCATGAGTCAACTTTAAAGGGCGGCACTATTGAAACTGTGCTTGCACAAAGAATAAAAACACATGGACGTGTTTGATACTGACCTAAAGAACCCAAAAATACCTTATTTGTATTTGCCCAAAGCTTGATTAAGGCCGGCCATGGAACCATGAGTCAACTTTAAAGGGCGGCACTTTTGAAACTGTGCTTGCACAAAGAATAAAAACACATGGAAGTGTTTAATACTGACCTAAATAACCCAAAAATACCTTATTTGTATTTGCCCAAAGCTTGATTAAGGCCGGCCATGGAAGCATGAGTCAACTTTAAAGGGCGGCACTATTGAAACTGTGCTTGCACAAAGAATAAAAACACATGGAAGTGTTTAATACTGACCTAAAGAACCCAAAAATACCTTATTTTTTTTTGCCCAAAGCTTGATTAAGGCCGGCCATGGAAGCATGAGTCAATTTTAAAGGGCGGCACTATTAAAACTGTGCTTGCACAAAGAACTTAAACCCATGGATGTGTTTGCTACTAACCTATAGAACTCAAAAATACCAATTTCATGTTTGCCCAAAGCATGATTAAGGCCGGCCATGGAACCATGAGTCAACTTTAAAGGGCGGCACCATTAAAACTGTGCTTGCACAAAGAACTAAAACCCATGGACGTGTTTAATACTGACCTAAAGAACCCAAAAATACCTTATTTGTGTTTGCCCAAAGCTTGATTAAGGCCGGCCATGGAACCATGAGTCACCTTTAAAGGGCGGCACTATTAAAACTGTGCTTGCACAAAGAACTAAAACACATGGATGTGTTTGCTACTGACCTAAAGAACCCAAAAATACAAATTTCATGTTTGCCCAAAGCATGATTAAGGCCGGCCATGGAAGCATGAGTCAACAACAAGTCAACAATTTTGTTATTGCTTTAATTTGTTGTGTATAGACAAAAAGTAAGGTAGGCTCTGGTATTACAATAAGTACCGGTACGGCGCTCCGGCGCACACTTTTATCAAAATTGGTTAGGTCATACCTGAAATTTGTTCATATGGCGCTTTTTTTACTTCACCTTCCCGCTCCGCCGGCACGGCACTATGGTGTCAACTTTAAAGGGCGGCACTATTGAAACTGTGCTTGCACAGAGAATAAAAAAACATGGGCGTGGTTGCTACTGACCTAGGTAACCCGAAAATACCAACTTAATGTTTGCCCAAAGCATGATTAAGGCCAGCCATGGAACCATGAGCCAACTTTAAAGGGCGGCACTATTGAAACTGTGCTTGCACAAAGAATAAAAACACATGGACGTGTTTGATACTGACCTAAAGAACCCAAAAATACCTTATTTGTATTTGCCCAAAGCTTGATTAAGGCCGGCCATGGAACCATGAGTCAACTTTAAAGGGCGGCACTATTGAAACTGTGCTTGCACAAAGAATAAAAACACATGGACGTGTTTGATACTGACCTAAAGAACCCAAAAATACCTTATTTGTATTTGCCCAAAGCTTGATTAAGGCCGGCCATGGAACCATGAGTCAACTTTAAAGGGCGGCACTATTGAAACTGTGCTTGCACAAAGAATAAAAACACATGGAAATGTTTAATACTGACCTAAAGAACCCAAAAATACCTTATTTGTATTTGCCCAAAGCTTGATTAAGGCCGGCCATGGAAGCATGAGTCAACTTTAAAGGGCGGCACTATTCAAACTGTGCTTGCACAAAGAATAAAAACACATGGATGTGTTTGCTACTAACCTATAGAACTCAAAAATACCAATTTCATGTTTGCCCAAAGCATGATTAAGGCCGGCCATGGAACCATGAGTCACCTTTAAAGGGCGGCACTATTGAAACTGTGCTTGCACAAAGAACTAAAACCCATGGACGTGTTTAATACTGACCTAAAGAACCCAAAAATACCTTATTTGTATTTGCCCAAAGCATGATTAAGGCCGGCCATGGAACCATGAGTCAACTTTAAAGGGCGGCACTATTGAAACTGTGCTTGCACAAAGAATAAAAACACATGGGCGTGGTTGCTACTGACCTAGGTTACCCAAAAATACCAATTTCATGTTTGCCCAAAGCATGATTAAGGCCAGCCATGGAACCATGAGTCAACTTTAAAGGGCGGCACTATTGAAACTGTGCTTGCACAAAGAATAAAAACACATGGACGTGTAAGATACTGACCTAAAGAACCCAAAAATACCTTATTTGTATTTGCCCAAAGCTTGATTAAGGCCGGCCATGGAACCATGAGTCAACTTTAAAGGGCGGCACTATTGAAACTGTGCTTGCACAAAGAATAAAAACACATGGACGTGTTTGATACTGACCTTAAGAACCCAAAAATACCTTATTTGTATTTGCCCAAAGCTTGATTAAGGCCGGCCATGGAAGCATGAGTCAACTTTAAAGGGCGGCACTATTGAAACTGTGCTTGCACAAAGAATTAAAACACATGGAAGTGTTTAATACTGACCTAAAGAACTCAAAAATACCTTATTTGTTTTTGCCCAAAGCTTGATTAAGGCCGGCCATGGAAGCATGAGTCAACTTTAAAGGGCGGCACTATTGAAACTGTGCTTGCACAGAGAATAAAAAAACATGGGCGTGGTTGCTACTGACCTAGGTAACCCGAAAATACCAACTTAATGTTTGCCCAAAGCATGATTAAGGCCAGCCATGGAACCATGAGCCAACTTTAAAGGGCGGCACTATTGAAACTGTGCTTGCACAAAGAATAAAAACACATGGACGTGTTTGATACTGACCTAAAGAACCCAAAAATACCTTATTTGTATTTGCCCAAAGCTTGATTAAGGCCGGCCATGGAACCATGAGTCAACTTTAAAGGGCGGCACTATTGAAACTGTGCTTGCACAAAGAATAAAACCACATGGACGTGTTTGATACTGACCTAAAGAACCCAAAAATACCTTATTTGTATTTGCCCAAAGCTTGATTAAGGCCGGCTATGGAACCATGAGTCAACTTTAAAAGGCGGCACTATTGAAACTGTGCTTGCACAAAGAATAAAAACACATGGAAGTGTTTAATACTGACCTAAAGAACCCAAAAATACCTTATTTGTATTTGCCCAAAGCTTGATTAAGGCCGGCCATGGAAGCATGAGTCAACTTTAAAGGGCGGCACTATTCAAACTGTGCTTGCACAAAGAATAAAAACACATGGACGTGTTTGATACTGACTTAAAGAACCCAAAAATACCTTATTTGTATTTGCCCAAAGCTTGATTAAGGCAGGCCATGGAACCATGAGTCAACTTTAAAGGGCGGCACTATTGAAACTGTGCTGGCACAAAGAATAAAAACACATGGAAGTGTTTAATACTGACCTAAAGAACCCAAAAATACCTTATTTGTATTTGCCCGAAGCTGGATTAAGGCCGGCCATGGAACCATGAGTCAACTTTAAAGGGCGGCACTATTCAAACTGTGCTTGCACAAAGAATAAAAACACATGGATGTGTTTGCTACTAACCTATAGAACTCAAAAATACCAATTTCATGTTTGCCCAAAGCATGATTAAGGCCGGCCATGGAACCATGAGTCACCTTTAAAGGGCGGCACTATTGAAACTGTGCTTGCACAAAGAACTAAAACCCATGGACGTGTTTAATACTGACCTAAAGAACCCAAAAATACCTTATTTGTATTTGCCCAAAGCATGATTAAGGCCGGCCATGGAAGCATGAGTCAACTTTAAAGGGCGGCACTATTGAAACTGTGCTTGCACAAAGAATTAAAACACATGGAAGTGTTTAATACTGACCTAAAGAACTCAAAAATACCTTATTTGTTTTTGCCCAAAGCTTGATTAAGGCAGGCCATGGAACCATGAGTCAACTTTAAAGGGCGGCACTATTGAAACTGTGCTTGCACAAAGAATAAAAACACATGGAAGTGTTTAATACTGACCTAAAGAACCCAAAAATACCTTATTTGTATTTGCCCGAAGCTGGATTAAGGCCGGCCATGGAACCATGAGTCAACTTTAAAGGGCGGCACTATTGAAACTGTGCTTGCACAAAGAATAAAAACACATGGACGTGTTTGATACTGACCTAAAGAACCCAAAAATACCTTATTTGTATTTGCCCAAAGCTTGATTAAGGCCGGCCATGGAACCATGAGTCAACTTTAAAGGGCGGCACTATTGAAACTGTGCTTGCACAAAGAATAAAAACACATGGACGTGTTTGATACTGACCTAAAGAACCCAAAAATACCTTATTTGTATTTGCCCAAAGCTTGATTAAGGCAGGCCATGGAACCATGAGTCAACTTTAAAGGGCGGCACTATTGAAACTGTGCTTGCACAAAGAATAAAAACACATGGAAGTGTTTAATACTGACCTAAAGAACTCAAAAATACCTTATTTGTATTTGCCCAAAGCTGGATTAAGGCCGGCCATGGAACCATGAGTCAACTTTAAAGGGCGGCACTATTGAAACTGTGCTTGCACAAAGAATAAAAACACATGGACGTGTTTGATACTGACCTAAAGAACCCAAAAATACCTTATTTGTATTTGCCCAAAGCTTGATTAAGGCCGGCCATGGAACCATGAGTCAACTTTAAAGGGCGGCACTTTTGAAACTGTGCTTGCACAAAGAATAAAAACACATGGAAGTGTTTAATACTGACCTAAATAACCCAAAAATACCTTATTTGTATTTGCCCAAAGCTTGATTAAGGCCGGCCATGGAAGCATGAGTCAACTTTAAAGGGCGGCACTATTGAAACTGTGCTTGCACAAAGAATAAAAACACATGGAAGTGTTTAATACTGACCTAAAGAACCCAAAAATACCTTATTTTTTTTTGCCCAAAGCTTGATTAAGGCCGGCCATGGAAGCATGAGTCAATTTTAAAGGGCGGCACTATTAAAACTGTGCTTGCACAAAGAACTTAAACCCATGGATGTGTTTGCTACTAACCTATAGAACTCAAAAATACCAATTTCATGTTTGCCCAAAGCATGATTAAGGCCGGCCATGGAACCATGAGTCAACTTTAAAGGGCGGCACCATTAAAACTGTGCTTGCACAAAGAACTAAAACCCATGGACGTGTTTAATACTGACCTAAAGAACCCAAAAATACCTTATTTGTGTTTGCCCAAAGCTTGATTAAGGCCGGCCATGGAACCATGAGTCACCTTTAAAGGGCGGCACTATTAAAACTGTGCTTGCACAAAGAACTAAAACACATGGATGTGTTTGCTACTGACCTAAAGAACCCAAAAATACCAATTTCATGTTTGCCCAAAGCATGATTAAGGCCGGCCATGGAAGCATGAGTCAACAACAAGTCAACAATTTTGTTATTGCTTTAATTTGTTGTGTATAGACAAAAAGTAAGGTAGGCTCTGGTATTACAATAAGTACCGGTACGGCGCTCCGGCGCACACTTTTATCAAAATTGGTTAGGTCATACCTGAAATTTGTTCATATGGCGCTTTTTTTACTTCACCTTCCCGCTCCGCCGGCACGGCACTATGGACACGAATTCGAATTTTCAAATAAAGTAAAAACAAAAGTTACACATTTTCTGTTTCAATAACTCGATCACAGTGGGAACCACTGCACAGAGCAACGTGGGTATACCCCACTCATTCACCTGCCTAATGGAGCGGCAACATTATCATCATTACACTAATAAACTCAATGTTATCACCAAAGATTATAAAGGGTTGTTTATAATCTTTGTTATCAGTATCACCATACTAAGACTTCTTACTTACTCATTCACTCACTCACTCACTCACTCACTCACTCAAGTACTTACTTACTTACTTACTTACTTACTTACTTACTTACTTACTTACTTACTTACTTACTTTCTTAGTAACTAATAAACTTATTTGTGTAAACTCAATGTTATCGGAAGTTTGAATTTAGAGTTAATTGCTATCCTGGCTGAACCTTGGTCTTTTACTGAGAAATCTAACATAAAGTTGGTCTATAACGCACATGGTGACTACTGCAGATTTGCATCATATATCAAGAACGGATGTTCAACTTTTTCAACTTTTAAAATTTCTTAGAAAAACAATTATACGAGGACAACGGAGGATAGAACAAAAACGGATTCTTATCGCCCTAATGGCCACAATATTAGCAAAGCTACGTACTGTGAATAACTACCCTCTTGTTTCACGCACGTCTAGTGTGAACTTGGGATTTGTCTAGTGACGTTCGATGTGTGGAGTGATACATGACAGGCGGTATTGCTGGGTGTTAGAAAACAACTGGGTGTTGACAAAACTTCGTCCGCGAAGTCTATTCATTCCACATTTTCCGTGTTATCTTTTTCCACACACGTATCCCATTAGTAGTGTTTATTCCTTGTTGACTGTGATTGTGTTAGATCGAAATGTTGCATGATTATCTGATAAACTGTCTTCCTAGCTGGCGGTCAAGTCCATTGGAGCGTGAGGAGATGGGGCGGCAAATAACCTGTTTACAAGGTCGGTCAACGACCACGACGTTCAGACTTCCTGAGCGCAGAACACAATTATTCTTTGTCCCACTGCGAGAAGTGAGTAGAAAAACGGGGTTTTCTTTCGTTATTATTTTGTTCATCCCTAATAGCGGTCCCGTGACGGGCGCAAGCTGTCACTGAAGGTTTATCGCATAATTAGATCTCTATAGCTATTTGAAAGCCGCCGCGGAGGCAGTTAGTCAATTGTCCAGCGATCATCTGATGACGAGGGTACGACATTATAGTATCATCATCACCACTTTTTTAATAGAAATTATTCTGTTTGTTGTATCAGTGTGAGACATAGAAAAATGGAAATTTCGTTAAAAAGTAAGCCGAATTACATTTTTAATTGAAATTTGTATACAAAATTCAGATAACTAATCGAGTTAAATCTATACCAATTATAAGACCGATTTATAAGACCCATTTATAAGACCGAGCAATATTTACAGTCAGTCATGTTTTCACAAGAAAAACAGGCCAATAATTATTATGAATTTTAGTTTACTATTTGAGATGAAAGTATGATTTTTTTTCTATTTTATTTATTTATGTATTTAGTTATTTAATTATTTAATTAATCATTTATTTATTTATTTTATTTTTTACATACGTGCATGACATTGCTATCGTGATTTATTCCACGCAACTTATGGTATGTAAAAAAAAATCATAATCAAACCAGAAACCAGTGTAACATTATTATTATAGGCTATTATTAATACGTACGTTATATAAATATCTGTGTGTACTGTATAGGCATACCTTATTTAAGGTATTTTGAAAATCGATCATTGATTCTCGACGAACACCCGCGCATCCATTACATGTTAGTAGTTTCGTTTCCATTATTGTATACATGAATGTTACATGATAATACGTACATTTTACCCGACAGATATTAATATTTTTTATCGGTTGTGTGAAAAGTGTAGAAAAGATAATAATAACTAATTTTCCGACTATCTCTAAATCGTTAATATTAAAGCTATAAGAGCGATTCAAACATAGAAATCCAAAAACTTTGTTAAAATTTGGGGAATATTGAATCTCTACATTTTTAAAAAAGTAACTATGACAATCACTGTAACAATAAGAGACATTTGACAGGTGAGATTTACCAGTAGTGTAAACATCTCATTATCTCGGCTACGTGCACAAGGGTCGCGCTACGTCCGCCAGCGCTGTGAGCAATTAGGGGTCAGTAAAAGAGCCCTCTTGTCAATGAAAATGCCACGTCTCGCACTCACTTCTGGGACTGGGCCAAAGAATAGTTAAAACAATGATGTTATAGTTATCTTACATCATCCCCCACTTCACAAATCTATAAGGTATCTTGGGGAGGGGGAGGAGGGAGTTCTACCACCGGCAGGCAAAATACCGGACCCAAGACTGTACTAGGAAAGATAAGAGGGAAGCTGTTGAGTTGACTCTTTCAAATTTCAATGCAAGATATATTACAGTGCTGCATTTGTTAGCCAACCAACTTAGCTACCTAGTCAACTTTAGAACACGAACCCTGTTAAATTTATATTCGTTCTGTTTATGTAAACATGCTGAAAGACCAGGATCGATTCTTGGTTGGGACTAACTATTGAGACCCTTGCTACATTGTGTACATACAGCTATAGGCATTTTCTGGCACATCCATGGTGAGGTGGTGACACATCTGCATATTTGCGTAACCAAATGTATGGATGCTCCCTTTTCAAAGGTAAAAAATCTACTTATTCCAATAATGGATAGTATATTACGAGGAGTTTTTAATCCGTATACAATGGAGCCATCTTATCGATTGCGCCAATCAATCACCATTATAAAAATATAAGTCGTAGCTCCCAAATAAAAAAAATACTCTTTATAATACATTATTTTTGGAAATTTTGAAAATGCTGACGGGGTTTTCACCCTCAATTCAACATTATTGTTTTTTGGCTAATAAACAATAGTATGTCTTTACTTTAGTTTTGTATTGTTTTGTTTGTTAGTAAATGAATGTCATCATGTTGTCGTGTAGGCCTCAATGAAAGAGTGCGTACACTTCGGTTAGAGTAAACCGATTGACGTCGTACTAAATAGTCTGCAATAAGAGAATCAATGGCGAATAGTCTAACTAGCCAAATACTTTTTATGGCTACTTATTACGACTGTTACAACGTTTTAGGGACAATGAATATTATAAGGTACCCTACCCAAGTAGTTTAGTAGGAAAATAAAATTCAATGAATACTTTAAAATGTAGCAAGTCGCGTGGGTAGGATAATTCGAGAATTGATTCGGGATGTCTTCGGATCGATACCCATAACGAGCAATCCTGATTGAAGTTTGTAAGTTTGTTTACATCCCGATCCATGTTGGATATTTTTGTTGGTCTCTACGCATTTCTGAAATTCTGTATTTTTTAAACAATTTGTGCAAATTAATACTCGCATATATTATTCAGTAATTCAATAATACACAATAAGAATGTAGCACACAATGTCGAAACCGAAAAATCAAATATGAATACAGCATACTTTCTCCTGACTACCGAACATGTTTGGAACATGCATGCAGAAAATACAGAAATCAGGAAAACCACTATTTTTACAACTTGGAAGTATCCCGTGCCACCCGCTGTGAAAAGGTTGCTCGACGGTCGGGTCGAGGGCCAGTCTCGACCCTTTAGCCACCTGCAAATTATGTCTCCTCCAGTGCATTTTTGCCTCACAGTTTTCTGTATTACCGGCCAAAAGCAAAGAAACGAAATTGCCCAGCTAAGCTGCAACAATTGTGTTTGAAAATGTTATATTGGTTTCCCTTTCCATCAATTCACTTTCATTATCAAAACTTGTCGTATCCACTTTTTACTTCCAAAACTTGTCTTATCCATCATTAAATTAATAATTGCGAGAATTTTCAGTAACATATCAAATGATTTCAAATGATAATCTTGAATATATAAATACCATTCAATTTGAAAACCTTAACAGTGAAACAAATAATACTTTATTTTCAGTCCATCAATAATTTCAGAAAGTGGATAAGGTGAGTTTTGCATCTATACGACTCAATTAGTTCTGGGTAAAATTTATATTTGACCGGGGTAATATTTATCTCTCGATTTTAGGTACCTACTTTGAGGAATATTTATTTCTGACGAGTCTTCTCTATGCCCGGGTACGGATGTTATCTCTTAGGGCCAAGATACCTTTTTGGAAATGGGACCACAATAAAACATGTAAAGTCAGAAGTCAAATTTGTTTATTCAAACATTTTAAGAAAACAAATAACAAAACCTTCAAACATGTCAAGAGGAATGTCATGTGGTGGGTTTTATTACTTAAAATGTAGGCCATATTAAAATATTATTTGGAATATATGGATTAGGTACACATAAATACACAACACACACACACATCACATAAATCACATAAATTACATCAATCACTTACTGTGAAAGTGAAATAACATTAAAAACAGCAGATGCATCATGAGTCATGACATTAGATACGTAATACGAAAGGTATCTTATATCTAAAATGTGTTTCACAAGGTAACCCCAATCAAACAGCAGATACAAAATAGTAAATACACATGGTCCTTATAGAAATATCTAGAAATTGTAGGATTTTTTGTGACAAGCATCTACTATAATAACCATGACCCACCCTAAGGAGAGAGTGAATGAGTCAGAGGCTAGATCTGAACTGGGGTCAGCTGCTCAATAGTTCATTCATTGCACTTGCGCACTTGCACACTTATTCCAGGTTTGGTCTACAGTCAGTGTCAAATTCGCTACCTGATTACACAAAACTTAAGTTTTCGGGTTAAAACTTTAAACCCAAAGTTAAAACTTCACTGTGTTTATTACAAGACAATTCTAGAATCATTCGTATAACATTCATCAAAACATAAGCCAACCATTTAACTATGTATTTGAACATAAACTTCTATTGAACATTTAATTTAATGCTCTTCTTCGGAGTAAATGGCATGGCAGCAACGAAACTCATAAAAATATTGTTTCCTAAACAATTTTCCACTATAAGAAACGTAGCGGCAAATGCAGATTTCAAAGCCATTGATGGTCTGTTGGGGTGGGCCACGCGTCAATCATAGCCACATGGGGTAGCTGGCTTGACTTATCCCGGACGGGTTCGACATCATTTTCTAATAGCCTAAACTTGTAACATATTGTATTATTATTGTATAGGGTGTGCGAAAATAACGCCACGATTATTGAGCACTTATCACTAATGACTATATGATAACAATAATATATACCTATGGGTAGGCTTACATGAGCGATTTACAGATTATTATAAAAATAAAGCGTTCACAACAAGGTTAACCAAAAGCGCATACAACCCATATTGCATGGTAGCTCCTGTCTGTCGTAAATACAACAGCGAGCTGAACCCAAGTTGCTGAGACAAATTGGTTGTGGTGTGACAGTCGATGCATCAGTGATTGGCGTGTCCACAAAGACGAGACTAATAAACATGTCAACTCTCGGTCTTTGAGTGCGCTTGAAGTCCGAGTCGTGTACGACTTCAAAGCGCCCGCCCCACGGCAGGAAGTCAAAAGGCCAAAACGACAGATGACCTCTTATTTAATAGATATAGATAGCTACATTGAAGAGCTTTTTAAATTCTGATTTGTTTGACATTTTTTACAATCTTTTTAATATCAAATAGAAATATAAAATAAAATAAAAAAGTAGGATAATCATACAGTGGCGTAGCTAGCGCTGGCGTAGCCATGGGCCCCCGGGCAATAGAACCTAAATCGAGCTGGCGGGCCCCTACCATAGACTTGTAAACGTAATTTTTTATTGTGTCCGAGATCATGTTCATAATCATTATTTAAAGGCGTATCTCATATCTATATTTTGACGCTAGTCGACTATAATAGCCTTTTCACGTCGGGTAATACACAATTGGCAATTGTTGTAAATATTGTCACTAATTGTTGCGTTAGTCTGCCGACTAGTGCAAAAATTGGGATTTATAACTTTAGCCCTTTCCGGGCTCATTCTTTTTTAGAATCTGTGAAAACGGTGGCTCATAAGAAGTCTGTTTTGTACTAAATTAAGTGGCTGCCAAAAGGTGGAAATTAAATTTTTTCTTTTTTAAGGGTTTGACTTGTTTTTTTTTACCTGTAAAGCTACAATAATGAAAACTGGGACGAAATTTTCAATTTGTACAGCCATTGATTTAGAACTGTTAATTCCGGACTTACCCAATAGCAAACGAATTGTTTAAATGATCGTATGTCTTCTGCTGAGCGATTTTCGATCCAACGTGTTCACATCTCATGCATTATTCTCGATTTTGAAAATAAACGTTATGAAGTCGCAACAGTAACTGGTAGTGTAAGGAAGTTATCATCAATGCAGTTCACAGAACAAACATCAGTAAAGTGGAATATGCAGTACCGGTATTTTGAAACTATACTTTTATTGATGCAAGATGTAAATCTCGTTTCTTGAACACGACCGAAATGAGACGATCTGCACCGGCAATTATTAATTTAATAATTTGTCGTAGGAATTTCGTATGAGTTTATTGAAGCTTATAAACAATGATAGGTTTCCAGCACAGGCCAGTCTAGAAACCGGGCCCCTCTAGACCACGGGCCCCCGGGCTTCGCCCGGGCTATTGCTACGCCACTGTAATCATTTATAAGTCTATAGTTAAATATGAGAAGGTCATCTGTCGTGGCCTCTTTACTTCCTCCGGATTACGATCCTCGAGGCACACCCGCCTCTTGTGGCGCTGGTGCCTTTTTTTTTTCTTTTTTTCATTTTTTTCTTTTCCTGGTATTGATTTTTCAGTGGTTCGTTGTTGGATACAGGGAGCGGCTGGGGTGGGTCTGGGGTGTTGGAAGTACGGGCGAGGGGGTCCATGGGGTGGGATGTGGGAGGAAGCGGCTGGGGTGGGTCTGGGGGGTTGGAAGTACGGGCGAGGGGGTCCATGGGGTGGGATGTGGGAGGAAGCGGCTGGGGTGGGTCTGGGGGGTTGGAAGTACGGGCGAGGGGGTCCATGGGGTGGGATGTGGGAGGAAGCGGCTGGGGTGGGTCTGGGGGGTTGGAAGTACGGGCGAGGGGGTCCATGGTGTGGGATATGGGAGGGAGCGGCTGGGGTGGGTCTGGGGGGTTGGAAGTACGGGCGAGGGGGTCCATGGGGTGGGATGTGGGAGGGAGCGGCTGGGGTGGGTCTGGGGGGTTGGAAGTACGGGCGAGGGGGTCCATGGGGTGGGATATGGGAGGGAGCGGCTGGGGTGGGTCTGGGGGGTTGGAAGTACGGGCGAGGGGGTCTAGGTGGTGGGATGTGGGAGGGAGCGGCTGAGGTGGGTCTGGGGGGTTGGAAGTACGGGCGAGGGGGTCCAGGTGGTGGGATGTGGGAGGGAGCGGCTGGGGTGGGTCTGGGGGGTTGGAAGGAGGGTGGGGGTCCAGGCACTTTGATGTGGGAGGGAGCGGCTGGGGTGGGTCTGGGGGGTTGGAAGGAGGGTGGGGGTCCAGGCACTTTGATGTGGGAGGGAGCGGTTGGGGTGGGTCTGGGGGGTTGGAAGGAGGGTGGGGGTCCAGGCAGTGGGATGCAGGAGAGAGAGGCTGGGGTGGGTCTGGGGTGTTGGGGAGGTTTGGGGAACGGTTTTTGAGGTGGCTTCTGGGGTGAGTTGTTAACGAGAGGATTGCTGGGGTAGGAGGCGGCAGTGGTTGGTTGTGGCATAGGAATAGCAGGAGAGGTTTTGGTATAGGGAACAAGAGGCCCCCTACGGAAAAAGGTACGGGGACGACGGGGGTGATGGGAAGAGAAAGGTAATTTCGGACTAGTGGGAATCCAAAGGTAGCGAGGGGGAGGAGACGGTGCAGGGGAAGGTAAGTTCAGGTTCGATGGTTGGCTGGTGGTGGTGGTGGTGGTGGTGGTGCTGGTAGTTGGGATCATGGTGGTGCTGGTGGTGCTGGTGGTGCTGGTAGTTGGGATCATGGTGGTGCTGGTAGTTGGGATCATGGTGGTGCTGGTGGTGCTGGTGGTGCTGGTGGTGCTGGTAGTTGGGATCATGGTGGTGCTGGTAGTTGGGATCATGGTGGTGCTGGTGGTGCTGGTGGTGCTGGTGGTGCTGGTAGTTGGGATCATGGTGGTGCTGGTAGTTGGGATCATGGTGGTGCTGGTAGTTGGGATCATGGTGGTGCTGGTAGTTGGGATCATGGTGGTGCTGGTGGTGCTGGTGGTGCTGGTAGTTGGGATCATGGTGGTGCTGGTAGTTGGGATCATGGTGGTGCTGGTAGTTGGGATCATGGTGGTGCTGGTGGTGCTGGTGGTGCTGGTAGTTGGGATCATGGTGGTGCTGGTAGTTGGGATCATGGTGGTGCTGGTAGTTGGGATCATGGTGGTGCTGGTAGTTGGGATCATGGTGGTGCTGGTGGTGCTGGTGGTGCTGGTGGTGCTGGTGGTGCTGGTAGTTGGGATCATGGTGGTGCTGGTAGTTGGGATCATGGTGGTGCTGGTGGTGCTGGTGGTGCTGGTAGTTGGGATCATGGTGGTGCTGGTAGTTGGGATCATGGTGGTGCTGGTAGTTGGGATCATGGTGGTGCTGGTAGTTGGGATCATGGTGGTGCTGGTGGTGCTGGTGGTGCTGGTGGTGCTGGTGGTGCTGGTAGTTGGGATCATGGTGGTGCTGGTAGTTGGGATCATGGTGGTGCTGGTAGTTGGGATCATGGTGGTGCTGGTAGTTGGGATCATGGTGGTGCTGGTGGTGCTGGTGGTGCTGGTGGTGCTGGTGGTGCTGGTGGTGCTGGTAGTTGGGATCATGGTGGTGCTGGTAGTTGGGATCATGGTGGTGCTGGTGGTGCTGGTGGTGCTGGTAGTTGGGATCATGGTGGTGCTGGTAGTTGGGATCATGGTGGTGCTGGTGGTGCTGGTGGTGCTGGTGGTGCTGGTAGTTGGGATCATGGTGGTGCTGGTAGTTGGGATCATGGTGGTGCTGGTAGTTGGGATCATGGTGGTGCTGGTAGTTGGGATCATGGTGGTGCTGGTGGTGCTGGTGGTGCTGGTGGTGCTGGTGGTGCTGGTAGTTGGGATCATGGTGGTGCTGGTAGTTGGGATCATGGTGGTGCTGGTGGTGCTGGTGGTGCTGGTAGTTGGGATCATGGTGGTGCGCTCTTGGGGCGCCGGTGTCACTTCAGCTGCTGTAAAAACAAGTAATGTTACAAAACAACAACAAAGAAAACGAAAAAACAAACACAAATCTTTGACAGCTGACGTAGAAAATAAATATGACAAAATATGACGGGAACATTAACATTAATATTTCAGAACCGAAGTACATTTAATAGAACCAGTTTAAATACCTACTCATAAAAGCGAAACATTGGCGACAACATCCACCCTGACAATGGTTTTCGTGGTTTCCCAATGTTATTTGAGACTCACGCTAACAAATAAATAGCGCTGCTAAGCAACCTTCTTATCTACGCCATTGACGATTTAACATTAAAGCTACAATGAACAATTGAAAGATAGACTCCTCCCTATACTAGTTTATTTTCTTGCCACCAGAATGAGTTTGAGAAATTGGCCACGGCTGTACACTTACGAACAGTGTTGGGTACATTCCTTAAAAAACTGACCAGTTCCAGTTATGTAAGGAGAAAGGAACTCTTTCCAGTTCCAAGTTCCTCTAAAGAAAAGGAACAAAGGCGTTTTTAAGTTCCTTCCAACTAAGTTTCAAAAGAGTTATTTTGTGCAACCACCACGTTTGCTTAGATATTATTTATATTACCCGGAGGTTACCGATATTAAAAAAAAACAATATATCGGCAGCTTTCTTTTGATACCCATATTGCATATGTTCAAATATGTTTCCCTTTTAAACATCGTTAATTAATATAACAATTAATTATGCTGATTTTCCCTACGAATATTATTTTTATTTCGGTAAACTTTTTACAGAAGAGTTATATGTTATTATTCTTGTATTTACAACTATCAACCATACTTTCAATTACACAAATTATACACGGGAACCATTTTATTAAAATGTTATTATTTTTTATATTTTAATTAATTAATTATTACCGAAATATCTATACATGTTATGTTTCTATTTATGTCCTTATTACAAAAGGAGTTGTTTCATGTATTTAATGTACAATATCAGAAAAACCTTAAAAAATAACGATTGTAATAATGGAAACATTAATTTGTTTAAGCATTTTAATTAATTACGTTAATTAGGGGGGTCGGACGGCGGTAAACTTTTCTTAGCATATGTAGGTATACATAGGAAACAATTGCCAAGAAAAGAAAAACTGTGCCTATTAGTTCCGGGTCAAATTGCTATTTGACCGGTGTAGTATTTACAACGTGGATCTTGAAGGGGTTTGTGTCTGGTGGCGCTATTATCGTAACATGTTATCCACATAATACAACCGATATACCCTTCACTCATTCCCCATTCATCCTGTATTCTATTGAAAGAGGCCCTCCGGTGTCGACACGAGGTGTGCGGCTCGACTTATTGGATACACTATGGGGGGGGGGGATTGACCCGTTGACCGTCTTATTGAGAAGATTGGTTGACAAGAATGAAATATTATCGCCTGTCCGCTCGTAGTAGAAACGAAACGAGCTAATGGCCCATGTTTGTGTATTGAATCATTGTAATCGGCTTATAAACCAAGATTTACTAGAGGAACACGGTTGTCAATTTTATAATAACGGAAGCCAAAAGAATATCACCGTTGGAAAGAAGTTATAGTTCCTGGAAAATTGGAACTTTTGCGTTCCACAGTTCCTGTTCCGGGCTGAAAAAACGGAATTGGTATCTAGGAACGGAACTAAAGAATCTGTTCTTACCCAACACTACGTACGACGCAAAAAACGTTATATCGGTCGGTGGTGCACGTTTATATAATCATAAATGGATGTTGATATGAAATAAGGCTTCCGCAAACTGAGACGCAACTGTACACAGGGAAGTAGTTATCAGCTTAGGGCTTAGAGGGAGTGTAGTGTGGTAGTGTTTTAGTGACTTTCATGAAAAATTTCATTTTCTATCATTTTAGCACTTTAGCACTATAGTTGGGCTAACTATAGTCACTTGAAAATAGGATGTGAAAACACTTGAGCTTGGGCGCCGTATATGCCTGGGCGGCGCCCAGCGACGGCTAAGCCAGACTTTAGCTCTCATAATAATGGCATACTCTCATAATAATGGCAATAATAAAAATGCATACAGCCATCCACGTCTCTGGACCCCTCCGATCTTCATGCAAACCATTATATTATACTACTTACGTAATTCCAAATTTGTACATTACCAGTGTTCCATAACTAACTTTCTAGATCAATAATATGTATCACGGACACTCAGGGGCGGACTGGGATAAAAAGGCCCGGGATGCTGGGTTTCGGGGGGGCCCGTACGAGGTGGCGTGGCGAAGCTGGGGTCTGGGACGAAGCCCCAGCCGCGGGTGGCAAATACGCCGAAGGCGTAAAAATATTACATGGGGTTAAATTGAATTTTATGGCCTAAAATGCGATTTTAGGGTGCGATTAACAGAGGCCAACCTACCAGTAGCAAAATAATTTCAATTATATTTAATTCATTACATTGAATATTTTCAATAAATATTACAATAAATTCAATTATAATTTCAAAATAATACTTATAGAGTGGGGTTAAGACTTTTTCAGCAATATACAGAGAAGTATTTACATCATAGGAACTTTCTGGTGGCAGCTAGGGGGCCAGGACTGCCAAAGGGCCCGGATTTGCCCAGGGGCCCGGGATGCGATCGCATCCCGGCATCCCTATAGCCAGTCCGCGCCTGCGGTCACTTTGATAACATAATAGGAGTCTCACCTTTTTGCGCCTTTTTCAGCGCTCGAACAAGCTGGCGCTTCCTTCTTTGCAAGGAATTTATTCGCCCAGCTTGTTCGAGGCTGGGGAATGTTTCCTTTTTGATATCTTCGATATCGATTACAGCGTCTGCGAGATCGGCCTCGAGCCTCGCGATGTCCTCTAGAAACAAATTGATGAAATTATCAAGTTATTTCAGCACATCTGCAAAATAAATGTACACCGTTTACTGAACCAGCATTGTACGGGCCACAATGTCATGCCTTGATATACGGTGGTATACAAGGAATTTAAACCATTGACTATATTATTATTCGTTATTTAGTTGGAAGAGGCCAAAGGTTACTGAGGGGCTTTGACGAGTCCAGCCTCAACACTCGGCGACTGCGGACAGTGCCGCTCAAAACAGATTGCAACTTTTCTACACATCAAGTCACAAACAAATTAATCACAGGGCATTTTGTGGGAGTACACGTTCGTACTAAGAAGCATGTTATCGGTAGGGAAACGATGCACATTGAAACTTTGTTCGATTTTTGATAAGGCCTTATTTTAGCAGTGGTTTTACTATCTCGAGGCAACATTTTTTTTGTATGAGAATTTCCATGAGAAAAGTTGCTCGGTGCTACTTGGTAGCAACAAGCCAGAAAATCGCGTTTGCTTTAATTTTTTAACCGCCTGCTTTTAAAGGATGGTATCTTTTAGTCATGTTTTCCATATTTGAGGGTGGACACATACAAATGGTAGTTATTAAGTTTTTCACCTGACTATCCCTTCAATGGATATTAGTAGCAGTTGCTTATCCAAGGGGGGTAGGGGAGGGGCAGGGGAACCTTACCCGCCACTTTCTTGCAAGGGAAGAATGGAAAATTACATTTTAACTTTCAATGACGACTGTATTTCTATTTTTTAAGAGCTAACTTTAAATTATACAAATAAGGTTATTCATTCGTCTAGATTCCATGAAGATCAGTGGGTATGGTGTGTGTGGTCCACTTTTTAACTTATTGACAAGGTCTTGAGTGGGCGTACGCAGGTGGTTGTTATTGACGATGGAATATCTCATTCTGAAATTGTTACCTCAGGGGTCCCTCGGGGGTCTATTTTAGGTCCTTTACTCTTTACCATAGGCGCCGACTACGGGGGGGCTTGAGGTCTAGCGCCCCCCCTGACAAATCCCAGGGGGGGCTGAGCCCCCCCTGAGATTTGAGTTTTTACTTTTTTCTTTGAAGAAAAAGTTTATTATAATAATAATAATAATAAAAATAAATAAAAACGATTTAGTCATCAGGTCATAATTCCCTCAATTTAAATTAAATTTTTTGTTATTGTTTTTCTGAATTTAAATTTAAAAAATATTGTGATTTCTAGCTTGAAATATCAGATACTTGCAGTCCAGAACGTTCTCAGGTATCAAAATCCAAAAGCAAATTAGGTTCAAGTATTTAAAAAAAATGATATTGAAGGCATGCATTATCTTGTAGAATCCCTTACTTACTCCCAACTTCCTAAGCCCCAAAATTAATAACTAAATAATTCTCGTCATCGTTCTAATTTTTGCTGGTGGTTTTTTGGTTTTTGCACTAGAAAAACGACAGTATTTCGGTATTGAATTCAGTACGGTATTTTTTTCTGAAACGCTCAGAACGCGCTCTAAAGGCCTGATTTTTTTAAATTTTGCCTGCGGCGCTATTATTGGGGGGCTATGCCCCCCAAACCACCCGTATTTTTTCTCCTCGATAGATAATATGAATTATAATAATATTAATATAAATTTTGAAATATGGTAACCCTAGTTTTTATGCGAGTCCTTTCTGAGCCCCCCCTGAAATGTTAACAAGTCGGCGCCTATGCTCTTTACCTTATACGTCAATGATATACCTGTTTGCATTAAATCTTCTAAATGTCTTATGTATGCAGACGATTTAAAGATTTATCACCCAGTGGGTACCGTACGTGACTTCAAAAAGATATCGGTTTTCTATCTGAATGGTGTTCTATGTGGATGCTTGACCTTAATGTTGCAAAATGCAAAATAAATACGTTCACTAATAAAAGAAAACATATAATTTCATTTCAGTATAACTTGTATGATGTGGCCTTAGAAAGGGTGCAATCTATTCGAGATCTTGGTGTTGTGATGACTTATGACTTGTATTTCAATAAACATCTAGATTCTATTACCCCAAAAGCATGTAAGCTGCTTGGCCTCCTTAGACAAAACTGTATTAAACGTTTCAAAACGTCAACCCCAAGAGCTTTGTATGTTGCCCTGGTTCGGCCACAGGTGGAGTATGCCAGCGCTGTCTGGAGCCCTTATCACGTCACCAAGATTGAGAGTATAGAGAAAGTACAGAAGGCGTACATAAAGATGATGTGTTGTAAACATATTAAAGTTGAATTTCATAGTAGAGATTATTTTACGCATTGTTTTAATAATAACATAATGACACTTGAAAACAGGCGCAAGCTACCGGATTTAACGTTTTTATATCAAATAGCCAATAATCTGTTTGACACCCCACTGCTCAGCCATTTAGACTTCTCTGTACCACCTAGAGACCAACTAGAAGCCATCCGACATATTAACATCTCAAAATAAGATAGATGTTTTAAAGTTTTCTCCTCTTCGAAGGCTTCAGGCTGATTCTAACTCTTTAATAAATACGGTATTTTACTTGATTTACTCGATACCTGTTTTAGGAGATTTCGTTCTAACGTAATTCTGTCACCTTTATCTATGACTCGGCAGCGTTGTACTTTTTCGCTACTCGCATTTTTCACGTTTCAGTTCAATTTACTTACAAAACGTTTTCGGTCATTCTACGTGATAGTGACAAGACTTACAGTTTCAAGCATACATATCCGTCTCTGCTTGGGGTGGTGGGGTGGGGGGGTGGGGGGGGGGGGGGGGGGAGAAGAGCGCGGAGCGTCTGCTGGAACTGGTGGTTGTCATATCGCCATTGGTGTATCACATTTTTCACTACGCGACACGGTGCTCTTCGTAATACATTAGAGATGGGTTCAAACTCGAAAATCAAACTAATTAGTAATTAATTCCATTACCAACAATATATCGGAAATATAAAATGCCTCCATCAAATCCCCACTCTGTTCTAATTAAACAAGATTAACATAAAAAGGCGTTTAATTTTTTTTTACCACGTGAAGCCGTAAGTTATACAAGGACGAAACGCTCACAGACAAGATCTTTTTGTTAGGTACACAGTTTGCACTGTGCATACAATGCAATGTTTCTAAGCCGTCCCTTTCTGGGCCAACATATTTTTAAAACTTTTCGTATGCTCGCAACGGTACTTTTTTTTTATAACACCAACACTATCTTAGGCGTAACTATCCTCATCTAGATCACTTTCACGATCCCCCACATTTGTTGAAGTAGCACGTTCAGACATTTGTATCAATATTCAATTCAACACAATCACAAACAATCCGTGTTCAGCAGTAGTCACCATAAACGAAGCGAAGCATAACCGTAACAACCGTAATTAAATACTTAAAGTGTCTAATAATCAAAATTAAATCATCCTGATACGCAGGCACAGTAATTTCACAGAGAAAGACACGGAAAGAAACCTAGAAAATAACTACAACCTGATTCAAGCCGGCCACACAGTAGGGATGATTTTGGAATTCGGAAGTGGAGGGATGAGGGCAAAGACCTTTCAAATTCTTTGGTTGAAAAGGAAAACAGATAACAAAACGATGTCCCTCGAGCTAATTCGTAGAAAATTACTGTAAACCACCTGTTCCAAGCCGGACACACAGCAGGGGTGATTTTGTAAGGCGAGCGCGAATGGAGTTAAGGGGTAAAGACCGTTTATAATTCATTGCTCAAAAACGAAGAAATAACACAAAATCATTTACTGTCAACTATTCTTGCGGCGCGGGAAAAGTAAACAACGCGAAGTAGCCATAAATAACGCGCTACTTTCCTCACTACAGCTAAAATATTTTTGGCGTGCTATCACTACATTTTGCTATAATATGTGAATAAAGTAGCGCTCTATACCGATTCCGTGAAGGATAAAAGTAGCATGCTACAAGTAGCGCGCTACTCCCCAAAGCTTATTGATAATGCGAAATAATCAAAATAATTATTATTTCATGATTGTAACTTTTATCAGTAGATAGAATATATTATATTATAGTAACGAAATGTTCGTCAAATTGTTATTATACAACGTAATATTATGTGGAATCATTAGATAAATATTAACATATGACATGCTGCATTTCAAAATACAACGATAATTTCGTAGTTCGGTTTTCTTTTGAAAAAGTTATTGAATTACTGCCGAAATTACTGGGCTTTTTATCTCGATCCCTTCACAGTGCTCGACCGAAAGTGAAACGAACGGTGTATCTAAGTTTAGTCAAATCTGTAATTATGTATGGCTGCCCTGCATGGCACCCGACTACACAGGGTAATATAACTAAGCTCTAGAAGCAATCCAGCCTGAAATGAAAGCAGCCGGAACGAATACAGGCAGAAATTATTTGCCCCTTTCAGCCGTCGCCAAAGATGAACAAAATAGCGATTCTATAATAGCGCCTGAAATGTGTATGTACGCTTTGAGAGGACATAACCAAGCGACTGAGCCCCAGACAATATCATGATTTAGAGGGCCGTGATCACTGCAACACTGCTCAAATCAAAATAAACATAAACCTACACAGTTACATGAACACGTCCAACCCGTCTTTCACAGCACTAATAGCAACCTAGAATGGCCTATTCCTCTATTCTAGGAATTTCTCTATATTCTAGGAAGCCTACAAGGTAATACTTAGGCCTACGCCAATATCTAATTCTGTATCGGCCTAGTAATACGGCAGACCCAACCCAATGATACAATAAGCCTAGGCTAGAGTTGTGGACGTAATATTTCTCTAATGGCGGGCGTCACTAGACCGAGGCGCCGGCTGAGATTTTCGAATAATGAAGACTGTCTCAAATGAAAAGTACCTTGTTTATGGGTGTTTTTCACTCATTATAATGGAACATAATTAATGAATGCAGTTTGCAGTATAATATCACGCGTAAACAGTTATTATCCACGCTTAATATTACGGCTGATTTCGTTTCACCAGTAAAAACGCTACTGAAACCATATCAGGACCACGGAAATGGATTCAGGCGGAAATGGGCACCAAAAAGTTATAACATCGAAATTACCCGATCAACGTCGAATTCAGGCAGAAACCTTATCAGGACCTACGAAAAAAAGTTACAGAATAGGGGTCCAGGGCAACAAAATTTTTTCACTATTAAAAGGCGTATCTCAAATCTCTATATTTTTTAAGCTAGTCGACTAGCCTTTTCAAGTCAGCGATTGTTGTAAATATTGTCACTAATTGTTACGTTAATCTGCTACCTAGTCGTCTAGCGCCAAAATCAGGATGTAGGCCCTATACGTTAGACTTGTTTTTTTTTTTTTACCTGAAAAGCAACAATAATAAAAACTGGGATCCGGCAAGAAATTTTCAATTTGTACAGCCATTGATTTAGAACTTCCAATTCCAAACTACTCGATAGCAAACGACTTGATTAGGTCATCGCGTAACATACTTCTTCTGAGCGATTTTCGATCCAAAGTGTTCTCATCCCATGCACTATATTCTCAATTTTGAAAATGAGCGTATTGAACTTCCTCCAACAGTTACTGATAGACTGATAGTGTTAGGTAAGAACTTATCATCAATGCCGTTTACAGAACAAACATGAGGAAAGTGGAATAAGCAGTATTTTGAAACTATGCTTTTATAGACGCAAGATATACAATCTCGTTTTTTGAACATGACCGAATTGAGACGATCTGCACTGGCAATTATTAATTTAATAATTTTTCGTATGAATTTTGTATGAGTTTATTGAAGCTTATAAACAATGATAGGTTTCCAACTCAGGTTAGTCTAGAAACCGGGCCCCTCTAGACCACGGGCCTTGGCAGCCCGGGCGAAGCCCGGGCTGCCAAGGCTATTCCTACGCCACTGACACACACACACACACGCACACACAAACTCCCAACAATAATGTATACATGTATAAATGTTGACTATCTGTACATATGTGCAAGCCTAACCTCATCTATCACCCACCTTGTCATCTGCTGTACATTGAACACATCACTCATTGATACTGCGTAACATTAGATTATTATAGATTATTTAGTAATTGTCATAGTTTTAAGCCAATGGTAGTGAGACACATGTCATTGTGGTATGGGGCTTGCCCTACTCTTTACTACCATCATCTTGTTCTGACTTGTACTGTATGTTATGTTATGTATTATGTCATTTCATTTTGATATAAATAATAAAAATGATTCTTTGCGAATGTTGTAACACTCGTGTCCTGCTTTTTCGTCCCGCAACCACAAGTAGGCCTATACGATTCTAAAAGTAATATTTATATAATTTTGATCGTTTTATGGAGTAGCGAAATTTCCGGATGAATACAGAAAAGTTATGCTTTTTTAAATGATGGAATTGTTTTGTCAGGTCAACGCACGGCTCGCATATCTGCGAGAGAAGGAATGTCTGACGAAACAAATGAAAGAGTAAGGGGTAGGTAAAACAAGCATATTATTTTTCTGACGTCCAATGATCGACGTCTCCAACTCGGAATAAGGTATTTCAATAATTAATTTCTTTTGGTATTTTCATTTTAAGAATAGGCCTACCTATTCCTGAAAATCATAATAGCTATTTTAGCATGCACTAACTTATACCCTGCGAAATCTAGACCAAATCGTCAGTTGTTACCTCAATGCGAACACAAGAAGGGAAAAACGGGTGTATTGAGTTGAGTGATGGAACTATTTTATAATTATGTAACGTTTAATCGAAATTATTCCTATAAACAAGTTGTCAGTGGCG
Organism: Isoperla grammatica; assembly: GCA_945910005.1. NCBI lineage: Eukaryota > Metazoa > Arthropoda > Insecta > Plecoptera > Perlodidae > Isoperla > Isoperla grammatica. Next base: position 126,606,031 of record OX246737.1, read on the forward strand.
TATACACGGGGGAGGGACAATCCCCCCCCCCCTTTTTGCAAAGGAAACATGGAAAATGACCGTTTACATTTCAATAGACAGTATTTTAGACATTTGTTTTTGTTAAAAATACACGCATCGATCTATGATTATTATATTTTTATCTTTTTTAAGGAAAAAAGTGTTGCCAGAAACTGAGTAATCTTGTTTCAGTTGGCCGCTGTAAAACGCACCGATTTGCACTAAAATGAACTCGACGAGAATTTTTTCGGGGGGGCAAGCGAACCCCAATTATGTTTCGGTTCCACTCTCTATAATATGGGTTGAAACCCCCCCTTTCCCAATTCCTGGATACGCCACTGCAAGTTGTATATAGTAAATGGAAAACACTTAATGCCCTACATCCAAAACTAGACATTTGCATGCAGTCTAAGGTTGTTAATGAAACTTTCATACGAGACACTTACCATTAGCGTTGTACATATTGCAAACACACAACAGCAGAAGCAGCAGAAGCAGGTATAACGGTCCTTCCTCTACAGACAGTGAGATGAGTGTGAGTGTTCCGTCGTTGACCGCTTACTTCTCGAGATTAGGGGAGGGGGTAGAAGAGGAGGTACCGATGTTGACCTTAAACAGAAATGTTTCTTTTTGTACTGGATATCCTAAATGCCAAAGTACTCAGGTACCTACAGACAAAACATGTACAGTAAATTCCTAAGTGCATACCTCATTTAACTACCTTTTTCAAAAACCTCTTTCTAATATAATTTAATTTTCAACAAATTAATATATATAATTCCAAACGTTGGATTTAACTACAGTTTTACCCGAAAAATGAAATTTGATTCTGATGTTTTTTTTTTGCGTATTACGTATTTTGCATTGCATTGTGTGGCGCTTTGGTCACAAGACAGTAGTCTGTGACATGAGCGAGGGGCGATACAAGAGGAAAACAAACATTACTTCGCGACTTGTCGAGCGAGCTGTGAGATGTGCAATAGAGTTAGTGAAAATGTAAAAGTATCAACAATGATTGACAACAAATCCTTTTGAATGCAAAGATAATTGATCTAGTCATTTTCCGGACTCTTGTGAAGACAAGTTTGCACATTATTCCGCCTTCGGCGACTGGTCTAACCCCACCCCATATCTTTAAAATAGGAATCCATGCACCCGACAAAGACCCTCAGAATAAAATTCTGGGTGCCCTAATCGAGCAAGCAGTTCACTATCCGTTGAGAACCGTACGTGATTATTTGAAATTTGGGGGGGGGGGGGGGGGCGGGGGGGAACAATGCATGACACAGTGACACTGCATATTAGTATTAGTATGTATATTGTGAAGATGTTAGTATTGTACACATTAAAAATATAATTATTTGAACCCCACCCCACTTGAAAAGAGTTTATATGCGTTTGACCATTCTTCCATAGTGACAATACAACATCACTAGGAATAAAAGGGAATATTTTGCGTTTTTTGGGAATTAAAATGCGGTCTCTAGTTTTAATAGTATTAACCCATGAAAACGATTAAGAAAATTTATTTTTCCCTTCCAAACTCATCATTATTTTGTCCAGAGACAATATGTGTTATTATTTGTATTCAACAAAATAGTAAATCAACAAATACTAACAACAATGATCTCATTTTTGTAGTTGTATTTTAAAAAGTTACCTATTCCAATGGATAATTTCAAAACTAGCATTTTCGCAACTTAGATTTAATTATATTTGATTTTATATTTGATTATCTTTACAGGTAAACCGTAGTTGAAAAATTGTAAAACAATACCGACACTGGAACAATGTTGAACCTACATTTAAAAAGTTAGGAGTACAATGCAACTGAAACCACGTTCCCTCTTTGATCGTATGTTCTGGCAGTTTTTAAAAGTTTTTAAATTTCATTGAAGCAAAGATTGACTAACCTCCTATATCACAGATTGAATTCGCTGTCTGTACTCTGTGCATATATTACTCAACGATTAACTATATTGCGTCCAATTACGGTATACTCTATAACAAGCGTCTTTTCGACAATATGAAAACATAAGACGTTTCCGAACTCTATTAAAAGAATAAGAAGGTAATAAGACAAAAAATAATAAGTATAGTTTGTGAAAAATAAGTGTAGAATTGTTATACGGATTACCTCCTTCGTCCCATTTGCGTTCTTGATCCACTCGGGTCAGACGAGGAGGTGTAGTAAACCAGAGATCCACTCGGGTAAGACGAGGAGGTGTAGTAAACCAGAGATCCACTCGGGTAAAACGAGGAGGTGTAGTAAACCAGAGATCCACTCGGGTAAGACGAGGAGGTGTAGTAAACCAGAGATCCACTCGGGTAAGACGAGGAGGTGTAGTAAATCAGAGATCCACTCGGGTAAGACGAGGAGGTGTAGTAAACCAGAGATCCACTCGGGTAAGACGAGGAGGTGTAGTAAACCAGAGATCCACTCGGGTCAGACGAGGAGGTGTAGTAAACCAGAGATCCACTCGGGTAAGACGAGGAGGTGTAGTAAACCAGAGATCCACTCGGGTAAGACGAGGAGGTGTAGTAAACCAGAGATCCACTCGGGTAAGACGAGGAGGTGTAGTAAACCAGAGATCCACTCGGGTCAGACGAGGAGGTGTAGTAAACCAGAGATCCACTCGGGTCAGACGAGGAGGTGTAGAGCAGGGATTCGAACCTGAACCTGAACCGTATACCGTAAAAACCGTTATTTTTCCTGAACTGAACCCGAACCTGAACCGATATTTGTCAATAATAAAACCCGAACCCGAAACGGAATACGTACATTTTTAAATCTGAACCTGAACCATATTAAATTAAGCTTTTTGCGGTTTACGTTTAAAAAGAAAATAGCTCTTATAATTCTTGATTAGGTCATCGCGTAACATACTTCTTCTGAGCGATTTTCGATCCAAAGTGTTCTCATCCCATGCACTATATTCTCAATTTTGAAAATGAGCGTATTGAACTTCCTCCAACAGTTACTGATAGACTGATAGTGTTAGGTAAGAACTTATCATCAATGCCGTTTACAGAACAAACATGAGGAAAGTGGAATAAGCAGTATTTTGAAACTATGCTTTTATAGACGCAAGATATACAATCTCGTTTTTTGAACATGACCGAATTGAGACGATCTGCACTGGCAATTATTAATTTAATAATTTTTCGTATGAATTTTGTATGAGTTTATTGAAGCTTATAAACAATGATAGGTTTCCAACTCAGGTTAGTCTAGAAACCGGGCCCCTCTAGACCACGGGCCTTGGCAGCCCGGGCGAAGCCCGGGCTGCCAAGGCTATTCCTACGCCACTGACACACACACACACACGCACACACAAACTCCCAACAATAATGTATACATGTATAAATGTTGACTATCTGTACATATGTGCAAGCCTAACCTCATCTATCACCCACCTTGTCATCTGCTGTACATTGAACACATCACTCATTGATACTGCGTAACATTAGATTATTATAGATTATTTAGTAATTGTCATAGTTTTAAGCCAATGGTAGTGAGACACATGTCATTGTGGTATGGGGCTTGCCCTACTCTTTACTACCATCATCTTGTTCTGACTTGTACTGTATGTTATGTTATGTATTATGTCATTTCATTTTGATATAAATAATAAAAATGATTCTTTGCGAATGTTGTAACACTCGTGTCCTGCTTTTTCGTCCCGCAACCACAAGTAGGCCTATACGATTCTAAAAGTAATATTTATATAATTTTGATCGTTTTATGGAGTAGCGAAATTTCCGGATGAATACAGAAAAGTTATGCTTTTTTAAATGATGGAATTGTTTTGTCAGGTCAACGCACGGCTCGCATATCTGCGAGAGAAGGAATGTCTGACGAAACAAATGAAAGAGTAAGGGGTAGGTAAAACAAGCATATTATTTTTCTGACGTCCAATGATCGACGTCTCCAACTCGGAATAAGGTATTTCAATAATTAATTTCTTTTGGTATTTTCATTTTAAGAATAGGCCTACCTATTCCTGAAAATCATAATAGCTATTTTAGCATGCACTAACTTATACCCTGCGAAATCTAGACCAAATCGTCAGTTGTTACCTCAATGCGAACACAAGAAGGGAAAAACGGGTGTATTGAGTTGAGTGATGGAACTATTTTATAATTATGTAACGTTTAATCGAAATTATTCCTATAAACAAGTTGTCAGTGGCGTATACACGGGGGAGGGACAATCCCCCCCCCCCCTTTTTGCAAAGGAAACATGGAAAATGACCGTTTACATTTCAATAGACAGTATTTTAGACATTTGTTTTTGTTAAAAATACACGCATCGATCTATGATTATTATATTTTTATCTTTTTTAAGGAAAAAAGTGTTGCCAGAAACTGAGTAATCTTGTTTCAGTTGGCCGCTGTAAAACGCACCGATTTGCACTAAAATGAACTCGACGAGAATTTTTTCGGGGGGGCAAGCGAACCCCAATTATGTTTCGGTTCCACTCTCTATAATATGGGTTGAAACCCCCCCTTTCCCAATTCCTGGATACGCCACTGCAAGTTGTATATAGTAAATGGAAAACACTTAATGCCCTACATCCAAAACTAGACATTTGCATGCAGTCTAAGGTTGTTAATGAAACTTTCATACGAGACACTTACCATTAGCGTTGTACATATTGCAAACACACAACAGCAGAAGCAGCAGAAGCAGGTATAACGGTCCTTCCTCTACAGACAGTGAGATGAGTGTGAGTGTTCCGTCGTTGACCGCTTACTTCTCGAGATTAGGGGAGGGGGTAGAAGAGGAGGTACCGATGTTGACCTTAAACAGAAATGTTTCTTTTTGTACTGGATATCCTAAATGCCAAAGTACTCAGGTACCTACAGACAAAACATGTACAGTAAATTCCTAAGTGCATACCTCATTTAACTACCTTTTTCAAAAACCTCTTTCTAATATAATTTAATTTTCAACAAATTAATATATATAATTCCAAACGTTGGATTTAACTACAGTTTTACCCGAAAAATGAAATTTGATTCTGATGTTTTTTTTTTGCGTATTACGTATTTTGCATTGCATTGTGTGGCGCTTTGGTCACAAGACAGTAGTCTGTGACATGAGCGAGGGGCGATACAAGAGGAAAACAAACATTACTTCGCGACTTGTCGAGCGAGCTGTGAGATGTGCAATAGAGTTAGTGAAAATGTAAAAGTATCAACAATGATTGACAACAAATCCTTTTGAATGCAAAGATAATTGATCTAGTCATTTTCCGGACTCTTGTGAAGACAAGTTTGCACATTATTCCGCCTTCGGCGACTGGTCTAACCCCACCCCATATCTTTAAAATAGGAATCCATGCACCCGACAAAGACCCTCAGAATAAAATTCTGGGTGCCCTAATCGAGCAAGCAGTTCACTATCCGTTGAGAACCGTACGTGATTATTTGAAATTTGGGGGGGGGGGGGGGGGCGGGGGGGAACAATGCATGACACAGTGACACTGCATATTAGTATTAGTATGTATATTGTGAAGATGTTAGTATTGTACACATTAAAAATATAATTATTTGAACCCCACCCCACTTGAAAAGAGTTTATATGCGTTTGACCATTCTTCCATAGTGACAATACAACATCACTAGGAATAAAAGGGAATATTTTGCGTTTTTTGGGAATTAAAATGCGGTCTCTAGTTTTAATAGTATTAACCCATGAAAACGATTAAGAAAATTTATTTTTCCCTTCCAAACTCATCATTATTTTGTCCAGAGACAATATGTGTTATTATTTGTATTCAACAAAATAGTAAATCAACAAATACTAACAACAATGATCTCATTTTTGTAGTTGTATTTTAAAAAGTTACCTATTCCAATGGATAATTTCAAAACTAGCATTTTCGCAACTTAGATTTAATTATATTTGATTTTATATTTGATTATCTTTACAGGTAAACCGTAGTTGAAAAATTGTAAAACAATACCGACACTGGAACAATGTTGAACCTACATTTAAAAAGTTAGGAGTACAATGCAACTGAAACCACGTTCCCTCTTTGATCGTATGTTCTGGCAGTTTTTAAAAGTTTTTAAATTTCATTGAAGCAAAGATTGACTAACCTCCTATATCACAGATTGAATTCGCTGTCTGTACTCTGTGCATATATTACTCAACGATTAACTATATTGCGTCCAATTACGGTATACTCTATAACAAGCGTCTTTTCGACAATATGAAAACATAAGACGTTTCCGAACTCTATTAAAAGAATAAGAAGGTAATAAGACAAAAAATAATAAGTATAGTTTGTGAAAAATAAGTGTAGAATTGTTATACGGATTACCTCCTTCGTCCCATTTGCGTTCTTGATCCACTCGGGTCAGACGAGGAGGTGTAGTAAACCAGAGATCCACTCGGGTAAGACGAGGAGGTGTAGTAAACCAGAGATCCACTCGGGTAAAACGAGGAGGTGTAGTAAACCAGAGATCCACTCGGGTAAGACGAGGAGGTGTAGTAAACCAGAGATCCACTCGGGTAAGACGAGGAGGTGTAGTAAATCAGAGATCCACTCGGGTAAGACGAGGAGGTGTAGTAAACCAGAGATCCACTCGGGTAAGACGAGGAGGTGTAGTAAACCAGAGATCCACTCGGGTCAGACGAGGAGGTGTAGTAAACCAGAGATCCACTCGGGTAAGACGAGGAGGTGTAGTAAACCAGAGATCCACTCGGGTAAGACGAGGAGGTGTAGTAAACCAGAGATCCACTCGGGTAAGACGAGGAGGTGTAGTAAACCAGAGATCCACTCGGGTCAGACGAGGAGGTGTAGTAAACCAGAGATCCACTCGGGTCAGACGAGGAGGTGTAGAGCAGGGATTCGAACCTGAACCTGAACCGTATACCGTAAAAACCGTTATTTTTCCTGAACTGAACCCGAACCTGAACCGATATTTGTCAATAATAAAACCCGAACCCGAAACGGAATACGTACATTTTTAAATCTGAACCTGAACCATATTAAATTAAGCTTTTTGCGGTTTACGTTTAAAAAGAAAATAGCTCAGTCACAATTATATGAAAACAGTTACTGTCGAAAGTTGATAATCTTTCAAAATTCCGCCAACATATGAAAAATACTCGACTTTAGGGTGTGGCCAGGTATGCACGTTGGCTTGTCTTTTGTTTGAGCCAGGTGTGTGGTGTTTTAGACAGAGGGGAAGGGGGGGGGGGGAAGGATGGCTGCCACCCACCCTTCATCCTTTCTTTGGGGATAAGCAGAACTCAACCAAGCCTCTGAGTTTCCAAGAAATTTGGAAATAGGTCACGGAGACGAAGCTAGGAGTAAATAGCATGCTACTCCGAACACAACAGTAAGAATTCATCGGTTGTTGGAGTTTTACTTTTGTGAATTGGAAGAAAAAAGAAAAGTAAAATTCGTGAACTTTTCACGTATTCGGCAGATAAAAACGCATATGCCGGAGCTATTCAAGCTTGCACAGATAGCATTGGCTATGCCTGCTACACAAGTTAGCGTATAGCGATTGTTTTCTGGATTCAAATTAATTCTCTTCCCTCTTAGATGTAATATGAACAAAGAGATACTTGAAGATATTTTAATTATTCACTCAAAACTCTTTTCATCAACAAACAAAGTACATTTTCAAATAAAGTCCAGTCAAAAATGTAAATTATACCTAATTCATAAATTAGTCGACAACAATTAACCTAGCGCTAATTAATATAGCCCTAAACTACGTTAACCAAAAAACATTAGTTTTTTGCTTGGGAAATAAAACAACTAAGAAATTCAAAGTAGTTTCTCGAAAACATCTAGCCAAAACCAACGGTGCATGTGAGTGACCCTGAACCCGATACCGAACCTTTATAAATACAAAACCTTAACCTCAACCTGAACCCGAACCTGGACCCTAAACCCAATTCTCATCTTGATGAAACCAGTGTCCAGTACCCAAAACTGAACCGATATTTTTACTATCGCTGAACCTGAACCCGAAACCGAACCGAAATTAATTTCGTTTCGAATCCCTGGTGTATAGAACAGACCTCCCCTCGGGTCAGACGAGGAGGTGTAGTAAACCAGAGATCCACTCGGGTCAGACGAGGAGGTGTAGTAAACCAGAGATCCACTCGGGTAAGACGAGGAGGTGTAGTAAACCAGAGATCCACTCGGGTCAGACGAGGAGGTGTAGTAAACCAGAGATCCACTCGGGTCAGACGAGGAGTTGTAGTAAACCAGAGATCCACTCGGGTAAGACGAGGAGGTGTAGTAAACCAGAGATCCACTCGGGTAAGACGAGGAGGTGTAGTAAACCAGAGATCCACTCGGGTAAGACGAGGAGGTGTAGTAAACCAGAGATCCACTCGGGTCAGACGAGGAGGTGTAGTAAACCAGAGATCCACTCGGGTCAGACGAGGAGGTGTAGTAAACCAGAGATCCACTCGGATCAGACAAGGAGTACTTACTCATTAGGGAGTTCCATCTTGGACTGTAATACAAAACACTTCATTGCTACCCACAAGCTACCGTGATATCAGAGTACTCATCATAGGGAGTTCCATATCTGATATCTTTGAGTGTGTCACACACAACACTTCATTGCTACCCACAAGCTACCGTGATATCAGAGTACTCATCATAGGGAGTTCCATATCTGATGTCTTTGAGTGTGTCACACACAACACTTCATTGCTACCTACAAGCTACCGTGATATCAGAGTACTCATCATAGGGAGTTCCATATCTGATATCTTTGAGTGTGTCACACACAACACTTCATTGCTACCCACAAGCTACCGTGATATCAGAGTACTTATCATAGGGAGTTCCATATCTGATATCTTTGAGTGTGTCACACACAACACTTCATTGCTACCCACAAGCTACCGTGATATCAGAGTACTTATCATAGGGAGTTCCATATCTGATATCTTTGAGTGTGTCACACACAACACTTCATTGCTACCTACAAGCTACCGTGATATCAGAGTACTCATCATTGGGAGTTCCATATCTGATGTCTTTGAGTGTGTCACCCACAACACTTCATTGCTACCCACAAGCTACCGTGATATCAGAGTACTCATCATAGGGAGTTCCATATCTGATATCTTTGAGTGTGTCACACACAACACTTCATTGCTACCCACAAGCTACCGTGATATCAGAGTACTTATCATAGGGAGTTCCATATCTGATATCTTTGAGTGTGTCACACACAACACTTCATTGCTACCTACAAGCTACCGTGATATCAGAGTACTCATCATAGGGAGTTCCATATCTGATATCTTTGAGTGTGTCACACACAACACTTCATTGCTACCTACAAGCTACCGTGATATCAGAGTACTCATCATAGGGAGTTCCATATCTGATATCTTTGAGTGTGTCACACACAACACTTCATTGCTACCTACAAGCTACCGTGATATCAGAGTACTCATCATAGGGAGTTCCATATCTGATATCTTTGAGTGTGTCACACACAACACTTCATTGCTACCTACAAGCTACCGTGATATCAGAGTACTCATCATAGGGAGTTCCATATCTGATATCTTTGAGTGTGTCACACACAACACTTCATTGCTACCTACAAGCTACCGTGATATCAGAGTACTTATCATAGGGAGTTCCATATCTGATATCTTTGAGTGTGTCACACACAACACTTCATTGCTACCTACAAGCTACCGTGATATCAGAGTACTCATCATAGGGAGTTCCATATCTGATATCTTTGAGTGTGTCACACACAACACTTCATTGCTACCTACAAGCTACCGTGATATCAGAGTACTCATCATTGGGAGTTCCATATCTGATGTCTTTGAGTGTGTCACACACAACACTTCATTGCTACCCACAAGCTACCGTGATATCAGAGTACTCATCATAGGGAGTTCCATATCTGATATCTTTGAGTGTGTCACACACAACACTTCATTGCTACCCACAAGCTACCGTGATATCAGAGTACTCATCATAGGGAGTTCCATATCTGATATCTTTGAGTGTGTCACACACAACACTTCATTGCTACCTACAAGCTACCGTGATATCAGAGTACTCATCATAGGGAGTTCCATATCTGATATCTTTGAGTGTGTCACACACAACACTTCATTGCTACCCACAAGCTACCGTGATATCAGAGTACTCATCATAGGGAGTTCCATATCTGATATCTTTGAGTGTGTCACACACAACACTTCATTGCTACCCACAAGCTACCGTGATATCAGAGTACTTATCATAGGGAGTTCCATATCTGATATCTTTGAGTGTGTCACACACAACACTTCATTGCTACCCACAAGCTACCGTGATATCAGAGTACTCATCATAGGGAGTTCCATATCTGATATCTTTGAGTGTGTCACACACAACACTTCATTGCTACCCACAAGCTACCGTGATATCAGAGTACTCATCATAGGGAGTTCCATATCTGATATCTTTGAGTGTGTCACACACAACTCTTCATTGCTACCCACAAGCTACCGTGATATCAGAGTACTCATCATTGGGAGTTCCATATCTGATATCCTTGACGGTTTGACCTTGACGCAAAGGGGACACTCAAAGTCTGTCGTTGGATTGAATTCACTTAGGCACAGCATATCAAAACGCCTGTTGCACTTCTTACACGATTTCCATGGTTTTTTCTTTATGTCGTTTCCACAACGATAACATATGGTATGCATATTTAAACTTTCTCTGAGTAGTAATTGAAGCATATTTTTTCTAAATAGTATTGGATCATAGTTACTTTGTAGGAAACAATCGTCATCCCAATTAGAGCCCATATTGCTAATTATTGTATTTATGTATTGTAAAACGTACACACCACAATTGTAGCCATCGTTTTGTTTAGGAAGCAAATTATGTGTTATCACTCGTGGAGGTTCAACCTTCCATTGTGTTAAATCATAATAATGCTGCTGAAATTTTCCATTATGATGAGTGGACAAGAACAGAACAAATTGCTTTAGAAATTTAGTATTCGTTTGTCTGGAGCTCTTACCAAGAGGGTCAATTACAAACAACTGCAGATCTCTCATGCGCACAACAATTAATATCCAATGCTGAAAATTGATATTAAATGGTATTAATAGTGCGTCGTTGATATTAAATGGCTTCACATCTCCTGTATATTTATCCATGGCAAATATTTTAGAACCTATGTAACTTGGAATATACTTGTATGTTGAGCCTGGAGACTTTCTGTCAAAAATCAGTTCTGAACATACGTCTACTATTGTCCCATTTAGCCATGTGTCACTTCCTAACTTCAATGTTTCGAAATCTGATGAGTATAACGTGTAACAATCTTTGTATACCTTTGATTCGTGAAATGAAAGACAATAATCAATACCTTTTACAGTTGTGTAATAATTTGAGTCATTTATGAGACCATTGGCTAAAATATTAAAGGTATTATCATTATTTATTATTCGTTGCTCGTGTTGAGAATTGGCGATTATTGTTTTCATTTCCAATGACTCATCCTCGTCTAACAAGCAAAGTGTACAGCAAAATAATAAGTTTTCATTGTAGCGTTCGACCCAAGATTTATCGTGAGAAACACTTGTGAGACCTACGTTCTCAATTTGTTTCAACCGAACTTGATCTTTAGAAGGCAAGCAATGAATGTGAACCCATCGTTGACAATAATCACAAAACACCCATTCAGCTTCTACATTAACATTATTGTCTCCGCAAAAGTAGCAAGTATTAAGAATTTCTGAACCATTTTCTAAAAGAAACCTTTGTAACTGCCATCTGTAACAATCTGTATCGAAATTATCATTTAATTCTAAGCCCAAAAACTTCCAAATATAGCTGACAACATACAGTCCGCAATTGTAGCTATCATTTTGTCTCCTGTATTCTTTAGGCTCTACTACCGACCAAGAGCCCGTATCAATAATTACATGATCACTATTCTTATGGTGTTTATTATTTCTGTTGAGAAATGCAATAAATTGCTTTTTGTACCTCGTTACTACATGCTGTTGGAATTTATGACTGCCAGGATCAAGCAAGCAAAATGTTTTGTTTTCTAACTCAGCTACAAATAACACCCAATGGTTTCCAGTGTTCAAAACTATAAAAATTATACCTTTAGAATTCAACGACACGTAATGTTTGTATGACTCGGAACTAAATATTCTGAATGCAATATCAGATGGTATATACTGATTGGGACAACTGTTTTTACCTGGAACTTTTAACATAAGAATTCCAGCAATAGTGTCAATGACATTACTATGTAGCCACATACTCTTTGTATTGCCTTGTTTTTGTTGGAGTGAAATGAATTGAGAAAAGTATAATTTATTAGATCGAAGCCAGCACGTGTCGTAATGAGCAATAAAGTAATCTTTCTTAGATTTCAAACTCCTCCAGTATTCGGGTAGACTTACTAAACCATTTGCGAACGTTGGTTTTTTATTCTGTTCTGGGTTATTGATAGCATCTCCCTCCCTACTAATCCTATCATCTACAACGTTGGGTGAACAAGTTGCATTACACGTATCTTCTCTGGAAGACATTTCACGTACTGTAACTGGTTTCGTGGGACTATTACCTTGTGTGTCATGTTCAAATATTGTTTTTTCTAAGGGTACTTCCTTGTTAACGAGAATATCACAACCCATTTCTTCTTTGTTATTTATTACATTTTCTTCAGAGTTAACACTAATACCATCAACCATTAATTCTAATTCCTGAAGTAAATGCACATTATTTGTTTCGTTGCTTACAGCTGATGCAGATTGCAACAAATTGACTAGGCCTACATTTATCTGAAGATCGTTCTGTTTTACTGGTGCGTTAAAAGTTGGTGCTCTATCCGATCTATCTAATGCTGGTTTCATCATTTTGTTCATGTTTTTTATGGTGCAAGCCTTGAAGTAATTCGGCCTATCATGTGTATGTTTATTTTTCCACTCCTCTTTTACATTCGGGTCGTCTGGCTGGCACGTTAACGGTTTCTCTCTTTTCTTGACACGACGTCCCTGAGCCAAACGAGTGTTAGGTATTTTATATGATATTTTCTTAAGTAAATGTAACACATTATTCCTAAGGGGTTTAAATACACGGCCAAGTTTTTGGTTGCGCCTTTTATTCAAAAGAATCGTTTTCAGAAGATTGTTGTGATTTTCAATCTCTGCGTTACTCATTCTTTTGACTTCATCGTCAGGTTTAACGCTATCTAGCATTAAGCCTGACCAAAGAGGGAGAAAAGGCATATATTTCTTAAGAATCAACGGAATGATATCAGGACAATGCAAAGTCTTATTTTCGTCCCATTTTACATTTAGATCTTTGTTCCAATCTTCACATTCAATATCGTACAATACCTTACTACTAATTTTTTCAAAGTCCCAAAAAAATCTACTTCTTTTATAGATTCGTGGCTCCTCTGTTACAGGGTCAATGACTACATACTTTTCATCTTCAGAAATGTCTACATTGGTGTCTGACGTTACTGTTACCCCCGCACAAGTGGAAACTATGAATTGCCAAGCATCATTGAATCCACTACTTTGATCTTTAGAACGAAGCACGAAAGAAAGGGAGTAGAAAAGTTTTTGTATAACCTTGTAATCTGTCATATTAAACATAGCTGCAAGAACTTCAACAACAACCTTTTTCAATTGTCTACGCTTACCTGCTAATTTTGCAATGTCAACAGTTATCATTTTAATGAAGTGCGCACAGCAAAGATGAATTTGAGTTTTACCTCGTATTATTACTTTCTTCATTGTTGTGTTATGAATAATATGATCATAGCACATATCCAGGTAATCTGAAATTGTTTGAATATTCCAACACTTACAGATAGCATTTATAATAGCCCAACTGAAGTCTGTGACAACTTTTGAAAAAATTGGCCATGTATCAAAATTGGTTTCCACAAAATGTTTAAATGAGGACAAAAAGTTACCTATAGAGACGTTATGGTGTTGGGAAGAAAGTAATTCCAAAACAGGGAATATCTTTGTCGACATACCTTCTAACTCTACTCTTATTACACCTGCATAGTAAAATACTACCCTTCCTTCTTCTTTTAATTTGCGAACGATGGAACCAGTAGCATCGAAGTGCAAAATAGGCATATCATTCTTCCTAATTAATTTCAAGACCACTTCGATCTGTTCTTTGCTGTAAATATACACTTGTAGCGGACTAGCTAAAACTTGAATGTACTCGTATTCCCTCTTAATCGGGTCATATTGCTCCCTTTGTCTTAAAAGTGCATCGAAGAAATCATCACAGTGCTTGTCGTCTTTTGATAATTCTTCTGACCTAGCCTTTCTAATAACGTCATCTGATTTAATTCCCTGTAAATTTCCTTTGTCTAATACACTATTATCGGCCAAAAGGGTTTGTCTTTCTTGATATTTATAAGGTAGTGTATGACAAAGTTCGTTCTTAGCCAATTTTCGATCCACACCATTCAAATACCTAGTACGCATCTCAGTGTGATTCACAGGTCCTGTGGAAGTGTACACATGTACTAAAACATTAGCATTAGTTTGGGGAGGTTTACACACAACAAACTTAAAAAAACGACATCTTGGATGTGCACAGTACCCAAAAACAACAGCATAATTACTAATTCTTGAGGTATCGTTTTTTTTTACATTTAATATACATTTATTTGAATCGATATTTAGAAACTTCTTTGCGAGCACCATAGAATACTTCATTGCCTTAAATTTCCTATCATCGACATCAAAAATATCACACCATTCGTTGTATTCAAATACAATAGGATCTTTAATTCTAGATGTGCAATCAGCCCAACACCAAACCCTCGAATATTTTATATCACTTTCATTGACAGGCGGTTCACTTATTACGCTACTATCATTTACTTGGGATACTGACAGACTAGTTGTTACCGGGTAGGACATAAATTCATCAGGCGATACCTTGCTTGCGACATTAAGCGTTGATTTTTGTAATTGCAAATGATCTGACGAGTAATCACAAGTACCATGAATTTCGTCAGTACGTTCTACCACTTCAATTCCAAATTCACCAATTCCATTTTCTACCAGAGGAAATGGTTCACATATCGCATTGCTACAATTTACCTTTCTCTCTAACGTCGAGTCGTCGTGTTCCACAGAACACGACTTAAATTTATTAAGAGAGAGCGACTTCCTCTTCCTTGAGGTATTTAGTGTTTGTTGAAATTTAAACCCGTTATATGATAAAATGTTACTATCGTGAAATTGTGTACTAACATCTTCTACAGTCTTTGCGATCTCCAATTCCACGTCCACATTCTCATGCGTGAATGCTTGGTGGGTCAATGATTCATTTTTATCTAGCTGCACTTCCAAAATACCTTGGGTGGAGTCATTGTGAATTACTTTATTGTTTGACTCGTTATTACTCTCAATACCAACCTCACTGTGTTCTTGTGGCAGAATTATATCATTATTCCGTTCTACATCTACCTTACTTTTAATACCAGCTTTTACTAGTGTTTGTATATCCCCTGAGTTCCTATGCCACATATTGAACAAATATTTAATATTTACAGACGTAACCGGTACATTCAAAGCCACACATACATGAGCGAAAACTGACTTAGTGGAACATTTTCCGGCGGCCAGGACATCCTCAATACGAGTGACTTCCTTCGATAGTATATCCGCTACACGTTGGACATCAAACCCTCGCTTGTGTTGCCTGGGGTGTTTTACTTTTTCCTCTTTCTCACAAGACCTAAGCCACTTAGTATATAGTAAAGTCCTGAATTGTTTAGTGTTTTGGCCACAGAAATGAGCGGCGGCTTCACCGAAAACCGACAACTCATTACGTCCACCTGAACGCACCTGTTCATGCGATTGTTTTCTAGCTAAAAGGAAGTCTACCAGATCTTTAACGTTAACGTTTCTTATGTGGGCCATTTGTTCAGGTTTTGACGCCGAAACCTAAATCGGAAACAAAATAAACAAAGAAAGAAAAATGATTAGCTTTATAATGATGTAAGTTAACTTTTAGGAATTTAGATTTAACAGTAGTTCATAAAACTATCGCTATGTATAATGACAGCAGAGTTTTGACGACTTATCTAGCTAGCTAGATACATTTTGTGTAGTTAGCTTTATCTTTTATCTTGGCTAAAGTAAGTGTTGCTTACCATATATTTTTAACTTTAAGAGAAATTAATGTGGCAAAAGTATCTTGCAAGTGATATAGGGCCTACTCTTAAACAAATCCCAATCGTGCATAATTGTCTAAAATGGTAAATGTTACAATTAATAATAATATTACTGATGTGGAGAAAAACATTTTTTCTTGTGGAAACACGTTTAGAGACTGTTATTATTATATTTCAACTTTTAAGTAAACAAAATTATGAATAATTATTGTAGGCTACACTCATCTTTTATCTACATAGATTTTTATGCTTCATCTTTCATTTTATATACATAACTTTTTGGGGAATTATCTATATCTTTATCTACTAATAGGTACAACATGAATTATCTGTCACATCACTGTTTTAGACAACACTATTGGAGAGGCGAGGGAAGAAGTTAACATTGCTTTACCATTACTTTAACATTACTTTAACATTACATAAAAAAAATCACACGTAATTCTCTTCCTTAGTGCCCGGAAAATGACTTTAGATTTATTAATTCATTATTAATCCAGAAAGACTTTTGTGAGTTGATGTTATTATTATTACTAACTGAAACCATTTTTAAGATTAAGGGGGGGGGGGGGGGGAGAGTTCGTCTTACCCCTATGTATCAGTACGGTGCGCGATTAAATGATTTTGGCCTTTGGCTGGACAGTGATTGGGGGCAAATAAATGCAAATAATTGTGTTATGTACTGGTGAATGGTGATGTGTATTTAAATTGAAAAAACCTATCTTCAAACGTTTTTGTAGAAGTAGATACAGGTCTCTCACAGCAAAAAGTAAGATAGTGAAAGGGACCGCCCACATTTGCGAATCGCTGACGTTTTCCCGATTATCTAGTACAATTTGGTTGCGGTAAGTTTTTTGACGGTAACGCACAAGAAAACGTGCAAGCAGGTTTCCGTCATAAAACTTAACGCAACCAAATTGTACTAGATAATCGGGAAAACTGGAAACTATTGTGGGCGGTCCTTGCTCCCCTGACACTATCTTACTTCTTGGCGTGAGAGACCTTTATCTAAAAACTTAATTGCCCAGGGCCCTTATTCTGTAAAATGTTCTCGTGTGAAACGAAACGAGAACTAAACGAAATCTCGATTTGGTATTGTTTGGAGGCTAGGATGGTAGCAGCCAATGGTATTTCTCGGTTGCAGTCCAAAGACATTGGAATAGCACTGTTCGAAGTCATGTGTATGTGGTGTCAACGGTCACTGCCCACTATATCTGTAAAAACATGCAGTAGGCTGCGGTATCAAGTCCATAACAACTGCCACTTGTTATTTTTGACACAATAAAGACTCGAAATGCCAAATCAAACGACATAACATGTAAATTCAACAATCTAAGTAAATAAATGGATATATGCCATGGTTAAATTACAATAATTAGTTCAATAGTATAGTACAAGGTGGTAAGTAAAGATATATGTCAAAGTGTTGTCAAATAGAGATAAAACTACACCTTAGCATTAAGTTGATGGCGGAACTCGGTCGGCCATGATTTAGAAGATAGGAGGTGTCGGTAGCTCCACGGGGACTACTATTGTCGCAAGCAGTTGGCCATGTGACTAAAATCTGTGCCAGAATTTCATATTCATAATTGGCGGTTGATTTCGTTCTGCATTCTGATAATTATAGTCAGCTGTGACCGTAAACGTGACTACAATGGAGAAATACTATTTGCTGGTACCTTCTAGCCTCGGAACGGGTGCAAATTTCGTTTTCGTTTCACACGAGAACGAGAACATTTTACAGAATAAGGGTCCTGAGCACCCACATACTCGGCGCTCCTGAGTGTGTGTGTGGGGGGGGGGGGGGGGGGTCAGTGAGTAGAGTGATGGGGGGGAGGTCAATTTCCCCCATCCCCCCCCCCCCTGTTGTTACGCGCCTGACGGTACAGAAGAACAGCACTGACATTTAGTAAGAATACTAAACGTCATCGAAATAGGAACGGATGTAACTGGTCCAGAATATTGGAGGTTTTATTTTGATTGGACGTGTACAATTATCTATAAACGAACAACAGACAGAGTCGTAATTCACCGAATGTGAACCTCAATACTCAAAGTGGTTTGAAAAGGGTATTTATTTTCCTAAAGCAAAATTAATGGCAATGTAATTCATGAATTTCAAAGCAATTCAATAATTGCGTGACCCGTTTCCCTTACTCTGTTTCTAAGAAACATACAATTATATATACTGTGTTCTGTTACGTATTTCAAGTAAACAAGTAATTAATTAATTGCTTTTAAAGAGCAAGTAGGTCGTCGGTATCAATAAACCAATTATGAACCACGCATTTTCCTGCCTTATAAAACTATGTGTGGCGTGACGTGAAGCATATACTAGCAAGCAAGGTCCATTAAATCGCCGCTAGCCGCGCTTGGAGCTCGACTAGACTTCGCCAGGCAATGTAAGTAACCTTGACTCTGGGAAGGACTGCGTTGAGCATCAGAATAGTTATTTATTACTTAACACGGCCCACATTTTTTTAGTTTGAAAATGTGGTAAAAAAATGGTATTTCCATGCGTGATATCTTTCAAAACGGTAGAAATGAAAACGAAACTTATTTTTTTTGTATTAATAGTCACCCGATTAAGAAATTAAATAAATATAAGAGTGAATTTGCAATAACAATAATTACTTACTATAATGTTTTTATTGTTGGGGGACTTTACTATACACAATTAGGTACATGGACATGGTTGACTGAGTGAACTACGTACGCACGTTTGTTTGAACACGTTGCATGGACCGATAGAGATGGCTTAGTGCGTAGCGTACGAAGTTTAATTCGAGAGGTCACCGGTCCGATACCAGCTTCCGACAATACTGACTGAAGCTTTGCCCGTGGTTTTTATCTGGGATTCAGTCACACCAACAGTCCTCGGACATTCTTTCCCAACTATTCCAAATACCGCAATATCCCTGCTATTGTGTATTAAGTACTTTGTGATTTTTTTTTTCATTAACAGTAACTTTTTTAATATCTAAATGATTCACCGCTAATGTCCTAGGCTGTCTAAATCAATTGTGTCACAATCACGGCCGCTGTGACGTAACGTGGGAATTATAAAAGTAATTTATATCACAGGCTTAACCTAGTTATTGAATTGTAACTAGTATGCAACATAATTTCAGTAACTATAGGTTTGATAGTTATTGTTTGAAGAGATCAGCAACAATAAAAATTCATATTGAAAAAACAGCACTGTGTTAAAATGACGTTTTCCAATTACTTGAACAGAGTGCCTCTATTTTATTGTTGTGTAATGTTGTTCTAACTGTTGAAGGTGCACGCAGTGCGGTACAGTGTAGCCACTAGCCATTGAACTAATTTCATGATATTTTAATGAAAAATGATTCGTGCGTGATAAGAAAGTTATTTCACGTTAAGTTACGTTAGTAATAATATAAAAATAAAAATGCCTCCCGACCACAATAGCGAGCCACCAATTACATACAGTCAGGGTGCGAATTGACGGCTTGGCAGAGGCGGGAATGCCTAAGTATAGTATCTGCGTGGGCATTAAAGGGCCTGGGGAAAAGCTCCAGCCGCCGGAGGCCACATTTTTTGGGGAGTATTATTGCCCTCGAGATGGCCTTAGAAGCGATCATAGAATCCATTTGTTTGGAACACTTCCTGGCTAGGAATATATGTGTAAATTGACGCATTATTTATTAACGTTACGAGATAAAGTCACTTGATATGATATGAAATGAGATTGTTATCCAGAGGTGGGGATTTAGACATCCCCGGCGGGGATACCTTTCAGTAGAACAGAGACAGGTATGAAATTACCAGAGAGGTAAATCCCCCCCCCCCCCCCCGTCAATTCGCACCCTGCATACAATTCCAGACAAGGCCAGCTATATCATTATCTATACGTAGTCATGTTGCAAAATATGCACGAGCAAACGTCACAATGTCAGAAAGGTTAACTTGAAATAATCTATGTGGGGAAAGTGGATTATTTAGTCTTTAAAAAAATTACTGAGCAATTTAGTCATATGAAGGCCCCCTTCATATGACCCAATTGCTGAGTATTGCGGAGATTGGAAGAAAACGAAATGTAGGCGCGGCTAGGGAACGGGGAGTCGGGGACCACCTCATTCTCTCGCATCTTATACGATCAGCAGAGGTAGGCCTATACTATTGGTCAGAAAGTTAGTAAGCGAATGTTAGTATGATTGTTTATCAAATAGAAATAAGTGTTAATCAAAGTACTTACCGAATAAATGCAGCCTTCAAACTATCCAATAAATATTGTTAGTGAACAAATTATGTTTGCACAGCATCCAGGAAAAACACGTACTTTGAGCTATGCACTTCGTGAGTTGTTGTTAAAAAGGACTACTCCCGTACAAGAGCTAAAAGCAAATGCGCCGAGATAAGGGTTGCGAACATTGACTAAGAGGTTGTTGACCGCTACCTGCTTCAACGTGATTCTTTGGGTGGCAACATGTCGCACGGACACCCTGCGGAGCCAAGCGTGACCAAACCAATAATACTAGATAAAGGAAGACCCCCAAACAACAACCATAAACTAATCTTACCAACAAAAGGCGATTATTTGAGAAAAGAACATCTACGCCAAAGATGTTATTTCCTGCCATATGTCATTTTTCGATGTTTCGATGACAAGTCGATGGTCTTACGGGACTTTCAACTTCATTCCAAAGGTACAAAGAAGGACGAGTTACAAAAGAACGTGTTGGTGACAACTGTAGGAAAGTAACGAATGGTTGTGATAAGTTAATTCACCACGAGCATTTTGGGATTAGTGGACAGGGGCGACGCTAAGGGGAGGCGAGGGTAGCAGTCGCCCCCCCGAGCATCGCCTTCGCCCCCCCAGTCGCCCCCCCAACCAGTATTGACTACTAGACAATCGCTATGCATTCAAAACCGCGTTCAATTGTCAAATATATATTCTATTTATTTACATTTTAAGTATATACTTTATACTGTAAAGATATACTCTAATAGGGATTAAATATTAACTTAAAATCACAATTCTAGTAATCTAACCGACCATGTTCTGACGAAATAACGAAGAACGCAACGAACATTTCATGACACTCCTGCAGTTGGTTCAATTACTCGGTGACTATTAACTATTAACTTTGCGTGATATCATTCAAATTGTTATCCTGCATCAAGCGCAGGTTGCGAGCGCACCTTCCCGTGTCTTACTCTTACGTTTAAAACAATCGCCTTCGAGATTTGACAATTAATTATCCATTGAAAAATCAATCGTCAATATGTCATCAATTTGCAACAAGTCGTCCTGCGGTTTGATTCTGAGCACCAGTACGAGCACAATAACACATTTTCTTCCAGTTTAGTACAACAATCCGAAACCCAAAACCCAAGGGTTCACGATGCCGGGGGGGGGGGGGGGGGGGGTACTTTACACGTCCAGATTGCGATGGCGTTTGCGCCCCCAACGGTCATACTCGCCCCTGAGCCGCCTCCCCTAATGTAACATCCGGCCGTTGATGATTTTGTAAGACTGGGTATTCCTGGAAGAACTGCCATGCATGTGCGCCGCGAGGATGGACGCCAGGGGGGAGGGGAAGGGGGGGGGGGGGGAGAAAAAGAGATACCAACGTAGATTTCAGAAATTTTACAATTGTCCAGGCTATCTATACGACACGCGCTACATAGACCATTTCATTTCAAGTAATATGTAAATAAAAAAGAAAGAAAACTTACATAATTAAATATACAATTCAAGGAAACTTCGAAAATAATTAAAATTGTACAGTCTCTTTCAGGAACGCGATCCATCAACACCGATTGACTGTTCCGAAAGGGGGCTCACGCCACTCGCGGCCCCCAGCTAAACCCACTTAAAACGGTTATGTCACTTTGAAACCCATTAAAAAATAACATGCCGGCCGCCAACGCTACGACGAACGTTTACCACCCGTGAAGAATAAACAGGACAGTCCAGTTTTAGAAACCAATAAACCGTGTGAAATAAAATATTTTTGGGTTCTTTAGGTCAGTAGCAAACACGTTCATGTGTTTTTATTCTTTGTGCAAGCACAGTTTCAATAGTGCCGCCCTTTAAAGTTGACTCATGCTTCCATGACTGGCCTTAATCAAGCTTTGGGCAAATACAAATAAGGTATTTTTGGGTTCTTTAGGTCAAAAACAAACACGTCCATGTGTTTTAATTCTTTGTGCAAGCACAGTTTCAATATTGCCGCCCTTTAAAGTTGACTCATGCTTTTATGACTGGCCTTAATCAAGCTTTGGGCAAATACAAATAAGGTATTTTTGGGTTCTTTAGGTCAGTAACAAACATTTCCATGTGTTTTTATTCTTTGTGCAAGCACAGTTTCAATAGTGCCGCGATTTAAAAGTGACTCATGGTTCCATGGCCGGCCTTAATCAAGCTTTGGGCAAAAAAAAATAAGGTATTTTTAAGTTCTTAAGGCCAGTATTAAACACTTCCATGTGTTTTTATTCTTTGTGCAAGCACAGTTTCAATAGTGCCGCCCTTTAAAGTTGACTCTTGGTTCCATGGCCGGCCTTAATCAAGCTTTGGGCAAATACAAATAAGAAATTTTTGGGTTCTTTAGGTCAGTATCAAACACGTCCATGTGTTTTTATTCTTTGTGCAAGCACAGTTTCAATAGTGCCGCCCTTTAAAGTTGACTCATGGTTCCATGGCCATGCTTTGGGCAATCATACAGTTGGTATTTTTCGATTCCTTAGGTCAGTAGCAACGACGTCCATGTGTTTTAATTCTTTGTGCAAGCACAGTTTCAATAGTGCCGCCCTTTAAAGTTGACTCATGCTTCCATGACTGGCCTTAATCAAGCTTTGGGCAAACACAAATAAGGTATTTTTGGGTTCATCAGGTCAGTATCAAACACGTCCATGTGTTTTTATTCTTTGTGCAAGCACAGTTTCAATAGTGCCGCCCTTTAAAGTTGACCCATTGTTCCATGGCCGGCCTTAATCAAGCTTTGGGCAAATACAAATAAGGTATTTTTGGGTTCTTAAGGTCAGTATCAAACACGTCCATGTGTTTTTATTCTTTGTGCAAGCACAGTTTCAATAGTGCCGCCCTTTAAAGTTGACTCATGGTTCCATGGCCGGCCTTATCATGCTTTGGGCAAACATGAAATTGGTATTTTTGGGTTCAAAAGGTTAGTAGCAAACACATCCATGAGTTTTAGTTCTTGGTGCAAGCACAGTTTCAATAGTGCCGCCCTTTAAAGTTGACTCATGCTTCCATGGCCGGTCTTAATCAAGCTTTGGGCAAATACAAATAAGGTATTTTTGGGTTCTTTAGGTCAGTATCAAACACGTCCATGTGTTTTAATTCTTTGTGCAAGCACAGTTTCAATAGTGCCGCCCTTTAAAGTTGACTCATGCTTCCATGGCCGGTCTTAATCAAGCTTTGGGCAAATTAAAATAAGGTATTTTTGGGTTCTTAAGGTCAGTATCAAACACGTCCATGTGTTTTTATTCTTTGTGCAAGCACAGTTTCAATAGTGCCGCCCTTTAAAGTTGACTCATGGTTCCATGGCCGGCCTTAATCCAGCTTTGGGCAAATACAAATAAGGTATTTTTGGGTTCTTTAGGTCAGTATTAAACACTTCCATGTGTTTTTATTCTTTGTGCAAGCACAGTTTCAATAGTGCCGCCCTTTAAAATTGACTCATGCTTCCATGGCCGGCCTTAATCAAGCTTTGGGCAAAAAAAAATAAGGTATTTTTAAGTTCTTAAGGCCAGTTTTAAACACTTCCATGTGTTTTTATTCTTTGTGCAAGCACAGTTTCAATAGTGCCGCCCTTTAAAGTTGACTCTTGGTTCCATGGCCGGCCTTAATCAAGCTTTGGGCAAATACAAATAAGAAATTTTTGGGTTCTTTAGGTCAGTATCAAACACGTCCATGTGTTTTTATTCTTTGTGCAAGCACAGTTTCAATAGTGCCGCCCTTTAAAGTTGACTCATGGTTCCATGGCCGGCCTTAATCCAGCTTTGGGCAAATACAAATAAGGTATTTTTGGGTTCTTTAGGTCAGTATTAAACACTTCCATGTGTTTTTATTCTTTGTGCAAGCACAGTTTCAATAGTGCCGCCCTTTAAAGTTGACTCATGGTTCCATGGCCGGCCTTAATCAAGCTTTGGGCAAATACAAATAAGGTATTTTTGGGTTCTTTAGGTCAGTATCAAACACGTCCATGTGTTTTTATTCTTTGTGCAAGCACAGTTTCAATAGTGCCGCCCTTTAAAGTTGACTCATGGTTCCATAGCCGGCCTTAATCAAGCTTTGGGCAAAAACAAATAAGGTATTTTTGGGTTCTTTAGGTCAGTATTAAACACTTCCATGTGTTTTTATTCTTTGTGCAAGCACAGTTTCAATAGTGCCGCCCTTTAAATTTGACTCATGGTTCCATGGCCGGCCTTAATCAAGCTTTGGGCAAATACAAATAAGGTATTTTTGGGTTCTTTAGGTCAGTATCTAACACGTCCATGTGTTTTTATTCTTTGTGCAAGCACAGTTTCAATAGTGCCGCCCTTTAAAGTTGACTCATGGTTCCATGGCTGGCCTTAATCATGCTTTGGGCAAACATTAAGATGGTATTTTTGGGTAACCTAGGTCAGTAGCAACCACGCCCATGGGTTTTTATTCTTTGTGCAAGCACAGTTTCAATAGTGGCGCACTTTAAAGTTGACTCATGGTTCCATGGCCGGCCTTAATCATGCTTTGGGCAAATACAAATAAGGTATTTTTGGGTTCTTTAGGTCAGTATTAAACACGTCCATGGGTTTTAGTTCTTTGTGCAAGCACAGTTTCAATATTGCCGCCCTTTAAAGTTGACTCATGCTTCCATGGCCGGCCTTAATCAAGCTTTGGGCAAATACAAATAAGGTATTTTTGGGTTCTAAAAGTCAGTATCAAACACGTCCATGTGTTTTTATTCTTTGTGCAAGCACAGTTTGAATAGTGCCGCCCTTTAAAGTTGACTCATGCTTCCATGGCCGGCCTTAATCATGCTTTGGGCAAACATGAAATTGGTATTTTTGGGTTCAAAAGGTTAGTAGCAAACACATCCATGAGTTTTAGTTCTTGGTGCAAGCACAGTTTCAATAGTGCCGCCCTTTAAAGTTGACTCATGCTTCCATGGCCGGCCTTATCATGCTTTGGGCAAACATGAAATTGGTATTTTTGGGTTCAAAAGGTTAGTAGCAAACACATCCATGAGTTTTAGTTCTTGGTGCAAGCACAGTTTCAATAGTGCCGCCCTTTAAAGTTGACTCATGCTTCCATGGCCGGTCTTAATCAAGCTTTGGGCAAATACAAATAAGGTATTTTTGGGTTCTTTAGGTCAGTATCAAACACGTCCATGTGTTTTAATTCTTTGTGCAAGCACAGTTTCAATAGTGCCGCCCTTTAAAGTTGACTCATGCTTCCATGGCCGGTCTTAATCAAGCTTTGGGCAAATTAAAATAAGGTATTTTTGGGTTCTTAAGGTCAGTATCAAACACGTCCATGTGTTTTTATTCTTTGTGCAAGCACAGTTTCAATAGTGCCGCCCTTTAAAGTTGACTCATGGTTCCATGGCCGGCCTTAATCATGCTTTGGGCAAATACAAATAAGGTATTTTTGGGTTCTTTAGGTCAGTATTAAACACGTCCATGGGTTTTAGTTCTTTGTGCAAGCACAGTTTTAATGGTGCCGCCCTTTAAAGTTGACTCATGGTTCCATGGCCGGCCTTAATCATGCTTTGGGCAAACATGAAATTGGTATTTTTGAGTTCTATAGGTTAGTAGCAAACACATCCATGGGTTTAAGTTCTTTGTGCAAGCACAGTTTTAATAGTGCCGCCCTTTAAAATTGACTCATGCTTCCATGGCCGGCCTTAATCAAGCTTTGGGCAAAAAAAAATAAGGTATTTTTGGGTTCTTTAGGTCAGTATTAAACACTTCCATGTGTTTTTATTCTTTGTGCAAGCACAGTTTCAATAGTGCCGCCCTTTAAAGTTGACTCATGCTTCCATGGCCGGCCTTAATCAAGCTTTGGGCAAATACAAATAAGGTATTTTTGGGTTATTTAGGTCAGTATTAAACACTTCCATGTGTTTTTATTCTTTGTGCAAGCACAGTTTCAATAGTGCCGCCCTTTAAAGTTGACTCATGGTTCCATGGCCGGCCTTAATCAAGCTTTGGGCTAATACAAATAAGGTATTTTTGGGTTCTTTAGGTCAGTATCAAACACGTCCATGTGTTTTTATTCTTTGTGCAAGCACAGTTTCAATAGTGCCGCCCTTTAAAGTTGACTCATGGTTCCATGGCCGGCCTTAATCCAGCTTTGGGCAAATACAAATAAGGTATTTTTGGGTTCTTTAGGTCAGTATCAAACACGTCCATGTGTTTTTATTCTTTGTGCAAGCACAGTTTCAATAGTGCCGCCCTTTAAAGTTGACTCATGGTTCCATGGCCGGCCTTAATCAAGCTTTGGGCAAATACAAATAAGGTATTTTTGGGTTCTTTAGGTCAGTATCAAACACGTCCATGTGTTTTTATTCTTTGTGCAAGCACAGTTTCAATAGTGCCGCCCTTTAAAGTTGACTCATGGTTCCATGGCCGACCTTAATCAAGCTTTGGGCAAAAACAAATAAGGTATTTTTGGGTTCTTTAGGTCAGTATTAAACACTTCCATGTGTTTTTATTCTTTGTGCAAGCACAGTTTCAATAGTGCCGCCCTTTAAATTTGACTCATGGTTCCATGGCCGGCCTTAATCAAGCTTTGGGCAAATACAAATAAGGTATTTTTGGGTTCTTTAGGTCAGTATCTAACACGTCCATGTGTTTTTATTCTTTGTGCAAGCACAGTTTCAATAGTGCCGCCCTTTAAAGTTGACTCATGGTTCCATGGCTGGCCTTAATCATGCTTTGGGCAAACATTAAGTTGGTATTTTTGGGTAACCTAGGTCAGTAGCAACCACGCCCATGGGTTTTTATTCTTTGTGCAAGCACAGTTTCAATAGTGCCGCCCTTTAAAGTTGACTCATGGTTCCATGGCCGGCCTTAATTAAGCTTTGGGCAAATACAAATAAGGTATTTTTTGGTTCTTTAGGTCAGTTTTAAGCACGTCCATGTGTTTTTATTCTTTGTGCAAGCACAGTTTCAATAGTGCCGCCCTTTAAAGGTGACTCGTGCTTCCTTGGCTGGCCTTAATCAAGCTTTGGGCAAAAATAAAATTGGTATTTTTGAGTTCTATAGGTTAGTAGCAAACACGTCCATGTGCTTTTATTCTTTGTGCAAGCACAGTATCAATAGTGCCGCCCTTTAAAGTTGACTCATGGTTCCATGGCCGGCCTTAATTAAGCTTTGGGCAAATACAAATAAGGTATTTTTTGGTTCTTTAGGTCAGTTTTAAGCACGTCCATGTGTTTTTATTCTTTGTGCAAGCACAGTTTCAATAGTGCCTCCCTTTAAAGGTGACTCGTGCTTCCTTGGCTGGCCTTAATCATGCTTTGGGCAAAAATAAAATTGGTATTTTTGGGTTCTATAGGTTAGTAGCAACCACGTCCATGTGCTTTTATTCTTTGTGCAAGCACAGTTTTAATAGTGCCGCCCTTTAAAGTTGACTCATGGTTCCATGGCTGGCCTTAATCATGCTTTGGGCAAACACAAATCAGGTGTTTTTGGTTTTTTTAGGTCGTTATCAAACACGTCCATGTGTTTTTAATCTTTGTGCAAGCACAGTTTCAATAGTGCCGCCCTTTAAAGTTGACTCATGGTTTGATGGTCTGCCTTAATCATGCTTTGGGCAAACATAAAATTGTTTTTTTTTTGGGTTCCTTAGACCAGTATCAAATACATCCATGTGTTTTAGTTCTTTGTGCAAGCACAGTTTCAATAGTGCCGCCCTTTAAAGTTGACCCATTGTTTCTATGGCCGGCCTTAATCAAGCTTTGGGCAAATACAAATAAGGTATTTTTGGGTTCTTTAGGTCAGTATCAAACACGTCCATGTGTTTTTATTCTTTGTGCAAGCACAGTTTCAATAGTGCCGCCCTTTAAAGTTGACTCATGGTTCCATGGCCGGCCTTATCATGCTTTGGGCAAACATGAAATTGGTATTTTTGGGTTCAAAAGGTTAGTAGCAAACACATCCATGAGTTTTAGTTCTTGGTGCAAGCACAGTTTCAATAGTGCCGCCCTTTAAAGTTGACTCATGCTTCCATGGCCGGTCTTAATCAAGCTTTGGGCAAATACAAATAAGGTATTTTTGGGTTCTTTAGGTCAGTATCAAACACGTCCATGTGTTTTAATTCTTTGTGCAAGCACAGTTTCAATAGTGCCGCCCTTTAAAGTTGACTCATGCTTCCATGGCCGGTCTTAATCAAGCTTTGGGCAAATTAAAATAAGGTATTTTTGGGTTCTTAAGGTCAGTATCAAACACGTCCATGTGTTTTTATTCTTTGTGCAAGCACAGTTTCAATAGTGCCGCCCTTTAAAGTTGACTCATGGTTCCATGGCCGGCCTTAATCCAGCTTTGGGCAAATACAAATAAGGTATTTTTGGGTTCTTTAGGTCAGTATTAAACACTTCCATGTGTTTTTATTCTTTGTGCAAGCACAGTTTCAATAGTGCCGCCCTTTAAAATTGACTCATGCTTCCATGGCCGGCCTTAATCAAGCTTTGGGCAAAAAAAAATAAGGTATTTTTAAGTTCTTAAGGCCAGTATTAAACACTTCCATGTGTTTTTATTCTTTGTGCAAGCACAGTTTCAATAGTGCCGCCCTTTAAAGTTGACTCTTGGTTCCATGGCCGGCCTTAATCAAGCTTTGGGCAAATACAAATAAGAAATTTTTGGGTTCTTTAGGTCAGTATCAAACACGTCCATGTGTTTTTATTCTTTGTGCAAGCACAGTTTCAATAGTGCCGCCCTTTAAAGTTGACTCATGGTTCCATGGCCGGCCTTAATCCAGCTTTGGGCAAATACAAATAAGGTATTTTTGGGTTCTTTAGGTCAGTATTAAACCTTTCCATGTGTTTTTATTCTTTGTGCAAGCACAGTTTCAATAGTGCCGCCCTTTAAAGTTGACTCATGGTTCCATGGCCGGCCTTAATCAAGCTTTGGGCAAATACAAATAAGGTATTTTTGGGTTCTTTAGGTCAGTATCAAACACGTCCATGTGTTTTTATTCTTTGTGCAAGCACAGTTTCAATAGTGCCGCCCTTTAAAGTTGACTCATGGTTCCATGGCCGGCCTTAATCAAGCTTTGGGCAAATACAAATAAGGTATTTTTGGGTTCTTTAGGTCAGTATCAAACACGTCCATGTGTTTTTATTCTTTGTGCAAGCACAGTTTCAAAAGTGCCGCCCTTTAAAGTTGACTCATGGTTCCATAGCCGGCCTTAATCAAGCTTTGGGCAAAAACAAATAAGGTATTTTTGGGTTCTTTAGGTCAGTATTAAACACTTCCATGTGTTTTTATTCTTTGTGCAAGCACAGTTTCAATAGTGCCGCCCTTTAAATTTGACTCATGGTTCCATGGCCGGCCTTAATCAAGCTTTGGGCAAATACAAATAAGGTATTTTTGGGTTCTTTAGGTCAGTATCTAACACGTCCATGTGTTTTTATTCTTTGTGCAAGCACAGTTTCAATAGTGCCGCCCTTTAAAGTTGACTCATGGTTCCATGGCTGGCCTTAATCATGCTTTGGGCAAACATTAAGATGGTATTTTTGGGTAACCTAGGTCAGTAGCAACCACGCCCATGGTTTTTTATTCTTTGTGCAAGCACAGTTTCAATAGTGGCGCACTTTAAAGTTGACTCATGGTTCCATGGCCGGCCTTAATCATGCTTTGGGCAAATACAAATAAGGTATTTTTGGGTTCTTTAGGTCAGTATTAAACACGTCCATGGGTTTTAGTTCTTTGTGCAAGCACAGTTTCAATATTGCCGCCCTTTAAAGTTGACTCATGCTTCCATGGCCGGCCTTAATCAAGCTTTGGGCAAATACAAATAAGGTATTTTTGGGTTCTAAAAGTCAGTATCAAACACGTCCATGTGTTTTTATTCTTTGTGCAAGCACAGTTTGAATAGTGCCGCCCTTTAAAGTTGACTCATGCTTCCATGGCCGGCCTTAATCATGCTTTGGGCAAACATGAAATTGGTATTTTTGGGTTCAAAAGGTTAGTAGCAAACACATCCATGAGTTTTAGTTCTTGGTGCAAGCACAGTTTCAATAGTGCCGCCCTTTAAAGTTGACTCATGCTTCCATGGCCGGCCTTAGTTTAGCTTTGGGCAAATACAAATAAGGTATTTTTGGGTTCTTTAGGTCAGTATTAAACACTTCCATGTGTTTTTTTCTTTGTGCAAGCACAGTTTCAATAGTGCCGCCCTTTAAAGTTGACTCATGGTTCCATGGCCGGCCTTAATCAAGCTTTGGGCAAATACAAATAAGGTATTTTTGGGTTCTTTAGTTCAGTATCAAACACGTCCATGTGTTTTTATTCTTTGTGCAAGCACAGTTTCAATAGTGCCGCCCTTTAAAGTTGACTCATGGTTCCATGGCCGGCCTTAATCAAGCTTTGGGCAAATACAAATAAGGTATTTTTGGGTTCTTTAGGTCAGTATCAAACACGTCCATGTGCTTTTATTCTTTGTGCAAGCACAGTTTAATAGTGCCGCCCTTTAAAGTTGAATCATGGTTCCATGGCCGGCCTTAATCATGCTTTGGGCAAACATGAAATTGGTATTTTTGGGTTCAATAGGTTAGTAGCAAACACATCCATGTGTTTTTATTCTTTGTGCAAGCACAGTTTCAATAGTTCCGCCCTTTAAAGTTGGCTCATGGTTCCATGGCTGGCCTTAATCATGCTTTGGGCAAACATTAAGTTGGTATTTTTGGGTTACCTAGGTTAGTAGCAACCACGCCCATGTTTTTTTGTTCTTTGTGCAAGCACAGTTTCAATAGTGCCGCCTTTTAAAGTTGACTTATGCTTCCATGGCCGGCCTTAATCAAGCTTTGGGCAAATACAAATAAGGTATTTTTGGGTTCTTTAGGTCAGTATTAAACACTTCCATGTGTTTTTATTCTTTGTGCAAGCACAGTTTCAATAGTGCCGCCCTTTAAAGTTGACTCATGCTTCCATGACTGGCCTTAATCAAGCTTTGGGCAAATACAAATAAGGTAATTTTGGGTTCTTTAGGTCAGTATCAAACACGCCCATGTTTTTTTATTCTTTGTGCAAGCACAGTTTCAATAGTGCCGCCCTTTAAAGTTGACTCATGCTTCCATGGCCGGCCTTAATCAAGCTTTGGGCAAACACAAATAAGGTATTTTTGGGTTCTTCAGGTCAGTAGCAACCACGTCCATGTGTTTTTATTCTTTGTGCAAGCACAGTTTCAATAGTGCCGCCCTTTAAAGTTGACTCAAGCTTCCATGGCCGGCCTTAATCAAGCTTTGGGCAAATACAAATAAGGTATTTTTGGGTTCTTTAGGTCAGTATCGAACACGTCCATGTGTTTTTTTTCTTTGTGCAAGTACAGTTTCAATAGTGCCGCCCTTTAAAGTTGACTCATGCTTCCATGGCTGGCCTTAATCATGCTTTGGGCAATCATAAAGTTGGTATTTTTCGATTCCTTAGGTCAGTAGCAACCACGACCATGTGTTTCAATTCTTTGTGCAAGCACAGTTTCAATAGTGCCGCCTTTTAGAGTTGACTCATGCTTCCATGGCCGGCCTTAATCAAGCTTTAGGCAAATACAAATAAGGTATTTTTGGGTTCTTTAGGTCAGTAACAAACACGTCCATGTGTTTTTAATCTTTTTGCAAGCACAGTTTCAATAGTGCCGCCCTTTAAAGTTGACTCATGCTTCCATGACTGGCCTTAATCAAGCTTTGGGCAAATACAAATTAGGTATTTTTAGGTTCTTTAGGTCAGTAAGAAACACGTGCATGTGTTTTTATTCTTTGTGCAAGCACAGTTTCAATAGTGCCGCCCTTTAAAGTTGACTCATGCTTTTATGACTGGCCTTAATCAAGCTTTGGGAAAATACAAATAAGGTATTTTTGGGTTCTTTAGGTCAGTATCAAACACTTCCATGTGTTTTTATTCTTTGTGCAAGCACAGTTTCAATAGTGCCGCCCTTTAAAAGTGACTCATGGTTCCATGGCTGGCCTTAATCATGCTTTGGGCAATCATACAGTTGGTATTTTTCGATTCCTTAGGTCAGTAGCAACGACGTCCATGTGTTTTAATTCTTTGTGCAAGCACAGTTTCAATAGTGCCGCCCTTTAAAGTTGACTCATGCTTCCATGACTGGCCTTAATCAAGCTTTGGGCAAACACAAATAAGGTATTTTTGGGTTCATCAGGTCAGTATCAAACACGTCCATGTGTTTTTATTCTTTGTGCAAGCACAGTTTCAATAGTGCCGCCCTTTAAAGTTGACCCATTGTTCCATGGCCGGCCTTAATCAAGCTTTGGGCAAATACAAATAAGGTATTTTTGGGTTCTTTAGGTCAGTATCAAACACGTCCATGTGTTTTTATTCTTTGTGCAAGCACAGTTTCAATAGTGCCGCCCTTTAAAGTTGACTCATGGTTCCATGGCCGGCCTTATCATGCTTTGGGCAAACATGAAATTGGTATTTTTGGGTTCAAAAGGTTAGTAGCAAACACATCCATGAGTTTTAGTTCTTGGTGCAAGCACAGTTTCAATAGTGCCGCCCTTTAAAGTTGACTCATGCTTCCATGGCCGGTCTTAATCAAGCTTTGGGCAAATACAAATAAGGTATTTTTGGGTTCTTTAGGTCAGTATCAAACACGTCCATGTGTTTTAATTCTTTGTGCAAGCACAGTTTCAATAGTGCCGCCCTTTAAAGTTGACTCATGCTTCCATGGCCGGTCTTAATCAAGCTTTGGGCAAATTAAAATAAGGTATTTTTGGGTTCTTAAGGTCAGTATCAAACACGTCCATGTGTTTTTATTCTTTGTGCAAGCACAGTTTCAATAGTGCCGCCCTTTAAAGTTGACTCATGGTTCCATGGCCGGCCTTAATCATGCTTTGGGCAAATACAAATAAGGTATTTTTGGGTTCTTTAGGTCAGTATTAAACACGTCCATGGGTTTTAGTTCTTTGTGCAAGCACAGTTTTAATGGTGCCGCCCTTTAAAGTTGACTCATGGTTCCATGGCCGGCCTTAATCATGCTTTGGGCAAACATGAAATTGGTATTTTTGAGTTCTATAGGTTAGTAGCAAACACATCCATGGGTTTAAGTTCTTTGTGCAAGCACAGTTTTAATAGTGCCGCCCTTTAAAATTGACTCATGCTTCCATGGCCGGCCTTAATCAAGCTTTGGGCAAAAAAAAATAAGGTATTTTTGGGTTCTTTAGGTCAGTATTAAACACTTCCATGTGTTTTTATTCTTTGTGCAAGCACAGTTTCAATAGTGCCGCCCTTTAAAGTTGACTCATGCTTCCATGGCCGGCCTTAATCAAGCTTTGGGCAAACACAAATAAGGTATTTTTGGGTTATTTAGGTCAGTATTAAACACTTCCATGTGTTTTTATTCTTTGTGCAAGCACAGTTTCAATAGTGCCGCCCTTTAAAGTTGACTCATGGTTCCATGGCCGGCCTTAATCAAGCTTTGGGCTAATACAAATAAGGTATTTTTGGGTTCTTTAGGTCAGTATCAAACACGTCCATGTGTTTTTATTCTTTGTGCAAGCACAGTTTCAATAGTGCCGCCCTTTAAAGTTGACTCATGGTTCCATGGCCGGCCTTAATCCAGCTTTGGGCAAATACAAATAAGGTATTTTTGGGTTCTTTAGGTCAGTATCAAACACGTCCATGTGTTTTTATTCTTTGTGCAAGCACAGTTTTAATAGTGCCGCCCTTTAAAGTTGACTCATGGTTCCATGGCCGGCCTTAATCAAGCTTTGGGCAAATACAAATAAGGTATTTTTGGGTTCTTTAGGTCAGTATCAAACACGTCCATGTGTTTTTATTCTTTGTGCAAGCACAGTTTCAATAGTGCCGCCCTTTAAAGTTGACTCATGGTTCCATGGCCGACCTTAATCAAGCTTTGGGCAAAAACAAATAAGGTATTTTTGGGTTCTTTAGGTCAGTATTAAACACTTCCATGTGTTTTTATTCTTTGTGCAAGCACAGTTTCAATAGTGCCGCCCTTTAAATTTGACTCATGGTTCCATGGCCGGCCTTAATCAAGCTTTGGGCAAATACAAATAAGGTATTTTTGGGTTCTTTAGGTCAGTATCTAACACGTCCATGTGTTTTTATTCTTTGTGCAAGCACAGTTTCAATAGTGCCGCCCTTTAAAGTTGACTCATGGTTCCATGGCTGGCCTTAATCATGCTTTGGGCAAACATTAAGTTGGTATTTTTGGGTAACCTAGGTCAGTAGCAACCACGCCCATGGGTTTTTATTCTTTGTGCAAGCACAGTTTCAATAGTGCCGCCCTTTAAAGTTGACTCATGGTTCCATGGCCGGCCTTAATTAAGCTTTGGGCAAATACAAATAAGGTATTTTTTGGTTCTTTAGGTCAGTTTTAAGCACGTCCATGTGTTTTTATTCTTTGTGCAAGCACAGTTTCAATAGTGCCGCCCTTTAAAGGTGACTCGTGCTTCCTTGGCTGGCCTTAATCAAGCTTTGGGCAAAAATAAAATTGGTATTTTTGGGTTCTATAGGTTAGTAGCAAACACGTCCATGTGCTTTTATTCTTTGTGCAAGCACAGTATCAATAGTGCCGCCCTTTAAAGTTGACTCATGGTTCCATGGCCGGCCTTAATTAAGCTTTGGGCAAATACAAATAAGGTATTTTTTGGTTCTTTAGGTCAGTTTTAAGCACGTCCATGTGTTTTTATTCTTTGTGCAAGCACAGTTTCAATAGTGCCTCCCTTTAAAGGTGACTCGTGCTTCCTTGGCTGGCCTTAATCATGCTTTGGGCAAAAATAAAATTGGTATTTTTGGGTTCTATAGGTTAGTAGCAACCACGTCCATGTGCTTTTATTCTTTGTGCAAGCACAGTTTTAATAGTGCCGCCCTTTAAAGTTGACTCATGGTTCCATGGCTGGCCTTAATCATGCTTTGGGCAAACACAAATCAGGTGTTTTTGGTTTTTTAAGGTCGTTATCAAACACGTCCATGTGTTTTTAATCTTTGTGCAAGCACAGTTTCAATAGTGCCGCCCTTTAAAGTTGACTCATGGTTTGATGGTCTGCCTTAATCATGCTTTGGGCAAACATAAAATTGTTTTTTTTTTGGGTTCCTTAGACCAGTATCAAATACATCCATGTGTTTTAGTTCTTTGTGCAAGCACAGTTTCAATAGTGCCGCCCTTTAAAGTTGACTCATGGTTCCATGGCCGGCCTTAATCAAGCTTTGGGCAAACACAAATAAGGTATTTTTGGGTCCTTAAGGTCAGTAGCAAACATGTCCATGTGTTTTAATTCTTTGTGCAAGCACAGTTTTAATAGTGCCGTCCTTTTAAGTTGGCTAATGCTTCCATGGCTAGCCTTAATTGTGCATTAGGCAATCATAAATTTGTTATTTTTGGTTTCCTTAGGCCATTTATAAACACTTCCATGTGTTGAATACCTTTGTGCAAGCGTTGTTTTAACAGTAAACCATGTTATTGATTTGTTAATACTTCGTTAGTAAGCTTTGGTTTTGCGGCGACCGTTGCCGCGGGTCTCCTCTCCGGGTGCTGGTGCTAGTTTCCCTTCGGTGGACGCCGCCGGAAAGGACAAAGCGTTTTTCCAAGGAGTTCAGAAAGATATTCCGCTTTGTGTCATTTCCTTTTAACTACTTTGAGATGCAGTTGTTGTTGTTGTTTTGCAAGTCCTCCTAAAATGAATAACCATTTTTTTTTAAGTTCTTTTGTGAAAAAGTTTCACCACTTTTTATTAAAAGATTTATAAATGGTAAATAACCGTTTACAAATGAAGTAAAACGTAGTTAGACTTCGCGAGTTTCATGCAATGTGATGTCTATAGAAGAAATAAATAAATCTATCAATCTATATTCTATCAGTATCGGTAGTCTTCTGCAGCAGCACACCTGACCAGAATATATTATATTAGATTACTTCAAGGCAGAAAATGGGCCATAACTGCCTAGTGGCAACGGTCCAAACGTCCCCCCTAACCTCCCTCATCACTTCATATCCCTCATTCTATTTCTAAATTCCCTTACTGATTTGTACTCAACAACCTCCTCGGGTAAGTAATTCCATTCCCTAACCGTTCTCTCAAGGCCCATTCACAATCAGTTTTAAGGCGTAGGGGAGAGTGGGGCACAGTGAGACACGGGGCACAGTGAGACAAGGCTGTTTTTAGGCATTTTAAAGGTTCCCACCAAGTGGTGGTCCTAGTGGTGTGAAGCTAGCTCCAAGCTACATCTGTCAGTGTCATTGCAGCCACATTGCTTAAAGGCGTCAGGATTTGCGACACATTTGTTGTTTTGAGGCGTCAATTTATCGAAAATGAATTTTTATTCATTGTTGCATATTCATGGGTAAATATTGTTTGCCTAAAACAAAAAGTGCAACAATTAAGATGTTGATTTGATGGTTTTAGTTGCTCTATTGATCATTTTCGTACCTTCAGTCACTAAGGCTGTGGATTTTTTTATTTTCGCACGTGCGTTCTGGGGCACAGTGAGACACGTCAAGGTGGGGCACAGTGAGACATTGTGTTATCATGAGGAATATACTTTTTACGTAAAAAGTTTTATTTAGTTGACCTCCTTGGCAAATGGTTCTTTAACTAAATAGTAAAGTTGTTAAATAAATAATATAATAACAACAATGTATAAGTTGAGAAGATAATAAGACAATAATTTTGAAAAAAAATCATTAGCTATTATTAAATCTCGATAAATAAATAATTAAAAGCAATTAGCTCTTACCTTGTTATGTTTATCTTATTTCTTCATTTTCATGCTAAACAATAATTAAATGTTTGTTTTTTATTGTAAAATCACCATGTCTCACTGTGCCCCATAGGGTGTCTCACAGTACCCCACCCTGGGGTACAGTGAGACACCGTGCAGGGTATTTTGTAAAAATTCATAAAAAATGTGAATTCTTAATTTTTGTCCAAGTGACATATGTATTTATTAAGAAGAAGGATCAAGCTCAAGAATAAGCCATTGTACTACTTTCTATCTTTTCAAATAAAAATTTAATGGGCCAAAATGCTTTTTCTGTCTCACTGTGCCCCACTCTCCCCTACGCCTTAAAACTGATTGTGAATGAATGGTTAAAGGTTTAAAGCGTAGTGAATTGCCGAAATCTCAATTCTTAGGACTTGAGCCTTACGACGAGCCAATCACTGCAAGGCATCTTGCACTCCATAAACCATACGCCTTAAAACTGATTGTGAATGGGCCTTCAACAAATCCAAACCTACCCAGATCACTTCTTACCACCTGCCACTGAAACTTCCATTTATGACCCCCCCCCCCTCTGTATACCCATTCTTGCAATCTGCTACGAGTTTCCCCCCACCTTTCTTTTCCCCCTAGCTGCTGTGTATAGATTACACATCCTATCAATCCTTCTCCTCTCCTTTAAAGACTCCCAACCCAGCTCCCCTATCATTGCTGTAACGCTATCATAAACCCTCATCACATTCCCTAACCAGTGTTCCCTAACTAGTAGCCAGTGTCCTCTTCCCGTCAGTGGCGGCTCGTGGTATAAAATAATAGGGAGGCCAGGACAATTCAAGAAAGATCGAATATGGAAGCAATGGAAATTAGCAGCAGTGCAGGGGGGTCTGGGGGGCGAGCCCCCCAGACTGCCCCGCAGGGCGATTTTTTTTAAACTGCATTTTTCTACGTTGTTTTAGGTGTTATAATGTGGTTGTGGACGTGGATTTAAGTTGCCCGATTTAAGTTGACGACACTTGCCATTAACCATAACAATCTCCATACTATTCCGTCTTGTTTTAAATCTTTATTTACTCTTTCCTCGAAGCATGTCTCGTTAATGGTCGCACTAATAACTCGTCAACTATATTTGACTTCATTGAATCAAGCAACAACACAGGAAGAACAACAGCAGAAAAACAAACGACAATCCCCTACAAACTACAAACTGCTGAGTATGATATATTATGGAAAGCGGGCGACTCGGTTACCTTCGTGAAAAATCCGAAAATAAACGAAGCGGCCGGCCTCCTCTGGCATCTTATTGCACGTGCAGCAACTTAGGCGGGGAGGGCGGGAGTATGCCTACCGCATTCCCCGCACACCGCTAAGGTACCTATATGCTGAACGACTGAGAGGCCCGGACGCACGAAGTTCCTCGCGTTTCTACTGGTTCAACGCGGCTAGCAGCCACATTCTGAAGAGGCGCGAAACTTTGAAACGTTGAAAATTTTTTGTTTGAAAACTTTTACGATAAATATGTATATTATGTAAGATGAACATTGAAATACATAGAACCATTTTAAACAAGATCACAGACAAGATTAATCCTCCTCCCTCCGGAAATGTTTGAGGAGGCCCGGCCTCCCTTGCCTCCCCCCACCAGCCGCCACTGCTTCCCGTCCTCTTCCGTAGCCGTGTGTCCAAGATTTATTAAGTGGTCATTTTTTTAGTCAGGCAGAGCCTGGAACTGCTGTGTACATTGTGAGCACACTAAGCATTACGCCATCGATCGTTGGCTCAAATAGTTATCCCAATTTTCTAAACATGGGCAAAAAGAAATTTAAAAACTTTTACTTCTTTCACTTTTTTGTAGCCCGTGAAAAGTTTACTGTTCTGCTTACATTTACTATTCGTTTACCACGCAAGCCGAGTCCATCGATTTGGTATGGACTAGGCTTGTATGGTAAATGTAGTGTTAACAAAGGCTGGTACAAAAAATAGAATAAAATTAATAGCCTAGTGAAGAAAAAATGTGAAATTTAATTCTGCTGGAAATAAAAAGAGAAGACAGCCCCAAGGATGTGAGCAGACTTATGCCCGGTTCCCATGCTTTAACGTCGTGGACGTTGGCCAATTGTAACCATTTATACCAACATTGGCACCATTGCTCAACATTCGTCGAGAATATTACGGGCTACGGTGGCCCAACGTCTATACCAACATTGGCACCATTGCTCAACATTCGTCGAGAATATTACGGGCTACGGTGGCCCAACGTCTAATGTAAAATCATGCGAACCGGGCATAAGGATATTGGAAGATGGAAAATCGGGTGGGATTTTGCCGAACCAACTTGATTACATGCAAGAAGCAAATTGAGACTTTTTGTCAAAATCAAATTAAATTGAATCTTGAGATATACACAGTAGTTGTTTATTTTTGAACTGTAAGACTATAAAAACATAATTAATTACATTATGGACATAACATACGTCAGAGATATTTATAAACTGTATATACATTTTTGTTATGAGCAGATAATTCCAGTACAATATAATGTCAAAATGCATATAAGCTTTCAAGTTTCACCTCTATCTGACATGTATAAAGTTCTAATAATGTAATATGGTCAATACAATAAGTAATGCATAGTTAGAAACAACTCTGCTAATTAGTCGGGTGTATGTGGCGCTTCTGTGCTGAAATATGGAGCCGATGCCGGAACAAGTAAAGTGTGACACACATCACAAACTTTTGACGGACGTTGATTAGGACCACTCATAACTGTATGCGAGAGACAGCTCGTGCAGAAAATGCGACCACAATGACGGCAATGTTGCTAGGGAGAAAAAATATTCATTAATTATTATGAATAACAGATTATTTAGCCCAATCACAACATATTTCTATCGATCACCGAGTACGACCAGATCCTACCAAGTTAGTTTCAAATGAAGAAAAGGTAAGATTGGGTTAGAATAAAATATATATTTTGTACAATATTAACAAAAGAAATGAATATTATTTGAAAGAAAAACATCATGAGATATGATATTACCCAAAGAACATTGAATCAAGGGTGAAAGAGAAATCACAGATTAGTATACTATCATGAGATCACAATAACATATACAAAAACATTAAACAATGTATATCAATGACTGTACCTTTCTACGAGTGACGGAGAATACAGCCCTACAATTGTTGCATTCTTCTGCGTCATCGTCGTGCTGCCATCTTACTTCTGTATGCGCTTCCCGTATTCTCTCTAGCTGAACCTGGAGTGACTGTGAAAGCCGAACAAAGTCCTTTTGCACAGCTTCGCTATTGTCCAACTCATTTTGAAGAGACCCCACTCGACTTCGGAGGTCACTTATCGACTCCTCTAACTGTTTCTGTAAAAACAAGTAAGCTCTCATTGTTAAATTTGTTTCTAGCAACAAACATTATTCTGAAATCTGAATTAAAAATGTATTATGGTGCTACGTATCTTTTGATTGTGTATATTAATTATTTAATCAATAACTTACTTTTAATTTCATTTGATTTTTCAGCTCTAAAGTTAGAGTCTGATTTTCTTTTCCTAACGCTTCCATTTTTTCCTGCAATTGCTTACTTTGATGGCGTTCTCGTTCATACACATTGAGTTGCTTCCTGAAAAAAAAATAAAAATACAGTATATAGACCTACATATTTTAAATTATTACTATTACCACCTTGTACAAAACAGACTTCTTAAGCCATTGTTTCTACCAATTCTAAATAATTATTAAAATAATCACCCTTAACAAGCCATCAATACCTTATTTAAAATCTCAAAACATCTCCTTACATGAAGGTAAGCTGTTGGATCCTATCCCTACATTCGACTACTGTATTCCAGCCGATTGGCAACCTATCAACGTAACTTACTACAGTTTAGATCATTTATTACCACATTTTCCTTACTTGAGTGAATTGAGTTCTGCAGTTAGACTATCCTCCATGCTCTCTCTCACTTCCTGCTCGGCATTCATCTGGTCTCGAAGTAGGAGAATCTCACAACGTTGTGTTTCTCCCTGCTCCTCTGTGGCTTCTTTCGCGACTTTGGCTGAAATCAACTCCTCACGGAAGTTAAGCAAAAGTTCCTGAAGATCTTCCACTTTGTCTGGTAAATTTATCATTTCATTCTGCAGTTGGCGTGAATGAGCACTGTGTTTACCAACTAAACTATCATTCTCTTTTTGCAGCCTGTAAAAGAAACATGTACCTCAGTAGTGCAACATATCATATAGGAGCTCTGTTCTCAACCTTAAACTAAAATGATGGTTCATAGATACAAAATGTACTAATTGTGCTGGTGCAGTCCCCCCCCCCCCCCCCCCACTAGTTTGTAACAGGGTGTGAGATACAGCAATGCTACACGTTCTCATTCTGCAATACATCGCCTATTTAAGTCCTTACTACAGTAGGATAAACGTAAACATACATGATTGATTAGGTCTAAAATTTTAGAAGTAAACCAATTACAAATTGTAAAACAATGGACATACAAACAGCTCTTTCTAGGCCCCTGTAATGTACATTTTTCCCACTGTAAATTAACTATATTTTTATCAAAAGGCACACTCAAGAGACTTTTGGAACTTGATAGTTGATATTATAGTAGGTAGCTCTGTTTGGACCTTTTTCATAAATGATCAAGGAGCTTAGAGACTTAATCATGGCCCTCTAAATCTTCAATGCACAGCAATGAAAAATGAACCTGAACAACTTAACATGTCTTAACATTTAAAAACTATCAAGGACCCATCAAGGAATCTCTACAACTATCAATAGAAGTAATTACGACCCTCTAAATCAATTCTGAAAATCGGCTATCAGCTGAGACAAATATTTGCCAGCAAAAAAGGCACATAAAGAAGCAGCTAGTGCATCAATGCAGTGTGCTTACCTGGAGAGCTGTTCATGAACTTGTTCTCGTTCCTGAGTCAAACTTGTTAACTTGACCGTGACTTCATTGTACGTCTGAGTAAATGTTTGCCGTAGCTCATGAAGTGCCGCTTCAGCACTCTCAGTCTGCTTTTTTAATTCTGTTACTTGAAGTTTGTGCTCCTCCTTTTTCTCGTTCCACTTGTCTTCCATTTCTTTACGGAAGTCAGACTCCTTGGTAAGATCTTCTCGGTAGCGTTCCGTTGTTCGCTCTAGCAATGTCACATGCTTTTCTAGTTCTCTTGTTCGCTGTTGAGCCCGTACGAGCTGAGCTTCGTAGTTCGAGCACATGTCACACGAGGCTGGCCTACCAGACCCCTGACTAATGGGTGAGCCTCCATCTTCTGCTATGGAAGTACATGCCTCTGGACTCGATTTACTTGCGCCAACTGACTGGAGCTCATTAAGACTAGATATGGAAGTGACTGAAGTGTTCATGACATTTACTTCTGAAACAACACGGGCACATTTGTAACAAGCTCTTAACATTATGCAAATTTTATTTCACTGATCAATCATGCCTTTGAATATGATCAGTGATTTACAACACTGGTGATGGAAATTAAAGCACTAGGACTGTCTGAACCAAACTCGAACCTCTGTGGTAAGTTTGGTTTAACATCTGCTTCTGAAACAATGAACCGCACCATCTCAAATTAAAAAAGTTCGACTTATCTCGAGAGTCGAACAACTTCTGATCGCGTGAGGGCATCGTCTGTCGATAGCGGGCCGCTACTACCGTTTGCCGTGGCCTATGACATCGTATTCTGCTAGTTTTCGTACTTCCCGTGTTTCTATTGTAGCTCTAGTGCTACTAGTGTGTGTTTTCTTTTCGCTACAGTTTTTACAATGAAACGTTGACGTCTAGGTCAAATATCGAGCTATTTTACTTGTGGGAAAGACGAAGAAAACGTCGACGATAATTTGGCCGTAAAATATGCCGCCAAGAATGACGAGTGAGACACTACAGGATCTAGATCTAGGCACAGCGCCTTATTGCAAACAACCCTTATCAAAGCACTTCATGAAAAATGATAATAGGTCAGTCTGCAAAGTTTACTGCAAAATGACTATTTGTAATTAGAATTACTAATAAATAACACCTAAGTGCCAGCTCTAACAATTCTTTCATACTACACTACCAAATAGGTCTAACCCAAGGTCCACTAGATCGCTTGTAGCGCGCGCGAAGTAAGGTCATCTAACCTATTTCCATAATGTTAAAAATCCCATGTTATTCAAATGGGAGAATCATTCAGAAAAACAAATGAATTGATCTGTCAAAACAAATTATGGGCCAAAAAGACAAAATAACAATTGGTAATGAGATTTTGTCTTCACATTCTATATATATATATTTTGTAATACTTTACGCGTAAATTCACATTATTGGTGAGGATTATTTAGATAATGCGATTTTTGTAGTTGGATCCAAAATGGCGATTTTGGATCTCATTCAATGACCTTACTTTGCGCTTCGCAATTACTCCGCTAGGAGTAAATCCAGTAGACCTTGGGTCTAACCAACATCATTATAGGCCTATTGAAAACTGCAAAAAATACAAGGTTCAATT
Source organism: Isoperla grammatica (assembly GCA_945910005.1). Classification (NCBI taxonomy): domain Eukaryota; kingdom Metazoa; phylum Arthropoda; class Insecta; order Plecoptera; family Perlodidae; genus Isoperla; species Isoperla grammatica. The sequence goes on from OX246737.1 coordinate 126,649,647, forward strand.
CGAGGTTTGAACATATCCAACATGTTCGAGGTTCAATTCTAACCACACTATAAGATTCTTACAGTTCTATAAAGTACAATTCATATTTTTAATTGTTTATGAATGTCTATCCAATGGTAAACACAAAAAGAAAAGAAAAGTAAAATTAAGAGTTGAGGGAAAACCACATGTTTAAAAGCCTCACACAGCTACAAATGCACTGAATGAAAGCACATACTAATACGCTTAAGAGCTTCCTTCTTCCTTAGCTTAGGTCGATATTTATCATAGTCAACCCCTAGCCCAAAGGGTGCCCGTGGTTGCTACGCAATTGTTTCATGCATGTTATTTTCCATATAAAAACAAATCCTTTGTAACCACGGGCACCCTATGCGCCGCTATGACTATGAATTCCAGCCTTAGTCAGTAAAGTGTTTTTATTTTCTAATTCTAGGCTATAATCTGCCGAGTATCAGATTCCTGCATTAATGACCTTCCATTCCTGCCACATCCACTATGCGGCACCAACAGCAAATATGATTTTAAAACTTCTACTGAAATTGATAGTGGCAGTGCCACTCAGTAGGGGTGTGCGAACCCGTTCGAAAACGAACCGAACTCGAACCAACTTTAAAAGTTCGAGTTCGGTTCGAAAAATTAAAACCATGTTCGAAAACGAACTATTTGAATTTGCCGCCTGCCCGCCTAAATTCAAACTGTTGGGCTAGGCAATACCTTCTAAATTGCCATTCACAACCTGTTGTAAGTAACAGTACAAAGGCAGTGCCTTTTTGGGCCCCATTTTCCCTCTATATCCTGTTAGTGTTTCGTTTGAGCCTGCCTAAACTTGATTTTAGCTCTTTAATGTGTTCCGGGCTCGTAAATAATGTTTTTCAGTCACATTCAAGTTCTAAATATTTGAGAAAAATGGAATCAGCACCATCAACAAGTAAAACCAATTTATTTGCATGGTCATATTTCTTCTCCCATTTACACTACAGTAGTTTTAACTTTTAACCACAACTTTAGAAACTTTAAAGAAAGTTCGAAGTTCGGAGTTCGAAGTTCGGTCTGATATGAAGGTTCGGTTCGAAGTTTGGTTTGAAAAAAAAATGAGGGTTCGCCCACCCCTACCACTCAGCCAAAGCCGCTACCACAAAAATTAAAAATATCACAAATGTGATAGGCCTACTGCAGTTGCGAAAATGTAGGATGTACATTACTATTACACCATCTCAAACAGGACTTGAATTAATATTTTGGGGGAAAATCTACCCACTTTACACATATTTAACTTTAATTATAAAAACTAGGTAAGAATATTAGCAAGATCTTACTTGGAGAGTTAGTACTTGTCCGCACTTGGGCAGGTACAGCTTCAAGACTAGTGACATGAGAATCATCTAAGCTAGACCTAACGAGAATCATTTTTGAATCTTTCCCGCTTTTAGCACTACTTTCGTTGCTTTCTTTGTTAAACGTATCAAAGTCTTCATTGCTGCCCTCATATTTTCTAAGCTGTTGGTCTGTCGAGCGCAACTTTTCTTTAAGAGCTTGAATTTCTTCTTCTAATGGTATCACTAAAGATCTGAGAACTTCTGCATCTTCTTGTGCCTGAAATGAAAATACAGGGAAAACTTAACATTCAGATACAATACATGGACCTTTGGCCTTGTAGACTACATATTTTTCTAGAGAGCAGCTTTCAAAAATGAACGAACCAAAAATGTAAGCCTACACAAAATTAGAATACATAGCACGAATATCCGGCCCTCTTTACGACCTAAACCTCTACCAACCTCACCGAGTTAATAGTCTCCAACCCCGCCAAATGATTATTTGTTTCCCCTATGACGATCCCAGTGATGTGTAATGGATCTGATTTGGCTTTTACAAAATCGACTTTAGAAAAAATCTATATACCTAGTGTGTTTACATACAACAAAGATGGCGGCCATACCAGGTGCCAAAATGACAAGTCATTACTTATGCCGACATTACACGACTCGACGCTTTCGTCAAACTTATTGAATTTAAGAACAAAAGCGAATCAAAAACAGTTTAGTAAAAAACTGCAACAATATAGCTTCTATTGATGCTTTTTTGTCCTTGTGGGTATTAGTAGTTCATTGTAACAATGTTTGAGATGAAACATTGATTGATTCAGATTGAAGTTCAACTGTTCTTTAAAGCTGGTTTGCTATTATTGGTGAGCAACATTATGAAACACTCTTGTTTCAACCACTATTTTTGTGGTTTACAAGTGTACATTTTAATCATTTTTGAAAAAAAAAAAGAGTTTGAAGTACATATTAAAGCTCTCATATTTCATGGTAAACATATCTTTTATTGACAACTCAAATGCCAAATACATTTGGGCCACAAATATAGCCGTTACGACATCATCTCCTAAGGCAGAAGCAATTGAAACACAGTGGTGAATTTAGAAAAACAACTATGAGCCTAGATCTTACCTCATCTTCCGTTTTGCTTCTTCGATCACTTTCAATGGTACGATACATGCTTATTGACAGAATAAGAGTTTTTACCAAATCAGAATGTCAAAATTGCAGTGGTTTTAGAGCTGGAAGATATAGGAAAGGGTTTTGTAGGAGTATCTACTACATATCAGCAACTACAAGCTTGTGTACACACGTGACATATGTATTATCTTTTCAACCACTAAACCAAAAGTAGAGATCAAATACAAATATGTTACCTCAACTGAGCACCGACGCACAGAAACACTAAAACCTTTGCAGTGACCAGTGAGTAACAATGCAAATATACAAAACTAAATGAGCTCTCATAATCCAAATTCTCGCATAACACTTCGCTAACCCCTATAGGCCATATGCCTTAAACTGAACTTATTGTACTTCAACTTCATGGCCTAACATTTACTAAGCAGACCTACCTGACTGAAGGTAGGCCTGCACAGAGTGCATGTGAAAAACGAATAAGAAAAAGCGGTGGTGTTACGTACATATTTGTTTACCTTCCGCATACTATCTTCGAGATTGTCCTGTGAAGCACTTGAAGCATCAGCTCCAAGTTGGCTAGCAACTTTCCTAGCCAAAGTTTTAGTAACGGCAGAGAGCATCACACTAGGTGCCAGGCCTTCAGAGTCTCCCTTTTGCTGATGAGATCGCAGTTCATTAACCTCGTGTTCCAGGCGTTCGTTGGCACGACGAAGCCTGAGCATTTCATTCTCGAACCGAGTACGTGAACTACTAGACTCTTCTACCGTCTCTGCAAGAAAACCAATTATGATATGACATCAGTCAATTACACCATAGAAGAATGAGAAGTTTTACAAATGGCAAAATTAGGAAAATAAGCAAAAATAAATAGGCTACATATGATAGGCCTATATATAGGCTTACTATTTATCACTATCCTATGAAATTTGTTCCCATAAATGCATTTCTACGTAAGTGGTAGCCGATTGTGATAGTAAGTAACCTTAGTTGGTAATTAAATATTTAAATTGATAGCCTATAGAAATATAGGCCTAGTAGTAACCAATAGTAGTAACCATAGGTCTACATCGTCAATTAGTAAGTTTATTAGGTTTTAGGCCTTAACTTATTCAAATGAATAGGCTAAGTGAAGTGTGGAAAGGAAAAGGAGCAAGGGTAGGCTACATGCTAATTACATAGGGTTCGAAGTCAAACAATTTGGCTAATGGGGTATGTGCATGAATTTTCTACTGCTCTGATTTAGTGTGTGGAATATAGCTATAGACCTTCATAGCGGCACATATATAGAGACCTATTTTACTTTTAATATTATTAGCCTCATTGGGCTCATAATTAATTATTAGGCATAGGCCTAGGCCCAGTAGACGTGATTTTACATACTGTATATATAGCTATGCTTCTGGTAAGATAATCTGCAAAGACGAGTTATTTCTTAATTTATCACTACCTATGTGATTGGTTGATTGGTGAAACAGGGCGTGTGACGTATGTAGGCTATGTCCCATTTTTCTCACCAGATATGTGTAAAACTTTCAGGTTGTTTTTATAAATGAAAATTTATTTTATTTTTAAGTCATCAAAATGCAATATTTTTGTGGCAGGAAGTTAATCCTAATCTAGTAAAATAAACAAAATATACTTGCTCGTAGCATGTTATTCTAGTAATTTAAGCCCTAGATATGAATAGGCCTACACCTAGGGAAAGAAAAACGCAAAAGCATCGGGCCTAATTACAATAGACATAGCAATTTTAAGATTTTAAACTTAGTTACCTTGTACTAGCTGTTGAAGAGATGCTATCTCTTCTTGGCACTTTCTTTTTTCAATTTGCAGATCACTCTCCATTTGAAAGCCAGTAATGACAAGTTGACTTTTTGCCTCTTCCAGCTCAGATGCCAGCCTAGATACTTCAGTGAGAAGGCGATTTTGTTCTTCAGCACCGCGCTTCAACTCCTCTGCAAAAGTTAATAATTTTCTAAATGTAATCTGTGACCGTGTGTTAATAGGCCTATGCATTCCAATTTGTTGGGAAATTTAGATTTTAGATTAGAAAGCTTTTGATTTAGGGCACTTTAACACCAAAGGTTATTTATAAGGATGCGTTATGATAAATAAATTCATATCGATAATCGCATTTTTTCCCACAATATATCACGATATATTGTGATAATATCGTGAGCATATAATAATATCGCGATACGATATTATCGCGATAATAGCAAATAAATAGCGCATTGTGATTGTAGCCGATGGCCAAACAAACCGGTTTGTCGGCTGGTGAAGGACGGGATGGGTGGGGGGGGGGGGGGGGGGGGTTGAGGCAGCGGAGCAGTGAAACGTAGATTTGGATCTTGAAAGATGTCAAACAATGCAGACTTTTCGGAAGGAAGTCAATGAATGAGTGCAGGTAATCGAGGCCTAAAAATAGTCCGTCTTCCTTTAGCAAGCAGCTCATGGACGAAGTGGAGTTCTATTTTTATTTTTTAGTGTAGTGCGGGCGGTCTGTCTGCTAATGATGGCAAGTCAGTTTCGTTCTGCTGATCTTGAATTACACATTGACGACTACTGTGTTACCGCCAACATTGCGTGCGGAGGGGGGGGGGGGGGGGACAGCAGCATGCAAACTTTGCCAAGGGATGCTCGGCTAACATCAATAGAATAATCAAATAACCGCCATGCGAAATTGTAAACTATGACGATACCATGAAGTATTAACAATTTATCATGATACTGGGTGCAAAATAATATCGTCATGAATATCGCGATACGACGGCGCATATCGTATCGTATCGATATACGATATTATCGATATTTATCGATATACGATTATCGTCCGCATCACTAGTTATTTATCTGTACCTACAACATTAAGTTAGCAAGAAAAGTAGGAAACAATGCTCTCACCAAAACATTTTTGAAAAGGTTATATGCTACATTTTAAGAAGATATTTACATTTAAAGAAATTAATGCAATAACAAATTGAAAAGTACCAAATCACAGTCAGGTAAAACTCGACCACTGTCAACTTAGGCAAGACAAGAGAAGTTCTCAAAAAACCAAATCATAATCCGTCGATGCTAAGGTCGTTATCCTACGTTAAGGACACTTTCATGTAGGTACCAAATAGGCCTAACTGCTAGGAGAACGAAGACATGCAATCAGTAGGCCTGTGTGAATCAACATAAAGAGATAAACAATGGCTAGTCTTCTACACGGGTCATTCCCAAAAAAGTTGCCACTTTCATGATTTCACATTTGTCAAAAAAAAAATTTAATAAACATGTTTTTTATTGTAGAGTTCAATAACCATACCCTTTGTGAATCTCGCTATGAAAGGGTTTGCCTATAAATTTAGTATTCTGGCCGTAATATCACATTGTCTAGCATAATGTGTCATAGAAGGTCATGAGTGTTACTGGGAATAGGTAGTAAATTTACAAGTAAATTTGACATTAATAGTAGAAATTATCCATTTGAATTTTATAGTGTGCATGCATTTTATATATTCAAATGCAAAAAAATACAAGTTTAGGATAACTTAATTTACTTTTAACATAATTTTGTCATGAGTGTTACCCATTTTGACAGAAGTAGTATTAAACTTCAAGTTTTTTTTTGTAAATATAAGAGAAAATTGAAAATAGTTATTACTGTAATGAAACATACCTGCCAGTAAAATATTAATACATAAAAACAGTATTTCTCTAAACAAAGGTCAAAGTTAGAGGGAAAAGTGTTGGTAACACTCGTGACACTCGAGTGACACTCGAGTGACACTCGAGTAACACTCATGACCTAAATATTACTATTGGCACAATTTATTAATGATTAAATCTTAAAACACTATTTTTTGCAAAGACGTCGACCTTTGACGGAAACTCGTACATAAATCCTCTATTATTAGTATATTAGGGATACAAATCAACCTTTTCTACATGATTTGTAGGCATAGGCCTATTTAATAAGTAGGACTTTTATTCATGGCCACATGAAGGTTAGATGAAAAGTGCAGCCTAGGCCTTCATGCCTGAGTTTTCAATGCATGGTATTATTCACACAATCCCCATTTATGAGCGATAAATCATGAGTGTTACTGCAATACAGTAACACTCATGACGAGTAACACTCATGACATTTTAACAATAAAAATAAAGTTTGGAAGCATGGTTCATATTATGAATAGTAAAGTTAGGGTTCACGGAAAGGGTAACCAATTCAGTTAAAATTGAATAACTATTGATACAAAATATTTAAATATTAATGAAATATATCAGGTAACACTCATGAGGTTGCATTAAAATACTTATAACATTATTTTCTTAGTTCATGGATAAACTTGAGGTTCTTGGCTTAAAACTGACAGGAGCTGATAAATGCTAATTGCCACCTTCAAAGCACTCAGCAGGATTGTATCACGGCCTTCTTGATCATATTTCAAATTGTTTAGGCTGGTAAAATGTTTCAGTAACACTCATGACGAAAAAGGCAGGGACAAAGTTTGTCGGTATTGAAAATTAGTAAAATAAATATAATTTTCAATTATCATACTTGTGTTATGTACTTTGTATCATATAGTTCATGCTACTGATAAATATTATGTAAATCAAAATTTATTTCTATCATAGATAATGGATTATAGATCTCATTCTGGAAAAAGGGACATTCAGTTTTCAGCACTTTCAGTGCCACCATAGCAATTTATATCTAAACTTTCCTTAATATAACAACTTCTATGCTTGAAAGTTTCTCTTAATTGAATTCTTGATGTGATTTTATAAAATAAAATACACAAAATACATTGAATGCATGTTATAAAAAATAGTCAAGGGCAGGACGCAAAAGTGGCAACTTTTTTGGGAATGACCCACACGATAACTCCAGAGGAATGTTCTATGGGTGAAACTGAAGGATTAGCCTAAATTTGTCAATATTAGATTTGAAGGTTTTAATTTGGAAGTTTAGAGATTGGAGATAGGCCTAAACCAAAAAGATTTTGATTTTAAATCATTAGCAGATTAGTTTATCTCAAGAGTATGAGTTGAAGACAACTTTTAGAAGCTTTTGTGAAATGATCTTTATCGCACCAGTCTGCATAGGGTTGGATACACAAAGATCGCACCTTTAGTGGCCGCACAGCAACCTTTCTCATGCTTTCGTCACAGGCAAGGAACCCACCCCCACTCGTAGCCAATCAGCGATCGGTATAAGCGGGGGCTTGTCTCGGGCGGTTCGCTGATTGGCTACGAGCGCCTCGACGAAAGCATCTGTATAAGGTAGGGGCCTAGGCCACCCCTAGGCCTAGTCATTGTGTATAAAATCCCTTAGGTATTTTAAACTCAATGGCCTAGTCATGGAGCAAGTTTACACTTAACCTTATAGACCTAACCTTTGAAGTCCTAGGGGCCTACACCCTAGCCAAGGAATTTACTTTCCTAGACCAAACTTACTTACCTTCCTTTTGAAGATATAGTTCTTTCATCTTGGCTCGCTGATGACCAAATTCTTCTCGAATAGCTTGCTTTTCACCCTCTAAGAATTCAACTTGTTCAAATAGACCTTGAATTTTTGTGCTTGCATCCTCGGAATCAACTGGTGGTGTCTCCATTTTTCTTGCGGTATATTTAAGGCTCAGCTCGGTGCTAGCCTAGTATTAGCCTATAGGCTAGGGCCTAGGACCTAGGTTTAGGGCAAGGCTAGCCTAGGCCTAGTAGGCCTACTGCTTCAACTAGGTTCTTAGGCTTGGCTCAAGTCTCTAGTCCGAATTACGACGAGAAATACAACTGCTTTAGGATCAACTTTGAGAAATATGTGAATTAATATCTAGGAGAGGATTTATAGCTCTATAGTAATGCATTGATGCTGACCTAATCATGCGGCTAGGCCTAACCCTAGGACAGCAGACATGAACAATATGACATAGGCCTACTCTTGATCTAGGCCTAGGCCTGTGATGAAGAACCTCCATAGCTTACACATGTAATAATATCATTTACCAAAACCTTCACAACTAAATTGCAAGGTGACACCATTGAATGTATGCTCAAAATACCCATATAACAGTAAATATATTTACACAATGTTACGTTGTTATTGGTCCACCATTACTTTCGGCAAATGTACGGGCGACAGCGAATCGCGAGTGACTTGTCACTGTCATAAAAACACCGCCTTCGGAACTTCGAGAATCGAAACGTGATCCGTCAATTTTGGTGGGAATTTTGAATATATGATTTTATGTAACTCGCTCAACGATTATCACGGTACAGTATTTTGCCAGTTCAATTTTCCGTTCAATTAATAATTCAGATTAAATTTCTAACTCCATACAGGTATACATAACGACATCACAGTAAGTATCTGCAGCTGGGCCTTATGGGCTATAAGGCCCAGCTGCAGGTGGCAGAGGCAAACCTCCCCCCAGGATTTACTAAGTGGGCATCTATATTATGCACATCATTCATAAACAAACTATATTCATAGGAACTATATTTTAACTACTGCTCTGAATTCAGTTGCAGGATGTTCCAGTTACACCTTATAAGTTTGCACCATGGTGCTAGATACCCTAATAGTACGTTTACAGCTATGCTTTGCGAGCGAAGTGAGGGCACGAACTCCAATCAGCGGCCGAGTTTCACGCAAACTCGGCCACTGATTGGAGCTCGCGCCTTCGCTTCGCTCGCAACGCGTAGCTGTAAATCGACTATAATACTCTCACTAGTACTTAGTAGATATTATACTTCAGTTTGTTCCAGTAGTAAGTTAGTCGTGGAAGTCTGTGTGTCGTCCCACTGGTTCCCTGGCCAGTCTGAGCCAATTGAAGTCCAGAAATGTCATGTGACTTGCAATGTTAAGTTTTTCAGAACTTAAGTCAACTATAAGTAGCAAGGACCAAGTGGATACTTACCTGGTATTGGTCGGTCTACACACAGGTTTAAGGCTTAAGCACGGCGTAAGACCTTGTATTGAACAATAGCAAAACAACGCTAGCGTTCACACACGGGGCTAAGACTTGCACAGGTCTAACGAAATGACCAAATTTCATTTCTTAGACACTCTATAAGACAAACCTTAGACCAACCAATCAATTCTCATACAGTTGTGACGTCAGAAGCATTCTAGCCAATGGTGTTGTGAATACTGGAGTGAATTGAGTATTTTCATAATCATATGTGTGAACGCCTTTGTTAACCCTTAAACCAAAAATCTTTAGACAAAATTCTTAAACATGTGTGTAGACCGACCATATAACGGTAATCATTGGGGTGACTAAGGACACTCATTTTAAGTATTGATATTTTGCATCATCGTTTGTGCGTTAACATTTAAAATGTTCGCAGTTTTTTAGGTTGTACAAATAAAGGCAGGCCTATCAATAAAATATAGGTATTTTTGTATTAGCACAAATCAAATACAAAAAATAATCATGAGTGTAACGTTTGCCTACCGATTTATTTTTTCAAACTTTGTTTAAAATGATTTTACAACATTTAATCAAAACACAAATATATCAAAACGTTTTTTTATATTTCAATTACAACCAAACAAAATAATTATTCCAGATGTGAAACTCTTTCTGCTTAGGTAGGCTCAAGTAGTAGGGTCTGGAAGAGGGGAAGGAGAAATTTTAAACAGAAAGCTCATAAGTACCGGTATAGTCTTTTTCATCTTGGAAAGCAGTGTACCAAACAGCTTTATCATTATCAAAGTCAAAGAATTTTCATGACAGGTGTCTCTAAATGTCACTCAGTGAGCAGACTGACGGGATAGGGAATGGGATGACCAACTTCCCGTCATCATCCCATCACATATCTACATCCTCTTCCACATTTTAAGCCAGCAGCACCTAAGACTAAGCAATTAGCATTTTTGTAACAAAACATTGTTGGCTGCAAACTTTTCACGTGATGATACCATACATGAGAAAACAACACACTGTAAACAATTTAACTAGTTTTAAGTTTTTACGATAGATGAATGGTCAGCACGTGATTTTCAACCCACAAGGATGGCAAGATTGTCTCCTCCATAGCTGCAAGTATACCGTCAGTAGCTGAAGTCAGAATGAAGGCTGCATGTGTGTGGTTCCTTCCCCCACCCCAACACATAGGGCCAGTCACCTTATCTATATCGTACTTTTAATCTTAGGTTGTGGGACAAAAACTTGGTATGTATTACAGGATATTATATTCATGGACTATATACAGTACAACCTTGTTATTACGTCGCACGATACAACGTCGTTCGCATTATCACGTCGTTTTGACAAAGTCCCGGCGAATTCCCATAAGAGATAATGTTATCTAGAGCTTAATAAAACGTCCCTTGATATAACGTCGTATCCGACATTACGACGCCTATTTTCGGACCGTACAGCAGTCAAACGAGTGTTACAATGTCGTTTCATTCAAACTTCCTTGTTCACATGGATTTTCCCGCCGAACACGATCACGGAATTCGCAATTCCCAACTTGAAGTTGAGTCGACCCTTCGACGGCATTGTTCCCGCGTTATCCTCCCCTCCTCCCCTACCCCGCCGCTGCCACATTCCAGTCCCCCCCGCATCCCCCGCCCGCCACGCACTCCGCTTCCCGGCAGCTGCGGCCTCGCTCGCCGGCGTTTTATTTCAGCGACCTTCGGTAGATTGTTGTGCGTGGCTGTGTAGGTTTAACAACTCTGTCCCTCTTCTTTGTTAGGCGATGTCATTCATTGCTTGGGCTTGGGCTACTGTCAAACCAGAAACAATAGCGAAATGCTTTCGCAAAGCTGGTTTCGTGAAAGAGCACGACGTTTTGACGGCGTATGACGACGAGGCCGATGACGAGGCCTATGACGAGAGCGATGACGAGAGCCCGCCTAATGAGATCGCCCCGGGGGATTGGGAGAGGTTGGGAGGAGCATGTACAATGGAAGAATTTTTCGAAATTGACAACCACTTAGTGACAAGCGCGGTACTGTCAGTTGATGATATAATCGAGGAAAATAAGACCATTGATGGCGCCGACCTCAGCGACGTAGACAGCGTTGTAGAAGCCCCAGAGCCCCCCTGAAGTTTCAAGAAGCTATGGCTGCATACGAAACCGTTCGCAGTTATTTAGTGGCGCACGAAATAAGTAACGAGGTCCAAAAGCAGTTACTAAATATAAACAGGGCATTGTACGATGTGTATACAAAATCTAGTAAGTTCAGTTAAAGATAACAGACTTCTTCAAGCGCTAAGAGCTTAGATAATTCAAGACACGTCATATTATCATGGTACATTATTTGGACCTTTAATACATTTTATCTTTATTTGTTTATCAGTCGTTTTATTTTTGACATTGCCCATTATTCCTTTAGCCCGTAACTCGCCAGGCGGTCAATGGTTGGGAGGGGGGGGGGGGGGGAAGCTCGCGTGAGCCTGTGGCAGCAACATGCCACGTATAAACACCCATACCTCCTCCTTGATAATAGCGGTGACAGCCGACTCACAATAGCCCTGGCCAAATTAGAAGTGTGTAGGTCTATACCTAAGATAGGGGGCCATACAAACGTCTACCCCCCTCCCCCCCCCCCCCATAATGATAATGTGTAATTTTATTTTTTGATAATTTTGTGATAATCTGGTACAACGTCGCGCTTGACATAACGTCGAAAATCAATAGTCCCTTCAGCGACGTTATATCAAGGTTGTACTGTAGCAGGTTCATTATCAGTAGCTTAAATGGTACAAAATGAAGATATAGAGGTGTAATGAGAAAGAAATCTTTAATACCTATAACAATATGTACACACTACGGCTTTGTGCCCAATGTAAGTTTCATCTTGTATTTTTTGGTAGTTCACGAATAAAATTCCTACAAACCTTTTCTAAAATGGGCATAAAATTTCGACGCCAATTCGAAGAAATAATTTCTGTTTTATTTATGAATTTCTGCTTAAAATTGGGCATCCCAAACATCCACTATGGAATTATTTTCATTTAGAGCATTCTGTTCTGATTCTCCTTGCATTGGCGCAGCGCCTCGTTGAAGCCTTCACAGAGGCTCAAGTCACTCTGGCCTTGAGCACACTGGAGAAACTGTTTGATCTCCCACGCGCATGCGCCAGTTGGTTCCTGCGGTTGGTTGTTTCCGTAGCTTTGTTGTGCTTCCACAGGAGCGTGTTGCTGCTGCGGCTGGTCCTCTTTCGATCCTCCGCTGAACATCCCAGTCATTGCATGGCCAATGGTGTGCCCCTAAAAACCATTACATTAGTTAAACCATTTCAAAAATATATGCCACTACCACTTGCACTGTTTAGCCTACCTATAAGAAATAAATGGTAAAATGCATTTTTTTGTTATTTAACCGTAGGCCTACTACGGACATTTTTTTTACAAAATTATGAACAAATGAAAGATCAGTACACCCTCCAAATAAATGTTTTCAAATGTTAAACGTTTGTTTGAACAAACTTTTGAAAATAAGAATGCTTGTTTTCAAGAGTAGTTACCATTCTGACCATTACTTTTGTAGGCCTAATTGTAACGTTTTAGATTCTTTATTGTATTACAAAATATGAATAGGATCTATTTTTCTATTTTATTTTATGTTTTTGTTTTATGTTATGTACTGTATTACGTTATCATACTGTGTTTCATGAACACATGTCTGTAGACTACCTGTAAATGCTTGATCTCTTGCAGAAGGTAGATTCTATGACTGTCAATTAACCATTATTGTTTGTATTAATGAGTTAGGCTGGTTCTGATAATTTAGTCATTGTACGAGAGTCCACCAGACAGAGGAGAACCAGATAGACTATTGCCATACTGCTTATATTGCAGGGCCTTGCATACACATCAAATTATAAAAAAAGGCTCTTTGCAAGTTCTAGACTCATCAGCCTGCACTAAATTTAGAGTGCATAGCCTAGGCCTATAGCAAAACTAATAATATATGCCCAACTTATAATAGCTTAACATGCTGTAGGTCTACACCCAGGACAAAATACAATAATTAAAAGTTTCAATAGGTAGACAATAATAATAGGCAATACCTACAATAACAAGATATCACATAATTATTAGCTTCGCACAACCAGGAAATTACGAGCTAACATGAAGGAGCTGTTGATAAAGAAGATTGTTATCGTTATTGATTTTTATTTATAGCTATGTTGGCAAAGGTTGAAGTCCATTAGTTAAGTATTATTGTAATAACCATGTCCAACAGAAAAGTCAAGTTGGGTGTTAATGTAGGCAATCACCAGGGCCCAGATTCACAAAGGTGCCTAAGTGCTAAGACGTCCTAGTTTAGGCAAAGCTTAGTGATATAAATGACCAATATGTCGTTCTGCAATGTTATAAAGATAAAATATAGTAAAATATGAACAATTTAACTTATAATATTTGATTTGTGAATGTGTATTAATACCTAAACATGATTTATCTTGATTTATCTAGCTAGGATTTGCCTAACTTAGGACAACTTAGAGTTATGCATCTTTGTGAATCCAGGCCCAGGATCTCATGCTCCAGCAATACTCAACAGAAATAGATTCCAGGAATGAATGAACATTGAACACAAGCCTGGTTTGCCCATAATAACATTGAAGCAAACAAGACAACAAGAAGTAGACCACTACTGTATAAAAATGATGAATTGATTCATACCACAGCTGAACCAACTGCGACGCCGCCAGCAGTTGCAGCCATCTGCTTGAACATGGACGGCTGTTGTGGTTGCTGAACAGCCATAGGAGGGGCGGCATGTTGCTGCATTGGTGGTGGCTGATTGTACTGTGGGGCTCGCGCAGGAACCGAAGACCGTCTAAAAGAAGAGTTGGGATGTTGAAGGTATCCGTAGGCCTACAGCTCAGACTACTACACTTAAGACTATGGCGGAATGCAGGGTCAAGTTAAGTAGGCCTATATGATTTGTTTATGCTTGCTAAGGATTTTTTTCTTCTTATGGAAAATAGCATGTAATAAAACTATTCCATAGCAACAAATTAACAGTTGTCTGTGCAAACCACCCTAGGACAGAAACCTTGTTTACCATAGGCCTAACCTCAGATATCTAATTATACACTATCCGTTACCTGCACTGTAACATTTATTTTGCACCTGCCTTAGCCGTGTTCCAAAAGGCCTATTAATCTAATTAGGTAAGGTAGGCCTATTACACGGTCTTACTCAATATTCAGTTGGGGCTATATAATATGTTTTCTCCGTGCAAACCTAATGGCAGTTGCCGTGGAGAAAACAAGTTAGTCCCAGGTGGACTAAATATTTAGTGAACTACTAACTTACATTTTCACTATGGTCACAACCATTGGGAAGCCTGGTTGCCACATGGTGAAAACAACTAGTGATAATACCGAGCCTAATCCAACTCAGCTAGCCTAGGAGTCATCCCAGTTTTCAAATTTAATCAGATGACAAGACAACGCAAGTGTTCCAGAATCAATATGATAAATTTTCAAACTTCGATAGGGATTACTTGGATTAGACAAAAAAAAGTTGGCCCAGTTTGAACTGTTAGCTTCTCCGATGAGGCCTGTTGCATTGCTTATGGCAAACCAGACTATTTTAAAAGGCAGTGGATATTCTTACGGCAGAACGTAAGATTTATTATAAATTATTCTTACGTTCCGTGTTTCTATTGGTTGTCTAATCATGTGACTAATCGACTCGACAGGCGCACGCACCACCAACGTAAGAATAGTGTGTAGCCTAGGCCTAGGCCTAGTAATTCTTACGTTAGAACGTAAGAAGCCATCCGCGAACGTAAGAATATTGTAAGAATAATACCTAAATACCCTTTAGGCCTAGGCCTACATTATTTTCATTTCAGGACGTAAGAGTAGACCTTCATCACCCGCCGAACGTAAGAATTAGGTAGGCTTTAATGTGCAAGAAATACCCTTTAGGCCTACTAGGCCTACATTATTTTCGGTAAAACTTGCGCACAGCTGATCCGGTGTTCTACTCACTTTTTTCGTTTTTTTCGTTCAAAACCACCAAAGTTGCGTTATAAAGTTGCGTCTCCTTGTAGGCCTACTGGGCCTACCTACCTTATTTTCCTTTATTGTGGTTCAAGATCAACATTCTCCCTAACCTTTTGAACGTCTTTATAAAGTTGCGTCTCCGTGTAGGCCTAGGCCTACCTCATTTCCCTTTATTTGGTTCAAGATCAACATTCCCCCTAACCTCTTCAGCTCCGTCGATAGCTCAACGTAAGAATAGTGTGTATGAATTGTTACGTTCTGCCGTAGGAATATACACTCCGATTTTAAAATTGAAGAGGTTCGGACCAAGTCCGAACTAAGTGAGTAGGTACGTACTAGGCACGGCTAGTTCACACTCGGCTTCTGTGGTAAGCCACACCACACCTAATACCTAGTCTATGACGTAGGTATTCACGGAGTGAATCTAAAAAACTTTTTATCAACGAAATGTAACAAAAATCACTTTTATATGTTACCTGTTACTGTATCTTTCCAATTATGTAAGGCGCATGCTTCAAATAGTACGTATTTAGGTTTAAAATCAATTTAATTATGTTGAATTGGCTCGAGCCTATGCCTATGCACGCCATTCACCATTAGCAACATGCACACAGCCTACTGGATGCTACAATCAGCTGTTCTACGTTGATTCAGTAGCCAACGTAGGAAATGAAACCGAATATCGCCCGCAAACTTGAAGAAGGGGTAATTTATTTTTTGGGTATAAATTTATTTTAAAATAATTACCCTTTCTTCAAATTACCCCTTCTTCAAATTTGAAGAAGGGGTAAATTATCGAAAATATTGCGATTATTATACAGTAACTTATGTGTAAGTTGGTGCATCTGCTGATAACAAAGAACCAAAGCACTTATTTTGCTGCAGAGATATTTCTCTTCGTCCTAGTGTTGAAGAATGGCGAATGGCGTGCATTGGCCTAGGCATAGGCCTAGGCTCTAGCTAATTCAACAGAATTAAATTGATTTAAAACATAAATATGTACTTTTTGAAGCATGCGCCTTACATAATTGGAAAGATACAGTAACAGGTAACATATAAAAGTGATTTTTGTTACATTTCGTTGATAAAAAGTTTTTTAGATTCACTCCGTGAATACCATGACGTACACATTAGTTAGGTTTTTCGAGGAAAGTATAGGCCTAGGCCCAGCCTATTACAGCCAATTCCCTAGCCAAGATCAATGGTATTTGTAAGTTACGCGGGCTTATGGGCCTAGGCCTAGGTGGAGATCAAGTGAACCTTGAGGTCAAGGGCTTAAAAGAGAATAACGACGCAATTCATTAAGGCCCTCGTCGTCTCGTACGATTGGCAGGGCTAGGCCTAGGCCTAGACGCTTATCTTGAGCTAGGGCCTAGGCCTAGGCCTACTAGGCCCTAGGACCAGATGGTGGAACATTCTAGGCTTAGGGCTAGGCCTAGGCCTAGATGATTCTAGAAGGCATACCTATACCTAAAAGAGGCTTATCAACGTCCTAGGCATAGGCCTATATTAGTGCAAGGAGAGTGAATTTTTGGACATATTTAATAAATTGTCTAGGCCTAGGCCCTAGGCCTACATTTTCTTTTGAATGAATGAGCAGACCCTCCACGAAATCGATCATGCTTGTTAAAAAACGAATAAGAATCAATTGAAAGATGATGTTACCTTGGAGCCGGCGGCGGACTAGCTGATCGACCTCGTCGTGGCATTTTCACAATTTATTAAGCAAGTTTGGCGTAATAAGTAAATTAAAACAAGTCGAAATGACTGCAAATCAATGAAGGCAACCTTTTCTAGAGTGAAGTCAGCAACAGAATGACGCACTAACCACGTGACGTAACCAACGTCGTCTCATCGTCGTGAGCCTTGCCAGCTTCTAGCAATTGCCAACATGCCAAAAAAATAACTTTTATGAACAACCGCCAAATCAAAATTGCTACTTGTGGTGCAACCATGGATTTATAATAGTACCTACGGTGCAACAGAAATTTCACAATCGCTTAGGGAATGTGCATGAATTTTCTACAGCTCTGAAAGTAAGTGGAATATATTGTTATTCATCTCTAAATACATCAGAAACCTAATTTAAAAGTTTTAAAATAACTCATTATTTTTATACTTCTATAAATGTTCAAAGATTTTGATTATCTGTTTCCCGCACTATTATTTTTGAACGGTATGTGACGTCACAATCCATGAAAATCACTGCATATGACTTTGCCACCGCCTCCTAGACGTAACAATACAAATTTTCAAGGTCATCAAGCTAACCTTGTCAAAATTTTTACTCAAGCCGTTGTCAAGTCTGCTTTATATGAATAACAACACCCAATATTTAGTATTTACTGATATTCTATGAAAATAGGTTTGTTTTTATAGTTTTTATAGTAATTGGGCTTCAAAATTAATTATTAGGCGTACTAGACATTAATTCGATTAGGCCTATAGGATATGATTTTGGATATGATAATTTCCAATTAAGTGATATGGTATTTATCATTTTATGATTGGTTGATTGCTGACACATGGAAAGTGACGTATGCCCCGTTTTTCCCGCCATAAATATGTGTGAGACTTTCAGCTCGTTTTTATAAATGAAACTTTATTCTATGTCATCGAAAAAAAATATTTTTGTATTCAGGAAGTTAATCCTAATCTAGTAAAATGCTAAAAAAAATTACGCATGTTCCCCATGAATATTGAATGAAGAGAGAGAGATTAGATTAGATTAGATTAAAGGCTGCAAATGGGCCATAACTGCCCGGTGGCAACCTGTCTAAACCTCCCCCCACTCTCCCCCTAATGTCTTATCTTTCAATCTATTTCTAAATTCTCTTGCTGATTCGCTCTCAACAACCTCTTTGGGTAACTCATTCCATATTTGCTCTAACCTTTCTCTCAACAAATCCAAACTTAACCTAACCAGATCACTTCGTACCACCTGTCGCTGAAACTTCAATTTATGATCAAGGGAATTTATTTATATTATATTATATTATATTATATTATATTATATTATATTATATTATATTATATTATATTATATTATATTATATTATATTATATTATATTATATTATATTATATTATATTATATTATATTATATTATATTATATTATATTATATTATATTATATTATATTACAGCTCGACGCCCTGAGGATAGGATCCATAAGGTTCCTGAAACGTCGGCACATTATGGAGGTAGGACGTGGCGGAATAACCCGCAATTATTTTAATTTTATTATATTATATTATATTATATTATATTATATTATATTATATTATATTATATTATATTATATTATATTATATTATATTATATTATATTATATTATATTATATTATATTATATTATATTATATTATATTATATTATATTATATTATATTATATTATATTATATTATATTATATTATATTATATTATATTATATTATATTATATTATATTATATTATATTAATTATATTATGTAATGGAATTAAGCAATAGAATGAGGAATATGACGTGATGAGGGTGGGTGGGAGGGGGGGAGGTTGGGCGCTTGCAGCTCGCAATATACCAAATAATAAAGCTTCCCAATGTGTACATGTAGTTTGTATATCAACCTATCGTACAGAAATATAATTCTCTATGAACAGGCTCTCAGAAGCAGCCTTTATCAGTCTGCTGCTTTTTCATACTTCTTACACATGGTCACCCCGACCAATAATCTATTCTGGTTTAAAAAGTATTCGCCCCCCCCAAAAAACAAGAGCTAGTTACGCCACTGATCCCTTTTCTTACATTCTCTTGCACTTGGTCCCCCCCCATCACAATTAATCTTCGGCCAATACAATCCCCAAGTACTTATACTTCTTTACCTTCCCTACTCCCTAGAATTACTCCTTCAAGAAATAGCCTACTGTCTCCCATCCCCTTTTAATTATCTTGTGAACCCAACCACTTTACATTTTCCCGCATTCAGTCCTATCCTATTATCGGTAACCACTATATCCTCTTCAAATCATCCTGCAACAACTACGCATCCTTGAGTTTGTTAGTCTATAAATATACTATACCTATACTAAGGGTGTGTTCCAACTTGACGTTTTTCGTAGTGGACTAAGCTTAGTTATACTAATCGAAAGGAAGTGACGTCACAAGCAGGCGACCAATGCTTCTTATTTGGCTAGTGGTTAGTGGGTAGTGGGTAGTGGCCGAAAGTGTTCACTACGACACCAATTGACCCACTAAACCAAGATGGTTGATACCAGCCATCACAGCTGATACTTTAAGGTTAGGAAAATACCCAACCAGTGAGTGGAAGTATTATTATCGTATTTATTTACATTAGATGATTAATAACAATAAACTTAGTATTAGCATACTAGGTAGCGTGCCCAAAGCTGTTAGCGTTTAGTGTGTAGCAAGTTAGTGGTTAGTGGTTAGTGGTTAGCAAGCGAAAATCAAGTTGGAACACACCCTAACAAACTCAATGCTACGGCTGGCCAACGTCCGACGTACAAGCATGGGAAACCGGCCATTAGCCACGCCCACCGTTCCAGGTAACCAACCAAGAGAAGGCGGGAGTAACGTTGGACTCGGCTATGTCGTAAGCGTAAGAATTGAGAATACAATTACGTTGGGCCAAACTATAAGGATCTGTGTTGGGTATGAGAATATAGTGACGTCATTTATAACATACTTTGCATCACCGGGTGGTGGTCTTGTCTTCTGTGGCTGTGAGGGACCACGCTGATAGGAGTCCCGACTGGGACTAGTTGAATACCCTGCCGATCGAGGCGGGGGGGATGCTCGGAAACTGGAAGCACTGGACCTTCCTCCCGCTTTCCCTCCCCCACCCCCTCCTCCTCCTCCTCCCCCACCTCGACGCGGCATGATTCCTTTGCTTTCTGTTCACAAGAATAATTTAGCACGTCTTGCTATTGAACATGGCTACACGAGTGTCATAGACCGGCAATGGATTTTGAATTTTAATAAAAACCGTAGTTACAAAGTTTTCAACAATGATAATAATTTCAAGTTTGCTAACAATATGTCTTGGATCTGAATAACAATCAAACAAGATGCACACGGAATGCAATGGAACAATACTAATTAATATATCCGTTTTTAAAAATACATTGAAAATACGTGATTGGTCACTGCGTGCGACGGAAGTACTGTTGTTGTCGTGTTTGTTGTATTCCGAATAATAATTCTTTCAGTTAATTTTTCTTACACCGGGTGCTCTCCCTTAAATGGAACAGTGGGGGGAATGGGACAGGGTCTCCTTTTGTCACCTCTTACGACTGGCAGAGTCATCCTGGGCCCTGGGCTGGGCCCAGACGGGTAACAAAATAAAAATATGGTTTCTTACCGTACGGCGTACGGATAAAGGAGTATTTGTCTTTATCTACTTCCAACAGCCCATGAAGAACATAGTATCTACTCTTGCCACTAGAGTGGGCAGGCTGTAACCGCCTGTAACCATGGACGATTTACCGACTGTGATCAGAAGGCCACGGTGGTTCGAAGCCTGTCGCGAAATGCGATGGAGGGGAGGAGAAAATGGAGGAATCCCCCCCTCACTTTTACCCATGACCAGCGTGACCCCCCCCCCATTTCTTGCGCACAAAATTGAATGTATGGTAAGTTGTGTATGATACATTTAGCATTCAGGCTCAACAATTTTAAAAATACAAATTTTCTGCAGTTTTAAGCGTGAAACCACCCATTTCCGTGCACACTACCATTAATCTGTTATTATTATTTATTATTTATTATCTGTTTTTCACGTCTGTCTCGATGCTGTGTTCAAAGGTTTCGTTTGCGTTTATTTATTCGTGGTACCGGGCAGACGCTGGTTGAGTTATGCTAAAGCTTACAACAAACAGAAAAATGAAAACTACAAATGAAAAAGAAGCTGGTCGTCGTTCCACGGACAAATAACAAAACCCTAATGAATGTATATATGTATTTATTAATTTAAAGCTCATAATGTTATGTGTTTTATTCATCAATTAAGAATAAACCTCATCACAACATTTGCGGATTCCTGGACACGTTACTGCCCGCCCCCCCCCCCCCCCCCCCCTCCCACCCCATCATGTACAGTATAATCCAGTTCAGTATATATTCTATAATCCTACATACAGAAGAACAAAGTTGTCCTTCAATACATTCTTTACTATTTGTACGTATGTTACGTATGCTCAAGAGACCATTGATCAAGTTTTAAAATTGATCAGGCGTTTAGTAATCTAGAAATCACGAAACGTTTCGTCTATGATGCCGCCGGGGCCCCACCCAAGGCCCGCCTGAAAAGGGTACAGATATTGTCGCCCGCGATTCTAACTGAAGGGGTTTTCCCAAGTTTATCTCTACCGCGCAAGACGTTGAACATTGGAACAGCGTTGGACATTCCTTAGCAATGAACAAATATCACATTTTAAAACCGCGCAGCTTTCTCAATAAGGCTACGCCAAAACACACATTGGAACATTGGAACAGCGTTGGACATTCCTTAGCAATGAACAAATATCACATTTTAAAACCGCGCAGCTTTCTCAATAAGGCTACGCCAAAACACACATTGGAACATTGGAACAGCGTTGGACATTCCTTAGCAATGAACAAATATCACATTTTAAAACCGCGCAGCTTTCTCAATAAGGCTACGCCAAAACACACATTGGAACATTGGAACAGCGTTGGACATTCCTTAGCAATGAACAAATTCCACATTTTAAAACCGCGCAGCTTTCTCAATAAGGCTACGCCAAAACACACATTGGAACATTGGAACAGCGTTGAACATTCCTTAGCAATGAACAAATTCCACATTTTAAAACCGCGCAGCTTTCTCAATAAGGCTACGCCAAAACACACATTGGAACATTGGAACAGCGTTGGACATTCCTTAGCAATGAACAAATTCCACATTTTAAAACCGCGCAGCTTTCTCAATAAGGCTACGCCAAAACACACATTGGAATATTGGAACAGCGTTGGACATTCCTTAGCAATGAACAAATTCCACATTTTAAAACCGCGCAGCTTTGCAGAGCGCCGAGTAGCAGCTTTCTCAAGAACGCTACGCCAAAACACACATTGGAACATTGGAACAGTGTTTGGTTGGACATTCTTTAGCAATGAACAAACACCACATTCAAAACCGCGCAGCTTTACACTTACAGAGCGCCGAGTAGCAGCTTTCTCAAGAACGCTACGCCAAAACACACATTGGAACATTGGAACAGTGTTTGGTTGGACATTCTTTAGCAATGAACAAACACCACATTCAAAACCGCGCAGCTTTACACTTACAGAGCGCCGAGTAGCAGCTTTCTCAAGAACACGTACTACGCCAAAAAGTGAGAACGCAGCGCCTCACTTATTTACCGATATGGTGAAGAATTCTTCGAGATATAATATAATATCTATTTTTTGAACGGTAATTTCATGTGGTTGTCTCTCCGACCAAGAACAAGACACGAGGTAATAACGTCAATTAGGTACTCGAATTTCAGTTTCATTTGTTTAGTCATTCAGCGTCTCCATTATCCTCGAAGAATGAAGATTGAAGGTATGCAGTGGTTAAAGTGGGGCGGTATGAGCCGGTATGCATACCGTTACTAAAAATACCAACGGTATGCCATACCGGCACTAATTTTTATTGGTTGTTGGCATATTGACTAATTTTGTTGAACGTTTTGTTGTATTTTGTATTTATATTTGCTCATCCAATGTTTTTCTAAAGTAAATGTTGCAAATTTTGTTTTTTCCCCACAAAATAATGTTATTAGCAAGAGTTCTCAACCCCACGACCCCTCTCCGTAGCCATTTAAACGTGTTCATGACAAAATACCTTAACAAAATACTTTGCGGGGCCAAACTGAGGGTCCACGCTTCCTAGCTCCCCCCCTCCCCCCCCCCATTTTGTCTACTGTACACAGCAGTAGTGCATACCGTTACTTCTCTGAGTCCACTTTAACCACTGAAGCTAAGTGAACATCGAAATGTATCATTACCATATACAAACATACAAAAAGTGTGAGGTGGACGTTGTTGTTGGTAGAACATGTGTGGAGTATTATTCCCTGGACTCAGCCTTTCATGTTGGAAATGAATCATCTGTCAGAGTTTGACCCACTTATCTGCATGAGAGTTGAGATGCATCCGACCTGCTGGTTGCAAGTAGGATAATCTACCGTTACTGCAACAACATAAAGATAACCAGTTTAAATGCAAACACGTCCTATTTTAACACGTAAGTGAAACTGAAGCACACTTTTATTTTAGTTGATCTAAAAACGTCTCCAAATAATTATTAAACGAGTTTAATTGGGACAGTGCACAGATTTAGATATGAGAGCTGATAGTGATAGCCAGTACATACAGGTACGAATTCAGGCGGATCCTGTAGAAAAGTACCAACGCAGAACATATACGTGAACGAAGCCTTTTTGCGTTTGAGAATGTGAGGTTATCCAGAGATTTGAACGCTACATATCTAACATTCTGACCAATAATAGATCGAGTGTTGACGAAGATTCTTCTGCTAAGAAAACATTCTCATAAAGAATCGTTAATTAACCTTATTTTTGTAATTATAAATTTCATAATATATAAAACTATTTCTGGAGCCGAATCATCTATTTCCAACTCGTCTACTTTCACTTTCTTTAAATGGTTTTGGTTGAATAATGATTACCTGATGATTGAAGAATCTCGAGCAACTTTAGAAGATGACCGTAACAACTAAGCAATGAAGGGTTTTAGGTGAAATTCATCAACCATAGGTTGTCTGTAAACATAATATAGTTTCTTCATCTCTCTATTTTTCACTTCATCTCTCTATTTTTCATTCAAGACCCGATAACAAATGTTTAAAACATAGTTCCCGCTTATCATTTCTCCGTTAACACCATCGATAATATTATCCATTTCCTACTTTGGAAGAATGATAGGTGAAGTCTTGACTATTTGCATTACTTTCCCGTAGGAAATCAACATTATATTACGTTGTAATAATAAACTGTTATAAACTAAAATAAAATAATCTGTTATGTCATAACATTACATAACAGATAACCACTTCCAGACACAATACCGTATTATAAACATATTCATTCATTCGTATTATAATGGGTTATAATCATAAATTGTGCAGCCTGCATCCGTAGTCTACAGTTTAGAAATTTAATGTCAGAATATCAACCTACTTAATGTAATACTATCATTTTACAAAAATCAGCTAGCCTAAAAGACATCTTTGTTCACTAATTTCTTATTTGACAATTTATTTATATTTTGTTTTATTTAAATGTAACTTTGATTTTATGGCTCACTAGTCACTCACACTATAATATATAGCATAGCCTAATCAAAACACATGTCAGTTGATTAATTAAGTGCAAACTTTAAATCATCTTGTATAATTAACTTAAAAACGCCATGTTTGACATCCCTTTCACAGATACTTAAAACTGTCTTTCTGGTTCAAAGCCTCAACCTTCCTCCCCTGGATGGTATTAATTTGGTATATGTCGTCTTGTTCTTGATAATATTATGATATTAAGTACCTCCTATGTGAAAAAATATAATATTAATTTTGGTAAATCTTTATTTTAATTGGTTTATTTGTTTGCTGTACATTATTGACAACGTTTGACAGCCTGAAAGACCAATTTAAACAGCCCAGCTATACCACGTGACATGTCAGTGGACTATACTTCCTTTCCGTATAAGGTAGATTTTGTAATGATTGTCTACCCATTCACTTACAAGAACATATTTTTATTTTAAAATTTTCTCTGTGACAGTGGAAAATAATTCGTTAAGGGTGGGGGTTATGAGCCACGTATTAACCATCACTTTCAACTTAAACTGCCAATCTATAAACTATAATGTAATCTAGACAATCAAAATGTTCAACACTCAGAGACAGGAATTAAACACACACCGTGTACAGTTATTATTATTATTATTATTATTATTATTATTATTATTATTATTATTATTATTATTATTATTATTATTATTATTATTATTATTATTATTATTATTATTATTATTATTATTATTATTATTATTATTATTATTATTATTATTATTATTATTATTATTATTATTATTATTATTATTATTATTATTATTATTTTATTGTTGCAATACATACAAACTCGGTCAAAACCGGCATAAACATGTTGTACGGACACAAATGTCAAGTATTTCCATGTGTTTACCTTATTAAAATCTACTTAGAACTACTAAATATATCTTCTTCTACTTCTTCTTCTTGTTCTTCTTCTTCTTCTTCTTCTTCTTCTTCTTCTTCTGCTTCTCAAATGCCCACATTTGGCTATACTACTTAATATATCATTGTCCACATTATTTTTTCCATACCGAATTGTGGATGCTATGTACGGTCGTGGCCGATTTGTACTCATCCCAGCATTCGCTCTTTGTACGGTGGAAACCACGAAAACCACCATCGGGATGGAGAATTTCTTGAAGTCTTCATTCTTCTTAGTTCAAAAATTTTCGCACTATCCTACACGTGTTCAAAATAATTGCTTTTTGCATCTCGATGTATATGTTCGGTTGGAGACCAATTAGTTTAATACTGTCATGGAGTTTACGTGGAACAATGCCATTTGCTGATATAATTAACGGTATAACAGTTACATTATTCTGCTTCCACAACCTTTTTATTTCAATAGACAATTCCTTATATCTGTTTATCTTTTCCCGCCAAGTTGTCTCTACATTGTGGCATAAAGGGACGGCAACATCAATTAAAATCGTTTCTTGTTTCTTCTTGTCAATAAATATAATATCCGGTCTATTGTGATGTATGGTTTGGTCTGTTATAACTGCCCGGTCGTAATATAATTTGTAGTCTTTACTATCTAATACCTTTTCAGGCTTGTATTTGTAATATGCAGTGGTTGTGTTTATAAGTTTATACTTCATGGCTAATTTTTGATGTACAATGTTTGCAACTTGGTTATGCCTATGAAGATAATCTGTTTGACAAAGCATTTTGCACCCAGATACGATATGTTCAATTGTTTCGCCGTTCATATTACATTTTCTACATTTATCTTGCACTGTGACGTCTTTCAGTATGTATTTTTTGTAATTGTTAGTATTGATTACTTTATCTTGAATAGCGATCATAAATCCCTCTGTTTCGCTGAAAATGTCCCCGGACGTTAACCATTTGTTCGATGCTACGTCCTATCGACGTTATCCTTAAGAAGTTCTTTATAATGTCTGCTATGTAACGTCTTTTCTGATATTCTGATCTCTTTTGCTGTGTCAGAATTTATTATTATTATTATTATTATTATTATTATTATTATTATCATTATTATTCTATTTCTGCATCGTTATTTAGATTCAAGGCGAAGACTCAATACTTCTCAATGCCAGACACAGCTGCCACTACGACAAGTACCAAGCCTGTGACATAATAATAGTTATTTCAATGATTTATCAATTTATTAACATTTCCGTTATTACATTAAATAAATTGTGGTGGTTATTCTACATACCGTAATTATAATAAATCACTTTCTCATTAAAATACCTCTGCAAACCGTGTTCACAATAATAATTGTTTTAAAAAATGACGATGATGTATTTATTATTGTGTGGGCTAGTTGTGTCTATCTGATGGGAAGATGCATAACTGAAAGGAAATGAAAAGTAGGTACCGGCGAGACTATCGACTACGTCCCACGCTAAACGCTGGCTTGACCTGATTCCAACGACTTGACTGGCCGAGCAGTTGAGTTGAGGTACAGAATTCGAGCTCCGAACCCTCAAACCACTCTCGCCGGTACCCGGTTTCGAGCGCGTGACATTCAAGCGATACCGGAAGGTAGATTTAATACAATGAATAGTGTTCTTCCGGGTCATGTCATGTGCTTCAACAGCGATACTTGGCGGCCAAGGGCGGGTACATTTCGATAGGAGGTTTCCTTTCTCTATCGTAGGAATAGTCCTACTAATAGCTCTCGGACATTCCTCAAATTATCCTGAAGATGGTCAATGGAAACTGGAGAGGACAGATATAAAAACCCCTTCACAATTTTAAAATACACTGGGCCGTGCATGCAGCCAAACCTAGACAATCTCTAGGCAATTGGACTCCAAAATTAAATATTAGGTATACAAGACATAAATTTGATTTTATATTGCTTCTGGGTAACCGGTAAGATAATCTGCAAAGAATAATTATTCAATTTGTCGTTATACGATTGGTTTATTACTGATACAAGACGTTTAATTAAACAGCAGTGTATAAGAAAAACACATGATATAATTACTAATTCACGATTTAATAATGTAATGTAAAAAGGAGATGACAATTAATGCGGTTTCTCTCTTTGCGCGCATTGTTCAACACGTACTGTATATATGCACTACGGCGGTAAATATTAGTGTTACACATGCATAACAGTGTTATACTGATGTAAGCAGAAAACAAAATATTGTGTATGAACGAGACCGCTAATAAGTATATTATTGTGAAATATTATAACTTGAAGAGATTTCATAATGTGTTTTGGTAAAATTAGCAACGATTGCACACGCACACTTCTTACAACATTCAACATACAACATGTAAACGTGTTGTGTTAATGAAGAGCATAGATTGAAATTCATAGTGCAACATTCAATGTAAATGATGAAAGATCAGGAAAATGTTCGAACCGTATACGTTTCCTTATCGAAAAAAAAAATAGACGACATTATATGAATTGATGCCGAACATTAATGTTCGTTTAGTAATTCATGCAAGACCTGATCTAGCCTCAAATGGCTGCGGAACAAGTTTCATCTGACTGCAAGAGTGACTGAGAACGCCTTGAGCCAGTTTCAAGTTAGAATAAGAAAGCAGAACGGAACGAAACGGTCCCTCTACAATCAGGAAGTAAAGTTAATAACGTGCAAACAAACGGCAGCAGATTCGCGTCATACAAGTCGATATTTATTATGGAATTAAATGATAACAGCAGATTGTTGGGAGGTTATCTTGACATCTAATTAACTTACAAAAGTAAATAAAAATAAATTCGTATTTATAGAGTCTACCCACTCAGTAACAAGTTATACTCGTACACACTATTAAATTCCATTTATTGTTTGAATATGCATCATTTGATTGGAAGACCTATCAGTCAAGGTTTAGCTTCTATCTTTTAAAACAATGATAATATTATAATATTACACAATTTAATTCTATATTATTGTTTGAGGGCAAGTAGAGTCAAGTTAACAATAGCGCTACTATAGCAACATCCTTATCTGCGCCATCGACGATTGAACAATAAGCGTATTCAACAAATTACAGCTGTTGAAATCCTCCTTATGATAATTTATTTCTTGTCACCAATGTGAGTAGCTGATTCTTTCGTTTTCTCATTTCTTTAGGGTTTTGAACGATTGCACCTGCTGTAGGCTGTCTTGAGACAATCAGTTCGCTTCGCTATATATATTTTATATTCATCGATATTAAGGGCCCCTCAGTGCTACAATGATGTCTTGGTTCGATTCCTAAAACCATCATTTCTGATGAGTGTCTTATAACCAGCTTGCATCAAAAGAAAAGTCTATTTTTACAGAGTAGACATTTTCAAATGTTGTTTTGATATTTTTTGTTATGCACTTACAACAACAGTTTTTCAAAACAGGTAGTTAAAATAGTACAAAGGAAGTAACTTTAAAAAGTCTAAAAGTAAAAGTCTATTTTTACCGAGTAGACATTTTCAAATGATGTTTTGATATTTTTTGTCATGCACTTAAAACAGTTTTTCAAAACAGGTAGTTAAAATAGTACAAAGGAAGTAACTTTATAATTTTGTTTGTTTGTTGTTATAGAATAAATAAAACACTTTAGGTCAAGTCGAAATAATGTACCTACTTAGAGACAGCGTTACGCGGTGTATACACGACCAATTGTGTAAGTCCCCGGAGTTCTACGTATTTCATTATTCTAATTCACCGCGTACTGCACTCTTTTGATTTTTTGTTTTTATTGTTTAATAATATTTATGATTATTTATTTATTTTAAATATGCGATACGAGGCAGAGCTACCCTGGACCTTTGGAACATAGGCCTACTAATCAATTTGGTTAAAGTCTGCTAAACCTCAGGCATAGATTAGGTTTGCGGTAATATTACATCCACTTTCCCATTTGCAGCGGCAATGAAACCAGTTTTTGGCACACAGTGCATCCAGTGGCCTACATAATCCTTTGGATCCACCACTTCGCAACGTTACACCACACACAGTTGGGTGTAGTGTAGTGTAGGTATAGTGTAGGTTGCCACGCACACACACGGTTGGGTGTAGTTTAGTGTAGGGATAGTGTAGGTTGCCACGCACATCTGAATGAACTTGGGCCGCTTTGAATCACCGCGTTACGTATAGTTCAAATTTCAATCCGTTTATTTAATATTTATGATGGACCTTGAATATAAGCTGTAATGTTAGGCCATACGCCGGCTCCACCTTCAAGACTTAATTGAATACATAGCCTATCAAAGTCCAAACGCTCACTTTTATATAGGAAATGTATTTTAATCTCAAGCCACAAAAAAGTGGGTGTCCGCCACTACTGATATATATAATATATTATGTGATGCTATAAATAAGTAGGCTGATTGAACACTAAACGCGTGGCTTCACAAACCAACTACCATGAGCAGATGATTGTAAATCATTATTGATTGACCTTGTCCAAAAGGTTTTGGTGCCGTTTTCTAACACAATGGACGCACAATTTATTCTAGAAGTAGCGTGTTGTTATGACCTAGAACCAAACTAGGGACTACTTTTTAGTGACTTCCATTTTACTCGACTGACAAAGTCTGTGTTGTGTATTTATGGAACGTGCCTTCCACGGAGCAAAATTTATTTTCCAAAATATCGATACAAATACACTTTTAGATAGTGAAACTCTAAATAGTTTTATGAAACGGAAATTGATTATGGTGGCGCATTTCTCTATAGATATTACGTTGTAAAGTTATTGATTATACGTTGTTACTGGGTGTTGTTTTGGAAGCAAAAAATTGAGAAAGTTTAAATGTTGTACATATACACACCTTTTATTGGTTTCTGTTTGTACATAGTGTATTCAACGTCGAAAACACATAAAAATGTCATATTATGACGTATTGTGAAGTTTGGAACAAGTTGTACTCGTCCTCGTATAACAATTATTTCAAATTGATTTTTATCCTAGTTTTCACAATGTACGAAATTTTCATTCCCCAGTACAAACTGCCAGTTAAAATACGGGATTTCGGTGGCAATGGCGATTATATTTGGGCTTTCCGTATCATATTTTGGCAACGATGCGAATCGCTACGATAAGTGGGTGATATCGTGTGAGAAAAAAGAGTCACACGATACATCTGTACCCACGCCAGTACACAAACGGAAATGAACAGTGGTATAATTATGAGACCAACGCCTAATCCAGCATGGCCACTTGTTGGTGTTGGTAGAAGAGATTTCAATAAATATATCACGTGAGGTGAGGCGTTGTGTAGAAATAAACTAATGTTCTCATATTTATGCGGGACAACCGACTACATACAGTACATCAATATTCAAACTACTAATTAGAAATGGTAATCATTAGTGATATGCATCATTGCATGAGGACCGATTTAAAGTCAAACGAACTTTGGTTTAAAAATAAAGATTAGTTTTGTCGGAACAAATCAAAGAGAAATTATATTAAAAATAGGATCATATAAAGTTGTTCCATGCAACGTAACTAACTAATGCGACCTCAGATCCTTGTCCACCATCACTTTCAACAAAACTCAACAGATTTCTGGCGTCCATAAAGCCGGTATTCTGCTTTACTTAGTAGAGTGCACAGTATGGCATTTGTCCCACCCGCTGTATTTGTGATTTTCAGGTATACAATATATTCACAGTCGTTTGTTATGCTTGTTGCACTACATGGACGTCGACGAGCGCCGAGCGCCGGAAGTAGATGATCCGAAGAAGTCGGAACCAACCAACTTCGGCGCTTGCAAGCGCCGCTTCGCCCTGATTGGTCGGATCATCTGCACTTCCGGCGCTCGGCGCTCGTCGACGTCCATGTAGTGCAAGAGATTAGTAAGAATTTTAGCAGGAATTTTAGTGTTTTAAGTATAAGTAATAGACTAGGAAAACGCGGCTAATTTGTCAGCCTGAGACTATAAAGTTACTTTGTGACAACTTTAGGCATATGAACAATGCGTGAAATGTAGTGATAAAGAACAGAATATGTTGTGTTATGGTTTTCTTATGACTGATAAAGGGGTAAAATCGTCAATGGGTTTTTATCATCATCGTCATTCGATGCAACAAGGAGAGATATTTGCCGTCGTGGATTATGAATGAATAGTGAATTAGATCTTAGTCAGAAAAAAGAGTTTTGAAAGCACTATTCAGGTTATCTTCTACGCGCAGGTTTGCAATATATATTTTTTTTTAGAAAATGAGAAATAAATTTACATACAAGTATTACAACTTTCGTTTTTCGAAATACCGTCAAATTATAACAAACATTTAAGTTTGTAATCATTGGCATCATTACTACATTTTACATTATATTAATTACACATTTTTGGTTAGTTTCAAATCCAAATTCAAAACGTTTTTAGTTATGTAATATAAATCTGTATTTATACATAAATGAATACGATTATTTACAATACATAAATTGTAATTCATCTGTACCGCGGTTCTTTCACATATCCGCGAGCTACGCTGCTGTGCGCGTACATCTATCGCATTTTACCAGTAGCATATAGTATGCTTGCCTTGAAATGCCATCAACGTAGACTGAACTTTGTCACGGTGTGCCTGCTTACACTATATTAGTTATTAGTAGTTTAGATTAGTATTGTAATTATAGGAATGGAAATAGTAAGAAGGCGGTGTAATTGGAATTGTATAAAGCATCAAGAAGACCGTGGAGTATTCAGATTAATTTATAGGATTGGAAATAGTGAGAAGGCGGTGAAAAGACAGAATGGTGATTGTTGTAAAAGGGAAATGGAGGAGTGTTTTGTATCTCTAAAAAGAGGAAATAAAAGTAATATTACGCAGTATTTATAGAACAGTTATTTGTATATTAGACGACGCTACAATTGGGGGCTCGTCCAAAGCAGTATAAGGTAACGTTTAAACACTGTTTATTATTTGTAGCTTATAAAATCAGTTCCTAACCCCGGCGCATTTGACATAATGGAGGGGTTTCTTCAAGAAGATTTGCTACCTCTGGACATTGTTCACAAGCTAATGGCTCTTCAAGCCGAGGGTACTGAGGTGTACCATCACAGGCTGCGTGAGCTGTTGTCTCCCAAAGCTGAAGCAATTCCGATCCGTTTGCAAACACAGCCTACTACTATTGCCCACGCATCTCGTGAGCTGCCTGCCGCTTCTGGTACATCCTCAAGTCATGCCACAGGCTTGCGTCCTACGAGTACCTCGGGAAGTACTTCTGTCACACCACCTCCCATCCCGCCAAGACGGCATTCGGTCGCGCCTTGTTCACACTCACTGCCCGTAGTTACATATTCGAATTTGCAGGCATCGATAACCATACCAGTCTCCGAGGCGCTAGGTCAGGCCAGTTCACAAGTCGTGCAAGAGCCCTTGTATTCTACTCCTGTACAACGCACTGCGCACGATTCCCCACTTCACCCCGACACATCCATAAATCCATTTCTTTCGCCATACCACCAACAGCAGCCGCAATACCCTTCGCCCCATGTTCAGGGCCTGCTTCCTACATTCTTTGGCTGTGGGGACCCGAAAAGCGCAGAGGAATTCTTGTTGGACATGGAGCAATACGCTCGGGGACAGGGCGTACCACTCTCTTACATTGTTAGCCATGTTCTTCCAGCAGCGCTTGTTGGTGACGCTTTCCGCTGGTGGACTTTCGTGGGAGGATGCAACAGTTGGAAGGACTTCAAAGTTGCCCTTCACAATGAGTATGATAGGCCAGACTATCTGGCACGACTTAAGGCTGAACTAGAAATGCGAACCCAACATCCAGATGAACCCCTTTCTGCTTATGTGCGCACTATCTCCAGCTACTACGATCGTATTGGGTCCACGGTATCCGATGCAGAGAAAGTGGCGCGGGTAATGCGCCAGATGCACCCACAGTATTATCCCTTTCTTCAAGGACGCTCTTTTGCAAACCTGCGTGACCTCGCTGTGGTTGCACCTACAATCCAGGCTATTTTGTGGCGGCACAACAACTACCGACCTCCGCCTCCGCCCACAAATGCTGTGGCAGCTGATTTGGCATTTTCATCTCCTACTTCGTCAGGCCAACAGAGTTCGTCTTCATCACGAGGATCTACTGACAGAAACGCTTGTTGGGTATGTGGTTCGTTTGATCATTTTAAACGAAACTGCCCTCGACGCCAGGGAAACGGGAAACTGTAGTTCGGGACATAGGGCCAGTTCAGGAGAACTACAGTACAAACAACGTGTTTATGGCTCTCGATACACCCAAACTGAAACAGGAATGTGACCCAATTATTACATTGTTTATAGGTCACCACACGATTCAGGCATTACTGGACACGGGCTCAAGTTGTTCTTTGATTGGACCGTCGGCGTTATCAGCGGCACAAGGAATAGGTGCCAAGGTTGAACAATGCTCGATCTCTATCAGCATGGCATCTGGTAACGTCCGTAGTGAACTCGCTGTGTTTGTGCCTATTGTTATCGCCGATCGCTGGCACATATTGAAGTGTCTGTACTTACCCCACCTCTGTCGGGAGCTAATTCTTGGCCGGGACTTTCTTACTCAGTTTGATGTTACAGTGTCTATCAGAAGTGGTGGTTGGGCAATTGGTAACAGCACCCACTTTCATTCCTTTAATGAATCCTGTCTTACAAGCACTTCTCTTCCTGCACGCGCGTCTGTACCACAACTTTGTCCCAATCTACTGGACTCATCTGCCATGGTTGATTGCCCGAAACGCATACAGCCAGCACTACATAACCTTCTTCATAAATACTCTTGCCTCTTTTCGGATGCACCCGGTTTCACAGATCTAATCCAGCATCAAATCATCACAGACTCTCATCCACCAGTTCAATGTCGCCTTCGACCAGTCAATCATATGAAAAGAAACGTCATGGACGGCCTAGTCGACAAACTACTTGAACAGAAAATCATTCAACCATCATCAAGCTCTTGGACCAGTGCTCCGGTTATCGTGCCCAAGAAAACCGGAGGTTATAGATTGGCGGTTGACTACCGTCATCTTAATAAATGCAGCCAGGTTTCCAAATGGCCAATGCCACGTACAGACTGGATTTTGGCTCAGCTTGGTCCTGCACGCTACTTCTCGACAATCGACCTTTCTCAAGGTTTTTTCCAAATTGCGGTTGCACCTAAAGATCGCCACAAGACAGCCTTCTTATGTCACAGGGGCACTTTTGAGTTCCTGCGAATGCCATTTGGTTTAGCCGGGGCTCCGGCTTCGTTTCAGAAACTGATGGACAAGGTTCTTGCTGGTATATCTCATCGGTTCTGTCTGGCATTCTTAGACGACATTATTATTTATTCCAACTCATTGGAGGAACATCTGCAACATTTAGAGGAGGTGTTTGCTCGACTTGCCAAAGCAGGACTGACTGTAAACACAAGTAAACTCCAGCTCTTTCAAACCTCTATTAACTTCTTGGGGCACATTATCAAACAAGGATTGTACAGCCCAAATCCTTCAAAAGTTGCTGCAGTCAACGATTTTCCTTCTCCCCGCAAAGTGAAAGACCTGCAAAGTTTCCTTGGTTTAGTTGGTTACTATAGAACATTCATACAAAACTTTTCTACGATTGCTAAGCCTCTTACATGTCTGCTAAGGAAAGATACTCCTTGGACATGGGACTTACCCCAGAAAAATGCGTTCATAGCTTTAAAAAATGCCCTCTCTCATGTCACAGATCTGGATTTGCCGGACTTAAATCAACCTTTTGTGATCGAGACAGACGCGAGTGGCTTAGGTTTGGGTGCGGTTTTGCTCCAAGCCTTGGACCCCAACGTAACCAATAGTCCTCTCCGGCCAGTTGCCTTCATAAGTCGGACACTCAGTAAACATGAAGAGAATTACACGGTACAGGAGTGGGAATGTCTCGCTGTGGTGTGGGCGGTGGATAAATTCCGTCCATACATTGAAATGACAAGCTTTGATATTATTTGTGACCACGCTTCTCTGAGTTGGATGTTTTCTACAGAATTGGCCTCCAACAGAGTGAAAAGATGGGTGTTGCGTTTGCAGGGGTACGATTGTACGATCAAGTACCGCAGAGGAATAGCAAACGTTCCCGCTGATGCTCTCAGTAGGCACCCCATTATTGCAATACACCCGCCGTCTCACCTGGATTCAACAACGTTTGTGAATCAACTATTGCCCCTCTTCGTTGAAGCTCCTGATGCCGAAGTTACTTTTGAAGATCCTCCACAAGAAGTATGCGTTACAAACCTAGCGACCATCTCAATTGACACCCTCACAGACATGCCTAAACTAGCAGCGGAACAGCTACAGGACGAACAGTTACGGGAGATACATCGGGTGGTTACGAGGAACCAGAGCTCTACTACGGTAACGTGTTCGAGGCAGACGAAGGATCTTGCTAGCGAAACCGAGATAGATGCAGATGGTGTTATGTGGCGAGTAAGCCAGCTGTCGCCTCCCCGCGTTTGGTTGCCACAACACCTGCGTCAAATTGTCTTGGCTGCAACTCACTCACATCCTTTAAGCGGTCACCTCGGATTTTTCAAGACATTACATCGCACCCAAGAACGCTACACGTGGCTAGGGATGAGACATGATATTCTAACGTATGTCCGCTCCTGTCAAACTTGTCAGCGAATAAAACCAAGGTCACAAAAACAGTTCGGATACATGGAGGTTTCGCCTGCGGTCAGACCGTTTGCAGAGCTAAGCATCGATCTAGTAGGGCCCCTACCACGTTCGCGAAACAATTTCCTTTACATCTTGGTCGTCATCGACAAGTTCACGAGGTACCCGGAAATTTTTCCTTTACGTTCCCCGACTACTAAGCAAATAACATCCAAACTAGAAGAACTGTTCTGTCGTCATGGATTCCCTGATGCCATTTCGAGCGATAACGGCAAACAATTTGTCAGTGCCATCTGGAAAAGCACGATGGCATTGTTTGGCATTTCTGATCGCCATACTGTTCCTTACAGGCCTTGTGGGCAACAGGTGGAGAGGCATAATGGTACCCTAAAAACAAGCATTCGAGCCTACTGCGATAACCACCGAGATTGGGATCGTCATCTTCACGCTTTAGCGTTTGCATTAAGAACCGCAGAAAGTGAGGTAACTGGGTACTCTCCTGCTACGCTAACCTACGGCAGAGACCTGCACGCACCCTGGGATCGCAGGGACCCTCTCGACGAGGATTCATCAGCCGTCCAAGTTCATGAATATGCCGTGGACCTCAAACATCGATTAACAGACGCATGGCACTGGGCGAGGACTCGTGCAAGCGCGGCTCAAGCTAAGTCTAAACAAA
Source organism: Isoperla grammatica (assembly GCA_945910005.1). Classification (NCBI taxonomy): domain Eukaryota; kingdom Metazoa; phylum Arthropoda; class Insecta; order Plecoptera; family Perlodidae; genus Isoperla; species Isoperla grammatica. The sequence goes on from OX246737.1 coordinate 126,686,660, forward strand.
ACTATGATGTCCGTCGTCAACCAAACCCCTTTGTTGTTGGTGATCTAGTTTTGCGGGACGCTCACGTTCTCAGTGATGCAGCGATGGCAGTGTCTGCTGGTTTAGCTCCACGCCACTCCGGACCTTATCAAATCACTCGACAGATTGCCACTAACTCTTTTGAGTTAGTCGATCCTAAGTCTGGCAAATGTATGGGAAGAGCGAATGCTGACCAGCTTAAGAAATGGGTATCGAGTCCTTCTTGGGCCACAACAGTGGATGATCAGCAACGCCGAGTTTTACGCCCGAGGAAGTCCAAGTCTGCGGTTCACGACTAAGGGGGGGAGAATGTCACGGTGTGCCTGCTTATACTATATTAGTTATTAGTAGTTTAGATTAGTATTGTAATTATAGGAATGGAAATAGTAAGAAGGCGGTGTAATTGGAATTGTATAAAGCATCAAGAAGACCGTGGAGTATTCAGATTAATTTATAGGATTGGAAATAGTGAGAAGGCGGTGAAAAGACAGAATGGTGATTGTTGTAAAAGGGAAATGGAGGAGTGTTTTGTATCTCTAAAAAGAGGAAATAAAAGTAATATTACGCAGTATTTATAGAACAGTTATTTGTATATTAGACGACGCTACAACTTTTCTAAGGACAGTCAATAAAAGTGTTAAGATATTTTCTTCCAGGAGGTCATGTATGTCGCCAACAAACAATGTACTTCTACCTTGAGTTGCCATATTAAGTTATTATTGAGGATGGCTTCTCATCCCATATAGTAATAGTGCGCACCTATAGGTACCAAGGATGTGCTAGACGAACATTATTCTGTACAATACCCTGGATGTTAGTGTATTATAGTTTATCCTAGAATTATATAATACCTCACAAACCGAACTGATAATATTGATAATTTTAACTCAACAGAGCTATCAGTTATCAAATAACTTGATGGAATTAAAAACGAACGAATAATAAATACTATAATGACAAATGGAAAGCCTCTTCAGAAGAAAGTTCCACCCGTTCTTAAATGATTATTTGCTAAGTAGTCTACTTTCTATCGTGACAAATCCATACACGGCATCCTACATACAGTCTAGACTCTAGACGGACGAAGAAAGTTATATTTGAAGAAGTTAACCTGCTGTAATAGAAATAATTATTGACAACAAGTTGTAAACATAAAGCAGTTTGTTATGGAAGTGTTCATTAGTGGTATTATTAGAAAATCAACAACGCATTTTACAACCTTAGACATCATTCATGAAAGGTTTTATGTATTACGTTCTATTGAACTTTAGACAAATAAATTGCCTTCTCATTCACAATTACATCGTATTTACAAGACGTTTCAGTTGGTTACATAGCCTATATTATTGTGGCTTATTTTGTAAGCATATCTATTTTAAAGGTCGTCTAGTTTATCTTCGTCAGGTGATAAATTTTCACTGGCCTTGGTGTTACAGCACGCTGATTATTCACACAAAAGAGTGATAATAGGAAAGGAGTACTATTATGTTCTTGCAAGGTGTTTAGTATTCCAATACATTCATACATACATTGCAGATAACTTACTTCGTTATGACGTAAAACTAGGTTGGCAAGCATTATTAAGCTTTTAATAATAAACTCATTTTGGCCAACGCGTTTTTGTCAAAGTTGTATGTATAATGTTCTTGTTTATTATTTATTATGCGTTTTTTTTTACGACGTACTAGATAGCAAAGTCATACGGCGTCGGCCTTTTAGTCGCCTCTTACGATAGGCAGAGGCACGCAGAGGCATACTCTGGGCCAAATTCTATCCCGGGCCCAGACGGGATCGATGCAGCAGTTGGGGAAACGAATAAAAAATAGCAATCACACATAATATTGTGTAGCTTGGCCAACTACGCATGCCATGTTTCTTTCATACATAATATATTCATTTTACAGTATGTGGAGAATTTTAGTGTTACGAGAAGCGAGAACCATCATCTGTGAATTTGTCATGCCATAGCTGCAACGCCGGAAGTCAAATATACGTATTGGAAGAGTTGAATTCGAATAAAAGTTGACGATACTGGCGTACGTGGGGCTTATCCCGTCAACAACAATTAGCTCTATAGGAATTCAACGGAAATAAGTCCACGCCAAAAGCATTTTCACTTTAGATTAGCCTAGTTAAATATCATGATTTTGACACTGCTGAAATATTGTGCACCCCCCACTAAGCTTTTTGGTTCAACATCCTGGATGTGGATCTATTTTTATAAAGTCAATGAGCTTAATTCATACACAACTTTGAAGCCAAGAATGTTAATATAAAATTAACTTTATTTGTTGTTGTATATCTATAAATAACTCTGGATTTTAAATGAATGGCGCACATGTTTGCAAAGACGTCAGAGAAATAGTAGGCCTAAGATAAAACTACGCACAGTTCTGTTTGGATGCCAACTGTGAAAGAGACGGTATTTTCAGAACATGTGATTACTTTTAATTGTGCATTCACATAATTAAATACTATACGGTATACCTACCAAGGTTTCACTTCGTTAGCATGTAAGTACATGTCATCACACTTTGTCATTTATAAAAGTCGTTGCTCTCAAGACATTTTTTGTATTTTTTGTTGCTGTAAAGACATTAAAATAAACAGCTTACATTAGTGTTGTTGACTCGCAAAGAAACATAAATAATTACTAAAGCATAAACGAATGAATATGATGTGTGCCAGTGCCGCACGTCATGTGACGAACTGTATATTAGGTATTCAATAGCTCGGATGGAGTCCAAGTGTTGTTTGAAGGACCCATTCACAGATTTGCATTTTAACCGGCGAACACCTTGAGAAAACCTTCAGTCGGGATTTTTGGTGGCGAGAATCGAACTCGCAGCCCTTTGAATAGAGTTTTGTGCGAATAATTGACAAAATCATGGCAGAAGGCAAAGGCGTACCGCGTAGCTATTATTTAATACTAGGAATTGTTTCTGGGGGTTCAATAGGAGAAAGCTAGGTGTGGAAATAGCAAGGGGTTTGGGGCGAAGCCCCAATCGCCAATGGGGTTTTCCGACTTTTGTTTGTATTTCGTGCAATTTATTAAGAGTCGAAGAATAAAACTAGTATTTTACTGTTTGCAGTAGTTTGTACAAGTTTGTGCTGAATTATGTATTAACTAAAAAGACAAAATGTGGTATTTTGAATAATTTGGACGGAATGTCCGCGAGAGCTGTTAGTAAGACTCAATCGCAGCATTAGCATTGTGACTGAGTAAAGCCTCGGAAAAAAAAAAAAGTCCCACACGTCTTACCGTTGAGCCAACTCTTTCGGTCAATGAAATGCAGGGGTGCCTTATCACTTGTTATCTAATGCTATAACAATTACATAAAAATAGATATCGAGTTCAACTGAGATAAATTTCAGAACACCCCCTTATAATTACATAGGATATTCCATTGCTTGGGTCAACTGGCAAACGAAACAATTACACGATAAAACATAAACCGCTGTTTAATAATGATTACAGCATCTAACAGTCAGCCTTCATGAGTGTTCTTTCGTGTGTCAATTAAAGGTACCTAGTTCAAAATCCAAACTAGTTTGAACACGTTTGCAAACACTGTGACGTGCATTACAAGTTCTAACTCATGTTGTGTTTATACTTTTTCTTTCTTTGTGGACACTTTTTGACACAGTCACATCTATCGTGATTGAAAGGTTATCACACTCTACGTGACTATCGTTATCAACACAACACTCTACGTGACTCAAAACAGCTTTGCACTTGAAAATGTTCAAGCTTCCAAGAATTCTCTCCTGTGGCTGTATGGATGTCTTTTGCAATTTAATATACCTGTGCCCAAGTCGATAGGTTGCGTATACCGGTATTATAGTATTTGCTGTGCCATCAGTATGACAGATAGCAAATTAATGCATCTATAATAAAATACAATGTATTTTGTATGCACGCAATAGTATACGTGTGCGCACACATGCTCAAACCAAAGCCTCACTAACAATATCATAGATGAAGATAACAGCCGTAAAAAGCTAATAACGTTAGCACATGAGGCTCTTATTCAGAAGGTTGCCGGTTCGTTACCCGCTGCCGGGTTTGTCTGGGTTTCTCCTTCACAAGGCGAATGCTAGGATTGAGTCATACTAACAGAATATCGCTAGGATATTCCTTCCCAGACTATTCCAAATATTACATTAACCGAATTAACCCTGGGATTTGATTTTGAATAATGTCCCTGGGAATAGATGTTAAGTTATTAGATCGAATAAGTCACTTTGGTAGTAGGGTACATCTGTATACTGCAATACTGTGCCTTCGTCTTGATTTCATAAACCGAAATGTTTTATTTATTGATCCATATGCTTTTTGTTCAATGATCAACAATCACAAACGTAACTATAAACTTTCGGTAAAACATTATGTATATAATATTATATTATACTATATATTTTTAGTGCAGTGATGTTTATTTGGTATGAATTGTACCTGAAACTGAAACGCACAATTCTGTACTCTGTAGCGACGCATCTCTGAGGGTACAAGTACCATAATGGGCGTCCGCAGAGGAGTTTTGCCAGAGGGTGGGGGGGGGGGGGGGGGGGGGCAGAGCTATAACGATGATCCAACAGTACCACGGGGGCTGTATTGCTAGGCCCTACAATTAAAACAATTAATACAAAAATGTATTTTTGGTATGAGAAACGATGAGGGGGAAGGGAACAATTCCTCTCTTTTGTGACCTCTGTGTGAATATCCACGGACATTTCTCAGGATTGTATCTATCTCTATGTTTAGATCTACAACATTGGCACACATGACAGGGGCACAACACAATGACTTATGTAATATTTTGACTATAATAAATAAATTTAATTTTGATTAACTTTTCAATCATGAAAAAGCAGAATGGTTCAAGTGACTAGAAATATGACATTTCCATTTTCCAGGGGGGTACAAGTGCATCCCCTTGCACCCCCCTCCGAACGCCAATTTCTACCATCAAGTATTTGGGACTCTACGGGATGAAGAGAATAATCTTGTCATAGTCAGTCACTCAGTCAGTATTCTCAGTTTTGGGGAACAACACGTCTGTAACACTAACGAACCAATGGGCATGTTAAATGTGAAATAATTGACGGGACATTATGTATTGTTCGTTAAGCGAATTTAATCTAATAATCGGTATTATTATTAATTATTAGACGGGATTTGTCTGACTCATGTATGTATTCTTGCACGCGTGATTCACTCGACCATTTTGAAGGTTTTATTAGCCTAGAGCAATTAAATCTCTAGGAAGCTTGTATGTTATAATAGTAGTTTGATTTATGTGCAATTAGTCAATTAGGGCTGTTCGTTTCTAATCTATAACGGCATCTTTCAACAAAACGTCTTAAAGTTATCTTCCTGATGGTCTAACTAATGTACAGGATGCATTATGATACATCATAATTATGTTAATCGACATACACGAATTAAATAATATGCATGTGTTGTAAAGGAAAGGTAGGAAAGGCTGTTAGGACAGGAAATGTAATCATTACTCATTTGTGCAACAAGGGTGGGTGAAGCGTGAATGTATAAACAAAGGTGGAGAACGGATATAAGAAAACAGTTTTTGTTTTAATATGATCCCATAAAAATTCACAACAAGAATTATCTGATAAAAGCGGCAACTCTACAAATACTGACGCTATATCAAAATAATCTAGCATATATGATTGATTGTACAACCTAATGATTGGAAATAAAGGTATATTAGAAGTAGGGTGTAAAACTTCAAGGTTGATGCAGTTCGTCTGAACTTGATAAATTTTAAAGTGGTATCACAACAGCGGTAACAAACGTGACGGAATTCACTGCAACTAATCATTTTCTTCACATACCAATGTACCGACCATCAAAAAGGTGTTTTCTGTTTTTACTCGGCATGACGCGAGTAAAGCATAGAAGTAACGTGCAAGAAACTTGGCTTAAGCCTATGTACGTATATATAGTGGTGACTGGTAAAAGAAAAAATGCGGATCTTACTTATGGCTACATAACTAGAAGAGTGTCTACCTATACTGACTAAAATGTATGAACAGGTACACAAATTAATATTAAATGTATTCATTTTTGTTGTGATCTGATTAAGTATAATACATTTCTAACATCTATTAATACATCTCTTACACATGAGACCAAGCCGGGAGGTCACCAGTTCGATTCCGGCCACCGATCCTGTATGAAGTTTTTTCCGAAGTTCCCGTTATAGCCACGCAACGAATTCTGTGATTGAATCCTACATAGCCTACTAAACAGTTCACGGCCAATATTCCTCCTAAATACCAATAACCTATGCACACACAGCTGAACCGATAGAGGTATAGCTTTGGGCGGTCGCCGGTTCGATTCCGGCCACCGCCAATTCTGACTTCATGTTCTTTCCGAGATTTTCCAAAGTCGTAAAGGCTGCTATTGAGTCCTACAAACAGCCCTCGGACATTCCTTCCCAACTTTCCAAACACCAGTTATAAAGTCACTGAAAAGGAGCACGTCAGGTACAGCTGGTGTACACCATACACCATGTATACCTACGAATCATTATAAAATGACGTCAGGTAAAACATATAATTCACAGAGATCCGACGAAAATGTAAAGCTAAAAATGAAGTGTTTATTTACAAATAGAAATGTATGTATCAGGGATTATTTTTATTATTATTAATATTAGCAAGAATATTAGCAAACCACTTTCACGCGAAACATGTGTAGGTCCGTCCCTACGCCAGTGCCTGCACGTGCTGACACAGCTAAGTGAGGCAACTGAGTTAGACAATGCATGTGTAGGTCCGTCCCTACTCCAGTGCCCGCACGTGCTAACACAGCTAAGTGCAAGTGAGGAAACTGAGTTAAGGCCCATTCACGCTAAAACTTAAACTTTAACTTATTCATTTAACTTAGAGCAGAAAACTTTGTGCTGTTCACGTTGCCAAGTAGAAATCAAAGCTCAACCAATGACAAGACGACTTAGGATGGCCTTCTTTACGTCTCTACCCACCCTCGCGCCCGCGGCTGCCCTCTGATTGGTTTAACTTAACAATCCTTAAGATAAAGTTTGGAGTTTGCAAACTTTCTAAAGTTTGAGTTAGGGGTTAAGTTAACTGTTACGGTTAAGTCGGAAGCATGAACAGTAGCATGCAATATCAAAAGCCAAACCTTATAAGTATAAGTTAAAGTTTTAGCGTGAATGGGCCTTTAGACAATGCATGTGTAGGTCCGTCCCTACTCCAGTGCCCGCACGTGCTGACACAGCTAAGTGCAAGTGAGGAAACTAAAACCTTGATATGTGGTACACACATAATTAAATAACTGAGTAGGCTAAATAAACAATCTAGGTGTCGTCTCGTAGACTGCCCACACGGCCACTCGTCGGCCTTGTTATTAGATTTATTATTCAAGAGGAAGTGTAATCTGTAAATATTGGTGTACGTATATCAAAGGAATCAATGCTGAGCATGGAAATCATTCAAGTATTTGTAAGTATTTGTAAATGTTTGTTTTGTTTGCGTCAACGGCATCGACATTGGAAACACAAATCGAGTGTTTATTGTATTTCAGATGGAATGATCAAGGTCTACTTGATCTCCGCCTAGCGGAGGCTCGTGGGAGTTCGACGAGCCTCCGCCAGGCGGAGATCAAGTAGACCTTGGGAATGATGGGCTATAACTACAGGGGGCGGTATGAATGTCGTTCCAAAAAACTTTCTTTCTTTCTTATTTTCTTTTCGAAAATTAATGCTGTTTATTTCCAGTATCTGTTTCCTAAGGTACACGGGAGTGTCTGTATACCTTTGTCGGTAATTATACACCCTCTAACCTATATAACGAATTGCACTTCAAACGGCAGGCAGGTATAATCCCAAAAACGTAACTATGAATGAGTCTCAATATACCTTCATCAGATACATATCTACCGCCCTTTTCATGTACGCTGTTTCAAAGAAATCAACGAATTCTTGGCATTCTTTTACACATTCGTAAATTTGGTCTTGCGCTTAGTAGAGTGCACAAGCCTCAATAGTCACGCCCGCTATGTAATGTTAGGAATTTCTAGGCAGTGGCGTATCCAGGATTTTGGAAAGGGGGGGGGGGGGGGTTAACTTATTAGAGAGAGTGAAACCAAAAATAAACGAATTTACTCGTCAAGGTCATTTTGGTGCAAATCTGTGCGTTTTACAGCGGTCAACTGAACTAACATTATTAAATTTTTGGTAACGATTTTCTCCTTAAGAAACAAAAAAAGCTTCAAAGAACAACAATTGAACTGAAGTGATAATACACAGAAATAGAATTATAGAATGATGTGTGTATTTTTAACAAAAACTAATGTCTTTGGTTTTTAGTACAAAAATACTGTATATTTATATTTCCATTTTTTTCAATCCAATGCAATTTCCACTTTTCCTTTGCGAAAGGGGGGGGGGGGGGGTTGGTCCCCCCTCCCCATTGTTAATTAACCTGTTTCAAGTAGACGGCAGGAACTAGAGATGTTAAAAATAAGGTTGGTACTGTTGGACTGCGCTGTTTTGTAAGTATGAGGATTGAGGCTAGTTATACGATGGGGAATTAACTATTTTTCTTTTCACAAGGGAATACCCGCAGTATTAAAGATATCGACTATCGAATACATTCGATATTATTATTAAATCGAAACATCACTTTACACAGCCGCTTTACATAATTCCGAACATAATTACTAGACTGTTTTACCTGAGTAGAAACAACGTATAAGCTATAATGTTTTCTGAAACGCAGAGAAAAGTAAAGGGTCATGTTTCTGAGGTGACACATTTTCACTTTAAAAAAATCCTGTTTATATATTCTTCGATGATAATGGTTTGCTACTCCTCCCACAACGATAACGTCTCATTGTCATTGTAGACTTTTTACAGACATTTGCGTATGTCCAATTAGTGTGAAACTTGTGCACTATATTATTTACATATTTCAAGTACTTTGACCTCGCCTTGAACGCTAAAACATGTGTATATTGTTATGCGTAATTGACAAACTAGCTAGCTCAGCTGATATGGGTCCTATGGAATTTCGCATACGACTGTTTCATCGGTATCTCTAAAAATCTGGAATAACTAAAAATTAATGTGGATTTAAGACAATTCATAAAAGAATTGCGTAGCGAGATTTCCTATGAAAATAATCATTCTTTGATAATTTTTGATCAGGGGGAAGTAGAAGTACTTGTGTCGAAAACAGTGGCGTAACTACAACTCCAGGGCTCCCCCCATAGAAGTTTTAAAATTCGCATTTTTTAAAATTTGTTTATTAAAGCATATTTTTATTTTAATTAAAAAAATATTGATGATAGTGTATATACATGACTTAGAAATAATTTTTGGGCCCCCTAGCTAGAGCGATGCCCCCCCCCCCCCCCCACCCGCGACCGCAGTTTAGGCGGTCCCTTAGTTACGCCACTGGTTGAAACGGAAACTAATTATAGTGAACCCTACGTATAGGGTGATTAACTCATAAGACGTAGCCGTGACGAGATTGCTATTGAATGTCAGGACTCAGGACCTTTAGTCTCAAAACATTTTTTATACCGAACTCGTCTGTTGTTTTCATATGGTGTAGGTACAGTTTTTGTGCACATTCCTTCAAGACAGGCATACGTGTCGTAAACAAATCATTTGATCTATATATCTAGCTCGCCCATATTGTTTACAGTTAATCATCTACTAAAGAAACGGTTCAATATTCTAGGTTGAGGTCACCATCACTCAAAAAGTTTAGTAGGTGCCTATTATTTTATCTTCTCTTTTTTTTCTCTTATGATGAAGAATTGAAACCTTTTTTTTTGAGTTTTAACTCAATAATTTCTTTCTTGTACAATGTTTCATTGTATCCTTGAACGTTACAACTACCGGTTGAGGTTGGTCCGTCCTTGTGGTGACCAGTGCCCGAAAAGAGGGTTCTCATTTATATTTTCAACTACTTTATTTCTCATTCATCACGATCATGTTCACTATTCCTCTTGTTTAAGCTCTTTCTCTCTTCTCATACTCATTCATACCGTGCAACCTAACGCCCCCCCCCCCCCCCCAACCCCCGCGATCTGTCGGATCTAATTCGTCTGACGTTATATTATGACCTAATTGTTGATTGTGCGACGGATAACTAACACTATTGAACGTCTACTATCTACAGCCTCCTACCTTCTCCACGCAACAGACGCAACGAGGATGAGCAGGACGATGAGCGGGTATCGCGAGGTGCTTTTGTGTTACTTACATCCATGCAACATAGGCGTCACAGTTATTCAAACCAACGCACAGTCTGTGCTTTGTGTAACTCAGGCTCACCGTCTCAGTCATCCCTCTACCTCGATCATCAATTCATCACCCATTATTCATTGCCCCCCCCCCCCCCCTCCACCTGCATTGCTCAATGCCTCGAGAAAATATATCTCATAAATATAATAATATGAGAGGTTAAGGCCCAATACCACCCATAAATCTATCAAGATCATCATTGATACTATGTTCATAAATCTCGATCTTCGTAATTTGATAAATGTTTTAACTTTTATGATTTGTTGTCTAGTCATCGAATCATTAACCATTAACGAGCTTTTTTTTGTTAGTAAACAATGGCAAGATACAATAAATTCGAAACATGGTAACGTACTATGAACACATTACACCATTACACAACTAATGTAATTGAAAAACGGTGCACCACATTTTATTGACACCGATTAAAGAAATTATGTTTTGCTCGTTGGTCCAGTGGTTAGCATCCCTGCTTCCAATGCAGAAGGTCCCGGGTTCAAATCCCGCTTCAGGCTGAAGTTTTTTAACTTCTAATGAGGATTCAGTTCCATTACTTCTAGTAAACGGTGACTTTGAAGCCATCCTAACAACGAAGCACTCAATAAATTCAAAGTTGTTCTTAATCGGTCTTGTTGATTCTGGCATTTGTCCGCAGGTGTTCGCACTGTCCAATCACTGATTCATATGTTTCGTATTTGAAATATCGATCTTTGATTGGTTATCGCTCACTCGTCGATAGTGCTCGAAGCCTACAGGGTTGATTAAGTCACTTTAAATTAAAGTCCCCCACTGTAAATCAGTTTAGTTACTGAGTGGGTAGACTCTAAATGTGAATTTATTTTATTTTATTTGTTTGACATTCCATTGATTGAGGAAGGAAACTATAGCACTATGCTATATATGACTGCAGGGCAACTCAAAATAGACTATATTCTGCATTCTGGTGGCAAGAAAATAAACTATTCTGACGAGGAGTTTAATTATTAGCAGTCATTTGTTCATTGTTGTTTTATTGTTAAATAAGGAAGAATTTCTTAGCAGCAATTTTCGTTGGTTACCTCGAGTCTTCATTATCTTAATCCAACAATGTCGACACATGGGTAACCCGATTGGATGAGTAGAAAATTACCAGTGAACATGCGAATGAATGTGCGCCGTTGTTGCTCGAAGCAATGTCTCTGGGAAGAGGCTGCCAGCGGTACCCATAAATATTAAATACCTCCTTTATTTTTAATCGATGATTAAATAAAATCGTAAACTATTTATGGCGTAAATCGTATTGTAATAAAGATAGTTTGTTTGCTTGCTTGATAGCCAAGCAGACGGCTTAACCACAGATAACGGATGCTTAACTTTATTGGAGCTGTGGAAATGTTTCATAAAAGTTAAGTATATCAATATTGAAAAGCTGCTCTGCTGAGAATTAGCTATGTAATAACCATAAACATTAAACAACAGTACACTATGAGCATGTATTCCATTCAAAATACAAAATTATGTTTGTAACCGGGGAAATAACAATTTTGTAAGATCGCTCTTCCTATTCTTATTGTGCAAAAGTAAATTGTGACGTACAGTAGTACAATGTACATTGTATACTTCAATTTTACGTTTGGAATAATATGATTCATCGAGAATTTTTATCACCTACGGTACTTCTGTGGCGACTCTGCTTGTCGTAAGAGGTGTCTAAAGGAGGTCGTCTGCCGTCTGCGTTGTCCCATTTGGACCCAGGAATGGGATACAATCACAATGCCTGTCGCAAGAGAAGAGGTGACAAAGTGGCCGACGTAATATGACCTTATGGTCGATTACGTTGTTAAATAATCAAAAAGTCACATTTATTAGCTGCCATTAGTGCACCAAGCTATCATCATTATTATTATTATTATTATTATTATTATTATTATTATTATTATTATTATTATTATTATTATTATTATTATTATTATTATTATTATTATTATTATTATTATTATTATTATTATTATTATTATTATTATTATTATTGTTATTATTACTGTTGTTTTTGTTTTAGGGCACAGTCGTCAAAGTTGTCATGGTACCCTGGTAAGAGTTGCTATGTGAATATAATATTACACATATCACATTTTGCCATCGTGCTGTACTTGGCGCGTATTGATAAGCGATAGCACATGACCTTGACTGAGTGCGAGGCGATCTGCGTCGCCCGAAGAAAGGTGCGGGGCAGCGCAGCGATATCGCAATTACCTTCACTCGCCACAGTCACTCGCAGAGGCTTCCAAAACTTATCGGATCACGTTGAAATTAACATATCCGTGACGAGACGGACATTTGCTATGATGTGTATATCTCACATTTTTCCTGCGATTTTGTTTTTAAAATGATTTCATATTTATGGCAACTCATGACCGCTATCGCTTGACAAAACAAAAGATAGCCTTGAAAGTCGAATAAAAACCCTCGCTTCGTTCGCAATTGTATATAACGCATTGTTAGTCGTGCGTTCCACGATTCGAATCCTTGTGCAGGCATGAAATGTGTTATGTGGCGTTTTTCATCTATAACCCACTCATATAGTTAAATTGTTTTGTCTGCCTTTTCACAAGAAACCGCTCAGAAGTGCTTCCGACATGGCGGAAAGCCGGAAATGGTAAATGGTAGCGTTCACACGTGTGACGTAGAAGCGACGCCGTAAGAAGCAAGGCGTCTCCTAAAATTCTGAGAAGAGACGGTCGCTCCACACGGTCTATTTCAACGGTATTCAACTCGACATTGCCCGATAGCTGCATTGTTATTGTCCACTGTATTGACTATTGACTGCACCAACCGTGAATGGAATGCTACCCCACCACGTCTGACAACAGAATTCAGTATTCAGTATTTTTTATTGGCGTAATACACATTAATGATAATTACATCACACATTGTGGTTGTACGTATAACATAACAATTGATGGTTACGTGTAAAATGTAAAATGTCTCAAACGTACAATTTGCACAATAATTAATTTTAACATTAAGGTGCATAAGCGCATAAGGCGCATAAGGTGCATAAGCATAAGGTGCAACATGCGGGTGATATTATCAATACAATACCTGAGGCAGGAGAACGGGATGCAACTAGATTTAGGTTGGTAGTTGTCACACGCGTCACTTCACTATTACATAATCCGTGACGACAACACCTTGCAAGTTAACGCGACGAGACTATATTCGAATCAATGCTACACAACGGAAGCGCCTCTTAGTGGCGTCCTGTGATATATACTAATGTGTGTCTCGTAAAGGCATTGCCAATCTGTCCAATAATTAGCCAGGTAAATCTAGGACTTGAATTTTCCATTCATTGATCTGCGTCACGATTAGCCTCGTTGCCAGAGCGGCTGCGTGTAGATGCCAGCATACCACAGCATGCATAATTTACCGTAGCGGCATTGAGTATTACATTATTGAATGTTATAAACTATTATAAATCCATGGTTATAATATAGTGTTATAATGAAGAATGAAATACAGTATTCATTATTAATTCCATACAACGTCAACTATGTGTAAAAGACTGATACTACAGATAAGATAAAGGATTCTATCTGTGTTGATATCATACAATGTATAGAAGGCAAGAGACTGCGTGTATATAGAATCAGGATGCATATGCTCCGAAAGGACGTTCCTTTTTGTTCTCCCTCTTTTCCAAGGCCTACATATACATTAAATGTAAAATAAAGTAATACTATATAAAGAGTATCGCAATTCCACATGAATGAGATTTGTCATTTCAATTGAAGTACGTTTTTTTTTATTCAAACGAATAACGGATGTTTTGAGGTCATTTATTTATTTGTGCATTGTACATTGTACTTGTTGTTTTTGTTTACGTTGAGTAGGTCTTATTTCAGGGTTGCCAACAGTGACCTTTCGTCAAAAGATTCGTGTCGATATCGTTTGTCATTGGTTTAGTACAAGGCTCGATGCGCTATAGAAGTAGGTTATCTGCAATGTTGCGGTCTGACTGATAACGAGATAGACTGCATGCGACATCGCGCACCAACAGGGTTGAACCACAAGTGTTTTGGAAAGCTTCAAATAAAACAAGAAAATATTATTTAACTACTTTTACTTTAAAATACATCAATCTATGAAGACTCGACAGACAGAATAGATATTGCTGCTAAGCAACCTCGTTTCAGCGCCGTTAATGATTTAACAACAAAACAACAATGAACAATTGACAGCCTAACTCCTCCTCAAACAGTTTATTTTCTTGCCACCAGAATGTATCTAAATAAATAAATAAAATATATCAAAATTCTCTCTCCCCCATTGCCCAACCTTCTAAAACTCATAGTATTAAACTTGAGCAGTTCCTTCCAATAGTGACGTATGTTGTATAGTTGTGTTTGTTCTGAACAAGTTGAAATTTTCAGGACTTGTTGGTGACACTATGACATACTTCTATTTTCAAGTTAGGTTCAGCAATACATATCAAAAAAATGTAAAACTCAAATTTTCAAACATCTTCGTAACAACTATTGTTCCACTATTATAACTAGGAGACATCTCTTCATGGGTGTCACGTTACCAAAGCTTGTTGTTTTAATTTACAGATGACTGAGGATTTATTTGAAAAAGATTTTCTCTTTAATCGTCAGGCAAACTTGCATTAGAAAGTCAACATTCGTTCGCAATCTCCCGCGAATTAGAATCCTTTGACAAATTAACCACATTCATTATCTCGTCAAACCGAAATACTGTTATTTTGTTACACACCGAGCAGTAAATAAACTGAAATAATTGTCCTGAATTGACCTGTTATTGCGGTTGAACGAAGATGTAACCCAATCAAAATACAAACAATTTCTGTTCAAAGCATGGTATAATCTTAATGTGCGGTAAGACGTTTATAATTTGTAATTTCAATTTTTTTTGTATATTTTAATAGTTTTGTTCCGATATATTACCTTCCCCGCTGTATTGGTACAATCTTTTATTATCTGCTGGTATTATCGTTTTCTTGTGTATGGTGATAGTTCCATGTATTGTTCTTCTGAAAAATCATTTTGTAACTGATCGGATATATGAAACAAATCAAATCCGGTCACCGATGTGTTCTTGGGATTGCTGAAAGGTGTATTTATTTGGTACATATTATGCCGTTATCCAAACAAAATACTAAGCAGTATGAGTTTATAGTAGTTGTCAGTAATCACATGGGGTAACGAGTGAACTACATACATCTAAACATGTTGTTGTCAATTAGTAGAAATATATTTCGAATTTGCACTTTCGACTGTACACTATCAAGCTTTCTATCAGCTAGGACAAAACATAAATTTACGGTTTTATATTTCATGTATCTAAACGTCATCAGGCTATGCAAAAGAGAGAAGTTATTAATATAACGTGTTCATTCTCGCCACAGGCCCGAACATTTGGGTCGCGCATGCATCGAAGTGCGCATTTCCAAACTGAACTAATTTTGTTTATAATAATAATAATACAAAAAATACAAAAATGAGGTTGACTCACTCAATTTATATTTTTATTTTCTGTGCTAAATTATTTATGGTTTTCAAGATAGGCACAATGGGACGAGAAAAAACATAATTATTAAATTAGTTGAAACATGGTGACTGCTGAAATAAATATAAGCTACTCTGTGCATTTATATTACGGAAGAAGAAATCTAAGTACAAAGTTTTTTTTATAAGAAATATTACCATGACACATGCAAAATATTTCTAACTTTCAAAGTTTAAATTATTCTTGTCCCTGCCTCTTGATATCATTTTGGCTCCCGCGCTCACTTCACTAAAGTGGAAGTGATGTGCCCAACAAAAAAAAGGAGAGGGAGAGAGAGAGAAAAAAATAAGATGTTATACAGTTAACAAACTCAATGGTTATATCCACCTGTTTATGAAGTAAGTATCGATAAAATCTTTTGCATTATCACTAGTATAAATAAACTTAGTGCCCAGGAAACATGACTTCCTGTCTACAGTGCAATGAAAGGGTGTGAGCACAGATAAGGGGTTGTAGGTGGTGTGAGTGTAGGGCCTACTAACGCGAACCAGACGGGAGGTCTAAAAGCCCCTCGAGCAACGAACTGATGATTAGTCCAATAACTTTTCATATCACTATTTTGTAATTTTTGTAGCACTTTGGTGCCAACGAAATTCCAGCATCCCCATGTAAACAATAGGCGTTGCAGCTACATCGATATCAACCTCGTGATCTTGAAATTAATGTCTTACGTATAATTGGTCTCCTCCTGTATCCACCCATTTGCCGGGTAGTTGCTCTTACTACTTAGCAGTAAAGGAAGTATTTAAGTAGTCAATTATTGTTGGGTTGAATTGGTATTATGTGGCTAATGGGCAATAAAAACTTCCGTATTGTTTTCTAACCGTGAAGATCAAGAGGGGAAACTATATCACATCTTGACTATCCAAGGCGCAAGAAGTTGACGCTGCAATCTCCATTTCACAATACACACGTTCACAATAAAATTAATCACAAACATGATAAGAAGAGGAGCACGAAATATTTGTTTATTTAAACTTGTAACAGTTGAAAAGCTGCCGACTATTTACTAGACTATGGATACGTGTCCGAACGACGGTTGTTTGTTGCTAAGTCCAGTTCTAGGTGCAGATTTGACGTCATCAACAATGTGTACCCTCCGTTTATTGATTGTTGATGATTGTTGATATGACATCATATCTGGACTTGAGTCTTGACCCTGGACTTGGCAACTATAGAGCCGGCTTTCGGACACGTCCATTATTATTCAACTTAAGTTATAATCATTATAATATCAAATTTAAAATTCTATAAGTAAATTCTTCGTGTGAGATAATTATTTAATTAAATTCATCGTGTTTTAACATATTATTATTAAAAATGTCAATGTAGCACAGTACCTGAATACAAACGTATATAGGTTCATCCTTTTATTTATCAGAATAACTCATAAAATTAATGTAGTACACCACGATTTGTTGCAGTAAAGATTTTAGATAAATGATAAGCAAGCTGTACATTTTTTGTATATTATGTATAGTATTATAGTAGTATTTTTGTATTTGTAATTTTCAGAAAAGGAACTGTTGAGCTGAAACTAAGATTTATTTTGAGCGGAATAAATCGAGTCAAAAACTTTCATTAAATTTAAACCTCACGTAAACAGAAGAAAAAAACAATAACACTGAGTAGGTAATTACCTGTCTCTAACTATAGTAACTAGCTGCACTTACAAATAGAAATGTAATAATCACAGCCGCAGCAAATGACAGTAATTTGTGTTTTATGATGGCGGCCGGGCGCAATCTCTCGTATCTTGAGGCCAGCAGTAACAGTACCGAGCGCATGGAAGGAAGCAGCACTGCCGAGTTCAAAGTTCTGTTGGTTGCGCAATTGTTATTTTCTTGCGACAATGTGACGAAAAGCGGTCTCGAGGTATGAGGAGGCCGTTACACCGTGGATAACGGGCCTCAAAGTCGGAGACCCCTCGAAACCTGCTCGACGTACGCGAACAAGCCTAGCGAGACGTCTAGACCGGTAACAAACAGTATGAACACGGAACACGGAACTGTGCATGGGAGGGGGACAATCATTATACATTGTTGTCAGTAGTTGTTCCGTTGTTATAGCTCATATAATTTTACCAATATAGTTCTATTTATTGTCCTTGCTAAATCTGTGTTGCAACTTTGTATTCTTCAAATGCATACTAGTTTTATAAATATCAGTCTTAATATATACTTACAAATTAGTAATTAAAAGTATTTATGAAACATTTTTTTTTTTATATTATTGAATTCAATTTTGTATTCTGTTGTTGGATAATGTATAAGTAAAACCCAGTTGTATAAGTGAATGGGATAGACATTAAATAAATACAAATAAGAAAACAATAAAAAAGTAAATAAATCCAAAATTGTTTCGGAGGCAAATCACGACCAGTCAACTGTTCATACTACATATTGAGGGTTTCTCGGTATTGCCCTGTCGATGTATAGAGAGAATCCTCCTCGAGAAAATCCAACGTTTCGCCCATATTTCAATGGGCTTCTTGAGGGAGATTTTGAGAGCGTTGAACACTGGAAATATTAGTTTTCTTCAACTTTTTGACACGGTTATGCCCGAAAAAACTCAGTAGTATAGACTACAGTTTCGATATCTTTTATCGCAGTATTTATTTTGTTAGCTCCGTAAGACCGATGGATGCTCCCGGTATTAAAACAAGGGGTAAGGGGTCTGGGGCGGAGCCCCATCCTGTACCTACAGACAAGCTAGGGAGTTTTATTTTGTGTGAATTACCACATTCAAATTTGAATATTAATTTATTTATTGTGATTCACAGTTATGAATCAGCGTGACGAAGTAGATATATATATACAGAAACGGGACGAGACAGTGTCCCCGTGAACAGTTGTGGGGACACCGGTACAGATCCTTAAAAAATGTGAGGAATATGCAATGAATTGTGTTTGTAAAAAGGTTGGTGTAGTACGTGATAAATCAATCATGCCTTGCAAAGTACCGGCGCGACGCGTCGTATTTAGCCTCCTATTCTATCTGAAGGACGCGGCTGATAGTGTGATTTGATGCTGGCACGTGCACCCACTATGTTGCACTACTTTTACTACTTGATCACGTTACACTTTACGTTTGGAGTATATGTATAGTCACATCTGTCAGTTGCACTCGGACACGTCATTATAAATAATTGAAAACTGATGTAAGTTATGTTTTCGTTGTGTCGAACACTACTAATTAATCCAAATTGTATGTCGCTGTCCAAAGGAAAAAAACATCTCTACAGTATGTATCCAAAATGTTCATGAGGAGACAAAAAAACTGAAAAAACAAAACCTTTCAAGTGGCTGGCTGTGAGTATAAACATCTACACGGAATACTTCCACTTTCACGTTTCTTGAACAAATATTTCTGCATAAATATTATTTTGAATAGTATTTTTGTATCAAAACACTTGGCAGTTTATTAGTAAAAGTAATTTGAAAGTACTGGTGGATTTAAAATCCCCCCCCCCTCCACCCCCGCCCTTCATTCGATGTCTACACCCCCGGGATTTGAAATAGCACCCCCGAGGACAAAGCTCTGAATTTAACACAGTTTTTATATATATATTGTTAACCACGTGTTTGCATAGAGTACGTGCTCACTGTACCTTCGTTGCCATTCGTGTCTGATAGCCGACAGCAGCCGAGGCCGCCGACAACTTAACGAGGTGACAAACGAGTGTTGGCATTGGAGAATCACTGATAAATACCGCCATGCTTGCCTGCGTCATCTGTACTGGCCGTAGCAACGTTTTTAAAAATAGCTTTTCAAATGATCGATCGCGTTCATCCGAATTAAAAATGAAAATTGTATAAAACGAATGTTGATCAGGTGATAAACAAAATGATTCAATTCAATTCAATTCAATTCAATGTAATGCAATGCAATGCAATGCAATGCAATTCAATTCAATTCAATTCAATTCAATTCAATTCAATTCAATTCAATTCAATTCAATTCAATTCAATTCAACTCAATTCAATTCAATTCAATTCAGTTCAGTTCAACGTATAGGTACATGTTTTTTACAATTATGTATTGCATTTTATTTTTATGTGACATTAGTGACATACGTCAAACATGTCTATTGTTTTATTATAAAATGGACAACAGTGTAACATTAAAACAACAGAACACAACAAGGCTAGATATTGTTACTCCAAAAATGTCATGATGACGTAAACAATGATGATTGACAACGACTACGATACGAGGTCTGGGTTTGCGGTGCCAACGTTTTAATTCAAGGCAGCGCCGCAGACAGGAATACATTTCGGGGGTGAGGAACTGACTGACTGCTAGAATAATATATTATGTGGTGTGATGTGGTCATGAAACTACACCCGGCCTCGACGCAACGGCGGGCGTGGGCGGAGGGGGGGGGGGGGGGGGGGGGGGATCTCCCCACAACAACGGCACAGACAAAATTGTTTTAAATGTGTTTTTTACGCATTTTGTATTATAGGTAATCTGTTGGGAAACGGATAATTACTACTGTACTAACGGATATTATTATAAGCAAACGATTTATGATTTCACCCATAGATTATACTCAAATGGTTCCACAGCAAATTTGAGAATGCTGACGTCATGAATGAGTGAATCGGAGCCAATCAGCTGGTGGCTTTTTCAAATACCGACATTTGGTTAGCCTCCACAAGGTTGAAGTACGGATCAACTTTAGGTAAATGATTTCGTATATTGATGATATATTTAATATAGGCTATATACATGCATTGTAGACAATAATTATCGAAATGAAAATTTCAGGGGGTTGGGGGCTGAAGCCCCTCCAGCTCTATGTATCTCTTTATGTACACGCCACTGATTCAAGGCAACAATTAAAAGCCGACAGGAAGAATGCTGCCAACTGTTAATTACATGTGCAACTATGGCTGACAACGAGGTTTATTGAGACGATGGGTGGGTGTGCGATGATTCAAAGCAACGACCTCGACCATAAACCGGCCGGCGAAGAATGGTACCTATTTATAGCCCCAAGTGCAACTGCGTATTACTGCCCATGATGCAACAGCCGCGTCGGCACGTGCTTCGTGCTTCGTGCTTAATGGTGTTGATGGCGTCTGTTCATATAAATAGAACAAAATAACATCACATTCACAGCATTGCCAGCCAAAAGCTGATTTCAGCTCGAAAAAAAAAAAAAAAATTGAAAAACGAAAACCTTGGTAAAATTCATTCAAAATTTGAAAACGGCCATGATAATATTAAATTTCGAATAATGCTCTCTAGAGTCTAAGGAGGGAGCGAGTGGGGGGGGGGGGGAGGAGGGGGGCAGGGGGCGAGATACACGAAAAAAAAACTCTGGCAAATTCCAAGAAGGCTGAGGCATTTAAAAAGGGTTCATGAAAAATTTCTTAGAAGTTCAGTTCATATTTTATCAGCCCCCTTTTAGTTTAGGTTACTTTGTAACATTGGCCATGCCATTCATAAGCTTACTGACGTCAGTTAAAATAATTGGTGTAAAGCCAGCATGTAAAAACAAAGTTCAAAACAGAAGAAAATGTTTTCAGTGCGTCATGTATGCTTAAAATTAAAACGTTATGATGAAATGTAAAAATGAAATAATGATTTCACGAGGGCACAAACTCGCACCAACGTCATTATACGTACGTAAAGCGTGCGTTGAACTACGTTATTCGATTTATGGCGATGGTTTGCTGTCTAACAGACCACACAATGGCAGTGATCATGTGTATTGTTTTGTTTGAAAACAACTACTACTTCAGTTCATTTGTAGCAAAACTGTTAGTACAACAGTTATTGCATGTACACTCGCCGAAAGTAAAATAAAGGATCAACAACTCTCATGCACTCTCCGTATTATGTTTTAGCTCAATTTTATTTAAACGAATCAATAGGCAACGTACGTCGGTCAGAAACACCTATCAGTAACGCATAATATCGTATAAAAAATGAGTATAGAAGAGCTGTTATTAGACGTCTTCTCAGCTATCCTAGACTTACTTATGTCGCATACCATACCCCCCACAAAATTTCCTTCTCAACGAACAAAAACCAAAACACTCAAATGTTTGATAATATTTAAGGCAATGTAATATCACTATAGTAGTATAATTTATATTTGTAGTATTTTTTTCTATTAATTAGAGTTTTGCTGCGCAACAAACAATCAATACTAATTTAACAACTTTTGGTTTCAGGTACGAGTTACACTGAAATGAACCTCCCCCCTCCCCCTCCCACCCTCCTCCTTTCTACAAACACAGTTTATATATGTAACAGAAAACCGGTTCTTTTTTTGTACTCATCTCATTTGCATCGTTATCTTATTTTGCTCATTTTCTTAATCTTATTTGTATGCGCGCACTCCGGAAGAGAAACATAGACATGACACTCGTCAACCTCCCTGTGAATGAATGCCATGGCGAGCGGTGGACCGTGCTATGTGTAGTGCTATAGCAGTAACAGCACAGCACAGAGCGAGCAATGTTCAGTTCAGGCGTATTGTTTAATTGGGTCCAAGGCTTCGTATACATATGCGCTACCTTCTGTGCTTCTACGATGTCTATTCACAACGCGCAACACAGTATGGCCGTGGATCATCTGCCACGATACCTTGCCAATTTCAATACCCTCGCGATAATGTATCAACCTTTGTCATACCAGTAATGCCACTGTAAAGAGCGAAAGCTCATGCTGGTTAATAAAGAACATACATACATAGTGTTGATTCCAATCATTCATAGCATTGAGGGATGGCACTGATGACCTCCCACTTATAGTTTATTGTGTGGGTTGTGGTGTCGATATTTCTGGGACAATAACAAACTGGTTATTATTTTCAATTTAAAAAATGTTTTACTCGAAAAACAAGTAAAGAAAGTTTTACCTTTTGTATTGCAATCGTGGTATTTTTGACGATGAGGGATGACCTATGCCCTATGCGGGATTCTATGCCACATTCCTAAAGGTGCCGTACGCTTAGGGCCTGCGTCCCAACCGCTTGAGTCACCGCGGACAGCTAAAAGAAAAACGACTGAATTTGTTGAGTATACTAATCCATGGATTGTGTGTGGAGGGTCGAGAGATATTTACCTCAAACAAGTACGATCACTCCATTTAGTCATTGTTTGTTGTCCCGTTGGGAAATATCTAAAATCGGCATTACCTACTATGTAATTTATCGCGCACTAACACTGCATGATAATGATTGTAATTATTAATGAAGAAGTGGTGGGGCGGAACCCTATAGAGGTAACCGATCCTACTTTGGACTGAACTGACTGTGCGAAACGTACGTGTACGAATGTTGAGAAGGCGAGTCAATTTTTTGTGAGAACAGAAGAGTAGTATGGACGTATATACCTCCTTATCTTCTCATACGATGCCTATTTAGTGTGTTCTGACAATTTGAACTATTTGTTTGTTTGACCTTTTAGTGTGCTTTAACAACTTTGCACCCTGTTTGCAACTTTCTATTATTAGTTAGTCCTTAGTCTAAATTATAAGTTTTCACTTTTGTACATGGCTACAGAGGGCAATTTGTGCCCTACATTGGCCTTCCCGCTCTCGGGCGGGTAAATATCAATAAATACAAATACAATACCAGATCGTGAATGTTCAGTTCTCTATGAATTATTGTTGTTATCATCAGTATTCCCTCTCGTCGAATCTTGTCGTTTCCACTCACCACATCCGTGATTGTTTTTCCTCTGATGTCTTCTCTTCCCAGGGCCAGGGGCCCGAAGAGAGGGGCCACAAGCCACAACTTAGGTGACAGTGAGGCCTCTCCTTTCCTCAAGAACTCCACCCATGACACTGACAATGGATGGGTAGAGCATATTGTGATGTTATTGTGCATTGTTTGAATATACCTACAATAAACATTCAAATTTAAATTCGTTCCACATTAATGTATACACATTCATTGTATATGATATTGTACACACCGTTTCCCGTTGCGCGTGAGCCCTAGCTTATGCATATTTGGGTTCGAATCCCGCTTAGGTATGGTATTTTGTTGTCTTCATCTTCATCTTCCACATCATTTCATCGAATATGATGATTACAATAATAGAGACGTAAAGCAACAAGAATCATCTTCCACATCATCATATTCATATTATGACATTATTGTAGTGTGTAGTCACGATGTGTTAATTTGTTATCTGTCGTACAGTGTAAGTATAACTAATTAAGTTAGTTCACTTAACACAATAATTAACAATCAGTCACATCATATTGATTTTTTAAATTGATTAGTGAAAACATACTGACTTGAATGTGTCACGAAGGAGAAATAACAAACCATTGCACAACGATATGGAGAGAGCGGTGCGTGTGGAGCTTGTAAGAAGGTGTCAGTGCGTGTAAGACAGAAATAAAATAGATGCAGGGGACTTTTTTTAGTAGGTCACAAACATGTGGTATAGTTATATACCGGCCGGACAATATAAATAAATCGGGAATCTGTAGTTATCTACATCCCATCAGTTATTTGAATTGATTTTCGAACACTTTTCCTAGCGTAATGGCGGCTCAGCCCTCTTATTATACAATTTGGTAAGAAACAGTGGCTATAAGCTGGCGATACGTCATCTCATTTGACCTCATGTGATGAGCGCCGGTGACAGCATTCACGGTGCTTACTTCACGCGTGTACTTCAATACAATTATTTGAACATTGAATTATATATTTCATTGCAATCAAGATTGCCTTTTTCTATACAATAGTAATTTTAGCTGCGACAAGTTTCATCCTTGGACCACTTCTAAACATTTCCTATAATGAAGTACAATAAATCAAAACGTATTTAATGAAATGTTTTTGTATATTAGCAAAATTTGTCACATTTTCCTCCTGCCTGCCGACATCTTTTGCAAACCTTGCCCTTTACAATTAATTATAATTACAATTTTCTCTTTAAGAGAAATCTTCTAAAAGCAATTCTGACTGAAGGTTTTACCCGATTTCTTTCTCAGTCACAACTCACAAGGACAATGCAAATGTTGGGATTGGGTTGTACTAAAACCCTATCCTAGCTAAATTCGGTACCTCGTGAGTCACAAGATGGGCAGGTTTGGTACGATTGAAAACCTATTCTGTTATGGTCGTATCTTCCTCTCACTCGCACCAACTTATGCAGTTAAATATATTTCTTGAGTATTAACATTTAACGGCAATGGTTACGCAAAATTAACGGTATTTAAGTTATTGATATCTTGGGAACGGTGCGAAGATATTGAAAAACTTAACGCGGAATTTTGTTTTCTACCAACTAAACAACAAATTTAAACATTTTCAAATATTAATAATTCTCAGCAATATTATTTCTGTAAATGCATTAATTTATAATTAATGACAATCGTAACAATTTAAAGAAAAAATCATTGTTGATAACCAAATTCCGAGTAGGAATCCCTGTTGTTTGAAGCGTTCTTAAAATTCCCCTTTGCCTTATTTTCCGAGCATTGGCCTATACGTACAAACCGCGAGCTTGGCCGCGAGAATCCGACGGCCGATGCCGGTGGCAGCTGGGATGCAGCCTGACTTCCACGTATTAGACGCAGCGATGAGTAAACGGAACGGAAGAGGATACGTAGTCACAGCTGGATAGGATCGACAACGTGGGAGAGTCGCCCATCTCACTTTCAGTGACCCTCAGGCCAATACTGACCTCACTGTAGTTACCCGTTGCCCTAAAATGGTGATTCACTGAAACCAAATACGAAATTTGGTAAAGATCGAGATACGTCCAAAATTTGGCAAAACAATGTAAATTATTAAAATAATAAATTAATAATATACTCAGGGTAAATTTAGTAACTTTCTGCCACAGACCAAGTAATCTTAGCACAGACGTAATCTGCACTTATGTTGCCAATATGCCACTACCCTCCTCCCTCCCCCCATCAAGGGTCGTAAATCCATATTGGAGCAGCATGCCCTCGTTTGTAATATTATCTGGATTTATCTCTAATGTGAAACAATTACTTTAACTTATTTCGAGATGTGTGCGGTAAACATAGAGGGGGGGGGGGGAATGGGGGGGGCATTCCTCGCCTAACAACTCACATTTGCGAGGAGTTTTTTTGTCTGGTAGGGTGAACATGTAAACATTTCGAGTAGGTATAAACGCAGTTAGCCAGGATAAAATAAATGACGCATGAAAACTTTTTGAATAAAATAAACATACTGACACGCGAGCGATTCGTCACGTTTGCATCGCAAACAAACTCAGGAATTCCTCCTAGTTTCTTCAGCTCTCGTAATACACATAGGTAGCCTACTGTCATATACCTGTTGGCTATTTTATATTAGCCATACGTTTCACGTCCCTTTCTTTCTGACGAATCAGTCACGTCTGTGCAGACCACTTTCTCCTCAGTAACCTTCTTGGCTTCGTAAAATTTAATTTGAAAACCATTTGCACGTTTCATTAAACTTCAGATAACTTTTCGAAATCAGATAGTGAGTTTCATGTAAATTTAAAGTTTGTTCTTTCTATAAAATAATGACAATAGTCTCCATTTTCTGTTCTTTCTTTCGTTCTTTATTATATTTTATTCTACTTTAGGTACTTGGGAGGGGGGGGGGGGGGGGGGGGGGCTATAACTCACCACCAGATACGGCGCACATGTTACAATTTTTTGTCATTGTTCCTCAATTTACTATATATTTTAAGACAGAGACTCCTCTGACCTAAATTCCAATGATTATACTACACAATCTGATAAGTGGTTTTCCCTTACGAGCGAAAAATACTGCCAAGTTATTGTTCGTCCTAATTGTGAAAGTTTTTGACAAGTTCTGAAACATTATCGTTTACATCTTTTTTTAAACATTAAATTCATGAACTAGAACCCGAACCCAAAATACAATGTTCAGTTTCGAATATTCGAATCCCTGGATTTGATGTAGAAATATATTTGTGTTTTCAATATTTTGTATTATTATTTTATTTATTTATATAGCTAATGTACACTGTTCAGCGTTTATGCCATAGGCGTGACCAAAAACCGTATGTAGACTATATGTGTGTAACAAAATATACAATAGTGGTTTCGTTTGTGGTAGTATCTGTACTCAAAATAATGATAATATAATTTGCTCTCCCTTCAAGTTGAATGCAACAGGTTGAATTTAGTTTTAGGATTATTCATTGCTCTCTATCTGCAGGCAGATGAGTCTGTTACACCTATACCATGTATCGGTAATAAAAGTTACATCCATCACATTACATTGAGCATTGAGGCTGGAGTCGTACTCTATGTCGTGAAACAATAACAACAATATATAACCCAGTTTCAACAATATCGGGATGAGTTCTAACAATAACTATTACGAATACACCACACAAGAATACACAGAGGGAAAAAATCTGAAAATATTCGAGTGTTGGGAATTTCATGTGTTCCAGTTTATTTTTTCCACACATCTAATATAATATTTCAACCTGATACCAGAACAGGTCCATCAAATACGTACACACGTAGCAAAAAAATAAATTAAAAATAGCCAACAAATTTATTATTTTATTTTAGAGAGCTAATATTATCTACATTAAATCTATCAGTTCCCGAAAGGGAATAATATTTTAAGAAATCAAAGAGGGGTTTGTCCATAGAAAATTGAATTTTATTTTCGTAGAAACCGAATCTTGGTAATATTGTACGTATGAATGAGTAACCAGGCCCTGTTTCCTGGACATCGGACTCGGTCTGAGTGGAGCGTCATATGTGTGACGCATGCATCCGCCGGCTACGAGGAGATGGGGCCTACGTCATGCATGGTCATAAGGAAACTTGTGAAACGGTTGTAGCCCAAGACTCGAGCAGTCGAGCCGAGTCTGTGGTGCAGGTCTGACTGTTCTTTAAACGAGGCCACGTGTTCGAGGACGAGTTGTCCATGGTGAGAGCAAGAGTTGGCACTCAACGGAGTCACTACCTAGGCAAATAACATGTGGAATACTTCGAAGTGATACAGTCGTACTGGCTCACGACAGCGGAAAACTCAACATGCATGGAGCAAGTTCCCGTTAGCAAGGCGACCTGGTTCCCGCCATTCAGATTCATAGCCGGACGGAGGAGCGACGGTCGATCAGCGAGACAACCGCGCGCACGCTGTCGTCTGCGGGCGGACTGCTCAGCTCTGTACTCGGCGCAGCAGGGGTTCTGACTTCGAGAGTGTGTGTGTGTCGTGTCGTCGGTGTCGTCAACAAAATCAAGAATCAAGTTTGTGTGTTTTTGTTGTGAACCCATCACTTCTTTGAAATCGACAAATTTACGATGAGTGACACGGGCTTTATTTTTACTGATTTAACAACAGTTATCATTACTGTATTCGTCGGGGTTACAGTTCTTGCTTTAATTTATATCGCAAAAATATCAAATTCTTCAACAGAAGAGAAGGAAGTGGCAAGTGAGTAAGGTCCTATGGAAGGCCGCGTAGAAGTTAGGCATGCCTGATCATCACGTGGGAGCCTAGGCCTAGCTAAGCCTAGGCCTAGGCCTCAGCTTCTTGGAACTCATTAACTTGCAGTTATGTTTAGTGCTAGCCTACATACCTAGGCCTAGGCCTAGTCTGTTAAGTTCTTCCAAGTAAGCTTGTCGTTTAGAACGCCGAGTTGTGTCATACGTCTAGGCCTACCCTAGGCCTGGGTGAAACCTGATAGGCCTAGCCCTAGGCTAGGCATAGGCATAGGCTTCCCCAGAAACCTTTTCTTCGAAGTAGGGGCTAGGCTTGACCTAGGGCCTAGGCCTACTAGGTCTAGGCCTCTCCTAATCCACGTGGTTGGAGAGTCCGGTTGGGATGCATCTGGTCCTAGACCTAGGCCCCAGGCAAGCCAGACAATCGTGACCACGTGGTCGTAGGCTTGGTCTAGGGCCTAGGCGTAGGCTTTGCAGAAATAGTTTAAAACACAATTTAATATTTGCACATAAGCCTACCAGTAGATGATCAAGTAAGCATAGGCCTAGCTAGCCTAGGCCTAGCTAAACCTAGGCCCACACCTAGCCTAAAAAACAAAGGCAACTAGGTAGCATCTCTGTTCCCCACTTAACACAACATAATACCTATTCACACACCTATTCACTACAAATAGGCCCTTCTATTACAGTTTATCATCAAGTGTCCATCCCAGCAATCTCCTAGCCACACAGGGCTAGGTCTAAACCTGTATGTTTCACACATCTCTACTAGGCCCTAGGCCTAGCCTAGCTATGGTAACTTTTGACTCTGCATAAGACGGTAGCCTACATTAACAATACGATATGGAGGCAGGAGAAGAGGGAAAACGTGGATTATTAGATACAGGGTCAGGTACTGGAGAGGGCTGATGGAATGAAATATTTAGGGGTGTGGTTAGAGAGTGATTTGGGAACAGGGAGAACAAATGGACAGGATGGTTAGGAGGGGGACGAGGAACCTAAACTCGTGAGAGTACTGGTACTAAGGGAAAAGGTATAAGGCATTAGTTAGGGCCAGGGTTGCATTATGCAGCTGCAGTCTGAACCTGCATAGGACTTAGGATAAGGAGGCAGTAGAGGGCTATAAAAGGCAGCGTCAAGAAGGGTGTTATGAAGGGGGATGAGATGCAAAATGAAGGATTCAGGGGGAGGAAGGATAGCTAAAGAGTATGAGAGCGTAACGGAAATGCTAACAGAACTAGGATGGGACAAGTTGGAAGACGGAAGGGGGAGGGACAGGCTAGAAAAGGTACAGGGTAGGAAGGAAGCCTATGGGGGTTGGGTATCTAGCTAAGCAGGGCAGTGAGGGTAGCAGAGTACAGGAGAAGGGGAGGCCATACGGGAAAATTTGAGAGAAAATGCTGGAGGATAGCTTATGTACGGTGTAGGCCTATGGAAGAACTCTTTTCTGGGAGAACGTCCAGTGGAATGTAATGAGCTGATCGAGGATCAAGTGGGGCAGGGGAAAGTCGAGGGATTCATGGGAAACCTAAAGCTAGATGCCAGGCCAAAGTAAAAGGGGATGGAGAAGGAATGGGAGGATTGAAGGAGGGAGACAACACCTGTCACCAGCCTAAAAGAACCATTTGCGGGGAAATTAACAACAATAACAACAGCAACATAAAATATTCTCTCCAAAAATAAAAATATTAGTCTCCGCCAAGTGGTCGAACATTAGATTCAACCTGTTGTTGTCCGTAGAAATATTGCAGGCAGCTTAACACCAACTCTGGACTTGTACAAACTATAGCCCTACTTACTAAAAATGTGGGCCAACCTAATAAAACTACAACAACACTCAAATGATGTTTACAAGAACTACAATTCATGATAGTTAAAAGCCTACCAATTGGCAGTTAGGAATGTTGGTGGGCAATTGGTTGCTTAGGTTACCTCCCTAGTTATTACACTTCAACGACAAAAATTAAATGTCCAGTTTGCAGTAGCATAGGATTCCACTATAAACCTAAATCGTAGAGCGGGTAAAGGAAGCGAGACAAGTTCGTGAGCAAGAGAGGAAAAATGTAGGCCTAGTTGATTAGTCGGGCAGGCAGCTGTAGGCTATTGAAAAGCATAATTCATAGGGCTGCCCAACGATATCGATAATTTGATACAATATCGATAATAGATTAATAATTCGATATCGATATAGAAATAATATATCGTACATACCGCGATATCGACCTTGTGCCTAATAAGCTAATTGATACAAAAACCCGATTACGTATCACGTCACGCCAACCACACCATTGCTGTTTTGTGTGGATATTTTACAATTTGAATAGTACAACAAACAAATTGACACACATAGTAAGACATTTCAAAGCTAAAATATTTCTTTACGTAATATTGTTTAAAGAATGACCTCTAGCTGGCCTGTAAATCCTAAAAACAGACAAGAAAAGTTTCGATGTGGCGAAATCGCCGATATCGATACGTCACTTGACAACTTCGATATCGCGACGCGATATCGATATTTCTTCCCGCGATATCGATATGATTTTTTTATCGTTGGGCAGCCCTAATAATTCATACATAGGCTATGAGACAAAGAAACAATATATAGGCACAATATATAGGCAACAATATATAACAACATTTCGGGAAAATGTTCACTTCCAATACAAAGTAGGCCTAGGTGAGCAGTCCATCTTTTGCCAAATAGCAATGTGCAAATAGGCTGGCGTGAATATTTTAAGTTGACCGTGACATAGGATAGCTTAAATAATATATAGGTCTGGGCTCTGCCTTCACACTACAGTTATAAATACCTACAATACAGCTGATCGTAGACGAGCAGCAATGTGGAAGTGTATCAACGTTTCACGTGACATTCCATACCCTTACTGCAGGATCACTTCTTGCAGGAACTGACAAAATAATACAGTAATCTTTGGTTTATGTTCAATGTCACCATATTTCTGATACAATGAGACTAATGAATATCGATATCAATCTCCATTTATTCAGGATAGATATCTGTGCACATCACTAACAATTAATCACATTGTTTAAAGGCAGAAAATAGCCTAGCTTATTGTTGTTTTGTTTTCTTGTAACTTACTTCATGTGTCATAGTAGCATGATAGTGTTTGATAAATTAATCACATGGATTAATTTCTTAGACCAGTAGGCCGATTTATCTAGGCTACTCCATACAGTTCCCAAAAGTTTGAAACCCTCTTTTACAATCAAAAATCCTTAATTTCTTTTTATGGGGAAGTGAGTCGGTTATAAATGATTTGAATCGGAGAGTTCAATTTAAATGTTTGGGATAATTACCTTTTCCTTCCATCCCTTCTTCCCACCAGGCTCCATTTGGTCCCTCTTTTATTGGCTCTTGGACTAGGATTATTTTGGTGGCCCAAATAGCTTTACTGCTGACCCACCTCTAAACACCAACCAGCCAGAAAATGAGATTTCTTTTAAGCGTCAGGAAGGATCTCAAGACTCAACAGTAACATTTGATTGTAACTTTACTACCCTGTACCAACATACACAACTGTTACGACTAACAAAAACAAATCTTTGGTATCACGACTATCGTAGCAGGCTACATGTGGATATTATTGGCATCCAACTTTGGCTCATTCAGCCACAGATAACTTATTATACATTCCTGTTATCTGTGATTCAGCCTACATTTTACACCTAGGCCTACTGTATGCATACACATTTATTTGTATGTAGATAATTAATTGTATTTATTATTCTTAGATAAGAGTCATGAGGTATCCCGAAAGAAAAAACACACAGAGTCAGCTGGTGGTGCGCAGAAGGCCAGCAAAAAGAAACACACTGAGAAATGGAGCCAAGATTCAAATAAGCAGAATTTCTCCCATACGTGGCTGCTGACATCTTTGAAGGGACACAGCGGCAGAGTTTTAGACATGGATTTCAGCAGTAACGGCAAGTTCTTGGCTACTTGTGCAGAAGGTGAGGAAACAATACAGTATTTTCTTTCCACAGTTTTCTTTGTGTAGGCCGGCGTAGGCCTGTATGAAAATTTATGTCCAGCTAGCTATTGTTTGTAAATTTGTACGAAGTTGTCTTAGAAGCTTGCTAAAAATTATTTGCTCTCCTATGTTGGTAAAACATATTAAACATATCTTAGGTAGGTAGGTCTATCTATCTGCGTTATTAACATAGGCCTACTAGAAGTTTAAGATAGGTCTACACATTTGTTCTTTAATTTAAGCAACATTTATTTTTGTTTTGAAGTACTGGATTAGCTAGAAGTTACTGCATTTGGCTTATATGGTACAGAAAAGTATTAAGTACGTAGTCTATATCTAGAGTTAAAAAGAAAAAAAAGCTTACGGTCAATTGTGTCTGAGGATGCTGAATAGCATCCAGTGGAACAACGTCGAAACGGTCGTGTTTACTGTGCTTTTAAGTATGATCCTAACCAAAAGAAAAGTAGACCTTCTATCTCGGAACAACGTCGAATTTTTTCCGGCTTACTCCACCGGAACAAAGCAGAATCCTCTTTTGGCGTAAATCCACTGGAACAACGTCAAATCTGTTTCGGCTTTAATCCACAGGAACAACGACGAATTATTTTTGGCTTTAATCCACTGGAACAACGTCAAATATGTTTTGGCTTTAATCCACCGGAACAATGCAGAATATTTTTCTACTTTATTTCACCAGAACAATGCCGAATATCTTTTGGCTTTAAACAACCGGAAAAACGGCGAATCTGTGCCGACACATTAGTTGATACACTTCATAATTCTTCTTTTCAAATAAATGTTTTTAGGTTAGTCAATACTCAATACATTCTACTACCCTGTACTGTGGGTGCACGGAAGGTGATTCGCCATTGTTCTCGTGGAATAAAGTTTATAAAGTATTCTACGTTTTTCCGGTCTCTTAATGAAGCCAAAAAAGATTTGGCATTGTTACGGTGGATTAAAGCCGAAAAAGTGGCACACCAACATGTCATTAGATCACGCCAGCCAATCTTAACAACATAATAATCCACGTGTTGTTCTCATCCCCTTGACCTTGGGGTTCTATCTACCAGCACCCACCCTCTTGAATGCTTGCATTGTTTGTATATTCATCCTACTCTAGTGATAGTTTTGCCTACTTCTGCTCATGATGAGTCAAGACCACCAGTTGGCTGAAATGTCTGTTTAATTTGTGTCTCTTCATCTCTCTATGTGTCAAGTTGTGACATATCTACTTTGTAAAGTGAGCTATTGTTGTGTATCTCTGCGTCCACTGGAATGTCGTGTTTCATGTTCATACCTTGTATGTAGGATACTTTCATACAACCCTCGAAAAATCTACTTGAAGCTTGTAATTTGCGAGTGAAGATTGCGTACCTGCAAGTTGCACGTTTTGCAGCGGGTTTCCAGGTTTGTGGCTCAACAGTGTAACGTGTGATTATTATTTTGAGTGGTCGCTAACTTGCTACTCAGACCACGAAGGCAAATTGAGGGGAGTGAGAGGGTTATTGAATAGAGTTTTTTCCAATTGTGAGAAGGTCAAGGTACTCAGACTTGGCCTAAATTGAAACTGAAAACACTGCTCGAAGGTTGCTTCCGGTCCCAATGTCAGTGCTGTCCGTTTCTTTGATATAACGTTGCAGCATTTGGAGTGTTCTGAATTAAGTGTGTACGGGTGTTGTGCTACGTTGTTGCGAGTCGGGACTATTTAAAACGCATAGTTTCTTTGCGAGATTTGTCGCAAGTGTGTTTTAATTACACATTTTTGTGCAAAATGCCATCTAATGAGCTGCTTGTTTATCTTGACATTTAATTAACTGGATAAGCAATTACCAATGAAGAAACAAACAAGGTAAAGCAAGTGTGTCATCTTTGTTTTAAAAGAGTGTGAAGGGAACTTGGCCTGCATTATTGTATTTTTATATTTCTAGCTTCAGACAATGCCTGTTCATGAGATGCCAGAAGGTAGGGTGGGGAGATATAACACATGTGTGACGTGTACAGGCACTTACATATAATTTATAAATAATTATGTACCATTTATAGTTCAGTTCCACTGTCTGCATTTAAATTATTTCAGTTTAGACATTTAAACAAAGCCTAGAGGGGAAAGTTGGTCGTACATATGTCTGATTGCGTCTTTAAAACTTCTATTTTACGGACAGAACAAATTATGAAGTCAACGGGTTTACAAGTTTAGTGAAATACATGCTTTTATCCGTAGTAGTGCGAGTATGCATCCATAATGAGTCTTGACAACAACAATTTTCTGACTTTTCTTAAATGTAAACAAACTTAAACAAAAATCACCTGTGGTGGTTGGGTTCTGCCGCAGACCCCTATGCACCCTCACAATTCCTTTAAACCATTTGCTAGTTGTTCCAAGGAATATTTTTTAGGGTTGTGTTGTGTTAATTTAAATATTATTATTAGTAATGCTACGTTTACAGCTACGCGTTGCGAGCGAAGCGAGGGCGCGAGCTCCAATCAGCGGCCGAGTTTGTAACTTCTTTGCATGAAACTCGGCCGCTGATTGGAGCTCGCGCCCTCGCTTCGCTCGCAACGCGTAGCTGTAAACGTAGCAGTACCCTACCTATATGTGAAACAAAGTTTTCAGGGTTCCCAATTTGCATCAGACCTATTGGAATACCTAGTATTAATTTGGAAAAGTCGATCAGTAGCCTCGGTGTATGTAGCCCGAGTGGTGGGAAATTGAGAATCATTGAAAGTCAGGAAAAATGAGTACCGGCAAGCTTACATTAAGTACAGTCTATATTTACCAATGTTAGGACGGTTCATATGCAATTTAAAAAAAAAAGTTTTCCCCACAAAATGTCTCATTCTTATGATTGACTGAAAATTTATTGACTGACTGAAAATTTACATAAATATTAAATATAGCCTACTCGCTAAAGGTGGGGACTTCATTACGTAAAAACTAAAATGAGTGTAAACTAAGTGAACAATATACTATTGTAGTGGTAGCCTATGTAGAAATGTTTCTTAAAACTTTTCTTTTCATATGTCTACATTTTTGGCTTATTGTGCTATCATGCATTCAGTAGACCGCACTTTTTCTCGTCATAGTTCATGCTCAAAACTGCTAGTGCACACTCGACACCTCTTGTGCGGGCTTTGTTCAGAATGGAGAACAAAGCATGTAGGTACATAGAATAGATGGTTGGTCATTGACCTTTAGCTAGAGTGAAGTACCTAATTCCAATTAGGACTAATTATAAATTTCTTATCATCATAGTTTGGCTTATTTTTGTAGTACAAGGCTAAATGCCCACTTGATATAGCTTAAATGCCCACTAGATATAGCTTGTTGACTCGCATCCAAATTGATATATTGTGTAAAGGGAAAGTGTGTGCAATATCTTTAATATTGCTGCATTCAACTACCTACTTAGTTGAATTTTGATTTTATATCATATTTAAGTGGCATGAGCTTTGACAGTTCTAAATCGTTTGTTTCACACGGAACCTTCCGACACCGAATGTTTGAGTTGATTTGATATCCATACTGGTTCCCATGAACACATTTCCAATCTAAACCCCTACCTAATTAGTTAATGTGCCATTATAGAAACAATAAAACTCCGAGCGGTTGGTTATGGTGTAGGTACAGGTGATGGATTGCCTGGGGAACAGAATTAAATTATGCATGTTTGCTTTAAATATTAAACCTAATAGAAATTGCCAAGGCACAAGTGGTTGATGGAACAATAACAGAAGATAATCACATACGAAACAATAATCAAAGGATTCTCTGTTTCTTTTGTAGGAGAATCGTTCGTGTACATTTTGACTAGAAGCAACTAAATGAAGTGTACAAAAGTCCTTGTCATTGCATACATAATTGCGACGTATTTTCCTTTTGTCTCAACATCTTTTTGTATGTCTTTTGGAAATTTCTGACAAAGCTCTTGTGAATGTTGTATGTTTGGTAGTATTATTTTATATATGTAAATGTATTTCTTATATTCCGAAATTTTCTTTAAAAACAATATTTTCACTCCAGGAAGTAAATTCTACTTCTATTTGATGTCTAATCTGAACATTCAATAGTCTACTACGTAGTAGTATCACTAGTGATTTCGTGTAATAAATGCCTGAAGTTTTGTTTTTTTTTCTACATAGATTGAGTTAAGAACACTGTGAAATTACTTCCGTGTATATATTTGTAATATGATTGATTATACAAGTTACGTTTAATCCAGCTGTATGGATAGTGCATGAAGAGAGATCAATTACAATAAATGTAATATGATCTGGATGGCCACAAGTCACTTGGTGTTACGCATGTAAATAAGTAAACATGCAAACTGTAGGGTTTTACTTTTCATTATTTTACGTATTATAGCTGGAGCTTACTAAAAAATGATAAATGAAACATTTGAATTAGGCTAGAACCACTTAGACATATGCCTATCGATAGTTTTACCTTTGAATAAATTACGTTACTGATACTACTATTATCAATCATCTACAGTATATTCAAATTCAACATTTCAACTATAAAAGTAGCCACAAATTTAAAAAAATCACAATTGGATATAAATGCCATTGTACTAGAGTACGTACTCAAAAATACTGCAGTAGACTTTCTGTAGTTTGCTTTGCTAGTTTGTAACACTTAATGAGTGAATGAATGCTTGTACATAGGCCTAATGATCTAAGACTTAACGCATATTGCATACTATACCCTTTATTTAATAAGTAAAGGTTCCCTTGGTATGAGGCATTTTATAAATTGTTATCAGTAGATAGCCAATAAATACTAGTAAATAATGAATATTACATAAGCATCTCTTAAAAAAAAGTTTTAAATTCTTATTTCTTAGGCCGTCGAAACTTTCCATACTATATTATTTCATATCTTGGGCTTATTTGTGAGGCTTTTAGCTTTGCTAAAGATTTCAAATAAGGTTCAAATAGGGATGTAAAATGATTATCGATTGACTATTATTGATCAATGTCCTGTCAAATGATTTGGTATCGTTCAGTTCAGTTAGCTAAAGATTTAGACCGATTATAGAGCATTACATAATCATAATCATATCAGGGTACCACCTGGATTTTGTGTTCTGCTTTTTATTTTATAATATATCTGTAGGCTATATTCCATTTTTCATTTACTTCAGTTTTACTGTAAATAATGTATGCATCATATAATGCAGCTTTGTAACCCATACTATGCAGATTTGGCTTTAATTAATCAAATAGCTTTGTGTGACTGGTTCTTGGGTGGCTCCTACATTGAAAGTAGTAGTCCTGTGGGTGGCAGTCTATGTTCTTGAACCCCGATATATCACACGAATTGAAGAAGAACCGGCATCTCACTCACTCACACGTAGCGTACATGTGCATGGTTAGCGACAGACACTAGAGTTAACTTGATTGGTTCCCTCTTTCTGACGAAGACACGACGGACGACCTGGATCCGGGTGGCGTCAGCGAGGAGCAAGGCAGCAGCGGCAGCGAGGGCAACAAAGAGAACCGCCCCCAGGCCGGCGCCGGCAACCAGCGTACGGGGCTGACGCGACGTCAGAGAAGGAACCGCGTGCGTCGAGACGACGACTCCCCCGCAGCGCGAGGCAAGGTCGCCCCTAAGAAGCCGGCCAAGGCCAAGACGCGGCGCAGCCCCAACCCCCCCGGCGTTGCGGACAAGCGGCCAGACCTCGTGACCCCGCTGAGACAGTACGCCAGACTCAACGTGCGCGACACCGACCTGTCCGTCTTTCTGCGACACTACGTTCTTAGTTCCGACCAACTCATGGGACTGGGATATCCGGTGGAGAGCGCGCTGTACCCGGGCAAGGCCATCATTTACAAGAGTCCGTCCGGCGCCGCGTATCCCAAACAGAGCATTGCCGAACGCCGTTCCCTTACCGCTTCCTCGCACTTTTTCGACGTCAATGCCCGGGAATTTGTCCCGATGAGCAAGCAGGTAATAGAATCGTGCTATTCCTACGAGAGCGTGGAAGTTAGCAACACGATGTACATTTCTAGTCTTGTCCAAAAAGGGCATCCAGGAATGGATTATGGGGATATTGGTGTTCAGTGGAATGCGGAACACCGGGAGAAGCCCAAGTTTGCCGAGAAAAACAACTTGACTGAAGCAAGCAATAGTAGTGATCAAGTCTCCAGCGAAGAGACGTTGAGTAGTCGTTCTCAAGACGTGTCTGAAAGCTCGGATTATTATGAGATGGGAGATAGGTCTGCTACAAACAACAAAGATTACAAATCAACATTTGAATTGCAAAAAAGCAAAGGAGATATAAATTGTCCAGTTGAGGAAAAAAAGTGGAGCAGTAGCGACGAAAAGAAGTGTGTTCGTTGTAGGCGCGGCTTCTTTGTGACATTAGACGGTGAATATTTAACCCAAGAGAAATGTAAATATCATTGGGGGAAACTTCAAAAGGTTCTCGACTCTCGTACATCTCTTCACACCGAGTACAGTTGTTGTAGCGGTAGTTCTACGTCTCAAGGTTGCACAACGGGGAAACTTCACGTTTGGAACGGCGTAGGAGTCGGCGTGAACGGACCGTTTGACGGCTACGTGCGCACACGGTCGTGCAAGACTCCACCTCGCGACGGCAACTTTGGAATCTACGCGTTAGACTGTGAAATGTGCTTCACTACCCGAGGTTTGGAACTGACCAAGGTCACGGTCGTGGGAGCCGACGGGCAGCTCGTGTACGACTGCCTGGTCCAACCAGAAAACTACATAATCGATTACAACACGAGGTTCTCCGGTATAACGGCTCGAGATCTTAAAAATAGCGGATCAACAAAGTCTCTTAAAGATGTTCAAAACGACTTGTTGTGTTTAATCAATGCCGACACGATATTGATCGGTCATGGGCTGGAAAACGACCTTAAAGCACTGCGAATAATCCACGGTACTGTGATCGACACTTCCGTCGTGTTTCCTCACTACTACGGGTTGCCATATCGTCGATCCCTCAAGTCCCTCGTGGGGTCCTTCCTAAAACGTAAGATTCAGCAAGACTCCTCTGGGCACGATAGCTTTGAAGACGCACGCGCCTGTACCGAACTTATGTTGTGGAGAATTCGCAAAGACTTTCATTCAATAGTCAACTGTTAACACACTGACTGGCATCATAGTATTTATTATCATCGACTTACAAACCTAGTCCATGAATATGTACATAATTGAAATGATTTCATTCGAGTTTATATGTAACAAGATCTGATTACGGTAGTGTGCAGATTAATTGACAATATGCAAATGTCCGGATAGACGTAGCGTGTTAAGATACCGGCACTGCCATTTAAAGCAAGCATCAATTATTGTGAACACCTTTTATATATATTTACTTAGCAACTGAAGCGAAATGATGTTTGTGCCTAAATTAAATATAACTCGAGTTATTTGCTACGGTATGCATATTCGTTATTTATTTGATTCGTAAGACTATTTTAAATGGTGATTGTGTTCATTCCTAGATTGTGATTTTCTTTTAATAATTTTAGGCTAGATTTGTAGTGTTACGTAAAATTGCCAAAATCTGCTTGTAACGTAATAATTTTGTATATTAAAATACGTATTACCAAGGTAATACATACGGTGGCTGCAGGTAAAGAGCAGTAAGTGTGATATGCTAAGTTCCATTATATCAGTGCTGTGACTATTCTAGATTAGTGCACACCCAATGTTTTTGAACAAATGAAGATACGTGTTTTATTTATTTATTGGTTGAATTGTTGGTAGAGATGATGCACTGAGTGCTTGCCTTGCATAAGCTTGGAGCCGCTAAATGCGGGTCAGCACCTTCAAATGTGCACACTCACTGTGTGTTATATATCAGCCTATTAGTTACATCTAGCCCCATACACACATACTATTGGTCTTGCTCTGGCAATAAGTTTCAAGCAATTTTTTCGTATTCTTTATAAGAATTGATCAATTCAATATCTAATCATTACAATCATCCCGTTAACGGTTTATATAATACATACAAATGTTTGAATATCTCTTTAACAAGTTACGTAGTCCGAATTTCTGGAATATAGTTGTAATATGATAACAAGCAAAGAAAAGATATCTAAATGCAGAAATTAATGTGGTATGGTAGACGTATGTTCACAAGGTCTGGTTTCTCATTGCTCGGTTAGTGCGAGTTCTAGGTATGCCTGGTTTATCAATAGAAGTAACCTACTGCTTACTATAGTTAGTTTGGCACTAACCGTAACCAAGCAGTGAAAAACCAGGAGTAAGTGGATTTGATGATAGAAATCAGTTTACTGTTGACCTGCAATTACACTTGTTTGGTTTTTTCATTTTTTGGTGTAGAGTATCATGGTCTAACTAATCATTATCAAAGTAGGCCTAATAAATCCTTATTAAATGGGGCCTACTATGGAAATTGCTGTACTACTACCATGCATCTGTTTACTATATCCAACAAATTATCCTGTCATAATAATGTGACATGGTATCTTTTTGTAGGTAGGTCTATTTGATATCACTGTCATAAACACTTTGTTGGTAAATGGTAAGCTTTTATCAAAGTGTAAAACGATGCGAAACAGCTGTAGTGTTTTAGACTAGTCGATTGCCATTGACAATACAAAGAAAAAGTAAAACTATTCAGTGGGACCATATTTATACCTGTTTCATCTGTTTGGCAAGTAGAATTATAATGCCAAAGATGACTAACAGAAGTAATGTGTAGGCATGGGCTCCTATTGTATAACTTTTTATTGTATCTTGAAACAAATTCTGCCGGAATTTGAACTTGTTTGTTCATAACTACATTTTACATAATAAGTTTGAATTCAGGCAAAATTAATTTCAGAATGTACAAAAGAAAGTTACTGGTAAATAAATGAACAAAGTTCGGTTTTAGAATGTATAACCCATGCCATGAGCTCGGGGCAGACTAGGTCTTGTGTAGCTGTGCCCGCTGTATAGGTTTTATTATGGCCTACTAAATGTTTAGTCCCAGATAAAATATTTGACAGCCGGTCACAATACCAGGCTGAAAAGTATCATTACAGTGAAATTTCCTTATAACAAACGTCTTTATAACGAAATGATATATAACAAACTTTTTGAGGTCCCAAAAGGTTCTTATGCATGTAAAGGTGCCACCTTTATAAAGAAATGTTCTTTCTATGTAACAAAATAATCTGGCCCCCAAGAGTTTGTCATATAGAAGTTTTACTGTATTAATTTTTATATATTACCTTGTTATTGAGTTCATTGTCCACAAATTATAAATGAGTTAAATGAGTCATTAAATAAAATATCTGAGGAGAACATACAATTTTGAACTTTAAACTGAGGTACGGTACCATAGAGTTCAGTAGAGTATGCTTGTACTGAGGTCTAGGTCACTCTTGTGTTGTATGTCTATATAAAATGGATTTTTTTTTAGTAGTGGTATTCATGTTTCAGTATTAAGTGGTCAAATTTAATTTGAAGATTATTTTATTTTTTATGATCTGTTATGCTTGATTTGACTTGTGAAGAACTTGTGGTCTTGGGTGATTTCACTTACCATAGCATTTTTCGTTAATAATATTGGACCAAGTAATTTCTAAGTTGTTCTAATATTTCTAATTCTAATATTTGTCATGAGGCAGTGTTTTTGTTATTTTTAAAATAAGCAGGCTACTCATGCTATACCATACTTGTCTGAAAATTTCTTGCAGCTGTTTCTCCGAAAAAGTTTAGTACCCAAATGACCCAACCGTTGCAAGTAGCTTATTTCTGATTGCCGTCATAATCCCTCTAGTAAGTTAATATTCTGTTGTGTAGGAATTTGAAATTGCAGTACAGCAAATATAGAAGTTCAAAAACACTGGATAATACCTTATAATGTAGTAATGATCACATAGATTGTTTGGAAAACTGTCGCTAATATTGTTCCTGTTTATGTTGTCTTGTATACTGGTTATTTATACTTACAATTAACCACTTGTCCCACCTTCAAACTACAATCTATTTTTAGTCATGTCATCTACATTCCCTGCCTCCCAGATCTATTGGTTGAAAGGTGTAGTAATCAACTTGGGCTATGATGATCAATAGCAGGTGTGAGCAATTAGTAATCGAATCATTTAATAATATATAATACGTGTATGATCAATATGCACAATTGGTCAATTGCTACACACTGTAAAACTTCTCTTTCCTGTAATATGTAACATGCATTTACAGTTGCAAAATTCATTGTTCCCTAGGCTTGTGGATCTATTTGTACTGTACAAACATATGTAATTGCTAAACATTAGTATTTGACTGACAGGAGAATAATGTTCTGTGTTTGTTGTTAAAGTTA
This sequence comes from Isoperla grammatica, assembly GCA_945910005.1. NCBI lineage: Eukaryota > Metazoa > Arthropoda > Insecta > Plecoptera > Perlodidae > Isoperla > Isoperla grammatica. Next base: position 126,729,278 of record OX246737.1, read on the forward strand.
CTAGGCTTTTTTTTCACGAAAGCACTAGTTAAGATAGGATTATCATTTATCAATTATCATTCATCATCAGATTGTAGCAAGATAAATGTTTGTCTGTTCTTCATTTAAGAAATTAAGATGTATACTACTTCGTGGAGTAAGATATTGTTTTTGTGTTTGGTACTTAATTGTTGAGTCTGCTTTGATAGCCTTTACCTAAATTGTCCGTAATTCCTCGCATATTTGATTGCGAAACCGATCACAATTTTTAAATGAAGTAAATGCACTCAGCTCAAACATAATTTAGTTTGACATCAATTGATCTCGATTTGACCATCCATTGTTTTGTATTTAAGAATTGTTTCAAAGTATTCATTGTATTTTTTCTGATTTGTCTTCTCAACTACCTTTGTAGTTTCGTAGTTGAACGCATATGTTGTAAAATTATTAATGAACGATATCTTACTCAAGTTGAGACTTTTGTAGTTTTATATAGTGCTAGCACATTTTTATAATAAAATTGATTGTGAACTGAATAATGTGCTTATTTATAAATGAATTTCAAATATTCATTAACCACACAATGAAATAAATTATCCTGAGACATGTTGAAATATCTACTGAGAGGCTATATATTCAGAAACTGCCAATATTTGGAGCCTAAAGCAACACACAGGATATATGTTTTGACTAAAAATGTCTTTGCCGCTACACGGATGAAATGTTTCCAGTATTGGTATCATCACGTGATTCGAATCTCGACACTTATTGGTGAATAATGATCAATTAGTGCAATGAAATAAGTTCTTACAACCTGTTTCTCGTGTGTCGCTGGCTTTATTTGAGTCATGATCGTAATGCAAAACGAGTTCACTTCTGGCCAATGCATCAATACATTTTTTAATAAAGTTATCCCAATGTTTCTATTGAAAAGTGAATAGCCAATCAGTTAGATTGATCAAGGGGAACTGGGAGGAGAATTTTGTTTCTAATCTACAACCTCTTCCTTTCCTATATCAATTAACACTCAGTTGCACTGCCCTGCTGGGTGCAGTTCCATTAAATACCACATAAAAACTGACTTAAGCAAGCTAAAACTGAGTATATTTTCTAGATAAATGAGTAGGCAATATTTAAAATATTGGTTGAACTAGAGAAATCAAACATTTTTACGGATTACCTGTTCGCATTTAGAAATAAATCAATAGTTTTTGCTTATGGTAAGACTGTTGATGGGTGTCACTTAACAAAAGGGCTGTCCAAGGTAGCATTGTTGGTAGGTAGCCACTTATTACTTACAATGACAAATCGTGTATTACTACCAATTTGCACTCCTTGATGCTATCTCAACAAGTTCAGAGTCTCTCACTAGATGTCCACTCTGCTTTTAATTAAATGCAAATATCCATAGAATAATTCATGAACAAACTTTTAATAAGTATGTCACATACATGATTTACAGTTGGTGTCTCATCTTCTTGGCCATTATGTTAGTTTGAATAGTTGCCACATATAGTTAATTAAAATAGTTGCTTCAGTGTAGGCTGTCCTGGCAATTAGTGTCAGCAGGTAAGTTTTTAAAAGTAACATTCTTCAAATGGGCCACCTACTTCATATAACACAAATGCACAAAATATATAGGAGTACAGTCTTAGAGATAAATATTTTTCTTTTCAAAAGAAGTAGTTTAAATACGTGTGCATCATTTCACCAATTTATTTGCACAATTTTAACCAACTTTTTAGTGTACTAAAAGCACTTTGGGCTTTTTTTGGAATGTAACTATATAAAATTTAAAAAGCAATTACATGCATGATAATAAAGTGCATTAGTGTTACACAAAATTAATTACATTACAAGAAGTAACACGTTTAAATTAATCATGGTATCGATACTCTGGATCTAAGCGATAGCCCAAATTTGTTTTCAGGTAATGCTTGTCTGCAACCACACATAAATCTTTTTTGTTTTGTATATTTTATATTCTTTTTTAAAAATAAGTTTTATAACTTGAGTAAGCTAAAATAGGAAAAGTATAGACAACAATTAAATAAATTCAGGTGGTGGAGAGGATAGCAAAATGGTTACCCAACAACTACTTAAACACTACTTTATGAAGAGATGGCAATTGTGATGTAATTTGTGCTCTGACTGGTGATAAATGCAGATCCTCTTACTGGATTACCCTTGAAAGCTCGTATAACCACACGCACACACGTATGTGTATATATCGACTCATGCGGAGTGATCAAGACCGCCAGTATGTCGAAACATTTCAGCAATCAATATGTTTATGTATTTGCCTACATGTTTCTTGTGACCTACCTATGGTTTTTAAGGTAAGCTGTCAACTGTCATCCTTCAGTACTTACCACTCGCAGAAACATGACTATTCATTTACTCCTAGTTTCAATTATCACAGCCATGTGGTTTAAAAGGTGACCAAAATTCCAAACCAAGAAAACTGGGACACCATCTATTGGATTTATGTATTCTGGCAAACAAAGGGGTCTGGGGCAAAGCCCCAGGACATGCTGATATGATTTATAGATTGTGACAGATGATAAGATTGAGTATTTTCATGAGTATTATTTGAGAGTTACATGCACATAATTCATGTTACATATTTACAGTTACCTACTACTAAAAGCAATTTTTATTTTTTAAATTACAATCAATCATAATATCTTTCCATTTAAAGTAATGCCAAAAATATCAATAACGAGTAACTATTTTATTAATGCAAGAGTATCGGCAAGTTCGCTGAAGCCCATTTAAATGAGTGGAATGCAAGTAATATTTTGGTCGAAAAGAGATGGAAGATCATTAAACTAAATAAACTATTACTGAACTATATATACTATAACTGAACTATATATAGTTTGCATGATTAGAAGAGGCCTAAATGGCTAGGATAAGTTGGACTAGGAACACAAATTAACATGTTCTAGTGAGGGGAAAGGTACAGAAGGACGACAGCTTACCTTAAAACGTTAGGTAGGTCGCACATAGACACAAGTAGATGAGTAGACAAGTTGCTGATACGTTTCGACCAACTAGTGGTCTTTATCACTCAGCGTGAGTAGAGGTACCTCTACTCACGCTGCAAACGCAGCAACTTGTCTACTCATCTACTTGTGTCTATGTGCGACCTACCTAACGTTTTAAGGTAAGCTGCCGTCCTTCTGTACCTTTCCCCTCACTAGAACATGTTAATTTGTGTTCCTAGTCCAACTTATATATATATATAACTATATATGTATTACTATAACTGAATAAACTATTTCATTGCCAATCACATCCCTAGCAAAAACATCACTGCTATAGTAGTAGAGTTTATATCCTCTGCCGGGAACAAATGTTGCAGTCGGAGAGGGGTTTCTCACCTTGTTAATAACTGTGTTTGATTAGATGAAAAAGTTGTCTTAAGTGTCGATACTTTCTGAGCTGCAGTAATTTTGAAAACATGTTCGTGAAACATGCTCGCAATGTTATGATTTTTTATGAGGAAACAATTTACTGCAGGAAATTCATTTGTTAAATAAAATATATATCAAAGGAATTTGAAATTGGAACTCTATGTTCGGCCACGAATACACGTCTAAAAAGTTGTATTTTTTTGGTAGCTCTACTAATGAATAAGTGGACAACCCGTTTAAAATTTACAACCAGTTTGAAAATCCAGAAATAAGTTGCCTACCAACATTACAAACTAATCTAAGTATTTATTTGTTTTACAACTTGTTTTTGTCATGGCAACTACAAATCAAAAGCATCATCTTATTTGTTAAATACAATAAATACATTCTTTTTTTAAATGTATTGTCTATTCACTGGTTGCAAGAAGTGACTTTCACTGGTGGACAGTATACCATTTTATTACATGCTTCATATTGCTGTAACGGCTCCAAAGCCCTGGATTGCATCCCGTTCCTTCTCAACAAGCTCTTTTCCTACTACTTATTTTTTACCATAAGTGCAAAAAAGCCAGAATGGTTAAATCAGATTTGAAAATTAACCAAAACTCAGCTACTTTGATCAGTACCAGTAGGTGTGATATTTACGAGGCATGGTGTTTGTGGAACAATTTGTTAAATTCTTCTGCCATAGCCCCTCCCACCACCTGATGATGATAAGGAATTCCATGTCGATATATATAGTATATACATCAATGAGCCAGTCGAGCCCTATGTTTATTACCCAAAATGTCTCCTATCACCCGGTATTCCGAAAGTAACGTTCGGCGGTGGTAAAGAAAAGGAAGACGTAATGCCAACTACACTGCCCCCAATGCAGCCGGAAGAGGACCTACTTGTAATTGCATGCAGAGCCCGTGTTGAGTTTATTGACATCTTGGAACACTGAAACTCTTTTACTCTGTCCACACATTTAAGTCTGTTTAGGCCTATACAGTTTTATATTTGGTTGTAATCATATTATTTTCTACTGGAAAAATAAAGCTTTTTGACTTAATAACAGTTTATAAATTATTTGCCTATGATTCGACCAAACTTTTGCTAAGATCTGAAAATGGCACTGTATGCCCAATGCAATAGTACCGGTATGTTACCATTTCTTTTTTTGTTAAAATCTGGTACAGTGAAGACAAAATACTGAATTGTAGTACTGTAAATTTATAATTTTTTAAATCAAATTGCCACAAAAAAACAAATGAAATTACATTTTGAATGCCAAAAAATGGAACTTCTTTTGGTGGACTCTAAAGGAACTATATTCAACACTAAAATTATGATTAATAAGGCCAATGAATTGTTTTGGAAGAATTTGAGCATCACACACATTGCTGATCATATTACATATTATATGCTTCCTCATAAACATCCATAGATCCAGCACCAGCAACAGTCCTAACCAAAATAAAAAAGCAGCAACTTGGGAAAGATTTTTTTTAGTAGGGTATCTCTTTTGTAGGGTAACCAGAATTTTGATAACAGGTGGGCCACAGTGGGCCTATTTATGACTCTAGTGGAGAGCGGAAGTAACCGTGCCACAGAAAATACTTATATACTGTACAGTGATTATGTTGATACTAATACCTTGATTACTCAATTATTGATTTGAATGGTTTTAGAGGATTTCACAATGGTTATTTTAGGACATTTGGATAGTTTACAAGGAATGTTCCAAGGAATATTGGTAGAACTATCCCAGCACTTGCCTTCAGGCTAAGAAAAACCCCCAAAAAACTTTCAGTTAGGATTGAAGGGGTTTGAAGTTGAAATCGAACTGGCATAGTTTTGAATTACTACCTCTTATCAGCATGTGACTGTACTTCGTTTCCACTCATTGTAAGATTGAGATAGGGGTCTAACTGGATCATGTTCTTATATAAATGAAATTATGTGTTGTAGATCTTCTACCGGCATGCACAGTGGTTGTAAACTTCGAATTACATGAATACTAACTTTTGGAGCAACAATTTTGACCTTTGTGTATTGATTCTTTTTTCAATAAACAGGGGCCCAACTTGGGGGCCCATTGCCATGGGACCCTATGTGGCCTTGATTAAAATACTGTATATAAGAAATTAAAACATTAAATTGTGCTGTTAATTTAGTATGGGATGTAACAAAAATATTCATCTAAGAAAAATGTATTTTATTAAAGTTATGTTAAGCTTGAAATTAAGAAAGGTCCCAGGAAATGCATTCCTTCCATTAACATTCTGCATCGATATGAAATTTTGAAACTCATGTTAAAAAGAGGTTTGATGGAGTAATTATTTTCAGATCGGTCCGTTTTACTCTGGAGCACCAAAGACTGGGACCAAAAGGAGCACAAATGCTTGCGTGTCAATATTCAATTTGACCATGCTACATTTGTCAAATGGAGTCCTGACTCCAAAGCTTTCATCATCCATAAAGCAAGAGAAAATTTGGGTGAAGTTTATAAAGTGACCAGAAAAGCAGATGGTTGGATCAGTGGCGTTTCAAAAGCGATCACCTATCCGAAGCATCACGGAGATGACATAGTAGTGGGCATGGGAATCGCTTGTAATGGAAAGTACATTATGTCGTGTTCAGAAAAGACAGATCTCATACTGTGGAATCTCAAAGGAACACAATTAATCAAGATTGACACGCTACTGATGTCAACGTTCTCTGCACGGATCACGCCTTGTGGACGCTTCGTAGTCGCTTGCGGTAAGCCTAGAGAAACAACTAACCAAACATACAGAAGATGAGTTTTATTGGTCTTTATTTGTACAGTATTATCACTTCTCTTGTGTTTCAGGTTTTACATCTGATGTTAAGGTATGGGAAGTAGGTTTCAACAAGGCCGGAGATTACCAACAAGTTTCGAAAGTGTATGAGCTTACAGGTCATACTGCTGGTGTGTATGACGTGGGTTTTAGTACCGACTCGTCCCGTATGGCAACTGTGTCCAAAGACGGAACATGGAAAGTGTATAACACTCAAGGTAACTAAATATTATTACTGTTGCTTGTATTTCAAGACCCTAACCTTGTAAAGGATGAACCATTATTATTATTATTACTTGTGCATGGGGAAGCAGGTAGTTACTTGGAATATGATGCTGGAGGAGAATTTGAGATTTGATCATATTATAGTGCACTGTTTAAATTTTAAAACAAATTACGTTTATCATAAGTTATGTTTTAAAAAAGTAATAATAAAGTTATAATTTATGTCTGTACCTACAAAAATTTAATGTACAGTATGCCTAAAAATGTCGATATTGATGTATGTGTGCCTATCTAGAATGTTGTTATAATGTACTATGTAGTACCAGTGTAGAATGTGAAATTTTAATGCATCTAGAAAATAATAGATCTTTATTCTTTTGTGGAGCCATTCTTCTTTTTTTCTAAATTGGGTTTTGAAGAGATAAAGGTTTCCTATTATATTTCTTCTTGTTATTTAGATTTATTAAATTAATGTACAGTACGTACGGTTATTGCGTTATCTGTGGTTTTTGTATATGAAAATTAATTAATATTTTTTTTTTATTTCAGTTGAATACAAAAATGGGGAGGACCCTCACTTGTTGGTCACTGGCAAATATGGTCACGAACAGTCTCCTTCTCATCTGGCAATGTCCCCCAATGGTGAAGTGGTTGCTATTGCCAACGGAAGCACTTTGTCAGTTTTTTCTGCTCTTACTGGGGAGTGCGATCAAACTATCGAAGCCATCTACTCAGGTAACAATGCACACTATTATTCAAGTTACTGAAATAAACTTGCCTATTTAGTATAATGATTTAGTAAAGAATTTGTCATAATAATGATTAACTTGTTTTGCAGGAAGTATTACACGAGTGCAATTTGACTCTTTGGGCAAGTTTATATTGACAGCTGGAAACAAGCATGTGCGTGTTTTCCACAATGTTACCGGCTATCGAACTACGATAGCTTCCACGACTGCCAAGTTACGCCAAGCTCAGTCCTCGGCACAAAAAGAGCGTATGAAGAAACAAATTGAAGAAGCGGAGAAGTTTCTCCGGGATCATGGAGAGGCCACTAGATAAGAGCAGACATTGTACTGGGGCGAGTACAATGATTGGCGCCTTGTTTCTTGACAAGAATGGGGAGATACTAAACGAGCCCACTACTATGTTTTGGGGCAAAAAGGAGAATGATTGGGAACATAATGATATGCACTGCATGTGATTCATTTAATACATTTTGTAATTTGTTTATTTTTATTTTTTACACAAATGATAAAAATAAATTTTCAAATATGTATCTTTCTTGGGTGTTCTTTCTCTTACCCTTATATTCACTGTTCACATAGAGAATGTTTAGCTCCAGTAGAGTCGAAGCTCCTGTAGCCCTGCTTCAAACTAAAAGATACGTATTTAAATTTAAATATTACAAATAGCGGTACATAATGGTCAAAGTGGTTCTACTTAGCAGCCTTTACATAGGAAAGTTAGAAAAGTAAAGAGAAACAGGAGTGTAGCCTGTGGGATGTCAATCACATTGAGAAGCTGAAGAGTCAAAGATAAGAAAAAAGGAAAGTAAATCCAAGTTTTATAACAGTTGATTGTGATTGGTCTATTCATAGTTCCCACGTGACGTCACAGCGGCCATGATTGCAACACAATTGATGAGGACCAATCTTAGATCATTGGTAAATACTATTCAAATTTAATAAATAAGCCTAATTTAGAAGCAATTAAGCAATTAAAAATTACCACACATATACCAGTTTTATTTAAAAAAACAGGCTGAATTTTAAAGATCCGTGAATTTATGTGTTGTACCACAACAGCCTTCAATTGTTTCTCCATGACAACGTCAAAGTTTGATCACAAATGTGGCCACTATGCGCAATGATGTGACATTTATTTATTTATTTAGTTAATATAGCGCTTTTGGTTACATCCAAGAAGGTGCACGAGGCAACTGAATATTTAAGCTTGTCAGATTGGATATAATGGAATATAATATAATATAGAGTAGAAAATAAAAATAGTAAAAGTACAAAAAATATATATACATTCACCCCTGCACAGATGCAAGGGGGATTTACAAGTCATTGTCTAAAAACAGCTCGTCAAGTGTATAGTAGGCCTTTCCAAGCAAGAAGTCTTCCAAGTTTCTTTTAAAGAGCTGTCGAGTTCCACTTTGCACGATATGACTTGGGAGTTTGTTTGAAACTTTGATCCCGAGGTGTAGAGGGCTGTGGTCGAATCGGTGCAGTCGATGTCGCTCTACGATGATCTTCTCCGCTCCTCTGGTGTTGTGGGAGTGTCTTGTAGCTGCTGCGGACGTCAACTGCGGGTTATCCCAGATGAACAGGGCCACTGCCATGATATGGAGGTTGGCTAGCGTATGAATCTTGAGTGTTTTGAAGTATTCCCTGCAGGAGTCTCTTGGTCGGAGTGCCGCCACCGTTCGTATTGCTCGTTTCTGGAGAATAAACACGCGCAACCACCCTGTTGCTCCACCCCAGAACATCACTCCGTATTGGAGGCGGGACTGGATAAGCGCAAAGTATGTTGTGCGTAGGGTGGCGGAGTCACATTCTCTTGAAATGGCTTTCAGGCTGTAGCAGGCTGAGCTTAGAGTTTTGCACATGTGGTCTATTTGGACGTTCCATCTCAGCCTGTAGTCAAGCCAAATTCCTAGAAATTTGGCTTCTTTAGAGATTTGTAGGGGGATGTTGGGTGTTGGTTGATCTCCCTTTACACAGAAGGTCATTGCAACTGTTTTGGTGAGGTTCAGCGCTATTTTATTGGGTTCGCTATACGCTTCAATTTCATTAAGCGTATGGCTTAGCCCAAGTCCAAGTGGTTTGTCTGCCTTGCCTGTCACCACCGCACTTGTGTCATCTGCAAATTGCGTGGTTTTAGCTATTGTGATGTTTGCAGGTAGGTCGTTTACTTGAAGACTGAACAGAGTGGGGCTTAATACTGACCCCTGCGGCAGACCATGCTTGACGGCTTCCCAGTCTGATGTTCCCTTATTTCCGTCTATAAGGACACGTTGCTTTCTTCTGCTTAGATATGACGAGATCCATTTCCCAGCAGAGCCGGTGACACCATAGCTTCCTAGCTTCTTCACTAGGGTAGTGTGGTCTATTGTGTCGAAGGCTTTCGAGTAGTCGCAAAACACAGCACCTACCTCCAGTCTGTCTTCTAGAGCAGTCTCTATTACTTCAGTCAGGCTTCTTATGGCTGTTGCCGTTGAGTAGTTCTTCCTGAAACCATGTTGCTCTTTACTCAATGTATTGGAATCCTCTAGAAACTTGGTCAGCTGTCTTAGGTAGAGCTTTTCTAGTATCTTAGAGAAGCCAGTCAGGAGGGATATTGGTCGGTAGTTCGACACTTCGCATTTAGGTCCTTTTTTGAAGATTGGTTTAACAATAGCGTATTTCATTCTGTCAGGAAACTCGCCCGATTTAAACGAATGCGTGAAGATGTGGGCTAGTGGTGCTGCAATGAATACCATACATTTTTTTAGTACGCACATGGGAACCTCGTCCCATCCCGATGATGTCTTGGGCTTGAGGTCTTTAACTACTGCTATAATCTCTTCAGGTGTTACAGCAGCAAGCTGGAACTCACTGCGTTGAACAGGTCTATTGAGTTTGCTTAATTTGCGTAAGCACTCCTCCGTGCTGTCCACTTGAGTGTCAACTATGGTTTCTGCAATGCTTGAGAAGTATCTATTGAAATAGTTGGCTACAACCTCGGGATTTGCTATCTCCTTTCCATCGATATCCAGGGAGATATTATCTTTTATTTTCTTGTTTTTCCCAGTGATGTCGTTCACTAATTGCCAGGTGGCTTTGGATTTGTTAGAAGCCCTGTGTATGATCCTACTGTGGTAGCTTCTCTTGGCTTCTCTAACTCCGGTTCTCAGTTTAGATGTCAGTGTTCTTAGCTCTTGTGCCTCTTGTGTTCCCGGGTTATTTTTCGTGATGTAGCGCAGATGTCGTTTCCTTTTGCTTGCATTAACTATGTCTTGGGTGAGCCATCCCTTTCTCTTTATGTTCCTTGGCCTAGCTCTGACTTGCCGTTTAGGGAAGCATTCCCAGAAGGCTGGCAGAAAGTCTTGTAGAAAAGTGTTGAATTTACCATCAACAGTTAGCTGGTGGTAGGTGCTGTCCCAGTTCATTCCTGCCAGTTTGAGGGTGAACTCCTCGATGGCACGTTCTGAGAAAATTCTGCACGGTTTCGTCGGGCCATCCTGGGACTGTGGGCCCGTTTTGTCCATGTAATAAAGATCGGCTAGCTGACCCATATGGTCCGAGATTCCAGGATCGACGTTACCACCGAAGATAAGTTGATCCGAGTTGGTCATAATGTTGTCAATACCTGTCGCTGATTCGCCTGCTATTCTTGTTGCTTCGTGGATTAGGGTTCTGAAGCCCGAGAGCCTTGACAAGAGATATATTTTATTAGCATTAAAAAAGAACTAATTTAGAATTAACTTTAAAAAAGTTTGCATTTATAGAATAGATGGTAGAAGGTAAAAAAGCTAATTTGACAACACATTTTGAATAGTTACTTTTCTTTTTACTAAAAAGTGGAAACAACTATTGTTGGTCCCATTGGTTGCTTGGTAGGGGTAGAACAAACCAGTTTTACAGTAATTGTAACATTTTATGTGATCTCCTGACGTGGCCCATGCCTACCATGTTCGATTATACTACTGAGAGTGACCTATACCTCGGAGTAAATACAAATTCGAAAATTACACATTAATGAATTAGACCACATAACAATCGAGGAAATTTGCAAATGGCAGGAAGGCATTAAAGACTGAACTTGATGAAAAGAGTTGCAGGGGTTTCTTGAGGGGCAACAGAGAACATAATGGCTACGTTCCACAGATAAAATGTGGGCTGGAATATGGCATTGCAGTTGGACCAATCTTTCCCAACAATATAATAATATAGTGGAATACCTTAATAAATCTGCACAGAACATGCCATGCACTCAGAATAGTCACATGTGCAGTGAAAAGTTCTCTATAAAGTAGCCGCTTCATGTGTGCGTCCAATCTGTGCAATGCGATGTTTTCAGGTACGCAAGGTCTTCACGACAATGTATTCAATTACTATTTAGTATTTATATATAGGCCTACACAAAATATTCATTCAAAGAACTAATTTATAAAGAAGGATACAGTTAATAGATACAGTTACAGGATACAGTTAATACAACTACAATATTCAAGTATAACAATACCGTAATAAAAACAAAACAAAAATGTTTATGTAACACGTTAACTGTAGGGAAGGAAAGAATCATGATTCCCACTCTTACAATTTGGGTATGAAGGCAAATTGGAATTGTGGAATTGTGCAACACAAATTTTATTGTATCCTCTATGAACCATTAAAATAACATTTTTTTTTTTTGATATCTGCTCCCTGTGTCCAACAATGAAGTCAGGTAGGGGATAGGAACTTAATCCCATCATATTCTGGCCCCTAGGTACATCGAAGCCGGCTGGCCATGCCTGACGCTTCCCTCATGTTAACTTCCTCCGGCTCCTAAGGAACTTAATTCGTTTTTTATTGATGTCTTGACAATGATTCCTATGCAGATTTTGCTAAACAATGCATTTAAAATCTTTCAAAATATTGTAATTGCTGCAATTTTAATTTCAGTAATTAATTCTAAATTTCCAATCAATCAAGTTATGACACTGGGTATAGCCTAAAATTTTGATTATACTGTTTAAATAAATTTAGTGGAGCTCTCTGCACCAAATATATTAAACAAATTTAGCTCAAAGTAGTTTTTGTATTTGTTAGTTACTTTTATTATATTTTGTTGGTATTATCAATTTGGTAATATTTAGTTAATTTATTTTGTAAAACGGGAATGGCAACACTGATTATTTTACATGTTGCTACGATAAACACCGGTGTGTCAACAGAGAAACGTCAAAATACAAACGCAGATAGTATTGTCGTTTTGACAAACGGTATTGTTTTTATTTTTAATATACGTAAGATTTTGTTTATATTTATTACTATAGAGCTAGACAGCAAAAATTCTTACATCATTCGTTTGTAGGTAGCGTGAAGAATTTGTTAGGTTAAACCCGTCATTTTTGCACTGCTACCTCAGTAGTGTTACATGTTACAGACCTCCTCCTTTACTAGTAGGTTTGTCTTTGGCCGAGATCCACAACTGAGTTGTTATCTCATCGAAATAAATTCGATGGTGGGTAGGGGTAAAAGAAATACATCGTTCATCAAGATTTTGCCTCTACCCTGTTATTCTCTAGGCCTAGACCCTAGGGCCTAACTAGGCCTACATGTGATCATAGATGTCTTTCTTACGCAGATATTTGAGCCATACAATAATGGAATATTATCAATTAAAACCCATTAAGCTTGGGTGTGAAGTTAGAGGCATTTCTTTGGCAACAGAAAATAGACCTCAGGGTAAGTAGTTAACACTATACCCTATACAAATGGTAACTGGATGGAGACTGTTTAAATTTTTCAATTTGTTTAATGTTGTATATTGAAGTCTTTTACCGTACTTATATTCTGTTAATTATTTCCTTCTCACCAAACCAATGAATCGTAATTCCGGGCCAAGCACCTAGAACTATCCATGAAATCTATCCATCATCAGTTGATCAACAAATATCCTGTGCCTAGTATGCATTCAAAGTTGACTTTGTTAATGATATATCTAGTTCACCAATTTAACATCTTGATCCAATTATTTTGCAGTAGTACAAAAGATTCTGCGAGATGTTACGGAACACCGTATTCTTATCTTCAAGGACCAAGGTGTAATAAGTGGCCCGCGACACGTGGAGATCTCTCAATGGTTTGGACCTCTTGATTCTACGTTTTTCAAGCATCACAGGTCCCCTCACCCAGATGTGTTTCGTGTATCCAACAACCCTGATGAAGGGTGCACTGGTAATTATGTACAGTAGAATAATTTTAATTATTCACTACCTAGGCTAATTGACATGTTCATGACACCAGTAGGCCTATACTCCAAGTGATACAGTACTATTATAGGCATATATAGCCAAGTTCAACATGGGGTTAACAAAATCTTCTTCTTCTTCTTCTCAAATGCCCACATTTGGCTATTATGCCATCATGCTGGATCTGGTCAACCAGTAGAGACACGCTTCTTTCTCCACCCTCTTCATGCCGCTCGGCATTGCGTCACGTTCCCCTGCCAGTTTTGGACATACAAACAGGTGGCTCCTATCCTGCTCCCCATTTCCACACAGCTTGCAGGTACTCGTCTCAAACACCCCTATTCGGTGGAGATAACAAAATAGAAGTAGGCTAGGCCTTCCATTTCAGCCTTAACTTCATAGTTCATTCCAAAACTTTTTACTAGGTAGCGTAGATGATAGAAAACATGCTGGAGACATTTTTGCAATCTAAGTAAAGCCTTTTGGCAACTAAACCATTGTAATTATTTGTTTTCTTGTGTAGGCTAGGCCTACTTAAAGGCTGGTCCACACAGATTTTTAAGACATACGATTTAAGGTTTAACACGTAGTCGTAAAGTTGGATCATAGGAAACACGTACTGGCGTTCACACAAAGTTTTAGTTTTAAGACGTTGTTTTCATTGTTGTTTTTAAAAGAACGTCTTAAAACCTTATGCATTATGTCTTCAAAATCTGTGTGGACCAGCCTTAAGATTTAAGATTTAATATTGTTGTCGTATAGAGATGTCTTTTTCAAACTGTTTTACTAGGATCGCTGCCATTGGCCGGATTTATAAAACGTTGACTCTCGTTGGTTGGTCTTAGAACTTAAGTGATAAGAGCTAAGAAATTGGTATGGTTTCAACTTCCGTCCAGCTTAAAAATCTTAGAAAGTTATATGAACGCCATTGTACTGGCTTGATTCAAAAGTCGTTAATCCTTAAATCTTAGGAAAGTGTGTTTACCAACCTAAATCAATGATTGGGTCGCAATACAGGAGTTGGCCGAACAGGGTGGCATATCGACGGCTCCTTCCAAGAGTGCCCATTCTCCTACTCTTTATACCACATGGTCAGCGTGCCAAAATGTGGCCCGACAGCATTCATGCCGTTGGATGAATTGTTAGAAAAGCTTCCGAAGGATAGACTGTCGAGGTGGGATCGACTATGGATGATGAGTGATCGGCGCTCGGGACCAGTTCACCCCCTGGTATATAAACATCCAATAACAAAAAAACTGGTAAGTATACACTACTACCAAATAGCGTATCACTAGCATTAGTCTTGCAGACCTTATACGAAAAATACGTAAACAATTTATATATTGCTAGGTATTTTATTTTTCGTGGAGAACATTGTAATGCCAGTAGAGAAACACACATCATTTTATTTAATTAGCACAGTCACTTCACTTCCCATGACCAATACATTGAAAGCCTTAGTAGCCTTTACAGCAAAATCTCAGTATACTATCTTTCTCTATCTAGTCCTTTTTTGCAGTTAATGTGTGTCTGTTGAATTTTTAAGGTCACATATTGGGGACATTTTAATCTTGGGGTTGAAAGTTTCATAAATAAACACATTTATGAGATTTTTTCTTTACTGTGTCCGCTCCATTGTATGATTTAAAATAGGTCCCACGGTAGCTCTGCGGCTGCCTCTTAAAGACGTGACGAAGGAACCAACATCCCATCACATGACCTTACAATTTTTTTTTTTTTATTTTTTTATTATATGCCCACATTTGGCTTAATCAGGCCATCATGTAAGATCTGGTCAACCAGTAGAGACAGGCCTCCTTTTCTTCTCTCAATTAATAATCAATATTTTTTCATAATTCTTGACCATGCTATATAACCCCCCCCCCCCCCCCCCCCTACTCACTCATGTATGTATTTTGTGAAGTTCTAATGTCCAAGTTGCTCTATTCCAATCATTTTATGGCTGGTATTACTATAAGGTATAATTTATCTACAATTTTGGAAATAACAGATTATAATAATTATTGTTTTTTTTTTTTCTCAAAAGTTGACAATAAAAAGTAAAAACAGTTGAAGAAGTGCGTCCCAAAAGATGTTCTGATGTGTGAAGTATTTTTTTTGATTACAGACTATGTGTTTCCACCTTGGCATGACTTCTGGCTTTATCTGGGACAAGGGCTCCCCAAAACAGCAAGAGACAGATGACATGGAAACAGCTGCCATCATCAAGGAAATACATAGCGAGTTTGTTCGTGACGACGGAAACCTTCTCTACGTCCACCAGGTGTGTAGGTGCAACGTGCTCGTATAAAATAATGAAACTAAGAACTCGCACAATATTATGATGCTCTTAAAATTGTTCAACTAATGACAAAAAGAGGGTGTTAAATAAATAAATTAACCCATCCAGCCGATTCACAGCTGTGAGAAATCATGTCGTGCTGTGTTAGTCAGTCATGAACAGATAAAGTCACGTCACCATAATAAAATAGATGTTTTATTTTCAGTGGGAACCAGGAGATTTCATTATTTCTGATAATTTGGCAGTTGGCCACGAGGCTACTCCCGAGACGCAGGAGTCTCCCGAATTGGTGGGCCTGCGAGTACTCCATCGCACCACCGTCAAGGGGGAGTTCGCTCCGACGAAATGACTGCAGTAATCCAGAATCAATCAACGAGAGAGCCCTATGTAGGCATGGTGTGTGGGCAACATGAGATCTTTGCTAAAACATGACTACAGATGTGATTTTAAAGACCCTATCTAATTATTTAATATTTTATATAAAAGTATTTAACAAAGTCTGTGTTTACTATTTGGTATATAATGTATATATTAACTACATAATTTATATAAGTTATAATTATATAATTTATTACATATTTGCGGTAATATTTAGTGACACCACAGATAATTATAACTTATAACTAAGAAATAAGAAACAAGAATTAGAATCATGTACCCGTGTCAAGTGGTTCCACTTTCTTGATTTGGATGTTTTTTTTTTACATAGCGGAAAGTACTTTTACACTCCAACACAGAAATGTTACATTGCCTCAGAATCACTTGAATGATTGCTCCAGGTGCTAGCAAAGCATATCCTCTCTTTCTCTTTGGCTATGATCCCGTGACTCGGTCGTACAGATGCGTTCAGGATGTTGACATTGTGTAAATATTCTATTTTGCAAATATGTCAAAGAAGAACCCACATAAGAAATCATTCACCTAGAATGATTTTAGCTATGTAATGCAGAAATAATGCAAGGTGTTCTAATGCATCGGTAATTTGTAAATGATATCTTTGTTAAGTTTACATTCACTATATTAACATGTACAGTGATAAATTGTATAGTCAATACAATCCATGTATAAAAAGTGTTTACTAATTATTCTACCCTATTTGAATCCTTTTTGATGAAAAAACGAAAGGCTAGACTCAAAAACTAAAAATGCTGGGTTATATTGGCTAGCACCAAAAAATCTTATCTCCTACTCATGCTCAAAACAAAAAGTAAAACAGATTCCACTTTCCTGATTTTGAACATTTAGTTATGTCATTCTCTACCATCTGCATTCTCGAGCTTGGCATTAACTCACTTTGGTAAGCAAGTTCATTTTTTGGACTGAACTTGAACTGCTGAATTTTCAAAAGGGAATTTGAACTTATAATGTTGATGTTTTGAAGGTTGAACCATTGAGTTTGTAAGTGTTGAACTGAACATTTGTAAAAGTTCATTTTTAAAATAAACTTCCCCAAGTATGATTCCGAATGTTCGCAACTCTTCATGCGCAAGAAAAATATGCCTGGCCAACTAGATGACATTTCTGTTTGAAGACCGTTAAAGTAAGAAAAAGACTGCAGTACGGTGTCCCGTGGCCAGGCGCTCGCTGCGAAGTTTGAAACTTGAACGCGTTGCTCACTTCGTCGGTATAAATTACGTAGTTCTAGAAGTTTAGTTCGATATGACTTATCACCATATGTGTATTGAATATATTACATTATAAAATTGATTGATAACTTTACTTTTTTCGTAATAATTACCGCATGATGGTATATGAAGAGAATGACTGCTCACGTAGGAGTGAAATTAATCCTGCAGTAAACAACCTCACCGAAATTCCTGGACGTATTTCTGATGATGAAGGTAAGTCCTTGATAACAAATTAATTTGCTAAAGTACTGGAACAATTTTGCCCGAACCCATTAAATAACTTGTAAACTAGATTTAACGTTGGCCTCCTAGGCCTAGGCCTACTTTTATGACAAACGCATGCTCACAATCCTAGCCTAGGCCTAGCCTAGGCGTGGACCCTAGGGCCTAGGCGGTAGGCCTCGGCAGACGGCTTTCCGCAACGAACACTAAAATAATATCTGTTACGTATTAAATGTTTCTTGAACACAACTTATTTTAGTTATTTTATTGTAGGCCTAGGCCTAGGCCTACATCACACTATTCGGATCTGGCGGCCTAGGTACCTAACCTGCAATCACTGTTGTCAATGGTGATTATGCTGATTAAAAATGTGACAGATGACTTAAAATGGTAAATGATTGAACATCTAAGAAGCCTGCCAAGTCCCGTGTCCTGGTTAATTTGTAAAGTGATAGGGGAACTTCCCAAGATCTGTAAAGTGTGTCAATGTGTGTCATGTTTGGAGTGGGCAGGCAGACCTGCCCCGACCGTGTACAGTGTACCGCACATTTCACAAGTCAGTTGTCACTCAACTTGTAACTTGTAACTTGTTTCATACAGAAATAAAACAGGCAACTGACTAGGCCTACTCGTTGGGTACTCGCTTGTAGCATAATATTATGTTGAAAATGTCAATAGTTATTGAGGGGCGGGCATGGCGGGCGAAGATATGACCCATACGTGCACACGCTGTGGCAGTTTTTAGCGGCCGGCCGTGGTGTTGGATAACGTTTCGGCAGGGTGGTGGGGGAAGGGGGGGGGGCATGGTGTTGTATGGCTGGAAATCGGAAACCAGAAGGAACCGAGCACGAGTGGAACATCGGAGAAAACCCGTGCCATGTGAATGCATTCTACAGCCAAGTCAACAATCCGAAGTCAAATTCGCAGCAGTCAACATCCATGCAGGGTCTAACCGGTCTAACCTTGGGGTCCATGATCTGACGAGCCTCTTCTAGGAGATTTATCTGCTGAGTAAACGGACAGTGACGTCGCGCTAGAATCGCGAAGTTTAGAAATGCAAAAATGGACAAGTGCAGCAGTTGCTGTGTAAATGCTGAATGGTACCAATACCATACAATTTCAGATAAATTAAACTAGCCTACCCTTCTAAATCTTGTAGGGAATAGGGTGCAGATCTAGGGAAAGGGTAGATATTGAATATATAGCAATCGTTATAGAAGAATAGTCGTTATAATACCTATGTTAATAAAAGTTCCACTCCAAGCATTAAGCTTGGCCGTGGGCCAACCTAAATTACTTATTTCAAATTTTCGAAATTATGGAAAATTCCAAGAATCCAATATTTTATGGACAGATAAATAGATGCTATAAAATTAGTGGTAAATATGATTATTGTTTTTAATCTAAGAGCTAAATGATAAATTTGAAAAATTCATTTTACACAATGTCAACGACTTGCCCATATAATTTCAGCGATGTTATGTCTACGGTTGTTCACTTCAGTGTTTGCAACACATTCAACACTTTCGCTCATCGGTAGCTTTTTACTGTTTGCTTTTAGCTGTAAATTGGCTCAAAAATCGTTTCTTGATTGGCGAATGTTACACCTGGGCTGGAACAGCTCTGGTTGCGGTCAACGGTTGCCAAGATACGCCTCAACTTTACGTCGAACAAGTTAAAGAGCGGTACCATGATGACATTGGAAAGGTAAGAAACGAACATGTTACTATTGAGAGTTTCCGTGTTTTTATTGGTATCTGTTCATTTTTTATCAAAAAAAAAACGTGATGCTGAGAAAATGTATTTCCGCAAAAAATGTTATTTTGGTATGTTATTGAAAATTACCCATTTCATGTTCGCTTTGTCAACTTCTTCGTCTAACTAAGTCACCTGTTGCCTTCTTCTTTCACGTGCCGGTACTTGTTCCAGGCTGATCCACCTCATGTGTACGCCGTAGCTGCTCGTTGTAGACACAGACTAGTCAATAAGACAGGTGTCGGCAAACAGCACCAAGCTGTCGTTATCAGTGGGGACAGCGGATCTGGAAAGGTAATTAAGTAACCAATTAGTTTGTTTGTTTTTTTCAATAAAGGTAAGCCCTATCTGTTTGGCCAATTGGGATCGTTTTCGTGCAACCCTCCAAAAATCCACTAAGCTATAGCTAGTAAAACTATACGCCGTCAACCCTTCATATTCCACCCAACACACGATGCACAATATGGAGGTTTGAAAGTCCATTCTATCCCAATCTCACTAAAACTGCCATGTAACCGTAGGTGACATCATGATGTCGGGCGTTTGCGGACGTCGCCTACTGTGTTGTTCTCTCTTCACTGTGTGTTCCTAGAAGAGTAAGAAAACACGCATATGTCGCATTTCTTTATTGTTGATACCCAAGTTTTTATTTATCTTCCTCGCCAATATTGTTCGGTACTCTTTTGAAAACCTTGGTGAACATTTTCTTCTTTAAAAAATGTTTTCTGTTTGCCCCTCTCCCCCCCCTCGCTCAAATTCCACGAAATTACGAATAAAAAAATAAAAAATTACGCCAATATTATCAGTTCAAAAATGCAATGTGTTGCTAGGCAACTATTGCTGTATCATTCTTTGATTGGTGCATATTCAATGTTTGTCCGAAACAAAACACGACAACATGGCTATTTTTTGAATTGAGTCTTGTGCTATTGAAATCGGAACCCGCATGTTTGTCTGGTAGCGCCGCTATATTTCAAACCCAATGGCGCCGCTTTCCACTCCCGCCCGCCGGCGGAAACTACGGTGCCTCGAACCACTGTGCTCGAACGTTTCGTTCAACGAAGTCTCACTCGCGCGGTTCGGTCAAACAAAAGTTGGCACGGCCAAAGATTTCGACGCATTGGTTGCATTAAGGAATGTAACAAGTGAACTAGGCCTATTATCATTAAATAAAGCATACACACTCGAGAATTTATTAAAAGTTCCTGTATTCTCGTGTTTTTATTTAGTGTACATCATTTTTAATCTATAAAATATTTGTTAGAGAAACACTGGTTTGGTAACATTACCCTGTACCCAGAACATTAATTTACTATTATGTTGGTACCCTCTATTATGTAGGTACCCTCTAATCTGTGGTGTGATAGTTGTGAAGTTCGGCTATTGCACTTTATACCTTCTCTCACTGTAGAGGTGTATAATATATTTTGCATGGTGGTACATACAAAAGTTTATTTGTTTGTGTTTTTATTATTTTAATATTCAATTTAGTTAGCATGGTTTAATTATATTTTTAGTATTGCATTCGATGTCGGATTAAAATTACAAGACCATGCGATTATAAAATGTGATAGCTTGCCACGTGTCGTTCTGTTCCGCAGACCTTCACAGCTTACCACTTGCTGAACTTCTTGACCACCTTCGACCACCGCGACACGAACTACGACATAGCTCACATCCCGCCCAAGGGTTGGCGCATCTGGGCCACCATGCCCGTACTCACGGCGTTCGGCAACGCACAGACCGAGTGCAACCACAACAGCTCGCGCTTCGGCAAGCTGATCCAGCTGCAATACGGCCTCAGGGGTGAAGTGAAGGGAGCCTACATTCAGACGTTCATGCTGGAGAAGACTAGAGTCGCCTCGCCGGGAAAGAATCAGAAGAATTTCCATATTTTCCAGCAGGTGGGTCTAAGGTTCAACATTGTGTAACTCTTGTAAAAGCTACGTCGCATGTAGTTACACAGGATTATGTAACAAATTCACGGAAGTAAATAGCATAAAATATTTTTGAATAAATAAATAAAAATAGTAGATTCTATTCATGCCAACGTGGCTGAGTGTTGGGATAAAATTACGTGAAGACTGTGGCGTATGAAATGGGATGGGTAGAGTTCACCCCCCCCCCCCCCCCCCTCCCCCATGATCTACAAAAAAAAGAAATCGAGTGAGTGAGTGAAAAACAGAGAGAGAGAGAGAGGGGGAGGAATAAAATGGAATAGGGAGGAAAGTAACATTTTTATTTTTTACATACCTAATTTAATTTATGATAATTTGCTGAATGATTGTGGAACAATACTTGATTGTAGGCTTCATCATGCAATGTTTATTTTTAGTAATTATTCTATTCCTAAACGTGTTTTCAGGTGTTCAAAACTTTAAACAAACAAAAAATTCACCTTCGGCATCTTCCAGCGGCCGTGGCTTTCACCCCAAATCCCTTCCTCTTCAGGACGCCCCCCCCCCCTCCCCATCATGAGTTTCTGGGTACACCAGTGTCTGAAGATAATCTTCATGATGGAAGTAGAGTTCATGGTGATGGGGCGGGAATAGAGAGAATAAAACGATCAATATACTGACAAAATTTTAGTTTTCAAACGTGAACTTTTTGTCTTGATCTACCGCAAACACTTCTTTATTGGTTCAGTTATTTTCCACTGCATAAAAAAAGTATCTGTATCTCACATATAAAGAAGGAAAAATAAAGAAATGTAAATTTAAAAAAACGTAAACCGCCTGTGTTCCAGATATTGTCCGGCCTGCCAGACGTCCAGCTGGACTCGTTGAAGCTGACCACCAGCGCCCGGTACAAGATCGTGCCCGGCGAGAGAACCGACAAGGACGTGCGGGCCTTCATCGAGACGTCTGCGGCGTTGCTGGAACTGGGGCTGAGCCGCGATGACATCCACCAGATATACAAGATACTGGCGGCCGTCATTCACCTCGGCAATATCACGTTCGACGAGAAGGACGGCGCCGTCGTGTTGAACGCTTCCGACAAGGGTAAAGTGCTTCAGTATTTATTAAATAGCATACAATAGGCAACACGCGTACGATTTTTTTTGTTAAACCAAACACTTAGTTTAATAGTATTAGATACAAAAAGTATATTAATGCAAGTCGCACGTAAAAAAGAAATTTTTAAAAAGGTTTAATGTGGTCGCATTTATTGAAGTTTAAACTGGGGATCTGAAACGCGTACAGGTGGCTGTGACGCAATGGTTCTGTAGACTTGGCAGAACAGACCAATCGCTGAGGCGGTGAGCGTACGCAGAACAAAACTATGACGTCAAATCCACTCTACATGGCGGCGGCTCGTTTTTCGCGCCCTTTTATTTATCGTTATTAAACCAATTATTTTGAGGCATAGACTGATATCTGTTTTTCAAAATTCAAAGACACAAAATTATTAAATGAGAGACAAGGTATTTAAAAATCGATAACAATTTTCATACGCGTGTTCCCTATTCACAACCCTAAACTTGACCTTTGACAACTCTTTGACACTTTGGATTTCCTTTACTTTACTTTATTGTTATTAAGACTTGTATAGGGCACAACTTTAGCGTGATGAGTGATGACTGATGATTGATAATGAGGAAAGGAGGAGGGGAAGCCTGGTACCGGCACGTAGCCTACTCCTGTTGAAAAGTACCAAAGGAACCATTGGCATTACGTCCCATCCGAAACACGGTGTAACTTTGACCAGTCATATAAGTTCCTCCACTAAACTGGACTGCCGAGCAGTTGACGAGAAGAATGAAGCTGTTACACAAGCTTTCGAATCCTCTAGTCTGCTACTAGTGTCTCAGAGGAGAGTGGTCACCCATCCACCTCCTGACCTAGCCAGAAGTTGTTTCATTTCGGTGTTTGTATGGGAATTGGCTAAGCGACCGCGGCTAAACCGTTGGCTACTTCGGATTAGTGTATTGGGTACCCTAACTCTAACTTCCAATAACTCTCCATTTATTTTGCTCTTTCCCCTGTCATGTCATTTCTCCATATCCGTATACAGTCTTAGGTTATCTGTTGCATGTATGAAATCGTATAAAACCTTAATTAAAAAACATAGTAGAACAGGTAAAACGTTATATAAGACCTAGTAATTGGACTGTACACTGTTCCTTGTCAAGATAAAACAATTAAAACCGCAATATTTCGAACCCTTATCAGAGCTCTTCAACGGGCAAAACCACACCACTGACACACCAGTGTGGTTTTGCCTGTTGAAGAGCTCTGATAAGGGTTGGTGTGGTTTTGCCCGTTGAAGAGCTCTGATAAGGGTTCGAAATATTGCGGTTTTAATTGTTTTATCTTGACAAGGAATAGTGTACAGTCCAATTACTAGGTCTTATATCTAAAACCTTACTAAAAATGTACAAAAATCTGCATGCAAATAATACCCCAATCCATTAGAAAATAAAAACGCTTCAAACAACAATGTGTGAGCTAGTGCAGAGTTCCGAGCTATGTATGTACTGTGCAGAGAGCATGGTCAGCTTCCTCGCCTGCCACCAGCTGTTGGGTCTGCAGGAGATGGGTCTGACGCGGCTGCTCACGTCTAACCTGATAGCGCCACGGAGCAAGGAACGACGGTACACGACCTACTACCGACCTCTGACCACCGTCGAGGCTTGCGAAGCGCGCAGGGACTGTCTCATGCGCTTCCTGTACGAGATGCTCTTCAAGTGGATTGTGGCATACATCAACATGAAGGTCCAAGTGAAGGATGACAAGAACTGCACTAATTTGGGTACGGTTCAATGAAGACGAGTTTCAAAGAAATAGTGCCATTTAATTCTATAAATGCCTTGAGTGCAGATATATTTAGTTTGACACAGCTTGAAGCTCCACACCACCCAGCATTACAAATTTGACATTATAAATTAATATGATATGATTGTAAATGTTTGTCACGGGGTAAGAAATGGTCACACGGCAATGGAGAGGAGCGTCAAACTAAGAAAATCTCAAGTCTTACAAATTGCAATATATTAAATATTTAAATAATTGAAAAGTACCTATACAGTTGCATTTCCCATACATAATAATATGTTTCTGGCATATAGTCGTTGTGCGATCTACCTATCCCATCTACAGTATCTGTAATTAATCTTATAGATCGTCTGACGAATGATGACTCAATGAGAGATTATTAATAGTATTTCAATTTTAAAACATATTAACTAATAGGGATGGGCAAAAGCGTGTACTTCACTAAACGTGTACACTGCTGCTTGCAAAGCCGTGTACACGTGTACACGTCCATGGGGTCCCGCTTTCGAAAAAAATCATGTTCTGTCCAGGCCGAAAAATAATGTTTTAAAGGGCTGTTCCCGCAAACAGTTTCAAGACGTAATCCAGCGTGTTTCATGGTTCTGACCTCGGATCACTTGTGACAAGTGACAACTAGGAGTGAGAACGGTCGCTCATCGCATGAAACCACTCGTCGGCGCCAAGCCCTCCGTGGCCGGTCGTACACAGTATAGTATTACACGCGGCGCGTTTATTGTGACGAGAGAAACAGTAAACGTGTACACGCATTAAAGCGTGTACACGTTTACACGTGTACACTATCCCATCCCTATTAACTAATTCTACTACATTGAATGATAATGTGCTTTCAATGGTAATTTCAAGGAGACTGGGATCTATATATTTTGACTAATAATTGTACATCATGATTGTGTTATTGATAGTTTATTTTTCACTTTCAGGTATACTTGATATTTATGGATTTGAAGTGTTCGAAAACAACAGTTTAGAACAGCTCTGTATCAACTACACTAACGAGCGCTTACAGAATTACTTTGTACACAACTACATTGACCATACCATCAAGATTCTAAGGCAAGAGCTTTCCGAAGACTTTGTCGCAGATTCCTGTTTCCACTACTACAGTACCCTGGCACTGCTTCATGCACCCAACAAGTCTGTGTTTAGCATCCTCAACGAGGTAACTCACGTTACATATAAATTTTCTTAATTGGCTGTCCGGTATGCCGCATCGATTGTGTGCCTAATGTTTCAGATTGATTAACCAGATTACAAAAACTGATCGGGGGGGGGGGGGGGGGAAGATTTATACGATTTATTGGTTTCATTGTTATGATGGCTCCATGCACCGTTTACATTGTACACCATCATATTATGTAGATATGGCGTATTCGACTGGTTGCACTGGACCGCACTCAGTGCGCACTGAGTGCACTGTCCGTATTCGACTGGTGAATCTAGTGCGCACTCAGTGCAATATTTCGTATTCGACTGGGCAGTTGCACTCCCAGAGTGCAGCACTGACCTGCACTCGGGTTAGGGGCCAGTGCGAGTTGTTCAGTGCGGCGATGAACGCGCAAAGTTTGAAATTGCTTATGGACCAGCTCGAATTTTCTGATAGTAGTGATGACGACATCGAACATATATTGGCTGTTATCAAGCCAAGAAATGAAAAGCCTAAAATAGAAAGTTATATAAACAATGTTGTATCTCACTATTCCGATATGGAGGTAAGTGTTCGGTTGGTATGGTTGGGCCCTATGCCAAGCCCAGTTTATTAAATGCCAAATTATGAAATTGAAAAACAACGCTATAACAGCTGATCTCGGCCTATCTAAATTGAATATCATCAACTTACCCTCATTGCCAATCATTCGACACAAAACACCCTCGCTGGTGATTGTTACATTTCCATCTTGTTCGTAAACAAATTGATGGAATTCAACAACGTCGTTATTGCCGCTGTTTTCTGTCGCCATCTTTGCACTGGATATGTCATGCGTGTTCGGCTGGGAAAGAGCCGGCGACAACACTAGGCGAGTGCACGACGAAATCGTGACGTTTCAGTGTGCACTCAGTGCGGTCCAGTCGAATACGCTAATAGATTTAAGTCAAGTTCCAAAGCTTAAAAAATAAAAATCCCAAGCTCGAACCATGAATCGAACCTTGGATTTTCTTCAATGGCAGCACGAATAAAAGCACTAGACTAGACTAGACCAACGAGCAACGATATAACTTATGTACACTATTGATTGATCATAGGACATGCAATAGTTTCGTAGGTTTATGTTTCCATTAATAGTGTAAATGCTATTGACAGTTCATTGACAGAGAAATGATCACCAAATCTGTCTTTTCAATTCATTAAAGGTGGACTGAGACCATTATGAAACATTTAAATGGCAATCTATGCGGTGAATCACGATATACTTGAAATGTCTCAATGGTGTAACTGATGGAACGTAACTAAAGTCATTCCACAGCAACTTTGGTGCTGGGAACGTCAAAGATGGGCGTGTCAGAGCCAATCAGCGGGCGGCTTTCACCAATACTTACGTAAATTTGGTTGGCCAGGCCTCACTCATCTGTGACGTCTCCAGCACCAAAGTTGTTTTGGAGTGACTTAACCATGTAGAGTAACTGTTTCAGGCATCTCAGTTGGGAAGACACTCGCCAGAACAAGCTGTACGTATCCAAGAGCGCATTTACTCCAGTCTCCGCACAAATACCAGTCTCTTGCCCTCACTCGCAGGGTTCACGATCAGACATTATGCGGGCACAGTCACCTACGACATGCACAAGGTTGTCGAGAAGAATATGGACAAAGTTCCCGACGAAGTAAAGGACTCGCTGGTTCTGAGCAACAATACTTTCATTGCTCAACTAATGAACTATGCCAGCGACAATAGAAACAAGCCGGTAGCAAAGGACACTACCGTACTCAACAAATATCAGGTTGGGTGTTTTAAGTACTAACTCATTCATTTATGATTTTATGATATATTATAAGGATTTTCAAACTTACTCCAACTGTACATGATGCTTATTTTTTAGTTTAACTGTGCATTCGATTATGTGTCATTTTGAATTTTTTTTTCCTCCTCACTTTGATAATGTTTTTTGTAATTTTATTTTATGGGCATAACAAGGAGTGATACTGATAAATAATAAATACAGTAGTTGTATGTCTTAAACTCAAATAAATATTAAATGCAATTAAACTCTTGCAACTACATAATGATAAGCATATTCCATACATAATGATGTGCATCATGTATTTACATTAATAGTGTTAGTTTTTATTGAAATATCGTGAAACCACGACTGATCTATTCACAGAGGTCGCTAGACAACCTACTCAATGTACTGGATGGGTCAAATATTCACTACATCCGATGTGTTAAGGCATCTCTGGAGCTGAAGCCAGGAGTAGTCGATGTGCCCTTCTTCAAGCAACAGCTTATTTCCAGTGGAGTGATGGACCTGATCCCCATTACCTGTCACCGATACAGACACTTTCCCCACTGGTAGGAATATAATCAGACATATTAGTAGATTTTGTGTTCTCAAAAAAAAATGTATCGAGATGCATTAATTGGTGTTTTTTTTAATGAGTATCGATACTATATAATAATGTGTCTTGATTGTCTTCACATACTTATATTCATAGATATAATTATTTATAACTTTTTCTTGATTTTCCAGTTGAGTATTTGGAATACATAATACAATAATAATTTAAAAATTACATTAAAATAATAATATGGTGTAAACAATTAAATATTATGGTATACAATGTTCAAGTTCAAGTTTACTGGCTTATCATAATATTGTGAAAATCATTACATTTTCTAGTATGAGTTGAAAATGTTTCCAATGCATTCCATATTTTAGTTATTTTAGTTAGGTGAATGTTCACATGAGCAATAATTCGTATTTCGTTTTATGATTCATGTATTTATTTTGTATGATGAACCCTATCCCTATAATGAAGTTCTCATTCAATCTCCGTACTTTCACAGTCTATCTTATAATTGTTAGAATTATCAGCACAACATAAATTATTTTATCATTATAAAAATTGATGCACATAGTGACTAATAATTATCATTTCGACAATAGATTTGTGACATCATAGAATGGGTAGTGTGATCTATCTATGAAAAGTTGATGATTCAACTCTCACATCAGATCACATTATATATACACTTTGTCTATTGATTTATGTTTCAGGTTCACTTCGAGTGATTTTCAATTGCGCTACCAAAAGCTGCTACTGCGCCGCATTTCTGCAGACTTTAAACTGCAAGAAACTACAGCAACAACTAAGTTGATAAAGGAATCGGTTGACAGCTCCGAGTTCTTGCAGTTGGTGCAAGACAACGAAGTGATGCGAGATAAAATCAAAGTCGGGAGATTGTCTGTGTTTGTCAGCGAGGCGGGAATCCAGCAGTTGGAAGAGTGGCAACGTCAGTCCAAGGTTCGAGCAGTCACTTGTCTTCAAAGAGCTTGGAGGAGATATCACGACCAGAAGCACCCGAAGGCGGAGGACCAAGGTGACAGTGTAGACGGTTCTTTGGGGGGGGGGGGGGGGGGGGTAACATGCAGAGCATTAGGCAACTCAATGTAGACATTCTGACATTTAAACTGTTACAAGTGTTGCATTACTTGGGACTTCGCTAATATTCATTCTTGAATTATTACAAAATTGAGATTAAAAAATGGAGTTCACAAACCATAACCAACGATACATTCACAAAATGGGCAGGTCAGAAAAAGAAGCCATTTTATATTGGATAGCGAAGAAGAAGAATGGCTGAGGAAGCCCCACTCTCTGCATAGGAAAAAACAGAAAAAAAGCAAAATGGCTAAGCTGCCTGTGATGATCATATAGTATCGTAATAATATTGCTAGCTATCTAGATGGCTTTCTAAAATTTACATTACTTTTATTTGGATGAAAATAAACAAAAACCACAAAATTAGAACTGTAAAGGCTGGTCCACACAGATTTTGAAGACATAATGCATAAGGTTTTAAGACGTTGTTTTAAAAACAACAATGAAAACAACGTCTTAAAACTAAAACTTTGTGTGAACGCCAGTACGTGTTTCCTATGATCCAACTTTACGACTACGCATTAAACCTTAAATCGTATGTCTTAAAAATCTGCGTGGACCAGCCTTAACCATGATCATGTAACTTAGAAAAACACTTACCAAAGTGTGGTAATTTTTGAGAGCATCCGCTCTCTTTCTCAGACACGAGGGCATTCTCCCCTCCTCCAGTCACCGCTTCCTCACGCCTGAGAAAGAGAAAAAATTAACGCACTTGGGTGTTTTTTTAAATTATGTGTGTTTTTGTTTACTTTAATTTTTATACATTATTTTAGAGGGAATATAAATTATAAAGTTTGCTGCAAAGTGAGTACATGGTCTTGTTCACACCCAAACATGCTTTGATAAGGTCGTCTTTTCAGCCCCAGCCATCAATCCATCACAGCTGCAAGGAGCGGGTGACAGCAAATACATCGACATTCCTCGACTGCCTCGCATGATTCACTGTGGCGATGGCATCATATCCAAGATGAGGCTGGCAGAGGTAATCTGAATGCATGAGTGATGGATACGTAATGAATAGCAGACGTGGGCAGTATTTAAATATGTGTATTTTACGTTTCAAATGCATTTAAGCAAAGTATTTTTATTTTTCATTTTTATTTCATAGTACTCAATATAAGTGTGTATATTTTCATTTTTCAAAATACTGGCAATTTGCACAACACTGGTGGCAGGTAGCAGTGCAGGTTTTCAGTGTATTATATAGTATCGGTATCGATAAACAAGCAAAATTTGTTTTTAGCTAATTAATAACATGTACGGTACAGTACGTTTATATATTATCTGTGCGGTATGCCACTTTTTCAAAAAGTACTATTGACAAAATGTTAACCATGTTAAATTAAGCCCATACACACAAAGTCAAAAATACAAGTCAGTCAATTGGTTTTTTAATTTTTACATTGCTGTAGTTCATTTTGACATGTGACAATTGTGTGTTAAATTGAATTACAGTATCAGAATAGCAGATTCATTGCAAGTTTGCATTGTATCGCACATCTCACAGGACCCTTATTCTATAACTCCACCGAAACGGATTCGGTCGGAAATTACAACAATTTTGGCCGAAATGGAAACAATTGCAGTTCCACAACAATATAACTGACACAATAATTTCCAATTAGTATTGTTATTATTTCTCAATTGTTTCCATTTCGGCCCGAATCCATTTCGGGAGTTTTATAGAATAGGGGTCCAGGGCTGAACAATCCCCTCGCTGCTGTGTTTCAGGTACCGATAAGGTTTCACACCCGTGGAACGTGCCTGCAGTCGTCCCACCGTTTGCCACAGAGTGAACTGCCAAAAGGTCTGCAAGATGCGATACCTTCAGATAAAAACAACGATAGTATTTACCGATCTTTTCGGAAGCAATCCAAAAATAAGTTACACACACGATAGACAATAAGGAAGTCTACCGAATGCTAATGTAACGCCTTTCTCGTGACCTCTGGCCCAGCGTTTGTGGTCTCTTTTCACCCAATCATATTATGAGGCAACTTAAAATCAACAAACGGTTGAACAGATTCCTTTACGGGACATGCCCAAGATATACAGTATTAACTTCATCCTTGTGTGTCTTCTGAAGAATTGTTTCTTAAGATTATTAATTATTATCCCATTCAATTTTTCTTTGATTAAGGAATCAAAAAGTGTAAAAATATTTACACTGCATATTGTGTTATATTTTTTTAATCTCTGTATTTGTTTTTGTATTTCCCTGGTAGCCTAACTAACATGCATGTAACCTGCATTAATTTAAATTGTCTAGATCCTTCAAATGCCAATTTGATCCATCTTGTTGTGTATGGGTACTTTTGTCAACAAGTGATTTTGTTGATGTTGTAAGCTGATGTTGTTTTTGGTGCTAGCTATGTCTAGGCATGATACGGCATTGTAAAATGTTTTTATTATCTGTATAATTTATATAAGCTGATGTTGTTGCTGTTGTATTATAGACATAGTTCTTACGTTTAACACGTTACACAACGCCACCTGTCGACTGGAGTAGCGAACTAGATGTGTCGCTTGTTGATCTACCAGAGTATTGTTGTACGCATCGACTTCCGTTTCACGATGTATTTGTTATTCTGTTGTTCTTTTTAAAATAAAAAGTACGACTGTATTCCGCTCATGAATGTTTATTAATTTCATGTAAATAGTCTCCACATTTCAATTATTCCAATAGGTTATGGGCCCAGGACGGAACTAAATAAGTGTGAGTACTAGTGAGCGTTATATTGTAGTGTGGTGTGGTAAACAACAGTGTGAACTGTGTTGTGGGTATTTGTTGGACAGTGCGAGAACATAGTCTAGAGGCCAAGTTGAGCACGATGTCTGATACCGAACGTGCAGCAGGAACTGTTGGAGGCATCAAGAAACTACAAGGAATAGAAGGTTTTCAAGATTGGAAATTTCAAGTAAAGAATTATCTTGAGAACAGAGATTGGTGGGAATCCATCGAGCCAGGCACCAACACCGATGGAACTTCGATGGAGGTAGACCCTGGGAAGGAACGGAAAGCGCGTACGACCATTTGTTTGCTGGTGGAGCCTAGCTGCTACACGTATGTACAGTCAGCCAAAACTGCAAAGGAAGCCTGGACAAATCTGTGTACAGCGTACGAAGATAAAGGCTGGGGCAGGCGTTGCGGTTTGCAGCGCACACTGTGGTCTTGTCGACTTGAAAATTTTAAGTCAATGGAAGAATACATTGCTAGAGTTACGTCATTGGCACACCAACTGGATGACATTGACGCAAAAATTAGTGACGATTGGCTAGTGTCGATTCTTTTAAGTGGGTTGCCGGATGAGTATGGCCCCATGATAATGGCAATTGACAACAGTGGTACTGAGGTTAAGAGTGCAACAATCAAAATAAAATTGCTGCAAGAAGCGAACCGGCGGAAGAATCTTAACTCGGATGAAACCGCTTTGTATACAAAATTCAAGAACAAAATGTCACAGCAGAAAAATCAAGCTAAGAAGCCGGAAACAACTGATGGCAAGAAATTTGTTTACAAATGTTTTAAATGCCACGAGGATGGCCACAAGGCTGTAAACTGCCCAACGAAGAAAACGCAGCAGAAAACTTATCAGAAGAATGGTACAGTTGGACTGTTGACAGCATGTCGTGCCGAGATCAAATCTACAAAATGGTATGTAGACAGTTGTGCTAGTGGGCACATGAGCAACAGCAGAGATAAAATGATTAACTTTTCTGATGAGGGTAAAGGGTTAACTGTCACAGTGGCGAATGATGAGGTACTACGTAGCTCCGGTTCGGGAGATGTGCCCATAAGTTTGAAGTCAGGAAATGCAGTTAATCGCATTTCTGAAGTACTACATGTTCCTGGGCTTGCGACCAACCTCTTGTCAGTGAGCGGTATGGTTGGTAAGGGCCAAAATGTACTTTTTTCTGCTACATCTGGATGCCAGATATATAGTGCTAAGGACTTTCATGTTCAGGGTACAGTCATAGGATCAGCGACAGAAGTTGGTGGAGTGTACGAGTTGGACACGAAAGATGAAGTACATGAACACGCATGTCTCGCGAAAACTGATGTGCAGGAGACGGTACAGAAGGCTACAAGACATGCGACTGTTGGGAGTCGTGAACTGTGGCACAGTAGACTAGGACATCTACATGAACAAGGTATGATAGAAATGAAAAATCTTGCCACTGGTGTGAATTTTTCAGTTAATGAAGAACAGAAGCCTTGTGTCTCATGCATTGCTGGGAAGATGAGTCGGAGTCTTTTCAGATCAAGTGAGAGCAAGACTACAGAGCGGCTTGAGATGATTCACTCGGATCTGTGTGGACCCCTGGAGGTGACGTCATTCGGTGGAGCCAGGTACATGTTAACCTTCATCGATGACTTCACGAGACAAACTTTTGGGTATTTCTTGAAGGAAAAGACGCAGGTATTCTCGAAGTTCCGTGAGTTTAAGGAAATGGTTGAACTGGAGACGGGCAACAAAATTAAATGTCTGCGAACGGACAACGGGACTGAATACTGCAATGCCACATTTAAGGGATACTTGAAGAACAATGACATTAAACACCAGACGACTGTACCGGACACGCCAGAGCAAAATGGTGTAGCGGAAAGGGCTAACCGAACTATAATCGAAAAGGCAAGAACAATGTTGCAGGAAGCCGGACTAGGGAAGATATTCTGGGCTGAAGCAGTCAACGCTGCGATTTACCTGAAGAATAGAAACCCAACAAGAGCAGTGCCAGATAAAACCCCGCAAGAATTGTGGTCAGGGAAGAAAGTGGATGCAAGTAACTTGCGAGTGTTTGGATGCACAGCCTTTGCACATGTCCCCAAAAGGAAGAGAAAGAAACTCGACCCGAAGTGCAAGAAGATGATCTTCGTAGGGTACTGTACCGAAACTAAGGGTTACAGATTGATGGACCCTAAGAACCTTGGCAATGTGACGCGGGCACGTGATGTGAAATTCATCGAGCATAAGTTCCCTGGAAAGCCACAAGAAGAGGCGGCACTGAACAAAAATGACTACACTGCGAATCCAACCGTGTTAGAGGAGGAAAATCCCGAAGAAGCTGAAGAGAATTTTTCCGTGACTGACAGTACGCCCAGTGATGACGAATCAAGTGTCGTCAGTGAAGCTATGTCCGAAGATCAAGAAAGAAATGGTGAGCAACCAGCGATTGATCCTGAGCGCAGGTACCCGTTGCGCGAGAGGACATCTCGACAGTTTCCTGACCACATACTGTACAGCGCAGTAAGTTGTGATCCTGATGACCCAAAAACTGTATCAGAGGCCATGAACAGGTGGGACAAAGGTAAGTGGGAAAGTGCAATGACTGAGGAATTGGAGTCATTGCACGTAAATCAAACTTGGGACCTTGTCGATCTTCCTGCTGGAAAGAAAACTGTGAACAACCGGTGGATATTTAAAATCAAACGAGACTGTGACGGCAAAGTAACCAAGTACAAAGCAAGGCTGGTAGCCAAAGGGTATTCTCAAAGGTATGGTGAAGACTATACTGAGACGTTTTCGCCAGTTGTACGGGCAACTACTTTACGAGTGTTGCTAAGTCTGGCTGCAGAATTTGATTGGGATATCGACCACTGGGATGTCACGACGGCTTTCCTACATGGTACGATAGATGAGGATGTGTACATGGTACAGCCTGAAGGTTTAGTTGTTCCTGGTCAGGAAGGGAAGGTTTGCAAACTAAAAAAGGCATTGTACGGATTAAAACAATCCTCTAGGGCTTGGTATAAAGAAATTGACAGTGAGTTCAAACGATTAGGGTTTAGTCACTCTCAATTGGAACCATGTGTGTATAAGAAAGTAAACAAGCAAAATGTGTTGTATGTAGCACTTTTTGTAGATGACATTTTTCTCTTTGGTAATGATAGCCAGGCAAAGGCCAAACTCATGTGTGAACTGCAGAACAAGTTTAGAATGAAGGACTTAGGGGCTGCCAGAAATGTACTTGGTATGAGAGTACGCAGGGAGAAAGATTGTATCTATGTGGACCAGAGTCAGTACATTCAAAATGTTTTAAACAAGTTTCAAATGTCAGATTGTAAAACTGCTGTAACTCCAATGGAGGTAGGGACCAAGTTGACGAAAGGTGAAAATGATGTAGATTTTCCTTATCAGAGTATAGTTGGTAGCCTTATGTACATAGCAGTGAACACAAGGTCAGACATAGCACATGCTGTAAGTGCATTGTCGCAATTCAACACTTGTTATAGCAAAGATCATTGTAGTGCAGCTAAGAGGGTACTCAGATACCTGCATGGGACCAAAGATCTGTGCTTGACGTTTAAGAAGTCTAAATCAATACCGAAAATAGCCGGGTATGTAGATGCAGACTGGGGAAACAGTTATGATCGCAGATCATATACAGGTTTTGTATTCAAACTGGGAGACAATGTCATATCATGGGAAAGCAGAAAACAACCATGTGTTGCATTGTCCAGTACCGAGGCAGAATACATGGCTCTGACCCAAGGGGCCAAGGAAGCCATATATCTAAAGAGTTTGTTGAAAGGTTTGGGTTTACCTGTGAAACCGGATGAAGCTGTGGTGATTTTTAATGACAGCCAATCGGCTCAGAAAATTGCTGGTAACACAATGTACCATTCACGAACCAAACACATAGATATTCAACATCACTTCATAAGGGAAACGGTAGAATCAGGAAAGATTGTGCTTAAGTACAAGTGTACAGAAGAGATGGTAGCTGATTTATTTACTAAGGCCATTCATGGACCTAAGACGAAGAAGTATGTAAAAGATCTAGCTCTAAAAATGTATGAATGTTAAACATACTCTTTGCTGTTTCCACAAGGCTCCATATTGGGGCCTTTATTATTTATCATATTTATAAATGATCTTACTAAAATTCTAAATAATGTAGGTATTGAATTGTTTGCCGACGATACTAGCATTCTGATCCGAAGTAAAGTACATGAAAATTTATTAGAAATCAGTAGGGAAATACTTGCTGCAGTGACTAAATGGTTCCAAACTAACAAGCTTTTACTTAACTCTAATAAAACTAATTTTATTGAGTTCTGTCCTAAAAAAACAAACGGTGATAACAACAATAGGCCTATAGCAGTCATAAAAAATGTGGTGGATGATACTGAGATAAACAAAGTTAACACAACAGAATTCCTAGGCATATATATAGATGAAAAATTGAACTGGCACAGACATTGTGAAATGCTGGCCAATAAATTAAGTTCTGCATGCTACTCATTAAAAACAATACATTTAATTACTAACATAAAAACAGCAAAAATAGCTTACTATGCAAATTTTGAATCCCACATGAGATATGGAATTGAAATATGGGGCAAATCAACAAAAGCAGATACAATATTTAAACTTCAAAAACGAGCACTTCGAAATATTCTAGGACTCAAACAAAAGAAAGACACATATGTCAAACCTCATTGTAAGCCACATTTTATCAAACACAAAATACTCACCTTCTATAGTCTATACATATATCAATCAATCTTAAATATAAAAAAAACTATTTTCAATCAGGAAAGTAACAAAAACATTCATAATCATAACACAAGGCAAGCCAACAACATACATGCAAAATATTACAAAAGAACCATATCACAAGTCAACTCATTTTATATTAATTCGAAACTCTATAACAAGCTCCCAACAAGTCTAAAGAACATTTCTAGTATCAGTATCTTCAAAAATAAACTTAAACAAATCTTATGCAACAAAGCTTACTACTCGATTGAAGAATTCCTGCAAGATAAAGAACTTTAAAATCATGTTACTAATCACAGCTATCATTCTTTTTGTAATTATATCCTCATTATCATTTAATTATGTCCACCGCCTTCCAAACACCCTAAATAACAAGGTTTGTTTTTTAACTACCTTAAGGGTCAAGGCAAAATGTGTTAAATGATAAAAACTACACTTCACTCACACCCGACCACGTTCGGCCAACCCGGCCATTGTCTCTCCTTACACCTTGGCCCGCGGCCGTCGTACGCCTAAAAAACCGACCTATTCGGCCAAAGGCCGTCTTCGTTCTGCCACACGACCTGTTCGGCCCGCGGCCGTCTTCCTTCCGCTTCCACGTCCCTCAGGACTCCGGCTACAAACTTGCCCCTGTGTTCTTAGGGCGACCAATCAGAAGGCTCATAATTAGTGACGTCATGGAAGATTTTGACTTTGGTTTACCCTAACTAGGGGGGTGTAGTGGCCTAAAAATGGACTAGCCTGGTACTTAGCCTTGAAGTGGAAGTTCTCACCCTCGGCGTGGTAACAAACTCTGACCTCCCCTCCAAGACAAATACCAGACCGTCATTAAAAATGTCAAATAATTTAGAAAACTGATACTCTTCTGGGTGGTTTCCCTTGACTTGGAGCACATGTGGCTTTTTAGAACACCCCAGACGTGTGGGACAAGCCTGTACCGTCTCAATACCCCTCGAATATAATTAAATATCACTACGTGTAATTAATTATATTCCATTTAAGTGAAAAACATTAAAAATTACAAAAAATTGAAGTTAAAATTAATACCTATTGATTACAAGTAAATTACGAATTAATACAAGAATGATACTTAAAATTATTATAATATTTGCAATATGCTAAGTTGTATTACAAATTAAAAGTCGGAGCTGTAAACTCCTTACCACGATCACACTATACATCTAGCTCTTTAAACGGCACGTGGCTGTTCGGACAGGGTCGTCGTAAAATGCTAACAACTACCCCTCCTCTAGACCCTACTTTTTTTTTTTGTGGTCGCACACCCCAAAACCTTTCCACATTCTTTCTTACATCTGTTTTTCAACACTTGACCAAATTATTTCCACATGTTACAACAGTTTGAAATCCTCTTGTATGAACAACAAATAAATGAATGGCTCAGGCAATAATCGTTCCAGTTTACAATATGACTCCACAACCAGTTACTTATTTACCTCTGCTCTGAGTACACTATGATAGCACCTGTTAGCGGTACCCACGAAGAAAAACACCACCAAACGTACGCTATTCCAATTAATTAATTACGACACAACAGATTGTTCATAAAAACTAAAACTCAGTACGGCCTCTCTACCGGTGAGTGCAAGAAAAGAATCTGTTGGCACAAAAATAAAAAACGCACGCTATACTAACCACCACTCAACAGTCTACCCATAGTTACCCACGAACAGTCAAAAACAATTACCACACTTCCGCACAGACTTGACGTTAAATGAACACAACTCAACTACTACCAATTAAAACTGAAATGACCTTCACAACTATCACCCTAACTCATTCGCCAATTTATTTATATTTCGCACAAAATGAATTCATTTTACTTTTGAAATTACTTTTATTGAATTTAAATTAACACTACCCCTCACCTCACGATTAACCAAAATAAAACTCGAACCCTCTTGAAAATTAACTTCCATTTATAAAACGTCATTCTACTTAATTCCACACCTCATTAACCTATCGCACATCCGAAATTAACTCCTTCTCTTAAAACAATGAAACTTAACAAACAAAACCTTACACTTCTCTCAAAAATATCTACTTACACGACTTCCAAATTAACAAAACTTCCATATGACACACTTTTAAAACCCAATTCTTAGCGCGAACAAACTCTACATTCTTAATTCCTTCAAACACGTCCTACCTCCCCCCTCGTGACAGAAACCGAACCACCAACACACAAAAAAAACATCTGTTTGCGAGCTGAAGGCTCTGACCTTGAACGACCCCTCCAAGACCGACCCCCCGAAACCAAGCTCACTGCCCGCTGTTTACAAAACATCTTACATAACACAAAATACGTAAACTAAAATTAACAAAATTACCAACGTTATTCTATCTATTGTTAATCAGCCTAAACTCTAATTAATCGCTACGTTCGTCATAATAACTCGCTCGTCTCGTGGAGCACATCCTCGCAAATTATTTAATTGTCACATCCGGGATTTAATTTACTCTAACGTACCACCTTGGAAAGTTAACGGGTTAAATTTCTTCTTACTCCGACAAATCCACCCCTTCACACTACTCCTTTCCCGCAGTTTCTTACTGCCTTTTACCTTTACTTTCTTGAATTTAACCCTTCTCTTCATTACCTCTCTCTTACTACTTCTTTTCTTACTTGAACCGCACTTCTTTGACTTACGCAATATCTTACCTTTCCTCAACCTCTTTACTTTCCTTAAACTGAAGTTACTTTTCTTTCCCTTATCTACGTTTACTTTCTTCCCCAACACATTAACACTTGAATCTACTTCGCTTATCTTTGACTCTAATTCGCAACTCACTATCTCAACACTTCTATTTTTACCTTCCTTACTTCCATAGATTACTTCATGCATCTCATTCTTACACTCTACTATTACTTCTTTTAACTCTTCCTTAAACTTCTTCCTATCGTTTCTTAACTCCTCAATTAATTGTTTCATATGTTCTGCATTATTATCCATTTTACATTCTATTCTTTGAAAGGTATCCTTCACATCCTTCATATCTTTCTTTAACTGTTCTGTGTTGTCATTCATATCCTTCATATCCTTCCTTAACTGTTCTGCATTGTCATCCCCTTTACTTTCTAACCTTTGCGCGTTATCCTTCATATCCTTCCTTATCTGCTTATTATCGTTTCTTAACTGTTCTGTGTTGTCATTCATATCCTTCTTTATCTGCTGATTATCGTTTCTTAACTGTTCTACGATGTCCTTTATTTCCTTTAAGAGCACCAACAGCTCACTTTTTTCCACTGCCATCGTATAAAATTATCTTTCCTTATTATAAACAAAATCAATTATTAAACAACAGTTACTTATTCAATCGTTACTAGATTACATGACAAAAAGAAATTACCAGACTCATTCAACACAATTATTAATCTAATCACTATCACAACCCATTACAATATTGATGTTTAATATATCACTACAACCTTTTTATAAAAATATACTGCAACAACAAAATACAAAATGAACAAAATAACAGAAATCTTGGGCGGTGAATCGGACCCCATACGTTTTTACGATTCACGCCACACGTTGCAAGGCGCCATTTGAGACAGTACGGATAAATGAAAACAAAAGAAAACAAACCCTCAGCTAGCTCAACTTTGGGTTGTTGGTAGAGCACAAAAAATATATGAAAAGTTGTGGTTGCTTAAATAAAATATGAGATTATGGTTGTAGGATAATAGGAATTAAAAAATAGAATAGTATAAAATATAAATCTTAATGTTTAATTAATAACACAAATGACACAAAAGATACACAAAAAATGAATGAATGAAAACAAAAGTCTGAAATAAATATCGTTAATACTAATCTACCTCCCTATGGCCATAGTATAGGTAAAAAAAGTAATAACGATACCTGTTGTAGCGCTAGCTGGAGATGGCTTGATGTACGGATGGCGATGGTGATATTGATGATGTTGACGATTAGGTTGATGCAGCCGGAGAGCGTGGGTGTTTATAACTGTCTATGGGTTGGAGTTGTGGTGGTCTCTTGTTGTTGTATTGTTATTATTGTGTCCCGTTCGTTGTCTCATACGTTGTTACTTAATACTTATTAATTTATATTTACTGATTACTTATTATGATGATTACTTAGTACTAAAAACTACACTTCACTCACACCCGACCACGTTCGGCCAACCCGGCCATTGTCTCTCCTTACACCTTGGCCCGCGGCCGTCGTACGCCTAAAAAACCGACCTATTCGGCCAAAGGCCGTCTTCGTTCTGCCACACGACCTGTTCGGCCCGCGGCCGTCTTCCTTCCGCTTCCACGTCCCTCAGGACTCCGGCTACAAACTTGCCCCTGTGTTCTTAGGGCGACCAATCAGAAGGCTCATAATTAGTGACGTCATGGAAGATTTTGACTTTGGTTTACCCTAACTAGGGGGGTGTAGTGGCCTAAAAATGGACTAGCCTGGTACTTAGCCTTGAAGTGGAAGTTCTCACCCTCGGCGTGGTAACAAACTCTGACCTCCCCTCCAAGACAAATACCAGACCGTCATTAAAAATGTCAAATAATTTAGAAAACTGATACTCTTCTGGGTGGTTTCCCTTGACTTGGAGCACATGTGGCTTTTTAGAACACCCCAGACGTGTGGGACAAGCCTGTACCGTCTCATATGTGTATGTGTACTATTACTATATGTATGTGTATATTATGTATGCATTTTGTGTTGGAAATAAACTTACTTACTTACTTACTTACTTACTTACTTATGTCTTGTTGTGTACCGTGATTAAGAGGGGGTGTTGTATTATAGACATAGTTCTTACGTTTAACACGTTACACAACGCCACCTGTCGACTGGAGTAGCGAACTAGATGTGTCGCTTGTTGATCTACCAGAGTATTGTTGTACGCATCGACTTCCGTTTCACGATGTATTTGTTATTCTGTTGTTCTTTTTAAAATAAAAAGTACGACTGTATTCCGCTCATGAATGTTTATTAATTTCATGTAAATAGTCTCCACATTTCAATTATTCCAATAGTTGCAGCTTACACATTTTCATGATGCCTCACATATCCCTACAGAGTTAAAGTAGGGGACAAGTTAATGACATATTTTTTTATCAGCTCTTGGCATTGATGTGCAATGCATGCTAGTTTATACTTTATATCACTAGGGTAATAATTTTGTATGATATAAGCTACAAAAGTACAAACTATATGAACGATACAATATGCGATCAACCAAACAATCTACGTGCTATGGTAATACATATCAGTTACATATTACAAATTATAATAATATCCTGATTTAGTTAGTGACTAAAAAGTGTACTGTTTTGGTGTTCACATGTGAACATTAATAATTGTATCTCATTTGTAATAAACGTTTTGAAACGAGTTCTGACAAAATTATTAACTAATTTAATCATATCTTATCCTGTACATTATTTAAAATGTGCACCTGCGTGACCTGAGACAATATATAACTATGCTTTATAAATGTTCCCTACTGAAAATCAGTTCTTGTAGCCAAGTGGTTAGACCAAATACCTTACTAGGTATTTGGTTAGACAATATACAAATTTATTTATTTAGGACCAGTTTCACAAACACTCATCGCTTTCAGTCCCGAGCAAATCGGAAACCGCGCGTTGTATCTCATCCCCACAGCCTGCTTGACACTTTCTAAAGTGTAGGCCTAAACAAGGCGGTGGAATAAATCAAAATAGATTGAGAAATGAGAATGGACGCTTTTATGTGAATACAACTCTTACCTAATATAATTAATTCTTCAGACATTGTAGACTGAAACATAATGTGGGCTGCATTTGTAATGCGAATTCTTAGAAGAAGAATTGTTTTAGCAATTATATTCCTGTTATCTTTATCGTATTGTGTTATTAGTTTCATAAGACAGGTGAGTTAGGTTATGTTACCATGACATGCCTGTTTTTAGATGAAATCTTTCGGCATTGTGTGGGTTTAGAGCAATCCAAAGATGAAACTGTAAACGTACCCTAGATCTACAACCTAGAGCTTAGGCCAGGGTAATTCTAGCATAGGCCCTAGGCCTATTCGTTTGGCAAGCTTTGGCAGATAGGGCCTACCCAGTAGGCCTGCCTCTAGGCTAATGTCGCAAAATTAGGTTTGTTTAGTTTGTTTTTGTTAAGGTTTGGACCTAAATTAGTAAATACATTAAGGCTCTTCAAGGCCTAGGCCCTACATCAGATTAAAAATTGCAAGAATATTTTTGTTACATCGGTCTTATGTAAGGTGACTATGTTTCATAGGCCTATTCGGAAAGGATTCGGGACGCCGGGAAAAAAACAGGACTGTCCTGGCTAATCCGGGATGTAGGCCTATGTTCACCTTAGTCTTATGGAAACATGTAACGTCGTTTGTGTCAAATTCATTAAAAGTGTAGGCTACAGGCCAACGAAGACTGAATCATAATCTCGGTGAAAGGTGGTATTGAACCGACATTCGGTAATTTAAAATAAACCATCATGGTAATATGTGATATGCTTCGGTTACAATTTAGTACTTCTTTAGTACTACTTTATTTTAGTGAATTTACTAAATTGTATCGGAATCGGTTTGGGTCAAATTCGATATCAGACTTCACAACCATTTAGAACCAATTCATCTTCATGAAATGCACATTATACGTCCTGATGCATAGTCATTAAGGATTCTAGCCTACTGTATTTCTTTGTTTCAGAATCAAACATTTTTACCCAGTGAAACGGAAGCAGTTTCTGCTCGAAAACTTGACCAGCCATTTTTATGGCATTCTGTAAAAGAATCAGATTCGAATGGTTCTAAAATTAAAGTCACCACTTGTCGCAACTCGGTTCAAGGAAAAGTCCTTATCGTGGATGATAAAGGTAAGCAAGCCATGTATACACACATTGCCCTGGCACCTTTGTTTATGCTTTTGTTGTTTGTTACATTGCTTATGTAAAACGAATAGTAAGCCTAGAGGTAGGTAGAGCATAATCATTGAGTTCCGTTATAGGGCCTACTGTACCTATCATTTGGGGGTGTTCGTGTCGTGTCGTACGTGAAAAGAGGTTTCAAGGTACAGACGTGGTACCCCCCCTTCCATTTGTTTACATAGACCTATTTTGTTTTATTTTCTTGACAGTGAAATGTAAGCCTATGCACTCAGCACTCCACACGCATCTAGTAGAAAGTCTTAGTGCGAAACAGTAGGCCTACTTTATTTCTCACA
Source organism: Isoperla grammatica (assembly GCA_945910005.1). Taxonomy (NCBI): domain Eukaryota; kingdom Metazoa; phylum Arthropoda; class Insecta; order Plecoptera; family Perlodidae; genus Isoperla; species Isoperla grammatica. Next base: position 126,772,677 of record OX246737.1, read on the forward strand.
ATTTAATTTTAAAATCATAGCATGATGGTCATGTCCCAACCCCAAAACGCTCTACAGTTTATACGGTAATAAGCCTGACAGGCCCACAACTATCAATTTTTTGTACAGGCTACAAATTATTTTATTTATAAAAATAAAACAGCATTTTTACTGCCTCTAGTCCTATTAAATAGGTACAAACTAATAATTATTATTTCTAGGATACGTTTGTTCGCGAAAAGACATCATATCAAGTGGATGCTGTGATACTAAGCCTGAAACTACTAAACAATATTGCTGTGAAACTTGCAAAGATAATGGATGCTGCAGTATTTATGAACATTGCATATCATGCTGTCTACATCCAGATAAAGTAAGAGAATATTATTTAATGGCTCCTATAGTATTGGCCCTACATACATCCCAGTAGTAGAAACTAACTGTCAATATGTTTACCTTTCAGAAAAATGTGTTACAGAATGTCTTGGGTAAAGCATCCGAAACATTCAAAGTGTTATTTGCTTCTGTGACCGACCACTTTGAGTTGTGTCTTGCAAAGTGCCGTACCAGTTCGCAGAGTGTACAACACGAGAACTCGTATCGAGACCCAAGAGCGAAACATTGCTATGGTGAGACGCCTTTGAACGGTGAAGGCCACTTGCCTCCATGAGCTGGCAAACTATAAGCAAGTCTAGAGCAAACTGTCTAAACTATTTAGAGCAGGTCTTCGAGGAATGTTATCGTTGACGTAGGAAGACCGTACGGTTTCGGTTGTTTACGTTTGTGTTGAGTTCAATGATTTTTCATTAGATTTGTTGTTCGAGTAGGTCTTTTAGGTACTGTAAGTCATGGTCACCACATAGTTTAGTACTTTGATTATTGGTTCAGTTTATTTGAATATAGGTACATAGTGTTATTTTACATAACGTATCTCGGTATCTGTGGGACTTATGAAAAAAGTTCACCACAACCAAGACGCTGGTATTTTTCAACGAACACTGTGCATATTATCAGTTGATAGTTTGACGACACTTGGTAGTGGTGTTGGGGCCTGGATACATTTTTTATTTATTGGTTTCAATTCAACAACAATCTCGACATAACGGTTATTGTGATATTGGCTCCTTCAGTCGTATCCTACGGAAGGCAACTCTACTCCGATTCAGATGGGAGAGTGTTGTGTACTGATATAGTTTACGGACAGAGACCGGCAGTATTATGGACGAAATCCGTATACTGCTGATAATGATGTATAGACTACCCGATAAGATTATCAATAACTGTTTCTACCTACATTTATTGTAAGTGAATACAAATATCTAGGCCTACCTCTACAGCACAGCCCAACAAGGTTCTAGTAGTGAACTATTGTCTAAACCTTCATGTGCGCTGAAGTAGGTCTAGTTCCCTAGGGGTGGCAACTGGATGAAGTGACCATACTTTCTGACACATACCTACTTGGTTTTGATACAATATCTAAAATACTTATTGAAACAGACTAACTTGTCCTGGGTTTTGTACACAACTTATTAAACTTCAACTGCTATGAGTTAAGTGAAATGAAAGTGAAACATATGAATATTGAATGGGATTTATTTATAATTATTACTTGAGATTTTAAACAATAGTAATAAAACCCACTTGGGAATTCTTCAGTCTTCACGGTATGTACTAAAATTGACTATGTATACTATAAAGTCAAGTTTATAATACAGGTTCATTTTTACCCATTTACTGTTTTTATATATATACCTATATATTTTGTTTATGAAAAAACTGTAACTCACAAGACTGCTGCAATTTAAAATTTGAATACATTTTCAATATGCTGACTCAAACTTTGCGAGGTAGGTTTTAGTGGTATGTCGGTGTTCGGTAAAAATGGTGGCATGCTTAAAAAATGTGCGTGTATCAAAAAATATGGCTGGTGCGTCGCGTCGCAGTGTTATAAGTTGGTTTAGTAAAACTCAATCACACTCATAATTGTCTCATCGGTAATCACATCCCGTTATTAATACATCCACTAGATTACCGAAAGTTTGCAAGTTTGAAGTTTCGCATCACAGATAGGACTAACTAATTAAACAAAGCTATAAGTCTTGTGTTTGAAATGAGGAAGTCGGTACAACATCATACTTTGGTATAGAATCAAGAATAGGTGACACTACACCACTGTCCGTATGGTTTCAGAGTAACACGTTATTAAAGAAACTTCAATAAACTCTTTAACAAACGAGTAAATGTCTAGGTCTCATCAGATCCACTTCACATCTACAAGAACCCTTTTATAAATTCTATGAGTAGCTTGTATTAAATGAACAGCATTCTCTTTGGGAATGTCGAGCATGTTACTTACAGTATACCGTAACTTGATAGTACAGATACATGGTTAGACCAGAAATACATTTAAGCTAGAATAATAATAACAATAATAATACAGTAATGGTAATAATAATGGTAAAGCAAATATACGAACAAACTAAATATGCGAGAACCATATTTCTTATGGCGTTTTCCAATGGGCTGCACTCATAGTGCACTTGTGCGCCTATTTTGTCTATTGTATTATTGTTATAATTGTTAAAACTGCATTTAGGATAGGCCTATGTCTCAGAGATCTAAGTATGGACTAAATATTGGTCTGCTTACTCATGACAGCCAATCACAACTCCACTGCCCCCACTTTCACATACATACATGCTTCCCTTAAACATTTATCATTCATCCATTCATCAAATGATTGCAACGAACAACATTCTTTTGTATGTACAAAAAACGTTTAACAAACCCCATTAAAACAATGCAACAGAGAAATTTGCCATCCCAACACATGATGAAAACTGTTTTTGATCAGTTCTTTCCATGTTCAGAGTAGGGTACATTACCCAAATATGTAAACTTTGTAGAAGCTAAGTTAGTTGGCTTTAAAAGTAGTTTTATTTTATTTATTTATTTATTTATTTAGCACATATTGCTAATATTACAAATAATACATTTTACACAATATATCCCCTTTACAAATTAATACAAATTAATCACCAACAAGTTCAATCCTACAGGTCACACACAAATTAATCACCAACAAGTTCAATCCTACAGGTTTACCACACTTCTCTCAGTACATATTCTCTACATTTAATTTTAAATCTTTCCATACAACCTTCTTCTTTAAGTGCTTTGTCTAACTTATTATATGCTTTAAACCCATTATAGCAAATAGAGTTTTGAGATCTAGTTTTGTTACAGCGATCCACATTTAAGTTTTCACTATTTCTAATATTATAGTACAAACTATCAGCTACCAATTTAATCTTATTATTAATATTAATGGGTAATAACCCTCTTGTCATCTTATGTATAAATAATAGAACATTGAAATGTATCAACTGATTAACTGACAGCACCTTAAGTTTGTCCAGCATTGTTCTCACTGGAGTATATCTATCACATTTAAGCACTACTCTCATCCCTTTATTTTGAAGTTTTTGCAGCGCGTTCACATGTTTGAGATGAATACCCCATAATAAAGTACTACAATAACTATAATGAGGTAACACTATTGTATTAAAAACTAACTTTCTAGTTTTAAATGATAGGTAAGAAGCAATTCTTCCTAAAAACCCTACCTTCTTACCCAATTTTTTACAAATGTATTCTACGTGCTTATCTAGTTTTAAATGCTGATCAATGATAATACCTAAATATTTAAATTCACTAACAAATGTTACATTTACACCATCGATCTTAATAAGATTATCACTACAATTTAACATCACTCTATCTCTCGTTTTTGCTGATGATGTTAACAACATACATTTAGTTTTATCAACATTTAATTTCAATTTGTTTAATTTAAGCCATTTAGACAACTTTGTCAAAGCAATGTTCATTTTATCACAGATTTCTGCTACTATGTACCCTGAACATGATAGGAGTGTGTCATCAGCAAAAAGATTTATAAAAATGTCGTCATCAATACCAAAAATATCATTAATATAAACAATAAACAGTAATGGTCCCAATACAGACCCTTGAGGGACACCGTTGCTACAAACTAATTCATCAGACACAATATTCTGGAATTTGGTAACCTGCCTCCTATTTGCTAAATAGCTTTCCAACCAACTTAGTGCATTATCTCTTATACCATAGTCATATAATTTTCTTAGCAAGATTTGTCGATCTATCGTCTCAAATGCCCTCTTAAAATCTAAGAAAACAGCTACAGTAACTTTATTATCATCCATGTCTCTTAGCCATTTTTCAAAAACTAACTGCAATGCTGTTTCACATGAGTGGTTGTTACGAAACCCCGACTGATAGCTATGTAACAACTTGTGCTTTTCAAAGAAATTTAACAATTGTTCATGTATAACCTTTTCCAATACTTTTTCATATGAGGGTAACATATTTATAGGACGGTAGTCCTCAGGTAACTTGGCTTTATTCACTTTTTCTATAGGAACAATCTCTGCCTTTAACCATTCATTTGGTACCTTGCTAGTCCCAATTGATGTGTTTATAATATTTAACAAAGCATGTCCTCCTCTCCGGAAAGTTTTTTTTAACATCATAGTATTTATTCCTTCTTCCGTCCCTTTCTTGTTAGGCAACTTAAAAATAATACGTCGAAGCTTCCCTAACGATATTAACTGAAAACTAGGAAGTAAATTGGTCTATTTTCATTTTCAGCACCACTTATGACATCTATATTAGTTACCATTGACACCACAGTATCTACATCATCATTATTATACACAGGCATATCAATACTAATAACAATATCCTTGACACTATTTATAAAATATCGGTTAAACTTTTCCGCAATGCTAACACTCTCATTATCATTTATAAACACAATATCACACATAGTCGTACTCTCACTGATGTTACTTTTAGATCCCAAAATTGTCTTAAGAGTTTTCCACATATCTTTAGGGTTGTGACTAACATCGTCAATCTTTTCCTGGTAATAATTTTGTTTCTCTTTTCTTATAGTCCTTTGCATAACGAGAATGACGGTATAAAATTTGGGTCAAAGGATGACATATATCAAAAGAAAGCTTAAGACGAGTACTTTTCAAAAAACCATGATATACCGCTGGCAAATCCAGCTTTATATGTCAAAACTAGGGTCAAAGGTCAAATTTCTAATTTTTTTAATAATTTTTAATTAAATAATTAAAAATGTTTGAAAGTTTAATCATACACTTTTAGTAAGTTTAATGTACTATGTTTCTTTAAAAAAAATTAAATGAACCATTTAGCATTTTTTGACCTTAATTGGGGTCAATTTCCTCAAAATGGGTAATTTTAAAAATTTTCTTCGATTTAGTGGCCAATATTCATTATATCAACGTACTTACTCATAAATACGTTAAAATGAATAGTTCTTATTGTTATCACATTGTTTTCACGGTATTCATTCAAAATGGCGGTCAAAGGTCAATAGGTAAGTATCGTCAAACTAGGTCTAGTAACGAAAATATTACTTGTGGGTACTCTAAAGACGCAGAATTTTAACTGCAATTACAATAACGAATAACAATATAATGTTTTAATCGTAAGAGAATGTAATTATTATATAATTTATAAACTTCTTAAGATTGTTACTGAATTTCTAATTAATGTCCTCAGACTTCAGGGTATTCTTGAATGGGTGTGCAACTGCAACAAAATAAATTTGTAGAAAAGTGCATGACCATGCTGAGATACGTGATATGATAGTATGATATGATATCTGTCCTAGCAGTCTCTGTCTAGTCGTCAAATTAATCAAAATTGAAGTCAAAATCACTCAGAATTGAAGTCGTCAGATTAATCACCTTCTGATTCACTGGAATTCTCATGCTGGGTACCGATATTTGGACAGTCCTTTAGCTTACAAGCGTGGGTACACTTCAGCTGATTGGCCATACACTCGTCATAGGTCGACATCTTGCAAACACGGCAACAGTTACAGGCTAGGAGATCCATAACGGTCAAAGGTACTGGAGTTCCAATCATCCACTCGTTGCTCAGATCTCCTTCTGCCGTGGTTTTCCATCCATAGCCACACAGATCAGGAACATCAGGATTGGCTTCCAAGCAACGTATCAATAGATCGTGTTTGGTGGTTAGCTCACAGTCGCAGGATATGAAGCAGTAAGCAATCGGTACAAGAAGGTAGCTGATTAGACTTCATATCATCACACTTAGGCCTACTTCTAAAAAGCTCGTAGCGCAGCAGGTTGACGCATGACAGAGTCGTGGTCAAAGAGCAGAGTTTACAGACAAACTCTTCGAGTTTTTTTGATGACATCGATAGAAACTCTCCAGTCCTGATCCATCTTGCTTAGCTTGACACAGAAATGCGAGTTTTTTTCTCATGATATTCAAAGTTCTCTTTTTCCCTTTACCACTGAATGAGCTCACTCAGGTTGGAACACATAGTCGTCCCCTACACCTATAAATGCGCCCGTTGTTAACAAGGTAACAGTTTCATACATGTCATTTCCCATATAGAAAACATATCCATAGCAACATTGGGTGCCTCTAGGTGAAGTGACCGACTATGAATTCCAACCTTTGTCACAACCAGTGCATGGAGGTCAGGGAGGGTATTACATACCTCGAATCCCAACGAACTCGCTAGTTTTTGCACATCTTCGAAGTGTGTTTGATTTTTGGTAGTCAGCGTCAACCAGCTGCCCTACGAGCTTTTTAAAAGTAAATGTGATGATATTAAGTCTAATCAGCTACCACCTTGAAACGATTGCCTACTGCTTCAAATCCTGCGGCTGCGAGCTAACCACCAAACAGCGGTCTGGATACGTTGTTTGGACGCCAACCCTGATGTTCCTGATCCGCGTGGCTATGGATGGGAAACCACGGCAGAAGGAGATCTGAGCAACGAGTGGATGATTGGAACTCCAGTACCTTTGACCGTTATGGATCTCCTAGCCTGAAACTGTTGCCGTGTTTGCAAGATGCCGACATACGAGTGTTTGGCCAATCAATAAAAGTGTACCCACGCTTGTAAGCTGAAGGATTGTACAAATACCAGTACCAGTACCAGTAGCCAGCATGAGAATTCCCGTGAGTCAGAAGGTGATTAATCTGACAACTTGGACAGTGACTGCTAAGGTAGATATAACATAATACTAGTATCATATCACGTATCTCAGCATGGTCATGCTCTTTTCTAAAAATGTGTTTTGTTGCAGTTGCACACCCATTCAAGAATAACCTGATGTCTGAGGACATTAATTAGAATTTCAGTAACAATCTTAAGAAGTTTATAAGTTATATGATAATTACATTCTCTTACGATTAAAACATGATATTGTTATTCGTTATTGTAATTGCAGTTAAAATTCTGCGTCTTCAGAGTACCCACAAGTAATATTTTAGTTACTAGACCTAGTTTGACGATACTTACCTATTGACCTTTGACCGCCATTTTGAATGAATACCGTGAAAACAATGTGATAACAATAAGAACTATTCATTTGTTCACGTATTTATGAGTAAGTACGTTGATATAAGGAATATTGGCCAATAAATCGAAGAAAATTTTAGAAATTACCCATTTTGAGAAAATTGGCTCCAATCAAGGTCAAAAAAGGTAAGTAGGTAATTTAATATTTTTTTTTATAAACTTTATACATTTATCTTACTAAAAGAGTATTTTTAAACTTGCAAACATTTTTTGTTATTTAATAAAAAATTATTTAAAAAATTACAAATTTGACCTTTGACCCTGGTTTTGACATAGAAAGCTGGATTTGCCAGAGGTATATCATGGTTTTTTGAAAAGTACTCGTCTCAAGCTTTCATTTGATATACGTCATCCTTTGACCCAAATTTTATACCGACCAGGCCTTTTTCGAGCGTTATGCAAAGGACTATTAGTACATATACGAACTTATTTCTATAAAATTTATAGTTATTCCAATGCTCATCCATATGAGTCAGTTGAGCTTTTACATATGCATCATCTCTTAATTTTTGACACCTCTGTACCTCTTTGTTAAACCATTCGTTTGATTTTATAGTATTATCTATACATATCATCTTCTTTGGAGCAACAGTATTCAGACATTCCACCATATAAGAAACATACTCAGATGCTAACAAATTAACGTCGTTACTATTGTAACTCCATTCCTTCTCCATCAGCATATAATTCACAAATTCATAATCTTTATCCTCAAGCTTACGTCTTACACAAATTTGTTTTTTAAATTTAGCACCAATAGGCCTACTACCTTGTTTGACACCCAAGTTTATTTGTAACAGTTTATGATCAGAAATATTCGGCCTAGCTCTTACTTTTACTTGTATATGTTTATCTCTTGAAATAACTAGGTCAATTAAACTCTTACTATCTTTAGTCACCCTGGTCTCCCTTTTTACTAATTGATGTAGCCCAGCTCTCTGAATGATTTTATTTAAACTTTCACTATAAGTTGATCTTACATTCATGTTTATATTAAAATCTCCAACACACAGAATTTGACCTGCCGCCACAACCATGTCGTCAAACAACGCTTCAATATATTGTAAAAAATCAGCATGCGACGCATTTGGTGAATGATACACTATTAACATGTAAACACTTCCTAGTTTTAGACATATTGACCACCAGTTTAGCTGTTTGCTCGTATTATGTATTACACTATATTTAATACCTTCTTTTATATAAACAGTAACACCTCCTGTATGTCTTGACATTGATAACACATTTTCCATATGGTAACCTATAATACTGATTTCATTTTCGTTAACATCGTCAGTCACATGGGTTTCTGATAAACATAATATTGTTGGTGATTCCTTGCATATTAAGTTGTGTATTTTATCAAAGTTACCTGTTAATCCTTGTACATTGCAATACAAAATTTTGTCATCCACCCCTAACCTCTATTTTACATATGAAATCCTTCTTTGTTGGCTTAAAACTATTCTTTTAAAACTTTCACAGCTTTTACTCCCAGACTCATGGTTAGTACAAAGGTTGGCACCATATCTATCATTTGAAAGCCTGCAATTTACACAATAAGGTTCATTTGTGTTACATTGATAGTATGAATGGCCCTCCTCACCACAGTATCCACATGTTAACGGCATGTTACAGCTGTTTTGGTAGTGACCATATCTCGAGCAAGTGTAACACTTTATTACGTGAACATAGTCACGTAGTTTAAAACTCTCCCACCCAATCCTTAAAACACCTTGTTCCAGCAAAATGTTTCTAGATTCTGGATCCACTTCAATCACTAATTTCTGGACGTATTCGTTCCCACTAACTTTCATGTACACCACTTTCAAATCACCATCTTGAAGCTGATTCTGCATCGTTATTTGCTTCTCCAATTCATCCTTATTACAGCTTTTTATGTTAATTCCCAACACCATGAGTCTTGGCCTCCTCGTCTTTGGTACCGATGTTTCGTAGTCGTCACCTAAAGTTTCCGCTACTTTATCTTTAACCCTTTGGAAAGACTGGTCATCGTCGCACTCCAAGATAACTCCTCCATTACGAACCTCCTTCCTGACTCGAACTCCCACTGCTAACTCCACTGGATTTATTTTAGCGACGATATTTTCCCTGGTGACCTTACTCTCTTGGGTAACCTCTTTTGGTTTTATAACGATAGCTTTTTTGCTCTGGCCCAGTTTTGCAGACCCAGCTCCCCCACCAATCAGGCCTAGGCCTAGGCCTAGCCCTAGTCCCACTTCAGCACAAGTTAAAGTTATTAGTAGTTTAAAAAAGTTGTTACCATAAAAGGTACTCTATATACAAGTTGAATATTACTTCGTTTATGGAAGGAAAATGGATTAGTAGATTCTGTCCGTATCATTTACCTACTTACCTAATCTACCAATATCTATGGGGGGGAGTTAGCTGGCACTAGATGTTCTCGGAATCAAGGCGTTAAACAATACATGTAACAATATTTTTAATTGCTGGGCAAACCAGATGCCGGATGCATTGCAAGAGGATTATCTTGATTATGACAAAGCTGTTAAAAACTTACCCTAAATAATTATCAATGACTGGAAAAAGGTGGGGATTTTGAAACAGTAGCCTATCATCACAAATAACAAATTAAGTACCTACATTAAGTGTTGATTTGTTGTTCTGAAAGTTACTCAAGAAAACTACCCAACTCGTGTTGGGTATATTCACCCACTCCCCCTTGATACTTGTACGCTCATTATGTGTTCCGCAGCTCAGCTAGTCATGTAAGTAAATTATATCTCAGAATTTGTATGTTTTTAACTTTATTACTTAATATTTGTTTGTTTCATTTTATTTACTCGTGCCTCTTAATTAAGAGTATTGTCTTATATAGTTATGTTGTGTATAATCTCTAAAATACGAATCTCACATAATCATAGTTTGCTACGAACCTGGATGCGATTCGATTCCCGACACATATTTTACTTCCATTATATCCTGTCCCGTTTTTGCACTTTTCAAATATGGGCATACAACTTTTTAATAGTATACAAAAAGTTGTTTTATAGGGCTGTTGAATTCACGTTCCTCTGTTGGTGCAGTGTTAGTGCAATCATAGAACAAGTTTCCTTGTTACAAGTGAGAAAGTGGAACCCCTCGACGTTTATTGAGTCGTCGATAAAACCCGGGACTTGACGAACATATATTTACAATCCGGGACATGTATTTTCAAAAGTTCTTTCAAGGATGCCAGGACAATATGTAAAAAAAAAATGGGGCCAGGACGTATGTCACTTGATCAAACACAATGGTATTCACATTTTGACTATGATGTGTGGCTTGGACAGCTTTGCGATAGTGGATGTCATTCTGATAGCAACACTGTCCAGAGTTCCCCTTCGTGAAAACTGTTGATTTCTGTGTCAACACTCTCCAAAGGTCCCTGAAGAAGCCCATTGCAATATGGACGAAATATTAGATTGGTTCCACCTTTTGACACGTTTATACTCGTAAAACCATGATAGTATATGATGTAACTATGTTTTGCAAACTTTTCTTGCTAAATCCTAAATGGTTACATCACAATTCATTTATGTAATGCAAAAATACTAAAGGCATATCTAAAATCTATGTTTTGGCCTGCTTTGCATACTTTACAGACTAACCTAACAATTGGTGACAATTAATAAAAACAATTGGTAATTGTTGTGTTAATTGGCAAAGCAGGCCAAGTAGCCCAAAAAATCAATTACAGATGCACCCTTAGTAGGCCTATGCAAATATTGTACTGTCATTAAGTGTGGCGATGGTATTGCAGGTGTGGATAAATGTGAACAACAGTGCTACTTATTTTATTGTTTAAAGTAGGGCTAATAATGTTTGTAATTTGTTATGGCACAATCATATATTATTTATAAATATAGACATAGTTAAGTTTGAATGCATTCATTGCTTTTTTATGTAGTTTAAAGCAAACTGTGTATTTCAATTTCATACAATAAATTCTTGAAACCCAATGTTATGTGAAGATTTTTCGTTTACCTATTCTTGAGTCTGATAATATATTTCAACACACATTCATGATTGACTTGCTTATGGCACTTGCCTTTGCCGCACTAAAATATAGAGCAGTAAATGTGTGGGGGGGGGGGGGGAGGGAGAGATAGAGTTGTTGGTAGGACAATGTTTTTAGTTTGCCGGTCAAGGGCAAAGGATAGTCTCTACGTCAAAAACCGCATAAAATGTTCATTATTAAATTATATCTCAAGATTGTAACAAAAAATCGAAAATCTAAATCAGCAGCGCACTGTGCTTTGGTAAGCCCTACAGACTGAATCAAATATTATAACCATTAGAGTAGTATTTTGATTATAATTCGATAATTAGTAATAAAATTAATTATTTATAAAAAAACATACTGATTATAATATAAGTTACGACTTAGAGCATTCAATGTGTAGGGCTTACTAAACTATAGTGCGCTGTTGATTCATATTTTCGATTTCGAAGCCCATTCTTGTGATATAATTAAAAATGAAAATTTTGTGCGGTTTTGACGTAGAGGTATCCCGGCAGAAGAAAAAATGTCAATATTGAAAACTTTTTTTTTCCTTCTTTGTACCAAGATGGCTTTTTCAGCCATTCTTATGTCCAACTATCCAAAATAAAAATTGGATAGCGTGGCGTGGTGCGGCGACTTTTGGTACCAGACTTCTGGGTGAAGTAATCTTTTTCAAACTTCATAACGTAAACAAAGATGGATTAAGATGTGGTAATATATAAATTGTTGACCTTGACACTTTCGTCTTGCTCGAATAGCACAGTCAGTGCGAATGTAAAACATTTAATATTAACATCATAGGTGTGTATTGATGGTCCAAATAAATTAATTTTCTTATTTGAACATTGTGTACATCCATGCATATTGAAAAAAATAATTAAAAACGGCGGCTGGAATAGCAAGTAGTGTGTACATTTGATTGCATGTGGTACATTCGTTTTCTGGAAAT